>CM064914.1:26134889-27594840 GCA_032727855.1 Quercus ilex subsp. ballota | reverse complement strand
CATGTCTTGTGATTGGAACTACGTGGAGAGATTCATTGTCATCCAAATTTCTTCACTTAGAGCAACTGCATGCTTGTATAATAAAAATTAATAAATAAAAAAACACTACATTTTAGCCAATCAAGCTTAAAATTCACATACATTAGGTTATGCAAAATTATGTAAAAATACATGATTTCTATAATAATCATATAAATTTACACTAGGTCTATTCATTTTACATTTAATTTTTTAATTATTCTTTATGTATCTCAAGAATAAAAGAAGATAGTGGATAGTGGTTGTTGTGTGTGAAAAAAAAAAATTTAATCAAGAAAATTTGATATTTTAATGAAATGTTGTGTAAAATAGATAAATATGATATGAAATGTTTTAAAAAGTGAATATAAAAATTAGGAAAAATAGATTCTTATGCTAAAATAGTTAAATAAAAAATTACATGAGCTGATACGAATGCTCTTAACTGTAAAAATTCTCTCTCCTACACACCTTAATCTGGGTTGACCTTTACTTTTACTAGTAAGTTGGCAAATTGGACTTGGACCTTTTCCCGCAGATCTTTCAAGATCCACATCTTGCCCAACTTATTTTAAGCCACGCTCTTCATTCATGCGGACCAATCCGACAGACCCCAAAAAAAAAAAATTTCACAATAGTTTAGTTGGCAAGTTTTTACTAGTTCTCGTATAGGCCTCATCACTGAAATAATTTTTTTACTTATCACTAACAATTTTTTTTTTTTAAGAGATAGTTTTAACCTATTGCGTCTGCTTCTAATAATAGCTCTTTAGCATTAGACCAATACACCAATCAGTTTTTGGTGTAGGTGGAGATTGAACACATATCTTTTATTCAACCGTCAAAGACTTTAACAATTGAACTAACTGCTTCCACTTACCACTAACAACCTGTCAGCAGTAGTCAAATTTTTTGTATACTTCCTCTTTGTGACCTATGATCATTATGATGCATTGACCAAGGTGGCAATGGGCTTGCATAATAGGTCTACATAGCAGAATCAATCGGGCTGGGCTAACCAAACCTCTTCTGGGCAAGTTAACATACTTATCCGCTTAACCTGGCAAGAAAAATGTTAGCTGATTTTCTTGTCTTAACCATAACTTTCTGTCGGCAACAAGTTTACATTAGTTTTGTTATAACAAGAAGTTTATATTAATTTTGTCATAAATAAATTAATGAGAATTCTATTGTGCACTATATTACTATTATTTTTTAAAAGTTTATGTACCATACCTATTTGGTCTTAACCATTAGCATAGGCTATTGTCTTATATACTATAGTTGATAGTGATGGATGAATGGTCGAGATTAGATAGATATGGCACATGAAAAAAACAAAAAACAAAAAACAAAAAAACAAAAACACAAACAAAAAAGAAAGAAAGAAAGAAGAAGAAGTACGATAAAATGACCCAATAAATAGATATGGTGCTAGTGAGTGACATTGTTGAGACAGTCAGGACACCACAGCCCATGAAATAGGTTGTGCCTTGTATTGATAAATATAATCACTTGATGGGTTGTGGAAGGCGATGTAGCATCATTTGTACATACTAAATGCCTGGCTAATAATGATATCATATAATTGATCATTCAACCATGTGATTCTTATTCCAAATTAAAGACAATAGAATTTCTTTTGGATACTTCAGCAAAAACAAAGCAGAGATCGGCATCAGTGCTAACACTTACAAAGGAAAAATAAACGAAAAGATGCTTCACCTGTAACTGCAGGCCCAGGATAATAGCACATATAATTCTGAGATGCCTCTTTGGCTAGCCTGATTATTATTATCTCAAAACAATGGCATAAATTTTTTTATCGATAACATAATAATAAAGGTAGTGAAATTGAGGAAGTAATGACATTTATACAAACTACTTTTTGCACATTTAAGTTTTAACTTACTTTCACCTTTTTAATGTTTAAAATCATGTATAAAAGCTGTATTCAATTATTTTTATATGAAGAATATATATGTATATATATAAATAAAAGTATTTTGCACACAACATATACGTATAACTGTATAAGTATACAGAACCGTACATGGATCCGACCACGAGATTATGACTTTGTTTGGGAATTTATAGCATATGTTAACCTCTCCTACCACCAGTACTATTGGTCTATTGCTATGACCCTATTCAAGAAAGACTTTGAAAGTCTTATTTCAATTTTTTTTTTAAATTAATAGCAAAAGAGATCACGCACCTCTAGCGCAGGTTAGCACGAGGGGGCTGGCTACTACTGTATAAACTGTCAACTTCGTTTGCGACTTTATAGAGGTGTGGGCCTTTGTTTCTTAAATTCCACTGCTCTGTTCTTCTCT
The DNA here is from genome assembly GCA_032727855.1 of Quercus ilex subsp. ballota. Classification (NCBI taxonomy): domain Eukaryota; kingdom Viridiplantae; phylum Streptophyta; class Magnoliopsida; order Fagales; family Fagaceae; genus Quercus; species Quercus ilex. Next base: position 27,592,486 of record CM064914.1, on the reverse strand, counting down.
CTCACTCTCAAATTGAGTAGAAAAAAAAAAATGTGGTCCTAATCATAATGTATGAACTCTTCACCCTGTCTTTATTGTGCCTTTTATCATCTTTGCTCTTCACATGCTCCCCCATTAGATGTTGTATACTTGCATTTACTTGTGGACCCAGCTGATAGTTGGGTTGATGTTAACACTGTCACAATTTTTTTTTTTTAATTTAATTAAATAAATAATGATGCCCCATATTTTTTTAAGGTAATGCTCAAATTGGTTATTTACCATCACCATCATACTGATGGGAAAATCTTTTAAGAGTACTAGTCTTTTAACGTTTTGTTTATTTCGAAATAATATAATAATATAATTTTAAGTGTTTGATGTAATATGTAACATTTTTAAGTACAAACCATAAAAATTGGTGGTTGAGCCACTGAAATAGTGGTGACAAAGGTCAGGTGACTGGATTGCCAACATTGGTTGATGGAGTGACAGCTCTAGTGACCTTGCCACCAGATGAGGGGGAGGGTCACTATGTGCTTTCGTAAAATGTTTTACCAAGTTTTTAAATGTAAAACATTTTACAAGTATTTTTACCAATGATTTTACGATCAATGAAAAATATTTTACAAGTTTGACCATATTTTACATACAAACAAATACCAAAAAATGAAAAAATATTTAAAAAAAATATATTTACTTCAAAACAAATGGAGCATAAATATCAAAATAACCATAAAAACCTAATATTTTGCTCCCAGCTAATAAGAAAACTATTCTAAGAATCGTCGGAGGTGTACATAACTATTTATCTTTCTTATTTTACCTAGGAAAGTAGAACAATATTTTTAACTTTCTATTAAAAATAATAAGAAAAAGAAGAACATAGAACGGTATACCCAAGATCTTTATAGGTTGTTATTATTATTATTTTTTTTTAGGTATAATTAGTTAATTACTTTCTATACCCTTGAGGTCTAAGAGAATAACACTCCACCCTAAATTTAAAGGGCAACAATAGTCAACTCCAATGACATTTATTTGACCTAACACATTTAACTTAACTTTAAAATTTTTGTGGACCAACCTCCCATTTGGTTAAGCTCCATTGCAGTTTCTAAGAAATGCCTACATGACGTGAACTTAAGGATAGTCTTATATGATCATCCTATTCCTAACACAATGAAAGGGTAGAAATGTCTTTCAAGAAGGGGGTAACTCAATCACAGCGGTGGAAGAAAACATATATAATACTGCAAGTATCTATCAGTGCACTGCATAGTTGAGACTTGAGAGTTGAGAACGTCCTTTAAACACATGTAGTTGTTGTGTACAACCCAGCATTGGTAGGACCTCGGAAAGCATCCTTTCATCAATGTTTTTACCAAAAAGACACCATTACTGCTTTATTCTTATTATTGCCGTTTTGATACAAAGAAGTGAAAACATAATTAGGGTTGCCATTAGGTTTTAGGGGGTCAAAACATAAACATTTTGTCTATTAAAGAATCAGAAATATATTAAAATTCATATATATATATATATATATATTTAAAGCTTCTATTAAAATATCATCTTCCTTTTTGTTTTGAAACTTAGTTTTAATAATATAAACAAATTGAAAAGTTGTTGTTTTTGTAGTCCTCACAAATCGTTGGCAAAATTCATGTAAGTATTTAATAAATTTTTGAAGCTAGATGTTGAGAAAACTACATTATGCTCATAATAGTGAATTTCCACTTTCAACAGTTTTTTTTTTTTTCATGATTTGTAAAATCTTGTTGATAAAACTTTTATACTGACAATCAAATATAATAAATTCTAAAATATTCATGTGTCTCTCTCTGGTCCAGAATTGAGCTAAGAGTAAAAAATTTCACAACATACTCACTAAATCAATAATTTAATTATTGTAGTTGAGAATTTATTGCATCATAGAAAATATGTAATTGATATAATGCTCAATTATAATCCATATTACTAATGACAAAAACCACATCTAAATAATGATTTAGGTAGAGTTAGAAATCACTACAACAATGGCAAAGTCCCAAACTTTTAATTTTAAGTCTAAAAAAGGCAAACAACCAAATCGCCAACATACCAAACACATAGTCATCATGTATATTGGCTAGGCAACTAGTTTAGATTTTATATTTATGGGGGACTAACCTTTAATTTCGGAGGTTGATTTTCAATTTTGAGGCACAAAGTATGAATTTTTCGGAACAAACTTTCAACATTTTTTTATACTAATATATTCTATTTATTTAAAATCCTGAGGGACAGCCCCTTGGTCTCTTCCTACAGCTTCTTGCTATTTTGGTAACAAAAAAATAGGGTTCATAATTTTTCCTAATGATGGTTGCATTGCAATTTAGAAAAATTAATTTTAAAACATGATTTTTAGATAAACAAATATCAAACATTGTTTTGGTTCCTAAAACTATATCTCATATTTTAATTCTATAGGTATTACAATATTTTTTTTAAAAAAAATTATTTTACTGTTTTTATTGATAAAAATAGCATTTAATAATAATCCCTTACTCAAACAAAAGGTATTTTTGTTACATGCCTATTACATGATTAAGTATGATATATATTTTCAGTCAAACAAAAGTATGATATATGTGGCAGGGAAAAATAAATCAAACTTCCTTTTTTCCTCACAACTAATTTATAGAGATGGGATGTCAATCAACCTTTGTTACCCTTGTTTAAAAGTAAGCTTAAAAATGAAAGGATATATGATAAGTATAAGTATGAGACAAGGGAATTGATTAACAATAGTCTCAGATTGCTTATATTATGCTCCTTGGAATCGGCCCGAGATACAAATGACACTTGATTAAAGATTACAATGATGATCCTCTACATGCCCCCTTTTACAGAGGCCTCTCTGCCTTATATAGTCTCTTAGGTTGTATCTTGGTCTTCCACTTGGAGGGTTAGGGTTCATTTCCCTTGATACTTGTCCCATCAGGGAATCACTAGAAGGTTTCTACACCAACCTATGAGCTGTGATGACACTGTTCAATTAAGTGGGTTCAGAGCATTGAATGTGGAGGTGATGGGTTCTTTATCTGCATTCTTCCCTTTCTCGCTTGACGACAAATCTTCCTTCTCTTCCTTGGTTTATGCCCGATGGTCTTCAGAACTGGTCCTTGGCCCTTCCGAGGACAGGTCAATATCCTCGGGGTCCTCAGGTATGGTAGTCTACTTGTGCTTGTGGTGAGTTGTTTACATTCTCCCCGAGAACTCGCTGTCAGTGCTTTCTGAGGTCTGTTGTTCTAACATTGGCCTTCTCTCATTTGCCCTCGTTCTCGGAGTTTCATCCTCCCACAATATATATTTGTGCTATTTTACTTAGCTTTCTTTTAAAAAAATATTAGTTCTCATTAAAGTAGCATTTGGTAACTCTATTTATTTTATTTTTAGATTGCATTTTTTTTAATAATTTGCATTTGGTATTACACTGAAACTATTACTAAAAAGTAATTATGAATGGAATTGTGTATGACTATATCATCGGAGAAATTGAGGAAATTGTTACCAAGTATATTGTCGTTAGCAAAAAAAATTTTTAATGCAAAATTATTTAATTAAAAATAAACTAATGTAAATTTCCGATTGTCCCCGTTACTAAAAGCCAAATACTTTTTGAAAACCTCATGTTTACTAGCTTCTGCTAGAACAACGGATTCCTTCATCTGGAAAGCTATAATGAGGGGTATTAGCCACATTAAGCAAGGGCTTACTAACATAGAGGAAACGAAAATGCAATTAATTTTCAGTATGACATATGGCTCCCAAGGAGGCCACTGCAAAACAAATTTATAGGTCTTGTAAGTCCGTAACAAACTTTTTTATAACATTTTTACAAACAATTAATATGACAAATTCTTACTAGTTAGTTCTCATCTAGACTAATCACTAACATTATTTTTTTACTTTTCAATAACCACTTGCTACATCAGCAATTTATAAAATAATTTGTGATTTTAGCATTTTCCAAAGATAAGTCATACTAACCCTATCAAACATCAAAGAATTGTAACCTCTTGGGACATCAAAACTTTCCATTCACATATTTCTAGATATTCTTAAACAAATTTGTGCATATCTAGAAAACTAAAAACCTCAACAACCAAGCATTGGATGTTCAAATCTAGCCTTCATATGTTGAGCAATGCTCGACAAAGGAAGCAAGTAACTTCGCCCCTAACAGAGTCGGCTCTACGTTTTAGTAAGGGTGGTCACAAGACCAATCTAATATATTGTCACCACCTTAATAAAAATGTTGAACTTTGTAACTTGAGAATTACAAAAATTTGGGTTCAACAAAAATAAGAGTGATATTATATCCAAAACATTTTCATAATAATTCCACAACAAATCCTACGTGATAAGTTGTTACTAATTCTAATTTAAACCTAATACTGACATCACTTTTTTACCCAGCAATAATAGCTTTTTGCATAAAATTTATTGTAAAAATGTTGTAAGTGTAGCATTAATCAAAAAATAATTCTAGCCCACCAAACATAATCCTTAACCTCGTAAGCAAAAAAAAAAAATTAATAATAACATCAATAAAGATTAGCCCAAATAACAACAAAAATAACTCAAATAAAAACAAAATTAGACCAAACTACAACAAGTGAACAAATTATTCAGCAAAAAGTCTATTAAAAAACATAAAGATAAAAAATTTTAATTATTCAAATTTGTAACTCGTACACCCATTTAATAAAAATAATCTATAATTTCATTTTTCCTTAAAAAGCGGTACCAAGATAAATATTATGATCACGAGTTCTCCTTGATAGTAACGGTCATTATGCTCTCTTTGTCTTTATAGTTGCAACAATATTTCTCTCATTGCTTTCAATTGTAACAAATATTCTCTCTCTCTCTCTTTCTCTCACAGTTTTTACTTTATCTATTATCAATCCCTTTTTTTTTTTATCTTTTTCTCTTTGTCAATAGAAATAAATTGTAATATTTTGTGTATTTGTATATTTTTTTTACGTTAATATATTCAATTATCTCTTTATTAGATTTTGTATACTTTAAATTTTTTAGTGACCATCTTACAATATAATTATTGTTTAAATTGTTTTAGCCTAAATAAATTGTTAGTTTATAATATATAAAAATCCTCAATTTCTTTATAATTAAAATAAATAAATAAAACCTTTAACCATTTTTTTATTTTACAATTTCTTTAAAATAATTCAATTTGATTTGATTACCCATACACCTTATTCATCAAATTTATTCTATTCTTCCACAAACAATTGGATTCCCACCCACAACTTCCAAATTTCCCATTAGCCAAAGCTACCCCAATTTTCATAAACCCATTTCATCCTCACTTAAAAAAAAAAAAAAAAAATTTAAAAGAAAAGCCATTATCAGAACCACCAATTAGAGTTCAACACCCAAAGCCACAATCCACATGACCCACGACTTCCAACCTACAACCCCAAAGTCTAAACCACTGCTAAATTATCAACTTCACTCAGCCGAAAAACTCCTCCAAACCCCTCACCTTTATTGCCATGAATGCCATCATGGGTCACCATTCTTACCCCAAACCCACAAAACCTCAATTGAGGCTCACACCACTACCAACTTACCGTAAGCCCATCAATGAATTCGCCTAGCCTCCAAGCCACCATTGTTGGTGACTCCTCATCGGCAATGAAGTTGTTATTGCATCATTCAAATGGTTTATGTGTATACTTTGGATTGAGGAAGTAAAAGATGCACACAGAGATGAGAAACCGAAGAGGACAGGAAGGAAAGGAGAAAGAAACAGGTTCAAAAGAGTCGAGGGGCCATGTGGTGTACTGTGTACATTAAGTGGGCCCCATACACTTTAGTAAAATTTATAATGAGAATGCAAAATTAGAGATTTGTGAAATTGAAAACAACTTGCCAAAACACACAATGGTATGTTTGGATGGCAAAATTTGGGCACAAGATTTTGGATGATTAAAATTCAAATATCTTATTTAGATAGTTTAAAAATGATCAAAGGTTTGGATTTTGACAAATACATCAAAGATTTTAAAACTTAAAATTAGAGGTATCAATACGAATTAGCGTGTCGTGTTCGTGTCATGTCAAGGTAGGTTATTCAACTAAATGCCTTAACCCAAACCCGACCCATTTAATAATCGTGTCATGATTATTCAAGTATAATCCGGCCTGTTAATGAAGTGGGTTGACACAACCCGGTCCACTTGAGATGCTTAATAAATAGGTCGTGTTGAGTTGACACAAATATGACACAACTCATTTCAACCCGCTTAATATTAAATATAACATCCATATAGAAATAAGTTCTTTACATCCCAAAAGTAGTACATAAACTTCAAGTCAGTTCAACAAATTATAAGAATGTTTAGAGATTTAAGGTTTGTAGGGTTTAGAGATCTGGGGTTTTGTAAAGTTTCAATTTACAATTTTATCATATAGGTTGGATATAAAAAAGTATTTGATAAATCTAAAATGAATATTTATTTGTTATACGAGTTAAATGGGTTGTGTTAAATGGGTTGTTTCAGGTTGACACAAATAAATTGGCATGTCAAATGTGTGTATTGCGAGTCATGCGAGCTGACCTACTTATGACACGTTTCCTATTGTGTCCCTTTTGAGTCAACCCATTTATAACCCAAACCCACTAAGTCCCAACCCTAACCCACAAAAACTAGTGTCGTGTTTACGGGTCGTATCAAACATTGATACTCCTACTTAAAATTCTTGAGTTTGAAATAAATTATAAACTCATAGAATTTAATATTTATGGATTTGGAATGAAAGCATTTCAAATCCATCACTTTAAAATTCAAACTCAAAATCCAAATCCAAATCCAAGTAACCAAACGCAACGTAAATGAAATATAAAATGCATTCTATTTTGAAAAAAGTTTAGCTCCAATTCGATTTGGTGTTATCTTCCTTCAACCCATTATGTGGCAGTTGAAGAGACATATATTTGTACGGTTTTAGTCACATGACTGTTTCAATGAGTTATGTAACTTATTTAAATTATATACATAAATGGTCTTATAATTCGCCATGTAGTTGGTTGTGAAAAATTCCTCCAAACTGTATTATTAGAGCTAATCTTTGTCCTTTTAGTTTATGGAATCAGTGAAATGAATTCTTTATAGAGTTTCCAAATTGGCCTTAATATTCTCAACTATACAAATAAAGTTTACTTTCACGTGTAAAGCTCAATTAGCAATGAACCAAGCTTGAGCAAAGCCAAGCGTCGCTTGCTATGTATGTTCGTCAACATTAACTATAATATATAATACTTTCGATAATTTGAAACATTAAAGAAGAGCTTATCCAAAAATGCACACATTTCACTCAAGTTTACAAGATTCATCCATAATGGTCGTCCAAACAGTCAAACCACAACTATAGCCTAATTGCATCTAGAAACCCTTAAGAGAGAAGCCCAACAATAGCATCATGTATATGCCCGATACTTGTAATAGATGAGTTTTCTTTCTCATGATGGTTGTCCAAGACTGACACAAAGGCATGGACGACCAGAAGACACTTAGTGAATTCTACAAGAAAACTTCTCATAAAGCTCCATGTAATCAGATCATAATGCACTACTCCTAAAACGTGGAGAGAATTCCCCATGATTCGCTCCACGTTTCCCATTTCCTCTATAAACCACCCATATCACCCATAATTGTGGTGAATCCGAACAAGTAGACCCACTTCTAACTCTCTATAAAAGGAACAAGTCTTATTCACTAAGGGTAAGTTTTTCTACCATTCACAGTTTCCCATTCTTGTGTTCTAGAGAGAAAACTGACTTAACCATTGGAGGGTCCTTGGTCGGGTCATATTGATCACCCTTGACAGTTCCTTTTTTTCTTTTTAAGACCTACAGCCATTAACATAGTCCGAAGTATTCCAACTTACTGATTTTCGTGCATCATCAGTTATCGCCATCTATGGGAATAGTACCCCAAAAAAAAAAAGTTTCTAAGTGTAAACTTTTTGCTTTCCAAGACAAAAATGCTGCATGGTTCGAACTAGGTCGATGGCCACTAGTCCAGGACACCAGAAGAGTGGAAATGCCTCCAATCACCCAAATCGTGCACCACCACCCCCGATAACCGCCCAACAACAATTGCAGTCCATAGCAGCAGCGATGGCAAAACTAACACAACAAAACCAAGAGTTAACTAGAGAAGTTAATAGACAACTTCAACAGCGATGTGGTGAAGAACGATGCCAAAATTCAAAGAATGAAGGGGCCTAGAATAATGCTGAAGGAGACCAGTCTAGAGGAACCGTTACTCGTAGGGTACCACATTTGGAAAGGGAGATGGACTAGATGAAAAGAGCCATGGAAGAGATGAAGGATTCCATGAGGAGAGCAAATCACGTAGATGATCTCGTCCACAGGATTGATTCCCCCTTCATTGCGTCCATCATAAGTCATCCCCTGCCTTCCAAGTTCAAAATGTCTACCCTAGACTCATATGATGGGATGAGTGATCCTTGTGATCACATTGCCACGTTCAAGACAACCATACATCTCCAAGATGTTCCAGACGAAATTATGTGCGGAGCCTTTCCTACCACATTGAAAGGCCTAGCCAGAGTACGGTTTGGTAAGCTACCACCAACCACCATAACTTCGTTCCAGGAGTTAAGTAAGTTGTTTGTCAACAACTTTGTAGGGGGACAAAGGCAAAAGCGTTCCTCGTTCAGCTTGTTAAACATAAAACAAGGAGAAAATGAAAGTCTGCATACCTTCATTAGCCGTTTTAACAGAAAAACCCTATTGGTGGACGAAATGGATGACAAGATCCTTTTAGCAGCTTTCTACGATAGAGTCAATTCAGACTTGTTCATCCATTAGCTATATGACCAGGAGCCACAGACAATGGTTGAGTTAATACATTCGGCCCAAAGTTTCATGAACGCAGAAGATTCGATTATTGCCAAGAAGAAGAAGAAATGTGAACGACTGGAAAATGATTATATATACCATCCAGAGCAAGGTCCTCATCCAAAGAAAGCCAAAGTAGGGGAGAAAATGGATCGCGACGGAAGAAAGCAAGGTCGTCATCAAGATGATACTCCAACTACACTCCCTTTAATACTCCGCTTGACCAAGTGTTGATGCAAATCAAAGACGATCCATCCTTGAAATGGCACGAGAGGATGAAAGGAGATCCTAGCAAGTGGAACAAAAGCAAGTATTGTTGTTTTCACCATGACTATGGACATGATACGAACGAATGTTATGACTTGAAGCAATACATTGTAGATCTCATTAAACAAGGAAAGTTAAAAAAAATTCTTGGGCAAGACCACAAGGACGAGAGACAGCCAATGAAGGGCAAAGCAGACGAACCAGCACGTCTACCGCTTGGAGAAATAAGGATCATTTTAAGAGGTACATCAATAGGAAGCTCGTCCAAAGCCAAGAAGACCTACTTGCGAGAAGTCTAGAATGTTCAAATATTTGGACGACCACCAAGGATGATCAGAGAAGATGAGCCAGCCATTATTTTCATGGACGAAGATGCAAGACAACTGCACCATCCTCATGACGATGCGATTGTCATTACTTTGGCGATTGCGAATTATACAACTAGAAGGGTGTTAATAGACAATGGGAGTTCAGCAGACATCCTCTACTAACCAGCCTTCTAGCAAATGAGGATTAATAAGGAATTACTTCATCCAGTGAATGTGCCATTGATTGGGTTTAGAGGAATGAACGTTCTACCAGTAGGCACCATCTCTTTGCCAGTTGTGGTTGGCTCTTACCCATGGCAAATCAATAAGAAAGTGAATTTCCTTATTGTAGACTATTCGTCCTCGTACAATGCCATTACTAGACAACCAACTTTGAACAATTGGAGAGCTGCAACATCTGTCTACCACTTGTCTGTCAAGTTCCCAACGGAGTATGGCATTGGAGAAGTACAAGGAGATCAATTAGCTGTTAGTGAATGTTACTTAGCAATGTTGGTCATGGACGAAGAGATGCAAACAATGAACATTGAAGAAAGAAGAACATTGGCTGAACCAATTGAAGTATTGGAAGATGTACCATTAGAAGAGTCCAATCCGAAGAAGTTTACCAGGATTGGGATGAGTATGAAGGAGAAGACGAAGCAGGATCTCATTGGATTCCTTAAAAAGAGCACAGATGTTTTTGCTTGAAGCTATGAAGACATGCCTACGATTGACCTAAGTGTGATTACTCATCGTTTAAATGTGTCCCTGTCTTACAAGCCCGTCCATCAGAAGAAGAGAGTGTTTACCCCAGAACGAGATAATGCTATCAAAGAAGAAGTTCATAAATTAGTCACCACAGAGTTCATCCGCGAAGTTTACTACCCTGATTGGCTAATGGCTAGCTAATATGGTGATGGTCAAAAAGGCTAATGGCAAATGCAAGATGTGCGTGGATTTCACAGATTTAAACAAGGCATGCCCCAATGATAGCTATCCTCTTCCACGCATTGATCAGTTGGTGGACTCAACAGCTGGACACTAGCTGCTAAGCTTCATAGATGCTTTCTCAGGATATAACCAAATTAAAATGGAAGAGGCAAACCAGGAGAAAACATCATTCATCATAAGCCAAGGTTTGTTTTGTTATAAAATAATGTTGTTTGGTCTGAAAAATGCAAGAGCTACCTACCAAAGGCTAGTCAGCCACATGTTTCGTCCATAAATTGGGCGAAACCTAGAAGTATTTGTGGATAACATGTTGGTCAAGACTGCAAAGGAGGTGCAGCATCTGGACGACCTTCAAGAAACCTTTGATACACTTAGGCGATATAAGATGAAGTTGAATCCAAGAAAATGTGCCTTCGGAGTTGCATCAAGGAATTTCCTTGGTTTTATGGTTTCACATAGAAGGATTGAAGCAAACCCTAATAAAATTTGAGCAATCTTAGACATGGAGCCCCCAAAGGATATCAAGGATGTCCAGAGCCTCACTGGACGAGTAGCTACCCTTAACAGGTTTGTTTCAAAAGCTACTAACAAGTGTTTACCATTTTTTAAAGTATTAAGGAAAGCGTTTGAATGGACGGACGAGTGCCAACAAGCATTTGAAGACTTGAAAGCTTATCTTGCTTCAAATTTGCTGCTGAGCCTATCCAAACCAAGTGCATAATTGTATCTCTACTTAGCGGTGTCCCCTCATGCAATGAGTTCGGCTTTGATTAGAGAAGAGGGAAAAGTAAAGAAGCCCGTCTACTACACCAACAAAGCTTTAAGAGGAGCTGAATGACGATATTTGCTAATGGAAAAGTTAGCATTTTCATTGGTGACAGTAGCAAGAAAGCTCAGGCCTTATTTCCAAGCTCATGTAATCAACATCCTAACAAATCACCCATTGAAGAAAGCTATGAATAAGCTGGAGGCCGCTAGATGATTGATCCAGTGGGCAGTGGAACTTAGTGAATTTGACATGCGATATAGACCAAGAGAAGTAATAAAAGCTCAAGTCCTTGCAGACTTCATTGCCGAATTCACTCCTACCATTAATCAGCAAAATGAAGGCCAAAGGGCAAAACACTAGGTCATCCATGTGGACAGTTCGTCTACACAGCATGCGTGAGGAATTGGGATAGTTTTACGCTACCAGAAGGAGATCATCTGGACTATGCAGTTTGTCTACAGTTCCAGACAACCAATAATGAAGCTAAATATGAAGCCCTTCTTCAGGGCTTAGAGATAGCTAAGTCACTTGGAGCAAATTTAGTCCTCGTCTAGGGAGACTCACAGTTGATGATAGGCCAAGTCAATGGAACGTGTGAAGCTAAGGAAGAACAAATGAAGAAGTATTTGGGCAAAGTTAAGCAGTGCATCAAAGGCTTCACAACAGCCCAGTTCCAGCAAATACGGAGGGAAGAGAATGCAGAAGCCGATGTCTGAGCCAAGACGACATCTGCAGACGAAATAATGGGAGATCAAGTTAAAGTCTAGTATATTCTAAGTATAGACATTCTAGAAGTGAATCAGATAGACGAAGTCGCCAACTGCACCTCCCCCATTGTGTCTTATCTTAAGGACGGAGTTCTTCTTGAAGATAGAGAAGAAGAAAGGAAGCTAAGGGTAAGAGCAGCGAAGTTTGTCCTTAAGGGTGAGGTGTTGTATTAAAGAAGTTTTTCTCAGTCCTACTTGATGTGCTTAAATCCAGACGAGTCCCTTTACATCTTAAGAGATGTCCATAAAGGAGCCAATAGAAAACATTTAGGGGCCAGGTCTCTCGTCTATAAGATAGTCCGCGCAGGATATTACTAGCCATCCATGCAAGCAGATGCTAAAGCTTATGTCAAAGCGTGTGACAAGTGTCAACGCTACAACAACATACCTAAGCAACCATCAAAGTACCTTACCCTAATGGTGGCCCTTTAGCCCTTTACTCAATAGGGGTTGGACATCCTTGGTCCCTTTCCCATAGGGATGAGGCAAATGAAGTTCTTGGTGATAGGCATGGATTATTTTACTAAATGGGTGGAAGCAGAGCCATTGGCAAAGATCATTGAGCAGAACGTCAGAAGCTTCGTCTGGAAGAACATTATCTGCTGTTTTGGAATCCCTTGGGTGCTCGTCTCAAACAACAGACGCCAATTTAACAACACACATTTCAGAGAGTTCTGCGAGCAGTTGGGAATCAGGAATCACTACTCCTCACCCTCCCACCCACAAGCTAATGAACAAGAAGAAGTTGCAAACCAATCCTTGCTAAGATCATCAAGACTCAGCTTGAGGGGGCAAAAGGTATATGGCCAGATGAATTACCCAGTGTCCTTTGGGCATACAAGACGACAGTAAGAACTCCAATTAGAGAGACTCCTTTTAAGTTAGCATACAGAAGTGATGCAATGATACCTGCAGAGGTTGGTCTAACTAGCTACAAGGTGGCCCACTATAACAATGAGGAGAATAAGAAACAACTTTGTCTAAGCCTTAATCTTATTGACGAGGTAAGGATGGATGCAGAACAAAGGGTGACACGTTACAAGAGCTTGATGACTAAGCACCATGATGCATTGGTGAAGCCTAGGCAATTCAACATTGGAAATCTCATCCTGAAAAGGGTATCCTTGGCCACTAAGGACCCTGCTCATGAAAAGTTGGGACCTAATTGGGAAGGACCATACAGAGTTATCAATTCCAAAAGATGAGGTTCATACTACTTGGAGGCCTTGGATGGACGAAAGCTAGAGCACCCGTGAAATGTGGAGCATTTAAGGAAGTACTACCAGTAAGGACTCGTCAAGAAGGTCAGCATGGACGGGACTAAAGATTCCTAGTGATCACTAATAGTCTATTTATGTTATCTTTCAGTACTTATGTTTTCTAGCAATATTTTATGTTTCTTAGTATTTGAATTCCCTAAAAAGCACTAGCTACTAGCATGTGCTATGGACGATGTCATGAACAAAGTCCTTTTGTATATAAAGTAATTTGAATTACCTAAAAAAGACTAAGTACTAGAATGGATGATGTCTTTGGACGATGCTATGTACTAAGTTCTCTGATTTTTATGGACGATGTTATGTACAGCTATTGTAAATAAAGCAACTTGAATTCTCTTATTTAAGTATTGATGATTCTGTGAAATTAATGTCCATATGAAATTAAAGACATTTAAAATCTCTGGACGTGGAGATGTACTGTCGTGAGCCATCCTTAGACAAGGAAAAGGCAAATTGCCATAAAACCTATGGCAATAACATTAAGTAAGGGAAGGAACAAACATCTCCCAGTACACTCGTCCAAAAATAAAAGATGAAGAAAAACATGCTTGCAACATTTTATATGGACGACACGTCCAATTTACTGGGCAATCTAAGCTATGGACGAAAAGAAAAATAGCCAAGCAAAATTCCAAAAATAAGTCTAAGGACGAGGCTCATGCAAGTCTCTATTCCAAAAATAAAGTCCTAACCATGGACGAAGGACACTTGGAATTAAAATTGGCAATGAAAATAAGAATAAGTATTCAAACATGGATGGAAATATGTTCATAAATAAGAGGGTATCATCATTCAAAAACCCTTTAACTTATCAAGCCTAAAAAAGGCAATTGTATGAATGCCCGTCCTTAAACTTGGACGAGCTAAATGTACTTGCATAAATTCAAATGGTCCAAAACAACGAACCCCTTTAAAAAATAAAAAATAAAAAAAAAGAGACAAAAAACAAGGAAAATAAATAGAGGTGATTCCAAATTCTTCTTTTTATAAACTACTAAGGGCAATATCCCTAGACTTTGGGTTATCCTTGGCAGGCTGGGTGGAGGCATCGTCTTCAACATTTATATCTTCATAACTCATCTAGAGAAGAGAACTCTTAGCAGTGACTTGAAGTTTGATGGGGCTGAAATCCACTCCAGAGAAGTGTTCAATTGCGTCCATACGGAAGTCTTCAAACCCAGCAGCATAGTTCCTGTCCAAAAGGTCAGTGAACTCGCTGGATGCCTTGAACTCCCTGATAGTAGCTACTTTAGTTTCTCCTAGAAAAGTGTAGAGCTCGTCACTCCTCTTTTGGAGGTGGTCAAGACAAGTGTCCTTTTCAGTGGCATCTGGTTTTAACTCTTTAACAAGGTTATTCAGCTCATTTACCTCGTCCTCCAATTTAACCCTCACTTCAGCTTGGCGACTGAATTCTTTCTCCATCTCCCAAATCTTCGCCTGAAGATTGACCCTTTACTTGTCCAATTCATAAGGTTGTCTGGATACCGCCATAAACTTAGTCATAGCCTGTATGAAGAGATATGGACATAAGATAAATGAACGAGATAATTTAATTGGTGAATAGTTAAAGACGATAAAAAGTACCTTGAAAAGGTCATGAACTATACATCGTTCAAACGCCTTCACAGACATGTAATAGCATATGTCAACCTCATCCTCAAACACAACCTATTGAAACCTCTCCCATGTAAGGCCTTCACTCCTTAAAAGGGTCATGGGGCTACCACTTGGAAGTTTGGACAGGGTGACTTCAGGAGGATTGGACGAGTCCTCATCAAGGATTTGCACTGACGATTGTTTGGCAGGAGCAGGAGGGACGAAAGAACCAGGCTTGATGACCCTAGGCTTAAACGACCTATGTTTAACCTTCTTGTGCCTCGATGACTAGGAAGACTCTCTACATCTATCGTCTTGGATAGAGTCTTCCTTTTCTCTACACCAGATGGACGAGGTTGGGAGTGGACTTCCTCCTGGATGGCTTCCTCGTCTGCTAAGCCCTTCCCCTTATTCTCCTTCATGGTTGCCACCCCTACAAAAAGTGTTGAAGATGAAGCTCAAGCTCAGAGAAATGAAGGTTCAGGATCAACCCAGGCTCAACAGCACGTGCCTCGTGTGAAATTATAAACGGTGGTTGATACGCACCTTTTCATTAAAAGACATTAGTAATACACACCGTTTTGATCATGTAACTGGTGACTATTCATCATGTAGTCAGACGGCATCGTTTTGAGCTACTCAAATATCAGTTACTGTGGCGCGAAAAACAGTTACAATTGAGCTGGTGGTTCCGTAGATTTAGGCGCATAATTTGGGATGTATCTATTCTGTTATAGCTGGGTATGTAACTATATATATGATGGGGTATCTCAGATAGAGTTAGTTTTTGGTATTCACACTTTTCATTTTAATTCAGAAGATATTTTTCTCCCAATTCCATTCTCTCTTTCTCTCTCTATTCTCTACCTACCTCTCTGTTCTTCTTCTTCATTGAACGTTTTTCCTTGTAATTCTCTTGTTTACTGTGTGTGATGAAACTCTTCATGGTATCAGAGCCATCTGTTACTAAAACAATGGCAACTACAAGTTCAACAATGGCAGGAGCTACGAGCTCAACAATGGCTGCATCTTCGTCTTCAGTGTTTTCTTTAAATTCTTCAGTCAATATACTCAATCAACCACTTCTTCTGCTTTCTAATATGGCCAACATGATGACCATAAAGTTGGATAATACAAACTATATAGTTTGGAGACATCAGATGACAATGGTGCTAGAAACGTATTCACTGTTTGAATTGATTGAAGAACCATAGTTGATTCCGAATCAATATCTCAAAGATCTCTCAGGTTCATATACAGCGATTGTGAATAAATTCTTGATTTGGAAGTCAAAAGAGAAGGCCCTGCTTACCTTCTTGAGTTCTACCCTGACTCCTTCAACTCTAGCACTCACTGTGGGGTGTTCTTCAGCATTAGAAGTCTGGAAAGTCCTTGCAAATAGGTTTTCCTCGATTTCAAGATCACATGTTATGAATCTTAAGGGTGAACTTCACAATATCAGGAAGGGAGCTGATTCTGTAGATTCATATCTGCAGAAGATAAAAGTTGTCAGAGATAAACTTTTGGCTGTTGGAGTAATTGTGGATGATGAAGAATTGCTTCACATCACTCTCAAAGGATTTCCTAGAGAGTACAATGCTTTTAGGCCAGCTATAAGAACCAGGAGTACTCATGTGAGTTTTGATGATCTTTCCACTATGCTTAATGCAGAAGAGCAGTCTCTCAATGATGGATCTGAGATCAAAGATACCATCTTTGCTATGGCAGCTACATCCACCCCTAAACCTAATAACAATGGTTTTAATCAGTCCTTCAATAGAGGAAGAGGCAGAGGTCATTTCAATAATTGAGGTGGTAAAGGTGGTAGAAATGGACCATCTCAATTCTCTCCCTTCAATCAGTTTCAGCAAACACAATATAATTCCAATGGAATTAAGTCAGAGAGACCAACTTGTCAGATTTGTGGGAAGGTTGGTCACTTGGCCCTTGATTGTTACCATAGAATGGATTATGCTTACCAAGGTAAGCATCCACCCACCAAGCTTGCAGCTATGGCCACTGCATCCAATGCTTATTTCACTCAAGATCAGTCTTGGCTTGCTGATAGTGCTGCAACAGATCATGTCACTTCCAGCCTTAGTCATCTCAGCTTCCCCAAGCCTTATCAAGGTCAAGATCAAATCACGGTTGGCAATGGCCAAAACCTTCCTATTACTCATCTAGGTAATGCTTCTATTCCTCTTTCTCAATCTGCCCTTCAACTCAAAAATGTCCTTAGAGTCCCTTCTATTGCTTCAAATCTTGCCTCAGTGCATAAAATCTGTCATGATAACCATTGCTGGTGTTATTTTGATGAGAATGTCATTTCAATTCAGGCCTTAGCCACGGGGAGAGTTCTGTACCAAGGCAAGAGTGAAGATGGTGTATACCCCATCTATCCTCAAAAGGCTTCTCAACGTACCTTGTCTCCCAACACCTGTAATAGTGCCTTTAATGTTTCTGTTTTCAATAAAACTCTTTGGCATTTGAGGCTTGGTCATCCATCTGACCAGGTTCTCAATCATTTGTTTCCTAATGCCAAATTTAGTTTCAATAAGTGTACTCTTATGAATACTGATTGTACACACTGCTTATATGGAAAAATGCACAAATTACCTTTTCCTAAGTCTTTCTTTACTGCATCATCTCCATTGGAGCTTATTCACTCTGATTTGTGGGGTCCTGCCCCTATTCCCTCTATAAATGGCTTTAAATACTATGTTTTGTTCATTGATCATTTTACTAGATTTACATGGATCTATTTACTCCATTCTAAATCTGAAGTTTTTCCTAAGTTTGTTCAATTTAAAGCCATGGTTGAGACTCAATTTTCTACTAAAATTAAAACCTTTAGGTCTGATGGTGGTGGTGAGTACACCTCAAATGCTTTCAAAACTTACCTCTCACAGCAAGGTATTGTTCACCAAATTTCTTGTCCATACACTCCTCAGCAGAATGGTTTAGTTGAAAGGAAGCACAGACACCTTATTGAAACCACCATCACTCTCTTGTCTCAAGTTTCACTACCTTCTTCCTATTGGTCTTATGCAGTTCTTACTGCTGTGCATTTGATTAATCTGCTTCCCACATCTGTTCTTGCATTTCATTCTTCCTGGAATAAGCTTTATTCTGTTTCTTCTGATCTTTCTCACCTCAAAGTGTTTGGCTGTGCTTGTTACCCCTATCTCAGACCTTATACTCATCACAAACTTGAACCCAGATCCACTGAATGCCTTTTCTTGGCTACCCTATAGGCACAAAGGGCTACTTATGCTTAGACCTGAAAACCAAACACTTATATACCTCTAGGCATGTTGTTTTCAATGAATCAAAGTTTCCTTTTTCCTCTCAATTTTCTTCTTCTCCTTCTACTTCCTCACCTACTCTATCTACTGATCTCTCTTGGTTTTCCAATCTGCTGTATCTACATTCTTCAAATCAACCCTCAGTTCTAGGTCCCTATACTGTCACTACTTCCACTATGTCCACTGTCAATACATCTAATCTTCCTTCTCAGCCTCCCTCAAAAGCTAATCCTTCCTCCTCTCCATCTGCTACTTTACCTCCCTTGCCTTCTCAACCTCACTCAAATACATTGCCTACCTCAATTCCATCTGTGTCCATTCCTCCATCAACTTCTTTATCTGATATGACTTCTGTTCAAGGCTGTGTTACAAATCACCATCCTATGCAGACCAAATCCAAGTCTGGTATCTCTAAACCTCATCCTAAGGTGTGTTACAAGGCTGTGTTGGACTATACTCTTACTGAACCTCCTACTTACAAGGTTGCCTCTCAATATCCTAAGTGGTGTAAGGCCATGGATGCTGAATTTCAAGCCTTGCAAAGGCAACAGACTTGGTCTTTGGTTCCTGCCCCTCCCAATGTTAATCTGGTTGGATGTAAATGGGTCTACAAGTTAAAGTTGAACAGTGATGGTTCCATCTCCAGGTACAAGGCTAGATTGGTAGCCAAGGGTTTCCATCAACAGGCAGGAATTGATTTTCATGAAACCTTTAGTCCTGTCATCAAACCTGCTACTGTGAGACTTGTCATTGCTATTGCTGTTAGTTGCAATTGAAGTTTAAGGCAACTTAATGTCTCAAATGCTTTTTTACATGGCTATCTTAAGGAGGATGTTTATATGCAGCAGCCACCTGGTTATGTGGATTCTCTTCATCCTTCTTATGTGTGCAAGCTTCATAAGTCCTTGTATGGTCTCAAACAGGCTCTTAGAGCCTGGTTTGAGAGGTTCACTTTCCACCTTCTCCATTTGGGATTCACTGCCTCTTTAGCTGACAGCTCTCTCTTCATTTTTCAATCCTCAAGCACCATTATCTACCTATTATTGTACGTGGATGACATTATTGTTACAGGCAATAATGCCTCTCAGGTTGCTCATCTCATTACTGCCCTCAGTCAGGTGTTTGAACTCAAGGACTTGGGTCCCTTAAGCTACTTCTTGGGTATACAGATTTCTCCTACTCAGCATGGCATCTCTCTAACTCAATCTAAGTACGCCTCTGATGTCTTACATAGATTCAACATGGCCAACTCCAAGCCTGTGAAGACTCCTTGTTGTTCATCTTCTCGTTTGGTGCCTAATTCTGGTGTTCTCTTGACTGATCCTACTGTGTATCGAAGTATGATAGGTGCTCTTCAGTACCTAACCTTTACAAGACCAGATTTGGCTTTCAGTGTCCATCAACTTTGTCAGTTCATGAGCAAGCCCACTTCAGTCCACTTGGAAGCTGCAAAGTGTGTTCTTAGATATCTCAGGGGCACTTTAAATCATGGCATTTCTTTCTCCCCTGGTCCCTTGTCTCTCACTGCCTTCTCTGATGCAGATTGGGCAGGGGATCCTACAGATAGACGATCCACCACAGGTTTATTGGTTTTTCTTGGTCCTAATCCAATTTCTTGGTCTGCCAAGAAACAACCAACTGTCTCACGCTCCTCCACAGAAGCTGAGTATAGAGCCTTAGCAACAACAGCTGCTGAACTTTCCTGGTTACGAATTTTGTTCAAGGAACTTCGTATTTTTCTTCCCTATGTTCCAGTCATATGGTGTGATAATGTGTCTGCTATTGCTCTATCTGCCAATCCTGTCTTCCATTCACGAACCAAGCATTTGGAGGTTGATTATCACTATGTTAGGGAGAAGGTTCTTCGCAGGGATCTCAAAATTGGGTTTGTTTCTGGTAAGGATAACTTGGCCGATATTTTTACCAAGCCTTTTCCTGCTCCTCCTTTTCTGGTTTTTCGTTCCAAACTCCTGGTGGATTTCTCCCCCTCTCGTTTGAAGGGGGATGTTGAAGATGAAGCTCAAGCTCAGAGAAATGAAGGTTCAGGATCAACCCAGGCTCAACAGCACGTGCCTCGTGTGAAATTATAAACGGTGGTTGATACGCACCGTTTCATTAAAAGACATTAGTAATACACACCGTTTTGATCATGTAACTGGTGACTATTCATCATGTAGTCAGACGGCGTCGTTTTGAGCTACTCAAATATCAGTTATTGTGGCGCGAAAAACAGTTACAATTGAGCTGGTGGTTCCGTAGATTTAGGCGCATAATTTGGGATGTATCTATTCTGTTATAGCTGGGTATGTAACTATATATATGATGGGGTATCTCAGATAGAGTTAGTTTTTGGTATTCACACTTTTCATTTTAATTCAAAAGATATTTTTCTCCCAATTCCATTCTCTCTTTCTCTCTCTATTCTCTACCTACCTCTCTGTTCTTCTTCTTCATTGAACGTTTTTCCTTGTAATTCTCTTGTTTACTGTGTGTGATAAAACTCTTCAAAAAGAAGGACGTGTTAGAACTTAGACAAATTAAACAATCAAGATGAAATGTAAATAACTCACGTCTACATGTAGTGAGTTCATGAGCAAGTGCTTCCTCAATTGGTTCAGTTCCAAGCTTCCAAGTGGCTAGATGACGCAATGTTACTAGAGAATGAAAAGTCCTATCTGTGAATGAGCGTGCCTGCTGGATGCGGTCAAGATAGAACTTGCTCAAAGAAGGTCGTCTTACAGCTGTAAAAAAGAAAGCAAATAGAATTAGATAACTATAACAAAAGAAATAAAACAAGTAGTGAAAAGCAACATACCCTCTGGAGGAAGATTCCCCATCTCACTAGTGTAGGGAGGAAATGGGTCCCTGCCTACCTCAACTAGGTTTCCAGCCCAAAACCTAAAGACGAACAAGAACTCTGTCTTCCATCTTCTATCAGAAGTAGGGAGGGATCTGACCAACCTACAGTTTGAACCCCTAGTAGAAAACTAGTAAAAGCCTAGGGATTGACTAATTTCTGAGGATTTATAACAATATAGGAACTCATCCACAGTGAAAGGAAGGTTCCCATCAAAGACTTCCCTCCACAATATTTGCATGGATATAATAAGCCTCCATGGATTGGGGTTGAGCTAGTTAATGCCTATGCCTAACCTATGGAGAATTTCCCTAGCAAAGGCATTAAGAGGCAACCTAAGCCCCCCCTAAAAGATAAGTCTAGTATATGCCAACCCCAAAACGAAGATTACAACACCATTCACTATGGACAGCCAAACGAGGGTTAAGGTCGTCCGGGATCTAGTACCAACTCTTAAGGGAATTAATTTTAGCCTCATCCATCTTAGAATGGATGCCTACAGCACAACAATATAGAATCTCCTCTTCACTTGAAGAGGCAAATGAGGGGGCACTGGCAGATGTACTAGTAAGTGACCCAGAGGCCATTCTTGTCCTCATCTCTTCTTGGAGGACTTCTAAGGGAACTCCAGGAACCCCAGACAAGTATTGCTCATTTGTGATGTTCCCCCCCATCACTACTACTATTGCTACTACTATCACTACTACCACTAGAGCTACTCTCGTCGTGGTACTCGTCTATCTCCTTCTTGTCACTATTACTAGATGAAGACACAATAATCTCAGACATTTTGAAAAGCTCTAAAGAAGAAAAACCTAAAGACGAGAAGAAGAGGATATCTGGCTCTAAACAAGGATTACTAAGAACGAAAGAAAACTCTTAGACAAGGCGCTGGACGACAAAGGTCAAAGGATAAAATATGAGAAATGTGAGAGGGTAGGAAAGGAATTCCACTATTTATAAGCAACTGACCTGGACACTGAAACAACGTGAAGCAACCAAAACGTGCCACATGGCACTCTTCTTGAAGAACGAAACAACACAACAAGCAAAGCCTCAGGATCGCGCCATGCGTCAGCATCTGGAGCATTCAATTTCAGATTACCCACAACCAATGGAAAGCCACCATAGGTCAAATTGTTAGGTTCTAAGGTCTTAAGATTTTATGTATTTAGAACTCTAATTTGTAATGTTGGCAAACCATGATCAAAACATTGTATTTAGTCTTATTTAGACTTGCTCAAAGTTGGTTTATTCTTGTAAAGTTGGAATCGAGTGGCTGCAGAAGTACTTGGGACTTTCGGCCTGGCTCGATCGATCGAAGAATAGACTCGATCGATCGAAAATCGCACAGGTTGATTTTTCTGCAGAATTTCCAACTCAGCCCTACTTCATTAAACGTTTAGGGTTTTATGTTTTTACCCTAGGTATATAAACTAAACCCTAGCCACGTTTTTGGAGGTTGTCCATATTGTATTGTTGCTCATACATTGCTGTTTTGTGTGAATCTCTTGTGAGATCTTTGAGGAGCTTTCCTTTACACAAAACTTAGGGTTTTCATGGTAGAGATAATTTCAACATCTTGAAGATCATTACTGTTGCAACCATTGGAACTTAAAAGAAAAGCAAGCGGGGAGCTTGTAGCTGATTGAGGAATTCAAGAAAGAAGTAGTCCGTGGATTCGGAGCCTGCGCGTGGTCGTGTCAGGAAGTTCTACTGGTGGGTAGCATTAGGAAGTCGAGCGGGGAGCTTGTAGTCCTTTTGTAAGAACTTCAATTCTTTCATAGTGAATTCTGTTATGCCTTGAGGATCGGTGGGTCAAATCCTCCCCAGGTTTTTACCGTGTGGTTTCCTGGGTGATCATATCTTGTGTTATTTATTTTCCGCTGCTTTATATTCTTGATATGATTGTTTGGATTGTTTTAACCTAGAATTGCTTAATTTGACTAAGTAACAACTTGGCTAATTAATCTAGGCTACGCAATCTGGTTGTTTAAGGGGTCTAAATAACCTGTCAAGTGGTATCAGAGCGGGTAGCTCTTCTTGTTGTAGATCTTTTGATCTAGGAGCTGATCCTTGACCCCTGTTGTCATGGATAATTTGAAGTGTCTTTCTGCTCATGCTTCTGCTGATTTTATTGATGCCTGTGATGTTTTGAATAAAAAGGACACTATTGTTTCTGCTGATTTTTTTGATGCTTTTGAAACTCTTCGTAAGGAATTATCTAAATCTTTGAAAATTGCTAAGAAATTCAAAGAAGAGTTAAAATTGGCTAATCTTGAAAAAGAGGATTTGATTGTGAGATTAGATGAGTCTAATAAAAAGAATGAATTTTTGAGAAATCAAATTTCCTCTCAAGATGAGAAGATGAAAAGCTTGGAACAAGAGTTAGTTGAGTCTAAAGTTAAACTTGAAAATTTGACTAGTTATAAGCCTGCTGTTGATAACAGAAGTGTTTCTGTTTCTCTTAAGCCTAAAACTGAGAATGTTTATATCCCTCCTTTTAAGAGGAATAATAAAGAAAATGCTTATTTTGCTAGGTTAGACAAAGGTAAATGTTCTGATGTTAACACTGAAGTTTCTAAACCTATATCTAATCCTATTGTTAGAGAGCATAATAAATCTGTTTTTGTGCCTATTTGTCACTTTTGTGGTGTTGTTGGTCATATTAGACCAAATTGTTCTTTGTTGAGGCAAAAACCAAAATCTGAGACTAGATTTGCTGTTAGGAATACTGATGTTCCTAAATTTGTTCCTGTTTGTCACTTTTGTGGTGTCTCTGGTCACATTCGTCCTAATTGTCATAAATTGAAATTTAAGCATTCTGTGTTTCAATCTAGGATATATGATGATATTTCTCCTGCCATAAGTCCATATAAATTGTTTCATATTCTTTTGAAAAATTTGAGCTTGTTGGCTTGTGAAAGGAATTTGCAGGATTTCAGTCTCTTTCAGAAAATTGGTGTAATTCCTCAAATACACTCTGCTTCTCATGGATTTTCACCTACAAAGCCGAAGAATCGTGCTATATGGGTGAGAAAAGATTCTCCAAGGTGAGTGTTGCTAACTTGTCCTTGATTTAATTCTTTCAATTAATTGTGGACATGTTTTGTTTTAGTTTTTGGTTGTTTTATTTTCTTTGATTGTTTTGTTTTAAAGAAAAATCCAAAAACATTGAAAAATTTCAAAAAGACAAAAATATTTTATTTTGTGTCTTATTTTTTTCTTGAGGATTACATGAGTTTTAATATCTCTCTTGATTTAGAACATGCTTGACATTGTGGAGAAACTTGAATAGTTTGTGCTAAGCTATTTTTGATTTTGTATGAGTATGTACTAGTTTGTACATGTACTCATGGGTTAATTAAGAAATTGATATTTCTTGTCTGTGTACCCTCTATAGCTTAGTTAAGCACTGTCATGCATTACTTTTGCATTGTTTGTTTTGTAATATGTGCTTTTTGTTTTTGGTCATAAAGTTTGTTAAAACCAAAAAGATTTTTGTGTTTTGTATTATAGATCTTGGATTTATAATCAAGGTTGGCCACCTTATATTTACATAACAAGTTTATGTACCCTGTTTAGCTTTGATGAGCTTATATATTGCACTTGACTAGTTAAAACTTTGTAGTGCATGTTGTGTGGGAAAAATGTTTATGGTGTTTATCACTTTGTCTTAATCTTGAAGTCACATGTTATTTGACTGTCGGACTTGATCTTTTTGAGAAAGGCATAAATAACCATCTCACCACTGTTCACTAGCCAATCATGAACACCTTAGTGCATATCATAAGATTTTGTGCTCGAGAAAGTGTAGCACGTGCACAAAAAGAACATAAGGTGTAGCTTCTGTTAAATGCTTAATATTTAAAATTGGTGTGTACTATTAGGCTTGATGCCAATTCACATAACTTAAACTGGTGTATACTATTAGGCTTGATGCCAAATTTCACCTAAATAATGGGGCAAAATACAAGAAACTTACATGATTGCAAGTTTTTGTTCTAGGAGATGTGGGAGTTATAGGATGTAACTCTTTAGGTGATAGTCTCTTTTAAATTCTATGTGATGAATTTTGTAGATTTTGTGATTGATTGCTATTCACATATCACCTCACATGTATCTCAAGTTTTTGCTAGTTGCACACACTACACAAGTTACTCTTTGCTAAACTTGGTACATTATATTGTGTGTGATTTTGTTGTGGCCATCCAAAATTAAAAGTTCCTTGATTTTAATGCAAAATGTGTATAATGTTTGCGCTTTGAGGACAAATTGATTGAAAATCTTGATTTTGGAAGATCTGGGTTAAATTTAAGTGTTTTTGAAAAACTTTTCGTCTCATGCTCATGCATTTTTTTATAAAACAATGTGCTTTGAGGAGTTTATGCATTAAAATGCTCTGTTTTTCGAAAAACTGATTTTTCCAGACTTTCGATCGATCGACCCTGTTTTTCGATCAATCGAAATTGCAATTAAAATTTTTGGTTTGAGTCTGCCTGACTCGATTGATGTTCGATCGATTCTCGATCGATCAAAACTGAAAATTTTCAGTTTCTATGTTTTTGACCAAAATTTTTTTTCCTGCATCATTTGTGTTTAGGATTCACATGCATTGCATTGTTTTTGTATCCATCTTGCAGTTTTGCAGTCATATCTCTCATTGTTTTCACACATAACATGCATACACTTTACTACATTGGGTACTCAACTTGATTTAAAAATTGATTGATTAATTTTTGAGTTTTGTACATTCTAGTATATGCTATTTCTTATGTGTGAACTGTAAAAAAAAAAAAAATATTTTTCTTAAGAGATATGAAGGATAATCAATATGCAAATATTTTCTCTACTCATGCAACTGTTTATGGGTCACATAGTGCCATGTTTGCATTTTATTGAAAGAGAGAATATTTTTCTTCATGTGTATCCTCACTTTAGTTTTTAACTTTGGATTATGTGTTTTTAACTTTGATTCTGTTGGTGATGCTGCTGATCCCCCCCCCCCCTCTCCTTTATTTTTCCCCAAAACTGTTTTTCTCAAAACTTGTTTTGTTTTTCCTATTTTTATAGGGGGAGAAAAGTTTTTTTTAACCTGTGTTGTTCATAGGGGGAGCAGTCTCTATTTTCTATAGAGTTGGATTGTTCTGTATCCCCTTGATTCTCTATTTTCTCTTATCCTTTATTGCGTATGTTGACTGTTTACTCTTTGTATGAGTTGTCTTTGTCAATACGTGACAAAAAGGGGGAGAAATTATTGATTTATGGGAATCATGTTGATATGTGTGGAAAATACAAAGATATTCATGTTAGGGGGAGTAACATTGATTGATATACATGTTATATTCATTGATTCTTGTTGTTTTGTGATTCACTGCTTATTGACTTATATTTATGAGTTGTTCATTCATATATGTCTTTATTTTGTGTTGTGTGAATCTTACAAGAATGTTATACCTGTTGTTTTACTCTTTTCTGTCACACATGCGTTTATGCGTTTGTTGAGTATTTCAGGATTATACAGGTTGATTCAACTAAGCTGCTGTCTACACTTGCAACTATGGATAGTAGTTAGGCTGAATTGAATTTTATGAGCATTATCTTTGTAAAGGGCTTTTCATTTGTAAAACTTTGAGCTGTTAGTTAAGGTTTTGTCACGGATTGCCAAAGGGGGAGTTTGTTAGGTTCTAAGGTCTTAGGATTTTATGTATTTAGAACTCTAATTTGTAATGTTGGCAAACCATGATCAAAACATTGTATTTAGTCTTATATAGACTTGCTCAAAGTTGGTTTATTCTTGTAAAGTTGGAATCGAATGGCTGCAGAAGTACTTGGGACTTTCGGCCTGGCTCGATCGATCGAAGAATAGACTCGATCGATCGAAAATCGCACAGGTTGATTTTTCTGCAGAATTTCCAACTCAGCCCTACTTCATTAAACGTTTAGGGTTTTATGTTTTTACCCTAGGTATATAAACTAAACCCTAGCCACGTTTTTGGAGGTTGTCCATATTGTATTGTTGCTCATACATTGCTGTTTTGTGTGAATCTCTTGTGAGATCTTTGAGGAGCTTTCCTTTACACAAAACTTAGGGTTTTCATGGTAGAGATAATTTCAACATCTTGAAGATCATTACTGTTGCAACCATTGGAACTTAAAAGAAAAGCAAGCGGGGAGCTTGTAGCTGATTGAGGAATTCAAGAAAGAAGTAGTCCGTGGATTCGGAGCCTGCGCGTGGTCGTGTCAGGAAGTTCTACTGGTGGGTAGCATTAGGAAGTCGAGCGGGAAGCTTGTAGTCCTTTTGTAAGAACTTTAATTCTTTCATAGTGAATTCTGTTATGCCTTGAGGATCGGTGGGTCAAATCCTCCCCAGGTTTTTACCGTATGGTTTCCTGGGTGATCATATCTTGTGTTATTTATTTTCCGCTGCTTTATATTCTTGATATGATTGTTTGGATTGTTTTAACCTAGAATTGCTTAATTTGACTAAGTAACAACTTGGCTAATTAATCTAGGCTACGCAATCTGGTTGTTTAAGGGGTCTAAATAACCTGTCACAAATCAACGGTAACATAAACGACACAAGGACAAGGGGGCAACTGATGGGGGCTCAAGTTTACAAGATTTGTCCATAGTGGTCGTCCAAACAGTCAAACCACGTCTATAGCCTAATTGCATCCAAAAAACCTTAATAGAGAAGCCCAACAATAGCATCATGTAAATGACCAATGCTCGTCCATTAATAGACAAGTATTCTTTCTCATGATGGTCGTCCAAGACTGACACAAAGGCATGAATGACCAGAAGATAGTGAATTCTACAAGAAAACTTCTCATAAAGCTCCATGTAATCAGATCATGATGCACTACTCCTAAAACTGTTAGGATTAGTGTCCTTAAATCCTATTGTATGATGTTATGTATGACATTATGTATGACTTAATGTTGTGATTAATAAAGTTGTTTTATTATTATCTAAAATAATGGTAACATGAATATTTGGGCATTATCATATAGTCCATGAGATGCATAGTATGTGATTTATGTGATTTAGTCACAGAAGATATAAATCACAAGTTCTTTGTAAACTCAGAATTTTAGTTCGTAGTGAGTGATGAAATTGGGCATTTCATCTGCGAATACTATAACATATCAACTAAAATGATTTTTCTTGATCATGGAATTAGAAACTTCTAGTTAATATGTTGATATGTTTTAAGAGTTAAGATATATTGAACTGGACCGCTGTGAGATTTATTATTCTCCTAAAGACTGTCAAATGAATAATAAATCTCACGACTTCTATTTACATGAGCTCTTAATCCTGTAAGAATAATAGACCTGATCATGAAGTGCAGGTTGTTTTGATATATCATGAGTGAGATCTAAAGTCACGATCAAAATCTCAGCATGTTGGGCAGCCACATTTAGTGTTGATGGAACATATATTCTCAAGATGGAATTCACAATCTTTTAACGGAGATATAAAATATTCCCTTAAGATAAGTTTAAAGGGTTTGGTTATTCAGAGTGTTAGGCCTAACCACTTTAGTAAGGAGTTACTAAAGTATATATTTATAAAATTAGATTTCAAAAATATATGATGAATAACTTAAAGGATTAAACGGGGTACTCAATGATTAAGATGCAGTAATCTTCAAAGTGGCCGTCAACATTCATGACTTTGTATTACTACAAATATTTTATGTATGGATTGTATGTATAATAAAGTCTGGGGATATAATTTATTAATAAGAGCTAAAGTGCAATTATATTTATATACTGGTATTAAATATAATTAATAATAACTTTGGGCTTGTCAAGATTTGACAGAAAAGCCCAAGGCCCATTAGAGCTAGTGTCTTATTTGTTCCCTTTTAGTCCCCACTCCAAGCCACATACTAAAGCCCAATTGGAATGGCCCAAAAGACTAGCCCAATTAGATAATTAGTTATAAGGAGAGAAATATACAGAATTTTGTAAGTGAATAAAATGGTTTATATGTGAGTGTTGGACACTCTCTTGTTCTCCCTTGAACACATACGTATAAATTGATTAAGAGACCACACTTCTTGGGCATCAAGTAGAATTGGAGTGAAGATTAAAAGTGTTCCCGAGTACTTCTAATCTTTGGTTTGGAATTTCACCGCACCAAAGTACACTCTCTTGTTCTTATATTCTGAAATTTACATAGTACATGTTATCAATTGCAAATAAAGTAGATTCGTTAATTTTTCACTGTGTATGTTTTGTATACAATACAAACATGTATTTTTCCAACAAAAACGTGGAGAGAATCCCCCATGATCCGCTCCAACCACCCATATCACCCATGATTGTGGTGGATCCGAACAAGTAGACCCACTTCTAACTCTCTATAAAAGGAACAAGTCCTATTCACCTAAGGTAAGTTTTTCTACCATTCACAGTTTTCCATTCTTGTATTCTAGAGAGAAAACTAACTTAACCGTCGGAGAGTCCTTGGCCGGGTCACACAAGTCACCCTTGACAGTTCCTTTTTTCTTTTCAGGACCTACAGCCATTACCATAGTCCGAAGTATTCTAGCCTACTAATTTTCATGCATCATCACATAGGTTTCTTAAGTAAAAATTGCACTAGTTTCTCAAAAAAAAAAAAAAAAAAGTAAAAATTGCACTAAGTTAATAAACTTAACCAACTTAGTAGAACTCATGAGCAAGCTCAACCTCATTAAGTTATTGAGAAACTAATGAACAAAACTTGAATATAAAAATTGAGCCTGTTGTTAGCTCTAGGGGGAAAAAAAAGTACAGAATCAAGCTTTGAATATGCTCAACTTGCCGTCTTGGCTCATTTTATAGCCACCAAAGTAATATATATTGGGGAGTAACCCGCAAAGTACAGCATATTTTTCTATATCAATATAGGTATCACAAATCACTAATTAATCACAAAAAATAATTCAAGATTTATTTATTATGTTGTTAAAATAGCATCAATCATATTTATTATCATATCAAGTATACTTTTAACATTTTTCAATTTGGGGGATTATTTAGATAAAAGTTTAAAGCCTCTGTTGATAGACAGATTCTGAATTTGGTTTAGAAACAAATTTTCCACCTAACTATTTGCAAGTTCATGAATTAGAAACGAAATTGCTCATTGCTTGATTATCATCTCTGCAGGGACCCGCTAAATTTTTTGATCCTTTAGTATCTGTTAAATCACATTACTTTAACAACTGCTAGGTGCTACTAAAGATGGTTGTGGGGTTTCTTGATGAAGTCTTCTTCACGATACACTTTTTGTTCATTTCTTAATAAATGATCTATTTCTTCTTGGTTACTAAAAGTCGTTCTGTCCACAATGGAAGTCTTTCTTTAAAGTGGAAATAATACATTTTGTGTAATTAGTTCTGTAAAACACATACCCTTATTTAAAGTTTTCGTGTTGCCAGGGTTAAGTATGATGTTTTCCAATGATGGACGTATTCCAAAATGCCTTAAACTATGTTAGGTACAATAATGACAATGAGAGACAGCTATTCCTATGACTTCTTTACATGAATGGTTTTCTTCCTAATGTTGCAATTATTGAGGCTAATCTGGCATCAATTGGTGCCGGCTTATGAGGAGTTTCAGGATCTTCGTACTGTGGTGCAAACTATTTTGTTTTTGGATTAACTCAGATAGTTTTAGTACTTTTCCCCGAATAATCAGCGGTGGAGCCAAGTTATGATTTTAGTAAATGAATTAAAATATACTCAAAACACATGCATACAAATTTATAATTTGTGTATGAAAAATACAAATTAAAATTTTTTAATTGCAAAATAAGTTATAACTCATCAACATATTGTATATAAATTTATCAAATGATATATTCTAAATTCTAAGGAATATACAAAAGTTATCTAGTTTTCTTTGAATATATACAAAAATATCCAAAATAATAATAATAATAATAATTCTCTATTTTTGATAAATCAAAGCATAATATATAATATTTGTCTACAAAAGGTATTGTTCTAAGAATAATACTAGAGATACAAACTATTTTACAAAAAATTCTACAAACTGCTAATGTTGTAAGTGATTATTGGTAAATGAAAAAGTGATATTAATAGTGTGCCTAAATGAAAACCAATAAGAGATTCGCCACATCAATATTTTGTAAAGGTATTGTAAAATAATTTATATATATATATATATATATATTTTTTTTTTTTGGTGAAAGACGATTCTCTTTACCATTTCTCAAATAAATAATTTATACTTGTAGCATTACTCTTGTTCCAACTTGCAAATGTTTCTCTTTTGAATAAACTCAAAAAATTTAGGGGGCCCAAGTCAGTTTTTGAATACCCAAATTGTAAAAACCAAAAACTTTCAAAAGAATGCATTTAATGGTAAAAGAAATTCAAAACTTTTGGGGGGGTGGGGGGGGGGGATGCCCCCAATGACTAACGTGGCTCTGTCATTGCATGTAATGGTTAGTAGTAAATTGTATGGAAGGGAGGCTGGAAACATCGTATCAATGGTTAATTTAAAGTAAATTTCTTTATTACAAACTATTTCACAACTTTTTTGTCACAATTTTGATATAGTAAATGGTTTATGATTGTTTATCATTTATACATGAACCAACTCTCTTTTTTTTCTACTATTCATATTCTGTCACATCACAGTTCTGGTAAGAAGTTGTGAAATAATTTGTATTCCTACATTTCTTAAACTTCTTATACCCAATATATATAACAATAAAATAAAAATTTGAGGCTACTGGACTTGTTACTACGTGAAAACATGGGCTTTGTTCTGCTGCAATTGATGTATCATTTGAAATTAATGGTCGACTTTGAAGTGGTAATACAGCATTTAGGAATTGCTTTTATGTTAACAACGAAATCCCTTCAAGTTCTATTGAAATGGCATGTTAGTTATTTATATATGCTGGTGAAGGACCTTTTATATCAATGATAGCGACTCAACTATGGGAAAGCATATCACAGATATTAGAGTTCCCAAAAAAAAAAAAAAAAAAAAAAAAAAAAAACACACTGTAATGCAAAAGTAGATTCATTACGCTTCAAGTAGCTGGCACAGACTCTCTTTGTGCTCGTAGATTCATGAAGGTACTTTGAACTGGAACAACATTATGGATTCTGACTTAACATTGTTAACTTTTTAATTTATTCATGCAATTTACACTTGCTCTACCAGTTCAGCAGGAAATCATTCTTCTTTTTATTATTTTAATGTGTTGAAATTCATGTTGGGAAACATGAAATTCTTGATGTCATTCCGGTCCTAAGAAAGGTGCAGAACATGCCAAGTTTCGGGCTTTCTCCTCTTCAATCAAGCAACTTCAACGAGAAAAAGATTTATAGCAATAAAAAAGATCACTGTATTCAAACACTATAGAACACATTTTCCTTGAAAGATGGTTGAGACAGAACACAAATCCCAAAATCAATGTCAATGAAAAAGTTTTACTCTTTATAATTGACTGCTTTATCCGTATTTTGTAAGGGATTCATTGAGCCGTATCAATTATTATCTAAAACTCTGACCAAGTTCTGCTGCCACAATAACAGTTGGATAAAAGAAGTAGATAGATCCATAAGTACTATCACTGAATTATTGCCGAGAGAAAAATGCCCTCTTCTTCCCTAGAGAAGAATCTCTAGACTCCACAGCTCTACTCACCTAAATCTAAGCCACCTAACACCTCTCTCTCTCTCTCTCTCTCTCTCTCTCTCTCAAACAAACACATAAAAGCAGAGGTACAAAAGATGTAAAAATAAAGGTGGCAGTCTAACTACCATGTTCATATGTTCGAGTCCTTTAGAGGGAAAAGGAAGACACATCCTTTTCCGAGGGTCGGTTTTGCCATTTTAAAGCCATGGAAGCTTTGGTGCTGCTGCCTCTGAATGTTGAAAATTTGTGTTTAGAAACAGCCACAGAGACGTGGCCCATGCCTTCCTAGTTGTAGACCCTCATCAACTTAGTAATCACACATGTCACTTTATTTTTGAATAATCTTGTTTTCATTCCGCTATTCCAACATATTGCGTCTTACATCGCAACCAGTTAATTTCAACATGTTGTATAACAACCAAGGTCCCACAACTCTAAACCCCATATGATCAATATCAGATGGTGTAGGTTTATGGATATCTTGTTACGAATTCCATCAAATATATCTTTTTATTTAATTCGCCGACAACAACCAAACTTTAGTCTCAAATATTGTCAGGTCGACTATGGATTAACAACAAATTAGTCATGACGGACTACATGTTAAGGATGCCCCAATGAATATCTGTAGTGGGTCCTTTAATAATAAAGTGACGAAATTTTAGTCTACCATTAACCTACTACAATAGAAATCTTCCCCTTTTCCACAAACTTGGGTCATAAGAACAAAATATGACACTAAGTACAATCATATTTTTTATTTGAAAAAAGAAAAAGAAAAAAAAAGAACAGTGGTCTTACAATTACTGACTTTGTTTCCTCAGCCCTAGGCCTCATGGCAGGAAAATCAACAGCACTATTTTAAGTAGGGGCAAGACAAAAATTGAACTTTAGTAGGAACACATACATATAGATCTCTCTCACTCTTATACACTCAATGTTTTGCTCACAGTAAGTGTGAAGCAAAGGTAGAATATGCATTAAAGATTGGGAACTATGCCACCCGCAAATGCCATGAAAATATCATTATCTTTCTGCATCATAAGCAGAAGAGACATCAAACTTATCACCTGATCTTTCTTATCTCTCTGTTGCACTGAAACGAATCCCACCTCCCTTCCCACCCCACCTGTCTAGCAACATAAATAGATATATGCACACGTGTGTACAAGCAGACTTCATGCTCACCCAAATGATACCTTGTATTCCACACACGTGTGAAACACTGAAGGAAGAGATATAGATTGCACTAGAGAAGTATTTTCTTATCTTTTTCTTACAAAATTCAATGGAATTTAACAAAGAAATTAACCAATTGGTAAACTGTACCGTTAGCACTCCAAATCACTTATCTTGCATTTAAGAGCATAAACTAGTGTAGTTTCTGCTTCCGAAACCAAGAAAAGTGTTTCCAAATGTTAACCTAATGATGCTTTCTTAATTAACCCCATTAAAAGTGAGGATTTCATCAAGTCTTAACATGAACAACATGCTGTCCCACATTCAAAGACATAAAAATTAACAAAACAATTAATTTTTTTTTCATTTCATATACATATTAACTCGTACTAAAATTACGATGTCAAATTAAAAAGTAGGGAAAAAAAAAAAAAAACAGTTATGGGGGGTTCCTTAGAATTTCCTCATTTGCCTATCAAAAGATTGCCAGCAGCTCTAAATCTCAAATTCTTCTTCACGATGTAATCGATGAAATATATCACTAAAGATGAAGATCCAAACTGACATGGTCTGTCACGCTCGCTTTGGATTCATAAACATACCTGCTTTGTGAAGTAGAGCCGCCAACCTGCGAGTGTGAAGGCTTTAACTCATCACCAGCAAACAGTGGCAAAGGGTGCATCGAGTTCCGAGTAGTAGGGTTACTACTTTGGACAGTTGGGATTCTCCACAAAGGTAAGGGACTCCCATTTATAGGTGCAGGCTGAGAATACGAGCTAGTGTGGCTTCCATAATACCTGGCTGTGTTAGAATTATTAGTGTTCCATGAAGGGTAAGTCATAGGTGGCATTGGAGAAGAGCCAAGCCGGTGGTAATTCATGAGGCCATAGACGTGTGCATCAGAGAGACTACTATGCACCATAGCTGACTGAAGATGTGCTCTTTTTGCGTGTTGACGTTCCCTTTTATGTGCGTTTTGGTGACCCCCTAAGGCTTGAGAGGTAGGGAAGTTTCGACAACAGTAATGGCACTCGAATCTCCGGTTGCTCTCACCGTTTTCACTGTTGTTGGTGGTGCTATTGTTGTTGTCTTTTGCAATATCATCGCATGCGTTGAGCTCAGCTGACTCGGACTCATCTGTGGTGGAAGCTGGGATGTTGTTGTCACTGCCAAACTCTATGCCAAAAAGCCTAATGCTTTTTTCTTTAACTGGTGCTGGTCGAATGAAAGGGAGCTGAGAGAATGATTCAACGTTCATGAAGTCATGGGTTTCTCTCTCACTCGTCTTGTCCATGAGGAGAAGAAGAAGATGAACACAGAGATTCAGAGAGAGAGAGAGAGAGAGAGAGAGAGAGAAATAGAGATATAGGTAGAGAAAAATGGGTGAAACAATTAGTACTACTACCTCCGCTGAGAGAGGTTTGGTATTGAGAGATTGTATTGTGTGTGGTGGGACCTATAAAGGGGAGGAGGGCGGAGAGGTCTGATTTTTAGACAATTGGGGCTGACCCATCTGAGAGTGAAGCCTGACAAAGCCCTCAAGTTATTTTTTGAGAGTGGCTTCGGCTCCTCTCAAACTCAAAGTACCACCTTTGCCTCCTTTCACACAGTTTTCCTTCGATATGGAAAGTTCTTCACACAACTACACCCTCCAAGTTTTGATAATTTTGTATCTTCCCCATGTCACTACAAAAGAGGGGTTTTTTTTTTTTTTTAGCTTCTCTGCACGCACCAGGTAATTATTGTGAAGAATTCATTGGACATAACGTCTCCAAGTTAGTGGTTAAAAATTTCAAACCTAATACTTTATACATCTCATAAAACCTTAGAAATTATTAAGTCAAACTTATTATGGTTCAAAAGAGGATGAGTTAAAAGTGCGACATTTGTCGATAAATATTTCTAATGTCACAGATCCTAAATTTACTACGCTTCAAACCTCCTCCAAAAGAAAAGCACATATCAATAAACGGCATCATCGTTGATGTATTACAACGTTTTACTGATAATGCCATAAGTTAATTGGCGATGTACTATAATATTTACAAAATTTACTATGGTTGTTGTTTTAGTACACCAAATAAGAACAAGCTAAGCCAGTGGCAGGCCTACATCAATTGCTCTGCTATTCTAGTGGGCCTCCATTACGAACATGATAATTACGTACCATGAAAAATAAAAATAAAAAGAGAAGAGAACGTGCATTTTAATTACTTGTTAGCGCAACATACTTAATGTATAAATGTCTAATTGATTAGAAGTGAACAAAATTTCAGTTCTGTGGCCTAGTACTAGTACTTTTTTCTATTTTAGGAGTTACGAAGTCTTTATAGGTATTGGTAGAAACTCTGGAGTGACTTTGATTGTTACAATATTTATTTGAATTTTTATTAATTAATTGATGCCAAGGCTTCTATTTCAAAAAAAAAAATTAAATGCCAAAGATTTAGTATGCTAAGAAATAGGTTCATATTAAATATATTGCTATCCTAACATTTTCAAATTATCAATGCAGATTTTACTTCTTTTTAATGGTGCATAACACATGCTTCCTCTAGTTATCAGTATGATGCCAACGTACGTTACAATGTTATAACTGCAAGAAGTGACAGCTTACTGGAGTTTGAAAGACACAAGGTAGAAGGCAGTCATCAATTTTGATCAAGTCAATACGATGATCATAATTGAAATTTCTTTCACAAGTTGTATGGGCCCCGTCTCTTCTCATCCCTATTCTAATTTTGAAGGCCATGAAATTGGCTTCATTTGAGTGCATATCAACAAAGGTTATATGTTCACTAAAAAAAAAAACTAATGTTATACTATCACCTCTATGTTCATGTTCCTTAGGATCGTAGCAAGTTTTGTTAATGTATAATCAAGAATTTCTTTGCACAAATTATCACCTAAAGGTATGTAATGATTCATCATGTATGGATTCAAAAGCATGCTGAGAAGATATAGTGATTGGACCATAATGTAATAATTTTCCCCGACCCAAGAGAAAATTAAAGAAGTAATAAATTCCGTGGGGAAGAACTAAGAATAGCATAGATCATCAATTAATTGTTATCACTCAGTACCACAGGTACACCATAAGGTTTTGAATTCCATTCCGTTCTGGTCATGTTACAGACATAAAAAAAAATTCACAATTTATTGATGTGACAAATTATAATTGCTGCTTATAACATCACTTTTACTACATAGTGCTAACTACTAACATTAATTTTGTTATACATTAATCCAAACTTTTTTTTTTAACAAATAAAGGTATTCAGACCTCTTCGAATATCTAACTATTCTCTTAGGTGTATACTGTCATCCTGTCCCACACACACCAAGTTATTACAGGGAAAAATCCCATGAGGTGGTTCCAAGATACTGATAAGAGGTTTCGAATACAGGATCTCAAGAACATCATGAGGCCTTAGAAACCACTTATTGTTATGAAAAAAAATTGAAAATTTTATTGTGTGTTGTCATTCATATTATTGTTCTTGAAACATTTAAAGATAAGCTTGTGTGTTTAATTACAGTATAAATAATTTCTTATTTTTTGAGAAGAAAATGATATTATGTAGTGTAGTGTTTTTGACATCTCTTATACATCTATCCATGCCTCTTAAGTCTTATCTATATCATTAAAAATTAATTTCACGTTTATATTTATTTCAAAATTATTTTTTTATTGATTTGATAGAATTTTAACTTTAATATCTGTTTCGTGATTATTGCTCTTTGTTATTAAGTCAGGACACCAATTTGAACCTCATATTTCTTATTAGACAATAAAAAAAAAAATACTAATTGAGCTAGTGGGTATAAACTATACAATCAAATCAAGTAGAAAAATTCCTGGGATGATTCATGAATTTGAAATAAATCCATGGGAGTAAGGAGATGAATCCATTGCACTATATAAAAAAATGACCGTAAATAGAGACAAAAATCATTATGATTTTCTTTTTCCTAAAAAAAATTTATCCCCAAGGCATCATAGATAATTGAGAAATATAATTTGTTTCAATTCAAGGAATGGAAACGGTATACATAGAAATAAAGTATTTTACAATGTAAATAGGTTAAAAAATTATGATTGTGATCAAGTTTTGAATAAAAGAAAAGATCTTTATAGAGATAAAAATAAACTAAATAAATTAAAGTTCTTTCCTTGGTCCAATTATCAATTAGAAGATTTATTCGCTATTGGCTTGAATTAAAATATCCGCTATTTCAAAATTAATAATACAAATAACGTTGTCCCAAAATTAAAGACCCCTTTTAGTAGGATCATTATTCGGTCGAAAGTGCTAAGGATAGCATAGTTTCATCACACTCTTTTTTCCCCGGCACATCTGTCTCTTACTGTGAATCTCTAATTGCATGTACGTGTATGCATCAGTCACCACTAGGTTTGTAAGTTGTACAAACTGAACAAAAAACAGAGAAATGACGCCAACTTCGGTGGTAAGTCTCTCTCTCTCTCTCCAGGACCAGAGTACTAATAGTTGTTGTTGGTTCTTTATAGCTTTGTTGGCTGTTTTATATCAGTTGCAGGGATTCTGCAATGTGGTCCTCAAAAAATGTAAACAGGAATAGGCTAACACAAATGGTAAAGAGCTAGTAATCATCACAACACACCCCCCCCCCCACCCCCCCAAGTCCTCTGAGTAACAAAGTACTATATACAACTTCTCTTTTTCTATTTCATCCCTCTGCTTTGTTTGTTTCATTGTAATTACATTACATTTTCCATGTAGTGTAAAATTTCCAATAGTGACTTTTACGGCACAGACAAAAACTCAATCCATGCACGGTGAATGCTTAGAATTTACCTTTGTTTTTTTTTAATGCATGTGTAATGTAAGACCCACCACCAATAGCTTCTTCTTCTTATCGAATTGTAGATTTTTTTTTTTTTTTTTAAAAGCAAAGCTCAGTTATCTATTTTTTGAAAACAAATATATATACTTTTGTCATGTACAAAAGGGTGGGGGGAGATTTATCATTTATGTGTAACATCCTAGTCTTTCCTTATTTCACTTCTTTCAAGAATTACACGGGCCAACTTTTTTTCCACTGTTTGTAACTTTGTTGGCATAAAAAGTTTTATTCTACCTATTTGAGGTACTTTTTCTTTGTTGTTATTGTTTTCCATGGGGGCCGGGTATTTGAGTGCCTGTGAATTTTGTATTGCATGATTATTATCTAAAATAGTAATTTAATGATATTTTTGGTGTCTGCACCAAAACAGTCTGCTTTATTCGTGCATGCTTCACTCGTTTTGCAATTATTCTCGATCAGCCCCAACTGCCTCTCACTTGTTCATAATTCTACCTTCCTTTGCCATCCCAGACAAGTCACAATCGGACCTCTTTCTCTCTCTCTCTCTCTCTCTCACTCTCTCTCTCACATAATTTATTGGACTTTGTCATTAAGATTATGAGCTTTTCTTAGACCACTTCAGCAGAGACCCATTTCCACATTTTCCTTCTCTTTTTTTTATATATAGATTTAGTTTTCTGATATGTATATACAAAATAAAATGGAATAAATGCAATAGACCCTTTTGTAACAAAAAATTTCATAACATTTTTTATAACATTTGAATTAGGAAGTTTTTATAGGTTTTTATATGTCGTACACTAATATCATTTTTTTACTTATCATTAACAATCGACTATATCAATATTTACAAATTTTTTTTATTTTTTATTTTTGGTGTATATAGTTTATCATTTATGATAGATGCCCCCATCTCAAAGTGGGCCCCATTAAAACCAACATGCCCTATTAAAAACTCACATCTCCTTAACCCTAACGACAACAACAACAATAACAACCACCACCCCACACCCTTCCTTCCATTCTATGCAATTGCAAAACCAAAACACCGCTTTCTTTGTCATTTGCCATTAAAGTCACAGTCGCAGAGAGGGTTGTGTTGTGTTGTTACTTACATTGGGAGGGGACCGTATTGGGTTCAATGCAACTGCACCACTTATATATGTGCCCTTTCATAAAGTAGAAAATTATCTGATGTGAACTCAAGCACTTACCCCTTGCTTTGCCTCATCATGTGGCAACATCATATGCGACGTATCATGACTCTAAAGATAGATATGGCACCCCTGCCCCCCCAACCTTTATTTTTATCATGTTTCAATTGGTGTGTATATAACATATAAATGTACATGACATGAGCAGCTTATTGAGTTTAATCCAAATTACATTTTCTATAACTGATAAGAAAAATCCCAAAAAGTTGTGTTCACACACAAGCATTAATCCACCGTAATTAATTATAGCCTATGTTTCTCAAAGATAATCATTATCTCTTTCGATTTCCTTGGGATGCAACTCAAGTTGCTGCAAGTCAAAATATACACACGACACATGTCTGAGAAATTCAGAGCCAACTTCATGTCTTGTGTATTTCACTTGCGTTTACAATAATGCTCTATATATATGTTTTCTTATATTCCACATTTGGAGGTTTAAAAGATCTCTTAATTTAATTATACCAATTTTTTATTTGTCACTGACCTACACGTGCCTTTCTTCATTAATTATGAGTTGTATTATTCTTGCAGTTGCTTTTCTAGTGGTGTAATTGGATAATGAAACGACGTTAATGGAAAACTGTTTAATAAGCCTCAATGCAAATGCAGACAAAACTTGCCAGTGGAAAGTCATGAAAGCGGCTTAGACTTAATTTCAAATAGGTTGCATTAAGTTGCCTGATTGAACTTGAAAATTCTTATTATTAATTATGGTGTGTCGGTACCTTAATGGCTCAAAAAATTGGTCTTCACATGCAAGACCTTTTAAGTTTTATTTTTCTTAAAAAAATGTTCGAGGGCGGTGAAAGCAATTAACAAAATTTGCTTATAGCTAGCTTCTTCTTCTCTTTTTTTTTTTTTTTTTTTTTTTTGGGGGGGGGGGGGGGGGGTGGGGAGCGGGTTGGGGGTTCTAGGTTTTTAATAATTTGACATTTAAGAGAATTTGAATCTTAGAAGTCTTTGTTGAAAATAATAAATAAGATGTGACAGTTGAGCTACAAAACTCTTGTTTTATAACTTAAAATTTGGTGAAATAATTCAATGTATCTGTTATACTACATATTTTTCTCACATAAAGATGGACCTTACATGTGGATTATATATGTAAAACCTACAATTATGTGGGAAGGAAAGGTACTACACCAAGTTTATGGAATAATGTCTCTTAAAGTTTCAATGCCTTTTGATTAGATATGCTATAGATAGGGGTTCAAACGATAGCTCAATGATAATATTATCTTCTGTTGTGTCACATTTATGTGGTTCAAATGTCACATATTTAGTTACATATCATATAAGCGCTAGCCACATCTGCGCTATACCTCAAATGGACTAGTCACAATTGAGACTCTTTGTAGTTGTTAATAAAGCCTAGATCTACCCAGTAAATACCCGATATGGGACTCATCACACACCCACACACATCACAAAATCAATCAAATTAGGGTATCACAATGATGATTAAAAGTGTTGGGTTATAAATTGACCCCGTTAATTTATTCAATTATCCAAGTTAATTAACTAGGTCAAATTACATGAAAATCGTAGAGGCACCAACAAATCACCAAATAAACTAAGTGCAACGAAAATTAAATGACACGATGATTTGTTGACGAATGGAGAAAACTTCTCGCAAGGCAAAAATCTCACTGGGTGATTTTTAGGTCACCACTCTCAAAAATCCACCAATCAAGAATAAGCGATTACAAGTATAAGGAATCTTACCACTACCCTAAACTATCTCAAAATACCAACCTACAATTAAACCTTTACTCCAATCTCCAATTAGATTTGATCTTGTAAAGACTTCTTCCTTTGCACGAATCTCAATATATGACTAACTCCTAACAACTGATTGATTGTTGTTGGATGCAAAGTTATTCACTTCAAAGCATATTGAAAATTTGGAAGCACCTGGTTACAAAACCCTAAGGCGCACAAAAATGCAGTAGCTTCTCACAGAGTCCATAAGTTCTCTAATTGAATCTCTGTGTGTTTGATAACTTTAAAATAAAGCTTTTATATGGTCTAGAGGTTTAGTAAACGAAACTCTAGCAATTCAAATCATCATGGGCCAAAATTTAGATCTGAGAATTCTGAAATCGCAGAACTCGATAGATCGAGAGGTATTGAGCTTGTGTCGAGAATCCTTCATTCAGTCTCGATAGATGCTAGTGTCAAGCTTCATTGAATCAGCTTTTCTTCACTTGTTTCAAGGTTCAATTTTTAAGTCTTTAATGATACCACCTTGTAAAGTAAACTTCACATACTTGTTGATACGTTAAACTCCACTTAGATCTACCCAATTACAAGTAAAGTGCATTTTGTCAAATAATAAGTTAATACATAGAAAATATGACCCTAACAAAAAGCAATCAATGACTTAGCTCAAATGATGGTTGGCAGTTGGTTGCTTGAAATCAAGTGAATTCCTTATAAAATAGACTCTGATACAATGTTAAAAGAAAAGATCAAGAGAGAATAGAAGTAAGAAGAATTACATGATTAGGCTTGATGACTTACATCCATATTGAAATGCCCGTAGTACTATATTCTATTATTTTTACTATTCATAACTAGTTTAACAATGAACCCTAGGTAGGGTCTATAAAGAAACTAAAAGTTGATCTAAGAGAATCCCTTGATTGGACTAAAATCAATGACAATTAATGTTCCTTGATTTTAGTCAATCACAAATCAACTTGTGCTAAAAGTGATATACGTGATATGCTAAATTCTTTTTAAAACAATTAAATTTAATGCAACTATGTGTTTAAATTTAATTGAGAAATCTAAGGTACAATATTTAAGAAACTGTACATAAGCAAAGTTTTGCTCAATCAAGAATAGTGACTATGCTTTAAGCATGTACATTTTAATCCATCAAATACAAAAACTGAATGGATAAAAACCTTAATTTGATCACCTGTGTCTATTATTCTCTCCATTTCAAATGAAATATATAGAGAGATCTCATTCACTTTATATGATTTTT
This sequence comes from Quercus ilex subsp. ballota, assembly GCA_032727855.1. Lineage (NCBI taxonomy): Eukaryota > Viridiplantae > Streptophyta > Magnoliopsida > Fagales > Fagaceae > Quercus > Quercus ilex. The sequence continues at coordinate 27,549,540 of CM064914.1, read as the reverse complement.
ATGTTATTTAAATGATGTAACATTAAATACATATTTAAGGGGTTTTTTTTTCCCCTTGACCTATGTATCATCTTTTCTAAAGATTAATCACAAATTCCACAGGCCATTGAATTCAAAAAAATATGCAAGGGAGACGGATTAAATGTTGGATCATGATTCTTTGTCTTCATGTCCTGTGAGAATGATGTTATTTAAAACCTGAGATATGGAAGTTTCAAATGTGGGTGAAGTGATGTAATTATTTAAACAGTAAGTCCCACATCAGAGAATCGTGACATGAATGGGTGAGTGATAGATTGATATAATATGTGTAGACTTAAACCTATCATAGCTTTCTGAGTTAAGGTGAGATGCACTTGTAAATGTCGTTGGCTGCATCTAATGGCCACTTTTGGCTTATGCATAATAGTCCAAGTCTAATTCTAGCCCACCAACAAAAATGTCACTATCTTGAAAAAAGACCCTAATTCTCTTCCAAGAAGCAATTGGTATAATGTGGCATGGCTCATTATGGTATCTTATTTCCTTCTAATCTCTCTCTCTCTCTCTCTCTCTCTCTAGCAGCGTTGGTTAATTGTCTGTTGTGGCAGAAGCGAAGGGTCACTATCTCCTTGTTCCTCATCTCTTTCCCATTAGGTGGCTTGAATGCGACGTTGCCTCTGAGAGAACTCCTGTCTTGGGCCTCCCACTTTGCCCTTTCATACAAACACCATCCTTCCTCTCCCTGCAACATATGGATACTCATGTGTGGACCAAATGGATAGAAATAGAGTGATCATGTCCCTCTAACCAAAGCTTGTTTAGATGCGGACATTCATCTTTTTCTTACTGCTTTTTTTTTATAAATATGAGAAAGGTTAAAGATATAACAAATTTTATTTCATAATTTTTACGGATGTAATAATGAATGTGATTGATGAATTCAAACTACCTTATACATGAATGTCTAAACTATTCTTTTTGTGACTGATAATACATTAGTTTGAAAATATTTTGCAATATCCCTAACATCTTTTTTTAAAATTTTGGTGCTTCCACATAATAATTTTTTTTTTTTCGTGTGTGTCAGCTGTATTCATTCATCCAGATTTTAAAATTCAAGTTCTTGTCAGCCAAAAATCAATTTAAAACCAGGTGCCCATGTTGAATTAAAGTTCATTTCAGACGAACAGAACTTAGGTGCGCAGCTTTATAAATCTTTTCTGCCAATGGAAAATTCCTGAAGTTAGGTATTTTATTATTAGACTAATATTTATAGGTATAATGCAGTTAAAATATTCAAATGAATAAGAAAGTATTTATTGGTTTAAAAGGACACTAAAATCAAATAAATTTAAAACTTTGGACAAAAGGGTTACCAATTTTCAAAACCAGTTTGCAAATAAGATTTTTTTTTTTTTTCCCCTTTTTAGTGACTAATATTTATTTATTTGATTCCATCAAAAAAATACACTTCAGACTTTGTAAAATTGAAAACCGCTTTCCAACTTACAAATTCAACAACTGCTGTTAGAAATGAATGTTCTTTTTTTTTTTTTAGGCTAATTTCATCTTTTGTCTCTCAAAAAGAGTCTGTTTGATTTTAGTCTCCTAATTCTGAAACATTCGATTTTGGTTCCAAAAAATTTATTAAAAAAATATTGAACAATTTGATCCCCTTCTATTCTTCTACTTAGGTGACTAACATAGACTAAGGAACCCCATTTTTTAGGGATCAAATGGAGGCGACCACATATTTAAGTGACTAAAATTGAACATGAACCTTTTTAAAATTTGAAGCTCCAAAAATTAAAATTACTCTAAATTTTGTGAATAGATTATGAGAGACATCCTTTGGTAATTCTAATAAATATCACGCATATTTTAGAACATGTCAAATGTTGTTGGAGATTAGTAACTTTCACATTCTACTTGTTTCCACAGATGTATGATGTATCCCATACCCATATGTAATTCTATCTAGTATCTAGAATCCTCCTGCAATTGTACTCCAAGATGATTTGACCTGCAGAGAGATGTTGAAGTAGCAATGGAAAAAAGGTTTTGAGACCTTCTTTTTCGGCCCTTTCATCACGTGTAGTATCACATTCGAAGCTACAAACCAAAAACTTAATGTTTGGAATAGATATTTGTGCAGAACCAAACAGAAGGAAAAATGTGGATGCAAGAAGACGATGAATGCAAGTGGCAATGAAAACATGAGAGCCCACCATTTACTTGAAGGATAAAAAAGCAGTCTAGCACCATCAATCACACACATAACAATATATTATGCATGGGCTAATGTTTGTGACCATGATGGATGGTGGGCTTTTTTTCTACATGTAAGATCTGAACTGTCAAATGTAAGGATAGTTCTTTGAACTCCTTTTAATTAAAAGTCTGACGCGTATGATATCATTGTTGTCTCAAATTGGAGACCTCTGGACCACAAAAGGGCATCTTTTCGGATGTTGCATTGAGGCTGTGGGGTTAGCTTTAATTATTTGATTTCCTTCGTCCTTTGCCTTTTTATGTTATAAATGGACATCTCTCAATGTATCGATCGGCCATTATTTTTATTTGGTAAAATTTTTTATTAATATCAATAAATATAATAATTTTTTAGTTATAACGGAAGACAAGAGATTTAAAAATTCTAAATATCATCATAGAAAACATCATGAAATGTCAATTAAGCCACAAAGCTCTTAGCATGATTTGGTAAACTTATGAAAACACAAAATAAAATAATAGAATGCAAGCAAAGAGATATAAAATCTAACGGGGTTCTGTCTATACCTAGATCTATGGATAACACCAACCAAAAAAAGATCCTACATAACCACAATTACAAGCTCTTATAGATAAAAACTAATCTCTTTCCCCAATACATTTGGTGTCCTGAGAGAGGTGGTCTAGCGGTCTTGGTGTGAACACGGGAGCACCAAGTCCCATGTTCGAGCCCCAATTGGCGAACTATGGGATTCTGCCTGCAACTAGCCCAAGCTTCTAGCTCTCTCGTAGGGCTAGGGTAAGATCTGTGATCACCCCTGACCATAATAGTTATGGCTCAATCTAACATTCTCTAGCGGGGGGAGATACCCCTATGGTCACGCTCAGGGGATGAGTCACAATGGTAACCCGCACCCCCACCCCCCTTTTTTTTCATAAAAAAAAAAAATACATTTAGTGTCCCAAACCAATAACTCTTATATCAATGTACTGTGAAAAGCATAAAAAATAAAAAAATAAAAAACAATTAATATTTTGATAGCATTTTCAATTTTTCATAAAAGTGATGTAAAAACTTTCTTAAAATTGTTTGTTACAATTGCCTTAAGAATACCTATTAACATGACCCTATAAAAATTACAACCACATCCAAATCTCCAACACATCCAAAGGTGCTCCTTCACTAACACACAAGACAAAATTTAGTCTTTTAACTCTTGCACTAGACAAAGTTGTGTCTTCTAATTAAATCTCACACATCACAAAAGCTACACCACCACTCTATTTATAGGAACTATTATACCTTGTTACTTCTTTTCTTACCAATTTGGGACTAAAGCTCCTCGTACGAATTAAATTTCATCCTTATTATTCTTTTAGCCAATGTATGATTCTAAAACAAATCAAAAAAGACCTGACACATGCACACTCCTATTGGTTACAAAGTAGAAAGCCTATGAACGTATTCACACAAAAAACTACTATGGGGATTAACCACCAATCCCAATGAAAATTCAACTATTAGAATTGAAGTTTTAATAATTGAAACATACCCATGTTCTTAATTGCTACCTTCAATGGTAATTTATAGGTGTGGCCCACACTGCTCCAAGCACTCTTAGACTCATGTAATCTAGAATCTCCCGCACAAACCACAATCAAAACTTCAATAACCTCATTAAGATTTGATCTTCACAGCAAACCCTAGGATGGTTCTATGGCTTCAGCCTTGATCTAAATTGTGGCAGCATCAATACCAAAAAAATATCTTCTCTATTTACTTCTAAACTCTTGGGTTTGATAGGTACAGGCTAGGGTTTTCTTACTAAATAGCACTAGCTTTTATGTGTGGGTTTGGATAAGGATTAATCCTGCGTCTGTGTTTTCAAGCACATTTTCTCCCTTTTTTTTTCTTTTTTTTTTTTTTTTTTTGCCCGCATTTGTTGACTTTGAGAGACAATATTTACTGTTCATGAACAGTGTATGCACTGTTTATGCACTGTGCATGCACTGTTCACGCATTAAAAAATATTAAAAATTAGTCCCACGGTACTATTTATACATTTAAAAATTATTTTGCTACAGTATTTTCAGCAACAATTAGTTTTCAGCAACAATAAGTTGTATCCAAACGGACCCTATGTCTCTACAACTCTTGTAAAAGTCGTGCATAATGGGCATTTATATATTCTCTCTAATTAATTAGAGTTAAAATAACCCACCTCATCAGCCAACTTAAAACTAAACGTGTCAAGAAAAAAATCGACTTCCCAATTCTCAATCAATTGAGAATCTACCAAGAGTCTGTTAATGCATAAATCGATAGATCAAATGTCTATCGAGCTTGGAATTTAATTGAACACCATGGGTTCATTGGCACTTTAAGTCAAAACCTAAGTGTCGTTTCAGGCTAAATGACTGTCGTTCAGCACTCTTGGACAAATACTCTAGGATTTGATCCTAACATTCTTCGACTTCTCATGCAACACTTTTATCATTTCTTATTGCACCCAGATGCCCTTGACATTACTTTTCCAAAAAAAATAATTTTATTTTTCTCATCAAAGGACTCCACCTATGAGCTAGGCATATTCATATCCCAAACCAATAGCTCTAATACCAATTTGTTATGAAAAAAATGTAAAATAATAAATAAATAAATAAATAACAAGCAAAGTAAGATACAAAATTTAACGTGGATCAACAAATTTTGTGCCTATATCCATGGGTGACACCAACAAAAAAAATCCAGTATAAATGATAAAAATTACAACCACACTTACAAATACTCCTAAATCTCACAAATATAAGCTAACCCAAATCTTCAATACACTCAATGTGTAGTCAGACTAACACATAAGACAAAATTTAGTCTTCAAATCCTCTCTCTAGACAATACTTTGTCTTCTAACTCTCACACACCACAAAGGCTATACCACAACTCTATTTATAGGGACAATTGCACTTCCTTACTTATTTTCTTGTTTATGTAGAATTAACACTCATAATAGGAATTAATGTATCTCCTTATTATTCTTTTAGTCAGTGTGGGATTCCAAAATCAATCAGAAAATCTCCAAACCTTCTTTTTTTTTTTTGGGTAAGTAAGTCTTCCAAACTTTTTTTTATCATATGTTGGACTTAACATTGAGCGCCTAAGAATTTTTCCTTTTGAATCAAAACCTACCACTTATATGTTATTGCTTCCCTACTATGAAGGACAAAATTAATATTTACATATTTGTGGTTGAGTAGCAAGATGGGAATAATATTTTTTTTTAAATAAAATAAAATAAAAATCAATTTCCAAGAATTTTATAATATGTCAATTATAAAGTTTATCAATGTTATTACCGCGCACCCTTGGTGCGGTGGTCACTCCACAAGTATAAATACTTGTGAGGTGTGGAGAGACAAGGGCCGAGGTTCAAATCTTCAAGAGGGAGTTTCACACACATATACACTTAGATTATGCTAAAATAGAAATTCTATCTTGTATTAAAAAAAAAAAAATTTATCAATGTTTAATAATTTAAAATTTTGGAATTGAGTGATAATTGATCATGAGAGTATTCGTTCAAAATCTTGTCCATCTCTATTTCTCATTTAACTTCAGTAACACATGTTGACTCTCAATCAAAGAGTCTTAAAGTAACCATTAAAAAAATTGTAATTCTCATGTAGTTCAAGGAAATTAAACTTTTGAAACAAGTGATGATATATCAAAAAGAGTACAAGGAATAACTAGTTAGACGATATATTAATCACCGCACACCCTTGGTGCGATGGTCACTCCACAAGTATAAGTGCTTCTAGGATGTGGGAGGCAAGTGTCAGGGTTCAAGTCTCTAGGAAGAAGTTTTACACACGTATACACTTAGAAAATAAAAAATAAAAAGTTAGACAATATATTAATGGTAGAAAATGTAGTAATCGATATGTTGGAGATTGAATGAGTACTTATTACGAATATTTGTTGGAATTGGCTCATATTTGTTTCTAATTCAACTAATCCAAGGCCTTAAAATAAAGGATAATTTAAAAATTGTTACTACATATAGAGTTATGTTATATATAAACATTGTCATAACCATAATTTCTCATAGAGTGATTAATAGCCATTAGCTCCTATGGACGTAAGGACACTATCGAACCACGTGAAATTTCTATATTTATTCTTCTCTTTATAATCATGCTTAAATTGATTATTGACAACAATATAATATACAGATTGAAAATTTTGGGATTGCTGTAAGGGCCATTAAAAAACTTGTGAACCAAGATTTCCCACCCCTAGCTTGTAACATATCTAAGAATTTTCATTTCAAATGATGAAAGATATCAATACATTTGCACGTGTCTATCGCTTTCCTCATATCTTGGATGGATTTTCAATGATTTTTTTTTTTTTTTTAATGAACAACTGGAGCTTTTATTCAAGAAAGATGGATTTTCAATAATTGAATGATGAAGGGTTGCCTTTTTTTCATTTTTCTATTTTCTTTCCTATCTTTTATGTACGAATCACATGTCAATATTGTCTATATATATCATGGAAAAATATGTGAGAGATAATATGAACTAGCATAATAATTTACCAGAAAACAAAACTAGCATAATAAGTTGTCCATATATATCATTCTTCCTAAACCTATTAATCTTGAAAAATCTGAGATTACGAAAGAAAATTATGTATTAAGAAGATTTTTAGTGCATTATCAAATCAAAAGCGATCTTGCTAGTGATGAAACATTGCAGAAGAATGAATTTTGGTTGCTAGCAATATTAGTGAAACTAAAGAGTAAAGAGAGAAAATCAACACAAAGATTTATGTAATTCAAAAGTGTCTATATATGCCTATGAGAATGAGTAACAAAAATCTTCATTATGAGAAAATACAGGGTTTACAATGAATTTATAGCCTCTCTAAAGAAACCCTAACTCAATAAAAATTACTACATTCATTGCACTCCGCCCATAAGACCCCTAATTAAAGACCGATGTTACTTTTAGAACAAAATATGAGCCACCATCTCTAGCTAATAGTTTTAGTGGCAAAAAAATACATGCAAATGCTTTCACCATTTGCTATAGATTTGTTGCAGAAGTTAAAAACTGGTTTAAAATTGAAGTGGCCAAGAACATGTATAATTCAAAAGGACTGTGTTAGTAAATTCACAAATGTTACAAGCCTTAAATTTTGTTAATATATGAAAGTTGAAAGATAACATTGATAAATTACCACTTATCTCGATCACAAAAAGTTAAGCTAATAAAAAAAAAGGGTTGAACTTAATCATTTAATTTGACAAGTTACTTAAATTAAGTTCTCCGAATATTTCAATTCAACTTTCGTACAATATTATTGACCCATGTGTTTGGTTGTCGCTATGACAAATAATAATGAGAGAGAGAGAAGTTATGCACATTTCTTTGTTCTTTGAGTTTGACATTTAAGTGCCACGACGATGGTATCTGAATTTGGTAGTTGTAAGTTAACGACGTTCACATGAATAATGTTCCCTCCATTTACTTCGATCACTGGTAATAGGTCCACATCTTTAAATCAGACGTTGACATGAGAGGACCATTTCGAATTATCTCTTATGAATTTACACATCAACTTAAGTATTTACAAGAAAAGTAATTGAAGAGTGGCTTCTAGTTGAAATGATATGAATAAGAGCTCCTTTTGAAAATTATGCTAAAAGGTTATCCAAGCATATATTTGCGTGTACAAATAGTCACCCATATGCAAAGGAAATTATATAAGAGCATCAAAAGTGACTAAAATTTAAATTTTTATTTGTTTTCTAGTGGGGTGTGGGGTTAGAATTTGGGTTATACTCTTGAAAGCTGGGTAGTATCATTTAATCAAAATATTTTAAGTGAATGATGGACTAGTGTCTGCAGATAGCGGTTAAGGTTAAATTTTTTATTGTAATAGATTAGTTTTTTAGGTGCAGTCGTACATTAGTCAATCAAAGAAGTATTTGTATATTCATTTTTGTTACTTCTCAATATAGTGAGACCTAATAAATTTCTCCTCAACGGGAGCGACACTCAATAATAAAAGCCGTATAAGATTCTTTTCTATGTGCCCCAAAAAAAAAATTATTGTTCAACTTGAATGACTAAAGATGAAGCTTGCGGATATCATCTACCTTTATTAAAGTACAGCCAAGACTTTTCCCCCCCTATCCTGGGCCATTTTACCTTGTATGAATTTATTTTCTTCAGGTACAGAATTTATTTTCTTCTTTTCTGGGTAATGCAACATCTGCAGCTATTCATTTCTTTTATGTTTGCAGCTGTTCTATGGTACTTGTCGAACAACCGCACATGTAGATGAGAGATGGAGAAAGAGACAGAGACAGAGAGCTTAGATCTATGCACTTGGTAGGCCATAGTACTTGGGCTTAAAATTAATAACCAAATGCTCTCTTGCATCCTCAAGTGGTCCTAAACAAGTACTCTTTTTCTTATGTCTTGTGTTTTTATCATCTTTCGTACTGGTTCCTAGCCTCCACACATAAAAACTTTCTTGACTTTTCCTACAATGTTTAGTAGTACTGCACTGTAGGGACACTTTGTAGGGATGAGAAAAAGCTTCACAAAACCCCAAAATACATATATAATCATGTTTGTGAACCTAATCTTGTACAGGATCATAACTAGTTATAGAAACCTATCATAATTATATTGTTTCTCATAATAGTAGTTTCATGTTTGAGAAACAGTTTCATAGATATCCTTCTTGTCTTCAAAAAGGTAGGTACATTTGTGGTTTTAAGTGTCAAGTTGCGTAGCCTCAACTGTCCATCATGTCATGCCATTCTGATCATTACCAAAGAAACCACTTCTATCACAACAAGAAGTAGTCCAAGGAGGCTAGCTAATGGGGTCCTTGAAATTGATACAATTTAGTTGGCCAATTCCATCATTATTAGCTTTTATAAACATCTCCAAGATTTGTAAGATAACCTATATCAAGCCCTTTCTAGATTGGAAATTTTAACCGATACATGAATAATGATTTTCTTTCTTTCACAATCGCACAACGAATATCCGTAATGGGTCCCAAGAAAAAATATATATTTACTAGAAATTAATTTTGGAAATAATTTCCATTTTGAGGTGAATAGGCAAACTAGTACTGAGACTCAATTCTTGCAAGTATTCACAGCTGGAATTCAACTAGTTCTGGTTAATAAATAATTGATGAAGGAAAAAAGCAAAGTACGACGTGCATAACTCAATTATTGCGCTGGATTGCTTTGGATGTTTTAACAAAAATGGTGAACGATCATTTGTTTTGCTAAGTATGATTGTTTAGATTTTAGAAATGACTTGAAACTGTTACGTTAATATTGAAGATAATAGATAATCTTACAGTGACCAATTTTGTCATCTTCAGCTAGAAAATCCAGGGAATTTTTTTAAAATAGTAAATCATTGGCCTGTTAGGTCACTGATTTAGTTCCAATTAAGTTATTAAGATGTGAGTGATTGTAACATGGAACAGATTTGGTCATAGTTTGATGGTAAAAAGATAATTATTATGGAACAAACACCATAAATTTTAAATCTTATTATATTTATATTAAAAAATATTAAAACAAATTTTTGTGCAGTCAAGTAACTGGGATGAAGTGTTCACCCTTTTTTATTGGGGGAGAGGGGGGTGATTAGAGGTTTTCGACCTTATTTTATTTCCTAAACTTGAGGTTAACAACCTGACTTGACCCTAGCATTAGCATTGGAAAATTCCAATGCTACTCTATTTTACAATTCTAAAAAGTCACTTTATCATTATACCATACTATTTTACAATACCTCCATATTCCAAACTTCTATTTCCCTCTTTTACTCATTAAAATAATATATCTACATAATAAAATAATATATCTCAAAATTATATCTTCTCTCCCATCTCTCTCCTCTCTCTCATTTTCAGTTTTCTTCCAAATAAAATATTATTTTTTTTTACAATACTTGCTACAGTGCAATTCTATGTTTAGAATTGAACTGTAGCAGTATTGCAAAAAAATTTGCAATACTGCTGTTTAGCATTCCCCAATGCAGATGGTTTTGGGGCTTAAAATTCTAAATTTCCCTTAGATTTGGCATGAGCATTCCCCAATACTAATGCTCTAATAGTAAAGGTTTGGTATTTATTTTAAGGGATTTGGGTGGGTATGAATTCAAAATTCTAAACGGGCTAGGGTTTTAGGAAATACACATTAGGTACCTAAATTTAATCCGATTTATATCGGATTTGTAGTAATTTTTTCATATGATTTCAAAATATCAGATTATTATGACAATTGAGTAGTTACCATGCTTGATTATGTTTGGATAATACTATCAAAATTTATTTTTTTTTTGAAGCCACACTATAAATGTCATTCTTATTATTGGCCAAGCTCTCTTTGGTTCTGGGTAGGGGTGTCAATGTTTGATACGAACCGCAAACACGACATGTGTTTTTATGAGTTAAGATTATGCCTTAACGGGTTCAGGTTATAATTGGATCAACACGAAAGTAACACGATAAGAAATGTGTCACAAGCGGGTTGACCCGCTTGACATAAAATTGACACATTTGACACGCTAATTTATTAACACTAATTAACGCATTTAACACGACTTGTCTAACCCGTATAACAAATAAATATTCATTTTATTTTAAATTTATCAAATACATTTTATAGCCAACCTATATTATTAACTTAAAAAGAAAAGTGAGTAATTACAACAACAATAAAAAAACTTATAAAGCGATATAATTGAAACCATAAATCTCTAAACCCTTCACTATGAACTTCCGGAAAATATGCGTTAAGTATTTTATGTTATTATTAACATTCAAATTGTATGCTTAATGAGTATATTGATGTTATGACTTTTTATTAAATTTTTTTGTTTATTAAATTCAAAACAATATTAATCAAGTCAAACGTGTTGAAAAGGGTTACTTTCTGTAAGCAGGTTAATGGATTGTATTTATGTCAACCCAACATGACCCATTTATTAAGTGTATCAAGTGAGTCATATCGTATTAACCCACTTCATTAACAAGTCATGTTAAGGTTAAAGGGTCATGACACGATTATTAAATGGGTCATACTCGAGTTGAGCTATTAATCAGAATACCACTACTTCGACATAACACGAACATAATACACAATTAACACCCCTAGATTTAGGGATGGGATAAGACTATCATGGACAATAATAACTATAAAATAGGCCAAGAGTTCGCTCTAGTTAATAAATTGTAAATATATAACACATTATCTCAAGGCTAAGAAGAAATAAAAGGTGTTCAAATTAATCTATCATTTCCAACAGAAAAATGAGGAAATCATATTCTCTACTAATAAAATCTTTCTTGCCATTCTTTGTGGATGTGCACGCTTACAAAGAACAAAAGTTTGGGTTGAGACCACCTCAAGCTCTCTTTTTGATAGGCCTCAATTTAGGAGACCATTTACTGCTCCTACAAGCTTCCCTTTTGGTGGGCCTCAATATTAAAGAGAGAACTGGCTTCAAATCCGAATCTCTATCCAAGTCAGCTAGTGAGACCCAATTTAGAGAAATATAATGAGAAAGAGTTAGAAAAAAATGAAAAATAAGATGCAAAACTATAATGATTCTTACATAGTTGCAGCATGCATGATGAATGTGTTTATTTGCTCTGGTTGATGCTCCATTGTTTTCTTTCATTCTTGCCTCTCTTTTCTTAATCTTTTCAAACAAATGAATTTCATTGAATTGGTATCTTCGTCCTTAATTAATCAGAAGGACCACCAAATTTAGCGGTCAAGTAATATCAAAGTCATACATGTGGTCCTAAATTGACAAAAGGTTTTTTTTTTTTTTTTTTTTTTTTTTTTTTTATTGCTAAAGATTGTGAGAGGAATCCAATTGTTAAATTCTGAGTTATTGGCCTGAATTGCTAAGGATTCTGTTGAGTTTAGGGTTTTTTTTTTTTTTTTTTTTTTTCCGTTGGCAATGGCAGACAACTGACAAAGTAGGTCCCTAAATCTCTATGAAATGATTTTTTTTTTTTTCTTTTATAAATAGAACCGAATGATATACATAAATAGACATTCTAACCAATGCATGTCAAACAGGTTTCGAAAATCTCACTTTTTTTTTTATCCCTTCAAAAAAGGCCCAATTCTAGGCATGCAATGGGCCTGTCGCCAAGTCGGACAATTTAATTAAGAAATTGGACCCACCATTGAATTTAAGCCTGAACCTACAGAAGCTGGCTCTAGCTTAATATTGCCTGAATCTACAGTTTGGACCACATCCGAACTAAATGTGAATGAAATAATTAGTGATGACAACGTGGGCTCAAATTTAGGGATAAAAATCTTATATTCTGTTTTAATTTCTGAAGTATTTTATTTTCTACTTTGTCAATCACAAATTTTTTTTTCATCAAAGTTTAAAATAGAAACAAACTATACATACGTCAACTGCAGTTGTTTGAGTGTAAAATGGAACACTAAAATAGTTCGAAAATTGTGGGTACTTTTTAGGATTTCTTATTTAAGTAGCAATTTCTAGCCAACAGCCTCTCGAAAGAACCATACATTTTTTAACTATGTCATCCAAGAGGTGAAGTGATCTCTAATGTCTTTGGATCCATGACTACTCCACCTCCCTTTACGAGAGGGGGTGCATCTATGGGCCAGTCCCTTTTTTATGCATGCTTCATCTTTGCGATGCATGTGGTGCTTATAATCAACATTAATCTTTAACTATCAAATTATCAGCAAACTCTCAAGATCACCCCAAAATTATACTATGTGAAAGAGTAATAAGTTAAATTCAATGTGAGCAGGATGTATACCGAATGTCATGTACAAAATGAACTATGCAAAAGTGTCATTGAGGTTAAGATGGGTTAAGTCTATCAATTTGGACATGGCTAATTGGAATTGAGATCCAAGATAAAAGAGAGATAGCTCGAAAATTTGAAATCATTGCACTTATTCTAGCAGAAAACTTGTTCTAACAGAAAGTCCTTCACAACAGTACAGTGGCTTATGACAACAACCTAGGACATACTCCATGTTTCTCTTTCGGCTTGACGGAGAGCACAACCATAACTTTTCACACTTTTTGCAGTTTTAAAGTTTGCATATCTGACACGTTCTTGCTGAGGGAGTTTTTTTAAACCAGCAAATAAGCATTTTCAGTAACAACGAGCAGCATTCCAACAATAAACCACTACTCAGAAACTTCAAGCAGCAATGGATGAGTTCATCTCATTGAGAATGCGGTAATATGTATTGTGATCAGAAGTGTTTTGGAAGCCAGGAATAAAATCTGAAAAGAACCTCAGAATTGCAGCTAGATGTTGCGAGTCGTTGGAAGCAAATGCCGCTTCAAGAAATAATGAAGGCCGGACATTATTGACCTGAAAATTTTAGTCCTTTAGTAAGTCCACAACTTCATCAACCCAAATCACCATTTTAGTTTATTTTTTGCTGAGTAACCCAAAACGCTAATTATTAACACAGACTATAACAAAAAGAAAACATCAAGCATTTTCGTAAAGTAAAATGAACGCCTTTTTTACACACAAAAAATGGAAAAGGATTTGGCAAAAATTGTAAATCATCCTCCTTGGACGAGGTATCTCATTGGTCTTTTAAAGTCAAATAGAAAGCCAAAACCATAAACTAAATAGAGTGCACATCCCAAGGATTGTGGGAGGCCACAGCAAGATGCAATTTCTACCAACCAAAACACAGTTGGGAAAGGGATTAGACAATAAAGACAGAAATTTTCACTCTTCAGCTTTTTCAGTGCTCCAAACAAGGAAAAACTACTAAATTTTATACAAATTTTAAAACAAGAAATAGTACTCTTTCTATAGCTCTCTTTTGTTTTACTTTTTAATGAAATTAGCTAAGTAGGAATTACCTTGTACTTCCTTGCATAACGTAAAGCTTCAAGATAATAACCGTCTTGCACTAAAAACAATACATAGTCATGATGTAAAGAAAGCTGCCTTAGCATATCCAGACCCAGCTTCCTTGTTTGGAAATTCTGACGGCCAGATTCCAGGAGTTGCAATGCAACTTCTTTTGAGGGTTCAACAATCTGTGATAAAAACAGAATTCCTCTGTTAACATCAAATCACACATAAACAAAGCCTAGAGCCAGAAACAGCCTTTCATTACTTTCTAATCAGAAAAACTCATAAAAGACAATTAGAAAACCTTGTTTATGACAAACAGTCCAAGTTCTGCATATCGCTCATTGCGCACTAGCAATTGTACAGTCAAAACATAGAGATTTGGATGTACTTTAACCTTTTCGGAATTAGCACTGCAAAAGTAAAAACAGATAAGTTGGGACAAAAACAGAAAAAGAATAGGTATTGTTTATGGGATACACACACACACACACACACACAAATAAACACGCATTTTAAAAAAGAGAAATATTTCGTGATATCTTCATTTTATCATTTAAGCGCTCACCCAGCCAAAGTGGCCTACTAATTCAGAGACCATTCTGAATCCAGTTCTTGGACTACATTTCCTAGCCCATCGGGTTGCAACAAAGCCATATAATAGCTTGATTTCATTTTTAACCTTGTCCAGAAAAGAATCACTGCCTTTTGAAATGAATATTGTACTTTTGTAATATTTTCACAAAATTAGATTGTTATCAGTTATTCCAATGAAATTAGCAAACTAAGTAATTAATCATGAGAATAGTTGTCAAACTTATTATACGCATTTGAACAATGAGGGCATGGATGGGCCATCTTAACACAGCATCAGTCCTTAAGTAGCAACGATCAACTAACCCCAGGTAAAAGCTGAGTTCCTCAAACTTATAACGACCACATTAATGGGAAGAGAAATGTAATAATAAATAATTTCAAGTACTGATGGAGAACTCAAACTGCAATTTTTTTTTTTTACTAGACCCAGCAAGATTTTGCTTTTAGTACCCTGAATCACTTTTAAGTTCATTGAATACAGCATACCTGTGAAGGAACTCAACAATGATGGCAACCAAGTACGAAGGGTCTCCCACTATCTCCTCCTCAACAGGAGCAAACACAAAGCTGTACATCTCTTCAGGTGAAATTGCTGGTGAAGTAAGTTGAGCCTCCTGCTGCTCAGAAACATTAGCATTCAATGGGTTGTTACCTGGTTCAAGAAGATGATGTTGTAAGGATGTTGGCTGAACTTCAGTACTAGAAGTTTCAGCACCCAATAACTTTTCATTGTCCACTTTACCATCAAAAATTTGAAGATCACTTAAATTGGTCTTTGGTGGTTCAGAGCTGGGATTCTCCTCAGAGTCTGAAGCATACTCATTGTCCACTCCAGCAGCAGATGCATGTTTAACAGACTTTTCAAGTGCATCTACTCTACTGGCAGATACATCAACTCCAGATCTAGGACTACTAACATGCGGTACACTAGAAGGGGATGTCTTCTCAGATTTTATTCCCTTAAGAAAGCTGCCTGTTTTGACAGAGTGGGAGTAAGAGGTAACTAAAACATCCATTGCTCTGGCAACCATGGGCACAGGACTGCGTTCTAGAATAACAGTGCGTGCTATTGCCAAGCACAATTGTTTAGCCTGAAACAACAGAGAACTAGAATTAAAATTCGTTATTCGTCACATAATTTAAATTAGAGAAGGGCAAGGAAACAAGACCATTCCAAGTGATGTTGAAAGCCATTACAATATTTTTAATAATTCCAGACAATGACATAAGTTCATCTTTTGGTATTTCATAATTGTCTCTAAATCTTAGTTGAGCAATTAGCTTTATTTTGTGATGATAGATGTGTTTATAGTAATGGTAGAAGGAATTAATTAGGGCCTATTTGGTAGCTATATTTAAATACAATTTTTTTTGTTTTCAAAACCAAAAATGGTGGGTGCCACATTTGAATCCATTGTTTGGCTGGTGTTTTCTAAATACAATTTATAGAAAATTATTTCCTAATCTCATTGTTGAAAACAAGATTTTGAAGACACTGGCTAAAAAGCACGGACACTTCATTTGGGTTGTAAGTTATAATTTTTTACAAATTGCTTGTGTCACCATGTTGTACACGTACCCATATCCATGTTCGTGCTTCCTAGAGAAAATGTTTTTAATGGTATAGTTGTAAATAAATTAAAAACCATAGACCCCATAGATTTTGCACAAGTTGTTTTCTCTCTACAATTTAGGAGCTTATCATTATCACAAAAAATTGAAAACAACAAATTTGCATGGGATGAAAGAGAAAGGGAACGAATAGGTGTGATGTACTTTGGTGTCTTTTTTTTCCCCTTTAGCTTTTACCATTAGAGTTTTTTACATTTTGTATGTAATCCATTGTTTTTTTTTTTTTTTAAACATTGGTGTTTTTATATGTTACCAGCTAATTTTTGTCACAAAAATAAAATTTTCTCAAAAATATAAAACGTTCTTCCAAACTCTTTTTTTTTCAATATTTTGAAAATTGTCCTTAAAAGTGGGAGCCAAACAGTTATAATGCAAAAAATTCCTCTAAAAGTGGTTTCAAATTCATTATTTTGAAAACAAAAACAAAAATCCACCTACCAAACAAACTCTTTTTTGCAATGTGGTGTCCGTAGCCAAACAAGTATAATGCAAAATTTTCAAATTCAATTTTTTGAACACAAAAACAAAAATCCACCTACCGAATAGGCCCTTATTTGCAATGTGGTGTGGTGTATGTATGCCCCATAAACAATCAGGTAAATACTGAGCAAACCTAAACTATATAAAGAGTACTACCTTATTGGCTTCCAACTTCCGGCGCTGCAAAAACTCTAGTACTGATGGCACTTCTGAGCTACTGGCAGAAATTGCCTGCCAGAAAAAAGAATAAACATTTATTGACAGAATAATATCTTAATTTAATTAGAGACGCCAAAAAAAAAAAAAAAAAAAAAGAGGAAAGAAGATAACTTGCCTCCAAATCTAAATGAATCTTCCACAGCAACTTGTTGGCAACATCGCATATGAATTCGGGAACGAGAAAAGTCCAGTCATCTCCATATATGACTGCTTCATTGTCAGGTACAACATTAGCCTCTGAACTTCCACTATCTTCCCTACTAGATTGAGAAACAGAGGTATTAAATCTGGGGAAACCCCTCAACAGCAGGGGGAGTGGGGCAGATATGGGTGCCCGAGAATCTGCATATATGTCATACAGGATAACAACCTTCGCATCATTTTGGTGAACAAGCACTACATTATCAACCACACTCACAGCAATCCTGCTTGAATAAATCGGCAAAGAACCCTGCACATAATCAACATCAATTTGAAAATGAAGTCAACAATAAGAGTAATGTCAAATTACTGCAATCATTTGTGGTCCAGAAAACACATGATTGTGAAATTTGAAATACAAGCACCAAAGTAATTTCTCCCACCACCCACACTTGATCTCATAACAACAAGATAAAAAAAAAATATGCAACAATCAAGAGATTCAAAATCACCAAATTAACTGTTTTATGTGATTAGATTTTTTTTATAAGATAAATTATTGCATATTGATGTCGCAGAATCCAGGAGAAAGCACACAAGATGCTTTCTTTGATGGATAGAAGCTAAACTGTTAATTTATGGATAGTAAACCTCGAATCTACGAGAGGTTCCTTGAATCCATAAGGTGTTAAAACTGGAATCTACCAAAGAAGAAAATTGACAAAAAATTTGTATTTTATTGATAATAGTCTAATTTGCCTTTGATGGTTACAAAACATATAAATACTAAGAAAAATGTCTAAAATCCTAATTCGCACTAATTACGCAATTAGGTGACAAAATACCGAAATTTACCCAAAATGGCAAAATTGAGTTAAATGCAGAATCATAAACAACTGACCTTAAGGGTCGTCCCAAAACAAAGCAAGACCTTATTTTGACTTTTGAGTAAAAAGTTATTAAGAAAACAAAAATTACTATAAATGGCAAAATCGCAGTTTTCAAGGCCTAAATGGACGAATTCGCCACTTTCAAGGGTACCTCATGGCGAAGCGACAACTATTGCTCAAAAGGCAATTTCGCTTCAGCCTGCCAAATTTCATGCGACTCCAAGTCCATTGCCCAAATGATTTCTACTAGTGTCTTTTTGCCTTGCGCAATTTTAGGCGCGCTTGGGAGTTAAAAAAGGCCATGATGCTCTGCTCTACATCACATATGATGCCAACACAAGTAGTATAAAAGAGAAGACTACCTAAGGTATGACTTATTTAGGCTGAACCTTGATGTTCCTTTAAGGCTACCATTGTGTGGAATGGCATTATAGAGATTGGAGAGGCGATTGGCAAGACAAAAAAAAAAAAAAAAAACTCTCATAAGGGTGTAGAATCACTCTTCTTAGAAGTACTTTGTGAAACTTGCCTATTAATTTTATGTCACTCAAGACTTGACTATGCTGGTCAATGTAGCTAAAAGATTAGAGATATGTACAGGGAGTTTCTTTGGGGTGATATGGGTGTGATTTCCTTCTCCCACCTAAGTGTGATAGCTTAGGAAAACCTGGTGTGATTGCCTAATGTTATTTCACCCTCTATTCATTGTTTTAACACTAAATAGGCATCAAACATATTCAAGATCCAATAATTAAATTACCCAAAACCTTAAACATTAACCTTATTCAAAAACCATTTAAGATCTTATCAAGACATCTAATAGTTCCGAGTTCCTAAAGATCCTACATCATTTTGTTACTTTTGTTGATGACTACCCCCAAATGACTTAACTATTTTTAATGAGAAATCCTTCTGAGTTAATTTAAATTTCATCTTTTTAGAAAAAGATATCAAAACCGAGTTTGGCCAAAAACATTCAAATACTGCAATCTGACAATGCCAAAGAATGTCTCAAAGACATCCTTTGCTGCTTATCTATATGACAAAGGCATTGTACACCAGATCACTTGTCATCACACATCTGAGCTGGATGTATAATTGTGTGTTACCTTAATCCCTCTGATGCCTCCTCCTCCCCATCCCCCTCCTCCACCCCACCCTCACCCTGTCCCTCAACCGCCACCATCTTTTTTCCCTTTCTTACCACCCTTACATATTCCTCCTCCCTCTCCTCTTCCTTTGTCTTTCCTCCACAATTTGGGTTTTTCCCATATCCTTATCCCCCTCCTCCGTCATTGCCTACTCCATCCCCACCTCTTCAAGGGCCTAACCATGCTTTGACTAAATGTCTAACCTTGTACCTGCACCTCTAGCCATACCAAATATTCCCACCATAGAAACCTCACAAAATATCCCTCCTACATCTCAATCCTCTAACCATGGGGGCAATAAGAGGTCTTTCTGTATTGATGCAAAACCTTTTTTTTTTCTCTTTTGATGGGGGGCGGTCTGATTCATATGTCATACATGAGACACACCGGGATGTTAAGAGCTCTATTTGGGTTGGACGTAGGGGCATGGAGTGGATCCTTACCTGTCTTACCAATATCCGAGACTGGGTGCCCGGTCAAGATGTACTTTGTAAGAGACTCAGGGACAATGGAAAGTTGATAGAGTTTTGTGGTAGATCAAATAAAGCTGGTCTTTTTTGTGGTTATTATAGTGGTATATTTTGGAGGGGCTAGGAGAGGTGTTATGATACCAGCAAGCTCTAATCGTGCTGGTTGGTCTTTGTTTCGGAAAGAGCTAGGGAATTTTATATCCGGTGCAAAACCTGTATCTATGGCCAGAGTATCCTCCAATAATAATGGTGGGGGTGGTCAATCTGCCGGTGGTGGCCGGAATGGGAAAAATTTGTCTATTTATGGTAATCAGCAGAAATTCAAGAATTTTGAAAAAATTGGAACCAATTTAAGGCATAACGTGATTCATGGAGATCCTATAGTAAATGTTTCAGTTATAAATGGTAGACCCACGTGGGTATTTAATTTTAAGTTGACATTTGCTAATTTGGCTTTAAAAGTGTGCAAGCCTGAGGGTGGGCAACACGCGGTGACTTGTTTGGGTGTTAATTATTTTAGCTCACCCAAGGACTTAAGTGGTGGGCCAGAGGTTATAAAACAAACAGGTGGGGCTTGTTAAAGCCCAACCCCTGGCACAACTGACTCTAAAAGGTAAGCGTAATTTGGTCAAGCCCAACCCGATACACTTAAGTTTTGCTATTGTACATGGGTAATGGGCGAGAGCTCGAGAGGAAGTGGACTGCAATCGAGTGGAGTTTCCAAGATGCCGATGATGGCATGAGGTGCCGGCACTGGAACGATGTGTCTCTGCCTTCATCGCAGACCCTCTTCCTATCACCCCGATGGTCTCACCTTCTGTCAGGATAGAAGGAGATCATCCCGACGATGTGGCAAGTGTGACAGAGGTTTGCAAGTCTGGGTCCATCAGCGAGGCAGTGACCAATCTAGGTATGGAGGCTGATATCTCGATTCCGATGTCTGGTGACTTGAGTTCAGGGGCGATAGTGAGGTCGATGGGGCCGGGGACTTATGATTCTTCTCACCATCAGACTCAGTGGGTTAACCAAAATCAGTTTTCTCCTCTATCAGGTCTGGGTAACGAGATGGGCTTCTATTTTGGGGAGAGAGATAATTTCACGGAAGTATCAAGTGATAATGGAGAAAATGGTGCAATTCTCATGCTGAGTTAGTGTCGTCAAGCTACTTGGATGGGGTTGAGTTGTTAAAGGGTGGTTCTAAGCCTTTTCTGCTATAGTGGAAGCATTGTGGCGTTAATCCTAGTGGTTATTTTTCACAAGGAGGAAGAGAATGGCTAATTGGAGTGTTCACCTCTATCTAAGTGGGATCCTAATGAACAGAAGGAGTTGGAGGTGACTCAGGAAGATGATGAGGGAGAGGCTCAGGGGTCAGAGGAAAAATTTTGAAATGGGTGATTGCTTGATGAAAGTTTCTGAAAAATTGTGGGTTTTCCTACTGTAAAACATGAAGATCAATGTCTGGCTTTGTTTCATCTTCTAGAACAAGACTGCATTGATGTGGTTAACGTTAGGACTTCTAAAGGAATAGTAAACTCAAGGCAGAAAGGGCTCAGGGAACTTAAAGGTTTGATTTCTTCAATTAATTATGATGGGGTATCTTCTAAAGGGAGGAACAGAGGTTCTTCAGAAGGTACGGGGGTGATTACTAGTTTTAAATGAGTTTACGACTTTTATCTTGGAATGTTAGGGGATTAAACAATCCTCAAAAGCGAGAGGTATGTAAGAATCTTCTCACGGAGTGGAAGTGTGATATTGTTTGCTTTCAAGAAACCAAGTTGTCTTCTTTAAACTCTTCTGTTGTTCGAAGCCTTTGGGGTAGCCCGTTCCTCAACTGGGTTGCTCTAGATGCAGTCAACATTGCAAGGGGGGTGTTACTAGTTTGGGACGAGAGTTTATGAAAGAATTAACAGTGCTATAGGTCAGTTTTCTGTTAATGTTTTACAGAAGGGGGTTGTGGATGATTTTGTATGTCATGTTCAGGAGTGTATGGTCCTAATGATGATAGCCAATGGGATGCTTTATGGGAGTAGCTCACAAGGATGCACTCTAGGCGGAATACAACATGGTGTGTGTTTGGGGATTTTAATATCATTCGATATCCGAGTGAGAGATTTGGTTGTGAGACTTTCAGTCCAGCTATGTTTGCTTGTTCGGATTTCATTGAGGCTAACTACCTTGTGGACTTACCTCTTGAAGGGCTTCGTTCACTTGGTTTAGAGATTTGGAGAGAGATTGTATGTCAAGAATTGACAGGACCTTGGCATCGGTGGATTGGATAGATCATTTTGGGAATGTGTCTCAAAGGGTACTCCCCCGAGTAGTTTCTGATCACTGCCCACTTTTGTGGTAGCTGGTCGTGTCAATAAAGGTCAAAGTGCCTTCAAGTTTGAGAATATGTAGTTGAAAGAAGAGGGTTTTGTAGAGAGAGTTCAACAATGGTGGAATGGGTATTGCTTTCTGGGTTCTCCGAGCTTTATTCTGGCTTATAAATTAAAAGCTCTTAAAGATGACTTGAAAAAGTGGAATAAGAAGGAATTTGAGGATTTGGCCTTTAGGAAGAAATGTCTTTTATCTAAATTGTTGGGTTTGGATGCTAGGGAGGATTTGTTGGGTCTTTCGCAGGAGGAACAAACTCGCCGTATTCAGATTAAAGGTGATATTGCACATTTAGCCTCTTTGGAGGAGATTTCTTGGGAGACAAAAGTCCCGGATATTGTTTGTGAAAGAGGGTGACAATAATACTCGCTTTTTTCACTAGGTAGCAAACTCCCATAAAAGAACTAATCACATTCGAGGTATAGAGGTGGATGGTGTCCTTTATGAGGATGAGGAAGAGGTGCGGTCTAAGGTGGTTCATTTTTATCAAGGTTTGTACACGGAGTCAAATACTTGGCGTCCTTCTATGGACGGTTTGGAGTTTGCTAGAATAGAGGAGGATGAGCAGCTCGCTCTTGAGAGGGATTTTTCTAAGAAGGTGGTACATGTCCTTCAAGAGATGGAGGGTGATAAAGCCCTAGGTCCTTACGGCTTCACTATGGCCTTTTTTTCATAAATGCTGGAGTGTAGTGGAAAAGGATGTTATGGCCTTCTTTGATCATTTTCATAGGAGCTCAGAGTTTGAACAGTCTCTGAATACTTCTTTTCTATCTTTGATTCCCAAGAAAAATAATGCACTGAATATCAAAGATTTTTGGCCTATCATCTTAGTGGGCAATGTGTATAAGCTGCTATCTAAGGTGTTGACTAACAGATTGAGGACGGTGCTGGATAAACTCATTTCGGAGTCACAAAATTCTTTTGTTGGTGGTAGACAAATTTTAGATTCAGTTCGTATTGCTAATGAATGTCTAGATAGTAGACTGAAGTGTCATACTTCGAGGGTGGTGTGTAAGTTAGACATCGAAAAAGCCTATTATCATGTGAATTGGGACACTTTGTTCTTTTTGTTGGAGAGGATGGGCTTTGGGGGTCAATGGAGGAGATGGTTAAAGACTTGTGTTGCTACTGTCCGCCTCTCAGTTTTGGTTAATGGATCTCCTATTGGTTTATTTGGCAACTCTAGAGGTCTAAGACAAGGTGATCTGTTGTCTCCCCTTCTCTTTCTTTTGATAATGGAGGTTTTAAATCGGATTCTGAAGAAAACTGAGGAAGGTGGTCTCATTCAGGGTTTTCATGTGGGACCTATTAATTCTACTGGTATTCATATTTCTCATCTATTATTTGTTGATGACACCATTCTTTTCTGCGATGCTTCTAGGGAGCAGTTGCTTTCCATTAGGCTAGCTTTGACTTATTTTCAAGTTTTTACTGGTTTGAAGGTTAATGTGGGGAAAAGTGAAATTGTCCCTATTGGGAAGGTGGGCAACATTCAAACTTTGGCTAATATTCTTCAGTGGAAGGTGGGCACTTTGCCTATGATTTATTTGGGAATGCCTTTGGGAACTTTGTATAAGACGGCCTCTATCTGGAATCCGATTCTAGAAAGGATGGAGAAGAAGTTTTCGGTGGAAACGGTTTTATTTGTCAAAGGGTGGCAAACTCACTTTGTTGAAAGGTACCCTTTCAAGCCTTCCGACTTATTATCTTTCCCTTTTTACTATTCCTAAAACTGTGGCAATTAGATTAGAACGTATTCAGAGGAATTTTTTGTGGGGTTCCTAAGTTGAGTGCTTCAAATACCCCTTGGTGGCTTGAGAAAAGGTTTGCTTACCGCATGAGTTGGGTGGTTTGGGACTTCGGAATTTGGTGTCTTTTAATAAGGCTTTATTAGGAAAATGGCTTTGGAGGTATGGCCACGAAATTACTCATCTGTGGCAAAGGGTCATAACCATGAAATATGGGGAGGGGAAAAGGGGTTGGAGCACTAGAGTTTGTAGAAGGGCTCATGGTTGTGGTTTATGGAGAAGTATTAGTGAAGGGTGGGAAAGTTTTTCTAAGCATTTGTCTTTTGTGGTGGGGGATGGTTCTCGTATTCTTTTTTGGCATGATAAGTGGACTGGGAATAATTCTCTTAAAACTCTTTATCCTCAGTTATTTGTGTGTTCAACCAATAAGGAAGCTTGTATTTCTGAAGTGTTAAATCCTCCAGTTGGTGATAATGATAAAGTGTGGAGTTTAAGATTTTATAGGAAATTCAATGATTGGGAGTTAGCGGCTTCCTACTCCCTTTTTCATTTCATCCAAACTCAGGTCGGGTTCCTAAGAGTGGAGGTTGTGATAGTCTTTGTTGGCATTTTAATGGAAGTGGGAAGTTTGACATTCAGTCTTTTTATCATAAGATTCGAAATGCAACTCTTTTTGCTTTCCCTTGGAAGGGCATTTGGAAAGTAAAGTTTCCTAAAAGGGTGGCATTCTTTATATGGACAGCAGCTCATGGTCAGATTCTAACTTTGGATAATCTTATGCTTCATGGTCGCCCTTTGGCGAATCGTTGCTGTATGTGCTGTTGTAATAAGGAATTTGTGGATCACCTGCTGATTTTTTGTCCAGTAGCTCATTTTTTGTAGATGTATTTGCTTTAGTTGTTTGGGATCGATTGGATCATGCCAGGTTCAATTGCAAACTTATTATTTTGTTGGTATCATTGGCTTGGGAAGCATAATTCTGATATTTGGAATTTGGTTCCAGACTGTTTAATGTGGACTATTTGGACTGAACGGAATTGGCGTTCCTTTAAGGATACTGGGAAATATTTGGCTCAACTGTTAGATTTATGCCAACGGACCCTCTTTGATTGGTCTCGGTGTTGGGGTCTCTCGGATTGTTTTGCACTAATGGATTTTCTTTTGTCTCTTAGAAAAGCTTAGTGATTGTTTGTTACTTTTTACTTCTTTTTACTCTTTGTTCACTACTGTGAACCCTTTGTATTTTTCCTGCCATTCTATTTTCAATAATATTTTTTTCTTACCTATCATCAAAAATTAAAAGAGAGGGAAAATAGACACCTCCTTGATGTTGCTCAAGCTCTCTTGTTTCAAATGGATGTACCTCATTAATTGGATGCCTTCCGCTATTCTTGATGGAGCATCCCTTCACTCCATCTTATCCCCTTCTTCTCCAGCCTTCCATTTGTCTCCTCAAGGTTTTGGGTGTGTTATGTTCATAATCTTGGACCCCGTTTTGACAAACTTGATCCTTGCTCCATCAAGTGTCTCTCTCAGCTATTCACGAACTCAAAACATATATCGATGCTATTCTCTAGTATAACAACACTACTTTACCATTTCTGATATTACTTAATTTGAGTCCCAGTCACATTTCTTTGTACCTAGTTCTCCCAGGGAATATCAGTTTGAGATGCATGTCCTTTTTCCAACTCTGAATTTACTACCTCCCTCACCTATTCATGTACCTTCCCCTGAGTCATTGCTTCCAAAGGCTCCAACTCCATTGCAAGTATATATTAGATGTCTACAGTCAACAACTCTATTGCCCCTAGTCAACTGATCCCCATGCACTCCAAACTCACTTCCAATTTCTCTCTGGACAGGTATATGTTCCTCTGTTACAAAGCATCCCATTAATAACTTTATTTCTTGGCAAACGACATCTCCTTCCTTTTCTAGTTTTATGTTCCTATGTTACTAAGCATCCCATTAGTAGCTTTATTTTTGGCCAAACACTATCTCCTTCCTTTTTCAATCTAACAAGGTACGAAGGAAGAAGGCTTTACCGTCAAGGATAGACAATTTACAACCCTCAAAACTTCTAGCATTCCATTCTCGCCAAAGGCACCACATGATCCAATATGGCACAGCCTTCCAAAAAGCAATATTTCTATGCCTTCAAAAAGATCCCTACTTCTTTGGCACAACCCATTGGGGCCCAAATAACCAAAACACCATTGTCCACAACTCGTAAGCTATTGAAGAAGAAGGTGATCCACAGACTCCCCACACCTTTTACATGCAACACCAATCCAATACAATAATCCCTCTTCCTGAGATTTTTAAAGGATAAAATCTTTCCTAGAGAAGCAGCCCAAGAAAAGGAGGCCACCCTAGGGGGGACTTTCAATCGCCACACCAATTTCCAAGAGAAAAACATTTTAGAAGCAGATAAGGAGTGATAATAACTACAAACCACAAAACCCCTGCACTTGGCAAGTCTCCAACAGGGTCTATCCATTCCCCCCTTCCCCCCCTAACAGGCTTGGAATAAATAAGATCCAAAAAAGCAACCAAAGGCTCCAGCTCCCAATCTTGGACTACCTAGAAAAGCAAACATCCCAATGGGACTCCTCATTAGAACGACATAAAACATCATTTATTGCAGCTTCTTTATGGACTAATATTAAATAACTCTGGGAAACCCGCCCTAAGTGGACAATCACCACACAACACGTCATGCCAAAACTTTACTCTAGGCCCATTCCCCACATCAAATTGAAGAAACCGGGAAAAGGTAGACCATCCCCATTGTATAAATTTCCAAAGGCTTACGCCATAGGGATCCTCCACAAAGAGAGAACTCACCCCCCCCCCCCCCCCCAAAAAAAAAAATCGTTCCCATACTTAGCCTTAATACTCTCCTCCAAAGATGCTCCCTCTTGGTCCCGTAAACCCACAACCATTTCCCTAATAAATTTTGATTGAATCTTCTTATGTTCAACCTTTCATATCAGCTTAAGTTTTTGGAACAACCTGTCGTTTATCATGGTATCAGAATATAGGTGTCTTGAGTTAGAACTCTTATCTCCACCCAACCTCCCATTTAAAAGTTAAACATTCCACGTGTTAGCTGCCACTTATTGAGAAGGATTATGGACTCACATGTGAGGGGGGTTGTTAGAAAAATGGCTAAGAGATTAATTGAATTCACCATTTCTTATTAGTTCAAGCTTTTGGGGCTAGTGATAGTTTATCATGATATAGACACTCTACCAGGCACTTCTTGCCTAGGTTTATATAGCATCAAACCATACAGAGTCTAGCAACAAAATTTTGGGTATTCTACTCTTCTTTGCAATGAGTTTTGAATATTTAGACAAAAAGGCATGTAATAGATACATAAGTTGAGCTTTTTCTGATGAGGTGACTAGTAGCATTTTAAGGCTATGATTCATTAAAAAAAAATAAAACCGTACATTAGGTGAACAATGTCAAATAAATTTACCAAAATGATGAACAAATCACAAAATACACTCATGCATGTTCAACTCTATCATTTAGAAACTGTAATAAAGCCTGTCTGTATACTCTATAACCAACATCCTAAATTGGTTTTCAAATGTGCTTTAAAGACATGATAATTATTTAAACGAATCCAGCTAGTCTGCCACTAATGGATTGAAAATCCAACTTGAGTGAATCAAAGGATTGGAAAATAATTGGGCAAGAACTTACCTGTTGTATGACAGCATCACGGTAAAACCTATATGAGTGGAGGAGCATTGCAACTCTATCAACTTGCAAGCAGTATATTCTACCATAGCTGTGAACAGTGACAATTATTAAATATTTGACTTTAGGGAACAGTTTGAATATATTAGCGGGAGAAATTAAACAATAAGAACCTACACACTGTGTTCAAAAGAACCTACACAGTGACAATATTGATATCTTCGGCAGCCAGGACAGGCTTACTGTTAGCCTCAGATTTAGCCATTGCCATGTCAAACCTTGGCAAGCGAATAAACCCTGCAGATGAAAGCTAAGAAGAAGAAATAGTAACTATGTCAGACCATGGGAGGTGCTCAAAATTTCCACGCAGCTCTTAGTCCTATTTGCATCAAGGAACACCACAAAAGTTGCATTGATATATGTCTCAAGGAGGAAAAGAACTTTCTGTTCTAGACCCGTAGTTAAACCAAACATTATTTCTTTCTTTCATACTATTTATTCTGCCAAAACTAGGTAGACTGGTGAAAACAAATAATGTAGGGTCCCTTACACAGGTCATGGTTTTTAAGCCAAAACTTTCTATACGGCTTTGAGCTCTAGGGCAGGTTCTCCTTTCCCTTGGAAGAGTGTTTGGAAGATGAAGGCCCCAAAAAGGGTAACTTTCTTTGTATGGAAAGCTATCTTAGGTAAAATCTTAACTATGGATGACTTGAGAAAACATCGACTCACAGTGGTGGATTGCTGCTATATGTGTTAGAAGAGAGGGGAGGCCATTTATCATTTACTACTCTTCTACGAGGTGGCTAAAGAAATGTGGGACATGGTATCATGTAGCATGTTGGAAAGGACAGTTTGGTTGACACAGAAATAGAGGCCTTTGGGAGGCAATCCCCTCATGAATCGTGCAGTGTTTGGAGAGAAAGAAATGCTCAAAGATTCGATGGTTGTTAGAACTCGGTTTTGGATTTGAAGATGGAGTTGAAGACCCTATATGATTGGATGACAACTACAAGGTCTTTTTCTTTTTCTAATTTACCTGAATTTATGTATCTTTTATATGTTTTCTTATTTTTCTTTTATTAATTCTTTGGGCTTGGTGTATCTCATGTTTTACTTCCCGTGTAAGGTTGCACCCCTTTACACCATTTTAATATATTTCTTACCTATAAAAATACTTTTTTTTTTCTTTAACTTGATGCTTGATAAAAAAAAGAAATTTATGCCAATGAGCTCTAGCTCAAAAGGCACCCCCTCCCTCTATAAAAGCAAAGTAAAGGGAGAAGTTAAGAGAACTACTGTGGTGGACGTGTAGCATAGTTACTAATTTATAAAAATAAAAAAGAGATAGAAAATTTTCTCAAAACTTGTTCAAAGAACTCTCTTCCAACCAATTATGTGGTGGTTCAGATGACCATCAAAATTATTTTAATCATGACTCATTAAGTAATAACAAGTCGCATGACTCTTAAATTTATTTGAGTCTCCACTTAGTAGGTCGAAGGAACTTTACACCAAACAGGTTTTAAGAAAAATTCTGTCCCAAAAGAAAATTCTGCTTCCAAGCACATAACCATAAGTTGGCTATGCAACCAATTTCTACACAACCTACATTAGAGCAATATTAGTTTCTTAGAACCAATTCCCCAATCCATTTTTTTCCCCCAAAATACCAAGTCCAGCCTAACAAACACAGCCTACTCTAGCAAGGGATAAAAGACAAGTAAAATAATAGCAGCAATGGTACCATACCTGAAATCCATTGAAGGTCTTGCACTGCATTCCAGAAGCAAGAAGAACCAAGCGGCTTTCATGCGTGTAAACATACCAACTGACAATCAATTTCCTTGTCTCTACCAATTGGAGTGATTTCAACTCAGAATTGTAAACAAATAAGTCCAGCCCACTGTGATATCACTCCATTTAGTAAAATGGAAGAAAGAAGATTACACAAAAGATCCCATATTTGTTGAAACAAAATCTACCCCCCGCCCCCACCCAAAAAAGAAAAAAGGAACAAAGAATAGAAACAAAAATCCAGTATATAAACAGAGGCCAGCCAATAGGCAAGTGCATGGGGTGGGGAGCTAAACCATGCAGGGATGTCAATTAATGTCAATTTCATTTTTTTAAATTCACTGAAAAAAAAAAATGAATTTGACATTAATTGACATCC
This sequence comes from Quercus ilex subsp. ballota, assembly GCA_032727855.1. Taxonomy (NCBI): domain Eukaryota; kingdom Viridiplantae; phylum Streptophyta; class Magnoliopsida; order Fagales; family Fagaceae; genus Quercus; species Quercus ilex. The sequence continues at coordinate 27,519,791 of CM064914.1, read as the reverse complement.
CTGCATGGTTTAGCTCAAAACCCCTCGCACTAAAAATAACAATCATAGCTAAACAATTCAAAGAAATGAAATTTATCCATTGATTTTCATATAAAGCGTACAGGAAACTTCCCCTACCTGGTCTTTACAAATACAATATCACATAATGGACAATCTGTCCAAAAGAACCCCAGAATACTCTCTGACTCTGGCCTGCACCTCTGACTAAAAGTCTCCCCAGTTTCTCTATGCCTAAACTGCACCTCATGATTAGATCGTTGGATCGCTATAAACTTTGCATCTAAAGAATACCGAATAGATAAGATGGGCCCCTCACTTATTGAATCAGAGGTAGGAGCAACAAGAGGAGAAAAGGGTACAGTTTTCCATGAGAAGACCTAAGCAAAAGAGAAAGGAAGAGAAAAATAAAATACAACACCATTTAGTTCACAAAGATTTTTTTTCTATGAAAAAAATATTGAAATCTACTATACTTAATTTAAATATTTAATGTTATAAAAAAAATTTAAAAATGCAAGTACAAATACTTCATTCAAATTTTTTCTTATTACCTGATCAGATGTTGGGGAGAGTATTAACTTATTTCCATCATCATAGAATAAACCCCTTGATCCAGGAATGTTGCATCGTAAGGGTGGATACTGAATATAAACATGTGACAAGGCACTAGATCTGCTCAAACCAACACTAGACTGTGAACTTGATGCTTTCCCAGACATCTCCCCTAGTCACCTTTCAACTTGGAGAAGGCAATGTATGGCAAATTCTGCTGCAAACAATCCTAAAAGAAAGCTTATGCACTCAAAGTACACTGCAAAAAGTAGAAAATATCACATCAATGGAATGGCAAATATGAGATCTAAAGGAGCATTAAAACCTAGAAAAATAAAACAATAATGCAATCTATTTTGCAATATATAAATTAAAAACCTCTTTTCTGCTGCTTTCAACCACTGCCTCCAAACTTCACACTTGGTGCTTGCAATATTCAACATATGCCTCAACGCAGTGATAATGCAGACTACAAAGTTAAACCTTTCCTTGCAGCTATTCAAGGAGCAAAAAGAAAAAGGTTTTGAGTAAAAAATTTCTTGAATAAACTTTCCAAATGCCTTTTTTCCTCTTGTCACACTAGAACATATTTCTTTATCAGTTATAGAATACAATACCGTTTTCAGCATGCATGTCTTTAGGGCAAGAAATTCTTTCAAACACATATCACGCTCAACTTCTGGAACCTTGGCCGCAACACAACCCCCATATTCTTTCGCCTATCAAAAAGAAATATCTTGCAATAGTAAATCAAAAAGATTCGAAACACTTATATAGAGAAACTCCTGGTAACTTGTGTTTATAAAATTCAGAATAGAGAAATAAGCACAGACACTAATTAGTTCATTTATTACAAGTTAGCTTTACGAACACTTAAGCAATAGTCATTTTTCATGTTTTCATTCTTTTCCTACATGAACATTATCTATTCCGAATAAAGAAACATATTTCTGGATAATGATTTAAACCTAATCAACAAACCTGGGCTGAACAATTCACTAAAATGCGCTTGAGGGTGGAAGTGGAGTTCCTTTCTTTCATGTCCAGAGTGCTATCAAAGAAATGTTTAATAAATAAACACAGTTATTACTAGCACAATGTAGCATGAAAATTTCATAACCCAGCTGATAATTATGAGGATACATGCAAAAGGATTCTAATGCTAAGTGTCTTTTCTATTTGTAGGAAGGTATTTTCCCTTATTTCACAACAATCATAAGCAAGTTTGCACCCCCAGATCCATCATATCTTTGAGACTTCCATATGTGTAGATTATGCTACATAAGTATCAATAATTCAATAGCCACTTGAAATTAATGAGGGCTAATTGTGGATGACCATTAGAAGGGGCTGGCCCATGTTGCTGCGTTTATCCAGTTTGAAGTAGGGGAGGGGTCCAGAGTGAGATTTTGGCAGGATCTATGGTGTGGAGGGAGCTCTCTAGTTATGTGTTTCCCTGAGTTATTCAGGATTAGCTGTGATAAGGAGGCTAGTGTGGCAGGATTGAGAATTAGAGGCCTTATCAAATTTTATGGATTCCATCTATGGGAAGTAGGGAGGATAAGATGTGTTAGATTCTAGTTAAGAAAAAGGGTTTCAAGGTTAGTGGTTACTATCAGGTCTTTCTTAATGCTAACGTACAGTCATTCCCTTGGAGAAGCATATGGAAGTCGAAGATCCCGTCCAGAGCTGCTTTCATTGTATGGACTGCTGCTTTGGGGAAATTTTTGACAACTGACAATTTCCAGAAGCGGCATGTTTGGATTTTGGTACTGCTACTGATTTATGGGCTATGATGTTCGGGTTGTTTGGAGTTTGTTGGGTGATACTGAAGACTGTTGTCAAGTTACTAGCTTGTTGGCAAGGGCGATTTCGCCATCATCAGAATGGTCATATTTGGTTGGCTGTCCCTCACTATTAGATATGGTGTATTTGGACATATTCCCATCGTAACGTGTCCTAATTTTTCAAGAATCATAGTTTCACCGTGTGGGATACGTGTAATTTCTGTGTTCGTGTTCATGCTTCTTAGATCCCATGCTTACAAGCAAAGGTTTTCCAGAAAAGCAAATGATATGGTCCTTACAGACATAATGTGGAGGCTTTTAAGGATGATAGGGATACGAACCAAGGCTATGATTGTGATTGGTTCCCTTTTACTAGGAAGCTAAAAACCCTCAAATAAAATTTGAAGAGAATGTAATAAGCAGGAATTTGACGATGTGGGAATTAACAAAAGAAATATGAAGTGAAATTTCATGGAATATCGAAATTCAATAGAAATGCAAATATTCAAAAACCCTAATTCATTCCTGAGCAAAATCTACACACACGCACACGTGATCGGTAATGAGAAATGAATTTTCAAAGTACGATTCTGAGAAATACCTGATGAATTGACCATCGGAGGGATCGCTGTGTGTACGGAGAGAGCAAAAGCAAACAAAGCGAGAGTGAAAGAAGAAGAAGATGATGAAGAAGAATTTCAGCAACTAACAGTCTTGAGTCTTGATTGGATTTGATTTGCTGACTTTTTCATTCACCGCTGCGCAAAACGGGTTCAAGGTTGAGGTTGAGGTTGAGCTCGACGAACTGAACTGCCACGTCATTTTTTTTCTCGGTCTTTTTATGTGGGCCCTTTTTTGATCGATGGACAGGCCTACTCGAGTATGGCCCAATTGGTTTTTGTTGAGGGTTTGGGCCATTTGGGGATTTGCTGCTGTTGCTAGATAAACAAGCCAGGCTTCATGCTAATTTCATTTTAGAGCGTTCACAAAATCTCTTCTTTGTCCAACTAGCTACGAACCTTCATTTAAAACCCAAAAATAAAAAATTTTGCTAGAGTGACTTTTTACAAGATGAGAGGGGTAATTCTACCGCAACAACATTTTTCGCTATAAATTTCACAATGACTGAGTTGATGAGTTATTATTTATTCACATATAGGTTTACTATCGACGCTACTTTATTATTTATCATTTTTTTTTTTTTGATAAGTTATTATTTATCATTAATAACTTATCATTTCAATTGTTGTGATTGTGAATTATATTGTAACTCTAGACTTTTTGGAAATAAGTAATAGTAAATCTTTCATCTGCCCTTTTATGAATTAGAATCTCATGCAATACATAGGTACTCATTCTTCAAAAAATAAAAACATTAACTTTAAAAAAAAATAATAATAATTCAAAGGTTGAAATTAAAAGTAACTTTTTTAATTTTCAATCACAGCGCAGTTGCAGCTGGTCCCGCCTGATCTTAATCCTCTTTCATTGATTTATTTAACCTCATCTTTACCAAAACCATTAATCAATCGGACGAATTAAAGGGAGTTCCCACTACGTGTGGTGGTCTTGCTAGGTCGTGGAGATTGTCAAAGTTCAAGAGGTTTGTGACTTTGAAAGAAAAATAAAAAAACATGATAATAAAATGTTAAAGAACTATCATTTTTATAGAGTAGTGATAAAGATGGGATGTGGGGTTATTTTTTCGTATTTTAAAAGTAGATAGTTAAAATAGAAAGAAAAAGAAGGACGTGTTTCAATCTCCAAAAGTGGCAGTATTTAATCTAGATTTAAGAGCTCAATATTCTTCTTCCTGCATAAGGATTAGGGAATATTCTGAAATCAACTGTTGCTCCAGATCCAAAAGGAAGTCATTAGGGTTATTAGCTAAAGCCTTTTGGGCACCATGAAGTCTAGCTAATAACCTCCTCTTTTTAGCAAACAAATTCCCAAACACTTCAAAATTCCACCGTTTAGCTCTGTCAACAAACTCCAAAATTGCATCTTGTAAAACTCTATCCTCAGCCCAAGCTTGCTGGACAGCCCTCGAAAAATCTTGATGGAATAACCACATGGTTTGGAAGCGAAAGGGTTTATTCTGTTGATTCACATTAACTCTACATAATTCGATCAAGACAAGACAGTGATCTGAGAAAGTCCCAGGAAGATGAGTCACTAAAGCTTCCGGATAAAGAATACGCCACATAGGATTAGCAAAACACATGTCTATCCTTTCTAATATCAAATTTGAAATGGGTCTACGATTTGTCCACGTGAACTTCGGATCCGCAAAACCCAAATCCAACATATTACATTCATCTAGACAATCCTTAAATTTTAAGGCTCTATTCAAATTTACATGCTTGCCACCAAACTTATCATCATCACAAAAAACTTCACTAAAGTCTCCTAACATCGGCCAAGGTAAATTATGGAGATGAGCAATAGTTTTCAAATTTTCCCATAAAATTCTTCTTTCAGCCAACCTAGGACTAGCATAAATAGCAGATAAAAGCCAGGTAAGGTTGGATGAATGCACCTTAACAGTAGCGTGTATTTCCTGCTCAATGGATGATAAAGGAAGAATTTCCACCTCCTCTGATTTCCAAAGAATCCACAACCCCCCCGCATAGCCAATTGTATCTATTGTAATATACCCATCAAAAGGCAACCCTTCAATAATTTTTGCTGCCCTGTCTCCTCCCACTCTCATTTCTGTCACCACAAAGATAGTGGCCCGATGATTAATTGCCATTTCGAAAATACTCCGCTTAAAATCCAGATTCAAAGCTCCTCTGCAATTCTAGGGTAACACATTCATTTTGACAAATTGACCTAACGGTACCTCGATCTTCGGTGGATTAGTATTCATTGCAGTTGCTTCCACCATACTCCACCCCATACTCCTCAGAAGATCCTTGGATGCCCCTCAATCCGGCTTCCAAATTATCGTGTGCTTCAGAATGCCTAGGATATCCTCTCTGCAACTCAGAAGTACATCACATTTCTTCACCAGAGCCATAATTTGGATCAATTTCAGCGTTGGATGATTTCCCATATGTGTCATGGCCATCCCTCTAAAATCCACCAACTTCCTCTCTTGAATGATCCACCCGGTTTTGTCCTAATGAGGCACAACTGATAGCCTCCTTTGCCTGCTCAACTCCTCCGACATTTCCACCGAAACCTCCGGAACATCCATAAGGAACTTCCACCACGAATTGGGCGTGAGAAACCACGCATTGTGCTCCAATGGAAGATTCCCCAGTCTGATGCTTTCCGGTGTTATGGGAAAAAGATGCTTCCAAGCCTACCCCAACTCTGTCTCGAACCATCCTAGAGTCTCCGTTGGTGCCGCTCTTATTTGAGATATTATCTCGTCTGGAATGGCCACTACATGATTCTTGTACCAAATGGCCCATCCGGACTATGACAAAGGGGTTAGCCCTATCAGAATCCTCTCCATACTCAACTAGATTACCACTTCCCAGATCTCTCGTTGATAAAATCAACTCGCTCTTACCCTCCGTGCTGTGAGATAGTCGTTTATGGCTTTTAGAATTTTTTTTGACTCTTTGAATTTCTAATCCCCAGACCTTCAATTCCCTTGCCTTTATTTTTTGCTACAGCTTTTCTTTTGTTTCCTAAAGTTTGCTTCATATCTTGTTGGCACTCAGCATATGGATTCTCAATACAATCCTCCATCACACAATCCTTCCTCGTCTCAAGGTTAATCTTCGGGTTTTGGGCTACCACTACACGTGTAGTCTCTTCTTTGGAGTCTGCCGAATCACTTTGCAGGTTTTGGACTGCCACAACACGAGTGGTCACTTCTCTAGAAGTAGCTGGATCACTTGAATTTAAATCACTTGGATTTGACTTGTCAAAATCCTTACCTGCTTCCACATGCGCTAAGACTTGAGAAAGGTCCGAATTGCCCCTAGCTCTTACGTGGGATGAGTTATCAAACTTAATTGGCCCACTAGCTTTTCCCATCCTAACCGGCCCTCTCTTCCTCGTGACTACCATCCAGGGCCCATAGTTGGGCTCGGGTTGAGCTTTCTCACTAATCTCATTGGTTTTCAACGAGACTTGAGCTACATCTTCTCCACTTGGTTTCCTTACTTTCAGTCCACAACTTTCCTGTTTATGTCCAAGCTTACCACAGCAAAACAGAGAGAAGAAATGCCCTCATATAAAACTTTTTGAACTAACCTTCCCACCCGAATAGAGCTAATAAGAGGTTTGTCTAAGTCAATCTGAACGCACCACCTTGCATAACCTCCTCTAGTCTCTGAGGCCATGTAAGAGTCAATGCGTAATACAGGACCAATAACACTCCCAATTTCCTTCAGCACAGAAGCATCGTAGAACTCAATTGGCAATTCAGGAAATCTAACCCAAACTGCCACTGATGTAAGCTTTGCCTCAGAAGCTTTAAAATAAGCTTCCCAATTGTCTCAATTGGCAATTCAGTTGGGTATTGGATGTTTGGAAGTGGAGCTTGATGCTAAGGTTATTGTGGAGATGTTAAAAAATACTAACATCTCCATTGCTTTTTGATTGCAAATCCCTTATAGCAAGATTCACACAGGTTTGGGTAACTCACATGTATAGAGAAGTGAACAGGTGTGCTGATCTTTTGGCCAAGAAAGGTTGCTGTATGAGGGAGGATTTTGTTATTTTTGAAGTTTCCCCCTCTGTTGAATTAGATAGACTTCTTATATCTAATGTGAATGGGCTATACTATTATAGGCAGGTAGCCACTACTTTGGCCTCTGTGGCCAGTTTGTAAGTTCTTTTGTTGTTAATATATCTAGGCTTCTAACCCAAAAAAAAAAAATAATAATAAATAATAGTATTTTTTTAAAAAAAAAATTTTGCTAAACTTTACATAACTGAATGTACATACTATTTAACTTAATTCGTTTGTTTTACTGATATAATTTTTTCCCTTTTTTCTTTTTTCTTTTTAAGTTGTGTTAAGAAACTAGAGTGGATTTTATATTTTCATTGATAGTTTCTTTATGTAAATCAAACTTAAATGGATGGATTAGAATTTACTATCTAAGATATGGTAGTCAGTAGATTTTAGTTAGCTCAATTGATAAAAAATTTTATCATCAAATAAAATATTTGAGGTTTGAATCCCTTCTGCAAGAAAAACTAATTGGTATTTTGACCTGATGATAAAAAGTAATCATCATTAAACTAAAGAGTAATCATCATGGATCGAACACTATAAATCAATTGAAAATCTATCCAATTTATAACAAATATATATATATATATATATATGGTAGTTGGTTAAAACTTAAAAGTCATTAAAAAATAAACATTTTTTATTCATTTGATCATTTTATTTACCTTTTGAGATGTGGCATCACAATTCACAATAGAACATTATTGGAGAAACACAATGATCATAGAAGAAGTTTCTTTTCACTTGCAGTCAGTTGTGAGTTCTACGCAATTCATTCAAGATAGAGTTCTCTTCAATGTTTACCCAAAAAAAAAGAGTTCTCTTCAATGAGAGCATTAACTGTGTTTTAAAGGCTATTTAAATGTAGATTGGGATAGATTTCGATAACTAAATTTTTGATGAGTTGGTCTAACTTTTTTTTATTGACATGATGAAACGATTTCAATATATGACGGTCACTCAATGATAACTACTGTATTATTTATCATAAAATTAAGATTTTTTTTTAGACAATATTTGAATTTAATTCTTCTTCTTTTTTTGCGAGAAGAAAGTCCATTATTCAATAATATAAAACTTTATTAATTGATTAGAACCGACGTATTTTATTAAGATATGATATCACAACAATGTGTTCTTCCTATCAAAAATATAAAAATGTACATTACATGCCTCTTTTGGTATGGCAACTCAAACACATGTTTTCAGTTTTTAAACGATATTACACGTATTTTCACACACTTTTTTACTTACACGTATTTTCACACATAATATCAAACAACAAAACACATATTTTTAATTCTATGTACCAAACACCCCCATATATTTATTGAACGTTAACTTTACAACACATGTTGCCTCAACCGTTGAGATGGCTGCCTAAAATCAATCCAACGATCAAAATTAACTGACCTTTACATATAATTTCCACTACGAAGTACGAACTCCATCGGAGTTCAATTCTTAATTAGACGAGGCTGGCATTTTTAAAGACTTCAACCGCTTTTAGCCGTTGGATCGGTTGTCAATGGTCATCAATGTAATCTACATAAAAGAGACGTACCTTTTGTTCTAAAAATAAATAAATAAAATGTCAAAAGTTTAATGAGAAACTGACACAATTTCAGCCATGCATTAACCATGGATTAAACATGCCAACCACCATTGAATATAAGGCCGGTCTATATCAAGTATTTCTTGTTTTGACTTTCGATCAGTAATGGTTGATTATCATAAATAGAGCATTCACATCCGTAATCTTCAAACTATTCTCTTTAACCATCTTAAAAACTATTTTATCTATTATATCATACTATTTTATAACACATCCAACATCTCAACTTTTATTTTTTCATACAACATATTAAAATAATATAAACAATAAAATAAAAATATATCTCACTTCTCTCTCTAACCTCTGTTTCTTTTACTCTCTCTCTCTCAACCACCCACCACCACCACCACCACCCCCACTGAGCTTCCTAGTCACACCACCTACCATTGAAAGCACTACAAAGAGCTAACATTTGGTTATCTCAACCACCCAGTCACGCCACCCACCCCGACCCATAGCAGCCCACCAATCAACCACAACTCAACAAACCCAACCCAATAGAACCTACTGCTCATTCAAACTCAAACCCACAACAACCTACTAATTAAACCCGAAACCTATCAAACCCATGCCGCCAAACCCATCAAACCCAACAAACCATAACCAAACCCATCAAACTTGAAACCCAGCTAAACCCACAAACAACCCATAACCAAACTCATCAACCACCGATTGAACCCGAAACCCATCAAACCCACATCGCCACCAGACCACGCCACCACCAACAAACCATAACCAAACCCATCAAACCCGAAACCCAACAAAACCCACAAACAACCCATAAGCAAACCCATCAACCACTGATCAACCCATCAACAACCCAAAACAACACGATCCCGAAACCCATCACAGTACCCACCAAATCACGCCACGCCACGCCATGCTGCCACCAAACCCACGCCGGACCCACAACCCACACCAAAAAAAAAACCACCACCGAGAGAGAGAGAGAGGGAGATGACAATTGCAAATTTTTTTAGAATTGCAAGTCTGGGTAACATGAGTTTTGAGGGGTTTAATGCTAAAATTCCTCAACACATTTACAAGACCTAATGTGAATACTCTTATAACTTATAATTACGTATTGTGTTCCACCCAAAACAACCGGAATTTTCTATTTCAATTAGTTATTCAGTACAAATTACTCTCTTAATTTGTTTCATTTTGTTCCAAATTTTAACTCATTTCGCTCTATTTCACCCTATATGGTGATTTTTGAAGGCACGTAAACAAATCATTATTTTTTTTAAAACTTTTTTTTTTTATTACTTCCCTCGCATATGGCATTTTCTTTTAATAATTTTTGTTCTTGTTTACTTTGTTCACATATGACATGGTTTTTTTCTTCATTAATATTTTTTTCTTTCTACATATACATGACATGTTATATATTTATATTTTGTAATGATTATGTTTTTTTTTTAGAGAGTTTTAACCTATGACGTCCGCTCATAATGATAGTTTTTTATCATCAGACCAAGATACCAATTCGTTTTTGGTGTAGGCAGGGATTAAACTTCAGATCTCTTATTCAATTATTAAAGACTTTACCAGTTGAGTTAACTGGAACTCACTTGTAATGATTATGTTAAGAATGCACATTATTTAATTTTGAATTAATAATTGATTGGTATAATATCATATATATATATATATATATATAAAGTTTTAGTGGTAATCTTGAAAGGGTTTTACTAATGAAAAAATTTTTGAAAACTTTTTATAAAAAAATGAAAAAATAATTAACTGTTTTGTCAGTTTTTTTAATTCTCTATAAAAATTTTCTTAAAATAGATGCTTAATATATGTTCTAAGGGCATACATTAATCCGACCTATCTTGAAATGGTAAGTTGAAATAACTCTATATCAAAATGTTTCCAATAAACAAACTAAAACGGATCGGAAATGATACTCAGAACATGGCCGATTATTATGCATTTGTTTTGTGAGGATACACGAGTTTTCTCGCTATGGTCCACTGGAACAAGTAATCATTATCTTCAGCCAAGTAAAAAACTCAGTAATAATAAGTCTAATAACTGTGTTGGCATTTTGTTGTAATGTCACTATTATATAACTTAAAAGGTTGTAATAAGGACCCCCACCACTCAACCTCTTTTCTCTCTCTCACACACACATAATGAGCAATGATGCTTACTGCATGCTTGAATATATCCAACCACTCCTAATAAACTTTGAATTACTAAATTTTAAGCAATACTTTAAGTCTCTGTCGGCAAATACTGTGATGATGTAAGGCTATCTGTTTGATTGGGCTGTACTACTAGCAATCATTTTTTATTTTTTTTAACTGGGAAAAAAAATCAACTTCTATTCCAGCAAATTCTGATGATGTATTCACTCTATTTATTGGTCAAAGATGATAATTCCATAAGAACTTACGGTGTGCTTAGATTAGTTTTTATTTATTTATTTAGTATTTTAGTTTATTTGGAGTTTTTTTAAAACTTTATTAAAAAAAAGCTGTGATTTCTTAGATATTAAAATAGAACTAATTGAACGGATCAAAATTTTAATTGAATTTTGCATGTCACGGATGCCTGGCTAAGGTGGCGGCGGCTGGGTGTGTCCTCATAACTAAAAACAACAAGTATTTTGTTATATAAAAGTAGCAGAGTGAGATTTGCCAATGTGATTCTTATTAGTAAATTATTAGTATAAGAAATGTTTATTAAAAACATAACTGGAATGTATGAAATACCTACTAGTGGAGAAGCAGGACGATGATTGCCACCTAAATAGCATGCTTTTCATATATGGTCACGGATGGTGATGGATGTTAGGTCATTGACCAAGAAGAAACCTCTCTATATCTCTCTCATCAAATATTATACATTTTGAGAGGGGTTGGGGGACTGAAATATTGAGGATTTTTTTTTTTTGGGGTCAAGTATTGGTGAGGATGGTTGTTAAGCATGGTTAATTTTGTGACAGCAACTAATGAATTAGTGCGGAAAAGGGTTAATATTTTGAGACTAAATATATATATATATATATTTTATTTGTTGCAAGTATGTTACAAAGGGTTTCATTTATACTATAATGTTTAAAACTGAAAGAGATGTTTCAAGTTTCAACTCTAAATTATCGCTTTAATGCCCCTAATTATGTGATGCAAGTGCAACCTCATTAATAAAGGACGTTGAAGCAAAAAATAAAAAAAATAAAAAAAATAAAAAAAAATAAAATTTGGGTCATCATATTAATCTCACCCCAATTAATAAGTAAAAAAGGTGGATAAACCCAAAAATAAATAAAAGAGAATAGAAAGGAACGGAGATGCTTCTGGCTCGTATTTCATATTTTTAATTAGGCCTGTACACATACACATGGTTTATTAGATTCCAACTGATTGGAAAGAAAACAAAAAAACAAAAAGTAAAAGACAAAAGTATCCAAGACCAAAGGAATCCTTTAGTTACAATGAGTGGTTGGTGGACAGCTTTCTCCTTCGGTGGGAGTAGAGTAGACACAGCAACATGCTGGAAAGTTTACCTAGAAACCCATAAAGAACTCGAGAGAGAGAGAGAATTTTGTGACCTCTCGCAGCATGGAACTTCTTTGGCAATAAAGTCAAATCCTGAGACATTAATTCCGTTTTAGATTGTTGTAGGAAATAAAGATCTAATAAATAGTTTAGTTTTTTCAATGAATAACTTTAATTGAAAGGACATTTAATATTTGAAACTTTTTAAATTAAACTAAAGTAAAAAAATTACTTTGAACTTCTTAAAAAAATGAGTTTGGTAACTAAATTGGAAAAAATAAATAGATGTAAAAAATGATAAATGAAGATATAATAAAAATGCTTTGTTCTTTTTTTTCCTAAATCTGTTTAATTCAATTAATTATCAATATATTAGTTTAATTATTATTATTGTTGTTGTGGTAAAATATAATTTACATAAGGTCCATGTCATCTACTGTCAACTCGGATAAACAATAGTTGTAGACAACATATTTTGTACATAGAGATGACAAAATCACTTTACCTTGCCTAACTTGCTCTGTCTCGTAAGGGTCAAAGTTGATATGTGCACTTATTACAAGGTGACAACTCATTTCTTTGCCCTAACATTGAATTAGTGGCGTATTTTCGAGCCCATGTTTATGTTGGTAGACATGGTGGCATTTATGAGCCACGTCTTGGGATGCTATTACTTGCTTCTTACTTTCCTTAACGATACCTTAATATTTTTCTGCTTATAAATTTTTTAACTGAATCTTGTTGTCTCTCTTACCCTAAATGATCCATAATTTGAAACCTTCATCGTGGTCAGTTTGTTTTTAATACTTTAATGTTCTTGCTTTTTTATTTGACATACAAACACACAAATGATAATAATAAAATTATTGTTGTTATTACTTATTAGTGTTTTTACTCTTTTTTTTTTCTTTTAAGAGGGGATATAATAGTAATATTAGTATAAAATAATTTATTTTTATTTATTTTCATAGTACTCCTAAACAGGGCCACTTACGTTTTGTTTTTTCATTTTCTTTTCTTTTAGGACATCCAAACAAAATATTTTGGTCCCATTCCATTCCATTTATTAATTTTTGGATAAATAACCCAATTTAATAAGAGAAAAATGGATCTAAATACACAGGCGGTATTATATGGGTTCATCAAAATCAAACTCTTAAAGTAAAAAGATCAATCAAATCTAATAGGGAAGAAAAGTAAAATGAGCCCAATGTTGACATACAATCAAACAAAAATTTGAAAAATAGCAACTTTAAATTGAGAATAGTCCATTCATGACAACACTCAAAACTTCAAGCATTTAGTTCCCACCAAATAAACCATATAAAAAAAATGAGGGATAACTTTCCAAATTTCTATATTTTGATAACGACCAAACCGATCTTACCAACAAGCTAACATATCCATAACACTCTTCGACATAACTTATTTAACTTTGGTTATACTAGAGATGCCACAAAAAGATGTCCACACTAGCCTTATTAATTTTTATAAACTAATGCCATATAGGCCGTGCACAACATTGGTACCCTAATTGCTTCATGCCTTCATGCACTCTCATACTTACCTTCATTACCCTTCTCCATCGCATCTATAACTCTTTGTTTGTTTTGAAATTAATGTTTTTCAAATGAGTCATTTTCAAAAAATAATTTTTGGAAAACTATCTCATTATTTTATGTTTGGTAATATTTTTTGAAAAAAATTAGGGCAAAGTTTAGGTATAAATTTGGTTGTAACCTAAGGGTATAACATTACTCAATATCTTTTTATTGGAGGTGAATTTTGACAAATCCACTATTGGATTACATCTTCTTTTTATATCATCCATGCTTGCAAAATTTCTAAAAAATTAAATATCAATAGCTATGTCATCAATAAATTGTTTAAATTGCAAATTTTTGTAGTTTAAAATTATGCATAAAATATAAGCTTATAGATCATACAGTAAATAATATCTGATTAACACAAAATTTGACATGTGTATTATAAGCGTAAAGAACATGCAATTCAATGATTAGATGTTCAAAATATGTAGTAATATTTATTTTATTGAGTAAGGTTGTAGCTAAATTTTGTTCAAAAAATTATCTTATTTTCCTATATTTGGTAGTATTTTTTTAAAAAAACAATCTCATTTTCCTATATTTGATAGCGTCCTTAAAAATAAGATTTTGTTGTTTTCAATAGTTTCTAAATTATCCCTTAATTTCATTTATTTTACATGGTATGATATAGAGTTATTTCTATAAATTTTTTGCGAGAAAACAATCTTTTAAAAATAAGTTTTTTTTTAATAGGATTTTTTGTTGACCAAATATAATTTTCCTTTGACATTTGTTCTGATGCTAACAAACATAGAAAAATGCAAAAATTATCTTTACAAAATATTTTCTATCGAAAGAGCATTTGTACCAAACCTCCACAATGACTTCACTAATGGAGCTTGATTAAGTCACCTCAGATTTTGATTGTCAACCCCTCATTTTGAAGAGGTGCACAAATCTTGGTCCAATTGATCGAATGGAATTTGGACTTCTCACCTAATCTACTCAACAAAAACTCTCTATGTAACTTTTCGATATGTTTAGCCACATTAGCTAGAATAGGAAAAAGAAAGAAAATAGATATGCAAATTTAATAGAGTAATTTTAATTAGGTCAAAATGCAAAACTAACCCTTTAAGTTTCACATTTTGTCATTTCAGTCCTTTAAGTTTGACTTTTATCATTTCAGTCTTCTAATTTTCAATTATGTTCAATTCAGTCCTTCATTTACTATTTTTTAAATTACACGTTAACTTACACAAAAAACATTGTTTTACAGTTTAGTTAATATATATTTTTAAAATTTAAAATCTTAGAAAAAACGTGAATTAAAAAAAAAACATAAACTAAACCCAAAAGTCTGAAACTTGTGAAGGACAAAGTCGAAATAGCGCCAATTCCATTTTGATGATAGCACCTAGATTTCGAAAATGATGAACACTACCTTGTTCGGATCGAAAATGGAATCGTATTCAAATTTGGAAGAGCGTGGTTTTGTTAGCGTTGGGATCACCGATGAGGTTCTGGGCAAGGAATATTGGTATGCATCTAGAGACATGGTTGGATTTTCCGATTGATGGGGAAGAGGACTTGGATAGTATGTGCGTTTTTTTATCTTATTCTTTGTATTCAAATCAACAACCAAAAAGTCAATGCTTATCTTTTGTAATTTTCAAGGCTTTTTAGTTTTTATGATATAGATCTCCCTTTCTTCCTCTCAATCTCTCTTTTTCTCTCTTTCCCCCTCTTGTTCTTCACGGGTTTCAGATTTGGGTTTTTTTTTTTTTGAAATTCATAAAAAAAAATTTGAATATTAATTAAACTGTAAAACGGCGTCGTTTTGTATAAGTTAACAGTGCAATTTAGCGGATAGTAAACGATGGACTGAATTTAGTATAATTGAAATTTAGAGGACTGAAAATGACAAAAGTCAAACTTAGAAGACTGAAATAAAAAAAAAATGTGAAACTTAGAAAGTGAGTTTTACATTTAGGCCTATTAATTAACATAACTTTATCTCATTTGGATGAATAAAGATGTTTCTATCTGCAATTTTCTTTCTATCTTCTTCATAATTGTGTTTTAGATTGTCTTCCCGGTGAATTTGCAAGTCTTCTTTCCATCTTCTCCATAAATAAGGTGTGAATGTGAAGTCATTTTGCGGTGGTTAAATGGTGACTCTAATCAATGGAAGATGGGATTTAGTCATTTACTCGTTGGTGAGGCAATGACTTTGGGTTTCTAAGGCAAGCCAAATTGTCTTTGTTTGGCTTTGACCTTCTGCCGTTTTAAACAACTATGAAAAAATAGGTATATATATATATATATATATCAAAGCTAAGGGAAAATCAAATTAGAATCCAAATTGAATTAGATTTGGATTATTGAGTGTAAAAATCGAATAGTCTAAATTCAATTATATTTTAAATTGGTTTTCAATTAGAATCTAATTTTGCGTCACATGTCTATCTAATTTTTAATTTTATGGCAAGTGAATTATTGAGTATAAAAACCGAAGAGTCTAAATCCAATATATAAATAAATAATGAGAGTGTATTACATATTTTAGAAATCTATGGTTTAAAAAATGTGTAAGCTAATATCATATATAATTTCAACATCTTCAACAAAAAAATGTATAATTTGAACCATGTAGTTGGGATTGTTTTTAATTGTATATGTGTATGCATATGGTTACACACTAGTAATTGTATAATGGAATTGGTAAACTTTTTGTTTTTTGAGAAATAATTACAACATGCTGCTAACCCTGCAGCTCGAACCCTTTCTTCCCTAACCCCCATGCACTTATTTTTGATTTAGAAAATTGGTCAGTTTAACAGTGGTCCAAGCGATTCTCGACATGACTTTGTTTTTCACAATTTGTGGGTTATAAAAATCAAATCGATAGTATCACCATGCACCCTTAGAGTGATGATTACTCCACAAATACAAAGTTCTTACGAGGTGGGAGAGTAAGGGTTATGATTCAAGTCTCTAAGATGGAGCTTCACACATATATACATTTAGATTAGGTTAGAATAAAATTTTTATTTTGTATTAAAAAAAAAACCAAATCAATGGTTGGTTTATAATTAATCCATAATTTTAAAAACCGGTACAATCAAAGAACTGTTTGTGCCACGATTTTTGATTCAACTAGGTTTTTAACCTATTTTTGATCATTTTTGAGTGATTTTACCAGTCTAGATTGGTGCCGGTTACAAGTTGAACCGACTGGTTTGGTCAAAATTAAAAACAGTGAATTAATTCCATCTGATCGACCGGCTTGGTTCAATATTAAAAACCACGAGGACAATTATATTTCTTATATATATATATATATATATTATATTTTTAAAATAAAAGTAGTCAATTAAAATAAAGAATACCCCATCCCCACTCCCTTCAAAATAGTAATGCACTCCCCGTTTACACGTTTGAGATGATGATGATGGATCTACTATCATGATGATTGACCCCACGAATACATAAAAGAATGAAGATAGAGCGTGAGTGTGACAGCCGTCAAAACCCGTCCGCATTCATCCGTTATCAACTTGTTTACCGGGTCCAAAATCAACAGCTAGACGTTAAAGTAAATTTCTGACCTTCTTCGTAGGATACTTTTTTTTTTTTTTTTTCATCGCTGTCTCTTTCCCTTTTTCTTTTTCTAAAATTTGACCATGAACTTTCGCTAAAAAATTATCATATCCTATTGTGGACACGTAGCACATTTGCCTTGCCCCTCTAGTTACTAGTTAGTGTCTTCTACCTCATCACACGCAACTCCTGTGACTTTGCCCCCTCAGTATCACGACTCTGAAGTCTCTGCTTGCTCGTTACAATAGCCATCATTTTATTTTTTCGCAACAAATTTTACAAAATTTGACCATGAATTTTCGCTAAAAAATTATCATATCCTATTGTGGACACGTAGCACACTCCTATTTGCCTTGCCCCTCTAGTTAGTGTCTTCTACCTCATCAGTCATCACACGCAACTCCTGTGACTTTGCCCGCTCAGTATCACGACTCTAAAGTCTTTGATTGCTCGTTACAATAGCCATCATTTTATTTTTTCGCAACAAATTTTACAATTATTTTCTCATCTTTGAAAAATTTTACCCATCATTTAAATAGTTAATTTCTTTCTGAGAAACAAATAGTTAAATTTATTGTTTATTGTTTTTGAAAATTTTTACCCACCACTACTTGGGCCTGTCTGATATGTCAATAGTTGGCTACAGTATTTGAATTCTAAGGTTGTTCTTGGAATTTGAGAAATGCCAAAATTTAACTATAAAATTAATTGTAATTTTAGGCTACAATTTTATTTAATATATTTTTATTGGAAGTGAATTTTGACAAATTAACAATTAGATTACATTTTTTTTTATCCTCTATTCTTGCAAAATTTATATAAAATTAGAGATCAATAGTTATATCATTAATAAATTGTTTAAATTGTAAGTTTTTGTAATTTAAAATTATGCATAAATAATAAACTTCTAGATTATATAATAAATAATATCCGATTGATACAAAATTTGACATGTGTATTAAGCACGTAAAAAATATGTAATTCAACGGTTAGATTTTCAAAATATGTACTGATATTTATTTTATTGAATAAGATTGTAGTATTAAATTACAATTAATTTTGTTAGTAAACTTTATCATTTTAAAAAAAGTTTACTTTTTAACTTATTTTTCCTCCTAAAATGGGTCCTATTGCTCTAAAAATCAGTTTTTTTTCTTATATACTTTCAACAAAATATTTCCAGTTGTAGTAAAATAAGCGATTCCCAAACAGACTCTGAGTACTCATTTCACATGAACTTATTTATTTTATTATTATTACTTTTTATTAAAAATATGCTAAAATATATTTGTATTGGAATAAGTTGTATGTATACAGTTACAGACACTGAAGATGAATACAAAATGTCTCTTTTGCAAGAAAGTGTCTAATTGAATTACAAAACTATTGATGATTGCTGCTACAATAATTATAAAATTTGTTGTAAAAAAAAGAGTTGGGTATTTAGTATTTGGTATTTACCTCAAAAAAAACAGATAAAGTAGAAGCAAAAGTAAAAGCAAGCGTTGTGGGAAAATTTACACATTCCCAACCTTTGAAGCAGCATCTTGTAGTAATTGTTTATGTATGCACTGCACTACGCACTTTTCTGTACATAATAATGTATTATGTATGTATGCGCTTTCTAATAAAGGTCGGATTGAAAATGCGGTTAGCCTTTGTGCCCTTTGAAAGAGGGCAGCATCGCATCGCATCGCATCGCTTCCAAGGCAAGCAAGAAAAGCGAACTCAGATAAAAACAATTAACAATTTGCGTCTTCCTCCTCCTAATCTCTCTTTTTCTGACTAATTAGCACACTCGCTTTGCTGACTCTTTAGATCTGTCTCTCCAAGCTCGAAGAAGATCTCTGTACTCTATTTCTACACTGTACATAAAAACCTCACTCTCTCTACACCATTACGTAATGCTCGCTCCATTTATTCAAGGTAATCTTCATTTTTCTCTCTCTCTGTTTGGTTCCCGAGAAAATGCAGGAGGAAAAAGAAAGAAAATAAAAGGGAAGTGGATTCTGGATTCTTGTTTACTGTTGCTTGCATGTTTCAAACTCTCTGTTTACAAGCTTAACTATGGAATTACTTGTATCAAGCTCTGTTGAATGCAATTTTGGTCGTAATTTAACACATCTTAAAAGAAGGTATTGTAGTTTGAATTTTTTTTTCTTCTTCTGATTCAGACACCTTTTCTCCTTCTGACTCTTGTTGTTCTCCTGCTTGATTCCAGAATTATTTTGCCTTTACTTTCTGTTTGGGTGCTGAGAAAATTGAGGAAAAAGAAAGCAGAATTTTAAGTTTTGTGTTTTCAAATTTCTAATGGTCACAACTTTATAAAAAATTGGAAAAGGTCAACTCTGAGTTTTATATATATAGTGTTTTCTCTTATTGGATTCTAAGCAATGGAAACTTAAACTTTAAGAATAAGA
Organism: Quercus ilex subsp. ballota; assembly: GCA_032727855.1. Taxonomy (NCBI): domain Eukaryota; kingdom Viridiplantae; phylum Streptophyta; class Magnoliopsida; order Fagales; family Fagaceae; genus Quercus; species Quercus ilex. Next base: position 27,500,056 of record CM064914.1, on the reverse strand, counting down.
AGGGTATGGATAAATTCTATACTATTTTTATCCTACATTTTCTTGGTAAACAAACAAGGAAGTAGATGATGCTATAAATATAATACATGATGAACTCAAACTTCAAAAATGATAATATTTGGAAGAACTGAAATTTGGGCTTGTTACTGATTGAATTCAAATTTTTTTTTTTTGTAGTTCCGTTTAAAGATTGACCTAAAGTGGCAATGGCGTCAAAACAAAAATCAAAATTGAAAAAACTGGGTTTGAGCAGCTCCAAAGCTGCTACTCCTTCATCTTCAACTACGTCATCTTCGAAACAGTATCTGGATACATCTATTGATTGTCAGAGCTCTCCTGCATCTTCATCCGCTCGAAGTAAGCCTCAGTACTTCTACTCAGAGAGCTTACCTGTGGAGGGAGAGAGATCCAAAGAAAATGTCACAGTTACAGTTCGGTTTCGTCCACTAAGGTGCATTTCACTTTTCCAAACTGTATTCTATTGGTAATTTTCATTGATGAGTGCTTTAAGTTGATTTTGGTCTGTGTATGGACTAGTCAAAGGGAAATCCGTCAAGGAGAGGAAATTGCATGGTATGCAGATGGTGAAACTATTGTGCGGAGTGAGCATAACCCAACAATAGCTTATGCATATGGTAAAGTATCACATTTTTTTTTGCTATTTATAGATTTTGTACGGTGGGTGAAATTGATAATGTAAATTCCATTCTCTTAGGGTTTAATGTGTAGACATTTGAAAAAAACTTAAATGATCCTTGATAATTTTATTGCCTCATATTTAACTTCAGAAACATCCAATGCGGATGAAATTATATAGACAAAAGAAAATACCAAAGAAATGCAATGCTGCATGTGGGAATAAGTACACGTTTTTAAACTTCCTTATGTCATGAAATTGTGAAATACATTTCCAATTTTTCTATTTCTTATTTTTTCTCCGATCATAGTGGTGAACAGCTAAATAAAATGTGTACGTGAGTTTTGGATTAATCAGCTATAGCATTTTAAACTTTGCTTTGTAATATTACCTCCTACGTAATGATTCAACAGTTTGAGTTTGAAGAACTGCAGGTTTTTCGGGCTGACTTTGTTTCAAGTTTATATGTTGGAAAAAAACAATTATTTGTAGTCAGTCAAAAACATAATTTTATACTTATTTTCCTATCCGTATTTTAATAATTTAGTACAACATGTTCTCTCTCTTTTCCTATCTGTATTTTTTTAAATATTATTTTTGGTCAATTATAATTATATAGTTCTTATTCAAGTTAATACTTGATATAGTATTCTGTGTCTCAGTTCGTGGGTTTTTTTTTTTATTTCATGCTTCTAGACCGAGTCTTTGGCCCTACAACCACAACTCGTCATGTCTATGATGTTGCTGCACAGCATGTTATTAGTGGTGCTATGGAAGGCATCAATGGTAAATTGTTTAAATCCCTTGTAACAAATTTTTCATTATTTTCAGCTTGTCACAAATGTTCTAATATTTTATCCTAAATGTTATCATCATTATTGTTGCTATTGTTTTCTCAGTAGTGTCGTGGAGTGAGCATGGCCTTTTTACAATTATACAGACTGGCCTTCACAAATACAGTTTTGAACTAATACTAGAAGTCTAGAACCCAAAAGATATTACAACTATGTGGGGTTAGCTTTGTGAAATACTGAAATACCTTCTGAAGTATGATTTATCAATATATGGATTAATCCATTATGAGCTATCAGCCTGATCTAGATGCAGTTTAAAATGTAGTTTTGATTATTTTGAGGTACCTTTGATAAGCAACTCACACATACAACCATATTTCAATTATTTTCATTCATGGTTCTTTTCCAACTAGATGAAATGAACGATTAAACATTTTTTTTGTATTTATTTCGTTGCTTCTCCATTCTCAATATTATTAGTGCTTGTTTGGTACAACTTATTTCTTAGCTTTTGAAAATGGATTGTTCTAAAAGGTTGTACCTAGAGAAAATGGGGTTTTGAAAAGCTTTGAAAAAGTACGGTTTCAAACCGTTGAAAAAAATGGTTCTAAGTTGTGATATGAATTATATATGAAAAATTGAAGATCCTTGTCAGTTGTATTGGTCATGATAATTTCCATCCCTAGAGATGGCGTGTCAAAATAGGATGAGGCAATTTTAAGTTTTTCGTAAGATTTATTGTTAAAGAAGAGGATGTGTGATGTAACCCTGGAAGATTGATTCGTCAATTCAAAGCATCCACATAAATACAAAGGAACTGCACTCCAAACAGCACCAGTACCGTGATGACCAAAGCTCCCCTTCCAACAAGCCAACACATCACGATACTTTGAGGCATAACCCACTGCACTCGAAATAAACTGAACCAGGGACCAAAGCTCATTAACATACTCACGATGGAGAAATAAATGATCAGCCGTCTCACCAGCTTTCTTGCACATATAACACCAGTCAAATACACATACCCCTCCGGCTATGAAGATTATCAATCGTGAGGATCTTACCCAATGCAGTGGACCAAGTAAAAAAAACTTAAAAGAGGAACCTTAACTCTTCAAATTCTCTTCCAAGATAAAGCACTGTAAAAAGATTTTACATCAAACAGACCACTCTTATTTGGCTACCAACACAACTGGTCTTCAACATCTCTTTTAATCTTAGTGGAATAGAGAAGGTCCAGAAACATGATCATCTCCTCCAACTCCCAATCATGCAAAGGTTGTATAAGGTGGACATCCCAAAACATGGAACCATCATGCCAACAAAAATAATTAGCCATCATATTCCCCTTGTCATGTGCAATGCTAAACATAGCAGGGAAGAGATCCTTTAGAACCCCAGTACTGCACCACCTATCAAGCAAAAAGCAAAAAATGGGTTCCTTTTCTGACTGAAAAATAAATAACTTGGTTAACCAATTCCAACCTGCTCAGATATACTTCCATAAACAAACACCTTACCCTCCTCTAACCTCCTTTGAACACCACCCACCCCAATCATAACCATATTTGCTTCCCACAACCTGCCTCCATAAAGTGTCGTTCTTTGTAGTAAAATGGCATAGCCGCTTACCCAATAGAGCTTGGTTAAACTGCCCCATCTGCCTGATACCTAAACCTCCCTTAACATTATCTTCTACAAATCTACACCCTAAATCTACAAATCCTCCTAAACCTTAACCCACCACAAACACACAGACAAATCCTCAATTTTTCCTACGTCAATTTGGTATCAGAGCCAAAATCCTACTACAAGTTCTTTAATGAATTTACTCCACCAACTGCTTGCTGAAATTTCTCATTCAAGATGGTGGTCACCACTACGGAACTTAGTTCAAAGTTTTAAGCTTAGAAAAATTTGCAACAATTGACTTTAGCTTTGTAAGGGTGTGTTCCTAGAAGCAAAGCTAAAAGATTTGTCTACCATGCATGACACTTTGGATAAGCTGGCAATTGTTATTTTGGAAAAATATCATGATAGAATGGCAGCTGATGAAGAACTTAGATATTCCTAGTTAGACCCAAGTTTTTTCCCACCTTTGTTGGAAAACATTGCACTCGTTAGCAAGGTGAGTATAAGGCTAATCATGGAAAAGTCAAGACCAAGGAAGATATTGATGGTACTGCTATGGATCAATTCAAGAAGGATTATTATTTGAAAAGCCTTCCAAGCATTTTTTTTATCATTCCAAACAAATTTTATGATATGGTGGAAAAGAAAAATTTATTATCCTTAATGTTTCTAAGGTGATTGAAGAATTGGTACAAGGTTCAAGTTCAAAGGCTCTTATGCTTCAACACTTCAAAACTCAAGGCTGAGGTTTTCGCAATTGGGGGAGGATGCTGCAACCATGAAAGATTGATTTGTTGTTACTTTGCAAATTCACCCATTCAAGATTTATTTTATGGTTCCACATGTGAAGTCTAATTGAAGTTAAAGTCTTGTGGTTTTAAAGGTCTACATATGTGTGTCCTAAGGTTGAATTGGGTTTTTATTCAATAAGTTATGTTCAATTTGTGTTTAAGGGAGAATCTGTAATTTCTGAAACCTCTTCGAATTAAGGGTGTTTTGTTAGTTGAGTTGAGTCTAGAATTTCTTAAGAGATCCTAAGTATCTTAGGTTTTATTTTCTTTGAATCCAAGCTAGTCTTTTATTAGTAGTTACCTTATTAGGTTTTTAGTTTACTAGGCAAACTTGGAGTCTATTTATTACTAGCTAGTACAAGAATGAGTCCTTATTTCCTATCAAAACCCTAAATCACCACAACCAAACGTAGACAAATTCCCCTATTTGTCCTATGGCAATGAGGCAGTTCAACTCTTGCATGCTGAGATCCATGAGAAATTATGCAAACTAATGTGATTTAATGCATTTATGATTTATTCTTGGTGAAGCCATGCAAGGGCTTTTGTCTTAGTCATTCATTGGTCCTTTGAAGATTTATAATCTATGAGGACTTGAAAATTCTCAGGGATTCCTGCTTCCCTATGAAGCTTTATTGTGTGCCTATTGGTTTTTTTTGGAAGCACATGTGCCTATTGGTTTTAATTTAATGAGTAAGGCTTATGGACCATGCTAATTTCAAGATGTTTGTTGGTGCTTGTCTAATGCTCCTTGGTGAATGTAGCTGTGTTTTCTACATGTCAGAAGTAGAATATTAGAAGCTAATAGTTTGATACAAGGGTAAAAGCAGGGATATTGAGTTTCTTTGACCATTTAAGCTTTTGTTGCATTGAGGGATCCACTAGTCTTTGGAAAATTATTCAAATTAGAGACTGACTTTATCCAATAATTGTTGATTCTTGATCTATGTAGTTTCCTTTTAAATTAGTCTTGTCTTGCATCTATATTTTTTAAAAAAATGAGCCATGCTAATCCAAACTGCAGTGCTTGAGGACCTATGTAGCTAAACAATACATTGTTTGCTTCTGGGTACCTGTTGTGTTGTTGCTTAGGAACCCAGGGCTTTGCCTTGTCAACGCTGGACTACTACTACCTGCCAAGGTTTTAACGTGGGTGTTAGGGGGTCTGTTTAGGTAGGGTGACAAGTTGAGCACTCCAATCAAAATTATTAGGAGTTGCATTAAAAGCTAATGGATCAATACTATTCTGGTTGGCATTTTTATTGTTATCTACATTGTTGCTGTTGTGTAGCATACACTACAGTTTAATTGTTTACTATGTTCTCTTTTTTATCGCAGGTACAATTTTTGCTTATGGGGTGACAAGCAGTGGGAAGACCCACACCATGCATGTGAGATGATATATTTGTGCCCCTCCTTCCTTACACATTTGATATCTGAAATGCATTTGAAAATTTGTATTTCTTAAAGTGTTGATAATTGCAAGTGCTATTCAATGATATGCTGCTAGGTTAGACAATGTTGACTTGGTGCACTGTTATTCTTATTGTAGAACTGATTCATGAGCTATTCTATATAACACAAGAGTGAAAGTTGACTCCTCAATAGCTTTAGCTTGTCATGTTGAAATGCTCTGTGATTTATTAATGTTCATATAGAGTGGTGTTTGTGTAGAAAATGCAAAATATCTTGTGATAACTTTATAATTTCAAGATGCATTGTGGAGTTTCACCTTTGGAATTGCTATTCTATCATTCTATGTGCAAGGCATTTCTAATTCTTCTTATATATCATACGATATTCCTGACAAGAAATTCCTTATGGCTATTACCTTGATACTTCCAAAGACACCCATACACACAGTTGGCTAAACAACAAAATTCGAATTTTCTTTTGGAAAAAAAAGAAGAAAAGAAAAAGTAATTCCTTATGGCCATTACCCTTTCTTGATCTCTTCCACGTTGGCAACCCTACATTGACGTGTTGGCTATCATCTTGATGCTTCCAAACATAACCATATGCATAGCATGAACTGGACAGGTTAATTTCTTCCAGTTTTTCACGTTATATTTTGTATGATATTGGTGATGGGTCAAGGGTGAAGTTTTGGCAAGACCGATGGTGTGGGAAGACATCTCTTGCAGTCACCTATCCTGAATTGTTTAGATTTTGCCGAGATAAGGAAGCAAGTGTGGTGGAGCTTATGAAGTCCACTAATGGAGTCATTTTCTGGGATGTAAGTTTCTTTAAGGGTGTTCATGCTTGGGAATTATAGGCTGTGTCAAGCTTCTTGGATACCATATATAGCGCTATAGTAAAGGGGTTTGGTGAGGATAAGATGTGTTGGAAACCGGATAGAAATAAGGGGTTCATGGTTAATAATTATTATTGTCTTCTAGTGGGCTCTAATGATTGTTATTTTGCATGGAAAAGTATTTGGAAGCAGAAGATCCCTTCTCGAGTGGCATTCTTTGTTTGGACTGCTGCTTTAGGGAAATGCTTGACGATTGACAATTTAGGTAAAAGGATGGTTTAGATATTGGATTGGTGTTATACGTGCAAGAGTAATGGTGAATCGGTTGACCATTTATTTCTTCACTGTTCGGTTGCTATGGATTTCTGGTCTATGGTTTTGGGTTTATTTGGAGTAAGCTGGGTTATGCTGTAGTCTGTTTTGGGGCTCCTGGCTTGCTGGCAAGACAGACTTGGTCGTCATAGAAATGGTCATATATGGTTAATTGTTCCCCATTGCTTAATGTGGTGTCTTTGGAAGGAAATGAATAGTAGGTGTTTTGAAGATAAAGAAAGATCTATACCATACCTCAAGCTTTTTTCTTTAGAACTTTATTAGATTGGTTGGCCACTTTATGAAACCAATCATTCTCTTCCTTTCTTGATTCTTGTAATTTTTGTTGACCCCTGTACACTCCCTGTGTAATAGGGTGTCCCTTTTATGATATTAATAAAACTTATTACTTATCCAAAAAAAAAAAAAATATCGTCTGAAAAGATAAGTAGATACAATATGAGATTCTAGCATCATTGAGGTTGGGGCACCTTCATGTCAGGGTATTACAAGTTTTATTTTTCCATTAATTATACCTAGTCAAGACCAACCTAAAGTATTGAATTTGACTTCTGGAGTAATAATTCTTGCTCTCAAGTAGTCAAGTTATATGGCTATTTATTTATTTTTGATTGGTAAGTTAGACACATACGGAGTGGGTCTTAAACCCACAACCTCACCTTTCACCTAAAATAAGATTATTTTTTAGTTTTCCATTTAAAAATGTCAATAATTTTGGTCATGTGTCTCTGGAAGGATATAAGTTCCAGTATGTATGTAAATAAAGTTGACATCGGAGGAAAGAAAAATCCGTGATTTCATATTCTCCTAGATAATGAACTCATGTTGCTTTTAGGCCTTGGATTTAAGTGTGTTTAGCACCTCTATGTGCGTATCTAAAGAATGTTAGCTAATTTCATGCCTCATGACTTTAGCCATTATAAATTTTTAATACCATTTGCTAAGAATTTCTATTTTAGCCATATACAAAGGTTAGTTAGTGATTCCCTTCCCTTGTTCCTTAGTTCTCTCCCTGTTTGTAATTAAGTTCTCTGTTCTTTGTTCTCTTTTTATTTATTTATTTATTTATTTTTTCTTCTCTTCCTTGTAATTTTTTGGACTGCTTTGTGGTCATTTTGCATAAGGTAGCCTTTTCTATATACATCTTTCTTACTTGTCCATATCCCCCAAAAAAAAAAAAAAAATTCAAATACATTCCAAACTCCATACTTCTGCATGTCCATATTGCATATGCATTTAGAAATTGTGAACAACATGCTTTTCTTGATCAAGTTGCCCATCCTTTTGTTAAAACCTTCTAATTTGTGTATGTTGCGCATTAACATGTATTCGCTGTATTGTGGTAGAATATATTAATAAGGAAAAATGAAGCAATGAGTTTCGATTTACAAATTTTATTTGTATGCTAATATGGTATATATACCACTTGCAGGGTGATCAGAGGTCCCCTGGAATTATACCACTGGCTGTGAAGGATGCTTTTAGCATTATCCAAGAGGTACTATGAAGGGGATATAGCCTCTCTGTAACTTCCACCTATACATTTTATTATTACAGAAACTAAAGATTCTGACATTTATATATGCCCTAGACTCCAAACCGAGAGTTTCTTCTTCGGGTGTCGTACTTGGAGATCTATAACGAGGTGAGCGTCTTGACATTTTTTTTTCCTAGATTAAATGGTCCTTGTTATTCATAAAACCTAGCCTGAATTATACTTTTCTAAGATGCATATATTTGATATACTTTAGCTTGGATTCTGTTTTTATTTTTCCAGTGACTTCACTATCCTTTAAGGTTTCTTTTATTTCAGGTTGTAAACGACTTGTTGAACCCAGCAGGGCAGAATTTAAGAATTAGAGAGGATGCTCAGGTACTTGTTAGTCATATTCTAATCCATTTTCTTGATGTTGTCTCCTTTGTTGATAACACTCACGAAGTAAAAGTGGTTATTGTCATTTTTTGATTGCTTCTATTGCTTAACTAATGTAGCAAAACAATGCTTGATAAAATTTATCTGTCATTGTAAAATAGAGATGGAAACCACATGGTATTTTTCATCTTCAGCTTTAGGTACTGCTATAAAGTAGTATGGACAAAACATTGTTTACCAAAATATGTTACTCTTTTATGTTGCAACATGGATGCCTTAACACTTGCCGGTGTCTTGTGGTAGGTGTACATAGATAAACACTTGTATGGTTGTCCCTTGTCACAGCCATCCTTTCTTTGTTTTTTCTTTTGGTGTTTAACCGCTGAACTGTTTTGCATCCATTAATCTAAGGGAAAGGAAAACGAGAGACTTGAATTTAATCAAGTGTATTAAAGATGAAGATCAAAGAGTTAGTAAAGGAAGAGGAGATCAAGAGAGATGGAAGATTTGTTTTGATAAAGTTTTTAATGAAAGCCATACAAGAAATTGGAGCAAATTGAGCAATCCAACAGAGTATAGAAACTGCAGGTTAGTTTGAAGAATTAGGATGACAGAGGTAAACAGTGCTTTGAGGAGGAAAATGGGAAAAATTGTGGGACATGATGAAATTCCCATTGGATATTGGAAGCACTTGGTGAAGTGGGTGTAGAATCGTTGACAAATCTTTTCTATAAGATCTTCACTATTAACAAAATGCCTAGTGAATGGGGGAAAATAACTTTAATTCATAAATACAAGAACTAAGGAGACATTCAAAAATATACAAAAAACTGTTGAATTAAGCTTATGAGTCATTTACATTGGGAGGGAGTGACTGAAGATGGTAAACAACAATACCGAAGAATCAATTTAGTTAATGCTGGTGCAGCCTACCATGAAAGCTCTTTTCTAACATAAATTTCTCATGGGTAAATATAGAGAAGCCCATAAAATCTCCATGTGATTTTATTAACCTAGAGAAAGAGTACAATAAATACCTAGAAAGGTTATATGGTGAGTTATAAAAAAGAAAGGAGTTCAATCTAAAGTATATTGAGGTGATTTAGGATATTTATGCTGGAGATGTAAGTAGGGTGTGAACAAGTGGAAGCATCAAAAGTGAGTTCCTATCACAATTGGTTTGAATCAACATTAAGTCCATATCTCTTTGCATTGGTTATGGATGAGTTTACTAGATTGGTTGAAGATGAATTCACTTGGTGTATGTTTTTTGTAGACAATATAGTTTTAGTGGATGAAACTAGACATCAAGTCAACACCAAGTTTCCTACCAAAAATAATAGTCAACACCAAGTTGGAAATTTGGATGGATGCTTTAGAATGTAAAGGCTATAGGTGAAGTAAGACTAAAATAGAGAATATGGAGTGTAAGTTTAGTAAAAATATTAACAAAGACAAACTGGTTGTACAGCAATGGAAGATTAATTTGTTACTACTTCATAAATTCATTTATTCAAGACTTATTTTATGGGGCTCACGCATGAAGTCCAATTGAAGTGCAAGTTGTGTGGTTTAAAGGTATTATTATGTGTCATAGGGTTATTTGGATTTTATTTAATAAGTTATGGTTAATTTTATATTCAAGGGAAAATTTTTAAATTTCTAAAATTCTTACGAATTAAGGGTACTTTGGTTGTTTAGTTGAGTCTAGAATATTCTAGGAGATCCTAAGTATCTTAGGCTTTATTTTCTTTGAGTCCAATTAAGTCTTTCATTCGGTTCTTAATTTTCTAGTTAGGCTAAGAATCCTAATACTTCTAGTACAAGAAAGTGTCCTTATATATAATTGGGCCCAATGTATTCAAAGAGGAGATGGAGTTGATTAATGAAAATATTTGAGTATTTTGAGCATTGAAGCAGTTGGCCTTTGTCCTTTATGTGTTCTGTTCTTCCTTTCTCGTCTCTTTTCTTCCTCTCTTTCTTGTGGTACTGTTCATGGGTATTTCCTACAGCCCTTAGACACCATAAAATTCTCTCTTTCCTTACAACTCCATATTAAGCCATTTATTTTACCTATCAAAATGCTAAAACCCCACATACAAGTACCAAATAGCAATCAAAAACTGATCAAACCACCTTTGAATTCCTTTCACAATCTCATAACCCTTTCTTCAATAGTTTCTAAACCATAGATCCACAAATATTCTTAACCCTAAATCCACCACAAGCACACGTAAACAAATTCCCTAATTTGTCCAATGTCAATTTTGTGTCAAAACCAATCCTACTACAAGTTCTTTGCTAAAATCTTCTTTCACCAATTGCTTTGACAAAATTTCTCATCCAAGATAGTGGTGACTAACACAGAATTAGAGTTCAATTCTGAGGCTTTTTCTCAAGACTACAAAGGAGAAAAGAAGATTTTGAACTAGTAGAAGCATAGCTAGATGATTTGTCTACTATGTGAGATACTTTGAATAAGCTGAAAATAGCTATCTTGGCAAAATATCCTGCTAACATGGCAGCTGGTCAAGAACTTAAATATTCTAAATTAGACCAAAGTTTTTCTCCATCCTTGTTGGCAAACATTGCACCCTTTACCTCTTCAAAACTAATGGATGCAGCCCTGCCAATTTTGCTGCCATTACACAGCCTCAGTTGGGTGTTGGTTCAACGCGTTAAAGTATTACATTTTAAGAGATAATTCAATCTTACAATTCCTTACATGTCCGCTTTCAAGAACAGCCAAATGTTTTTGTTAGAAATATGTGGTTAAATGATTAAATTTACCATATCTCAATAGCTTAAGTTTTTGGGACAATCGGTAATTTAACATGGTATCAGAGCATGAGATCCTAAGTTCGATCCTTGTCTCCTCCACTCTACCTTCCATTTAAATTCCCACGTGTTGGGCCTCACCTATTAAAAGGTAGTTTCGGCACACACGTGAGGGGGAGTGTTAGAAATATGTGGTTAAATGATTAAATTTACCATATCCCAATAGGTTAAGCTTTTAGGACAATCGGTAATTTAACAGTTTTAATCTCAATAGGATGTCTATAGAGTAAAATTTGCTATTTTAGTTGAAAGGAACATTACATTTGCAAGAATTACGTAATAAGATATAGAAAGCTTAGTTGAGATGCTTCCCTTAGAGCATCAGCAGTGGGTCTTGTATATGCCAAATATTTGGAACATTTGGCATTTAAGCCCCAAAACTGCTCAACAATGGGAAGGCCATATCGCATATGCCAAAATTTTTTTGAGATTTAGCTACAGTACCATCTCAAATGTAAGATGGTACTGTACCTGAATGGTATAAAAAAAATAATTTTTTAATGCTTTTTACCTGGCAATTTCTCTCTCCTCTCTCATTTTTTCTCTTTCTTTTCTCTCTCTTCCTTCTCTCTTTCTCATCCCCTCTCTCTCTCGCCATTGTCAAGCTTCTCTCAGTTGTTTGTGCCAGATTGGAGCTCACACCGGATCGGATTTCTAGATCGGCGTGGTGGCGAGGCTAGTGGCGCAGCTGAGATGGGCGTGGTGGCTGGAGGTCAGCGCGGTGGAGATCGGCGTTTGGTGGTGTTGACATGGTGACCGAGTCGTGCGTGGAGATCTGTGTGGCGAGGTGGGTTTTGATTTTGGGTGGGTTCAGATGGGGTTTTGATCGGCGGAAGGAGATCGCGTGGGTTTCGTTCTGATGGGGTTTTGATCGCGTGGGTTCTATGGAGATTGGATTTTGATCGCAGGGTGCCGAAATAATGGGTTTGTTGGTTTATGATTTAATGGATTTTTCCGGTGGGCGTGTGGCGTGGTGGTGGTGACTGGTGGTTTGTTGGGGTTCGGCGGCAGTGGCAAGTCCGATCACTTTAAAGATCGGCATGGATTGTTGATGGTGGGTTTTTCTTCAAATTTTTGTTTTGGGATTGTTGTTGTGATTTGCTGGGGTGGCTGGTGGTGTAGCAGTGATTTGGGTCCGTGTTGTGAGTGATTGTTGCTGGGCAGAGGAGGTACTGATCTGGGTTTGTTCACGGTGAAGAGAGAAGAGAGAAGAGAGAAGAGAGAAGAGAGAGATTCTTTTTATTATTTTATTTTGTAATTTATATTATTTTAATATGTAGAATGAAAAAATAGAATATGGGATGGAGGGTATATTGTAAAATGGTATGGTATAATTGATAAAGTAACTTTTTGGAATGGTAAAATAGGATGAGATGACAAAACCGGATGCTGATGCTCACTCTTGAGGTTGTTTTTTTTTTTGTTGGTAAAATGGGTTTGTTATTCTTAGTGATGCAGACACGTGTCCTACGTCACTTAGTGATTGACAAAATCCAATAGTTGTACAAAGTCAAGTGTGACATTGGGGATAAGTTGGTTGCAGCAGGAAGTCAGGAACCAACAAGGTTTTTGGCTAAGGATGTATTATACATTTTAATAGGTCATGGTAATTCTGTTAGTTAAGATGACCTCAGCTTAGGGTGTTAGGATCAATTGGGTGCTACATGGTCATTTTCTTTTTGAGAAGTTGCTAATATGTATTAGGTCACCTGTACATATGCTTATTTTGTCAGTTCTACAATAAATTAGTCATGTGAGTATTATGGAATTGAATGTTTTGAAACGGAATTCATGCTAAGTGTAATTTCTAATTGGAGCATAAGGTTGCCTCTGGTCAACAGGAAAGTTATAGATTTCTAGGGTTCTAAAATAATTACTTGGGCATTTTACTTGGGCAATCAACTCAAAGAAGACAGATTTTTCATCTAGAAATTTATTAACCTATATTAGTATTCAGTTTATTTATTTATTATTCTTTTAATTTTTTTTTAATTTTTAATTTTTTAATTTTTATCTGCATAAGAAACAATTCTTCTCTGATTCTCTTATATCAACTCACCTTGCTGCCACTACAGTATTAATTTTGTTTGGCAATTTCATTGCACAATCAAAGATACAACACATGCTCTTCTTTCTAACTCTTTTGTATGCTGGAGCCCTGGTGAAATTCAAAATCATTGTTTAGGATTCTTTATATGGCTAGCTATTTTGTCTAAAACTTTGTGTCCCAAATGTTAAAAGCTGGTGTTATTATTATTTGTTTGTTGGTTGTAGGGTACCTTTGTTGAAGGAATAAAAGAAGAAGTTGTATTATCACCTGCTCATGCACTTTCCCTTATAGCAGCTGGAGAAGGTACAAATGTGATGTTATTTTTTATTTATTTTTTATTTTTATAAATTATTTTTATTATTATTTTTTAATAATACAATAAATTCAAAAGAAAATAGGGTCTTTAAAACTAGAGTTGGATAATATATATATTTTGATAAGTAGAGCTGTATAATTTATTGGGAAAAGTTAATGGATGCTCGGAGAGATTTGGTTTAGAAAATATTTTTAGTAACTTTTTATGGGAAAATAAAAAGTAATTGATTTTTTTGATAGCTTTTTATATTTATCATGAAAGTGGTATAAAAACTTTCCTAAAATGGTCCATTAACAAATGCCCTAAGGGCAACCCGTTAACTGGACCCTAATTTATTTATGATATGTTATAAAAGAATATTTTACAGTAGCAAAAAAATGAATGAATATTTTATTGTCACATGTGAACTCATGCTTTTGCCAAAAGAAAAAAATAGTATTATATATTATGATTATGTTACAGTTGTTTGTGAAACTGAAATTTTAAGATTGCCTGTCTTGTCAATTTTGAGTGTTGTCCCACTGTATCCCTTTTTTGTTACAATTTGAAATTCTTTTCATGATTTTTGATATGATTTAAATTGTTAATGACAGAGCACAGACATGTGGGTTCCACAAATTTTAATTTACTCAGCAGCAGGAGTCATACAATATTCACTCTGGTATTTTTTCACTATCTTAGAACCTATCAAAAAAAAAAAATATATATATATATATATTCACTATCTTAGTGGAAGCATATTGTCCTTTAGTTGACTGTTGCATTTCAATATTTCAGTACTGTTTCTTATAGGTCATTCTTACTTTTTTCTTGGCTTTTATATTAGATTGACTTTTCACATTTTCTTGACGCAGAAAACACAATCAATCTTTTCAAACATGCACACACACTCACAAACTCAAACACAACATAAACACCCACACACACCCTCACTCACACTCTTGCATGGAGAACAGTAACAGAGGAATGATTATAATTATAAATGTAAAATTGTCTATCATGCATATGGTCTACCAATTTACTGGCCTTTAGATGATGCAGCTATCTATTGTTTGATGTAGTTGAACTCTGGTGTGTTTAGTCTTAGTTGAAAGGCCTTGACCTTGCTATCTGGGTAAAAAATCAGCTTTTTAATTATTTTTTATTTCTTAGTTATTGAGATTTGGTCCTGGAACACTTTCTTCATCCATATGTACCCCCAAAAATGGAAAATGGGGGGACTTGTAGTTGTAATGCTCTCTCTTTAGGTAACTAAACTCTTAATACTAACCCAAAAAGTAAAAAAAAACAACTCTTAAGACAATATTCATACCATTTTTATATGAAAGTTTAAATTCAATTGTTCTTATCCAAGTTATGATTGAGATCCTTGATCACCTCTAAGTTAACCTCTTTGCTTCCTTTACTGATTTGTTGCCCCTTTAAGTTCCTCATTTGATCCTATGATTATCAGTTTATATCATAATTACATCACCAGGTTTCCCCTAATGGTGGTTCTTCTTTAAATGTTTTTAAAAAATTTAAATGGATGAATATTTATTAAAAGAACATAGTTATATAATATAGGTAGAACTTCAACTCCAAAACCTCAAGATTCCTAAGTAAGCTTCATCTAGGAGCCATACAAGAGAAAGGGCTTTGAGGTTGGTACTAGGGGTGTCCACAGGATGGGTCGTGTCGGTTTGGGTTTGAGCTCAACCTGGAACCGACCCAACCCTGTTGGGTGGAAGGATGGCGGACTCGCCGCCAACCACGAAAAACTATGAGTCAAGAGTCGGATTGGGCTCGGATGGACGGCTGTTGGACCCGACTTGACCGAAAGACAGAAAGCAAAGACAAAACTAGGTACAAATTTCACAAATCTGAAGAACAAATCTACAAACTCAAATACCAGTAACCCACAAATCCAAAGAACCCAGACAGAAATAGAGAGAAATAATAGCAAATCTGAACTTGTATGAGACTACAACGAAGAAATGAAGAGTGAAAATGACTGATAATCAAACCTGAGAGTGGTACTTGCATATCGGCAATGGTGCGATGATGGAGAATCGTAGATCGGCAATGGTGGAGGTTCGAAGATCTAAAGATTCAGATCGGCGATGGTGTTGGTTGTTGAGAGATCGAGAGCGTGAGAGAGATCTAGAGACTGAGACTTTGAGGCGAGACTGAAAGAGAGCGAGTGGACGGAGAAACTGAGGGTGAGTGAGTTGGTGAGGGTTTGAAATGGAGTGGAGATTATAAACTAACTAAGAACTAGGTTATATACACGGTCAGGTCGGGTGGATTGGGTTTTGGAAGGGAAGACCCGCCACTCGACCTGCCGGAATCAGTTTGGGATGTCAGGGACCCGCCGCTGGCCACCAGGTAGTCATGTCGGGCGGCCGTTGGTTCGGATTCGGTTAGTTTGGCTAGGTGGGTCGGGTCTGCAGTTTTGTTGGACAGGCCTAGTTGGTACTTATTACCAACTTCTGGGTGCCACTGCAATCACCAGTGTTCATTCTTTCCCTTGGAAAATCATATGGAGATCAAAAGCCCCTCCGAGAGTAGCCTTCTTTGTATGGACTGCAGTTTTGGGTAAAATTTTGACAATTGACAACTTAAGGAAGAGAAAGATAAGGATTACATATTGGTGTTATATGTGCAAATGCAATGGTGAATCTGTTGATCACCTTTTGCTACATTGCTCTATTGCTTCAGACTTATGGTTCATATTTTTGGGCTTGTTTGGAGTTTATTGGGTGATGCCAAAATTTGTTTTTGAGCTTTTAGCTTGCTGGGAAGGTCTGTTTGGTCATCTTCAGAATGGTCATATTTGGATGGTTATCCCCCATTGTTTGATGTGGTGCATTTGGAGGGAAAGGAATGGCAGGAGTTTTGAAGACATGGAAAGTTCTATGCCTGATCTCAAGTTCCTTTTTAGAACATTATTGGATTGGCTGTCACACGTGGAACCTTTACTTTTTTTTTTTTTCCCCCTATTGTTGATTTATTAGATTTATGCAATTTTTTAACTGATTGTTTACCCCGGTATACTTCTTGTATACTTGGGTGATTTGTTTTATCTGAGATATATATATATATATATATATACTGGTAGCATTGTATCATTAGATTGTTTTTGTTATTCTCCTTTTGGATTCTACACCTAATTCATAGTTCAGAACTCCCTTTCATACTTTCTTTTAATAGCAATGCCACTAACATATGTTTCGTGGTTGAGATTTTTCTTCTGACTTTTTCATTAGTGCATGTTATTTGTTTAACCCTTCTAGTGAGGAGGTGCTCATATGACTTTTGGTTCTTTAAAATTTTTTTTTTTTACAATTATCATAAGAGATGTACCTCCCTCATTTGAAGCATGAGATACTCTTATACATCAGACATGGCATCCGTTTAATTTTCTTTTTTATTGCATACAAACCAACTCATTTTCCAGTTATCATTCACTTGTTTACGTATTCAGTTTTGGTTTTTATACTCTCTAACTTAATATTTCTTAATATCCACTTGGATGTCACTGAGTGTTGTCCTCCGAATGTTTGTATTTTTTGATTCATTGTATTGCTGAATCCTCCGTAGGAGCAGTTGAGTATATTGCCTGTATACTTGAACTGCAATCCTGTTTTGTTGTAGAATCTTTATTTTTATTTAATACAATTCATTCTACTTATATAAAAAAATCTTTTACTACTTGTAAACAGACAGTAGAGAGCAGCCCATGTGGTGCAAATCATGAAGGGGAAGCTGTAAACCTGTCACAACTGGTAATTATTCAACATTACTTAAACTACTTATTTCATATTCATGTTTCAGTAGGAATATATTCAACCTCCTTTAGTTCGACATTTTACTCTAAAAAATGGTTTTTTAGTGTTGTATTGCAAATTTATGTAACTTCTTTATATTTACTTATATCTGCAGAACCTCATCGATCTGGCAGGTTCAGAGAGCTCCAAAGCTGAAACCACTGGTGTGAGACGAAAAGAAGGATCCTATATTAATAAGAGCCTCCTAACTCTTGGAACTGTGAGGCTTCAAACATTGTGTTGGTCAAGCATTATTGGAATTCAGAATGCTATGCATTTGCTTATAATTTTGTTATCATTATCATAAATATTGGTTTGAATATTTTTTCTTTTATTATCTTCTATATGAACTATAATGAAAGTTTGCAATTGAATTTACATAAACATAGTCTTGAAAAAATAGACTATTTTTTGTAAGATTTTTTAGTCGTAACTAATTTCTGAAATATGAGACTTATTTGATTAATTCTTAAAATATAGCTTGTGGGACTTTATGGATTCATTGTACTCTTCATCTTTTAGGGAAACTTTTTGGTATATAGCCTGTATACTTGAATTGCTCTCTTTGTATCATTGTATAATGTTTCTCTAATATAATTACTTTTACTTATCCACACAAAAATTTATCAATGCTTAGAACATTAATATTTTTAAGAGGAAAGATTCGCTTGAAAATGTCAATTACTCTGCTGTGTGAAATTGCAAAATTGTTTACAATCAGCCTACTTTTTAAATTTTGCAATAGTATTGAAATTAATAAGGAAAAATTATAATATTTTTTAGCTTCTGTTGTCCTTTAAAAACTGTATAAATTTTAGTAAATGTTAGTCAAAGATGCTATTGAGCTAATTCCATCAGACGTTTAAAAGTTGTTTTGTTTTACAATAAACCAAGAAATAGGTCTTCAGTTCCAGTCTTATATTGGAATCACTTAAGGAAGAGCTTAGCAATACATCTTGGATGCCAAATTTTTATGCTTTGGATTGCAAACCCATTGCACAAAACAAGTCTATTTCTCTTTTCATTTGCTCCCAGAAACCCAGACAACAATCTTGATTGGTGAGTTTTACCTGGGTCAAATGCTGTTTAGACAGATAGATAGAGAATGGAACTGATCCCTTGTCCTCTCTTTCTCATTTACACACATTGACCCAAAAGATGCAATCTCTCTTTTCTTATTTGATTCTTGGCGAGTTTCTGTTTTTTTTACCAAATTATTTTAGTAAGTTCTTATCTGATAATGTCTGAAATATCTTTTCTTGCTGTTATATCTATTTTTACTTTTTTTTTTTTTTTCAAATTTGTAGTTTTTTTTATTGGTGCTTTGTGTACTTTCCCTCCTAATTATGTAGTTTATCCTTATCTGGAAATATGATGATTTGTGGTTGTCATAGGTTATATCCAAGTTAACAGATGGAACGGCTACTCATATACCATACAGAGACTCTAAATTGACTAGACTTCTTCAGTCTTCACTAAGTGGTCATGGACGTGTATCTGTAAGGCTTCTCATATATATATATATATATAGACATACCATACATCTGGGTATATGTTTAATATAGAAATTTGGCTGCTTATTCCCTCAATATACAAATACTACTCGCAAATTAGAGTTTTAATATTTGTTGTCTGGAATTGCAGCTTATTTGTACTGTCACTCCTTCGTCAAGCAGTTCAGAAGAGACACATAATACATTGAAGTTTGCACACCGTGCGAAACACATTGAAATCCAAGCAGCACAAAATAAGGTTTGTTTTTTAAATTCATGTGTTTTTCAGTGTCTCTTCTTTGGCAAGTATAAGACCTAATTTCTTAACCTGCAGATTATTGATGAGAAATCGCTTATCAAAAAATACCAAAATGAGATTCGTTCTTTAAAGGAAGAGTTGGAGCATTTGAAGAGGGGGATTGTTACAGTTCCTCAACTGAAAGATACTGGACGAGATGACCTTGTTCTCTTAAGACAAAAGGTAGAGTTGTACCATGGAGTTTATTTGGGGGGTAATTATAGGGATTGAACCTTTTCGTTGTCCCTTATATACTTGAATCTTTTAGTTTGATGTTTGATCTCACTGCTAGTTTTGACTTGAATACATTACTGACTCCATTATCTGTAGTTTAATGTTAATTGAAGTTAGTCTATGTGTGTGCACGGATACGTGCATTCGTGCATTATTTTTCTAGCTTTGTAGACGTTCTATGATTGAAGAAAGCACCATCATTCATGTACCTGAACAAGAATAAATAAAAATATGATAGTGGACAGTTTTGTTTAGTTCTACTGGCAAATTTACCATCACTAAACAGGAAATTTTAAATGACTTGAACCATTTCTTTTTGGTGTGATGTGGTGTATAAAGCTAGAAGATGGTCAAGTCAAGCTGCAATCAAGATTGGAACAAGAAGAAGAAGCAAAAGCTGCTTTATTGAGCAGAATTCAACGGTTGACAAAATTAATTTTGGTCTCCACAAAATCGTCACAATCATCAAGATTTCCTCATCGACCTGGTCCTAGAAGAAGACATTCTTTTGGGGAAGAGGAGGTATGACTGACTTCTCCCAAGCGTTTTTAACCCCCCTATTTTTTCTTCTTTTTTTGATAGGTATCGGGCCTCTGTCTTTGATAACCTTAATACGTCTCACAATTTAGCATTCAGCTTGATAGTTGCCATTCTTTCTATCTTGTTCATTTATTTTGTATTTTCAATTCTATTTGATCTGATAGTTAAAAAAAAAAAAAAAAACCCAACTCTATTTGCTCTGATGGTGGTTACTTATATAAATTGCACAGCTTGCATATCTACCACACAAAAGGCGGGACTTGATTTTAGAGGATGAAAACATTGACTTGTATGTTTCTGTTGAGGGAAATTCTGAAACCACTGATGATACACTTAAGGAGGAGAAAAAGACCCGGAAGCATGGACTTCTAAACTGGTTAAAGCTACGGGTATGTACTGTATGGATCTATGTTTATTTTTCTTCTTCTTTTTTCAAGGTTGGTTCATGTCAGTTTTTTGATACCAAAAAAAATGCTTATAAGCTTAGAGTTATGTTTGTTAATCAAACAAGTGAGGAGGATTGATATAGTAACTTTGGAATTGATCCAAATTTCACCCCTTTCTTGTACCGCTAATGTATATTAGAAGTGAGAGTTTTTCATCATTCACTCTTTTCATTCTTCCCTCTCCGAGAATAATTGTAATTATGTAACTCAAAATCTGTAGAAAGCATCTTAATTTAATTTTTTTTTTGATAGGTAATTAGAAGAAGTATTATTAATGAAAAAAGTAGGAAAAATATAGGCTGTTCATCTCATGAACAACAGGAAACGGGAAAAAAAAAAGAAAAAAAAGAAAGAAATCAGGAAATAATTCTAAGTGAAAGCATAAACTCAGGTAGAGAGGAACAATCAGTAAAACCCCAGCAAGAAGACCAATCAAAAAGACCACACTGGCAGAGCACAAATAACTCTTCCAACGTCTTCTCAGTGTCCTCAAAAGAGCGGTGGTTCCGTTCCAACCATAAAATCCACATCAAAAAACCCGGGATCAAATTCCAAACATTTGAAGTATGATTCCCAAGCTATTGATGCCAGCACAAAAGTAAACCTGCCATTGAGTCTGGCATGACCCAAAACATGCCGAAGACCTGAAGCATATAAATCCATAATGTATATGTAATAGGACAACGTAGAAGTAAGTGGTCCACCGATTCCCCATCACAACGACACAAACAACATCGATTTGCCAAAGAATGTCTCCTAAGCATGAGATTACAGTAAGAATCCTACCATGAGCAGCCATCCACAAAAAGAAAGCCACTCACTTAGGAACCTCAGATTTCCAAATACCCTTCCAAGGGAACAAAGAACTCTGAGCAAACTGAATCTTATGGTAGAAAAACCAAATGTCAAACCTACCATGATATCTCTTAATTTTAAGATATGATATCTAATATTTTTATTATGGAGTTGTCATCAGTATTGGTCATTAAGGCATTTGTTGGTACAATAAGGTTTTACAAAAGTATCATTAGAATCTAAATTCCTTTTGTTGTATACAATTTCCTTGGAGAGGTAATTTAGGGTAGTGAAGTCCCCAAGAAAGTTGCTTTCTTCATTCGGACAATTGATTTGGGGAGGATTCTAACTATGGATAACCTAATTACAAGAAATACCAGCTTCGTGGATTAGTGTCACATTTGCAAGTGTAATGGTGAGTCTATTGATCACTTGTTACTTCATTGTTCTATAGCGAGTGAGCCTTTGTGCTTGTTTGATACAACATATTTTTCAGCCTTTTGAAAATAGTGTTATTTAAAAAAAATGTTCCTAAAAAAAGTAATTTAAAAAAAGCCATATCCGCATTATCGCCAGATATCATTGGAAAAATCAACGAATTCGGAAACGGTCGATCAACCTGCTGCTCGGAGTACAAATTCATGAAGAAATGAGTAATGCAGTCTGCAATTAACCTGGGCAAGTCCGAATTGGTTCCGGTTGGGGTTGTCCATATTATTTTGACCTTTTCTTGGTCGTTCTTGGCTGCAAGCAGGGTTCTCTCCCAATGAAATATCTGGGTCTTCCTTTGGGTGCTAAATTTAAGGATAAGACTATTTGGAATCCAATTCTAGAGAAAATGGAGAGGAGATTGGCGGGTTGGAAGCGCTTATATTTATCCAAGGGAGGTAGAGTCACCCTAATCAGAAGCACCCTTTCTAATTTACCCACTTATTTTTTATCTTTATTTCCTATACCTGCTAGTGTGGCTAAACAAATTGAGAGGCTCCAGCGGAATTTCTTATGGGGCAGTTTTGGAGATGATTCTAAAATTCATTTGGTTAAATAGACTACTGTTTGTGCTCCTATTTCTTCAGGTGGCGTAGGGATAAGGAAGATAAGACTTTTCAATGAAGCTTTACTTGGGAAGTGGCTTTAGAGATTTGGGATTGAGAAAGATGCCCTTTGAAGACAAGTGATAGAGATGAAGTATGGTTGTGTGTGGGGGGGCTGGTGTACCAGGTCTGTGATTGGCCCTTACGGTGTTGGCTTATGGAAAAATATCAGTCAGGGATGGCCTTCTTTCTCGCGCCACATTCTGTATGATATTGGTGATGGGTCTAGAGTGAAGTTTTGGCAAGACCGGTGGTGTGGAGAGACTTCTCTTGCTGTTAGATATCCTGACTTGTTCAGATTTTGTAGAAATAAGGATGCTAGAGTGGTTGAGCTTATGAAGTCCGCCAATGTTGTCTTCTTTTGGGATGTGAGATTCTTTAGGGGAGTGCATGATCGGGATGAAGAGGCTATGTTAGACTTCATGGAATCCATATATGGTTCTCCTTTAAGGGGGATAGGTGAGGATAAAATGTGTTGGATACCTAGCAAAGATAAGGGCTTCATGGTTAGAGACTATTATAGAATTTTAGTTGGCAACACTTCCTTTGGTTTTCCTTGGAAAAGTATTTGGAAGCAGAAGATTCCCTCTAGAGTAGCTTTCTTTGTTTGGATTGCTACCTTAGGGAAATGCTTGACGATTGATAATTTACGAAAAAGGAAGGTGTTGATATTGGATTGGTGCTACATGTGTAAGAGAAATGGTGAATCGGTTGACCATCTATTCCTTCATTGTCCTTTTGCTATGGATCTATGGTCTATGGTTTTGGGTCTATTTGGAGTAAGTTGGGTTATGCCGCACACTGTTTTGGGGCTGTTAGGGTGTTGGCAAGGTAGCTTTGGTCGTCATCGAAATGGTTACATTTGGTCCATCATTCCTCATTGCTTGATGTGGTGTCTGTGGAGTGAGAGAAATAGTAGATGTTTTGAAGATATTGAGAGATCTATTCCGGTCCTCAAGCTTCTCTTTTTTAGAACTTTAAGGGATTGGTTGTTTGCTTTGCAACAACAATCATTCCCTTCTTTTATTGATTTCCTAGACTCTTGCAATTTTTGTATTTGATTTCTTTTCCCTTGTTCACTCCCTGTGTACTAGGGTGTTCCTTTTTTTTAATCAATATATCTTATTACTTATCAAAAAAAAAAAAAAAAAAAAAAATTATACCCTGATCTGAAGACAAGGTACCATTAACCATTAGGCTTTCAATACCATTATTTTTTTTTGTTAGAATTAGCCATTCTATGAAAGAATTTGGTATTGGCGTCCCCTTCCTTCAAGTGCAACACCCTAGACTTTTGTCTCCAACTAATCTCTTCCATAAGAGTCAACTTTTCAATATCTATACGAAGATTAGTTTGTTCTAACTTCTCCTCAGCTGTTAATCTATGAGTCTCCTCTTAAGCATGCAAAACATTCAGCTTGCTCCAAAGGTCCTGATTCTTAAATGTGACATTGCCAAACTCAGTCTCATTCAACTTTTTTAAATCTAACTTCAAGGCGGCCAACTTCTTAGCTAGTATAAAACTTGGGGTTCCTTGGAACAAATAGGATGCCCACCACTTCTTCACTTTGTTAACAAAATTATCCACCCTCAACCACATATTTTCAAAATGGAAAGGAGTTCTACCTCTTTGCCGACACCCACCCTCCAACAAAATAGGAAAATGGTTAGAAAGTACTCTAGACATCCTTTTTTGGGTGAATTGTGTGAAGTGGTCTACTAAAAGAGGGGAGAAAAGGAACCAATCTAGCTGAGAAGCTGAGGATGTGTTAGACCAGGTGTAAAGGCCCCCTTCCATATGAATATCCATCAACCCATGCAAAGAAATAAAGTCAGAAAATCCATACATAGCCCGGGAGTAGCTAGTAGCCCCCAGTCGCTCTGATGGGAAACGGATTATATTCAAGTCCCCTCCAAGGCACCAAGGCAAATCCCACCAACTGATCAGCCTGGTTAGTTCCTCCCACATCAACCTACGTCTTTTCTTCAAATTTGGCCCATATACACTTGTAAAAGCCCACTCAAATTGGTTGCTTACATTTTTAAACTTGCATGAAACCGAAAAATGCCCCACCGCTTCCTCCACCTTTTCCACAACCCGCCTATCCCACACCAATAAAATACCTCTAGAAGCACCATCTGAACCCAGGTACAGCCAATCTACATATAGACAACTCCATATACTTCGAACAATATCTCTATTAATCCACTCTAGTTTGGTCTCTTGCAAACACACAATATCAGCCTTTCAGGACCGCAACAAGTTGCGAATCTGGAGCCTCTTGTCAACTTCATTCAGCCCTCTGACATTCCAGGAAAGAAGCTTCAAATTCATTGGGCAACAGAAAGAACCTGATTCCTATTAATACCACTTCGCCTGGCAGAAGTAAAGCCATAATTAATAGAACTAAACAACCCTTTCAGCTTTCTTAAACCTTTCACCCCTGAACCTTTTAAACCACATGTTTTCTTGTTCACCTCCGCCCTCCGATTTAATTCAGCTTCAACAGCCAATAAAAATTCAGTTGCTTGATCTTCCAAACCCTCAAGGGACGTGCCAAGGAAGCTATCGAAATTATTGAATCTCTTTTGAAACCAATCGGAATAAGTATGGCCATCTATTCCTTCATTGTCCTTTTGCTATGGATCTATGGTCTATGGTTTTGGGTCTATTTGGAGTAACTTGGGTTATGCCGCACACTATTTTGGGGCTGTTAGGGTGTTGGCAAGGCAGCTTTGGTCGTCATCGAAATGGTTACATTTGGTCCATCATTCCTCATTGCTTAATGTGGTGTCTTTGGAGGGAGAGAAATAGTAGATGTTTTGAAGATATTGAGAGATCTATTCCGGACCTCAAGCTTCTCTTTTTTAGAACTTTAAGGGATTGGTTGTTTGCTTTGCAAAAACAATCATTCCCTTCTTTTATTGATTTCCTAGACTCTTGCAATTTTTGTATTTGATTTCTTTTCCCTTGTTCACTTCCTGTGTACTAGGGTGTTCCTTTTTTTATCAATATAACTTATTACTTATCAAAATTTTTTTTTGGGGTTTAATGGGTGATGCTTCAGAAAGTGATTAATGTGTATTTTTGTTGGAAATGATTATTTTGAAGGCAAATGAGTAGTGTAATTTGAAATGCAGGCCTGCTTTGCCTCACGTTAATGGTGTGAGAGAGAGAAATAATCACACTTAACATATTGTTGAGTTGTCTATGCTTGGTGGTACACCCACGGCATGGTTAAAGAAAGAAATCCTCTTTGGAAGCCTAAGTTTTTATTTTGAAAGGGGGTGGGGGGTGTTAAGGCTGCCTACCATGGGCTTTTCCATACCTTGCAAAAGTGGCACCTTTGTGCATTGGGTACGACCTTTTTTATAGAGTCGAGCATTTTGTAATTCTACAATTGTTGGGTATGGGCCATAGCTATGAGCCATGGGTTTTCTTTTATTAATAAGTCTTATTTAGTTTATGAGTTTTTAGTTTCTCAAAAAAAAAAAAAAAAATGTTATGAGTTTTTATGTGTGGGTTTTAGTTTCGAGTCAAAGTAGAAGCCCTAGTTCTATAAGGAGAACTGGAGAAGTTAAGAGTAGGGTCTATGTAAATGTCTTATTGTACTCCAACATGTTAGAGTCGATTAATAAAATTAATGAGTGTTTTGAGTAGTGAGACTCGTTGGCCTTAGGGTTCTTTTTCCTCCCTTTTTCTTCTTTCCTTTTTCTTTTCTTTCATTTCTCGGGTACTTTTCATGGTACTGTTCAAAGTGTTCGTTAGAAGATTGGGATGTATTGGTAACATTACCTGATTTGGTTAATGTAACAGTGGAGGAAGAAGGGAGAGCATTACTTAATTTCTGAATGAGCTTGCTAAGTTGGGGAGTGAGCAAGAACTAATATTAGGAGTCATATGTCCAGCTGGAACAGAAATAGAATGTGATAATGTTGTACGATACATAACCTGATGCATGTAATCTAGCTTGCCATATTTGACCCAACAATAAGATTCAGTACGATTGGTACCACTAGAATGATAATACTTCCTGTCACGTTGTCTACCATTACAACCATTACCATGAGAACCACCATGGGAACTACAGCCTCCATGACCTCCATGAAAGCCACCACGACTACTACCATGGTCCCACCACTAGAAACTAAAGTAGAAGACTCTAAAGTTGTGTCAATAGAGCCTTGGCCTAAGGATGAGTGTAATAAACGAGAATAAACATCGGCAGCTGAAGGTAGGGTTTCACTAGCAAGAATAAGACCTTTGAAATCATGTAGGTTAGAGTCTAAACCAAATAGTAACATAGCAATCATAAATTCCTCCTAATGTTGTTTATGTATCTCCAAATTAATAGTAAAGGGTTGCTACAAGGTTGAAATTGTCCCTCCATTGTAATTATAAAATTAGTAGTAAAGGGTCAATACTGTAGTAATTGATTCCATAAATTCTTAAGACTACTGTAGCACTCAGACAATGATTTTCCAAACTGCTAAATAGAAAAATTTACTCATGTCTTATAAACTTGAGAAATATTACACTGATGTGAAAAGATTTTGCAATAGAATCCCAAATTTTCTTTGAAGATTCACAAAATTTCGATTGTTATAGCAATATTGGGTTCTATACCATGCCATAATCATCTTATAACAACATAATCCTCACTTGTTCAATCCTCATAAGTTGGATCCTCCTGTATTAGGAGGATCATCTGTTAAATATTTCAATTTTCATTTTTCATGTAGAAAAACTTCAATGAGGTGATTGATTTAGGCATGCCATCATCCTTAGGCAAGGATTGTTTTTCCTCAAGCATCATAATAGACTCTTCTAGAGCCATATTAAATACAACCAAACAAGAGTACAATCCAACAAATCAAGAAGATAAACTAGCTAGACTCAATCCCATGGAAGAGAAAAATCCAAAAAGCTGCGACACAAGCACAAACCCAAGCCAGAATACTTACTAGATGCACCAATCAGTCAATGCTTAATTCATAGAGTGAAAACCAGCAATGTTTCGTCAGAAAACAGACTCCTGTGATAGCCCAAGAACCCAAAATTCATAAAACATAGCAAAAACCCACGTTAAGGCAACCAACAACTAAGAGGTAAGTGTTTTTATAGGCAAAAGATCCCCAAAATTGCAGATCAAAAAATAGGGGTTGATATTTGAAAAAAAAAAAAACTCACATTCTGTGGTGAGGTTTTTTGGTTATGGAGCTTTGCCCTTAGATCTTTTGATGTTTCTTGGGTTCTACCTAAAAGGGTTATTGACTTGCTAGCTGGTTAGAGGAATTGGTTGGGGAAGCATTCTTCAAATGTTTGGAATTTGGTACCACATTGTGTGATGTGGATTATTTGGAGGGAGAGAAATAATCGCATATTTGAAGATTCGGTGCTTTCTGGGGATAAGCTTTTAGAGTTGTTTGCGACCACTTTGTTTGATTGGTCTCGTGCGTGGGGTTTTACTTCTTCAAAATCCATTCCATTGTTTTTAGATTCACATTTTTATTGTACATAAGTTGTTTTGTTTTCCTTTGTTGCTTGTAAATATTTCCTTCATTTTTTTGATGGAGTAGCTTCTTTTTAATACAAAATTTTCTTACCTATCAAAAAAAAAAAAAAAACTCACATTCTAGGCTTCAAAAGTTTTTGAAAAAATTACCACAATAATTAAGAGAGAGAGAGAGAGAGAGAGAGAGATGAGTCGATCTGTGTAATTGCTGGACCTGGGTGACTGTATTGGTGTGTATGTTAGCATGCCTTTGTCATCCAAAAAAGAGCCCTAAAATGTTTTTAGACTTTATTGGTTGCCCTGATACCAGTTGAGTGGTAAACTTTGGAAAGTAGAGGTTAGATGAGGAGAGAGAAGATTGAAAGAGAAGAAAATAAAAAATTAGAAAGTTGGTTTAGGGCTTAAATTTTTGGTCCCTTCACTGTAGCATATATTTATATTAGAAGGATATATCATAATTATAATAATACCCTTAAGCTAATATACAAGATTGACAAGCCAATTATTAAATAACTACCTAACCACCAACGGTCACAATAAATGACTACAATAAGGCCTTTATATAGGCTATTGATAAATCATTTCCTAGAAGGACTAGAACTTCAGAATATTTATTCCAAAAAAGACTAATAACAAAGAAAAGTATTTAAGAACTTCTAAACCAAATATAACAAAGGACATAAAATATAAAATAAAACTCATGGGCCTTTGGTATAGCCCATTACAGCCCATTCTGGAAAATATGAAATCTCCAAATTACCCCTATTTTAGTAGAGCTTTATTATAAATGGACCAAAAACTTTCTAACTATAGAAATGTAATACTTAGGCTCAATAATAACTAAATCAGCTTATGAAAGGTGGCAAGAAGGCCCCACCTCAAAACTAAACTACATGTTTGTTTGGCAAAGATCATTTTTGCCAACTTATTTTACTATTCAGCTTATTTTTGCTTCTAATTATGGGTCTCACTGCATTTCTTAGTATTATTCATGAACCTCACTGTACTATTTCAGCTAACTTTTACTTTTATCTACAGTACTTTTAGCAAAAAATTTTTAGTTTCAGCAAAATAAGCAGATCTCAAACGGACCCTACAATTCTTGAATATTTTGGAATTTAATCTTATTTTTCCTTGAACTCTTTATTGTCTGCTTCAATAGATTATTTATTATATTGATACTAATTATCATTAGCTCAAATGACATCATCTCTCTTTGTAAGAACAAGTTTGAGGGTTAGATTGTGGGTTCAAGACCCACTAGGTGTGTGTGTAATTACTCATTAGGAAAAAAAAACTGTTATATTGATATAGTCATACATTACACACTAATATACATGCTTTAAATTGATAATGATTTGCTTCTAATAAAAAAAATTGATTGTGATTTACCCTGCAGTGGATCATGATGTGGTGATTGTTTTTCTACCTTTTCTCTTATGTATTCAAGTCCCCTTGGATTTATCATTCTGAATAAAGTGGAATTTACTCTCTCTCTCTCTCTCTCTAAAGTTGTTTTAGGGTTTTTTTTTGTTTAAAGATGTTTTTGCACTTTTTTTATTAAAAAAAAAAAAAAATTCTTACTTGAATTTCGGCCTGATTCAAAGCCAGTATCAGCCTGAATCGGCCGGTATCGGACTGAATCGGCCAGTACAGCTTGAATCGGCCAGTTTCGGCCAGCCGATACGAACTGATTCGACCCAAATCGGTGCAAATCGGCCTGAGTCAGCGCCGAGTTAGCACGAATCGGCGCGAATCCGGAAACGAAAAAAAAAAAAAGCACCGACTCGGGGGCAGCAGCATTGCCCACCGCACCCCGCGTTGGGCCGCGTCAAATGCCAGTGCAGTACCCTTGTAGCCGCGTTGGTGCTTTCTTGGTATCAGAGCAAGAAATCCTAAGTTCAATATTTGTCCCCTCAACTCTACCTCCCATTTAAAATCCCACTTGTTGGGCCTCACCTATTAAAAGGGAGTTTGAGTTCACAGGACTCCACACGTGAGGGAGAGTGTTAAAATTATGTGGTTAAATGATTAAATTCATCATCTTCTAATAACTTAAGCGTTTTGGACAATCAGTAATTTAATACTATCAAATACAGATGAAACTTCTAGTCTGGTCATATTCAAATAGTATAAGATTTTTCTTTCTCACCCCCTCTCCTTTTCTTGCTTTATTTCTTATTTTCAAAATTTGGAGCTTCTGCAATTTACCATATTTATTTTTTTCAGAAACGAGATAGTGGCTTGGGGGCTTTGACAAGCTCAAGTGAAAAATTAAGTGGAATAAAGTCTATGAGTACGCCTTCAACACCTCAAGCAGAAAGTAATCATTTTCATACAGAATCCAGACTTTCCCATTCTCTACTTACAGAAAGCTCTCCATCAGTGGATCCGTTATCTGAGGCCAGAGATGACAGAGAAATTCATGAGGATAATTTCTTGGGACAAGAGACACCACTGGTATGCAATTGATTGATTATCATCATGTAAAATATTTTGTACATATGCCACATCTTAACTTTCTCCATGCTGTGTGCACAATTTTGTCTTATCTTTAAAATAGTCAACCACAATATATTGGCTTGAAAAATATGAACATGGCACTTTCATTATTATAAAGTATTAAATATGGGTTGATACTTTCACCCACCCCCACGACAACCAACCCCCCACCCCCCCCCCTCCAAAAAAAAAAAGGTCACTTGCAAACCAGGCGAAAGAGAGGGCTTTGTTGCTGAAACATTTCTGATGGTCAAATGAACAGAACACTTAATGCTACTAAAATTCTCTTTTCATACTCTGTTGGATAATTAGCAAAACTGCCTTCCCTTTCCATTCTTTTCTATTCCTCACCAAATACTTGTTGTTTCCAGCTATAGGCCTCTAGCATTCTGCATAACTGCATTGCCAATCTATTGCCTTTATGAAACTTCTAATTTCTTTATATATTCCTTTAAGTGCATGCTAGTGTTGTTGCCAGCTCTAGGCCTCTAGCCCAAGCATTCATCACAGCAAGTGGACAAATATTGTAGTCAATTAAGAGACTATGCTTGCGTTTTGAAATTAATAGGTAGTACAAAATTGGAAATTATGGATTTTTTATTTTTTATCCTTCAATCCTGCTTGTATATACGATCAGTAATTATTGTTTGTGATTTGTCATTAGTCTCTCCATTCCAACCTTTTTTGTTGTCCCCAGTCAAGCCTTAAGTTCCATGCTGCTCTGAGTTTGTGATTATTCTTTCCTATAAAGATCCTGTAAACACCATTTTAGCCTCTTTTTGGATAGCTTTGGGCTGTGTTTGCGCTTGTGTTTTCCTCACAGTCTATGATTTGAAGCATGTACGTTCTAAATTTAGGGGCTTTTGAAGATGTTGCCAATTTTTTCAAGGATACTTTGCACAGGTATAAACTTGCATGTACTTGATATATTTTTTTAATTTAAAATTTTTATTTTTCTTTATATTTTGTCAGACTAGCACAAAATCAATTGATCAGATTGAGCTTTTAAGGGAGCAGCAAAAAATTTTGTCTGGAGAGGTGGCACTTCATTCAAGTGCTTTGAAGCGGTTGTCTGAGGAGGCTGCAAGAAACCCCCAGAAGGATCAGATTTATGTAATATCTTTTTACCTTGCATCTGTCTTCAACTGCTGTTATTGTGCCTAAGAACTTGAATCTTATAGTTCCTTTTCAATGTAGCTGGAGATGAGAAAGTTGAAAGATGAAATCAATGTGAAGAATGAACAAATAACTTTGCTGGAAAAGCAAATTGCTGATTCCATTAATGTTGTACACAATAGGATGGATAATTTGGAATTATCACAAGTAAGTATACCTCTACTTGTGGCTGCTTTCCTTGTGTCAGAAGTCCAAGCTTATGCTGTATGTTGTTTTATGCTGCAGTCTGTTACTGAATTGATGACGCAATTGAACGAGAAGTCCTTTGAACTTGAGGTGATGAAATTTTGTAGTTCTTTATCCAAGAAAATATTTTTATCATTTGTTAAAGTATATCCTAGGAGCTTGTTTGGTACCCATTTGCAAATAGGTCACTTGATTTCTGATTTTTATGATTTTTATTTTTATTTTTATTTTTATTTTTCCATATTTTAGTTTCAGGGTTATTAGCAAAACTAATTGGAGTGCTTGCCAATAAATTAAGTCATGAACTGAAATGATGAGATTTATGCAATGATGTCATTTTCTGAAATCATGAGAGCATTTTATCGTTATTTTTATTTTCAGGTTAAAGCTGCAGATAATCGTATAATTCAAGAGCAGCTCAACCAAAAGGTACGGAAACCACTTGATCCAAATTATATATGAAATTTTATTTGTTTCGTTAGTCATGTTATTGCTCAAGTCCTGTTCTGATTTCATGTTACCTTCTTTCAGATATGCGAATGCGAAGAATTGCAGGAAACAGTTGCCTCCTTAAAGCAGCAGCTCTCCAATGCACTAGAGTTGAGAACTTTTAGTCCTGTAGTAAGTTATTCACAGCGATTTAGTGAAACAAAGAGCTCCCATGGAGAACTTGACTCAGACAATGGGAATGGGATATTGAGTGATCCAAGTGAAGGGTTGCTTCGACAAGCACAGGTTTCTTTGTCCTCCCCTTGTGTAGTGTTACCCTAGTTCTTAAAGCCATGTAGAAACCTGGCCACTTTCTACCATATCCAGCTACTAAAATATTATTCTAACTCCACTTTCCACAAAATAATTTTACTGTGATATGTAACTGAACCTACCACAACTCCTTTTAATAACAATGTGCAGCAAACTGGTTTCCAATACACATTTGGTTCTAAGTAAAATGGAAGGCACCCATTCTCTTAACATGTACCCCTCAACTCCCAGCACTCTTCCCCCCTCCACCCAAAAAAAAGAAAAAGAAAGGAAGGATGAAAAATTTTGCCTGGTCATATTTTCATGTAATGTGGCTTTACCTTGAAGTTGCAACCTGCAACTCCAATGATTATATATTTATCTTCCTTCTGTTAATATTAAAATTGTTTTTACTGGATACAGTTTATCCAGAGAAACTCATAAAAGGTGCAGGCTGAAAAGTTTATTTACTCAAAATTAGCTTGTTTCTGGAGCTAGAAATTTCTATTTAGCAATGACTTCTTTTGTTTTTTGATTTTTTTTTACCATTTTCTTCTCACTGATGAAAAATTATATAGTAATAGTTCATCATCATTTGATGGCTGTTAGTAGTTTCATTTGTCAAGTAGATCAAAATTTCAACTGAATCCTTGCATTTATTCATTAATTAGGCAGCTGAGATTGAAGAACTGAAGCAGAAAGTGTCAGAACTAACAGAATCAAAAGAACAGCTCGAACTCCGGAACCAGAAACTAGCGGAGGAGAGTACATATGCCAAAGGGTTAGCCTCAGCAGCTGCTGTTGAGCTCAAGGCATTATCAGAAGAGGTTGCCAAGCTAATGAACCATAATGAGAGACTAGCTGCAGAGCTAGCCACATCTAAGAACTCGCCCACTCAGCGTAGAACCGGTACTCCAGTTAGAAATGGCCGTAGAGATAGTCACATTAAGCGCAATGATCAAGGTGGGTCAGTTTCAGATATCAAGAGAGAACTAGCCATAAGCCGGGAGAGAGAGCTTTCATATGAAACAGTTCTTTTAGAAAAAGATCAAAGAGAGGCTGAGCTTCAAAGAAAGGTTGAGGAATCAAAGCAAAGAGAAGCTTATCTGGAGAACGAACTTGCCAACATGTGGGTTCTCGTGGCAAAGTTGAAAAAATCCAATGGTGCTGAAACTGATGTTTCTTTGTCCACAAGAGAGACTCAGCGAGTCGATGGTAACAGTTTTGGGATTTAAAATGATCCCATAGTAAATTTGGGCTTTCAATGGGATTGGTGTTGAGAGAGAGAGAGAGAGAGAGAGAGAGATTATGTTGTGCTTGTGCATGGGTAGGAAATTTCTGATTGTGTATATAACAAATGAGAGCTTTTTCCTCGATGGTTTCCCCATTTCCCCCATTTATATTGTATCTAATGTGGTTTTTTTTTTTCCTAGGATAAAATTACACTATGCTCCAATGCTATCGAGCGAGTTTGGTTTATAAACCTATAGCTTAAAAAGTGACTTTTATTAACACCAAAACAACCTCTTTATTCCCAGCTTACCAATCCATCTTTAGTAGTCAGATCCCCCAATTGGAACAAGAGGCAGTTTGCATTGAAAGAACTCGTAGCCATACCTTCTTTTTATTTTATTTTGTAATTTGATAGTTATAACAATGAGAGAGAGGAAAATTGAACCCTATACCCATACGAGAAACAAAATATTATGTAGGCTGGTAGGTGCCAATTATCATGCCATAAAAAAATATTGATAGGCATTTCCAATTTTCCACTTATATTTTTCATAATTATTAGATATTGTTTGATAAATGATGCTAATTTAAAAGTTATTAAATATTTCTTAATAGAAAAAAAAGTTACTAAATATTGGGGGTGTCCACAATTCAGTTCGAGTTTGGTTTGTTCCCAACCAAGGCTTGATCGGGCTAACTTAGGGCGAGGAAGAACGGAACCCGCCACCAACCCACTAGGCATGTCGAATTGATATATATATATATATATATATATATATATATATTTTAATGGATAAAATTTAGCTACAAAATTGGTCGTAGCCTTAAGGCTACAACTTTACTTAATATTTTTTTATTGAGGGGTGAACTTTGATAAATCTGTCGTTAGATTACATTTTCTTTTTATATCTTTCATATTTGCAGAATTTCAAAAAAATTAAAGATCAATAGTCATGTCATCAATAAATTGTTTAAATTGCAAGTTTTTGTAATTTAAAATTATTCATAAAATATAAGGTCATAAATCATGTAGTAAATAATATTCGATTGGTACAAAATTTGACACGTGTATTAAGAGCATAAAGAACATGTAATTCAACGGTTAGATTTTTAAAGTATGTAGTAATTTTAATGATATTAAGTAAGGTTGTAACCTTAAGTTACAATAAATTTTGTAGTTAAATTTTGTCATTTTTAAATTATATACAAATTAATATATTCTTTAATTAAAGTCATGATAATGACACATTTGACCTGTTGATTGGAAAAAAATTGTCAAATTATGTAAGTGCATTAGGAGTTAGGGTTTGTCTTGTGTTCAATTGACAATTTGATTACTTAATTAACATATCTACTAGCGTATCTTGTCTTCTAACTCATAAATGGTAAAGATGTCACAAGTTGCAACTAGATATTTTGTAGGATGCTCAAAAACAAATATAGAATTGTAGCATATATATATATATATATATATATATATTTTTTTTCTAATTTGAGAAACAAGACTTTGCATTTCATTCAACTAGGCCATGAAAATCAGCCTGTAAAACATAGATAATATCTGGTGGTACATCTTCCATCCAGACTTGATTGTGAAAAATAGAGTTTGCTCGTTTAGCTAAAACATGAGCTACAACGTTACAATGCCTATGAACATGGAAATAATGTATTTATGAGAAACAAGATTGTAGCATATATATAATGTTGAATGTTAAAGTTTGTTATTTTTTAACTATTATTTCTCATTTTTTATCTCTAAATTTAGTTTGACATGTAGTTTATTGTCCTATTTATATGATGATATGTGCTTTATAATGAGGTATGTGTGGTAGGTGTATGTCCAATGTTTAACATTCAACACTAACAATACATTATGATTAAAAAAAAAACACTAACAATACATTAAATCCCCAAGTTATCAGTAGATCAATTTGATATGGTTAGTTAATCAACTTAAACAAATGTTATAATTGATAAATAGTAAAGTCAAGGACTCAAGATGATAGCAGATGTCTACGTCGATCAAAGAAATTTGTCAAATGTTATAGAATGTATATTTATCGTCAAGATTTTTCCCTTTGCTCAACCTACAATTTAACTAGGTCTTTAATGAAAAAATATTTCGAGCTATCTCTAAATTTGTCGTCAGTTGTAATCTCTTTGTCTATTATCATGTGTTCTTTTGGTTAATGATGTCATAAATCGTGGTTGGATATTTTGTAAGATTATGTAAGGGTGATGCATAGTTGCCACATATATTAAATTTGATAGCCGATTTATTTTTTTTTTTTAACTGTCAAATATCATTTCAAATAACTAAATTTGTTTTCACTTGTACTCTAGATCTTTGTCCCAACCAGAATGACAATACAATTTTGCGGGGTTGAAGGAAAAGATCCAAACGCGCTGTACTTCAATCAGCTCGGGCGTTCTCAATATTTTATTGGAGCTTTGTAACTAGTGGCCGGGTCAGTCAACTTGATGCAGGAGAGGCATGAGTGCAATTTGATGTTGTGGTCTACTCGTTTTAGTGTGTCTCTAGCTTGTGTTTCAATGACGGGTAAGGCAGTCAAGCTACCTACACTTGTCTGGTCCGATCGTATTTTACGATTTTGTCGTGTAAAAGAAATGTGTAGTTGCCATGTACATCAAATTTAACAGACGATGTTTTATCTTTTTGAATCACATGCTCTCTAAATCATTGACTCTATCACTAATCATTAAAGAAGCCTCAAATTCTGTATAGATATTTTTGTTAATAGTATATTTACCATTAATATTTTTCCTTTGCTCAACTTACAATTTAACTGATTCTTTATTAACAAATCTTTTAAGTTATTTTTAAATTTGTTGTCAGTTATAATTTCTTTGTCAATTAACACATGCTCCTTCAGGTTTTTTTATTTTTATTTTTAGTAATAATGATGTCATAGGTCGTGGCTAGATATTTTGTAAAATGGTGTAAAAGATATGTATAGTTGCCACGTACATTAAATTTAATCGTCTATTTATGAGCGTTTTAACTATCCAATATCATTTTGTATATGGTATAACTAAATATGTCGTGACTTGTACTCTCTGTCCCAACCATAATGACATGTGCTTTATGTTTATGTCATATAAAAGTATTAATAGTTGCCACGCACATGAAATTTAACGGTTGATATTTTAGATTTTTAACCGTAAGATATCATTTTGTATATGTATTTGTCGTGACTTGCACTTTCTTTGTCCCAACCATAATGACATGTGCTTTACAAATATTTTCAAATTCATTATAAACTAAAAATAATATTATAAAAATTATGTGCTTTCTAAATCATTGATTCTGTCATTAATCATTAAAGAAGCCTCAAATTGTATATGAATTTTTTTTTTCAGTGTTTCAAAATGTTTATGTGATATCATGCACTTTTTTCTTTTCCAAAGTTTTTTCCTATGAGTTTTCTCATATCTCTTAAGGTGATTTTGACCGATTTAAACAGCAAGGAGTACATCAATTGACATGTGCTCTATGATTATCTTCAAATTTATTAAATATTGTGTCAAGATATTGCATACGAAATTCCTCTCCCTACCATTGAAGCTTTTTATATATTTAATAGTAGACACACACACACACACACATATATATATATATATATATATATTGAATTGTATTAAGGGTTTGTGTGATGGGTTTAGGCTCTATTCAACATTAAATATTGACAAATACTATAAATTTCTAAACTATCATTAGATCGAAAATGTTATTATGAGTTAATCCAGACTTAAAATTTATGTAGAATTATATTATAAAATAAAATACAAACCGTGAGCACATACTCAATAAAAAATTTAGTTTTATGTTTGTTTTTAAATGTCGTAAAATGCTTTATATAAATTTTTTGGATATTTTTAAAGGCATGTTTTAAGTGGATTTAAAAAAAAAAATTGGAGGAACAAGTGGCCTTTAATAAGTGACATATTTAATTGGAAAATCCTTGTGTTTACTTATGGTTTTAATTGGTTGTAATGGGTTTGTCATCCTCTATTTCTAATCTATTTCACTCCTGCAACTAATCAACTTATTCAAAATACATATAATTTCTTACGAGCAAATGTTGGTTATACCAATTGTTATTCCTGCCAAAGATATACTAAATGTAATGTTACCAAGGGAATCAACTAATAATAGTTATAGAATGCTACAAATGATTATACAGCAAGCATAAAAAGTTATGACTGAGTGTGTTGTGCATGTAAGGCTTTGGGTTACTACAATGTCCTATGACATCAGTTGGTAAATTTGCTGCAAATTTAATTAAGTTGTTTCATTTGAAATCCTTTTTCTTTGTTGGATTTGAAAGAAATATTGAAGCTATATATTTATTGTTTTAGGAATTAAATAAAATTTGGCATCATAATTTTTTTGCTTCAAATGTGATACTAATCTTTGCAAGTTGAGTTACATGAATATCAAGCCATCAACTTAATACAATAGAAGTAGATTTCAATTGGCTCAATTTATAAAGTCTATTGTAGTCAAATATGAGATCTGGGTTTGAATATCATCTAAACTAAAGCTAGTTGATGTATTGACCTAACAATAAAATACAATTGTTATGCAACAGACATTATAGGTGCAAATTCTATGATACTTATTTTAAAAAAAATAAAAAATTAAAACAAAAGGATTTCAAGAGGTTTCAATTGGTTCAACTAAACACCATTACATATATTTTATATTTCTTTGAAAATTAAGCAACCACACATATATTCTTAAAAGTAATGATATAAAACTACTAGACAAACATTAATTCCCAGGAAAACGACTCTAGGATCTAGACCAAACATATAGAACCTGCATCCAACCTTATTCATATATGGATATCTAAAGGATATGGAATCTCTTAGAATTAAGGCTCAGACAACAAGAGACCTTCCCAAAAGCTTACATCCCTAGCTTCAAGTCCAAGTCCAAATCCTCCTTTTTCTCTGAATTAGTCTCATCAGCTTGCTCATCTCCCTTTGAAACCCTAGCAACTGGGTCAAACACAATTCCATGAACATTTGAACCTTCTCCACCTTCACCTCTCCCAGTAGAATATATTGGCAGCACCCATTCCCTAAAAAGGTCCCTGGTGACAATCTCCTTAGACCCGGTAGGATTCTCATATGGCATCCCTTCCAAAAAAGGGTCCTTGGTGGCACTCTGGAGAACCCCGTCTCCTATCACATCAGTGGACACAACTGGTCCTTGTTGGTAAAGTCCTGGTTCAATAGTAAGTTCCTCTGGGACAGGTGCAATGGGGCGGTTTTGACTTTCAACTATACCATTTTTGAACCTTATTTCTTCTCTGTGAGCAGTTTGGTGGCCACCGAAAGCCTGACCAGACTTAAATGTTTTGAAACAGTATTGGCAGGTATAGGGAAGCTGGCAATGGCCAGAGGCAGTTGTACGGTCATTAGAGCTGGTATGGCTATCCATGGTGTTGAATCTCAAAGGAGATGGATACATGGGGAGGGGGGTGGGGGAAAGGAACAAGAATAGAGGAAAGGGATATTGATGACTAAGACAAGTTGATAAAAACAAGGAAAATG
This sequence comes from Quercus ilex subsp. ballota, assembly GCA_032727855.1. Classification (NCBI taxonomy): domain Eukaryota; kingdom Viridiplantae; phylum Streptophyta; class Magnoliopsida; order Fagales; family Fagaceae; genus Quercus; species Quercus ilex. Next base: position 27,460,892 of record CM064914.1, on the reverse strand, counting down.
CACAAAAAGTCTAAAGGGAATGCGTTAGAGGAGTCTTAGAAGAGTGCTATTTATGGACTGGAAAGTGAGCTATACACTGATAGTTGAAAAAGTGTGTCACAGATATTGTTTTTAAGTACCTCATTTGAGTGAATTAAAACTCTTTAAATGGGAATTCAATTTAAACAAAGGAAAATTTTAATTGAAGGGTAGTAAAAGAGTTCATAGTTAGGGTTTCATAAACATGGACTAGCTAGCTCCTTTGTTGTCTTACCAATTCAGCCACTTTTTTTCCATCAAATAAATAAATAAATAAATTCAGCAACTTCAGACCCATTGAAACGTGAAACATTAAGTAACTACTATATTTAAAGACTTTAATGTGACAAATTGGATGAACATTTTTGTGCTTTGGTATTTTAACTACCGATTTTTGGATCGGAGTATGAACCAAGTAACACCTTGTGCGTCAATTGCTTTAATCCCCAAATTTGATAATAGAGAACAAATATTTTTTGAGTATACTGACAAAGAATTCAAATGTAATAATCTTCTTTTGTGGAACATGATCCTATTGGGCTTAATAAACCTTGAGAGAATACATGTCATGATTCAAAATTTTATTTTATGGATCTAATAGTGTACATAGTGCCATGTCATTTAAAATTTTAAACAACGTGGTACTTTGTACATGCATAAATTTATAATATTTAATCTGAATCATGAAATGTACTTTAGTTATGTAATGTATTATAAATCCCCTTTTTTTTTTTTTTTGATACAAGATAGAATTTCTACACTAGCCTAATCTAAGTGTATATGTGTGTGAAGTTCCCTCCTGGAGACTTGAATTCCGGCTTTTACCCCCCACCTCACACAAGCACTTATACTTGTGGAGTGACCACCGCACCAAGAGTGCACGGTGGTAATTCGGTTTAAAACACTAATATTATTATTTTTGTATATATTCTAATAAGTATTACTATTTACTCAAAAAAAAAAAATTTCTTTTTCACTTTTCACTTTTTATTTGGTAAGTATAGCTATAATGACCATGATGAGACTTATATTAATGGCTCTTTGTATCCTTTAATTACTCTGAAATTATTACTTGCATGAGTGTAACTTTCTACAAGATTATTAATTATTTGGTAACTTAATTATATTTATATTAAATATGTTCTCTTGTGCAGGGTGTGTTATATTATCATACTCACCCACTATAGTATATAGTACTATATGCCATGTTAGAAAGTTTCACCGATCCATAAATCACAATATTTTTATTTTAAGCAATGATATGAATCTTGAGTGGAGTTTGTAGTGTGCTTTTATGTTAGAATTTTATTTTCTCTTTTTTTGTGTGCTATTATTTCTTAAAAAAAAAAAAAAAAAACCCCCAATGATATGAATTTTACTTAAATGCAACATATCTTATATTGGTGTGCTTCGTAAGAATTGTTGGTTTATAGTCATACCACATTGAAAATTTTTCATAATTAATGAAATTTAAGAATAAAGAAAAATATAGCATTAATTATATCTCTTTAGTTATCCATCATTTTTTCAAGCACCTACTTTGCTATTTGGTCCACAAAGCGTAAGTCATCTTTAATGTGGACGATAGAACATCAGCTCAGCAACAATATTGCAACACAAACAGCCAAGCGTATTATGGCAATAGTGTAGTAGCTTGGTTGTTTAGCACTTTCTCTGCTATATATCAGCCTGCTTTGTTATTAGTCCTTTATGTTGCGTTATTTCTTCTTTGCTATCAGTCGTGTCTATTATTTGGGGGGTTTTTGCATGATCTCAAAAAGAATTGAGATTGTATTTTTAACGCGCGGTTATAGATATTTTTGTCAGCTAGGGGACTAAACTCATAATTTTCAAAAAAGTTGGTAGGGCAAAATCATCGCTTTGGCAAGTAGGAGATGTCGAGGTACATTTTTGGAAGGGCCAAATAAAGGAAAAGTGAGCCCAACTACTCAGTTAAAAAGTGAAATCTAAGTACTCAGTTATAAACACTCCTTGGGGTTTGGTCAGTTAAAAACTGAACTCTCGGGTTTTCAAATTTTTTTTTTATAACTTCCTCTGGCTTCCATATTCATGAATTTGACCTTTAGTATTAGCTTCTGATTGATCTTATTGATAGAGAAAAATCACATGACCGTTAAATGATATCCCACAATCATAATTGGCAACAAATAGAACACGTATAACAAAAAAATAAAAGAAAGTTGCTTTTTTTTTTTTTTTAAATCAAATTCGGTAAAGAAAATTTATTCTATTTTATTATCATTTGTGTTTCATTTGGTATGAATGTCATTGATGGCCGCATAATTCTTTTCCGGCGCTGAGAACAAACGGAAGTTAGTCGTAAAGATCAATTTTACAAATATAGAAGTCTTAGGGACTTATAAGAAAAAATTTGGAAGCTTAGGGGTTAGTTTGCAACTGATCTAAGCCCCAAGGCATGTTTATGCATTTGGCCTAAAATTTTTTCTTTGCTCAACTTACAATTAACTGAATCTATAATTACTAGATATTTTGAAGAATCTTTGAATTTGTCATCAGTTATAATTTTTGTTTATTAACATATATATATATATATATATATTAGAGAGTTTTAACCTATGACATCTTCTCTTAATGATAGCTCTTTATCATCAGATCAAGACACCAATCACTTCTAATAGATATTTACTTTTACAGGCTATAATAGATAATGATTTATAGATTGTAGTTAGATATTTATAGATTGTGGTTAGTATGTATAGTTCCACATACATTAAATTTAACAGCCAATTTATTATTCTTTTAATTGTTAGATATCATTTTGTATGCCTAAATTTATCGTGACTTGTACTCTCTTTGTTCCAACCATAATGACATGTGCTTAACGATTGTCTTGTGTAAAAAGTATGTATAGTTGCCACATTTATTAAGTTTAGGTCGTTACATTAGTTATTTAACTGTCAAATATTATTTTGTATATCAAAATTTGTCGTGACTTGTATTCTCTTTATCCTGACCATAATGAAGCGTGCTTTATGATTATTTCTTGTAAAAGATATATATAGTTGCTATGTATATTAAATTTAACTAGCTTTTTTTTTTGAAAAAAATTTAACTAGCATGTAACCCTACGTATATGCATGGATATACTTAAAAGATTTATAATTCCTACGTATATAATTTAAATACTATTATAGTCATTCTTATATTTTGTTAACTCTTTAAAAATTCTTATAAGAATATTATTAGGTATAAAATGTAAACTATCCATATTTTTATTATTATTTATTCTTAATTTTTGATATTGTGAAGCACTTTTTTTTTTTCGTTTCATTAATTTTAAACTCTTTGGTTTTTGTACTCAATAACTCACTTGGATGAATATTTATGATGTGGTCTCATATTTAATTGCAAAATTAATAAATAAAACTCTTTAAAAATAAATAATTTAGGACACATGACATAAAATTGGACTTTAATTATAGAATCTAATTTGATTTTCTCTAAACTTTGTCTATATATATATATATATATAGTTGATGTATTAGTTATTTAACTATCAAATATCATTTTGTATATCTAAATTTGTTGTAATTTATACTGTCTTTGTCTCAATTATAATGACACGTGTTTTACAGTTATCTTTAAATACAATATAAAAAGCATTTACTCTCAAAATTATTGACTCTACCATTAACCATTAATCATTAACGATGCCTCAAATTGTATATTGATACTTTTATGAGTGTAGCAAAATGGTTTGGTAGATATCATGTGCGTTTTGTTAAATTCCCCTCAAAATTTGTTCCTATGAGTTCTCTTAGATTTCTTAAGATGAATTTGACTGTTATAAATTGTAAAGAGTTCAATTATCTACAAATGTATTAAATATTGTGTCAAGATATTACATACAAACTTCCTCTCCCAATCATTGAAACATTTTTATTAGTTACTGAAAAATATTGTTGAATTGCATAAAAGTTTTGTTTGATGAGGGTAAGCCCATTCAACTTTCAACACCAACAATAGTATAACTTTCTAATTATCAGTTTAAAAATTTGTTATTATGAGTTAACTCAAATTAAAATTCATCTTGAATTATATTTTGAAGTTAAACACAATTACATGAGTACATATAGTCAATAAAACATTTTTTATGTTTATTTTTAAATGTCAATAAATGCATTTAATAATTTTTCTTGAATGTTTTAAAGGCATGTTTAAGTAGCCTTATTTTTAAGTGACATGTTCAATTGGCCAATCCCTTGTGTTAACTTATGGTTTTAATTATTTGTAATGAGTTTATCATCCTCATGTCTAATCTATTCTATCGTTGCAGCTAATCAAATTATTCAAAATACAACTTTAATTATTTTCCCCCAACTATTGGCTCTTATGCCAATTGTTGTTTCTGCTCTACATTAATCATTTATGCGAAACATATTATAAATATTACCATGGTAATCAACTAATAACAGCATTAATATACTTCAAAGGATTATACAACTAGCATAAAAGTTATGAGTGAGTGTGTCTATGCATATATAGCTTTGGGTTACTACAATGTCCTATGACATTAGTTGGTAAATTTTCTGCAAATTAAATTGTTTCATAATAATCCTTTCTCTTTGTTGGATTAGTAAGAAATATTGAAATTGCATGTGTAATGTTTTAGGAATTAAATAAAATTTAGCATCATAATTTTCTTACTTCTAATATTATACTAGTCTTGGCGGGTTGAGTGGCATGAACATCAAGTCATCAACTTACCACAGAAAAGTAGGTTTTATTTAACTCAATTAATAAAGTATCTTATTGTCAAATAAAGGGTATGCATTTAAATCACGTCTATGCTAAAATTAATTGATGTTTTGGTCTAATGATAAAATGACAGAAAGTAATCATCATGAAACAAACGTTATAGGCTGTTCAAATTTTATGGCATTTATTAAAAAAAAATTAAAAAAACTTTCAAAAGAAGAATTCAAGAGGGCTCAACTAGTCCACCTTTTAAGAAAATGAAAAAAAAAAAAAAAAAAAGAATAGGAAGAAAGTATAAATACTATTATTATTGAAACTCATCACCATTTCATATATATATTTTTAATTCTGTTGAAAATTAAGCCACCACACACACATTTTTAAGCTAAGGATATAAAATTACCAAACAAACATTTCCCATGGAAACAACTATAGTCTAGATCAAATTTAGATAACCCTAGATCCAACTTATTCATACATGGATAATCGCAAGATATGGAATTCTGTTGGATAAATTAAGACTCAAACAGCAAGAGACTTTCCCAAAAACTTAAAACCCTAGCTTCAGATCCAAGTTCAAATCCTCATTTTTCTCTGAATTAGCCTCAGCAGCATGCTCACCTCCTCCTGAAACCCTACCACCAGCGTCAGACACAGTTCCATGAACGTTTGAGCTTTCTCCACCTTCACCTTTCCCAACAGAAAATAATGGCACCCATTCCCTAAAATAGTCCTTGGTGACATGATCCTCAGGATCCTCCTCCTGAGGTCCTCTAGGCAGCACGTATGGCAACCATTCCACAAAAGGGTCATTGTTGACACCCTGAGGAGGATTCTCAGGGGCAATAGGTTTCACATGAGATTCATTACCATCCATTATCTGGAGTTGGTGGTGAACCCAATCACCTATCACAACAGTGGGCAAAAGTGGTGCTTGTTGGTAAAGCCCTGGTTTAATAGCACATGCAGGAAAGTTCATTGGGGCAGGTAGTACAATGGGGTGGTTTCGGTTTTCAAGCACACACTGTTTGAGCCTTCTGGCATTAGTTTCTCTGTGAGCATTTTTGTGGCCACCCAAAGCCTGACCAGACTCAAATTTTCTGAAACAGTGTGTGCAGGTATAGGTAATGCCAGAGACAGAAGTACTGCTTTCATCAGAGCTGGAGTAGCTATCCATGGCGAGGGGAGGGAATGGAGGGAATGAAAGTAACAATGAGAATAGAGGAAAAGGAATATTGATGAATAAGACAGGATGATAAAACCAAGGAAAATGCTCCAAGAGTCTGAGGGAATGGGTTAGAGGAGTCTTAGTAGGGTGCTATTTAAAGAGCATTTGGGCTCACTTTTTTTTAATTATTTTTTATTTTTTAATATTAGAAGAGGATTTGAACTTGAAAGTGAGCTAAATTGTAATAACACAGTGATTTGAAAAGTGGGGTCCTAGATTTTGCTTTTAAGTACTTCATATGAGTGAATTAAATAATGCTTTAAATGGGATTTTAGTCTAAACAAAGGAAAAATTAATGAAAGGGTACTAAAAAAGTTCATGCATGTTTAGAGTTTCATAATATGGACTAGGTAGCTCCTTTGTTGCAAAGGTAATTCATCAAGTTTAGCCCCAGTGAAACATTAATTAACTAGTATATTTAAAGTCTTTAATTTGAAAGGTTGGATGAATATTTTTGTGCATAGATCTTCTACTTAGTTTTTAGATCGGGGTATGGAACCAAGAACACCTTGTGTACGCTGCCTCAATTATTTTTAATCCCAAAAATTTGATAAAAGAGAACAAATATTGTTCGAGTTTACTGCCAAATTAACAATTCAAATTTAATAACTTTTCTTTGTGGAACATGATACTCTATCTTTCATTGAAAATGAATATAATGCATTTCATAATTTAGATTAAATATTACAAATTTATGGAGGTATATAGTGCCAATTCATTACTATTTTCATGAAATAATATCTTTTTTTTTTTTTTTTTTTTTTACAAGATAGAAATTATATTCTAGCATATCTAAGTATATATGTGTGTGAAGCTTTTTCCAGAAAACTTGAATCCCAGCCCTTGCTCCTCCTCCCACCCTACGAGAATTTTGTACTTGTAGAATGACCATCAATCACGCCAAGGATGCGCGGTAATCATGAAATAAAATCTAAACCATGAAAGTGACTCTCAAATGGAGATGATCATTTTTCCACTTTTCTCTTCCCTTTTTGTTTGGTAAGTACAGATGTAATGACTCTTGATGAGACTTATATTAATGGCTCTTTATATCCTTCCTAAGAAATTATTACTTGCATGAGTGTAACGCTTTGCAAGATAACTTTAATTGGTAACTTCATTATACTGAGTTTTTTTCTCCTGTACATGGATTCTTATCACATTCACCCACTATTTCGATATGAACCAATGATGCGAATTTTACTTACATGCAACACATCTTATTGGCCTGCTTTGTAAGTATTTTTGGTTCATATCGAAATTTCCTTAATTGATGAAATTTAAGAATTATCAGCACCATTTCTCTTTTTTTTTAAATCTGAAATATTTGCAAAACAAAGTTTGTTCCACTTGGCCAGAAGACTCTTCACATGTGAGAGAGCCAGAGAGGTGTGATATATTTTAGCGACGCCAAATTCCTTCTCTAGTAATATAAGCTTGAGTGTACTTTTCGGGCCAACAATTTTTAAATATTGCTTGTAAAGTATACTCATCTTTAAATTGTAAACTAGTCAATAATTTGTACAATAAAAATGAAATTTTAAGATAATATATATGCTCTTTCTCTCTTGTATTTTTTCGTCAAAATATAATTTTTGATAATTATATGTATAGTTATTAATAAACATTTAGTATGATTGTATCTATAGATGGTAGTCATTAATAGGCCATTTATTATGTATGGAAATATTTAAATTACTAAAAATTTGTGATTATGAAATTGGTTTTACCGAGGTAATTAAAAAATACATATCACATGTAAAATTGTGAGGATTTCAAAGTTTACTTAACATAAAATGGTGTATATATAGGTATGTAAAATATAAATTGTAATATGTGGAAGTAAATTTACTTTGATAAGTAAAAGAAATTGAGAGAGCCTTGTGTTGTTTCATTCTAACCGCACTTTGGGAAGTGCCACTCAGTAAACAGAAAGTTGTCTTTTACTTGATTCAACCAGCTTGACAAGTAAGGTCAAGCAGAAGCATTTGGGCATCAGCTCAAGGGGCTCATTAGAGCCTACTTCAGAGAGCATTGGTAGAATTAGTTTCTACATGAATTTGCATAATTTCAAAGAAAACTTGTCTCAAACAGCTAGTAATAATTATGAAACGAATTTTAAAACTTGAATCAACTGAGGTAACTCTCTAAAGGTATCAATGAAAGAACCAAACCCATTGTCTATAAAGAATGCTTCCATATTCAAATTCTTTTTATATATAAATATAATTATTCCACAATCACAGAAATTCACAAGAATTCTTTAATATTACTACTTGTAGAATTCTTGGATTAGTTGTATCATGGAGACAAATTTGTTATAACCCTCACTTTATGTGAGAAAAAATATTATCTTAAAGAAAATGATTTCATTGTGCATTGGTCTAAGCCATAAAATATTGCTTCATTATTATTCTCATTGTTTTTCAATACAAGAATACAAAAATCGCTTTTCCATTTTTTGTGTTCTATTTTATGCTCTACCAATTGTGTTATACCACGTCTATTATTTTTTCATTTTTTTATTTTAGTTAATTTTAAGAAAAGTAAAAATAAATAAATGCATAGTAAGTTGTGATTGGTTGAGTGTAAAGTGAAATAGTAATAATGATGTAGTTTTTTGTTAATCTTGAATTCTTATTAATTTCTATTGAATATTTAGAGTATAGTCGAATAAATTATCTCACATATATGTGCATCATATTGTAAAGAGGCATTTTTAACATTTTATTGAATAAAAGTAAAATAAATAAGTAAAATACATTATACACCCTGACATCAAATTTGGTCCAAGGCTTAGCGTAATGCTCCCACTACAAATAGGTCACACCCCTTCATTAAAAAAAAAAAAAAGCCTCATCCCTATTGTAAAAATAACCAAAATTGTATGATATTAATTATTATTTTTAACTGGTTGTGCACAATTTTTCTTATAGGTGATACTAGGAATACTATAAATTTTACTATAAGCTTACAAATTGATCTTCCACCAACCACATTAGTTTATAAACATTTTATAATAAAGATTTTTGTGGTTTTAGTATTTTTTATTTTTTCTTCCTCGTATCTAATAGCACCTCTAAAATACTAGACCAATAGAAACCTAACCCAATTTTTTTTTGAGAGAATTTTAACCTATGACGTCCGTTCCTGATGATAGCTCTTTATTAATAGACCAAGACACCAATCAGTTTTTGGTGTAGGCGAGGATTGAACTTCAGATCTCTTATTCAATCATCAGAGACTTTACCAATTGAGCTAATTAGAACCCACAAAAAACCTAACCCAATTGAAACACTAAATTGCTAAGAAAAATAATGTTGTAAATGTGCTAAATCATTAATGATGATTAATTTCCCCTCATTTGAGACTATAATTTTTGTAAATTGATATCCTACACCATAAATTATCATCTATTAGCCATCTAATATCGCATATAGCCACACATCAAATAATCTTTATCTCTCTCTTAGCACCAAAATATAAATTTGAAAAGTAGATTATAACTTTATTTAACCATGCTTCTCCTTATATCCAAGACAAAGTAAACATGTTTTAAAAAATAATAATAAATTTTCATCTCTTTTGTTAAATTTTATACTTTTATTTTCAGAAGATGTTAAATTTTATACTTGAGTTATGATATTTAGTTCATATATGAAATTAATATTTGTTCAGTTACTATTAATCCATCAAAATTATGGATTTAATTCATCAAATTAATTTTGATTTAATTAGTATTAAATAGATTTATTTAATTAATATTTAAATATAAAATGCCTAACTTAATTTTTTCGTGCCTTAGGCCCTAAACTATATTCAAGTCGGTCCTGCTTGATGTGCATCACAGTCTCACTGGTATGTGACTTAATGTACGTATCATATCAACATTATAGGAGTATGTTATACAAAAAACGTTTTTCACATCAATAATTACCATTTGCATAAATAAGTTAAAGGTTACGCTTTGTTTGATTCAATAGAAGCCTACTGTGAAGATAGGTTTTTTTTTTTTTTTTTTTTTTTGGTAATATCTGAAAAAAAAAATAAAAGAAAACTATATTTAGTCAACGAAAAACTCTATTAAGAATATGACTTATTTTTAGAAATTGTTTTCCATTAAATTTTTTGAAAACAATTTTATTTCATGTTGCGTTAAAGCTCAATTTGATGACTGGGTAGGTTGCTAAAATAGCAACTAGGGGGGTTTTACACCCCTAATGCTAATGCTCTAAGTGAGAATTTAAGACCAACAAGGTGAAATTGATATGCGATATTGGCTGAGGGAAATTGACACTTGCAAGACTCAATAAAGTGAAATATTGAAAATATATAAGAGAAGAAATTTCAAAAGTGAGATCAAAGAGATATATTTGATAGTGAAAAAAAAAATGTGATTTAAACAAATCTAGAACTAGATGTAAAGAAGGGGGGGGGGGGGGTTTCTTCCTTATAAAAACGGATCAACTCACTTGACTTGTAGTTTAACTTGACCCAATTTGCCATTTTAGCATTCAGAAGCATTTTTTTACTAGTAAAAAAATCCTAACCCATACTACTTTTTATCCTTTGGGTTAAAGTGAGTTAATTGGTGGGGCCCAGTTTTGCTAGGCCTATAAATGGTGTTGCTTGATTTTGACCCATGCTAACCAGTGTGCAAATTCTTTAACTAAACTAGGAGCACCTTAACTTTATAGTTTTGTTGTTCATAATAACACATCGCCTGTGATGGAGACATTGCTAGCCTTTGATAAGGTTGAGCTTTTTTACATGCCCACATTTAATATATCCTTGTGTAAAAGGGAAAGAAAATTCCTTACGATGTTTGCTATAGTTCATCTTTCATTAATATGGAATGTGTATTAGTTCGGGAGGGGAGGAGAGCACTCAACCATCAACAAATAAGGCATACTCGCCTTAACATTTAGATTTCGTTGAACTAGAAGTTTTGGGATCGGATCAAATACAATCAATCAAAAGTATACATTGAAGAGTAGTTTTTAGGTACTCCTAAAGTATGAAGAGAATAGTGCTCCATTTTCTCACATTTTTGGTGGGGTCTACTCATTAAATCCTAACCTGTACTATTTTTTATCCTTTAGGTTAAAGTGAGTTAATTGGTTGGGCCCAGTTTTACTGGGCCTATCAATGGTGTTGCTCTATTTTGACCCAGGCTAACCAGTGTGCAAATGCTTTAACTAAACTAGGAGCACCTCAACTTTGTAGTTTTATTGTTCATAATAACACATCACCTATGATGGAGACATTGCTAACCTTTGATAAGGTTGAGTTTTTTTATATGCCCACATTTAATATATCCTTGCGTAAAAAGGGGGAAAAAATTCCTTACGATGTTTGCTATAGTTCATCTTTCATTAAAATGGAATGTGTATTAGTTCGGGAGGGAAGGAGAGCACTAAACCATCAACAAATAAGGCATACTCGCCTTAACATTTAGATTTTGTTGAACCTAAAGTTTTGGGATCGGATCAAATACAATCAATCAAAGGTATACATTGATGAGTAATTCTTAGGTGCTCCCGGAATATGGAGAATGGTGCTCCCTCCTCTCACATCTTTGGTGGAGTCCACTCATTAAATTTATCATGGGGTCTACCATGAATGTGAGAAGAGGGAGCACCATTTCTTCGTACTTCGGGAGTACCTAAGAATTTTCCTACATTGATACTATAAATAATACCTATGGGAATTGTATCATAGGCCGCTCGGTCATTATTTGATTTTTTGTAGACACTTGAAATTATGTATCTACTAATTGTATTTTTTTTTTCTCTAGCTTGGTAGTTTCTGTAGCAGGTTTTTTAGACAACATAAGATTGGAACTTGAAGACGAACGAAAGCCATATAAGGTATCTGTGGGGGGTGAAAGCCCAACCTTATGTATTGGGCCTAGGGCCCCATTTGAAGATTACTATGTGTCCGAAGAGCGGAAAATGTGAGAAGGGGTCCATGTGGAAGAAATATACCTGGAAATGAACGAGGAGTATAGTCTGAAGAGATTATTCTCCTCGGATGCAAAGAGTCTTGGTCAAACAGACACCTGAAAGGTTCAGGCAATCCTTCTAATGATTTTAATGATAAGGATAAGCTTCAAGCACGTATGGAGAAGATAGGAACGGATAAATATCTAGAAGACAAGATGCAACCACTACATTAAATGCACTGCAACTACTTTTCTGGCCGCATTAATGTGGAGAAGACCCTTGAACAGTACAATCTTAGCTGCTACCACTCACAAAGAGCTAAAAAGGAGACTTGACGTGACATGTACTCAAGTGGATGCTCAGATGAAGAACAAGTAGACGATGGAGATGATGGGAGAGGACGCTATATAAAGGGAAGAGGCCTCTGATAATGGGGGATGGGAAAAAATCAGAATAAGGGTAAGAGAAAGACTTTACTGTAGCTCTAAGAATTATAATCAATGTTCAATCAATAATATATCTCTTCGGACACCAATTCATTTCGTTTTTTACGTGTATGTTTATGTTGGTTCACACTTGGGGGTTGTGGTTAACTGTTATCAATCTCATAATCAACCTAGCTTTTTCACCCACTCTCTACAAATTCATTTTTTTAGGGCTGAGGCTACAAATCCTAACCCTACAGTATCCATGAATAAAGATTCTCTAGGGTTTTTTAGGTAATTCTCTCATAGATTTATTGAAATTCTAACAATTCATTTAAATTTTGTTAGATCATCAATATCTTAGATTAAATATCAAAATAGTAGTTGTAAACCCCACCTATTTATGAATAAATGATTAATATTCAAAAAAAAATCTACAATAAAATTTAGAAGATGCTAATCCAAAAAGGATGTGATCGAATCTAGATTTTGTGATGAATGAAATTTAATATTTGGTTAACAAATTTTTATATATGAATTGATTTTTTTTTTCATAAAATGTGCATATTGTGTGTAAGGACACAATTTGGTTCCTAAACCTAAAAGGTAAAAGGATCTAGGCCTAAAGAGCCCAATATAATGAATTTGTAGAAAGTAGGTTAGAAAACTAGGTTTTAATAAGTTGGGTAACAATTGTAATGGATCCAGATCACAATAAAGTAAAGATAGACTGATTTTATCTAAAGAAAATCGTCCTCGACACAATCTGAGGAGATCAGTTCTTGTATATATTTCTTGTATTTGGTTACAAGCACAGTTCTTGTTGGTACATTGTTTTTCTCTCAATTTCTTGATCCCTTTTCCTCAGGGTCTTTTCTCTATTTTATACTATCTTCCTTCTTTCATCTCTACCCTCCACGTGTAAATTGGATTGTTGGTATTGATTCTTATCCTATCAGCACATTCCTGAAGTCTTTGCGAGTAACTGTAAGACTGAAAATTACCGTTCAAGTATCACTTCCTTATTAATGCGGTTAGAGAGTTAGCTACAGAGCATTCAATGTGGTGGTAGCAGTTTTCTCTTAGATATTTCATAACTTTCCTTCGTCCTGTGCTTTCATGATATACATCCTTATCAACAAAATCTCCTGAAATGTTGAGTCTGGATGGCAGACCGCACCTTTTAACCTCTGCTTTGCTCAGCCGAGGAAGTATCCCTTCTTGGACCACCTTTTTGGACCATCATGACCAGACCCCTTTCTTTATTCATTAATGCCAACCTCTATAACAACGTTTACCCGTCCTTGGACTACTAGGTGTCCTCAAACTGGGGCTCCGGCCCAATATATACTACTGGGCCTATCATTCCTACACTGTGCATTTTGGAAATTAAATTTCTCAATAAAAAAATGGTTTAATTTTTTTTTATGTGACTTTAATTTCCATTTGCTTCTTTGATTTAAGAGAGTGACATTAAGAGGAGGATTATACAATTGTACCTATTATGTATAAGATACCCACTATGCTCCGAATTCTTTATTGTCAAGTATTTTAATTTTAATTTTTAATTTTGATATATACATAAAGAACCTTTTATTTTGGTATATACATAAAGATATGTTAGTGATTAAAACATTGAAATACAAGTTTATGACAATAGTCATTATGCTTTATTGGCATTGAGTACACAAATATATGGAAATAATGGAAAATGACACAGCTACAAATGTTTTTACCAATATTTTTACAAATTATTAATTTACTAAATGATAATTGATAAGTGAAAAAATGATGTCAATAGTAAATACAAATAAAAACCAATAAAAATTTACCACAATAACAGTTTGTAAAAATATTGTAAAATAGTTTGTATCAATGGTATAACTCTAAAATTATCTTTGCGGTTATTTTGGACTTTTGAGTACAATGTGATCCTAGATTAATCCTATGTAATATTATGCTTGAGTCTTAATTAACGGTCATACCCTTTCTAAAGTATCAACTGCAGTACCAATCAAACTGTCAAGTGTCGACCAATATTCAACTAAAAGTTGTTATTACAGTACGTACTTTAATTTTAAGGGAAAATGTTTGATAGGGATGTATTGGTATCAACCAACCATGATCAATTTTTATGTTTAGTATTTGTTAGGTTTGATACATTAAAGAAAACTAGTTTGTAACTTCATGCATATGTATTAATACACTTAAAGATATACAATAAGATGTATAATATAATTTATATATATATAATTTAAATATTATTGATAGTTATTTTTATATTTTGTTAACTCTTAAAAAAAAAATTTTAGGATATTATTAGGTATAAAAAGTAAATTGTCCATTTTTTTTAAAAATTATTGTGAAACACTTTTTTTTTTTTTTTACGATTCATTTATTCTAGACTCTTTGATTTTTGTATTTAATAACTCACTTGAATGAATATTTATAATGTGATCCCACATTTTATTCTAAAATTAAGAAATAAAACTCTTTAAGAATAAATAATTTATGACACATGGTGCAAAATTGAAACTCTAATTTAGAATTATAATTTGAGTTCGCTTCACCTATTATTATATATATAGATTCATAAAACACACATATTGCTCTCTCTGGCTCTGCATGAACACATAGCCACGTACTAGAGCACACAAAACCCAAGTGTACAACAATTTCAAGGGCGTTTAATCTCCACTTCCACTCAAAATGTCTGGTTCTTTAATTGGTTGCAGAGACAAGAATGGCCACCCTATTGGCTGATTGATTGAATGAAAAAGTTAGTTTCACATTTAGATAATGCAAATCTGATTGGATTCTCTCTTCAACACACTAGATATGTTTTTATTAGGCTTCAATTTCCACCATAAATGCTATATCTGATAGAATGGTAAAACCATGTCCTGTAAATCTTATGGTGGTTTTGCCAACCTCAGGAAGAAGAAAAACTGAAAACCACCGATGGCGTCATAACAATCTTTTTGCATGGAAGGGTGATACCCAAGTGTGTGATCATCTAGGGCTCCAGTTTGCTACGTGTGCTACACTGCTACCCTACTATCACTATGAGATACGTGGCCCACACAATGTTATGCAGATTGAATAATTTCATTTGTGCACATCTGAGTTCAAACTGATCTTGTCCAAACTTCCTACAAAGGCATAGTTGAGGTTGGTTGGGTCGGGCTAGCCTCTAGGATCACAATGAAATTATGTGAAACTTGAATCACAAATACATACACACATCAACAACGTTTGTACATATATATAGTTATGTATGTGTTTATTATATTCCTTGAAAAGATTTGTAAATTTTTTCATATTTTGTGAGAGAGAACTAAACAAAAATTATAGAGAAATTCTTATTCCAATTTCTTTATTATATTTTTAACATCATAAACTTTACAAAGACTATCTTCCATATAAAATTTAATTATTCATTTATTATAGAGTGATTAAAAGATTTATAATTTTGATATAAAAAAAATGAATTCAAATTGAGCATTTATATGGTATCTGTAATATATTTGTACCTTTATTAAGTTATTATAAGATCCCTTTAAAAAAAAAAAAAGTTATTATGAAAGTATATTTTTCTTTATTGAAACTTTTTAGTTTTACCTCTAAAAAAATTTAAATTTTATTTCGAAAAATAACTTGAATTACCGCCCACAGGCCACAAAACTAACAAACTAATGTAATATACTAGATTCTTAGCAAACTATCATTGCAATAAATCTAAATAATAATAATTGATTCTCTTTTTAATTGAAATCTTATGTCACTTTGCACTCTTTCCTATCTTAAAAATTAACAAAATAAAAGAAAATAAAGAAATACAAATAAATTGAACGGAAAAAATATTTTTGAGTACTAAAAAAATATACAAATTAAGAAAACATTAAATGTGGTTTGAAAATTACATTGTAGGAACTTGGTTGAAAAAATCTAAAGGATCTTAGACAAAATTTTACTGCTCATACTAAAGAAGTATTTTATTTTGGATTAAATGAAAATATTTTTTAAATTTTGTGGAATTTTTTATAGTTGAGTTTAAAATCAAAGTAGTAATTTAACTTTTTTATTTTACTTTGGTAATATAATTTCACTTAAAGTAAACTATATTAATAAGTTTAATGTACATAAATAAGTCATATAAATCCAAATTTTATTATTAAATTTTGTAATGATATAATAATAATTTTATAGGAATTTTTTTTTTACCATAACTAAATGACTAACTATTTGTAATTTCACAATTCTCATATAGTGTACCAAAGTTCTTCTAGTTTCATATGGAATAATTTTTTGTACTAAGATAGATTTTAGCCACGACTTTCAGTTAATAAAGACTCATTGTGCTTGTGAATTGAAATAATTTTAAAGGTTTATAGTCTTAATTTTTTAACATAATTTTAAATTTAATGTTTAATTCGAAACCATCTCTAACTATGTAGAAATTACAAAATTTATGTGAGTCTTGAAAGACTGACCACTTTATAAAATTAAAAAAAAAAAAAAAAAGTGTTACTTCTTGATACTTGATTATGGTTTTTTTTTTTAATCGTTCAATAGTTACAATAAGGAAAAGAATTTGAACCCTGAATAGATCTATTGAAAATATCAAGGGATACCTCTATCCACAAAGGTGGACAAGCCACTCTCGATTGGAAGGCTATTAGCATATCTTTGTACCATTGAAATTGTAGGTTTAAAAAAAAAATCTAAAAATTGTACTAGTTTTAGTGATAGCTAAGTTTTAGAAATTAAAAAAAAAAAAAATTGTTCATAACAAATTATCATACAAGTTAGGTTATGCTTTGAACCCAATCCAGCCCGAAGTATAAGCCCAAGTCAATTGGGGTTCATTGCATGGGATCTACAAATGATTCCCAAGTCAAAATAACGGATTACATGGTACTAGAAATGCAAAATAATATAACGAAATTACACTACCCATTTAGCCAAATTTCACAACTGCAAATGTCTCTAAGGGTTTGTTTGGTTGGAGGGGTGGAAAAGTGGGAGGATGGAAAAATGAGAGGATAAAAAAGATTTTAAATTTCCTTTTATTTTTTTGGTTGAGAGTGAAAAATGGAGGGATGGAAAAAGTGAATTTGTATAAATTTACTCATACACCCTTATTAAAAATGATGCCCAATTAAAACAAAAAAAGTGACAAAAAAAAAAAAACACAAAAGAAAGCTAAAGAAGAAAAAAAAATATATGAGCAACGTACATTGGATGAAGCCTGCCCAGTAAATCAAAAGAAAAAAAAAAGGAAAGAAGAGGCAATGTCTAGGAAAAAAAAAAAAGAAAAAAAGAGAAGAGAAGAAGAAGAAGAAGAAAAAGAGGAGGCAACGACTAGGGAAAAAAAAAGGGTGAAGAAGAGCAATGTACGGACAAAGCCCATGTGTAAGTGCACAAGAGCATTTTCATCCATTAAGTAGCCTCATTTTCGGTTTTCTCTCCATCTGGGCCCTACCTAACCAAACACATTTCAAAAAGTTTTCATTCCCATTTCCTCTCTAAAGTTTTCCATCCACCCTATTTCCTCCAAACAAACACACCCTAAGGGTCCATTTGGTTGAGATGATGGAAAAGTGAGAAAATAGAAAATAACGAGAGGATGAAAAAGTGAGAGAATAAAAAAGATTTAGTTTTCCCTCGATGTGTGTTTGGTTGGAAAGATAGAAAAATTGTGGGATGTAAATTTTTTTTGTTTGGTTTTGGAGAAAAGTGGGAGGATAGAAAATGTAGTTTATATAAATTTACTATTATGACCTTAGTACATAATATGTAAAATATAATTTCTTTGTCATCCAAAAAAAATATATAATTTCTTTGTAATCATTAAATAAGAAGAAAATATTAATTATTATTAATTAAAATTAATAAAATAACATTCTATATAATATAATATATTAATTATTTTTTTACTCATTATATTATTATATATAATATAATATAATATATATGATATATTAGTGGCTAGAAGAAAGAAAGAAAAAAACTTAGCAAAGAACAAACGTGGACATGTTGTTTAATTGTTTCATGTGGTTGCTTATGGCTGTGTAGAAGAAAGAAAAGAGAAGTAAGGAGAGAGATACTCATTAAATTGGGGCAATATGGTAACTAGGCAAGCAACAAGCTTTTCATGCTCGTTTTCTCTCCAATTTGGAGAAATAGATTTTTTGTGGGCCTTGGTGAAAATTCTTGGGCCCCACCATAAAATTTTCTCCCCTTCTCTCCTTAACAAACAACACCAATTTCTATTCTCTCTCTTTTATTTTCCAATCACCATATTCCACCTCCAACCAAACATACCCTTATTGTAATTATTGAACAATTAAAAAAAAAAAAAAAAGTGTATAAACATTAGAAAGGTCATGCTAGTTGATAACCTTGTCTTTGATTTTGAATTAATGGTAAGTTTTGTTTATTTAATGGTGATAGAGGGAATGAAAATTCTATTCTTAAATCTTAACCAAAAGTGGAGCTATAAATGAACTAAAATTTTTATAAACAATTTGGGCTCAGCTGACAAGCCATCAAAATTGCAGCAAAATGGTACCCTCCTAGACAGTAATGGTATAAAACAAATGTTGATGGGGCATTCTTCTCCGAAACTGATGAGGCTGACATTGGCATGGTGGTTTGTAACTCATAGGGACACGTCATGGTGGCAATGCCAAAAATTATTCTTGTTAGATGTATTAAGTTTATGTGTGTAGCCTCAAAAAACTTAATTATATTACTCAGCCCATGTATACTTTACCTCATAATCCCTCTATATACCATATTTAGAGTTCATTGTAATCATAAAATTGAGATTATTGAAGTTGTAGCCGTAAAAAGCTTTCTCCTTGAATGTAAGCCGTTAGGTCAAACCATTACAATGAACCCTAAATAGGGTATATATATAGATTAGAAGTTAATAGTTAGAGTTAAGTATAATTGAGCCTCTTGGGCCTATACACATAAACCTAATACCCTTAATAATTCCATTGCCATAATTTTTTAAGGAGGTAGAATCTTTAGCAGCTAGTCGAATGACCCCTTTTGCTGTTGCAATTGGAATTGATCAAATTGTTATTGAAAGATATTCTATGATAGTGATGAATCATCAAGAGTGATTTTCACTTCTCACAGTTTGGACACATCATTCAAGAGGCCCAAGCTTTAGCTTAGGGGTTAATAGCCCATAAATTCTCTCTTGTTCATAGAATAAGTAATTTTATGGCTTATGCTTTAGTTAGGAGAGTCAGAAACTATCCAACATTTTTGTCTTGATGATTCCTATGTACTGTTATTTGCATCTTTTGGTAATTGAAAATTTGAAATGGTATGCAATGTTTTCCCTGTTTGGCTTCAGAGCTGATATTTGGTTCACAAAATTTATACACTCATATGTATTATCTCCTAAACATTAACATTCATATCATTTGACACCACAACCAGAGACATAATGCTTAAAAAGTGGATTTAAATCCAAAACACTGTCAGAGGTTTTTTTTTTTTTTTTGACAAATCCAAACCATTTCTCCCTGAATTTGTTGACAAATGCTAATATATTATCCCCAAAATATAGCTGCAAACCAAGAAACCGTATTACAATTACATATTATCGACTGAAATGCCCTTATTAGGGGTAGGGAAGGAGGGATGGTGGGGTTGTGGTACCAAGATCACCCCTGAAATATGTAGAGCTTCTTAAGAAATAATAATAATAAATATAGGAAACTGGTAAGAAGAATTTATTAATATAAATTAACTTTACAATTACTTTTCAAACCAAAGAGATTAATAAATTCTGAAACTTCTTCCACCCAAATTTCACAATGATCAACTCTCAATAGCTCTTGGGCTAACATAAACTTCAAATCCCTCTATTTTATTAAATAAATTTATCACCACTCTTATAAAGTGCCATACAGGTATAAACAAAAAAGAAATTCAACCATGAATGCCTGAAAGATTAAAGTTGGGCATGCAGGTTTCGAACTTTGAAAAGCATCATGGACAAAAAAAATACGCAGCAAAAGTATTCTCACAACCAATTATTGGAATCAGCATCTATACACATGGGTAAACAATGATATCTTGATATATCTACATGGAATCACACAGGTCTAAAAGTGAAGGGCTGAAAAAATAATGCTTGGTGATCTTGGGAAAGAAGAAAAAAAGTTGGGGGGGGGGGGGGGGTGGGGAGTGGGGGGGAAGGGTGAGTACAGAGAGGGGGAGAAACCCCAACAATACAAATATGAAAGGATTTGTTAAAGATAAAAAAGACTCATGTAAGACTAAGATATGACCAAGTAATGGAAGAGATGTCCTTATTTGAAGATGAGTACATTTTTACTTTTCTATATTATACATACACCTCTTGTAAAACATTGCAAATTATAGCTCCTTTTCCTTTTGAGCATCAAGAAGGGTTACTAAAAGGTGTAACAATAGAATTACAAGCCTAAATTTCCACTCAAATCTTCTTTTGTAAAGTAAATCAAAATGAGTCAAATGAGCATGAATGCTAAACTATATTTATATACAACTCTAATAAATCAAACCAGAGTTTGTCCATTTACTTTTAGGGATGACAAGGTGTAGTTTCTTTAACAACAACAACATAGCCTTATTCCCAAAATTTTGGGGTTTGCTATAGATTCTCAACAGATTACTAAGGATGGCTACATGTATTCTTTTCCTCCATTCTATTGACATATCCTTTTTTATTACCTCTACTAATGTTGTATTAGGTCTTCTTCTACCTTTTTTGGTTCCCTCAACTTGGTGTGGTTTCTTTAAGTTGAGGACAATTTTTTTGGTTAAAACAATACTTTTTTAGAACTGGTTAGTATGACATCATGTCAGCATTCACTTACTTCACTTTCACAAATAACTCTAAACTGATTGCAATAAAAAAAATATAATATTGGACCCAAACCATGTATCTATGTGCAATCTCAGACATGCCCAAAACAAACCCCGACTTAGCTAGATTCCAAACACAATTTCTGTGCACACATAGAAAACTGATTATTTATAATTACAACATCCAACAACTTTTTAACTTCTTTACAAATCAATAGCCACGAATAATTAGTAGACCACAGCCAAGACATATTTTTGGGACTAAGGCTATGTTGTTTAAAAATCTAGTAGCAAAAGTCAGTAACATATATTTCAATACTCATTTCTAAGTAAATAACATCATATTAAGTAAATGATCTTCAAGAACCATTTTCCATTACCAATCAACATGAGCTTCACGTCTTAAACATCAGACTTTCTCTATCTTTGATTTGCTTCAAGATAACTACATGCTCATTTTATGAGCTTCTAATTCTTAGCTGGCAACACAACATAGCAATTAATGTTTTAAATTTTCAATCTTCTGCAACAACATCTGAACAACATAACATTGCAATTTATATTTCAATTTATCAACCTTACATGACAAAATCCAATCTAAGTAAAATTTAAACAATGTAGGAATCCTAAGTAGGAAGTTTAAAGAGCCGACATCAAATTTATAAGCTTTCCATAAATCTCACTCTCAGCATAACTCAACTTAAAGAAATTAATAATAAAAGCCAAAGTATTTTAACGAGACAGCAAATAATCCTAACATTATTGTTTTTCAATAATTATAGCATAAATTTATGAGGAAATGTTGCCTAAGATGATTTGGTCATATGAAAAGGAGAGAGAATAATGCACTGGTAAGAAAGAATGAGTTGATTCAAGTTGAGGGAACTTAAAAAGGTAAAGGAAAACCAAAAATAACATTAGTAGAAGTAGTTTCAATTAGATAGAAAAGAAGAAAAGAATAGTTACGACATTTTTTTTTAATATAGAAATTCTACTTTAGTCTAATATATGTGTGTGAAGCTCCTCACAAGAACTTTGTACGATCATGCCAAGGGTGTGCAGTAGCTAAAAATATTCGTACTAATTAAAGTACAATGAAATGCTTAATTGAAAATTGAAATAATGAATAAATGCTAAAGAAGCTTTAATTAGTTTTAGTAATAAGCAATAACACCTCTTAACCTCACATAAAAGACATTGAATTTTCCATTCAAAGAGCAAATCAATAAGCTAAAAAGCAAAAACTAATTAGGTTTAGGAAGTGGCACCAATTATTTTCAGGTCAAGGAATTTCAAATCCAAGCCGAATAGTCATAAACAAAAAATCAGTTCATTTTAGGCATTTCACATGACCTAAAAATTATAAAAACAAAAAAGGGACTAGATTCGCAAACCAGATGAGATCAATTGGTCTTGGGATCAGGCATGGGGAAGAGGCCGGACGAGGCGCCACGTGGCGGAGCGAACCCTAAGAATTTCTGCAAATTGGTGCGAATGCTAATCGAGCAAAGAAAGTACAAAAATGGCATCGAGCAATCGGTGACGTCGTCGCCGTGTAAACCTCTATGGCTCATCTTCATGACAATCCCGAAGGGCTTGAACGGTAATTTCGCCACGACCTTGCCTTCAAACAAGGAGTTGAGGAGGCCAAAAACGACGAAGAGAACAAGCGCGACCACGGCACCGGACTTGAACTTGAAGAGAGAAAGGTCGCGGCTCGACTCCTTGAGACTCGTCTCGACGCGATCGATCTTCTTGGTCTTGGATTTCTTGTTGCTGATTTTGACTTTTGCGACGGAGGAGGAGGAGGAGGAAGAATTAGGGGATTCGGTTTTCATGGTCTCGAGTTTTTTGGCGGCTTTGTCGATTGAAGAGCGGAGGGATTTGTAGGAGTTGGTGCGGTAGATGAGGAGCCAGGAGATGGCCTCGCAGACTATGGCGGTGCAGAATGAGATGCCCACCACTGTTAGGCTGTCTGAGTATTTGTATGACGAGAAATTGAACAGTTGAGATGTCGCCATGTTTCCAAGCTTGCTTGGTAATGGCGATGAGATGTGTTTGTGTTTGCGTTTGCGAGAGATCTGAGTTTTGTTTACAGGTAATTAATTAAACTATCTTTGTATAGGATATATATATAAGTCAAAATGAACTCTTATCTTCGGATTACAGCTTGGAATCTCATCTTATTCTCATGTCGTTTTGGTTTTTTTTTTCTTTTTTCTTTTAAGCTTGAGATCGGTGTCGTTTTGGGGTTCAACAAATAACTCTCACAGTTAATCAAACTTCTAAGGGCAACTGGTCTCACCAGGATAATCAAGGGGCTTTTCACCCGTGCTAAGAAATTTATTAAAACGAGAAATTATGATTAGTGTAACCTAATTTTTATTTAGAGCAATACTAAATAACATTTTTTTGTTAAAGATTAATTACTATTTACTGTAAAAAAAAAAATGATTAATTACTATTCTTTACTACTTTAATAATTATGAAAAATATTATGAAATTTGTTGTTTTTAGACTTTTTGTGAAAGTCTCAAATTGACAATACAATCCAACTACTAGGATCTTAATAAGCTAGATCAGAATTTACAACTTTCCCCCTTTTGATGTTTAGTGCCTAAGAACTACTAGTACTACTAATGTTGGAATGTTTCTTTTAAATCCATACCAATGGAAGCACTAGACTTTTATAATTGATAATTTGATAGCAACAAATAAATTATTGGAATTTTAGGATAACCCCCACAAATCACAAATGAGGCATATAATTGTTACATTTACAGTGATGAAATGAAGTTGAAATGAAGTTACAATGACATACATGTCTGGCACAAATTTTTTCCAGAAGCACCAAACTGTTTCAATCAAAAAAACCACTAGCACCAAACTGTGTGTTGTGATATCCATGCTATTCATAATTGGTTTTATGTAGAAGGAATAAGAATCAATGTACCTATTTTGCAAAGGATGAATAATGCAGATGAAATGAAGTTACATAGATCTCTTGTGAAATATTTTTTTTTACAATTTACAAACCTGATTGCCTCTCTCTCTCTCTTCAATTTTTTCTCTCTCTACTTTCTCCATCTATTTTGGCACTGCTATTGCCACAATTCTTTTTTTTTCCCCTCTCTCTTCTCTCCTCCAATTTTGGCAATTCCCATGCCACAATTCCTTTTTTTTTTCTCTCTCTCCTCTCTCCTCCTTTTCGGGCACTCCTATTTCAGGTAGCTGAAAAATTGGGCACATATTTCGGCAACCACATCGCCAAAATTCCTTTTTCTCTCTCTTCCTTCTGTCACATCATTTCTCTCTCTCCTTTCTCCTACATTTTCTCAGAATTTCAGCAATGATATTATTGAAATTTGCATCTCTCATCATTTTCCTAGATAAGTTTAAACAATATCCATATCACAAATAAACTTTATTTTATATAATATTCAGCCAAAAGACTCCTAGGGTTAAAATAGGGACAAAAAATAGTCATAAACTGGCATGTTTGAGTAATATAACAACAATAATAACTAATTTTTAGTCGCATAATTTTAAGAGTAAGTTATAGATCCTCAACAAATTAAGCAAAGTTAGCCATAGATATTCTTTTCCACCATTTTATTATATCAGAAGGTGATGGGTAACCAAAAAATCAACCATCTCTGATATCGTACTTCATCAGAAGGCATACATACTCTTTTGTCCCACCACACATCTCAACTGTTTTTCAAGTCGACTTGGCTTCTATTTCTCAATAACATTTACAGCTTCATTAAAAAAAAAAAATGTCATACTCTTTGTTATTTTTTTTGTTGACATGTCATTTTTTTCTATTTCTATTAATGTAAGTTCTAGAATTCCTCTATATTTTTTCGTTCCCTCAAATTTGAACAATAAAATTCATAAATTATGTGGTAGAATTACTCCAAAAAAAAAAAAATTTATGTAGTAGGAGCATATTTTGTACACCTAAGTTTCTCTTTCTCTCACATTTTTCGACAAGGCAATGCTTTAGCTTTTGCCTTAGCCAAGAGAGCTAGAATTTCTTTTCGGATTTTTGCTTGGATGGAGTCTGTTCCACCAAACCTCTATGACTATTATGTTGTAGATTTTCTTGCTATTAATTAAATAAAACAAACATGTCTTTCTTCTTTAAAAAAAGAGCATACTTTGTACACCTAAGTTTAATCAAAATCAAAAATTATGTTGGAGGAATATATATTTGTTGAAAGGGGGGGTACAATAAGTCGTGAAACTACGTTTAGTTTATTAGAATGTTTTGGACTTCAGTTTACTAATGCTTTCTGTAGTACCCAAAATAGAAAAGGAGATGGGGGGTTAAGGGGTAATAACTTGGGCTTAATCACAAACATTAAGAAAGAATTTCAACTTTTAATATGTTCCTTCATACCCTCTTGCACAAATTAAGATACCTCAAATTAATACTTTCCCCTGACTTTTTATTTCATAAATCTGTAACCATTTTTGGGATTTAAACTTTTTTGTTGTCAAATGTTCTATAGTCTTATGGTTTGATTCGTTGTGGTTCCTAAGAATGATAGATTGGTGTTCCAAATTGTCAGCTTATAGATTTTATTGAAAAAAAAAAATTTAGAGATGAAATCCTGATTACATTACCGTAGGCCAAAATTGGTAGGTCTCATATTTGGTGTGTTTCAAGTTTATATGTGGTGTTAAGTTATTTACTTAGGTTAGTTTGTTTCTGTGAATCTCTTTATTTTTGTAGTTTCTTACTTTGAGCAAATTATTATATGCTTTAAATATATTTCCTTTTGCAAATTATTAGAGAGATTAGTAAACGGCGGATAATTAAAGCCAAAACCGCATAACTCCACACCCCAAAGTGTACTTACCCAACCCAGAGTTCTAGTATAATTTTTATATTTATATTTAAATTTATTTATCACTTCAATAGGATGAACTTTTCGCTTTACATTATATTTACATTTGAATTTTAAATGTATTTCTATAGTCTATGCTAGGCAAGGAAAGGACTACATACTTTTTCTTAGTATCATGCATCTTGGAAATGTTTATTTTGTTAGTGAAAAAATGGACTTAGATTAGTAGTTGGGTAGTTTCAAGGTAAAGTTTAATATGGCATATCAAGTCTTATGTCATTATGGAATTATTATTCTTTCACCATTGTAGAAACCAAAGATTTTTTCATCCACTACCATGCACATTAAATTAAGCAAGTTTTATTTGGATTGGGAGATGATGAGATATTCTTGAGGTTGGTTTGTATGTTTATAATTAAAATTGTCCTATCAAAGTTAATGCTAAATTTGATGTTTGTTGATACCCATTTTCGCGACACATTTTCTACAAGTTCAATTCAACTAAGCCCGACTTCCTTGTGGGCTCAATTCATGTACTATATTTTATTTTATTCTTTTAAGCATGACCCAATATCATGTGACTTATTGGAGAAATTGAGGAAGTGTGGTTTGGAGGGTATGGGTTGATTCCTTTTGGACCTTTTGCATGAGCCCAACACATGTGTGCTA
The DNA here is from genome assembly GCA_032727855.1 of Quercus ilex subsp. ballota. Taxonomy (NCBI): domain Eukaryota; kingdom Viridiplantae; phylum Streptophyta; class Magnoliopsida; order Fagales; family Fagaceae; genus Quercus; species Quercus ilex. The sequence continues at coordinate 27,434,134 of CM064914.1, read as the reverse complement.
CCAAGTGGGTAAGGGACACTGATAGCACCTCAGGCTCATGAAGGAGGTCTTGAACCCAAAATTTCCACCCCAAAACAAATTTTATGCTCTGGCTGACTGTGGCTCAAAGTTTCGGTCCAAACCCTTTTTTTTCCTTAAAATAGTTGGCTCTCATTGGCCAACTCCAGCTACTAGCCCTCACTTAGGTGAGCCTCCCAAGAGTCTGAAATAACTGAAACGGAGGAGCTAATGAGGGTTTAGTCAAGCATTTCCCTTAATGATGATAAAAGTAAGCCTTCATTTTATCCAAGCAAAAGCAAACCTAAAATTACTACTTACTTAACATCTTGGGGTCCAAAGCCTTTTCTATTGACCAAAAGCCAATCATTAGCAACACCCCAAACTCAATATTAAACTCTCCCTTTAGCTAAAAAACCAACCAACTACGTTTACCTCATAGAGCTAAAACTTGAGAGCAAAAGTCCATTAAGCTAGCTAACATTCTCACAATTCTAAAGTTTGAGGGTGGAAATATGGGTACAGGGGAACCTTCCCTCTTCTTGTTGACTGTGGGTCGAAGTTTCGGACCTGTGTTGTTTTTATGTATTTTTCAGCATTTTAGTTATGGCATTTTGATTTCTCTCTTGTTAAAGCACCATTAGCCTTTTGTTCATTATACATTTAGAATTTTGGGCTTGGACTTCCACAAATAAACACTTCTAAAGAACCCAATGGGAGATTTGGGCTAATCTTGCATTTTTGACCCAGGTCGCAAAAACATCCCCGACAATGTCTAAATCTCTTTGATTTTTTTTCCTATTTAAAACTTAGGTTCATTTGTTCAATTTCTTTAGTTGAAGCAGTATTATAACGAAGAATGTGAAACGAACAACAATCATGCTTTTCCACCAATTTGCTTCCAAGGAAGGACGATCACACCATTATCTTTAGTTAGATTTTTTTTTCAATTGCTAGATATATTTTTCTCTCCATCATAGTGGATGTTATAGTTTTAGTTGTTTAGAATAGGCTTAAAAGAAAATCTATTTGTAAGATAACACATATTTTTATAGATAGCATACTGAGTGTTATATACATTTGAAATTTGAAATTCATTCCAAGTGTTATTTTTCAAAATTTATGAATTCAATTGCATTAGCTACATACTTATTTAATTAAATCTAAGACTTTTGAAACAAAATGTTTTCTCCAAATATTTATCTTAAATCATTTGAATATATTTGCTTTCCCGGATTCTAATTATTTTTATGTACAAAATTTATTTGTGGACTCTTACAAAATTTTCATTATGTTGTGAAATGATAGAAATATATAAAAAAAAGTAAAAGAAACAAGAAATATATATTGATAAACTCTTATAATTAAGTGGTCATCCACAATTCTTTTGATCTCTCTTCTATGTGCACAATAACAGTAAAGTAATCCCACATATATATAAGACCTTAGAATGCTTGTAGAGTTTATAGGATAAGGTTGTAATAATGAGTACACTTATGGATATACATCTCCCCTATAGACACTTATGGATATACATCTCCCCCACATAATCTTTTCATTGCCCAAAGTTTACACATTCCAATCAGACTTTATTTCTAACACTCCCCCTTGGATGACCACTTTTTAAGAATATGCCTCGTTAAAACCTTGCCAAATAAAAACCCTGTGGGAAAAAAAATTTGGCTAAGGAAAAAGAGTACAATATTCTTGTATAACTTCTAGTGCCTTAAGATTGCCTCATTAAAACCTTGCAAAGGAAAACCCAGTGGAAAAAAACCTTAGCGAAAGAAAAAGAGTACAATCAGCACACATCTTTTAGAAACTTTACTCCCCCTCATGAGTATATCGAATATCCTTAAGTCGACGCATACCAATGTTGTGCACCATCTTCTTAAAATTCGCAGTTGGTAATGGCTTAGTGAACATATCGGCCAAATTATCACATGATCGTATCTGCTTAACATCAATATCGCCACTCTTCTAGAGCTCATGTGTATAAAAGAATTTTGGTGCAATATGCTTGTTTCTATCACCCTTGATATATCCTCCCCTAATTTGAGTGATACAAGCGGTATTATCTTCGTATAATATCATTGGATCTTTTATGATTGATGATAATCGACAGTTCTCACGAATATGTTGAATTACCGATCTCAACCAAATACATTCACGACTTGTTTCATGAATTGCGATAATCTCTGCATGATTTGAGGAAGTAGTAGAAATTGTTTGCTTAACAGATCTCTATGAAATAGTAGTATTTCCATAAGTAAATAAATATCCTGTTTGTAATCGGCCTTTGTGTGGATTAGAAAAATAACCTGCATTAGCATATCCAACTAACTGTGGTTTTGATCCATTTGGATAAAATAATCCCAAATCAGTAATCTCACGAAGATAACGTAAAATATGTTTAATTCCATTCCAATGTCTTTGAGTTGGTGCAGAACTATACCTTGCTAGTAAGTTAATTGCAAATGCTATATCAGGTTGTGTGTAATTTGCAAGATACATCAAAGCACCAATTGCACTAAGATATGGTACTTCAGGACCAAGAATTTCTTCATCATCTTCTTGTGGTCGAAACGGATCTTTCTTGACATCAAGTGACTGACCCACCATTGGAGTGCTCAAAGGATGAGCTTTATCCATGTAAAATTGCTTCAGGACTTTTTCTGTGTACGTTGATTGATGAACAAGAATTCCATTTGGAAGATGTTCAATTTGCAAGCCAAGACAAAATTTTGTCTTACCCAGATCTTTCATCTCAAATTCATTCTTTAAACAATTTGGTGTTTTTGTTAACTCTTCTGGAGTTTTTACAAGATTTAAATCATCAACATATACTGCAACAATAGCAAATCCGGATTCTGATTTTTTGATAAAAACACATGGAAAAATTGGATTATTCTCAAATCCTTCTTTCAAAAGATATTCACTGAGGCGATTATACCACATGCGTCCGGATTGCTTAAACCCATATAAGGATCTTTGTAGCTTGATAGAATACATACTTCGAGATGTAGGATTATATGTTTCAGGCATTTTATATCCTTTAGGGATTTTCATGTAGATATCATTATCTAATGATCCATACAGATATGCTGTAACAACATCCATTGATCGCATATCCAAATTTTCTTTTGCTACCAAACTAATCAAAAATCTGAATGTAATTGCGTCCATTACAGGAGCATATGTTTCTTCATAATCAATATCAGGTCTCTGCGAGAAACCTTGTGCTACAAGTCACACTTTGTACCTTATAATTTCATTTTTCTCATTTCGTTTACGTACAAATACCCATTTGTACCCAACAGGCATTACACCTTTAGGTGTTCAGACTACAGGTCCAAAAACTTCACGTTTACTTAGTGAATTTAATTCTGCTTGAATCGCCTCTTTCCACATTGGCCAATCATTTTTACGTTGACATTCATCAACTGTTTGTGGTTCATATTCATTATCATTACTTCTGATAATATCAAGGGCAACTTTATATGAAAATATGTTGTCGACAACAATTTTATTTCTATCCCATATTTCTCTTGTATGTACATAATGTATCGAGATCTCGTTATTTTCAGGTACCTGATCCTCTTCAGGGGATAACTCTTTAAGAGGTTTATTTTCAGGAGATTTTTGTTCATAAGTTTTGGATAGATCAATTATTTCTGTGACCTGTTTCTTAGGTATAGCCTTTTTATAGGCTGCAACTTGTTTTTCTTGTACTTTTCTCTTCCGAGAAATTTTATCTTTAACACCGATAGGTCTTCCACGCTTCAGGTGTGGATTTGATTCATTTGCTGCTGTATTAACTGATTGTCCTACAGGAACTTCAATCCGTGCTGTAGTATTAGCAGCTGGAATGTGAGATTTCACTATTTTCTTAATGTCGGTGAATACATCCGGTAATTGATTTGCAATTCCTTGCAAACGAATAATCCTTTGAACTTCCAGTTCACATTGATTTGTACGAGGATCAAGATGAGATAGCGTCGAAACATTCCAAGTAATCTCATGTCGTGCTTCAGGCAACGACTTTTCTCCCCCTAATGGTGGGAAGATTGTTTCGTTAAAATGACAATCCTCAAAACGTGCCTTAAAAACATCACTAGTTAGAGGTTCAAGATATCTAATGATAGATGGGGAATCAAAACCCGTATAAATTCCAAGTCTACGTTGAGGACCCATCTTAGTGCGTTGTGGAGGTGCAATAGGTACATATACAGCACAACCAAATGTGCGCAAGTAAAAAATATTTGGTTGTTGGCCAAGTACAAGTTGCAATGGTGAAAATTTATGATAAGCAGTTGGCCTAATACAAACTAATGATGCAGCATGTAAAATAGCATAACCCCAAGCAGAAACTGGTAATTTTGATTTCATAAGCAAAGGTCGAGCAATAATTTGAAGTCTCTTGATAAGTGATTTAGCTAAACCATTTTGAGTATGTGTATGGGCAACAGGATGTTCAACATCAATTCAAATTGACATGCAATAGTCATCAAAAGCTTGAGATATGAATTCACCAGCATTATCTAAACGAATTTTCCTAAATGGATAATCAGGAAATTGTGCTCGCAACCTAATTATTTGAGCAAGAAGCCGAGCAAATGCGACATTTCTAGTAGAGAGTAAACATACATATGACCATCTGGTTGATGCATAAATTAAAACCATAAAATACTTGAATGAACCACAAGGTGGGTGTATTGGTCCACATATATCACCCTGAATTCTTTCTAAGAAGGATGGACACTCAACAACAATCTTTGAATGTGATGGTTTGGTAATTAATTTACCTTGAGAACATGCATTACATGGATAATCACTAGGTAAAAGAATCTTCTGGTTCTTTAAGCTAGGGATGTCCGTGGGAGTTTTCAATAATTCGACGCATCATTATTGATCCTGGATGACCTAGACGATCATGCCAAAACATAAAAACCTTTGGGTCTGAACACTTCTGGTGTATTGCAACATTTGTTTCAATTGTTCTCATTATAGTATAATATAACCCAGAAGAGAAAATAGACACTTTTTCTAATATGAGCTTCTGGCCCGATACTATTGAAGTAATATAAAGAAATTCTTCACTGCCTTCGTTATTGGTTTCAATATGATAACCATTATAACGTATATCTTTAAAGTTGAGTAAATTTCTGTTTGATTTAGAAGAATACAAAGCATCATCAATACAAAATTTTGTGCCCTTTGGCAACATGATAATCGCTCTTTCAGAGCCTTCAATTAAGTTTGATGAACCTGATATGGTATTGACATTGGCTTTGCATAATTTTAAAATTTGAAAATATTTTTTATCTTTAAGGATCGTATGAGTTGTTGCACTGTTTGCTAGACAGAAATCTTCTTTATTCATCTTGGAATTGATTTTACCAGTAGAACCCATGCATCTTCATATATGCAAAACATAAATTAAACTTTATTAATTTAAACGTAAATAAAACATAGCAAAGTAAACATACTTATTACAATGCAATAATATAATAAAAGAAAACAATTAATTTGTATGGTGATTTTCATCACTAATCAAATTATCAAATTTTCTATCAACGACATATCAAGATGAGTCATATCCACTCCATTTAAAAAAATCTAGATAAGTCATAGGATCTTCAAGATCATTATGATTAGCAAAGTTCGTTTCAAATCCCTTTTCATTTTCTTTTATGGAAGCTTGGTACAAATCTACCAAATGTTTAGGAGTACTATAGGTACATGACCAATGGCCTTCCATACCACACCTATAACACTTAATTTCATAATCCTTTAATGGTTTTCAGTAACAACTCATTATTTTGTTCAGCCATTAGAAGATTAAACATTAATTCATAACACTTTATGAACATATGCATTCGATATTGCTACTGCAGGAGCACATTCGAAACATGATATATGTGTCTTCTATTATATAATTTTAATTGTGGGCTGATTTTAAAGTGCCAGATTAACTCACTTGCACCCTTAGTTTATTGCAACTTTAGTCATATTGAGCTTTTAGGATGATCAAGTTCTTCTAGAACTTGTAATTCTCCAAAGGGGTCTTTTATATTAAAGTACTTAGTTTTTATGTAAATAATAACAAATAAAAATTATTGCTTTGAACAATTCTTCTAGGATACTCTGTTGCCATAATAATATCTTCAGGATTTATTACATCAACATAGATCTCATCAAGATTCATTGCTTCTAGATGAATTTTAGTATCAAGGATCCATGATAAGAAGTAATTGCCTACTATGTCAATGACAACAAATTTAAGCTTTGTAAGGTTTGACATCTATATCAAATATATAATTACAAAAGAAATTAAATAACTAATTTTTTTTTTTTTCATACACAATTTTAATGAAACAATACTACACATACATATTCAAAATTTGATTGTAATGAAACAATACTTACATATTTAAAGTTTATCAAAACACATTACATATAGCTATAGGTATGATTGAGTTGTTTTATCACTAACCATTTTTAACAATATATTTTTAAACAATTAAACGTGAATCTCATAACAACATATAACTGTTAGGACATATGTGTTTCACTTGTTAAGAACATATGTCATTCATTTATGTAAATTGGCTAATCCTTTGACAAAACGCACTCTACTTGTAATTGGGTAGTTCTAGGTGTTTTTAATACTTCAAAAAATAAGGTTTTAAGTTCAAGTGTTAAAGCCATGCAAGTCTGTCCAAGAATCAAGTGAGAAAGTGCTGAATTTTAAAGCTCGATAGCTTCTCGACACCTCCTCGACACCTAGCTATCTGTCGAGATCTTCAACTGATGCTTATCGCAATCTCGATAGCTTCTCGATAGCTGGTCGATCGATCGAGAAAGTTTCTGTCCCCTCGACACCTTCTCGACACCTCCTCGATACCTGCTATCTATCAAGATTCATTAAATCTCGACACCTGCTCAACACTTTCTCGACACCTGCTATCTGTCGAGGTTATGAATCAGAATTTTCAGATTTTTATTTTTGGGCCAGGCTTTTGTATTTGTGTAGGGTTTCTTTTCTCACAACCCTAGACCAATATAAGGCTTATTTTAGAGGCCATCACATAAGAGAATACAAGGAGAACATATGCAAAAGGTGACCGATGCCTTATTCTCTCTAAAAGAAGCTACTGCGTCTTTACACTTTAGGGTTTTGTAACCAAGTGCTTCTTGATCTTCATTGTTGATGAAGTGAAGAACTTTGCAGCCAACATTCTTCTTCCTTAAGTTGGTGAGTGAGTCACGTACTGGGATTCGTGAAAAGAAATTAGTCACGTACTGAGATCCGTGCAACAAAAAGGGTGGCGTTCATATATTGAAGAGTTTAGAGGTTCTAAAGCGGTAGAAGGTTTCTGCTGTGAGTTCATCTACGGAGATTGTAGAGTCTAGGAACAAAGGTTTTGTACTAGATCTGAAACTTCTCTTTACTATAGTGGATTGCTTTTCGGGAAGGTTTCCCCCCAGGTTTTTTACTGTGAAACTGGTTGGTTTTATTGGTTTTCTTGGGTCATCATATCTTGTCTTATTTATTTTTTCGCTGCATGATTTTGACATGATATTGATGTTTGTTTGTTTTAACAAGTTTATTCATAATAAATCTAATTAATAACTTGGATTTAAAACTTGTTAATTCTATCAACTGGGGTCTAAATTTCCCAACAAGTGGTATCAGAGCGGGTTCACTCTGATTGGATTAATTTCCTGAGTGTGATCCATTGACTCCTGTTGTCATGGATAGAGGACAATCTTTATTTATACCTCCTTTATTTAATGGAACTAATTATGCGTACTGGAAAGTTCGTATGAAAGTTTTCTTGCAGGCCCTAGGTGAACAGGTATGGCAAGCTGTTGAAGTTGGCTGGATTAAGCCAAAGGAAACGCCGGTGAATTGGGATGATGCAACAATCATAGCGGCAAATTTCAACAGTAGGGCTTTGAATGCTCTATTTTTTGGGGTGACCAATGAGGAATTCAAGAAGATATCATCCATAGAAGTTGCCAAGGAAGCATGGACCATTCTTGAGACCACCTATGAAGGTACCAAGACAGTAAAGACTGTGAAGCTTCAAAGACTCACTAGTAGTTTTGAAGAAATAAGGATGGAGGAGGATGAGACCTTTAATGAGTTCTATGCTAAACTCATGGATATTATGAATTCTGCTTTTAACCTTGGAGAATTTATAGCAGAATCCAAAATTGTTAGGAAAATCCTTAGGTCCTTACCTGAAAGATTCCATGCCAAGATCACTGCTATTGAAGAAGTAAAGGACATTGATCAAATTCCTTTGATCGAGCTTGTAGGGAACCTTCAAACCTATGAGATGGGATTAGGCTCAATGGGAAAAGGTGGAAAGAGCAAAAACTTGGCTCTTAAAGGTATAGAGGAAGAGATTGAGGACTTTGAAGATGAAGATGAAAGTGAAGATGAAGATGAAGATGAGGATGAGAATCTGACTTTCATAACTGATGAGATTATCAAGCTTCTCCAGTTTAGGAAAAAGGATAAGGGCAAACCTCCTAGGAAACCTAAATCCTCTAGGAAGGGCAAGAATGAGAAACCCCTTATTCAATGCCATGAGTGCAAAGGTTTTGGTCATATGAGGATAGAATGTCCAAACTACCTCATGAAGGAAAAGACCAATGAGTCAAAAGATAAAGGGTTGGTTGCTACTTAGAGCGTTACTGAGGATGACTCTTCTGATGAGTTTGTGGATGAATGTCGTCATGTTATGGCCTTTGTTGCCTCAACCGATAAGGTGATTGTGGAGAGTGCTAGTGACAGTGAGGATTCTTCTGATGATGAAGTACCTAAGAAGATGACCCTTCAAGAAGCCTATGATAAGCTATGCACTGAATTCATAAAATCTGAAAAGACTTCTCATCTTTGTAGAAAAGAGCTTAATGAGGTAAAAACTGAAAAAGCTGATCTGTTAGTCAAACTAGATGAGACTACAAAGTTAGTTGAGACTCTTGTTGTGGAGAACACCTCATTTGAAGAGAAGGTCAAGAATCTTGAGGTTGAGCTTAGTCAAGCTAGAACTCAAATAGAGAGGATGTCTAATGCAAAGCTTGATGAGGTCTTGAGTGCTCAAAAGCCTAGTTCTGATAAGACTGGCTTAGGATATGCTGTTTCCTCCAGCCCCTCCTCTTCCACGGCTTCTGGATTAAGGACTGTCTTTGTGCCACAATCTAAAGGTGATAAAGGTATGAAATCTAAATCCTTTATTAGACCTCATGTTTGTCATCATTGTGGTGTTGCTGGACACATTCGTCCTAATTGCTTTAAATTGTATCATCACAAGCAATTGTCCAAACGGTCACAAGCTTCCTCTCAAGGACCTACACCTTTGTTTGGAGAGTTATTAAAAGTGTTGAGCTTTTTAACTCAATTTCAGGAGAATTCTAATTCTTCTATGTCCTTTAGTAAACATACTAGGACACGTTCCTTTTCATCTTCACAACCAAAGACTCGTGCTGTGTGGGTGAGAAAGGAGCCTAAGACTTAATTGTCTTTTATGTTTGTCCTCTGCTTTAATTCTTTCTATCTAAAGTAGGACTTTTTGCTTGATTTCTTATCTGCTTTTGGAATCATGCTTTCATGCATCTGCATATTTCTATCATGCCTTCATGCATATGCATTTTTCTTTCTGCTTTCTTGTTGTTTGTCTGTTTTTGTTTGGTTGTTTAGTTCTTATTTTGTTTTGTTTTCAAAATAAAAAGAGAAAAATCAGAAAAATACAAAAACAGTGTGTGTTTGTGTACTTTGGTACTTGTGTACCTTGGATGGCCATTGAAACAAAATTTTCTAAACTTTGTATCTTTTGTAGCTTAGATGAGCATCTCTATGCACAACTAAGCAAGTGAGTTTTGTGGCTCTTGCTTGTGATGAGTAAGATTAAGTTATCTCTTAAAACTTAACACTCATATCACTCTTTTTGACCTGTAGGACTAGAAAATCCTAAGAGAAAGGCATAAATGACCATCTCACCACTGTTACCTGTCAATCATGAATGACACCTGTATGCTTCGGCATAGCAAAAGTGCAGTGTCAAAGACATCCGTATGCTTCGCCATAGCAAAAATGCAATGTCTATGCTTAACATGTTGGGTATTTCTTTTCTCTCTTTTTATGCCCATGCATGATATGCTTAAAAGAAAATATGCAAAGAAAATATAAAGCAAAAAGATAAAAAATGCTTTAAATATGATTGCAAGCGTGTTTTCTAGGAGATGTGGGAGTTATAGGATGTACCTTGAAGGTGATAGTCCCCATCAAACAGTTATGATTGTGTGTGAGTTAAAGTTATTTTCTCATATCTCAGATCGTCATAACATGTATACACATATGCAATCTTGCGATATTTTTCACACACAACACGCAATATTCTTTGCTACTATTGATACATGTGCAGGTACAATGTGATTTGGCCATCACAAGTGTTTACATGTGCTAATGTATGCTCACTAAACTGTCTTGACTTGTTTTTGAAATATAAAATTGGTTAGACTTGTTTAGTGTGTGTGTGTGTGTTTTGGGATCTATGTGCTTAACATTCTTCTTGTTGAGAGATTTGTTTTTTCACATGTTTTGCATCCTTCTATTATCTTGTCATCCATAGCATCTTGTTTCATTACATTCATGCATTTTTATAGATTCTTTGTACCCCCTTAATCGTCCTTGATCATCTTTATGTTTCTCGGGTGAAGTTTTCTAGCTTCTTTTACCCTTTGTCAATCATGACAAAAAGGGGGAGAAATTGTGGAGAATATGTGGTTTCTATTTAAGATTCTACATGTTAGGGGGAGAAATACATTCCTTTGTAAGGGGGAGATGTGTTTCATCTTGTTAGGAGGAGTGTTTACTTCCTTCTTCTTGTACCTTGGGTCTTGTGACCATATTTACATACATTGTGCTTATCTTTGATATATATATAATGATGTATGTTTTCTTTCACCTACCTTTACATGTGTTGTTTCTTTTCTATCTTTATACACATGTTTCTTATACCTGTATGCAATCTATTATTTCTGTTTCACACTAAGATGCCTTGATGAGTTTTGTTTAAAGTGTTTCAGAAATACAAGTTGTCAAAGTCTACTTGCCATAAACTCTTTTCTTGCAAAGTTTTTCAAGGGTTTGTGTTAGGATAGATTTTATTGTATTCAACAAGTGAATATGAGTTGAGTGATTTATGACTTCTCTCATATGTTCATTTGTTTGTTGTGGTTTTGTCACGGATTGCCAAAGGGGGAGATTGTTAGGACATATGTGTTTCACTTGTTAGGAACATATGTCACTATTTTATGTAAATTGGCTAATCCTTTTGACAAAACGCACTCTACTTGTAATTGGGTAGTTCTAGGTGTTTTTAATACTTCAAGAAACCTTGTTTCAAGTTCAAGTGTTAAAGCCATGCAAGTCTGTCCAAGAATCAAGTGAGAAAGTGCTGAATTTTAAAGCTCGATAGCTTCTCAACACCTGGCTATCTATCGAGATCTTCAGCTGATTCTTATCGCAATCTCGATAGCTTCTCAATAGCTGGTCGATCGATCGAGAAAGTTTCTGTCCCCTCGACACCTTCTCGACACATCCTCGATAACTGCTATCTGTCAAGATTCATTAAATCTCGACACCTGCTCGACACCTCCTCGACACCTTCTATCTGTCGAGGTTACAGGAATCAGAATTTTCAGATCTTATTTTTGGGCCGGGCTTTTGTATTTGTGTAGGGTTTCTTTTCTCACAACCCTAGACCAATATAAGGCTTATTTTAGAGGCCATCACATAAGAGAATATAAGGAGAACATATGCAAAAGGTGACCGATGCCTTATTCTCTCTAAAAGAAGCTACTGCGTCTTTGCGCCTTAGGGTTTTGTAACCAAGTGCTTCTTGATCTTCATTGTTGATGAAGTGAAGAACTTTGCAACCAACATTCTTCTTCCTTAAGTTGGTGAGTGAGTCACGTACTGGGATTCGTGCAAAGGAGTTAGTCACGTATTGGGATCCGTGCAATAAAAAGGGTGGCGTTCATATATTGAAGAGTTCAGAGGTTCTGAAGTGGTAGAAGGTTTCTGCTGTGAGTTCATCTACGGGGATTGTAAAGTCTAGGAACAAAGGTTTTGTACTAGATCTGAAACTTCTCTTTACTATAGTGAATTGCTTTTCGGGAAGGTTTCCCCCCAGGTTTTTTACTGTGAAATTGGTTGATTTCATTGGTTTTCTTGGGTCATCATATCTTGTCTTATTTATTTTTTCGCTGCATGATTTTGACATGATATTGATGTTTGTTTGTTTTAACAAGTTTATTCATAATAAATCTAATTAATAACTTGGATTTAAAACTTGTTAATTCTATCAACCGGGGTCTAAATTTCCCAACAATAACAATAGGATAACGTGAATCTCATAATTTTTTTTTAATCAATTAAAAATCGCTAAAAATGTAAGCATAAAATGTAATGACAAATAAATAAGATAATTACTAATTCCTTAGAAAGAAAACTTACAGTGAGTTGAGAGAACTACACAAATAATCTTTGATGGTTGAAGAACAATGGGATTACAACTTCTTTTTGAAATTGGGTAGAGACTCGTGCTGATAATGTGTTGTGAAATGATAGAAATATATAAAACAAAGTAAAAGAAACAAGAAATATATATTGATAAACTCTTATATTTAAGTGATCATCCACAATTCTTTTGGTCTCTCTTCTATGTGTACAATAACAGTAAAGTAATCTCACATATATATAGGACCTTAGAATGCTTGTAGAGTTTATGGGATAAAGTTGTAATAATGAGTACACTTATGGATATACATCTCCCCTATAAACATTTATGGATATACATCTCCTTCACATAATCTTTTCATTGCCTAAAGTTTACACATTCCAATCAGACTTTATTTCTAACACATTATTATTATTTTTTATTTTGTTGAAAATAGATGTATTGATTTTTTTTTTTCGAGAACTTGAAAATACATGTACTTATGTAATCCCCTTTGGTCCAGTTCAGTCCATTTTAGTGCACCTACTTAATAATGGGAAACAACAGGTCTGAGTTAAGAGTACCTATTTTAAATCTGAATTTATTCAAAAAATATTTAAATGAAAAAAGTAATATTATTAATTTTAGTTGTATAATTTAATGATTTGAGGTCTAAGCTTTTTTTATGTTCTTTTTTCCTCCCTTATGTAATATTAGTATTTTAGCTTTTTGATGAATTATACAATTTTAGTGTTTTGATATTGTAGGGACTCAATTGGTAAGGCCCCAAACAATACATTTTTAGAGAGTGGGTTTGAAGAAATTGGCCATTGCAAGCCAACGGAGCCCAATCATGAACTCATCGCCTTTGAAGGCCAATGCTCCTAAGTATCTTCTCAAAATTGCTCCTCGGCACAAGGCCGAGGAGCTCCCCCCCTCCTCCTTCTTTTTCCTTTTTTCTCCCCCCTCTTTTGCGCTTTATTGGTCCTTCTTATATATTCCTATCTTTCCATCTCTCCCTTCCATCTATTGATCATCCATGCGTTTCCTCCCTGAATGTCCGTCCCATCAGCAACACTATCAGCACTCAAGTGATTCACAGTAATCAAGGTCGCCCTGTCTAAGAGTTACATCTTCATTAGTGCGACCAGAGGGTTAGGTGAACGCATTTAATGCAGAGGTGACAGCCTGCCCTGGGCTCGCTTCCCCATCTGAAGCTAATCTCGGTCCGCTGAGGACAGGGTTATTCTCGGCGGGGTTTTTAAAATGTACGCTCCCACGCATCCTCCTCGGACGAACCTTCGTCCTCGGAATGGACCATGGGCCAGACGTTAAGTGGGCCGAGGTTACTAGGCCCACGGGCCCCACAATAGCCCCTCAAAATCCTGCTGTCCGTGTTCCCAAATAGGGAGGAGGATTTTGACATTCCCGGGCCCCCTAAGATTCGCTAAATCTCGGTCCATGTCAGCGCTGGGGCCTTTTTATCTGCTACAGGTAAATTTTTGGCATTTCGAGATTCAGAGTGCGTTTGCATTAAATTTTGGCGGCTCCAGGTTTCCCTCTTTCGATGGTGTAATGGTAATCCTCCGACAGGGACCTCTTGCTTTTATGGGCGGGAAGTTACATTTGGATCATCTTAATTGAAGACATAAATACTCGTTTGAACCGCTTGGTTTCTTCATTTGCACGCTTATGAAATTCGATACACATATTCTGAAGTTTGTCCAATTTCCGTATTAGTGAGCACCCCTTTCCAATCGCAGAAAGCATGCCAGAAGAGAATTTCACCATTTCTGCGAGTCTTTTACTTTCTGTAACACAGGATTCTCCTTGATTGATTGACTATAGGAGGTTTGGTTATTTTTCTGTAGATCCGCACGCCTTCGTGTGTCCTTTTCCTTCGGTCAACAAGGAGGACTTGGAAACCGCCATTAGTGAGGAACTTCTTTTGAACAAGGCCGATAACTAGATTAGAGCCGCCCAAAAGATCCTCGGCTCAGGTGAATCACTGTGGTAGAAGACAGTTTTGCACATTCCGAAGGATCTTCTATTTTGGAAGGCATTCCGTTGGTAGGCTCTTCATTGTCCCATAAAGCGGAGAAGGCTGAGGAAAGGAACTTGGAGGAAAGAAAGGAAGTGATCGAACCAAGCTCGTGTGAGGACGAACTCAGTGTATTTGACAGAGCAGATTAGCCCAAGGGTTGGTATCCGACTGAGATGGGTCCTAGGAGACGGCCCCCGACCAACCTTCTTGACCTGCTCGAAGGCAAGTCTGGGGAGGGAGTGCTAATGGAGTCACAACCTGAGCCTTCACCACCTAGCTCCCAGCCTTCCCCTGCACGGACTAGGTCTTTACGCACCCTTCCGATCTCAAAGTCTCGGCCTGAGTCCCCCGAACCAAAAAGGAAGAAATCTTCCAAGGGCAAAGACTCGGTGGATGGGGGCAGATCCCATCCCTCTCCAGAGGAGGATGAACCCCGACGACCCTCTCAACAACTGAGGCTGGGTGGCAAGTGAAAAGGAAAAGAAATTATTCAACCATCCGTGCCCCAGGCTTGGCTGCCCGCCGCCATGCTCCATGGAGAACCTTTGAGGGATGATGCTACTATACGGGACTTCCGAGGTGGCGAAGGGGCTCGGGTAGCTGACGCCCTGGAAAGGTCCCTTCTCCTTCCCGCCGACATGGCTGAGCTTGGGAACATGAAGGGGTCAGAGGTTGCTGAAAAACTCAAGAGATACCTGGGCATGGTAAGACGTCTGATACTCGTTTATTTCGTTTGAATTTTATTACCCGGCACCTCCTCTCCCCTTTACAGCGTATCTACTTCGGTTGACAAGCTATCCAGGCTGTTTTTAGACTAGACGAGGAGGTTAACGACCAAGGTAGCGCTCTGGCAAAGGACCGTGACAAGTTCCTACAGGTTGCGAATACCCTTAAGAGATTCGAGGCAGATCTGATGAAGGCTACTGAAAGTCTCGAGGAGATGACAAAGGCTAGGGACATTGCGGCCTCTAACCTAGTCGCGGCCATGAGGCAGGCCGAGGATCAGACCAAGCGCTTGCATGACGTTGAAGGTCAGTTGCAGTCTGCCCAGGAGGACATTGTCGACTTGAAGAAAAAATTAGCCGAGGCAGTATGGACAAAAGGTGTCGTCGAATATGCCAGGGACGAGGCAGTGAGGGCCAAAGATCTGGCTAAGTTTGCAAGAATAGATGCGAAGCGTTCCTTAGAACACGCAGAGGAAGAGGCATTTGCTGAGGGGGTGGCCAAGACTGAAGCTACCTTCAAGACCCAAGTCCCTGAAGTATGCAGGCGTTTTTGTTCCCAGACCTGGAACGAAGCTCTTAACCAAGCGAGGGTTGATGCTTCGTCAGACCTTAAGAGGGCAGAGAGGGTATATTATCCCCCTGCAATACGTGAGGGTGTCCCCACTACCCCCGGGGAAGGTTCTGTATTGCCCTCGACCGATGAGAGTCGGACCAACACTGCCGAGGACACGCCTTCAGCTAGCAGACCTCCTGAGGAGGCTGAGCCCCGTAGAGCGTTGGGGGGAATCCCTTCGAGGAACCATTCCGAGTCAGGGTCCCTTGTAGTTAATCCAACTCTTTCAATAGGATCCTTAAGACAAACTCCCCAATGAGTTGGGGGAGTAAATCGTTTCGCTAGACTACCCCGTTGTGACATCATGGAGCATTCTTATTTGTTTTCTTTTTCATTTTACTTTGCTTTTCGCCTTGGCGATATTGTAATGAAACTGCACGTCTTACATTTGAAAGATATATTCAATGATTTTGCTTCTATCTCGCTAGTTGATGTTTTCCTTTACTTGTTACACTTTAATGTTTTGCTAAATACTTTCATTCTGTTCTGGACTTTACCTCATGAGATAATCAACTGTCTTTCGAGCCTGTATCCGAGGACCATACTACAACGCGGTCCCATCTAATGCCTTTATTCTTCAGCAAATATCTAATTTTCCATAAGTTTGAGTCCGAGGACCGTGCAATACCTTAGTTCTGTCTAACACTTCTGTTCTTCTGTAAGTAGCTAGTTTCCCAATAGGTTTGATTCCGAGGACCATGCAATACCTTGGTTCTGTCTAGTACCCAGGTATATTTACGTGGTTAGTTTCTCCAAAGGTTTGAGTCCGAGGACCATGCAATACCTTGGTTCTGTCTAACACTTCTGTTCTTCTGTAAGTAGCTAGTTTCCCCATAGGTTTGAGTCCGAGGACCATGCAATACCTTGGTTCTGTCTAGTACCCAAGTATATTTACGTGGTTAGTTTCCCCAGAGGTTTGAGTCCGAGGACCATGCAATACCTTGGTTCTGTCTAACACTTCTGTTCTTCTGTAAGTAGCTAGTTTCCCCATAGGTTTGAGTCCAAGGACCATGCAATACCTTGGTTCTGTCTAGTACCCAGGTATATTTACGTGGTTAGTTTCCCCAAAGGTTTGAGTCCGAGGACCATGCAACACCTTAGTTCTGTCTAACACTTCTGTTCTTCTGTAAGTAGCTAGTTTTCCCATAGGTTTGAGTCCGAGGACCATGCAATACCTTGGTTCTGTCTAGTACCCAGGTATATTTACGTGGTTAGTTTCCCCAAAAGTTTGAGTCCGAGGACCATGCAATACCTTGGTTCTGTCTAACACTCAGGTATTGGGTGAAGAAGATTATCCTTAGCCATGTTCGGCGCAATGATGACCTCAGCCCTGCCTCGTTGGAAATGGGGCATTATGTGGACTGGACCATTGACCTGCAGTGTTCCAGACGAGGTTGATTTGGGATTTTGACATTACACGTGGCAGTAACGCCACCTTCTGTTCGACTTACTGCCCTCATCGGTTACGAGGCGCTTCCTGACTGCTCGCATTCCGCGCTTGACGTTTCAACACAAGAGGCGCGCTCTCATTAACATTCCCCTGGGCTGATGCAGATCACACGGTTGATAGGCGCCTTGGAATTTGGTCAGGATTAATGTTGCCAATAACCTTCTTTTCGAATTCTGCGTACATCAATTCCTATTACTTTTCACCCCCTATTTAAGGCTACCCGGGGGAAATGTCCTTCTACACTCCACGAACCTTCTAATACATCAAGAAACATGTCCTCTCAACCTTCGGAGCCCCTGAAAACCCTGCCAAAATTGTGATAAGAGTTTAGAGAAATGGAGCGGTCTTGGACGGGAGTGAGGGTGCCCAGGCCCAAATTCCTCCTTCCACGACCGAGAGCCATTGTAGCCTCAGCCCGCGTCAGACCTCCGTCGCGGCCAAATTTGTGCGTCACCCTTGCAGTGCCATGCACGGCGGCCAAGAGGAGGGGTATTGAAGTACATAACGCCCCTCCCCGGGGCACCCACACGCCGGTGGAAGCGTGCAAGAATACGTCACGTCTGGTGCCAGAGTGTTGCCATCTCCAACGGCCAACCACCGTGGGGCTGGAAGAGAATCAAGGGAACAACAAAAGGAAAGGCCGCCCGGCGCCCTTGCATCTGCTCCTTTCTTCGTGCCAGCGCCACCGCACCGGCTTGGGCGTTGTTGGTAGCCTTAAAACAGGCCTGCCTCAGCCCCCTTTCCTTTAGTTAGCTTTAAAACAGGCCCGTCTGGGCCTTTGTTTGTAGAGTTGGCTTTAAAACAAGCCTGTTTGAGCCTTTATTTGTACACTGTAACTCTTCTTTATCTAATAAAAATACCGATATTTCTCTTCTTTCCTTTGAATCTTTTACTTTTCTGCAATGGTGTTTTTTTTTTTTTTTTGGTGAACCTCTCGTCAATTGACTACCTGGGGACGATTGTCCGTTGCGCCCGCTAGTGCACAAATTCCTCTCCACAGACGGCGCCAATTGTAGGGACTCAATTGGTAAGGCCCCAAACAATACATTTTTAGAGAGTGGGTTTGAAGAAATTGGCCTTTACAAGCCAACAGAGCCCAATCATGAACTCATCGCCTTTGAAGGCCAATGCTCCTAAGTATCTTCTCAAAATTGCTCCTCGGCCTTGTGCCGAGGAGTTCCCCCCCTCCTCCTTCTTTTTCCTTTCCTTTTCTCCTCTTCTCTTTTGCGCTTTATTGGTCCTTCTTATATATTCCTATCTTTCCATCTCTCCCTTCCATCTGTTGATCATCCATGCGTTTCCTCCCTGAATGTCCGTCCCATCAGCAACACTATCAGCACTCAAGTGATTCACAGTAATCAAGGTCGCCCTGTCTAAGAGTCACACCTTCATTAGTGCGACCAGAGGGTTAGGTGAACGCATTTAATGCGGAGGTGACAGCCTGCCCTAGGCTTGCTTCCCCATCTGAAGCTAATATCGGTCCGCCGAGGACAGGGTTATTCTCGGCGGGGTTTCTAAAGTGTACGCTCCCACGCATCCTCCTCGGACGAACCTTCATCCTCGGAATGGACCATGGGCCAGACGTCAAGTGGGCCGAGGTTACCAGGCCCACGGGCCCCACAGATATGATGTAATTTTAATTTGAACTTTTGAAGATTAATTGAGGACTTTTTTTAATAAAGGGATACAAAATTTGAAGATTTATAATGTTAAGTTCGGTATCAATTATTTGATGAGTTGGATACTAATGTGAATTTGCGCCAAATGCAACCATTTAGAAGGTAATATCCAAGCATATAGATATGGAAGGTATAATATCAAAGTGCATTGAGCAATCTTTGGACCTTTTTGACCAAATTAAGATGTAGGTATAAAATAAATTGTTCAACATAATTAATGACTTTGCAATACAAATGCTGAACTGAAAAAAAAAAAATTGTTGTTAAATTTTCATTGTTTGTTTTAATTAATTTATATATATATATATATATATATATATGTAAGGACACAATTTGAGTCCTAAGCCCAAAAGTTAAAAGGATTTAGGCCTAAAGAGCCTAATACAATGAATTTGTAGAGAGTGGGTTGGAAAACTAGACTCTAATGAGTTGGGTAGAAATTATAGTAGATCCAAATGACAATAAAGTAAAAATAGACTAGTTTTATCTAAAGAAAATCGTTCTTGGCATAGTCTAAGGAGATCAGTTCTTGTATATAATTCTTGAAGTTGATTACAAGTACAGTTCTTATTACTACAATATTTCTCTCTCAATTCTCCGATCTCTCTCTCTCAGGGCCTCCCTTCTATTTTATACTATCTTCCTCCTTTCATTTCTGCCCTCCACGTGTAGATTAGATTGTTGGTGTTGATCCTTGTCGCATCAACACCTTCCTAAAATCTTTGGGGAGTAGCTGTAAGACTGAAAACTACTGTTCATGTATCACTTCCTCATTAATGCCCAAAGAGTTAGCTACAGAGTATTCAATGCGGTGGTAGCAGCTTTCTCTTAGATATTTCATAGCCTCCCTCTATCCTGTTCCTTCCTGATTCTTACCCTCATTAGTGGAATTGTTCGAAACGTTGTTCTTGATAGCAGACCACACCTTCTGACCTTGGCTTTGCTTAGCCGAGGAAGCATTCCTCCTCAGACCGCCCTTTTAGACAATCATGATCAGACCTCACCTCTTCACTCACCAACACGGATTCTTATGACAGTGTTTACCCATCCTCGGACTACTTAATGTTCTCGGATTGGGTCCCCAGCCCAATATATATACGTAGATATATACTACTGGGCCTATTACCCCTACAATATATATTTCACCATATTGGAGTTGCATTATGCAGTTTTATTTTGAGCTTTTAAAGTTCTCTTTTAAATATTTGTGTTCTGCCCTTCTATTTAGTTTTTTTTTTTTTTTTGTTGATATTTTTGTATTATATATTGTTTGTGTTTTCTTTACTTAGTTTCCATGAAGTTTAAGAGTTATCATAGTTTTCAGAATCCAATTACTAAAACATAAGCACATATAGATATGGACATATGATTTTGAAGCAACTTTTGAAGGTATTTTGTAGTTGCAAAAAAAATTGCTTCCCTATATGTATGATTCAAAAAATTAAATTTTCATTTCATATGAAGATTGTAGATTAAAATGTTGATAGACCACAAACTGAATGACCCCTTGTGATTAAACCAATTAATTAATTAGCCAAGTTATTAATTAATCAATTAATCATGCAAACACGTGTAAGCACAAACAAATCACCAATAAACTAAATATGCAGCGGAAATTAAATGACACAGTGATTTGTTTACGAATAGGGAAAACCCTTACAGCAAAAATTCCACCGAGTGATTTTCAGCTCACCACTCCCGAAATTTCACTATTATCACAACAAGCGGTTACAAGTAAAGGAATCCCAAGTACCTTAACAACCTACAGTTGAACCCTTACCCCAATACCCAATTGGACTTGTTCTGTATTGACTGTTCCCCCTTTTGATGCACGGCTCCCAAGTACGTAACTAACCAATGCGCGGATCCCAGTACACGACTTCAAACACCAACTGAAAGAGAGGTTGGCTGCAAAGTTGTTCAGTTCATCCTGCACGATGAAGATCAAGAAGATGCTTGGTCACAAAACCCAAAGGTGCAAATACACAGCAACTTCTTCAGAAGAGATAAACTAGGGCAAGAACTTCGTCTCTGGTCACAATTTGCTTCAATAGAGTTTTCTCAATGCTTGTGCAACTTGTGAACTATATGACGGCCCTAAAAACAATCCTTTTATATGTCTAGGGTTAGGAGAAAAGAAGGCCCAAAGACACATTCACGGATCCCAAGAAATTAGATCAGAATTCTGATTTTCTTAAATCTCGACAAATAGGAGGTGTCGAGAAGCTGTCGAGCAGGTGTCGAGCTTACGGGTTTGAACAGCTTTCTTAAGCTCGATAGATGCAGCTGTTGAGCTTTAATAAAATTGCACTATCAACTTGTTTTCTTGGACAGACTTGATGACTTCAACACTTGATCTTGAAACCTTATTTCTTGAAGTATTAAAAACACCTAGAACTACCCAATTACAAGTAGAGTGCGTTTTGTCAAAATGATTAGCCAATTACATAAAAGAATGACATATGTTCTTAATGAGTGAACTACATATGTCCTAACAATCTCCCCCTTTGGCAATCTATGACAAAACCACAACAAACAAATGTACATATGAGAGAAGTCATAAATCACTCAACTCATATTCACTTGTTGAATACAATAAAATCTATCCTAACACAAACCCCTAAAAAACTTTGCAAGAAAAGAGTTTATGGCAAGTAGACTTTGACAACCTATATTTCTGAAATACTTTAAACAAAACTCATCAAGGCATCTTGTGTGAAGCAGAAATAAATATATTGCATACAAATATAAGAATCATGTGTATAAAGATAGAAAAGAACCAACACATGTAGAGATAGGTTAAAGAAACATACATCCACATATAATGAATATAAGTACAATGTATGTAAAACTGGTCACAAGACCTCATATACAAGAACAATGTATCTAAAAAGAAAGAAAACAAAAGATACATCATATCCTCACTACATCCCTCAAGTATCAACACTCCCCTTAACAAAAATGTCCTATACTAACTCTCCCCCTAAGATGACTACTCTTATATCCCAAAACTACTTCCCCTTTTTGTCACGAGTGACAAAGGGTAGAGTGTCAAGTAGACATCTCATCAGTAGAGCTAGCATCTCTATCATCATCATCCGAAGCATCATCGTCCTCGTCATCATCATCCTTAGAATCAGAAGCTGCTGGAGGAGGTGGGGAAGGAGTAGCCTCAGGAGCAAAACCACCCATGGTCGCCTGCCGTCGTGCAATACGACCAACACGAATATTCACCTAATACAACTCAGTGGAGAGTGTATCGAGGCGAGCATCCATGTGCTGCAGCTGCACCATGATGTCTCCAAGTGAAACATCGCTTATAGAGGAAGGAGTAGATCCGGATGGAGCTGAACGAGAGGGAGGAGTGGAATCCTGTTGTCTCGACCTAAACTGAGCCTCACTACATTTTACGGTAGCGGCATCTATGGCACACATGAAGGTGAAAGGGTCAGACACAGGAAAAGGAATGGAAAAATGGCATAGAATCCTCGTGATAGCAGAAGGAAAGATGAGCTTATCACGGGTCACCGCATCCAAATGAACATCTATGATAGACAAAATGAAATGAGAAGAAAAATCTATGGTAAGATGCTCAAGGAGGGATAACAAAAATCGAGCACGAGGCTCTGTGATGGAGTTGTAGTGAGAAAGTGGATGGAGTACAAAATTCATCACCATGTTTAGGAATCTAGGTCCTTTAGCAAAAGGCTTACATGATGTGAACTGACGCTCACCCCACTCCGAAGGGCGCTCACAGAAAGTAGAAATGAGCTCATCTTTGGACACAGTCCTCAGACGATCACAAGACGAATAGTCAGGAAATTCTATCTTAGGAACCTTAAGCACATCCGCAACTAGCTGCGGTGTGACAGAGATGCGCGTACCTCGAACGCGAGTGAAAAAAAGAGGTACTGAATGATTAATCCCGTACATGTTGGAGTAAAACTCTTGAATGAGCACAAGAGGACATGTGACTGGGACGTCACACAGTGACTCCCATCCCCTACTGTGAATGACAGAGGGAAGGTCAGTGTCGGCGAAGTCTGCCAAAATGACTTGGCGTTCCGAATGAACACCTCGTCTAGAAAATTTCTCCCAAAATGCCTTGTGGGCATCATCATCACAGAACCGAAGATTACGAGGAGCAGAATCAGAAGATGAAGAAGCTCCAGAACGCAGAGGGTTTCGAGCCGGAGTAGATTTACGCTTAGGTGCTATAGACACTACTAACGTAAACAGAATGAGAGAGAGAGAAAGAAAGAGACAATCAGAAAAGTCCCAAAGCAATTCAAATATATCAAATATATTGAATAGAAAGTACGTATGCATGGGGATGCATAAACATGTGACTTGCAACAAAAATTTCATCATGGGCTCAGCCCAATCCAAACCTACCAGCACACAAACACAGTTTACACATCTAAATGCATGAAAATACCATTCTAATGCAAATGTGATGCAATGTATGACATTTTGAACACATTTAAAGGAAAACCCATCCCAAAATTTCAAGAAAAACTCATTAATTTTGAAAAACCCCAAAATTTTTTCAAAACCCCAAAACCTAAGATTCAAAACATGAAATGCATGAAGAATGAAGGAAAAAGAGATCATACCAAGTGATTTGAAGCAAGGAAGGGCCGAAAATCATGTGAGTTGAAGGTTTTGAGTGAGAAAACTGGGTTTGGGAGATGAACAGACGCGGACAGATCGAGAGAGATCGAGAAAATGAGAATCGGACCGCAGAGGAGGCTTATATAGGAACCTCAGTAATTCTCGACAAATAAGGTATCGAGAGGTGTTGAGCCATCTATCGAGTAAGGTGTCGAGAAAATGCACGTCGACAACTGAAGGTGTCGAGCAGGTGTCGAGGAATGAACACCAGAACCAAGAACAGAAACTCGATCGATCGACCAGGCGTCGAGAAGGTATCGAGAAGATAGAAACTTTCTCGATCGATCCACCAAGTGTCGAGGAGGTATCGAGATTGCGATAAGGAAAAGTTTGAGAAACTCTACAGATAGCTAGGTATCGAGGAGGTATCGAGGAGGTGTCGAGCTTGCTTTTGAAAATAGTTTTTCGAGAAGTGAAAAACACAGATATGAATGCAATCCAACATGAACCTCAATCAATGATCCAATCAACATATTAAGCTCTCAAAATCATCTCTCATCAAACATTTTAAGCATATGGATCCTCAGAAACACACACACACACACTAAACAAGTCTAACCAATTTTATTTTTCAAAAACAAGTCAAGACAGTTTAGTGAGCGTACATTAACACATGTAAACACTTGTGATGGCCAAATCACATTATACCTGCATATGTATCAAGAGTAGCAAAAAATATTGTGTGTTGTGTGTGAAAAATATCGTACTATTGCATATGTGTATACATGTTATGACGATCTGAGATATGAGAAAATAACTTTAACTCACACACAATCATAACTGTTTGATGGGGACTATCACCTTCGAGGTACATCCTATAACTCCCACATCTCCTAGAAAACACGCTTGCAATCATATTTAAAGCATTTTAAACTTTTTGCTTTTTATTTTCTTTGCATATTTTCTTTTAAGCATATCATGCATGGGCATATAGAAGAGAGAAAAAAAATACCCAACATGTCAAGTATAGACATTACACTTTTACTATGCCGAATCATACGGATGTCTTTGACACTCCACTTTTGTTATGCCGAAGCATACAGGTGTCTTTCATGATTGGCGGGCAACAGTGGTGAGATGGTTATTTATGCATTTCTCTTAGGATTTTCTAGTCCTACCCGTCAAAAAAAGTGATATGAGTGTTAAGTTCAAGAGATAACTTAATCTTACTCATCACAAACAAAAGCCACAAAGCTCACTTGCTTAGTCGTGCATAGAGATGCTCATCTAAGCTACAAAAGATACAAAATTTAGAAAACTTTGTTTCAATAGCCATCCAAGGTACACAAGTACCAATGTACACAAAACACACACTGTTTTTGTATTTTTCTGATTTTTCAAATTTTTTATTTTTTTTTTATGAAAAACAAAAATAAACAAACTAAAAACAAACAAACAAAAACTTGTTAAACAAACATGAAAGCATGAAAGAAAGATGCTTATGCATGAAGGCATGATAGAGAGATGCAGATGCATGAAAACATGATTCCAAAAGCAGATAAGAAATCAAGCAAAGTGAGTCCTACTTTAGATAGAAAGAATTAAAGCAGAGGACAAACAGAAAAGACAATTAAGTCTTAGGATCCTTTATCACCCACACAGCACGAGTCTTTGGCAGTGAAGATGAAAAGACTCGTGTCCTAGTATGATTACTAAAGGACATAGAGGAATTAGAATTCCCTTGAAATTGAGTCAAAAAGCTCAAAACTTTTAATAACTCATCAAGAATAGGTACAGAGCCTTTAGACAAAGGATGAGACCTATTGGACACTCGCTTATGAGGAAACAACTTGAAACAATTAGGGCGAGTGTGACCAGAATCACCACAATGGTGACAAACATGAGTAGTTTTAGAGCTACTCAGTTTTCTAGAAGGAGGTCTAACCTTAGAGGTTGACAATTTAGGACAATTTGGCCTAATATGACCAACAATATGACAATGATGACAAGTGGGGACAAATTCAAAATTTTTATTCAACCTAGGAGGAGTTTTAGACACAGGTTTAGAAACTTCAGCGTTAACATCAGAAATTTTACCTTTGTCTATCCTAGCAATATTAGCCTTCAACTCTTCATTATTCCTTTTAAATGGGGGAATATAAAAATCTTTTTCTTTTGAGTTAGGCTCAACAACAAGTTTGGCACTAGTTAATTTTTCAACTTCAGTTTTAAATTCAACTAGTTGCTCTTCCAAACTCTTAATTTTGTCCACCTGAGATGAAATTTGATTTTTAAAATTCTCATTCAAATTATTGGCTTCATCCAATTTTGCAATCAAACCATCTTTTTCAAGCTTGACATTTTTAAATTTAGCTTTTAATTTTGTAGAATATTCAAGAGATTTCATACAAAAATTATAAAGCTTGCAATAGGCATCTTGAATATCATCATCATCATTCAACATAAGATCATGCAAACCAAAACAATCAAGAGTTTCCATGACAACAGGGGTCAATGGATCACACAGCAAATATTAAAACCTAATTAGAGTGTGCCTGCTCTGATACCACTTGATAGGCCATAAATTGAATGATCCATTGTGATTAAACCAATTAATTAATTAGTCAAGTTATTAATTAATCAATTAATCATGCAAACGCATGGAAGCACAAACAAATCACCAATAAATTAAATATGTAGCGGAAATTAAATGACACGGTGATTTGTTTACGAATGGGGAAAACCCTTACGGCAAAAACCCCACCGGGTGATTTTCAGGTCACCACTCCCGAAACTTCACTATTATCACAACAAACGGTTACAAGTAAAAGAATCCCAAGTACCTTACCAACCTACAGTTGAACCCTTACCCCAATACCCAATTGGACTTGTTCTGTAGTGACAGTTCCCCCTTTTGATGCACGGCTCTCAAGTACGTGACTAACCAATGCGCGAATCTCAATACGCGACTTCAAACACCAACTGAAAGAGAGGTTGGCTGCAAAGTTCTTCAGTTCATCCTACACGATGAAGATCAAGAAGATGCTTGGTCACAAAACCCAAAGGTGCAAATACACAGCAACTTCTTCAGAAGAGATAAACTAGGGCAAGAATTTCGTCTTTGATCACAATTTGCTTCAACAGAGTTTTCTCAATGCTTGTGCAACTTGTGAACTATATGACGGCTCTAAAAACAATCCTTTTATATGTCTAGGGTTAGGAAAAAAGAAGTCCCAAAGACACATTCACGGATCCTAAGAAATCAAATCAGAATTCTGATTTTCTTAAATCTCGACAGATAGGAGGTGTCGAGCAGGTGTCGAGCTTACGGGCTTGAACAGCTTTCTTAAACTCGAAAGATGCAGCTATCGAGCCAGCTGTCGAGATTTAATGAAATTGCACTATCAGCTTGTTTTCTTGGACAGACTTGATGACTTCAACACTTGATCTTGAAACCTTGTTTCTTGAAGTATTACAAACACCTAGAACTACCCAATTACAAGTAGAGTGCGTTTTGTCAAAAGGATTAGCCAATTACATAAAAAAAATGACATATGTTCTTAATGAGTGAACTACATATATCCTAACAAAAATGTTAATTAATATTCATTCGTTAGCATTTTTTTCCCACAAAATAAATATATGATCATTTTGTTCAAATGTCAGGACACAAATATGCATGTGACACCAGAAGACCCCGCAATGATTTCAAGTAATAGACTCCTATGTTTCATTTTTAAACTCAATTCATTTTGTTGTTGAACACAACTCATTACAAGACATGATCTTAATTTTAAAGGCAAAAATGTGTTGGATAAAACTCAAAGAAACACTAATTTTAATGTTCCAATTGCACATCATTTCGGATCAAATCATACAAGCTCTACACAACATATTTCTCATCTTCTATGAAATAATTAGAAATGTAAAAGTGACTTGCAATAATAAAATATAATATAGAATATGATTGTGAACTAAATTTTTATGATTTTATTTTTAGTTGGTTTTCTATAACCCTATTACCCTTGAGCAACTTGCTATCTATGGCGGACAAAAAATGTTTTAAAATCTTGATCTTGATGAAATTTTGTAGCGGCTAATATTATTTGTATTACTTTAATTTAATTTTAATAAAATATAGATAAACATGACCAATCAAATGAAACTCTTGATCGTATTCAAATGATAATGTCAATATCTACATGCCAATATATATATATATTAATAGGCAAAGATCAGAGAAAATTCAATTAGAATTCAATTTTGCGCCATGGGTCTAAATTTATGTGAAGACCACATCATAATTATCTACTTAAGTTTGTGTCATGTGTCTACTTAAGTTTTTTAATTTTTGTGTTAAGTAAGTTAATGAGTACAAAATACTAAGGATCTAATATTAATGAACTATAAAATTTATAATAAAAAAAAACCCAGTCGCATATACTCAATAAAAATCACAGCACAATAAAAATCACCACACGTTCTATCTTATTCAAAATTAGAAAAAAAAATGATCATAAGTAGTATTAAATTTAGGTAGGAATTTTAATATGTGACTTGTAATGACCCAAAAGATAGCCTAAGCCCACTTAGAATAGTGGTACCCAGTACTTTAAGCCCAACACAATAAATTTGTAAGAGAGTGGGCTTTCCGACTCAACTGCAATGCTAAGTAAGATCCAAGCTTGAAATGAAAAGGACAAAAGCTTTTAATATGAATAGATGAAGCACAAATTCATTGTAAACACTTCCGCGGGCTCGTCCAAGGATGGATTGTTCATACAAAGTCAAAGCCAATCTCTCTACAAATGTGATACTTTATTCTTTTCTTCTCAACTTCCTAAAAAATGCTAGTCCTCTTTTCTAGAAGAGTTCTTTTCCTTACATAATCTTTTCTATGACATCTCAGCCTTCCACCTGTACGTCTCAAGAGAATAACTTAGATACTTGTCTCATCAGGATGCCAAATTGCCAATTGCCATAGCTGTGTACACCTCTCCTCCTTCAGCTCTCAGATTGCACTCTACAAATCTCCCTCCTCTCGGGTTAGCTCTCTCTCTCTCTCTAATATTTACCTTTATTACTGATTCGCGAGTCCAAACACATTGTAGTTAAGTATTACATGTATTTGATGTTGATAGTTTACTGAATATTCGTAAATGGACTTTCAAATTGAAATTCCATATTATTGACCTCTTGAAAGATTGGTGTCAATGGAAATGCTTGTTTTCTTGGCATTTTTTTTGTTGGCTTATGCTCCCATTTGTGGTGCATGGGTATATGATGGTGTCATTTGTGTTGGGCATGTTTTAGCTGTGTTGGGGCCATGGGAAAGGGATTTAGAAGGGGGAAATATATGAATGAGGTACTCGTAATAGCATAATTTCTTTTTCATATTTACATGTGTTCATGTGTTTTATAATTTTGCATATGAGGTGTTTGAGAAAAATGCATATGGATGTTTGTGGTGGGCATATTTGCATATGGAGTAGTATTATTCAATAAAGAATTACATTTTGAAAAATAATTTGTTAACAATCAACTCTTCCTAAATGATAGGAAGCCTTTATTTGATAAGCCTATCAATAAACTAAAGAACCAATCCAACTAAATCTCTATCTTCTATTTGAATTTATATACATCAATTCAAAGGAAAAGTAATAAATAGTACTTTTTAAGACCAATGAAAAATTATACAAACCAGATCAATTACAAATGTTTAAGAAATTAAACTACTTGTCATTGTACATTGTCATAACAAAGTCCGATAATGCTTATAGGCAAATATTTTTTTGCAAAATGCAAAAAGAGTAAAAAACAGCCACAACATAGAGTTTGTTAATTATTTATTTGTGATTTTGTGTAAAAGAAATGTTTATAGAGTTTTAGTAAGTATATTAAAAAATTATTAATTAAACTACGAATTTATTAAGTCGACCACCAAATCTGGCTAAACTCACTGTTTGACTGTGTCCGACTTAGGGGTTTTAGCCATTCAAGGTAGAGAGAGAGAGAGAGAGAGATGGGGAGGAGGATATTGAACGATGCGTTGAGATCGATAGTGAATGCGGAGAAGAGAGGAAAAGCAACAGTGGAGTTGAAGCCTATCTCCAATGTCATTTCTTCCTTTCTCATGATCATGAAAGATCGAGGTAAATCTGTACTATTCCCCCTCTTTGCCGATATGGGTTTTCTTTATAGTTCTACTTTTTCCATTGCTTCAATCAAAATTTCCCATTTATACTTTTGGATTCCCTTATTATTTGAAATAGTGGTGGGTTGTACCAATTAAGGATCAATGGTTTAGTTTTTATTTATCTTGAGGTAATGTAATATTTGTGTTTGGTCTTTGGTGCTGAAGTGGTGAAAGGTTGGTGGGTACTTCAAATTATTGTTGTCATAATGTTGGAGCTAGCAGAAATAGTGAGACACTGAGATACTGGGGTGTTTGGATTGAAAAAGAATGGTGGATTGTCTATTTTATTCCTACCCATAAAATTTTTAATGGGGTTGTTTTCGAAATCTGGTACTCTAAATAGAGTGATGAACGATTGCATCATGGTTCTGTTTCATTTCATTTGAATTTCAGAGCATTTTAAATTCTCTTTTCAATGTTTGTATAGTTTGAAGTCCAGTGCGGTTACACTCAACTCAAGGTTTTTTTTTTTGTTGTTGTGTGTGTGTGTGTTTTCATTGGTCTTGTATATGTTTCTACTCTGAACTGATATAGGTTTAAGCTTTTCTGATTCTTGGTTATGCTTGCATCTGGTGAATTTTGAACCCATTGTCTTATCCTCCACCTATTGTGGGAGGAGGAAGTATTATATTAGATTTAGATCTCATATACTTATTATTTTATAGATAGCTCATATACTGGGTCTAAGCCAAAATTCTACTTGTTTTATTATTATTTTTCAAGTACTGGTACCTTTAGTCTTATTCTTTGTCCAATATTCCTAAAAGACGAGAGGTTGAAACAATTGCCATAAAGTAAGAGGGAGATAATTAAGTTTAGAACCCTTAGGAGGTTCCTATCATAATTAGAAACCTGAAGTTACTAGAAAATATATAAATAAACATAAATGGGAGACAAGGAGGTTTCTGTATTTTACTTGATTAATTGAATAGCTGTTTGTGTTTCATTGGGATCAGAAGTATGATTTCATTTAATTTTCCTCACAGCAGCTCTAGATGCTTATGTAAGGTTAGTCTTAGGCATTTTCAGATAGTTCCTTTGCTTCTATATGAATCCATGCTTACGGAGGGGTAGTGTAGGAAGTTTCTTAAACCACCTTCTCTAGACCAGAAAAGTTTTGCTACCCATGGTAAATTATTCATTTCCTTCTTCTATTTTTGGGTTTGGGTTCTGAAAGGCGATTGGTTATCTTTTGCATGCTGCAGAATGAACAGCTTGATTTTTTGGGCACACAGTTTAATTAACTTGGTATAGTTACTTCTAGGGTACATCAAGGATTATCAGGTCTATGATCCGCATAGAGTGGGGAGGATAACAGTTGAACTACAAGGCAGGGTTAAAGATTGCAAGGCTCTCACTTACAGGCAGGATATCAAGGCAAGGGATATTGAAAATTACAGATTGCGTATGCTACCAACACATCAGGTTTGTCGCATTTTGATGTTCAACATTCTGTCATGGATGCTCGTTTTCCCTTTTTTTATTGGAAAAGGCTTGGGGGAAGAATGGGCTCTGTGGTTGATACTGAGCTCAAAATTTGTGTCACTGGCAAGTCATATTAATGTGTTGGTGCAAGAATATGGGGGGAGTACGTAGTTTCTTTATTGAGTCCAAGTTCTTTCAATTAATTTTAGAGGAAGGGGGACATTTTTTCTTGTTACGGATTTATGAGAGGGGCAAGTTCTTTATGAGATCAGTGTTCATGGGCAAGTATGCTGTCCACTGGCTGTTGAAGAGTATTGAAGAAATTGTTATAGGGGAGAGCTCCAAACAATTCTTTCTCTTCAGAGAAGGTGGCACAGCTCTTACTCTCCATAGGAGCTCCAACTCTTCAGGTCAGTTCTTGCTATTGACCGAGCTCAAGGCTGCTGGGTCTAGGAGATCAATCATCATCCCTGAAGGTAAAGAGAAAATTGGCTGGAGGGCTTTTGGTCTTGAACTTAGAAAGCTGTTGAATCCATCACACTACGCAGGGGGTGGAAATGGTCCTCCAAAATTTATTCCTCAGGTGCGGAGGAATAATTTGGAGGCACTTAACTCTAGAACCTTTGCTGAAGTGGTGCAAGGCTCTCATGAAAGATTAGTTGAAAGTAAGCAACTAAAGCAGCTTGGTTTCACAGCCAAGGGGAAGTTGACACAGTTAGAAGAGAAGGATAAGAGATTTAAAGGGGCCAAAGTGGGAGATTTTCCGGTGGGCAAGTCTGATAAGGTGGAGGTGGTGGAAGGGGACAGGAGGGAGCAGAGCATTAATGAGGAGGAAGGGGTAGGTGAGCAATACCTGGCAGACTCTATGATAAGCTGCCCTAACTTCAGTTTGAATTCAAAAGCTGATTTTAAGGGGAAGAAGAGAGTTGTTAGAAGATCTTGCAGGACAGGTAGTGGTCTTATCGTGGAGGTTGACGTGACAGGGAGCAGACGGGTTTTCTGGGATAGAAAGAAAGGGGGTGATACGCTGCTCAGAAGGAAATCACGGGCAGAGGATAGGGTCTGTTATGCTCCAAAGACCCTTCAATGGGTTGCACGTGGGTTTAAAAAGATTGAAAACTTGCATGGTTTGGGCCTGGGCTCAAGCCCATTGCTGACCGAGACTATGAAGGCTGATAATCTCCATGGTTTGGGCCTGGGCTCAAGCCCATTGCTGACCGAGACACATATGGCCCCTTTTAGCTTTTTTTCCACGGGCCCAAGCACCTTTGAAGTGGGGGAGAGCTCTGTTAAGGGTGCTGGAGGAGTAACCCAGGCTCTAACTTCAGAGGCGAGACCCATGGTTCCTCCCCAACCCTTCGTCCTTCAGCCTGAGGTGCCGGACTGGAGCGCCGGGCCTCCGACGGTGGCCGACGGCTCTTTCTCTGTCAGTCTAAGCTCCGATGAGCTCACGGTGACACCGGGTAAGTCCGCTACGGTGTTTTCGCGGCCATTGGTCGAGCTCCTCCTATCTGGTTTCTGGAGCCTTTCGAGGGCTGGGATTGTGGCTTTGGATGTCAATGATGGGGTCAAAGGGGGCTGGGACAGCAGTGACAACCTCAGGCCACCTGATGTCTTGGAGCAGGATTTGCCCAGACTAGAGGAGATACCCACGAAGGCTGTGGTTGTTGTTCCTGGGGAGAGTGCTTTGGTGGTGGGAGATTTGAGTCACTTGGAGATGGGCTTGGGTGGAGAGGATAGTCTTGCAATCCCTTTGATGTCTATTACCCCTTCTGTGTTGCCTGTGTCAGCCGAGATGACTTGTGTTAATGAGGCACTGGAGTATGGTAATACATTGGTTATTTCTAGATGGGTGAAGAATAGACTTCCTGGTTTTAGTAAACTGGTGGGGCTGCCTCTAAGTCGACATGAGAAGTTATGTATTGCTTTGCTACAAAAGATCGAGAAGGAGACGGAGGAAGCCAAAGTGCTAAACAGGAAAGTCACAGTTCCTAGAAAAGCCGCTAATAATAAGGAAAAAGGGATGAGAGAGCTGAGGAATTTACATTCTTCGGTTAATTATGATGGAAGGTAGTGTGTCGGCTGCCGATCAAGTTTATCAGTTGGGTTCCTTTGGTCTTTATGAATTTAAAAATTCTCTCTTGGAATGTTAGGGGTCTGAATGACTGTCGGAAACGCTTGATTGTGAAAAATTTATTGCGTGAGTGGAAGTGTGATGTAATTTGTCTTCAAGAGACTAAGCTCACCGGTTTGGACAGACAAATGGTTGGCAGTCTGTGGAGTTGTCCTTATGTGGACTGGGTGGCTTTAGATGCTGTCCATACGGCAGGCGGGGTTTTGATGATGTGGGATAGGAGGGTCTTAGAGAGGCTGGAGTTTCTGGTGGGTTCTTTTTCTGTGTCTGTGCGGTGGAAAGGGGTGGGGGATGGCTTCAGTTGGGCGTGTTCTGGGGTTTATGGCCCAACGGATAACAACGCGAGGGGGCTAATGTGGAACGAGTTGGTTGGCATTCAGCAGTATTGGAATGTCCCATGGTGTTGCATCGGGGATTTTAATATTGTTCGCTTTCCGAGTGAACGGTCGGGTAACTCCCGTCTCACTCCAGCTATGGAGCTTTTTTCGGAGTTTATTGAGGACCTTAATTTGATTGATTTGCCTCTCGAGGGAGGGAGTTTTACCTGGTCTAGCGGATCAGATCAGCCTTCGATGTCTAGGATTGATAGAGTTTTGGTGTCTCATGATTGGGAGGAGCACTATCCGGACGCGATCCTGCGGATTTTACCTCACCCAATTTCTGATCATTTCCCAATTCTAATGGAGGTAGGGGGAATGGCAAGGGGGAAAAGTCCGTTTAGGTTTGAGAATATGTGGTTAAAAACGGACGGGTTCCTTGAGAGAGTCCATGCTTGGTGGAATAGACATTCTTACTCTGGCACTCCTAGTTTTGTCTTTGCCAAAAAATTGAAGGCTTTGAAAGAGGATATCATTCAGTGGAACCGTTCGGAGTTTGGTCATGTCGGACGTAAGAAGTCTCAATTATTGGAGACGTTGAAAAGTCTAGATGCCAAGGAAGGGGAGTTTGGCCTCTCTGATGCAGAGGCTTGTGAGAGAGCTGAGGTGAGATCTGAAGTTGAGAAGCTTCTCTCATTAGAAGAAATCTCTTGGAGACAAAAATCAAGAATGTTATGGATTAAGGAAGGAGACCATAACACCAAATTCTTCCATAGGGTGGCCAATTCCCATAGAAGGTTTAACCATCTGAGCATTTTGGAGGTAGATGGGGTGATATATGAGGAGGAGTCCGAGGTGGTGGCTCAAGTGGTACAATTTTATAAAAATTTGTATCAGGAGTCAGAAGAGTGGAGGCCTTTTGCGGAAGGCTTGGAGTTTGATCAGATAGACGGGTTGGAGAGGGCCTGGATTGAGAGGAGGTTTGAGAAGGAGGAGATTCTTATTGCTGTCAAAGAGTTGGCTGGGGATAAAGCCCCAGGTCCAGACGGTTTCACTCTAGCCTTCTTTCACCATTGTTGGCGAGTGGTGGAAAGAGACATTCTTGCAGTTTTTGAAGAATTCTATCTTCACACTAAGTTTGAGAAGTCTTTAAACGCTACCTTCATAGCCTTAATTCCTAAGAAGAATGATGCTTCCAATATTCGAGATTTCAGGCCTATTAGCTTGGTGGGGAGTTTGTACAAGATTTTGTCTAAGGTTTTGGCGAACCGTTTGAAGCTGGTTCTAGATCAACTAATCTCTGAGACTCAGAATAGTTTTGTGGGAGGTAGACAGATTCTTGACTCTGTCCTCATTGCTAATGAGTGTGTTGATAGTCGAGTGAAGAGTAAGATTCCGGGGGTCATTTGTAAGCTAGACATTGAGAAAGCTTATGATCATGTGAATTGGGAGGCTCTACTAGATCTATTGAAGAGAATAGGCTTTGGGGAGAAGTGGTGTAGATGGATTCGCACTTGCATCTCTACTGTTCAGTTCTCTATTTTGGTTAATGGGGCTCCAGCGGATTTTTTTAGGAGCACGAGGGGTCTGAGACAAGGGGATCCTTTATCTCCTATGCTGTTTCTGGTCATTATGGAGGTTTTAAGTAGGATGTTGAAGAGAATTGAAGGCGCTGGCCTGATCAGGGGTTTCAAGGCTAAGGGTAGAAGGGGGGAAGGGGAATGTGTATCGCATCTTTTGTTTGCGGATGATACTATTTTGTTCTGTGATGCGGAAGTGGAGCAGATCCTTCATGTCCGAATGCTTCTCCTCTGTTTTCAGGCAGTGACAGGTTTGAAGGTTAATGTCTCGAAGAGTGAGATGGTTCCAATTGGGGAGATTTATAATTTGCAAGCATTGGCTGAGATTCTAGGTTGTAGGATTGGGACATTGCCTATGACCTACCTCGGTATGCCGCTGGGGGCTTCTCATAAGTCCCCCTCTATCTGGAACCCTATATTGGAGAAAATTAAGCGGAAGTTGGCTAGGTGGAAGAAGTTGTATCTGTCAAAAGGTGGAAGACTGACGTTGCTTAAGAGTACTCTTGCTAGCCTTCCTACCTATTATCTATCTCTCTTTACCATCCCCTCGCATGTGGCTAATAAGATTGAGAAGATGCAAAGGGATTTCTTGTGGGGGGATTCAAAAGCTCATTTGGTGGGGTGGAATAAGGTGTGTGCTTCTAAGGCGAACGGAGGTTTGGGAGTAAGGAAGATTACTACTTTTAACCAGGCTCTCCTAGGAAAATGGTTGTGGCGGTTTGGGGTTGAAGAGAATCGTCTTTGGAGGAGGGTTGTAGCTCTGAAGTTTGGGGAAGAGTGGGGGGGTTGGTCTTCCAAGTTGGGTAGGGGTGTCCACGGGTGTGGCTTATGGAGAAGCATCCGGAAAGGTTGGGAGGTGTTTAGAAAATTCATTCAGTTTGAGGTAGGGGTGGGGGATAGAGTGAAATTTTGGACAGATCAGTGGTGTGGGGAATCACCACTCTATATTTCCTTCCCGGCTGTGTATGGGATTGCTTATTATAGAAAGGCATCTGTGGCCTCTTCTCTGGAAAGGTTAGGGTCTGCGGATAGGAGAAGCTGGAATGTTCGATTACTCAGGGACCCAAATGATTGGGAGTCAGGTGAGGTGGAGGCTTTCTTTCAAACCTTGGGCTCTAATTTACCTAAATCAGAGCACGGAGACCGTATGAGGTGGAAGTTGTCGAAGAAGGGGGATTTTAACATCCGCTCTTTCTATGATAAGCTTCGGAGGCCCTCGCCTATTATCTTTCCTTGGAAAGGTATTTGGAAGGTTAAGGCCCCTCCGCGCGTCTCTTTCTTTGTTTGGACTGCAGTTTGGGAGAAGATCCGTACAAGGGACAATTTGCGGGGTAGAGGCTTTGATTTTGTTGACTGGTGCATTATGTGTCGATGTAGCGGGGAGACGGTGAATCATTTGCTTCTCCATTGTGTCAAAGCTCATCAACTGTGGAGCTTGGTTTTCAGATCTTTTGGGATCTCTTGGGTTATGCCAAGATCAGTTGCAGATACGCTTTTTGGGTGGTGGAATTGGTTGGGAAAGCACTCCTCTAGCATTTGGAATTTAGTTCCTCTTTGTCTAATGTGGTGTATTTGGAGGGAGCGAAACTGGCGAACTTTTGAAGACAAGGATAAAACCGATGACCAGTTGCTAGCTTTCTTTAGTGGCTCTCTATTTGATTGGTCTAGGGCTTGGAGACTCACCTCTAGTGACTTTCTCCCTTTGTTCCTCAGTTCTCTTCTTTGTTCTTAGTTTTTGTTGGTTGTTGTTTGTTTTGTTGTTTCCCTGTTTGTTTCCTCCCCTGTATCCTATGCCTGCCTTATGTTGTTTTCATGAGGTAGTTTCTTGAATATACTTCTTTCTTACTTATCAAAAAAAAAAAGAATGGGCTCTGTGTTTGTGTTGTTAATGAAATCTCACTTGTTTATGAAAGAATGAAATTCTTCTTCTTCTGATTTATCTTATTACTTGTCTTTCCCTCTCTCTGTGCAGTGGGGTTATGTTGTAATCACAACTCCAGATGGTGTTTTGGATCACGAAGAGGCAATTAAAAAGAATGTGGGTGGTCAGGTTTTGGGTTATTTTCTTTAGACTTCCAACTTGCCTTTTTTGACATGTTTGGAGGGAAAGGGGCATAGAGTTGCCCATATGATCACATTTTGCCTTTTTTAGCAAGCATTTGTTATCTTGTCTACTTTTCTTCTTCAGTCAGTTGTAATTTTGTCTTTGTTGATGAATGAGATGATGGACATGATGTTGTTTCCTTTCTCTTCCTAAATTGATTGTTTGTTCAGTATTGAAACATGATGGTACAAATTCACTAGATCTACCTGAGAATTTGATCATACTGTTACTTAAATTATCTTAATTTGACAGGATATCTTAATTTGCATTTCTCTTCCCTCTATAAAACCAAAGATAATAAACGAGTTGTATTATACAGAAACAACAACCGTGAGCTGCTTAATACAGCACAGAGAAGCGATATTAAGCTATTGATTTCAAATTTGTAAAATTTGTGCACAACTGATCTATGATTACCAACTGAAGTTCAATCTAAAATTTCAGTGCAAATGCACTTTGATAGCACTTTTCGCAATCTGGCATTTTCTAATTTCAAACATCTTGCAATTGATACCAACTGATGATGCCGAGAAAATTACCAGTGAGCTACACGATCTTCTCGTGCTCATAACGATACCTGCGCAACCAAAGAGAAAAGACGTAACAAAGAGCATCGGTGTGGTACCAGCCGAATGCCCTCCGAAGATCAAGTTAGAACTATTCTCACAACTCTAAAGTGCTAGAGAAAGGTAAATTATACGTACCTGTTTTTTGAGGGTATTGGGGCTTTTATAGTAGTGGAAGGTTGACATCTCTTCCTTAGTGTAGAAGTCTTTTCCTTATAGGAATCCTCTTGAATTATCCCAAACGTGATGGACAAGACATTTCCTTATAGAGAAGATCTTCATTAATGCGCGTATCTTCCAGAATTCTTTTTGTGCTAGGATTCCATTTACCTTGGGATTCCATGGTGGCAAAGTGTGTGTCGCAAGTATTTCCCATCTAGGGTTTCTGGCTGCCACGTGGGTGCTCCATCTGTCCCTGTTGCATCCGTTCATGCAGGATCTGTCCATAACAAACCTTGCACGCGATGGGCCCGTCCACTATCGGCCCATGGACGTAGAACTGTCAGGCCCATTTCATGGAGATCTGTCAACCTAAATTTTTACCCTCTTCACCAACAATGGGCATTGATTACTCAAATTTCTGTGTTTGCTGCGACCTTGGGTTGTCCTAAGTTGCACCAACTTCTAAATTTAACACCCCGGGAAACAAGGTAAATTATAAATGCAATATATGCAGCTGTAAATGCACACCCAATTGTGCCAAACAACGAACTATTCACTTCGGAGGAGAAGAATTCCAGCAACAGAAACCCGCTAATCAATATCACCAGTGGTACCAGCAGCCATGAAGTGATCTACAATAAACGATAAAACAAAAAAAATGGTGAACTTTTCAACCACTATTTAAGAATTTCAATCATTGTGCAAAGAAAAAAAAATACTATGAGCAGCATGCAAAGCAAGTCATGAGAAAACTGTGTGCATTTTTGCTGGGAATTGCTAGCTCCACCTTTAGGAATGTTTTAGTTTACTCAAAATTTATACATCGACCCTAAGATTAATCAAGTAGCAAAACATGTATTTACCAGCTTAGTGCCTACATCAGTGGTATTAGTTACTAGAATTGCCTCATCGTGTCTAAATCTGTTCTTTTTGACTATCAAGCAGCGAAACTTGTTGACTTTGATTGGCAATTGAATGTTTGGAAAGCATTAGATCAAACTGTGTGCATTGACTTATGGAAATATTTCACTATAAATTTTTTTTAAAGCTAATTATGAACTTCGTGCGATTTCAGGGAGAAGTTAATCGTGTCAAATGGGATCCAACAGGTTCTTTGTTGGCCTCTTGCTCTGATGATATCACCGCAAAGGTTGTTGGTGCTACTCCTTCCTTTTAGGAAATTAGATTTACATCTTATGTTTTATTTTTATTTTTATAAGTAATTACTGCTTCATCAAATAAAAAACAAAAGTACAGAAGGACTTATCAGGGGAAAAAAAAGTATAAACTCTAGAGGGACCAGAGCACACAGGCAGTGTACTAGGGGCCAACAAAGAAAACAAAATTATAAAGCAAGAAAATTACAGCTATCAAGTAAATAAGCCAAAGAGTTAAAAGTAAAAACACCCGAGGCATTTGTCTACTCAGATAAAGTCTGGAAGAATAGCAGCTTCAAATCATGAATCAACCTCTTTTGCTTCCTTCAAAAGTGCAAGTATTCCTTTCCCACGAAATACTCCACATGAGACAATGAGGGACATGGCCCAAATCGCTGCATATCTCTATCTGTTAAAACTTGGCCAGCTTGCTAGAGGATCCACAACCCCATTGGCATAACCCACAGAACGCCAAATAGAGAAAACACCAAATTCCACAGCTCTCTAGCAAAAGGGCAGTGCATAAGTAAATGATCAATAGTCTCCTCATCTCTATTATGCATGCAACACCAATTGATCACCATTACTCTACACCTCCTCAAATTATCACTACTTAAATCCTCCCCAATGCCACAATCCAAAGAAAGAAACTAACCTTTGTAGGTACTTTCGGCTTCCATATAGACTTCCAAGGAAAAGAGAGTTGAGTAGAAGAATTAAGGCCCTATAAAAGGATCTAACATCAAAAGTCGCTTGTAGGAGGGAATCCAGCAAAGCTCATCCACTACATTCTTTCTCCTCAGGCCAGAATAGATCAAATCCATAATGGAGACAACCAATTCCAATTCCGATTCTTGTGCTGGTTTAACAAAACTGACATTCCAATGATAACTATCCTCTAAAAGAGATAACAAGTCTGCCATTGAAGCATCCCTGTTACAAGCAAAGCCATAAAGTTCAGGGAAGTTGTCTTTCAGAGGAAGCCCCCCACACCAAGGGTCATGCAAAATTTTATAGAAGAGTCATCTCCCACCTTAAAGTTAACAAAATGATAAAAACTGTCGCACCCCTTCCTGATCCTCTTCCAAAGTCAAACTCCATTGGGTCCCTGCACAGAATTAGAGTACCAAACCCCCCTGCATCTTATGTTCCATTGACATAGATTTTCACTGTTGGCATTATATATATGTGCATGTGTTTGTGTGTCTGCACTTTTGTCACTGCAAGGGTTGTTTATGGTACTAGTAGTACATTGATTTGCATCTTATGTTCCATTGACATAGATGTTTGCTCTTAGCATTATCTCTGTGTGTGTGTGTGCACGCCATCTTCAACTTGTATTTCAATCTTCAAATTAATTTACATTATTTCATACAGTTTAATCACATTTCTTCTTGGCTTATCTTGGTTCTTGTCACTCCAAAATATTGTTCTGTTGGTTTTTTTTTTTTTTTTTTTTTTTAGTGTGTTTTTGTTTTCAATTTCAACTAATATATAGCAATGTTGTAGATATGGAGTATGAAGCAGGAAAAGTTTGTTCAGGCAAAATTTGTCAAACAGTACAATTTCGGAAATATTTCAGCTAGATAGCATGCGTTCAAACTTATTTAGTAAGTTGGACTCTTTTTGGAAGTCGATTTTAAGAAACTCGACTTCTGGGCAAAATCAAGCCCTTTTATAGCAAATATATAAGTCTGGCGTGGATTTAAAAAAAGGAAAAAAAGCCACATGGAAGTCGAGTTTAACAAACTCGACTTCAAGCTTAGGTTAAAAAAAATTTCATGAGGGTAAAAACGGGAATCCGAGTTTACTATAATCGATTTCTTCCTCTTCGCTAAACCTTCTCTCTCTCCGGTGTCTCTCTCTTCCTGTACCGTTTCCTCTCCTCAGTCCCCCTCAAGGCAAATATAAAGATAACATTGTATAGTCCACCAAACAATTATAAACAAATTTTTAAACTCAAACAAATTTGTACATGGTCACTAACCTTAAAAAATTAATATTCGTTACACCTTACAACTAACAAACCATTACACATTGCAAATAAATAACATGCTACCCATTAAAAAATTTGTACATGTTACACATTGCAACTAACAACCTATTACAAAGCACAAACAACAAATGCAAAAAAAAAATAATAATAACAATGATAATAAATTACTATTACAAACAACACATTACTCATCAACAATATAAAAGTGGTATGTGTATATATCTACCAAATGAAAATTCGAGTATATATATTAGCCAGGTCTAACAAAAAAAAAAAAAAAAAAAATTTAAAATGGTTTGAATATTATCTACAAATTGAAGAAGAAGACAAGCTTTTTAATTTGTAGAATGATCAATGTGTGTGAAAGGGAGAGTTTGGGCCTGGAAGAGAGCTGGGAGAAGTGAGAGTTGAGTGCGTTAGATGAAAAGGAACTTCATTGTATCAAAGAGTTTATATCTGAGACGGTGAGGTTGGTGTAAAATTTAATGGAACTCGAGTTTGATAGACTCGAGTTCAATTTAAAATATTTTTTACCATGCTCGCATAACTGAGACAGGTGGGGTAGGTGGTGCAATCATTGGCCTGGAAGTCGAGTATGCTATACTCGAGTTTCAGTGAAAGTCGAGTATACCATACTCGATTTTCTATGTTGTACGTGACTTTTGCTCTTAGTACAGTCTGGGGAAGCTTTCATAGAAGTCGAGTTCACTATAGTCGACTTTCAATAGAAGTTGAGTTCAGTAAACTCGACTTCCAGGTGGCTTTTTTCATTTTTTTAATCCACGTCAAACTTAAATATTTGCGGTGGGGGGGTTGATTTTTCCTGGAAGTTGAGTTTGATAAAATTGACTTCCAAAAAGAGTCTAACTTACTAATTAAGTTTGAATGCATGCTATCCGCCTAATAATTTTCCGAAATTGTACTGTTGGGCAAATTTTGCCGTTTGTTCATGACTTAAAGGATCATGTTAAGGTACTGTGGAGATTTTGTTTCTCTTTTTAATCTCAACTAGCTGCGAACCCACGCGTTGCGCGTGATAATTATTTTTATGGTGGTTTTATTAAAAAAAAATTTACAATTTAAACTAATCTAATAATAAGTAATGTATTTCGTAATTATATTTTTATTTATTATAAGAACAATCATAAATGTAATATAGGATCAATCCAAAACACCAAAAAAACATGAACTAAAAAAAATTAATAAAACTTAACAATGATTAATTGAACCAATATTAGGATAAATTTTTTTTTTTTT
This sequence comes from Quercus ilex subsp. ballota, assembly GCA_032727855.1. Classification (NCBI taxonomy): domain Eukaryota; kingdom Viridiplantae; phylum Streptophyta; class Magnoliopsida; order Fagales; family Fagaceae; genus Quercus; species Quercus ilex. The sequence goes on along the minus strand of CM064914.1, from coordinate 27,391,600 downwards.
GATAATCTATTAAGGTTATTTTCTTTGTAGAAATTATAATTTCGGCCGCTGAAAACATATTATCAAATAAACAATTATTAGTAAAATCTAAGAATTAAATTTCTATACATGCATTGTTATAAAATAATAATAATTAAAATAAAATCGCAAAAGTTAAAATTTGTCACCTATCCGATTATTTTTGTTTGGCTAACCTTTGCTTTTCTTTCGTTTGGCTAACCTTTGCTTTTCTTTAAATAAATGGCATTATAAAGTACTTCTAGTACAACTATTAAGAGTACTTTGTCCACCACAAAAGATTAAAAAATAAACAAAAATTAGTAAAGTCTCATAGTTTAACATCTAAATTGAGCACTATAAAAAATCATGCTATGTAACAGAATAAATACCAAATTATCCAAATCATGCTATGTAATAGAATAATATTATATTTTTATATGCTATATTTAATTCTTTAGAACGCAATAGGATAACATTTAACATTAAAAAAGAATAAAAAATAAATAAATAAAAAAACAACAACAATTTAAAAAACTAAACTAAATCACAATTTAAAAAACTAAACTAAATCGCATTAACACAAAATAGAGTTTTAAAGAATATAAAAAATTATCAACCTAAAGTAGGGATGCAAGAAAAATAAAAAAAATCCACCAAAAAATTGAGGGAGAGAGAGAGAGAGAGAGAGAGAGAGAGAGGGAGAGAGAGGGAACCTTTTTTTTGTGAGAGAAAACTATGCATAGAATAGAAGAGATAGTGACAAATTTATAGTAAGAATGTGTGAATAAGAAGAGACAAAAATAAAGGAAGGTGAAGGGAAAGAGGAAGAATGATATTAATGTAGAGGGTAGTGGGGAAATGAAAAGGTAAAGGAGGGAGAAAGATTAAAGAAGTAGTGGGGAGATGAAATGGTAAGGGAGAGAGAAATGTTGGAGAAGTGTAAATAAGTAGTGGAAGTAAATAAATAAGTAGTGGGCTGCATTTATAAGGCTGAAAATTGTAAAAATCATTTTAAAATTGTAGGAAAATTATATTTTAAAAAAGAAAAGAAAAAAAAGAATGACGTGGCAGCTGATGTGGCGCAATGTGAGAGCAGCAACATTAAACGCTACGCTTCAGCTTTTTGTAATATATAGATGAGTTTGCCTCCCAGCATATGCACTTCTGATCTGACTGGATTGTTCTCAGAAACATTGAATAATTGTTTTGCAAGAGATATATACTATCAGATGGAGTCCCACTGGACTTGGTACAAGCAACCCTAATCATCAGTTATTGTTGGCAAGGTATATGCTGTTGATTTAACGAATTTGAATGCCATTAATTTTCATCTACTTTTATGCATTTGCACCAGTTATCTAGTTATTCTATTTGGTAGTTTTGGAATTGCTTTTTTAGTTGATCATTTATTTTTTATTCCTTGAAAAGTGAATTTAGTATGGATTAATATGGATTTGTTCTAGAAAACCTGTTAATGTTATCAAAATTTTCATAGAGGCACAGAATTATTAAAGACTTGCAGCTTGTTATAAAACTCAATTGATTATATGAGGTTCTATTACTTTGAATCTTTAGTACCCTTAACTTGTATTGTTGAAGAAGTTTGTATTTGACATCTTCATATATACAAAACACATTGAACTTTAATTAGTTTCATACAATATTATTAAGAGGTAGAGTGCATCAGGAGTCATTAGGTTAAGCCATCATTGTGTTGAAAATGTTCCATTGCCACTTGGTCTTCAATGATGGTCAGGTTTATTTTCTTAGAATTGTAGACTTCATAATTTTTTACTTGGCCCATCTTCAACCAAAAAAATATATTGTGCTAGTCATTGTATTTCTTCACCCCCACCCCCCTTTCATTTTTTGGTTGAGGAGGCTGCTTTTGGGTTAAACAATATATTACTGGTTTAGTTTCACATTTAGTTCTGAACCTTCACCCCATGATTTAAAATGGTCCTCAGGCTTTGAAATGTTTCATTTTGGTCCTTATAATTATTTTTGAATCTTTATGCATGCAATTCCCTCAACACCAGAGGATATTTGAATATTTTTTTGTACATTTTAAATTTATGTCTAATGTTAATTTTCGTTAGCTCTTACTTTGATTCTCTCTACTCGAAAACAAAGTATTTGAATCGCCAATCCTTTCCCTTATATGCTGCTATCAAAATCCTTGGGATTTCACTAAACAATCTCTACTCAATCAGCAGGAGTAAACTGCAAGGACTTTTTTGACACAAGCTTTTCTTTTTGATAAGTATTTTTTTGACACAAACTTGAAAATGTAAGGACTAAAATGAAGCATTTCAAAGGATGGGAAATTAGAATACCGCAACACCCATGATGGTTGCCATTCACGCTTCACAAATGATTGATAGCTCAAAGGTGGCTTTCCCCCATTCTTTCCCAAATATTAGTCATTGGAGTGACTAGCAATTAATAGAGGGAGGGATTCACTTAAATGAACTAACATAGGCATAAATACTTCAAAGCTCAAATGCAACTGAAAAATGAAAGTCCAAAGTTTGAACTCACCTTCTGTATAATATCCATAGGATTGAAGAGTGTATTACTCACAAGAGAGAAAATATTAGGGAGCTAGCTGCATCAGGTTGTATAGCTGAATAGAGTGTATAGGTACATTGGATTAGATCATGACATGTTCTGAGATTGTATTTAGACATGTGATTGATTGTATTGTAAGTGTACTTGATTGTATTAAGCATGTGCTGATTGTATGAAGCATGTGCTGATGTATTGGCAGTTAGTTGGGTAGTTAGGTAGTTAGAAATTAGCATGAGGGTATAAGAAAGGATTGTACGGTGAGGCAGAGGGGTATGTGAATGTAATGCAACTTGTTCTTAACCATTCCCAATCTTTTCCCTTTTCTTGTGGAGACCCGGTTGTCCTTGAAATCAACCAGAAAAATATCTTCAATTGTCCAAAGTCAATTGACAGATTGAAGAGACTTATTAATTGGTATCAGAGCAGTAATTGATCCATGGCAGAAACAAGAGCTATGACAAATAGTGAGAAAATTGCAGCTTTAGTTGCCAAGTTCGAAGGGCATGATGTTACCTTGTTGGAGATGAAGCAACAATTGGGTGTAATTGCTCAGTTTATGCAAAAGGTGGATCAAAGATTAAGTAATACAGAGGTACAGATTCAAGAAGAAAATCAGAGAGGGATTCAGAATGTGGAAAACTCCATTGTTGTATCAGGTGCCAAGCCTTTGAGATTGGAGTTCCCTCATTTCTCAAGGGTAGATTTAGCTTCATGGATTTACAAGTCTAATCAATTTTTTGCTTACTACAACACCCCTAAGCATCAAAAGGTTCTAATGGCATCTTATCACATGGAAGGGGAAGCCTTAATTTGGTTTCAAGATGCTGAGAATTCTGGTTTGTTCAGTGATTGGGAGGCATTTGTTAAGGCAGTGCATGTAAGGTTTGGTGCTACTTCTTATGATGATCCAATGGAGTCACTCACAAGATTGAAGCAGACCTCTTCTATTATTGCTTATAAAGAACAATTTGAGGTTATTTATAATAGGGTTTGAAGCTTGCTTGAGCCTTATAAAATGAGTTGTTTTCTCAGTGGGCTTAAGGATGAAGTGAGACTTCTTGTGAGGATGTTAGGTCCTAAGAACCTTAATGAAGCTTTTGGCCTTGCTAAGATGCAAGAGGAGTATCTCTGGAGTTGTAGAAGGTCTAGCAAGATTCTTCATGATGGTTCAAGACCATCCATTCTTGGAATTCCTAAGCCTAAGAACAACATCTCTACAGCAAAATCAAGAACCAAGGTGCCTTTGCAAAGATTGACAGCTGCTCAAATGGAAGAAAGGAGGAAGAAGGGTCTATTATATCATTGTGATGAGAAGTGGTAGAGTGGACATCAGTGTAAGGGAGCAAGGATTTTTCTCTTAGAAGGAGTTTCTTTTTCTCAAGAATTGCCTTCCTCTGGTCCACAACTTGTGGAGTTGGAGGCAGATGGATCTGTGGTCTTGCCGGAAGGTCAGGATGTGCTGCAAGATACACTTGAGATTACACTATATGCATTAGTGGGCAGTCCTTCTCCAGGCACAATGAGAATTGAAAGGAAAATTCAAGCGCATTGCTTGGTGATTCTTATTGACACTAGCAGTATCCACAATTTTCTAGATGCTGGATTGTGTTCAAGCTTGAAGTTGGCCATTGATCCAGCTCTAGCTTTCGATGTGAAGATAGCCAATTGGCCTACAGTGAAGACACTTGGTGCTTGTCAAGATTTGCAAGTTCAAGTGCAAGGTCATCACTTTTGTATGGATCTTAATGTGCTTCCTTTGGAAGGGTGTGATTTAGTATTGGGTACTCAGTGACTTAGAACATTGGGGTTAATACAGTGGGATTTCAATCTGCTTACTATGGCATTTCAGTGGCTTGGCAAGACAGTGGTTCTAAAGGGATTGAGGCCATCTCATTCCTCCCTTCAAGATGCAAGCCATTTCTTCAAGAAACCTGCTAGGAAGGGCCTTTTGTTGCAGATCATAGCCCAACTTTTCACTGCTGAACCTACCTTGCCTGTACCTAAACTGGAGTCTTTGTTGGAAGAATTTGCACCTATGTTTGAGGTTCCTCAAGGCTTGCCTCCTTCTCGGGGTCATGAGCATAGCATTCCACTCAAGGAGAGCACTAAAGCAGTGTGTGGAAGGCCTTACAAGTATCCCTATTTTCAGAAAACTGAAATTGTGAAAATTGTTAAAGAACTTTTAGAAGTTGGCTCTATTAGACCAAGTCAAAGCCCATTTTCATCACCTGTTCTGTTAGTTAGGAAAGTTGATGGAACTTGGCGAATGTGTATAGATTATAGAGCTCTAAATCAAGTCACTATTAAAGATAAGTTTCCTATACCAGTAGTGGATGAACTGCTTGATGAATTATGTGGTTCAATGATCTTTTCTAAGCTTGATTTAAGGTCTGGTTACCGTCAGATTAGAATGAAAGCTGAGAATGTGCCTAAAATTGCATTTAGGACTCATGAGGGTTACTATGAATTCTTGGTTATGCTGTTTGGTCTCACAAATGCTCCTTCCACTTTCCAAGCTCTTATGAATGATATCTTTAAACCATTTTTGAGGAAATTTGTTCTGGGTTTTTATTTTATTTTATGATGTCTTGGTTTATAGTCAGTCCTTAGCAGACCACTTGAATCACTTAAGAGCTGTGCTTAGCGTTTTGCTTCAAAATCAGCTTTATGCTAAGAAGAGCAAGTGTTCCTTTGGCTACTCTGAAGTGGAGTATTTGGGGCACATTGTGTCAAAATTGATCCTAAGAAAGTTTTGGCTATGCAGCAATGGCCAACTCTTACTTGTGTGAAAGTTTTGAGAGGTTTTTTGAGGCTCACAGATTATTACAGGAAGTTTATCAGAAATTATGGTCTCATAGCTGCACCTTTGACTAATTTGCTCAGAAATGATACTTTTAAATGGACTGCTGAGGCTGATTCTGCCTTTCAACACCTCAAGGTTGCTGTCATGAATCCCCCTGTCTTAGCTTTACCTGATTTCTCTAAGCCATTTATTATTGAGTGTGATGCCTTAGGAGTGGGAATAGGTGCTATTTTGATGCAAGGACGGAGGCCTATAGCCTTCCATAGCCAAGCTTTGAAGGGCAGAAGTTTGCACCTTTCTACTTATGAAAAGGAGTTCTTGGCCTTGGTTACAGCTGTCAAAAGGTGGAGGCCTTATCTTCTTGGCAAGCCATTCATCATTAAAATTGATCACCAAAGCTTGAAATTCTTGTTAGAGCAAAAAATAGGCACCCCGACACAACAGAAATGGATTTCTAAGCTTTTGGGTTATGCTTTTGTGGTGGAGTACAAGAAGGGTCAAGATAACAAGGTTGCTGATGCCTTGTCTAGACTAGGATGCTCTTTTGATGAGGTGGCAGACCCTAATGCACACCTATTTCTCATTTCCTTTCCAAGCATTACTTGGATTGAGGAATTACAACAAAGTTATCTCATTGATGAGGTGTCACAACAGCTCTTGACTGCTCTTAAGCAAGGCACTGCTCCTAAGCATTACACTTTGCATAAGGTCTGATTTTATATAAAGGGAGGATATTTCTGGGGCCATCCTGTTGTTTAATACCTAAGGTGTCGTCTCATGTTCATGACAGTCCCATGGGTGGCCATTCTGGGTACTTGAAATCTTTTCATAGGTTGAAGCAGGACTTTTGGTGGTAAGGTATGAAGTTTGACTTGAAGACTTATATCAAGGAATGTGTTGTTTGTCAACAGATGAAGCATGAGACCTGTAGGCCAGCTAGGTTGTTGCAGCCACTTCTCATTCCTTCTAAGCCTTGGTTTGATATTAGCATGGACTTTGTGGAAGGTCTTCAAAAATCTCATAGAATGGATGTTGTCTTTGTGGTGGTGGATCGGCTTACTAAGTATGTCCACTTTATTGCCTTATCTTATCCTTATTCAGCCTCCAAGGTTGCTGCCTTATTTGTTCAACATGTGTTCAAATTGCATGGGATTCCTAGTTCAATTGTTAGTGATAGGGATCCTGCCTTTACTTCCCTTTTCTAGTATGAGCTGATGAGGTTGCAGGGTGTTCAATTGGCTATGTCTTCTTCTTATCACCCTTAGACTGATGGCCAAACTGAGGTGGTGAATAGGAGTCTTAAGCAGTACCTTAGGTCCTTCACTAGTGACAGACCAGCTGAATGGGTTGAGTGGTTACCTTTGTGTGAGTATTGGTTCAATACTAACTTCCATGTTTCAACTAAATGTACTCCCTTTGAAGCTTTATATGGTATCCCTCCCCTTAAACTCCTTGATTATATTTCTAGTACCACTAAGGTTGAGGCTGTGGATAGGCAACTGCATTCTAGGCAAGAGTTGATTGCTGTTTTGAGGTATAATTTGGTGCAAGCTCAAAATGCCATGAAACTACAAGCAAACAAGCATAGATCAGATATAGTTTTTGAAGTTGGTGACTAGGTTTACTTGAGGTTGCAGCCATTTAAGCAGCAATCCCTGGCTCACAGGGCTTCTCACAAGCTCTCTTCGAGGTTCTATGGACCCTTCCAGGTTCTTTAGAGGATTGGAGCTGCTGCTTACAAGTTGCAATCACCTCTTGGATCCAGACTTCATCCAGTTTTCCATGTCTCTTGCCTTAAGAAGCAATTGGGGCAACATGTTCTTCCAACAGGTATACTTTCACTTGAACCCTTCTCAGAAGATCAAGGTCAGTCAAGAGTGCAACCCTCAAGGGGATCCGGCCAATTAGCTTCCTTGTGCCTTACGGGTTTACTGGCCCGTTGACTCACACACATGTCAGACTCCTTGGTCTGTGTTTCAAGACGGGCTAAATGGAAAGCCCATAGGCCGATGCCAGGAGAGTGTAGATGCCGAGGCACGCATTGCCAGCCATGATTGCGGCAACGACGTCTTCGCGGGCATAACTACAACTCGAGCTTGGGCTGCCGCCACAATCTGCATTGGTCCACGCCTTGAGTCGATCGGTGGACCAGCTATCGTTGTTCCACATTCGACTGGGGCACATCGCAGGCCCCCATCCGCTTCCCTCCCGACAATTTCAAGTACTCTTTAACTCTCTTTTCAAATTCCTTTTCATCTTTCCCTTGCAGTACTTGTTTGCTATCGGTCTCTCACCCGTATTTAGCCTTGGACGAAATTTACCGCCCAATTGGGGCTGCATTCCCAAACAACCCGACTCGCCGACAACGCCTCGTGGTGTGACAGGATCTGGGCACGATGGGGCTTTCACCCTTTCCGATGCCCCCTTCCAGGGGACTTCGGCCTGGTCTGCCATTGAGGACGCTTCTCCAGACTACAATTCGGAGACGCCTGATTCTCAAGTTGGGCTGTTCCCAGTTCGCTCGCCGTTATTAGGGGAATCCTTTTAAGTTTCTTTTCCTCCGCTTATTGATATGCTTAAACTCAGTGAGAATTCCCGCTTGACCTAGGGTTGCGGTTGGAGCTGAGGCGACGCATGAAGGTTATAAGAGCGCGTTCAGGTGACGGGGCACGCACAACGGGGAATGAGGGTAAAAAAACCACCAATTGTCATGGCGCTTGTCGCCGAGGACTCGCTTTTGGGCTAACCCCACGTGTGCGCATGCATGGGAGGCCAACTTCCGCCCCGCCCGAACTAGCCTTTAGGGGTGGGGCAACGATGCGTGACACCCAGGCAGACGTGCCCTTGGCTGAATGGCTTCGGGTGCAACTTGCGTTCAAAAACTCGATGATTCGCGAGATTCTGCAATTCACACCAATTATCGCATTTCATTACATTCTTCAACCAGCTGTGAATGATGTAGGAGTTCTCAATCCTGAACCAGTGGCTATTTTGGACAACAGGGAGCTCAATCTACGCTCAAGGGTCATCACTGAGTTGTTGGTTCAGTGGCGAGGGGGTTCTACAGAAGATGCCACTTGGGAACCACTGCATTCTCTTTCAAGGCAGTTCCTTCACCTTGTGGGCAAGGTGTTTTAAGGAGGGGCTATTGTTAAGGAGCTAGCTGCATCAGGTTGTACAGCTGAGTGTAGTTTATAGGTACATTGGATTAGATCATGACATGCGCTGAGATTGTATTTAGACATGTGATTGATTGTATTGTAAGTGTACTTGATTGTATTAAGCACGTGCTGATTGTATAAAGCATGTGCTGACATATTGGCAGTTAGTTGGGTAGTTAGGCAGTTAGTTAGTTACTTGGCAGTTAGAGATTGGCATGAGGGTATAAGAGAGGATTGTACGGTGTGGCAGAGGGGTATGTGAATGTAATGGAATTTGTTCTTAGCCATTCCAATCTTTTCCCTTTTCTTGTGGAGGCCCAGTTGTCCTTGAAATCAACTAGAAAAATATCTTCAACTGTCCAAAGTCAATTAACAGATTGAAGAGACTTATTAGAAAACCTCAATTACAGCAGTAGATGCATAGTCCTATTTATATTTTAATGAATTTGAAACATGGGGCAAAGGTCGAGGACTAGATGTGTAACTAAGCCTATATTACTGTGTTAAGATAAACTAAGGTTTTGCTATGACAAGATCTTAATAAAAAAATTTGTGCACCATATTGCATACAAACCTCACACACACACACACACAGAGTTAAAATATTGTGTGTTGGGAGGACAAAATTAGGTCTTCATTCTTGTTTTACATATTTCAGTTAAAATATTCTGTTGGTTGTGTTTCTATGTAGTGCATTGTTTGACTCAACAATGAAGCTATGGGACGTGGAACTTGGGAAACTTCTATACAGCTTAAATGGACACAGGTACTGGCCCTTGCTGCTGTCATTGATGTTATTTGAAGTTGATTATAACCGATGAGATGCTTTTCAATTTCACGGATGTCTTATATTGAAACTTCAGCGATCCTATATACTCTGTTGCATTTAGCCCAAATGGTGAGTATTTGGCCAGTGGATCTCTTGATAAATCCATGCACATCTGGTCATTAAAGGAAAACAAGATTGTCAAAACTTATACAGGCAATGGGGGCATATTTGAAGTTTGCTGGAACAAGGAAGTTGACAAGATTGCCGCATGTTTTGCCAACAATACAGTTTGTGTTTTGGATTTCAGAATGTAAGGTCTTGGAAAATGCTCTACAATTTCCCTGGTTTTCCATAGCCCCATGACCTCAGGAATGATAATTAACTTCTTAGTTGGTCTTCAAAGTTTAGTTGTAGAGACGTTACTTTTGATAGGTATAGATAAAAATGTATTTTGGGTGGGTAGGTTTTGCGCTTTAACCATAGACCAGGCATTACTCACTTGTGTTGATCGCTTTTGTAATTATATTTACTCAATTATCTGTCAGGCTTATGCTTGTTAGGAGTGAATTGTAAGTTTGCAACCCAATCATGTACATAATTATTTGAATTGGACCATAATTTATGGTTTCTAGTTTACCATTTCTTTTATCAATGATAGTTATTTGGAACGATGTTTGTTACCCAATTACATTTCGTTTACTATGTTTATTTCAGTTTTTCTTTGCTGAATGTTAATCTTTTCAGTTGATGTTGAGGAATGAGCCCAACTATCATCGGTCAAACAGATTAGGCAAAGTTGGAATTTGATCACAATTGGTTTAAAAAAGTTATTCAAATTATACGATCAATGGAATGCTAAGCATAGTAACACTATAACAGTGATATATTACAATTCATTAGTAATTCACACAAGAACATGATCCGTTAACAATATTGCAATTCACCAGTAATCCCCACAAGAACATGAACCGTTCACAAAGTGGTGAAATCGATTACAGTCCCTCATTACAATCTTACGTCCAGTTATCTTTGAAATCAGCTTGGTCACAGCATGGCAGTCTAGACATACACGGAGGTTCTTCACAATCTTTATAGTAGTTCCAGGTTGAGTACTGATGAGCCCAAAAGCCATGGCTAGCTTCTCACTGTGAACATCAAGGGATTGTTCCTTTTGTCTCTCCCCTAAGTCATGTAACACAATTTCTGTTTGTGGTATATAGCCGTGTGCCTTGAGCCAACCATTTATCTCCTCTAGCATAATGTAAATTTCTTTGCTGTTTGGGTGTTTCTTATCTCCAGTAAGAAACTTGTGTACCTTATTATTCACTTCAATTGAGCTACAGCTAGGTTCCTTCTGCACTCCAATGTCTTTCATCAAGGTCCTCACCCTTGCCACCCCATCCCAGTTGCAAGCAGTTGCATATATGTTTGATAAAAGAATATACGTTCCTTAAATATAATTCAAATGATATTTCAACTTCAAACATATTGGTTTCCTTAATTAATATTACCAAAATATCGTTATCATTAATAAAAAAGTAATATTTAAAAGATAATCAAAGGTGGTTGAACTTTCATGGTTTATAAAGACTAAGTACCCAGAAAGAGAAACATGAAGTGCTAGACAGCAAAAAATCTCCACAATTTGTATACAGGAAGTCCATATGTATCAATACGGAATTGTCAAATGGATGTATTCATTGTGAGTTAGAATCTATGAAGATTTTATGGATGACTTATATTCTATCAAAATTTTCTACGAGGGAGAAGACAAGTTAGTGTAGTTCCCCTTCAAAGAGTCATGGGTTTCAAGTCAAGAGTTTTACAAGGCAAAGATATCAGGGTTGATAATTCTTTTACAGGGAGAAGTATATGGAGAGTCTTGAGTGCTACCAAGAGTAACTTTTTTAATTGGCTAGTCACTTTGGGGAAATTTACCAACAGATAATTTAAGAAAATGACTGTTGTTAACAGTCTAAAATCACATAAACCAAATCATTGTACCTCAGCTACGTTTCTTCATGTTAATGAAGAGAGCTTCTCAACAAAGAGGCAATAATACAAAAAGAATCTTACCAGCTAACGGTGCAACATTAACACCATAGCTTTTAGGGCATGCACCAGGTGTCAACCTGTAAAGAAAAGTAACTTCTTCCACATCTCCAATTCCATTCCCAACTCGGCATCTCATATGACACAACAAAACCTATTCCAAACATGAAGAACATCAAATTAGACAATGTTCAGAATATTTGTGCCCATTGGTAGAGTGCCAATATCATGGCCTTTATGTCTAAACCATGATGAATCTAATATAAACTATGATACTATTATATATGGTTATCACATGGCCAATCATGCTAAAAACTCATTTGTCTTGTTTTTTGAAGATTAAGAAGATACCCTTAGCTTGTGAATCAACAGCGTCTGTGATGAAACAGAAAAATAACAGAAAATGCAGAGGTATACCTTAGGATCATTCTGATAGTCTGTAGCTAATCGGTGATAGTGAGTAGAAAACATTCCTCGACACTGCACCTTGTGGACAAAATGTTGTAGAACTGATTCACTGCAATGGATAGAAAACCAAAGTAGAAACAAAGTTCAACTAGATACAACCCTCAGAGAAAAGGCAAATTTGTAGAGAATTGATCATTAATATTGAAATCACTGAAAGACAAGTTAATCCAATAATTTACACATATGCAATCGCTTGCCATCTGAAGTTGATGTTCCACGTCCAAGTTCATCCAATGCCACTAATGAATTACGAGTTGCAGAAGACTACATCAACCATAAAAAATATGTCAATGGCATGAAAATTATTCAATCATATTCATCTTAACTCATTATAAAATTTACTTTTGCAAACTATTCTTTAAAAGTTCTAAAGCATAATGATCAAACAAGAGTGAGTTTTTCTTATGCAAGAAGAAACTTCTCATGAGATGAGATGTGGGACAAATATGCAAGAATAATAAAATTTAGAATGTAACTGAGGAAATTATTAGTATGACTCAACATAAAGTAATTGAGGAGAAATTTGTGATAGGCTTGTCCTTTGACAGTTAAGATCTAATTAATTATGATAAAAATCATAACCAATATGGGCAGACTAATCAATTTGTACATACTCAAGAATGTTGTCTTTGATTCTGCAAATAATCTATAAAATCATAGGCATAACAATAGTGTGCAATGAAAATCCTTTGATCCACTAACAAATCTCACCATCATTAACGCAGTTCCTAAGAGTTCAGTTAAAAATGTACTTTGGCCTGCCATGATATGATCTTTGGCACCCATCCGAACAAAGATTCGGTCCACAGGTGACAACTCAAAACTGTTTGCAAGGACATCTGCTCCTACCTGAAAAGAACCTTTAAGGTGAAAACCACAAAATAATAAAACTCAAAAGTTGCACAACAAAAACCACAAAAACATTACCTGGGCCAAAATCACGGCCTAGCAAACTTGGCGAAGAAGAGTTGATTTCCCCCCCATGTTAGGACTAGTGAGAAGGATGAAGCTAGCATGACCAGAACCACCAATCATAATTTCATTGGGAACAAAGGTACCCTTGCCTAAAGAATCACTTCTAAGAACAGGATGTCCTAGAATTTTTTGCAAAAAAGCATGGCACTTCATCCGGACTTGACGAGTCTAATATAATTGGTCGGCTTGTTGGCCCTTCATAATATTCACTTGCAATTGCTAGACTGATCAAAACATCCAACTCTGCAACATGTACCAATTTTAGCCATAGAAAATGAAATACATTTTGTATAATGTAAACTACTATATAATATTGTTCTTTTATTCATGAAAACATTGAAATCTGACAATATGTCAGATAACTTAGTAACAAAATAAAATTCCAAGACATAAAGTTAAATTTTGAGATACTATAGAAGCAGACATTAATCCATCGTGATCTGAAGATCTACTACCATTATTACCCCAAGAGAGGACTATGACAATGTGACATTTCCCCAAAAGAGAACTATGACCTTGTGACATCTCCACTCTTCTATATGCACAATCACACTTGTTTGCATGTATGCTTGAGTGTATCTGAAAGAGAAAAAGAGAAGGGTACGCGTACCTGCAGTAGCAGAAACTAATTGCCTCCACTTATTATGATGCTCACAGAAACGTCCAATCAACCTCTGAAGAATGCTTTTCAGCTTGGATTCCTTTTCAGACTCAGCTTGTGAAAGCTCTCCCAACAACTTCTTGATACTCGGAGTCCAATACCTAAAGAAGCCCTGAAAATGCCAGGCAAGAAACAAAATAAAAAATAGTTGAGATATAAAACCCAAATTAATGTGCTGCTAAATAAGGCACTTTAGAATTATTTTAACTAGGGATTGAAACAGCCAAAGATAAAATCTTAACCAAAAAAATCAATAAATCCTGGTACTACTATAAACTATGCCATGTTATTCAACATGACAGAGATTACTTCATTGCATTATCACATTAAAATTCACAGTTCAATATGATTGTCATAATGAGAGCTCAATGCTTTCCATTAAGTTGCAATTAAGATAAGAAAGAGGCATTACACCTGGCTGTTAATTAGTCCAGGTATCTAAAATATGTTCAATTACAGGATCAAAATAAATAACCAGTGTAGCTACTTCATTCACCACAACTTTTGCTTTCACCTTTTTAGATGATCTTTACTCATAGTCACGAGGAATTCTCTCACGCAAACTTTCTGGTACTTGTAAGAGATATGCCTCTTTTCCAATTGTGACATATGTAATCTGTTACAGGTTGTTAAATAACAGAACTTGGTTATTGTTGTTGAATATAAATAAACAAAGAAGTAGACTACTAAAAATTCAAAGACCAAACAGTTTAAGAAAAAATTCTTACTGAGCATCTCCAAGTAATTTTTGCTGGTCCTTGAGGTGTTTTGTTAAACTAGACTCAACCTCCTTAACCTTTTTACAGGCAGAGTCATACTCCAGATCAACTTCTTCGATCGTGAGGTATGATACGTCCTGAATTATTGGCTTCTAGTTCTACCCAATCAAAAGCATCCTTGAAATGATTTATAACCGAATCAATGTTAGGGAGACCTACACCTGCATATATAAAAGATAAGACACCAAACTAGACTCTTTTAATAGCATATTGCTTAAAAAATCAAAGCTGCTCATACCAGTGCCAGGTGTTAACAAATGATGAAGGACTCTAGATTCAACATTTTCCAAAATAACACCAAGAGAAGAACATGATTGATTGGGCCATTAATTCACAACCATGCACGTAGCACTGATAAAAACTCTTGGAGCTGTTTTTTTGCTGCATCCTCATACAGAACCACATTGTTGGCATTCCTTCCTTCCATTAGCCTCACTGCATCAAATTAATGTCCATAAACATAGTGTGAGTTTGGATACAGCCGAAATCCAACCGCGTCTGCGTTTTAAACCGTAGGTCCCAAACACTGTTCACAAGACTGCAAGTACAAAATTTGGTAAAATCAAATAAAAATTGAGTCCCACAGCATTTTTAATTTTCATCAATAAGCGATATCTAAACATACCCATAAATCACATCCTTTATAACCATCAATAGATTATCCATCTAATCTAATATATATTCTAATACAAACGTGTGCACCTAGTCAGATTGGCTTTACCTGCTAGGGACGGAGCTGTTGTTGGACCAAGAGGGGCAGTGCCCCCCCAGATTTTAAAAAAAAATATATATATATATATTAGTATATATGTATTATATTATTTTTAGCAATTTGTTTCAATAAAATTGCAATTTCCCCCCTTAACAATATTATTGATATTTTTAAATGCTGATGGGACTGACGAAATCAAATATAGACGAGGCCAATTGTACAGACGAGAATAGCATTCAAGACGAATATCCGCTCCACTGACGATCATAAACACCTCATTCAATGCCACCAGTAAACACCCCAGACGGTTACAAAGCCAACTGTACAGGCCGTTGGAGTAAATTAAAGCAGCATTATGAGGCCAGAAAACGTTATCCAGGGGGTATTGAAGCCACCATAACTGCTCCAACGGCTAGAGGTTGCAGCAACATACATATATAGCCCCCACATTGCCAAAGAGGAGGTACATTCACACATACACATTAAGAGATTATTTTTTGCTCTATTATCTTTACATTGCTCATTCTCAAATAGCAATTGATACTGACTTTGGCATCGGAGGCATTGTGGCAGGCACCACACCGGTGACCACCCTCGAGAACACATTCTTGCAGGCTAGAGTCCATTTCTGTCTGCATACTCTGACTGACGAATTTACGCTTCATCAGTTTGGCGCCGTCTGTGGGGAACGAAATTTTCGTTCTCAATCTCGAAAAAATAGTTTCCAATCAGCAATCACTACCAGATGGAGTCCAATCAAGATTCCACATCCTTGGCTCAGCAGGTTCAGGCTCTCGCGGCCACTGTAGAAGAACTGACCAGGCAAAATCAGGAAATGAAGTTACTACTTCAGCAGGAAGAGAATCGATCTAAAGGGAACCGAGACGACGAGGGAGATAGCCACAGAAGAAGTGACCATCAAAGGCCCGCCACTCCAACCGAGCGCAACTCAAATCTTCTCCAAGAGATGAGGAGGGAGATGGACGAACTTAGGACCGCCATCAAGGAGAAAACAGAGCGGAGTGTAAATCGACTGGTTAGGGTGACGGATTCGCCATTCACTCCAGCAGTCCTTGAATGTCCAGTGCCGTCAAAGTTTTGGTTGCCCCAGCTTGAGCCATTCGATGGGCTAAAGGACCCTCAGGATCTTAACACCTTCAAGACGACCCTAGGGCTCCAGCAGCCCCCAGACGAAATACTGTGTCGTTCCTTCCCAACTACCCTCAAAGGAGCTGCAAGGGAATGGTTCACAAAGTTGCCAACGTCGTCCATTGATAACTTCGAGCAGTTGAGCAACGCCTTCCTGCGTCATTTCATTGGAGGACAACGTCTGAAGAGGACCGCAGACCACTTACTTACCATCAGGCAAGGAGAAAAGGAAACCTTAAGGTCATACGTAAAACGCTTTACTCGCAAGACACTGGAGGTAGACAAAGCGGACGATAAAGTTCAACTGACGACCTTCAAGGCAGGATTGAGGTCTAGAGAGCTCGTTTTGTCATTTGCAAAGAATCCTCTAAAAACAATGGCCGAGATGCTCCTTAAAGCCCAGAAGTACATGAATGCTGAAGACGCGCTAGTAGCCATTAGGGATGTAGGAAGACCAAGGGACAAAGAAAGGAAAGAGGACGATCGTAGGGGGCAAAAGCGAGAACGCTCAAATCGTCGGACCAATGACGGGATCAGGAGGAAGGACGATAAGGGACCGACAGTGGTAAAATTTACTCCTTTTGTTATGCTAGTTGATAAAATTTTAATGCAGATTAAGGACGAGCACTACCTGAAATGGCCGCGACCATTGCACTCATCTCCTAACGTCCGTGATAAGAATAAATATTGTCGATTCCACAAGGACCATGGCCATTACACCGAAGATTGTCGGGACCTCAAAGAGCAGATAGAGGAGCTGATAAAGAAGGGGAAGTTACAGAAGTTTGTGAAGAAAGGGGAGCTCAGTAGGTTCCGCGATGGAAACAAGGGCTAGCACGAGTCCTCATCCGGGGGCAGTGACCATCAGTTCCAGCCTCCCCAAAATGTGATAGGAGAAATACAAACGATCGCAGGAGGACCCATCGCAGGAGGGTCGTTCAAGTCCCTTAAGAAAGCATATCAACGACAGGTGAACAGTGTTTACATGACACCCCTGTTGAAGTACAGACGAACTGATCAGGACATGATTTTCAACGAAGGAGATACTAGGGGAGTGAAGCAACCTTACAATGACCCCTTGGTCATAGCACTTACCATAGAAGGATTTAACACAAAAAGGATCCTCGTGGACAATGGTAGCTCCGCTGATATCATCTACTTCCTCGCATTCCAACAGTTGAAACTAGATCCAAAAAGACTACGTCCATTTGATTCTCCCCTCGTCAGCTTCAGTGGTGACAGGGTATACCCTAAGGGCATAGTGACACTGACGGTGACAGTAGGAACCTACCCGAAGCAGTTGACGAGTCATTTGGACTTTCTGGTGGTAGATTGCCCCTCGTCCTACAATGTAATCATTGGAAGACCTGCACTCAACAAGTGGAAATCATCCACGTCAACCTACTGCCTAAAGGTAAAATTCCCAGCGAAGAATGGGGTTGGCGAAGTTAAAGGAGATCAAGTTTTGGCTCGGGAGTGCTACCAGGCCGTCGTGGCGGCAAAGGAGAACCATACGTGGACGATCGAAGAAAAAGAGAAAGAAAGGGTGGAGGCCCTAGAGACAGTAGAGTTAACTGACGAAGAATCCAACAAGACAACCAGGATAGGGACGACTTTAAGTCCAGAAATGAGGACGAAGCTGGTCCAATTTCTTAAAGAAAACCTGGATGTCTTTGCCTGGAGCCACGAAGACATGCCAGGCATATCTCCAGAAGTCATTCAGCACGGGCTGAATGTGGACCCAGAAAAGAAGCCTGTCAAGCAGAGACGAAGAGTCTTCGCATCCGAAAGAGACCAAGCGATTACTAACGAAGTCAACAAGCTCTTGACTGCAGGCTTCATCCGCGAAGTATATTATCCAGACTGGCTCGCAAATGTCGTCCTGGTAAAGAAAGCAAATGGAAAATGGAGAATGTGCATGGACTTCACAGATCTGAACAAGACTTGTCCAAAGGATAGCTTCCCTCTGCCAAGAATAGACCAGCTGGTAGACTCCACAGCTGGACATAAGCTGCTGACATTTATGGATGCCTTCTCCGGTTACAATCAGATAAAAATGGCTAACGAGGATCAGGAGAAAACAGCCTTCATCACCGGTCAAAGGCTCTATTGTTATAAGGTAATGCCCTTTGGACTGAAGAACGCAGGTGCCACTTATCAGAGATTGGTGAACAAAATGTTTAGCAAGTAGATAGGCAGGAATATGGAGGTGTATGTAGATGACATGCTCGTCAAGAGTAAAGAGGAACTTGCTCATCTGGACGACCTCATAGAGACATTTGCTACCCTCAAGCAATACCATATGAAGCTGAATCCAAGTAAGTGTGTCTTCGGTGTAGCCTCAGGGAAATTCCTGGGATTCATGGTGTCCCAAAGGGGAATAGAGGCAAATCCAGAGAAGGTACAAGCCATAATCAACATGACATCGCCCAAGACCGTCAAGGAGGTCCAAAAGCTCATGGGACGAGTTGCGGCCCTAAATAGGTTTGTCTCTAGAGCGACGGACAAATGCCTACCCTTCTTCAAGACCTTGAAACAGGCTTTCGCGTGGATCGACGAATGTGAGGCAGCTTTCTAGGAACTCAAACGCTACCTAAGCAACCCACCCCTTCTGAGCCCGTCGAAATAGGGTGAGAATTTGTATTTGCACTTAGCTTTGTCAGCTACAGCCGTCAGTGCAGCCCTGATCAGGGAAGAAGATAGGAAACAGCTTCCAGTTTATTATGTCAGCCAAGCCTTCCAAGGAGCTGAGTCTAGGTACCCAAAAATTAAAAAAATCACATTCGCATTGATCGTAGCTTCGCGCAAACTTAGACAGTATTTTCAAGCCAATCCAATCTTGGTAATGACGGACCAACCCATCAAGAAGTCCATGAGCAAACTGGAGGCAGCAGGGAGAATGGTCCAATGGGCAATCGAACTCAGCCAGTTTGATGTTGAATATCATCCCAGGACAGCCATTAAAGCACAGGCTTTGGCAGACTTCATTGCAGAGTTTACCCCCTTGACGAAGACGACCTCACTAGCAAGGATAAGCCATGGACAGTACAAACCGACAGTTCGTCAGCCCAAAAAAGGGAGGGAGTAGGGGTCGTCATAGTCAATCCCGAAGGAGAAATATTAAAGTATGGAGTCCAGCTGAAATTTCCTGCCACCAATAATGAGGCCGAGTACGAAGGGATTCTGACAGGTTTGAGGCTCGGAAAAGAGCTTGGAGCCAGGAACCTGTTGATCCAAAACGATTCGAAGCTAATAATTGGGCAAATCAAGGGGGAATATGAAGCAAAGGAAGAAAGAATGCAGAAATACCTCAGGTTGACGAAACGTTTGACTCAAGAGTTTGAGGAAGTGGAGTTTGTGCAAATCCCCAAGAGTCAAAATGTGGCAGCCGATGAAGTCTCAAAAATAGCCTTGTCAGAAAAAGGGGAATCTAGCACAGACGTGATGATGGAAGTCTAGAAGAACCCCAGCATTGAAGAAATCCCGGCCTTCACGATCCAAAGCACAAAGAGCTAGATGATGCCCATCTTGTCTTTCCTCCAAGACGGACGGCTCCCTCAGGACGCAGACGAGGGCAGGAAGATCAAAAAGAGGGCAGCCAGGTTTGCAGTCCTCAATGGCACCTTATACAAGAGAGGCTTCTCCATGCCTTACTTGAAGTGTATTGACGAAGAAGAAGCAAAGTACATCCTGGAGGAGATCCATGAAGGAGTTTGTGGGGATCATGCTGGTCCCAGATCCTTAGTGAGCAAGATCGTCTGAACAGGTTATATATGGCCAACTATGCAGAAGGACGCGATAGAGTTCGTCAAGAAATGTGACAAATGTCAGCGGTTTGGGAGTGTTCAGCGGCTTCCAGCAGAGAAACTGACGACGATTGCGTCCTTATGGCCTTTCGCACAATGGGGGATTGATATCGTCGGCCCGCTACCACAAGGCAAAGGTCAGGTAAAATTTTTACTAGTTGCTATTGATTACTTTACAAAATGGGTTGAGGTAGAGGCACTGGCAACCATCACCGAAGCAAGAATCCAGAGCTTCGTATGGAAGAATATAATTTGCAGGTTCGGGATCCCACGGACGATCATATCAGACAATGGACGACAGTTCAATTGCCAAGGCTTCAAGGATTTCTGCTCAGGGCTAGGCATCAAGAATCAATTCTCGTCCTCAGGACATCCACAGGCGAATGGGCAGACGGAAGTGACAAATCGGACATTGCTCAAGATCATCAAGACAAAGCTAGACGATGCAAAAGGGACCTGGCCAGAAGAACTGCCCAATGTCTTGTGGGCCTACAGAACTACATCAAGAACCCCAACAGGAGAAACTCCCTTCAGACTTACCTATGGTACTGAAGCAGTAATCCCGGTCGAAGTAGGAGTAACCAGCACTAGACGAGAGGCATTCAACGAAGAAGCCAATGACGATTTTCTACGAGTTAATTTGGACTGTCTGGATGAAGTAAGAGACCAAGCTTCCAATAGGATGACGGGTTACCGGCAGAAAATGACTGACTATTACAACAGGAGGGTAAAACTCAGGCGACTTAGCATAGGCGACCTCGTCCTGCTCAAGGTCACGACGGCTACTAAAGACTCCACTCAAGGAAGCTCAACCCCACATGGGAAGAAACCTATAGAGTCGTTCACTACTCCAAACAGGGCAGTTATCATCTGGAGACCCTCGACGGACAAAGATTACCAAGGCCATGGAACATTGAGCATTTGAAGAAATACCATCAATAGATGTAGCTTATAAACGTATTTGTGCTTAAAGTCAATAAATGAATTATTCAGCTAATTTCTCCGTGCAAACAGGTCTGGCTAGATATATAAAGCCATTCGAGCTACAAATGGCTAAGTAACAAGATTCTACCTTGACGGATGTAAGTTACGGACGAAGCCAATTAAAGTTGACGAGATGGCTAAGTAACAAGATTCCGCCTTGACGGATGTAAGTTACGGACGAAGCCAATTAAAGTTGAGGAGATCCCTTTAGTGAGTGTAGGTTAAAAATGGCTAAGTAACAAGATTCCGCCTTGACGAATGTAAGTTACGGACGAAGCCAATTAAAGTTGACGAGATCCCTTTAGTGGGTATAGGTCAAAAATGGCTAAGTAACAAGATTCCGCCTTGGCGGATGTAAGTTACGGACGAAGCCAATGAAAGTTGACGAGATCCCTTTAGTGGGTATAGGTCAAAAAATGGCTAAGTAACAAGATTCCGCCTTGACAGATGTAAGTTACGGACAAAGCCAATGAAAGTTGACGTGATCCCTTTAGTGGGTGTGGGTCAAAAATGGCAAAGTAACAAGATTCCGCCTTGACGAATGTAAGTTACAGACGAAGCCAATTATAGACGACAAAATCCCTTAAAAAGGTTTAAGTAAAAAAGGTGGCTAAGTAATAAAATTCCGTTATCGCGGGGGTAAGTTACCGACGATGGCATCACAACGAATTGAAACTAAGAGTTGAACCTAGGTGCCCAGCTCATTTACCTGAACCAAAGGAGTACTAGTTGCAATGAAACAGCTAAAACTACCGACGAAAGAAAAGAAAGTCGCAGCAAGGGACTTTCACTAAGCACAACATATGGAGCTAGACAGAACTCAACAAACACGTGGACAATCACGAAGTGCAAGTAAGTATGTGACAAATTTAATTAAGGCCCAAAACCAAGGGCAATTACCATTGTTTTTACATAAAAACCCATAAACACTGGGTTGCCTACATTGTTATCAAAATAAGATAAGCAGAAATTGTTCAAAATTTTGGCCCAAAAACATGATGGGCATCCATCAAAAGAAAAAGGAATTTTCACAAGTATCAGCATTAGGCATTGGCAACATCATCTTCACCAGCTGGAGCGTCACTAGCAGGGACATCCTTACGAACGAAGGGCACAATGGCGAAAGATTGGGCGGCCTCGTCAGCAACCATTTCCTGGTCTACCTCCTCCAGGTCCAACTTCTCCATGTCCACCCCAGAAGGATGCTTCAGTAGGTACCTCCTCAGCAGCTCAACTCCTTTGAAATACCAACTGAACAAGACGGTGCTATATTCGTCGGTAGTCTGGAATGCTTCCACCGACCTTGCAGCTATCGTCTTCAGCATCTCCTTAGCACCTAATAGTTGCTCATCCTTCTCATGCGTCAACTAGCGCTCAACCCTAAGCTCATCATCCAGTGTCTTCACTTTCTCCTTCAAAGAAGCAGACTCGCCCATAGAATTAATAAGATTCTTTCTCAACGTGGAGTTCTCCGCTTCCAGAGTTTCCATCCTGGACGTCAAAGATGCCACCCTCGTCTCCTGGGTCAGATATTTGGAAGTAATATGGATGCTTTCTCCCAGTACCTGGAGAAAGAAATCCTGAGTCGTCAATAAAAGAAATAAAATGAAGAAGAAGACAAAGAAAGAGGGTGGCATAAGCAAACTAACCTGTACAAGCTTGTGGACGTGGCGAGCCGCCACGTCATTAAACGGGACACCGATAAAACCTTCAGATCCATAGTAGTCACCACTTCGTGAGCCCTATCCACGGCCAGCCTCTCATCAGTCCAGAGCGTGGATTGACGAGGAACGCTTTTCTCCTTCTCCTTCTCGGACAACCTCAGTCTTTTGGAGACAGGAGTGCCCTCGATCTCCTCTACCAAAGTCGTAGGAGAAGCTGTCCTCGTTGTTGCAACCCCTAACACAATTGGGCTGACGGAAGAAACGGGAGGGGTAGAGCCACTTTCCCCAGTGACGCGCACAGTCTTTTTTCCCAAGTTCGACAGAGGCTCGTCCTTCTTGGCCCTCATCTTGGCATACATGTCTTTATTGAACTTTGTCGTCATCTCTGCAAGAAGGAAAAAAAAAAAATTGAAGAGATAGGTGTAAGCTAAATACTGACGAACTTAATACTTACTCTTTTTTCCCTCAATCTCAAGATTTCATAGAACGTAATTGGACGGCTCTGGCCCAAGACAGTAGAAGGCAAGTGGCCTAGGATCTACGAGGTTGTCCTAATTTTCGATCGTCTGCGCGTATTCAATCACCTTCTGAACCCGTTTCCTATACCTGCTCTTCAATTTGGGCCGTCTCTTAACTGCACAGAAGAAGAAACAGGAGAATCAATAACGATAAAGGCAAGCACGCCAGAAATTAATGTATGAAAGGAAATGTTGACGCACCTAAGGTCAGGGTTCCCCACCGACGATGCAACCTCGGGAGATCACCCCAAACCTCGCCTGAGGGAGTTTCAAAATCGTCCCCAGACACAAAGAAAAACCTAGACTTCTAGTATCTGAAGGACGAGGGTAACTTCTTGACGATCCTAGTGTTCCTCTCCCAAGGCACCAGTTTATAGTACCCGTGCTCCTTTAACGCTTTCAAGTGGTACAAATAGACGAGCTCATCGACCCTAAGCATATCCCCCTCCGTGGCAGCCAGTCATATCCCCATACAACTGACCAATATTCTCCACGAATTTGGCATGAGCTGCCCAGGAGCAATACCAAAATGGTCTAGCAACTCCATCAAAAAGGGATGGACTGGAAACCTTAGCCCACAGACGAAGGCAGCCTCATAAAAACACACCTCGCCTGGGAAGAAGTGGCAAGCCCGTTCCTCCTCGTTGGGCAGACGAACCCTAACCCGATCTGGGAATTGAAACCTATCTTGAAATCTCCTAAGTGTGTCAGCGTCCAGCCCACACCTCTCTTCCAGAGCATAAAAAGCCCTAACCTCAAGAGGGGCAGAAATGGCAGTATCCCCTTCCGTTGGGCCGCCGCTAGACGACAACCCAGTCTTGAGCTCACTCGACCTAACCTCGGACATATTCTTTCGCTCTCCCACCTCGTTGGCAAACCAATCTAGTGACTGACGAAGCAAGGGCAACAAATCGGACAATGCTATGCTCAAACAATTGCCCTCAAAACAAAGTTCTCAATATGAGAGAAAACACCTAAGGACCCCCCTAAGCGAGCAAATAGAAAAGAAATTGATGGGTAGACCTTTCTAACCTCAGAACTACGAACCATGAAAACCGAAGAGAAAACACAATATAAGCTAAACCCCCAAGAAAGCAAGAACAAAACAAAGAAAAAGACGGAAAAGAGGAGAGAAAAGTAATCAGAAATGAGTTTGTAGCAGCAAAGAAAGGAAAAACATAGAAAGAAATAAGAAAATGGGCATACCTTTAGAAAGCAAGGAACAAGGAGAGCACCACCGCGCCGTTAGAAGAAAATAGCAGAAGTAAGGTCGCCGGAGAAGATGGTCAGAGCAATGATTGAAGGATTTTCGAAAAAGGTGAGGAGGAAAAAGTGAAAAGAAGGGAAGTTTAAAACTAAGAATTAGGAAACCAAAGAACCAGCAGGAAAACCAATAGTCCTATCGTGTGGAGCATTAACTCCCCCAGTCAAAGTGTGCCACGTGGGCCATAACCAGAAGGCGCCGCCACAACGCATTTAATATGGCACGAAAACCTAACCGCCTACAATCCAAAAAACTGTTCACCTTCCCTGATCGTCATGACATGTCAAGACGACCAAGGAGTCCGGGGGCAGCTGATGGGATTGACGAAATCAAATATAGACGAGGCCAATTGTACAGACGAGAATAGCATTCAAGACGAATATCCACTCCATTGATGATCATAAACACCTCATTCAATGCCACCAGTAAACACCCCAGACGGTTACAAAGCCAACTGTACAGGCCGTTGGAGTAAATTAAAGCAGCATTATGAGGCCAGAAAACGTTACCCAGGAGGGTATTGAAGCCACCATAACTGCTCCAACGGCTAGAGGCTGCAGCAACACACATATATAGCCCCCACATTGCCAAAGAGGAGGTACATACACACATACACATTAAGAGATTATTTTTTGCTCTATTATCTTTACATTGCTCATTCTCAAATAGCAATTGATACTGACTTTGGCATCGGAGGCATTGTGGCAGGCACCACACCGGTGACCACCCTCGAGAACATATTCTTGCAGGCCGGAGTCCATTTCTGTCTGCATACTCTGACTGACGAATTTACGCTTCATCAAATGCTATAAAAAAATATTAGCCCATCAACAAAAATTAAGCCCAAACGACACCCCAAAACAATCACAAGAAGAAAAAAAAAAAAAAAAATCAAAGCCAGTTCTAACAAAATATCTAACTAGCCTAGGAGTAGAAAACACCCAACTTACCTCACACATATAATAAAAGGGAAAAAAGAGGGGGATTTCTAAGCCATTCAAAAAAAAAAAAAAAAAAAAAAAAGGAAAACCTAATTAACTTACGGCTGAACACAGAGGAGAGGAGAGGAAAGGAGTTTGGCAGCCAGCGGCACTACAGGTCTGCAGAAGCAAAGGTATCCCTCTCATCTCCTACTGAATCCTTGTTTAGTTAATTTAGATTTAATAATGTTTTGACACTTGACACTGTTGTGCCTTGTAAAGAAAACTTAAGAGAGTGCAAAGAGCAAGAGCAGGGACGGAGAGACTCGGACAGAATAAACTAGAGGGAACTGTTAACTAGAGAAAAAGAGTCAAAAGAGAGTGGTAAAAATCTGACCCATCTTTGTCTTTAAGAAGAAGACTGAGAGTAAAGTAGTTTTTTCACTTTTTTGGGGGATTTTTTAGAAAATAACCATAAAACCCAAACAATATCATTAGTCAGGTAACATTTCAAACTAATTTTGTTTCTAACAATTCGAGTCCAGAGGACTTGATTTTCGGGTTGTTATTTTCTTGTTTTGCCCCCAGCTGAGGCGGACAGAAGCTCCACATAAGCACAGAAATCAAGTTCAGAGGACTCAGTTTCTGTATATGAAAATCGACTTCAGTAGACTCGGTTTCTGTACATGAAAATCGACTCCTCTGAACTCGGTTTCTGTACATGAAAATCGAGTCCGTAGATTTGGTTGTTCTTTGCTTCACATCTGCAGAAACTTCCTTGTTCTTCCCAAGCCCCAAAAACCCATGAACAAAACCAATACAAAACCCAAAACAAATACCTGATCGGATCGCCGCCTGGGTTTAGTCAGAATCGCTGCCTGGGTTGCTCTCCTCGCCGCTTGACTGCGATGGACTGCGACTAGAGGTTCGTGGACGCTTTAACCCAAATCGGCGGCCCTGACAGTGCGGCAGCAACATCATCGGAGCGGTGGCAAGATTAACTCCGATGTGAGCCTTCGCCTCGCTGATTTCGCCGCCTGGGTTGCTCGTTCTCGTTTGTCAGGTATGGGCAACGAAATCGAGTTCAGTAGACTCAATTTCTTTGTACAAAAACCGAGCACAATGAACTTGATTTTTATGTACAAAAACCGAGTTCAACGAACTCGATTTCTATGTATAAAAATCGACCTCAATGAACTCGATTTCCTGGCTAGCAAAATAGGAAACTCGAGTACAATATGCTCGAATTGTTAGAAACAAAATTAGTTTGAAACGTTGCCTAACTAATGATATTGTTTGGGTTTTATGGTTATTTTCTAAAAAATCCCCTTTTTTGGACATAACACAATACAATACAATAAATATTTGTACTTTAAGTTTGAAATGGCAAGACACCACCACCGATGACACTTCATTGCACAACACAATAACACTTAATGGTTTCCAGCTAAGCAACAATCTAATTCAAACCAAAAATTAAATAATAAAAAACCTAAAGCAACCACAGATTGTTTTGTACTACAGCCTAGTTAACACTTAAATTGAATTTATTATAATTTGATAAACGTAATTTTTTAAATTATTTGTTTAATTAATAGTAGTGGCTTGGATAATTAAATTAAATTATTGTTTATAGACTTGTTAGGATGGAGCTTAGTAACAAGATGGACAATGAGTTAGTGAGTAATTTCTAAAGAATTTAGCTTAAAATTAATTATAAATGATTTTAATGACATGAAAGACGACACATCTTTATTAAGTTATAGTTAATTTGTCAAATAAAAAATGTTTTCGATCATTATTTTTGTTAATACTTAAGAATTTTATTGTATTTCTCTTGGTGAATAAAAAATGTTGTAAATCATTTTTTTTAATTCTTAAGAATTTTATTATGATTATCTTGGCTTTGTAATAAATTCTTGGATCCACCACTATTGTTACCTGAATGGAACCAATGGAACTACATAATTTTTAATAGCTTGTGAAAACTCGTTTGGAAAACTTGAACCAAAGACTGGAGATTTCGTCGTTACAGACATTTCCTTCCAAGCAGGCCAGATTGGCATCATGATGAATAATGCCATTGACTGCTACAACGCGTTAGGCTCACGTCTGAGAAACACCATGGGAAACAAATTCTCACTAACTCCATTTTCACCATTTTTTACACCAAAAACAGGCAAAATTTGCCAAACAGTACATTTTTCAAAAAAAATTATGCGCGTGGCATGCGTTCAAAGTTATGTAGTAAGTTGGACTGTTTTTTTAGTGGCGTTTGTCAAAAACGCCACTATAGGTACCCTATAGTGGTGTTTTCTATAAACGCTGCTATAGGCACTAAAAAAACGCCACTATTGTGTTCGTTTTCCAGCTCAAAGTCAAATTTGCTAAAATCAACTTCCAAAAACAGTCTAACTAACTAATTAAGTTTAAACACATGCCATCCGTCTAATTTTTTTTGAAAAATGTACTATTTGGCAAATTTTGCCCCAAAAACAAGTTCTTGGCCGTTGGATGTGACACTTATGCATACCTTAACGGTGTGTTTTGAGGTGAAATAGAGTAAATGAAAAACTTGGAGAGAAAATGGGAAAGAAAAATTTTCTGAGTGTATTTGGTTGGATGGAGAGGAAAGAAAATAAATGATAGGACGCAGGTGTTTTCTCCCTAGACCCACCAAAAAGTTTTCTCTCCAAAATGGAGAGAAAATTGAAGGGAAAAATTAGGTATCATTTTTGGATGAAAATGCCCATGTGCAATTGCACATAGGCTTCATGCTTTTTTTTTTTTTTTTTCCTGGACGTAACAGGACGTTGCCCACCTCTATCTTTTTTTTTATTTTTTTATTTTATTGTTTAGATGTGATTTTTTTTATGGACATTTTTATTTTTTAATAAATTTAGGTGATTTTTTTTTTAATCACTTTTTTGGTTTTAATTGGGCATCATTTTTTAATAAGGATATATGTGTAAATTTATATAAACTCACTTTTTCCAAGTCTCAATTTTTTCACTCTCAACCAAACAAAAAGGAGGATAGTTAAAATCTTTTCTATCCTTCTACTTTTCCATCTTCTCACTATTTTCTATTCTCTCACTTTTTCACCTCTCCAACCAAACAAATCCTAAGAGTTTTAAGAACAGGGAACGGTTCTCTTCTAGTTGCCTCTCAGTATGTGAAAGCAAAAGTAATGTAATCAGCCGGTCTTGCACTGGAATTGGGTGTTGCCAGATGGATATTCCCAAAGGATTGAAAAACATTACTTTGGAAGCATATAGCTTTAATAGCCACATAATGGTCTGGGTTTCAATCCATGCAGCTATGGATTGAAACAATAATACCCTTCGCATGGTTTTTGATTGGGAAATTGGTAGTTAGAAGTGCGATCTTTCATGGAACAAATCGAATTACGTATGTGGGGAGAATAGCAAATGTGTTAATCCCGGCTACGGGTCCGGGTATCGTTGCGAATGCAGGAAGGGTTACCATGGGAATCCATACCTCAAACATGGTTGCCAAGGTATTCAATTTACTTACTATATACTAATTTACAACAATTTTTTCAAAAAAAAAAAAAAAAACATATTTTGACGAATTTCTAATATATTATGTTGCCTTAGTTTAATGTTTAAACTAAGATAATAAGTTATGTATAAGTTTTGTACCAATTTTAGTCTCTAATATTACGGCCAAAATGGGCATTTGCCAATTTCGCCCAAAACAAGTAGCAAAATGCCCATGTTTTAAAACTCAAATTTTTAAAAATTGAGTTTTAAAACAGGGGCATTTTGCTAAATAGTTTTAGAACAGGGGCATTTTGCTACTTGTTTTGGGCGAAAATGAAGATTTAATGAAAATTGTGTTACTTGCAAAATGTTACATGGAACTCGAGTTTCATGTAATTTTTATTTTTATTTTTAAAGTTTTTTGCCTATAACTTAATTTTCTAAAAATTGAGTTTTTCATTGAAACTCAATTTTTAGAAAATCGAGTTTAAAACAAGGGCATATGGCTAAATAGCTTCAAAATAGAGGCATTTTGTTACTTGTTTTGGGCGAAAGAGGCAAATGCTCATTTTGGCCCTCATATTACTATTGAGAGGTAATATGTTCATTTTCATTTCAGTCAATGCTTTTGATTATATTTTTTTCTATTTCTTTTTAAATTTTTTGGATTAATTCTTCTTATTTACTCTAAAATGAACTTGACAACTACAGATATTGATGAATGTAAAGAGCAAAATAATTGCACGATCAAACAAAGATGTGTTAATAAACCAGGGAATTATACTTGTTTGTGCAAAAAAGGATACCATATGGACGAAGCGTATGTGTCCCCGATCAACAAGCTATTCCACCATCTAGTCCACCAACTGGTCAATCGTCAGTAGTAATTTACCTCGCAGTTGGTGAGTATATTTATTTTATGTTTGTATTTTTGCCCTTAGATTCTCCTCGCAGGTCAAGATCGTGTGCAATAATAAGTTAGTGCAAGAGGTGCAATACCTTAATGATGGCTGGGAGTAAAAATGAAATTTTACTTTTGCTCTAAATGATCGATGAGGTATTGCAAGAGGTGCAATACCTTAATTTTACTTTTGCTCTAAATGAAATTTTACATTAAGAACAAACATTAGTCCCATTTTTAATATTTCCCTAACCCTTTCTTTCTTTGATTGCCTATTTGTAGAAACGGAGACTGGTGATCCCTTCATTCTATTAGCTAGCAATGGTCGTAGGGGTTGGTGCATCTTTCAGATATCGATTTCGAGCATGCCTTCTGTGTTTAAATTGTCAGTTTGATCTGTACTGACAAGTCTATGAGAGACCTCAAAGTGCTTTATTAATCTTCTTCTTCTTCTTCTTTTTTTTTTTTTTTTTTTTTTTTGCAAACTTTCTTGATGTTTTAAACCTTACCTTCTCTGTTGTTCTAATTTTCTGTTTGGATATCACCGCACGCATCTGGGAAAAAATTTCAGAAGATTCTTGAAGAAGCATTCATTCATTCCCTTCAAATTGAAGGCGAGTTATATATTGGAATTACTCCAGACTATATTTGTTTATATGATTGTATTGTATTCTTCCCTCAATCATGTTGAATTACAGTTTAGTTTATGTTTTTGGTAGTTATATTACATTTTTGGGGGGGGGGGGGGGGGGGGGGGGGGGGGTGGGGTGTGGGGGGAGAATATACTTTCTTTTTATGTTAATTATTGTCTATCAAAAATAGTGTTGATGGTAAGAGGGTTATCATCTTTCTCGGGTAGCCACAAATTTAAATTTAAAAAAAAAAAAAAAAAAACCCCGAAGAAGAAGAAGAAGAAAGTGTACTTCCATTGTTCAATAACATATGGGATTGACCAAGAAATCCTCCTGGTTGAGGTTATATTTATTAATCATGTCTTTAACAAATAGGCAATCAAAGAAAGAAATGGTTAGGGAAATATTAATAAGAGCACTAGCATTGGGGGATTTAAAAACCCCCAGTTGCTATTTTGGCCACCAAACTTATAAAAAGATGCTGAAGCTAGGTTGCTATATCTAAAAACATTTGCAACCCAGTTTCAGTGGGTTGGTACATTCACAGCTTCACTGTAGCTAGTTGCAAAATTAATTTAATATATTTAATTCCCCTCTCCGGTCTCACGTTGCTCTTTCCTCAAATTCTTTTCTCTCGTATCTCAACCTCCCTTTCTCTTTCTCTTCTCTCATCTCATCATTTCTCTTCACTCAGTTTTGTTCTCTCCTTTCTTTGTCTTGGTCTGGTGGAGGGATAAGCGGGGAGTAATGGAGCGATCGGCGTGGAGTAGTGGGCATCGGTGATCGGCGTGGAGCAATGGACATCGGTGATCTATGATGGAGCCGTGGAGGTAGTGGGTCACGGTGGTTGCTTGATTTGTGGCTAGTTTTGCTGGGTACGATTGTGGTGGCGCCGATTGTGGTAGTTGTTGTGATGGGTGGGTCTGTTGTGAAGTAGTGTTTCGGTGATGGTGGAGCCAATGGTGGTGTGGATGTAATGGATTTGATGGGCATGGGTTGCGGGATGTTTGGGTTTGATGGGTTTTGCTTTGATTTTTTTGTTGTGGTTATTGGTGCATCTGCAGGTTCATGGTGGTGGAGGTGGGGGGTTATTGTAGTGGTGGTGGGGATGGGTTTGTTGTGGTGGAGGTGGCTATGGTTTGGATCAAATTTGGGTTTGTAGGCGTTTGGATCAAATCTGGGTGGTTTGGATCAAATTTGGTGGCGTTTAGGTGGCTAAGTGTGGTTGAGTTTTGGTGGAAGGTGTTGTGTGGATTTGCTGGAGAGAGAGACAAAAAGGTAGAGAGGAAAGAGAGATGGAAGAGTAAAGCGAGAAATTGAAAATTTTTATTTTAATTGTTGGTATAGCTTATATTATTTTAATGAGTTGTATGTAAAAATAAAAACTGAGATGTGGGGTGAGTTGTAAAATGAGATGGTCAAAATAGATAAAGTAGGTTTTGAGGATGTAAAATAGACACTATTTTACATCCTCGGATGTTAATGCTTTAATGGGACTAATGTTTGTTCTTAATGTTTACAAAACCCTCACCTTTTGGTTTTGTTTTCCCTTGCTCTTTTATGTTTTTTTATGTTTTGGGACAAGAGAGACATAAAATGGGAGCAAAATTACAAATTTAGCCTAATTTTTAACAGAAGTGGGTTATAGAACCCTAACTGAGATTTAGGCTTGGAGGGTCTTTTGTTATTCGTGTACTCCAATTTTATTCTCTAGTGGATCATTTTACCGCTTAGAGGGCGGTGGAGAGGTTTTTCACCGAGTTCTTCGGTTTCCTCTTCAATAACACATGCCGGTGTTGTCTTTGTATTTGCATCTCTCTAACCCTTACTCTTGCCTTTTAATTGCTGCTGTGTTGTTTTTAATTATGGTGTAGAGTTGGTTATTTGTTTGGGTTTTTGCTTATACCTGTTATTCCGCACATCTATTGTTTGAGTATAAGCTTGTATTGGTTAAATTTGAAATTGGGGGTTTGAACCCTCATTAGTGTTTTCACACTAATTGAACTTTCAATTGATATCAGAGCGGGTACACTTTGTCGGATTTTTACATCCTAAGTGTGATCCTTGACCCTACAATTAATAGGTCTCAATCCCTAAAGGCACCTCCCTTCTTTGATGGGAGCAATTACACCTTTTGGACAATGTGTATGCGTGCATTCTTGTGCTCTATCGATGAGAGCGTATGGGACACGGTTGAGAATGGATAGACTAGGTTGGAGGCTGCCAAATCTACTTGGGATAAGGCAGCCCTTGCAATGGCCAATGCTAATAGTAAAGCTTTAAATGCTATCTTTTGTGGTGTCTCACCTGATGAATTTCACAGGATTTCACATGTTACAATTGCCAAGGAGGCATGGGAAATTTTGGAGACCACATATGAAGGCACCAAAAAGGTGAAGGATACCAAGTTACAAATGCTCACTACTCATTTCGAAGAGCTAAAGATGAGTAGTTCGACTCCTTCTATGGGAAGTTAAATGAAGTGGTGATTGGCAAATTCAACTTGGGTGAAAAGATAGAGGACTCCAAGGTTGTGAGGAAGATACTACGATCATTGCCGAAGAGCTTTCATGCTAAGGTTCTGCCATTGAAGAGAGCAAATACCTTGATGAGATTAAAATTCAAGAACTCATCGGTTCTCTTCAAACCTATGAGCTATCTCTACCATCACAAAAGAAGCGCAAATCTCTTGCTCTAAAGACAATCAATGAGAGAGTGGAAACTCAAGACTTCGAGGATGAGGATGAGGTTGAAAAGGAAGTGGCATACCTTGCTAAGAACTTTCGCAAGTTTTTGAAATTCAAGAAAGATGGGAAGTCTTTTGAGAATGGGAAATTCTCAAATTTCAAGAAGGATAAGAAAGACTTCAAGAAGAAGGATTCCAAGGACTCTTCT
Organism: Quercus ilex subsp. ballota; assembly: GCA_032727855.1. Taxonomy (NCBI): domain Eukaryota; kingdom Viridiplantae; phylum Streptophyta; class Magnoliopsida; order Fagales; family Fagaceae; genus Quercus; species Quercus ilex. The sequence goes on along the minus strand of CM064914.1, from coordinate 27,358,410 downwards.
CCATCTCAAGTAGTCACTTGCAATGACTGCAAAGGGCATGGGCATGTGAAGAAAGAATGCCCCACTTATTTTAAGGCAAAGGGTAAAGTTTTTGCCACTACCTTTAGTGACTCAGACAGCTCCAATTCGGATTCAAAAGAAAGTTGTGACGGAGAAGGAAACTATTCCGCATTTATGACTATTGCACCCGTGGACTCTTCGGATGATTTGAGCACTCTAGTGGAAGAGCTCGGTGAGCACACCGAAATGGAGTCTATAGGAGTTGGGGGGGAATCCGATGATGAAGATGAAGAATGCGTCTATGAAGGAACAAAGGGATTGCAAGAAATCTATAATTCTCTTCTTGAGAAGACCGGAGAGTATGCAAGAATGGCTAAGGCAGCCATAAGAAAAATGAATAGAGCTAAATAGGATTATAAAAGTCTTCAAGTGCGGTACAAAGAAACGAAGTGTGAAGTTGAAAAGTTGAATGAAGAACTAACCGAAGCCTATTCCAAGATCAAATTTTTTGAGCTTGAAGTGATTCAAGCTAATGCCAAAGTGGAGCGTGTTGCCTCCAAGAAACTTGATGAAGTGCTTGCACATCAAAAGCTTTTTTCTGACAAATGCAGCTTAGGATACACCGGAGAAAGTAGCTCAAACACTAATATGTCTATGGAGATGAAGTTTGTTAAAGCTATGGAACCAATGGTAGCAACTCCAAATGTTGAGAATGTGAAGGTTGAGAAGAAGCCAAATGTGATTGCTTAAAGGGTTTTGACAAAACCTCTAAATCCATTTGTGGCCAAACCTAAGGCTAAAGGGAAATCTCTTCCGAAGTCAGAAAGAGGTCCTCAAACTCAACAACTTTGCCACCATTATGGAATTCGAGGACACACTAGACCTAATTGCCATAAGCTTTAAGCATTGAAGAATACAAGTTCTCAAAGGCCAAGAGGACAAAGAAATGGCAAGGGGAACCTCAAGCAATCAAAAGGGTGAGAAGTTGATTATGATATTGGTGATGTGATGAAGATGATAGACACCATCACTTCTTGTTAAGCAAACTTCACCCTAAGGTTTGAGAATCACAACTCGAATACCCAATCCTCTAAGGATATCACCTCAAACGTACGTGCCATGTTGGTGAAGAAAGGTACACATGCATAAGCATTAGAACATGTTCATGCATCAATTCTTTCTATATGTTGTGACATTGTTTGGTTGTTTGCTTATGTTTTTCATTCTAGCATGTTTTTACTGCTTTTGCTTGTTTTTAATAGCTTTGAATGTTTGTTCTTTTTTATCAATTTTTACTTGTTTTGTGTCAAAAATCCAAAAACACATAAAAAGTAGAAAATTCAAAAAGTTTGATCGGCATTATTGTGCTTTGTCACACGCATGTTTTGCATTGTATCTTTGTACAAATGGCTTTGTGCATTTACAAGCTTAGCTTGTTCTTTATGCACTTATATCATTATGGGAAAAATATTGACATCTATGTGATTGTTGTAAATAGATCTTCAAACTTGTCATGAATGATTAGCCAATGATTTTGTTGATCTCGAGACTTGCATAGACTTGTGCCTATATATCTTCCCACTCTTTTATGTTTTTGCCATATAACTCAACAAATGTCAAATGTCGAAAAGAGACAATGAGTTGCAAAAGCCGTCGCATATACTAGTATTTGACTAGGAAAAAGGGAAAACAACTTGTAATGAAAATGTATGGTGCCCAAAAGTCAAAGGCTTATTCATCAAATTGAAATATCAAAATTTTAGGCATTGTTCTCAAAATGAGATGTTTTTGGTCGTAAATGATCAAATTTTATGAAATGTAAGAAGCCAAAAGAAATACTTCAAAGTTATGTAATCAAGTTTTGTGGGAGGTCATATATGCATATTTCTATAATTGAGATTGGTCACTCTTCTTAGTGCTAATTGTGTATGTCTTGGTTGAATTGATCATTGAACCTTCACATTAGACTAAAGACTATCTCACATTTGGTACCCACACACATCACACATGTCTATGTTCAATGAATGCCCTATTCATTTGTGTGATTGTACTTGATTAAGTGTGTTGTACATACTCAATCATATGTTGATCAAACACAAAAAGATTTTTGAGTATTTTTAGTTGTATTTGAAAAGTGTTTTGTTTTGAAATTTTTCAAAAAATCCAAATTTTTTTACAACTCTATTTTGGCGACTCACTCACAAGTCAAGCCAGTCGCAAGACCGTAGTTGCGAGCATACTCAGATGCTCTCGCAACTCTCTGGCGAGTCAGTTCCCCAATCGTGAAAAATACTTAGAAAAACTTCAAAACTTCTGGGTTTTTGGCATTTTCGTGACTCAGTTTGGCGACTTGTTCGCGAGTGGAAGCTCTAGTCACAAGCTTACACAAAAGGATTTGTGACTCCCTTCACGACATACTCGTGAGTGGACCTTCTAGTTGCGAAAAGCACTTAGACTAAATTTTCAAAATTTTGTTCAAGGGATTTTGGCGGCTCATTTTGGTGACTTGCTCGCTAGTCAATCCAGTCATGAAATTCGCGTGTTTTGCACAAATAGGGTTAAATCCAAGACAGTGTTCAAAAACTTTTCAGTTTTGCCTCGCATCATGTGCACCCTCATTGTCTTGTCCGTCTCTTGCTCTCCCAAAACCTCCATTTTTACTCACAAAATCTCCATTTTCTTCATCAATCCTTCATCAATCTTCAAGAAAAAGTATGGGTTTTCACTTATTTTCAATGTATTTCAAGTTTCTAGCCCTAGTTTTCTTAAATTTTGTGTTTATGTTGAGATATGAAAATATGGTTGTTGAATATGGTTTTGTTGATGTTTTGATGATATATGAGTTGTTGGTTTTGTTAGTATAATGCTTATTCTACATGTTTTCATGTTTGTGTTTCATTTTGTGTATTGTACTATGTTTTGTGTTGTGTTGTGCATACCACGTTGATGATAAAATGCCTCTTAGATGTTTTTGTGTGTCTCTTTGGATTCCATTGAATACAAAGGTTGTAGGGATAATCATGTTTCTTTGATTTTGAAACATAATATGATTATGTGTTTTTACACTTTGCCCTAGTTTGCACACTTTTGCATATGATGCAAACACACATACAATCTTTAACATGTTTTGTACCTAATGTCATGATTCTATCATGTTTTGATGTTTTATGTCTTTACATGTCATTTTTTTTTTTAATTACTCTTTAAATTAAGTTTTTAGGGTTTTAATTCATTATCCATTGTGTTCTACTAACTTGTTACTAATCAAGTTTGTTATCATACTTTGTGCTCTGTTTTGTGGTATTTGCTGCTCTGTTTTACAGATGGCTTCAAGGAAAACTACTGCACAATGTATTGACAAGAGGAAACACATGGATGATACTCGGTTTCGCTCCACCTAACATTTTAAGCGATATAACCAGCACTTTCACAAAGCTCCAATCATTCAAGAGCGGTTTGTGGATCTTGTTGATCTCAAGGACTACTTCATCCCAAGCTATTTTGTGGATAGAGGTTGGGAAAAGATTCTTAGTGATCTCCCTGGGGTTTATGAACCACTGATTCAGGAATTCTACGCCAATGTCATCCTACGAGATGATTACCTAGACTGTTGGGTTAGAGGCTATGAATTCAACATTGAAATGGAGGACATTGATAATGTTCTTGGACATGGAGATATAAATCATGACTTCATTCCTTTCATGGACAGAATAATCTCTATAGAGATGGTTCAATCCCATATTGGTGGTGTTAGAGAAGGAAGATGTCTTAACACTAATGCCTTCCCTCCTGATTTGTGATGCCTTACCTACATCATGGTGTTCAACCTATATCCGGTAAGAAAGATGACCACCATCAACAATGCAAGAGCCATTTTCCTCATGGAACTTAAGGAAAACACTTACATTGACATTGGTCCTCTTCTATTGTCCATCCTTGCCGATGCAACAAGGACAACCTCAAGGCCTAAGCTTATTCTCCCTAGTCTAATCATAAGGATCCTTCATGAAAAAGGTGTGGAGACTCTCCAAGACATCAGCCCTATGCCTACACCTTCTACTATCAATGCTCTAACAATTACAATGAGCAAAGTTCATCTTCCAGGTGATGAGAAGGAGGTTGATCCTGCACAAGAACAGCTTATGGACACCGAGATTGAAGCAGAAGGACAACCATCTTCTTCTCAAAGAGGTAGTGGTAGAGAAAGAAGCAGAGCCTCGTCATTTTCAGCAATGCCTCTAAATGCTTTTAAGATCATTCTTGAGAGGATTGGCGGCTTGAGAGAAGTCCAAACTGAGCACTCCAACAGGTTGACCACCATTCAAGACCAAATCAACTTGCTTGCAGCCAAGTTTGATAGCTTCACCAACCAGCCTTAGCCTTTTGGCCGTTTCGGTCAAAAAGGGGGAGTAGTATGGAGTAGCTCTTGAAGGGGAGCCTTACCTTGAGGGGGAGAACTTTTACAAAGTTTTATAGCTTTTATGTTTTTAGTTTTATTATGGGTTTTCATAGCACCTATTTTAGTACTTTAGTTTGGATTGGTTTAGCTTTTAAGTACTCTATGACTTTAGTACTTGGTTTTTAAAATACTTAGATATGGTGTGTTATGAATGCTTGAATGTTATAGCTATTTAAACTATGCTTTATTATGTACCTTTGCTTTGTAGCTTTAAGTAATTTTAGATTATGTTTGCATTATCTTTAGTACTCTTGTGCCCTTATTGGATCTTGTATCCTTGATGCAAATACCTTAGTGTTTAGCATTGATTGAGTGTTGGACATATAAATGATACTTTGCATTGAGCTTATTAGCTTGCATGTCCGGATGATCATTCCTTGTGTGAATGATCATTGTGATCACTATTTATAGTGATTGTTCATGTTTGGTCAAGCCATGCTTTATTGTTATATTCATTGTTGCTTGATCGCATTGTGCTTGCTTTATATGCATTTCAAGATTGCTGCTTACAATGATCTTCTTGTGTTATTGTTTTCAGGAAAACTTGCCCATATGGTTCAAGAGCTTCATAGAATCTAGAGTTAGGTGTGAGTGAGTTTTGGCAACTGTTCCCAACTCACATTCTAAGTCTAGAGTCTATTTTAGGGTTTTGTCATGGAATAGCCAAAGGGGGAGATTGTAATGTTGAATTTATTCAACCGTGTATTGGCTTTATTCCACGCCAAATTTGCTTGTAATTTAGCAATTAGATATCCTGTATTTTGATGGGAATTATGTAAGGGTTGTGTGTGAGAGAGTGTGAAGAAATTCAAGTGTGTGAGCATTCAAGAGATTTCTCGCGACTGGTAACTCGCCAAAATGCCACACGTGTGAAGCATATAGGAAGTTAAAGGGTCATGATAGCTGAAGCACTACAGGACAAAAAGTACAGTTTGGCTCGGCAGTTATCTCGCGACTCAAACTCGCGACTCATCCCACTCTCAAGACTGAGTCGCAAGAATGCCTTGTTTTGCAGAAAAGTGATTTTTCACATTCCTCATGTACCCTACTATAAATACCCTTATACCCACGAAATGTAGAGAACTTCTAGAAAGAATTTTGAGAGAGAAACCCTAAATAAAACCAAGATTGACTCATCCACAATTTTAGACATTTAATTCTCCAAATTTCTCTACTCTCACCTTCTCCATTGACATATTTTTGAGATGTTCATTTGCCGAATCCTTATCTCACCATACCCATATTAGTGAGGAGGTATTTTGGTACTTAGGAAGTAGTTCAGAGATGACCAATTCACTTGGTTGATGCAATGGGCTTATTGCGGGATCTGGAAAGTTAAAGAAGACACGATTAGGCTTAACCAGTTGCTAGTAGGAGCTTGGAGGACTCAAATACATTAGGTATACTAGGCTTGGAGGGTCTTTTGTTATTCGTGTACTAAAACTTTATTCTTTAATGGATCATTTTACCGCTTGGAGCACAACGGAAAGGTTTTTCGCCGAGTTCTTCTTTTTCCTCTTCGATAACACGTGCCGGTGTTGTCTTTGTGTTTGCATCTCTCTAACCCTTACTCTTGCCTTTTAATTGCTGCTGTGTTGTGATTAATTACTTGTACCTATGATTCTGCACATCTATTGTTAGGGTATAAACTTGTATTGTTTAAATTTGAAATTGGGGGTCTGAAAACTCATTAGTGTTTTTCACACTAATTGAACTTTCAATCTTTATTTTCGTTTTTGGGCTTTTTTTAAATGTTGTCTCACTCTTTTTTTTTTTTTTTTTTTGGGTGGTCTTTTTCAATGTTGTACAAATCTCACGTTTCTTTTCTCTCTCTCTCTCTCTTGTGCTTATCTGTTTCTTTTCTCACTAGTTTTGGCTTTTTAATTTTTTTTTTCTTTCTTGAATTTTTTGTGTGAATTTAAATAAATAAATAAATAAAGTGTCCATTCCATCATACAATATTTTTTTAATAAAAATATAATGTGTTACTTTTTTTTATCCAATAGGGATATATAGGTAAATTTACACAAACTCAATTTTCTATCCTCTTATTTTTTTTTCTCAACCAAATAAATTATTTTTTTCATCCATCCACTTTTTCACCCCCAGCCAAACACAAATAAGAAAAACTAAAATCTCTCCTATCTTTCAGCTTTTCCTACCCTCCAATAAATATACCCTTAAAGATTGTTCACTAAACTTAAAAAAAAAAAACTTGGATGGTTGAGCTTTAAAGTTATTAACCTTTACGGTGATGCTTCAAAATGTACTTGATTTCATCTCTCTATACTTCCAAATTATAATCAATTTTAAGCTTATAAGATTAGGTTGTTATAATTAAAGTTAAGATTGATTTAGTTCTTGTCGAACCGTGTGCCTTACCGATCCATCCAACGACCAATTGGTGAAGGATAAGGGGGCACATATCTTTTATAGCATTCGATCGCAGACCAAGCTCATTGGTATTGGAGCAAATTGTGAAATCCCTCACAATCCCTCCCTCACAATGCGGCTCCAACGACTCAAACCTATGACCTTGGCTCTGATACCAATTGAAAGCTCGAAAATGTGTTGAAAATACAAGAGCTGTTTAGACCCCCAATTAAAAGTTATGGCTCGATTGATTTTACACTAACTTAATACTAAGTGTGGAATAGTGTAAAAGCGAGCGGATAAACAAACAAGCTACTCTAATCCATAATCAAAGAAACAAAGCAATAAGATGGAACGTAAAAGAGTAGGGAAGAAAGATGAAAACACAAGATAACACGCCGATGTGTTATTGAAAAGGAAACCGAAGAACTTGGCGAAAAACCTCTCCGCCGCTCTTCAAGCGGTAATCGATCCACTAGACAATCAGTTGGGATACATGAGTTAGCAAGAGACCCTCCAAGCCTAATCTACCCGATGTACCTAAGCCCTCCAAGCTCCTACTCCAACAAGGCTTCTCAGAACCGTGTCTTGTCTAGTTCTCCGGATCCCGCAACGAGCTCCATGTTGCATCTGCCATCCTTGACTTCTTCCAATGCTTCCCAGCAGCTCCAAAACACTCTCTACACTCTAAATAGGTGTGGGTTGTGTTTGGGTACAAATTTCCTCTCAAGGTATGACAATGGAGAGGGATGGAGAAGAGGCTACAATGATTTCTAACTAAGGAAGAGTAGCTCTCTCTCAAAAAGATGGGTCTGTGTGTTGTAGAAAACCTATCTAGGGTTTTTCTTTCTGAATGGCCTCCTCTACATTTGTGGGTAATGAGGGTATATATAGTATAGGTGAAAGGTAAGAAAGTCACTCTTAAAATTCCTCCAGGCAGAATGTTTCGCAACTATCTCGTAGGAAGGCTTTACCCGTGAGACACTCGCGAAAATGACAGCCTAGCACGACTCTTCAGCTTTCGGTCATGTGCTCCTCACATGGCTCTTTCGCAAGTTAGCTTCTCGCGAAATCCACTGATCTTCATTTCAGCTTGAGTCTTCACCAATTTAATACTAAACCCAATCCAATAAAATCCCACAAAATACAAGGAACAAAATTAAAGCAATTACAACACTTTTTGTCATGGAATAAAGCCAATAGAAAACATAGTTGTAAATCACAACTTTACAATCTCCCCCTTTGACTATCCCGTGACAAAACACCCTATAACATACTCTAGACTTAAACGTGAGTTTGGGAACAATGGCAAAACTCACTCACACCTAAATCTAGAAGCTATGATGCACTTGGAACATACATACCTATAACCTGAAACACTTGCACAAAACACATTAGACCCTCAAGGTAAATCAAGTGATAAAATGACAAGTATAATGTAACAAGTAAAATACGATCAAGTAAACATTATGTGAAACATGTGAGCAACTTGATCATACACCAAAACAGTCATATGGAAATGACTACAATGATCATATAGCAAAGCAAACGATCATCCGAACATGCAACCAATAAAGCACAATAGCATAAGGATAAATGCATGTCCAACACATAAGCACGATGCAATGAGAGCAATAAAGCATTTCAAAGCACCATAAAGTAATGAGAAAACAAGCATAAAGTAAATCAAGGTTTTCTAAAAAAAAATGTCTTCTCCCCCTTGGTATATGCATCTCCCCTATGGCTTTCTCCCCCTACGAATGTGCACGAGGTACAATTTCTCCCCCTAAGAGTGTGCACATGAGTCATATAGAAATGATGATACACTCCCCATTTTTGTCACGAATAGACAAATTAATCAAGAGGAAGGAGGGAAAAAAAAGAAGATATGAACAAGGGTAAAAGATGATGCATGAGGGGTGCAAGATGTATGAGAAAATGAAGCTCAAACGCAAAATAAAACATCTTTAAAAAAATGCTACAAAGCATAAAGAACATGACATGCTAAGGATGATGAAACATGATATAAATTTAAGTATGACAAAGACACAAGAACATGTTATATGTGCTAAAAGGTCTAAAAAGACTTAACTAGCATGAGTGAATGCAAAAACATGTCAAGTATTCAAGTGTGTGCAGTAAAGGTGCATCTAATGTGCATGTGAGATGCATGACCAATGCATAAATAAGCACTCACAGGGCAAGGTGTATAAAACACACAATCATTGATTAAAACATGATAAACATGAATAATTATGGTGATCCCCAAAGTTTGGTACTCATCGGAGTCCAAAACAACGAGAAAATGTCATTTGGGCATTTTATCAAACATTTAGAGTGCACACACTACACATGTATAATAAATAATGCAAGAACATATGAAAATCTTGCCTAAATACATGTTATTTTTGCCACAAGGGACCAATATCCAAAGCAAATCATCGTTTAAAACAAAGCTCAATCAAAAAGATTGACAAAAAATAAGTTTTCCAACTCCCATTTGAGAAAATTCCAACTATGAACATAAAACCCCCAAAAATATAATCTAATGATCAAAATTAATTAAAAGAGTTAAAGATTACCTTAGTGATGTTTATGGAATGTAAAACACTTGAAATTAGTTGGGTTTTAATGTTGAAGCATTAAAATAGGGGTTTGGGAGAGGATGAGAAACGTTTAAAACAAGAGACCCACAAAATGCCCTTTAAAAAGGTGATTTGGAAATTTTACTCGTGAAGTTACTCGTGAAATTTTTCGCGGGTAAGTCTTACTCGCGAAACAATCGCGAGATAGTCGCGAAAGTCTCTGTCCAAAGCTGAAAAAACTTTAAAATTGGACAATTTAATTCTCAGTTGAGCCTATACATGAAATAGGTCACAAAAACACCCAGAAAACATGTTTTTCACACAAAAACACTTTAAAAACTTTGAAAAACATAGGTGATACAAATCACTTCCAAAAGCAAACAAAAAGAACAAAAATCTTTTTGGTTTGATCCACATATAGTTGAGCACACATATATCACATTTGAACATGTACAATCACACAAATGAAATAAGCATTCATTGAACAATAGATTTATGTGTTGTGTGTGAGTATCAAATGTGGAATAGTCCTTAGACTAGAGTGAAGCTTCATTGATCAATTCAATCAAGTCATACACAACTAGTACTAAGTCAGGAGGACTATCTCAAATACAGAAATGAACATATATGACCTCCCACAAGAGAATGATTACAAATCTTAGAAGCTTTTCATTTGGCTTCTGCACAAATCATAACATTTGATCTTTTTGAACAATACATCTCATTTTTGAGATTGGTGCTTGAAATTTTTAATATTTCAACATTGAGATTTAGCATTGGGCTTTTTGAGCACCATACATTTCAATACAAAGGTCGCTTTCCCTTTTTCTTAGCCAAATACTAGTATGTGTGACAGGCTTTTGCAGCTCAATATCTCTTTTTCACTTTGAGATTTACATTTGGTGAGCTCTATTGCAAAAACAAAACAAAAAATAAAGTGGGAAGAGATATAGGCACAAGTCTATGCAAGTAACAAGACCATCAAGACTATTGACCAATCATTCATGACAAACTTGAAGATCTATTTACAACAATCACACATAATTTTCAAGATATCTTCCACACAGATAAATGTGCCTACATAACAACCTAAGCTCGTAAATGTACCATGCCATTAGTACGAAGGTACTAGGCCAAACTCACATGAGATATGTGCTCAAACATATACAATCAAACTTTTTGAATTTTTCACTTTTTATGTGGTTTTGGATTTTTACACACACAAAACAAAGACAAAAAAGTAAGATTAAAAAAAAAAACAAAACAAAACAATGCATATAAAGAGATGCATGATGCACAAATGCATGAAGATATGACATTCAATGCATGAAGGGTCCTACAAAGATTGAAAGAATTAGATCAAAGATCAAAAGAGCAAAAGCTCAACCATTGGAACTCTTCCTCATCCAAACGGAATGATTATTTGGAATGAGTGTCTCATGAGAAGTGATACAAGGGTTAAAGAATGAGAAACGGAGATGCACATAGTCAAGGAGTTAAGAGTATTAAACATTTTCTTTAACAACATGTTATTTTCACTCAAATCCGATTTACCCTTTTTAGCACAACTTTCAAGAGGCTCAAGTTTCTCTTTTCTTTTGATTCTCTTAAGAGCATGAAACTTAGAGCAATGAGATCTTAGATGACCAAAAGCACCACAATGGTGACAAATAATGTGTTTAGGTCCACTAGGCCTTTTGGGAAGAGATTTAGCAACATGAGTTTGTTCTCTCTTTAACTTGGGGCATTGAAGTCTTATGTGACCGATCACACCACAATGGTGATAAGTTGGAACAAATTTAGATCCATCCAAAGTCTTAGGTTGAGACCTAAATAAATGCTTAGGCTTAAGAGCCTTTCTCTCCACTTTTTGGTTTCTTTTGTGTAGGGGAATGTACACCGATTTGTCATTTGAGGTAGAACACACAATAGACTCAACATCGGGTACTACAACATGATTGCAACAAATATTTTCATCATTTTTAACAGTAGGTTCAGCAATCAAACACTTGGCATGCATCTTAAGAGATTCATTTTCAGATTTAAGATCATCAACAAGTTTGTTAGACAAAACAAGTTTAGCATTCAAGTCCATATTCAAACATTCAAACTCTTTTAGCTTTTCAAGAGAATTTTCAGCAAGTTTCTTATATTTCTCAACTAATTTGTTGGATTCATTGAGCTTAGCAATCAACTCATCCTTTTCACAAAATAACTTGCTCAAATTCTTTTGAAACTTCTTAGCCTTTTTCTTTAAGAGTTTGTCATTTGGAATATCAACAACAGCAAATGATTCAAGTAACATGTCATCACAATCATGAGGATTAACACTCATAGAACCATTTTCACAAACACATGGCATGTTACACTCACAAATATCCATAGAAGCATACAAATCACTATCCATGGCAAAACATATATGGGGTCAAGGATCACACTTATGTAATGAAACCAAACCAAGTGTACCCGCTCTGATACCACTTGTCGGACCGTGTGCCTTACCAATCCATCCAATGACCAATTGGTGAAGGATGAGGGGGCACAAATTTTTTATAGCATTCGATTGCAGACCAAGCCCATTAGTATTGGAGCAAATTGTGAAATATCTCACAATTCTGAAATTTATTTATTTATTATTATTTTGAGAAGGAGTTCTGAAATTAATTTGAACTACAAAACTAACACAATTAATAATTATAGCACAAAAGTAAATATATGATGACAAAGATATTGATCCAGACCGAAAAAGTATATAAAATTGGGCAACGAAAGGTCTCTAGTTAGTGATTGTTGCAGAACTAATCAGTTCAAATCTTTAGGGTTAGTGTATTTTGAACAACAATTTTAAGTGTTTAAACAATATTATACGTATTTTTACATATGTTTTACTCATACGTATTTTCAAAAAATACAAATAACATTACTAAAACAAGTAAACAATATTATCAAACGGGGTCTTAATTAGTCAATCCATATGCTAAGCACTAATTAAAGGTAGACATTCAATCAAAAAAAATAAATAAATAAAGTTAGACATTGTCTTTAACTTTTTCTTCCTGTCAGACGCACTCACGATTATTTAGTACATTTATACTTCACTTTCTTAGCCAAAAGAGAAACACGTACAAAAAGGAGCAATATCAAAAACCCTTTTTTTTTTCTTTTTTTTTTTTTAACTTTGGAATGCCATAATGTGTTTGGCCACGTAACTCACATTGTCTGTAAGAGAAATATCATCGTTATCCTTTTTCTATTTCGTTTTCTTTTTATAATCTTTATTATCTTTTTCTCTGATGGTAAAGATGGAAGCAAATGACAGTGTTTGAAAAATAACTTACTAATGTTAAAATTTTGAGCTAGGATAAAGTAATTTAGTGTAATACTCCTTATTTTTCAATGTCTTTCTATTCGAAGAGAGAACTACTGTTGACCATGATTTAAAAAAAAATACTAAATAATAGCCATTAATTGCGCACTAATTAGTTTTTTTTTAATTTTTAATTTTTAACTGTTTAAGTATGAAAATACAAAACACTTTTATTAAATCTTTTTTTTTTTTTTCCATATTGAAAAACACTTTCTCAAGTTGTCAATTTATTATTGAACAAATATGAGCTTCAAAAGACATTAACATTATAGTTTTGTCAATCATTTTAAACGTTAAAACTCTTTTTGGTTAGGACTTTTATTGCAAAAGGTTTATAGCTAAACTAGGATCGTTATCTCAGGGTGCCATAAAAATTCGGATTGCATTTTAGTATATACTAGTTGTTAACTTGTGTGATGCACAGAATAATTCAATAATAATCATGTATATTTACTTTTCTTGAAGCTACAATGATCAGTTTGCAAAAAAAAAAAAAAAAAAAAAAAAAAAAAAAAAAAAAAAAAGGTACAATGATCATCATATATAATTGATAATAGAAATAAATTAAAAAAAAAAAATCCAAAGCCAAAGTAATTCTTCAAGCTCCTGGATGGTTTGAGGGGGAAAAACTTAAATGCCATGAACATAATGTATATTGCTTTTGGACTAGATTAAATGCCATGGACACCACAATTGGAGTCTTTTGGCTGAATATTGCTAAATCTCGAGTTTATTTGCGTTATGGTCATTGTTCCAAGTTATTTAGGGAATTGAGGAAAGAGAGTGAATTTCGGCAACGGTGTTGCCGAAATTCTAACAAAAGTATGAGAGAGAAAAAAAAAGTGGGAGAGAGTGTAAGAGACCGCGCCCCTGGCCTGTTTTTTTTGAGGATGTTGGGCCAAACCCACGTGAATGGGTAGAGTCATGTTATTGTCTCTCAAAATGGAGGTTCGACTAGTTATATTTTCCCCTTTAGATTAAGGGTTTTATAATGGAGTCGCCACTTATTTAATTGTTGGAATAAATAAGAAAACCAAAATTGGAAAAAAATTCCTTATTTTATTAATTTGCAATTGAATTTACATTGATCATAGAAAAATTACATGGCTTTAGTCCTAAATACAATTTAAGATAAAGTACATAACTTTATTTCCTAATTACAATCTAGAAATTGAAAATTACATGGATAAGCACTTGATTTACTAACCCTTGATCTAAGTTCGGAGGCTATGTTACAAAGTGGGAAGGTGTTAGGCACCCACCTTACCCGGTGAAACCGGTTTTCTAGACTATGGTGGCTAACATTCATATCACATCATCTAATATGTTATCAATCAATTTGCATGTTGAATTTAAAGTGTGTGCATGTGATAAACCCTAATTTAAATTATTAAGCACTTCATTTGGATTGAAAGATAAATTCTAGTGAATGTGTGTGGATGGTGATATCCTAGATTCAAAAATTTTAAAGAATTATTAAACAAACATATTTTTATGCTTTTGATGTGGATTTAAGAGCGAAACTAATGTTATGCATGAACATGTGATGAATAATCAAGAACATGTGAAGAGTATATAAGAATAATTAAGAACATTCAAACATATTCAAAGAAATTTAAATGATTACTTTCATACTTTAATCTTAAACTCTCATCATGGCAACACAAAAAACAATTAGAGAAATGGATTATACCTTCATGCAAGATCCATACGGTGGAAGAGGAGACTCTTAAGGGAGGTCCTAAGGGTGGAGGAAAAGAAGAGTTAGGAGAGGAAGAGTAAGTCTCACTCAATACCTTGAGTCTCAGAAAGACTAAGATATGACAAGACTACTTAACTTCTTAGAGCTCAAGAGATGAAAAGAGATGGAGTTTTTTTGTGTCTTTGGAATGAAGGAGAGGGAGAGTTTATATAGTAGTGGTGGAGGAAATATGAATGGAAGACTATTTAATGAGGGTTGACAAAAAATCATGAACCTAGACCTCATTTTAGTTTTGGAGAAAATCTGGTGCATTAATAGAGATTTGTGGGAGTGAGGGGGAAGCCAAAATTCGGTTTTCCCGTAGCTGCTGTAACAGCCTGTAGAGCCAATTTCGAAAAATCATATCTGACTCAATTCTAATCGGAATTTTCTTGTTCTTGTGCTCAAATTGAAGCCCCAAATGTCTAGTTTCCGGGAAAATTAACCTCATTCATAGATTCAAAATATTCTGAGAGATATCGATGAAATAATGAGCAGAGGTCATTTGTTTTAGCATAATTAACATTAATAGGTCCCAAATTAGCTCTCAATTAACATTAAATGGCTCCAATCACTCTAATTTCAGACTTAATTAGTTCCAATTTTACCATAATTAAAAGATAATTGCACAAATTACTTATTGAATAATTAATGTTTAACTATCTAATTAATTAGGTGTATGCACCATAAAATGTAGTCCTAACCAATCAAATTATGATACATCATTAATCTTCAATTGATTACACTTATAACCAATTGAAATCAATTGTTCATAATCACATATAGTCGGAACTCAATTTGTGATAGTGCATCTCAACCATTAAGACTTGATTTGATGATAACTTTCAATCTGGTGGTCCGATTAGGGCTTATGAGTAGTTGATTTGATCATTACAATATCAAAATCATTTTGGTAAAATGAGATTAAGGATATAATGGCCAGAATCAATATGCATATTTTCAAAGTGAAAGTACCATTTTACTCTCCATGTGAGGTTAAATGCGGGTTGCAAAATGGGGTGTCAACAGAATGCCCCTCATTGGCAGAGCTTGAAAAGTGAATGTCAATGTATGAAAGAGACACCTAACTTTTCAATTAGTATTTAACCGTAGTGAATGTATGATGCATGTAGATAAAAATGTAGACGGTCATGTTGCGGATCAAAAATGTGGACTGAATCTCAAGGGAGATTGCCTACATACCTCTTAATAGGAAGATCAGGTCCAAATGTAGTTCATGCATGTAAATTTTATTTTTTTAAAATGAGTACAAGACATGCTTACCTGAGGTCAAGAAAATATGGAGGACCAAGGATCCTGGCTCATATTTTTAAAGGACCTAGGATTTTTGGATCTTAGCTCATGCCGATGTGTGTTTTCAAAGGACCAAGGGTTTTTTGGGCTTTGGCTAATGTTTTTAGAGGTCCAAAGGTTTTGGATCCTGGCTCATGTTTTCAGAGGACCTGAGATTTTTAGACCTTGGCTCATGTTTTCAGAGGACCAAGGGTTTTTTGGGCTTTGGTTCATGTTTTCAGAGGACCAAAGGTTTTGGATCCTGGCTTATGTTTTCAGAGGGCCTAGGATTTTTGGATCTTGGCTCATGTTTTTAGAGGACCAAGGGTTTTTTGGGCTTTGACTCATGTTTTCAGAGGACCAAAGGTTCTGAATCCTGGCTCATGTTTTCAAAGGATCACGGGATTTTTGGGCTTTGGCTCATGTTTTCAGAGGACTAAAGGTTCTGGATCCTGGCTCATGTTTTCAGAGACCTAGAATTTTTGGATCTTGGCTTATGTTTTCAAAGGACCAAGGGTTTTTTGGGCTTTGGCTCATGTTTTTAGAGGACCAAAGGTTTTGGATCCTGACTCATGTTTTCAAAGGACCTAGGATTTCTGGATCTTGGCTCATATTTTCAAAGGACCAAGGGTTTTTGGGGCTTTGGCTCATGTTTTCAGAGGACCAAAGGTTCTGGATCCTGGCTCATATTTTCAGAGACCTAGGATTTTTGGATCTTGGCTCATGTTTTCAGATGACCAAGGGTTTTTTGGGTTTTGGCTCATGTTTTCAGAGAACCAAAGGTTCTGGATCCTGGCTCATGTTTTCAGAGGACCTAGAATTTTTGGATCTTGGCTCATGTTTTCAAAGGACCAAGGGTTTTTGGGGCTTTGGCTTATGTTTTCAGAGGACCAAGGATTTTTTGGGCATTGGCTCATGTTTTCAGAGGACCAAAGGTTCTGGATCCTGGCTCATGTTTTCAAAGGACCAAGGGTTTTCTGGGCTTTGGCTCATGTTTTCAGAAGACCAAAGGTTCTGGATCCTGGCTCATGTTTTCAGAGGACCTAGAATTTTTGGATCTTGGCTCATGTTTTCAGAGGACCAAGGGTTTTTTGGGCTTTGGCTTATACCGATGTGTGTGGGCCTTTTACCCTAGTACCTACAAAATAAATATTTTCAATTAGTAACAGAGTTATTCATTGAAAAGAATTCGGCATACCTAGCGAATGCCCCTAGTTTAGGACTGTTGGGAAATTTAGACCCCAGTTGATAGAATTAACAAGTTTTAAACCCAAGTTGTTAATTAGGTTTATTATGAATAAAACTTGTTAAAACAAACAAATATCAATATCATGTCAAAATCATGCAGCGAAAAAAAATAAATAAGACAAGATATGATGACCCAGGAAAACCAATGAAACCAACCAGTTTCACAGTAAAAAACCTGGGGGGAAACCTTCCCGAAAAGCAATCCATTATAGTAAAGAGACGTTTCAGATCTAGTACAAAACCTTTGTCCCTAGACTCTACAATCCCCGTAGATGAACTCACAGCAGAAACTTTCCACCGCTTCAGAACCTCTGAACTCTTCAATATATGAATGCCACCCTTTTTGTTGCACGAATCCCAATGCGTGACTAACTCCTTTGCACGAATCCCAGTACGTGACTCACTCACCAACTTGAGGAAGAAGAATGTTGGCTGCAAAGTTCTTCATTTCATCAACAATGAAGATCAAGAAGCACTTGGTTACAAAACCCTAATGCGCAAAAGACGCAATAGCTTCTTTTAGAGAGAATAAGACATTGGTCACCTTTTATATATGTTCTCCTTATATTCTCTTATCTGACGGCCTCTAAAATAAGCCTTATATAGATCTAGGGTTGTGAGAAAAGAAACCTTACACAAATACAAAAGTCTGGCCCAAAAATCAGATCTGAAAATTCTGATTTCCCGTAACCTCGATCGATCGGGAGGTGTCGAGGAGGTGTCGAGCTTTAAACCTCGATAGATAGCTATCTGTCGAGAAGCTATCTAGGAGCTATCGAGAAGACAAAATATTTCTCGATCGATCCACCAGCTGTCGAGAAGGTGTCGAGATTGCGATAAGAAAACACCTTAAAAAGCTCGATAGATAGCCAGCTATTGAGAGATGTCAAGCAGCTGTCGAGATATCTGTCCGCAGGTGTCGAGCTATCTGTCCAGCTTTATTGAACACCTTTTCTTCACTTGTTTCTTGGTCTAATCTTCATGGCTTTAATACTAGACTTGAACAACATGTTTCTTGAAGTATTAAACACATCCTAGATCTACCCAATTACAAGTAAAGTGCGTTTTGTCAAAAGATTAGCCAACTACATAAAATATTGACATATGTTCCTAACAAGTGAACCACATATGTCCTAACAAGGACATATTCCATGCTTTGATGAATGCTGAGGGTAGATAATTGACTTGATGTTGCACCACTGAAGAATATGGAAAAGGATCATAGCTTTCTGTTCCTAAAGAAGAATTTTATGAAGATTTTTTTTGCAAAATAAATATTTTCAATTAGTAACAAAGTTATTCATTGAAAAGAATTTGGCATACCTAGCGAATGCCCTTAGTTTAGGACATATTCCATACTTTGATGAATGCTGAGGGTAGACAATTAACTTGATGTTGCACCACTGGAGAATATGGAAAAGGATCATAGTTTTTTGTTCCTAATGAAGAATTTAATGAAGAATTTAGTGCATCTCAACCATTAAAATTTGATTTGATAATAACTTTCAATCTGGTGGTCTGATTAGGGCTTATGACTAGTCGATTTGACCGTTACAACATCAAAATCATTTTGGTGAAATGAGATTAAGGATCTAATGGTCAGAATCAAGACGCATATTTCCAAAGTGAAAGTACCCTTTTACCCTCCATGTGAGGTTAAATGCGGGTTGAAAAATAAGATGTCAACAGAGTGAAAATGTAGAATTTGTTATAAAAATATTGTAAAAATTGTGTGCACATATCATTTCTAAAAAAAAAATATGGAATGGATTTGTGGCAATGGCATTGCTAAAATAGGAGGGGAAAAAATGTTGCAATTGGTTTGTGGCAATGGCATTGCCGAAATTGTAAGGGAAAAAAAAATTGTGGCAACAAAGTTATCAAAAATGGAAGGAAAAAAAAATGCTACATCCACAACATTTTTCACAACAAATTATAGGTGGTTAGTTGTTATTGGTTCAAATTTGAACCTCACACTAAGATTACTTTTTTGTCCCAATAATAACAATCAGTAACAACCTGCCACTTAGGATTTATTGTAAAAATGTTGTGAAAATATTGTGGACATATCATTTCTAAAAAAAATTGTGGTGCCGAAATAGAAGGAAAAAAAAAAGTAACAAATTGATTTGTGGCAATGGCATTACCAAAAAAAAAAGAAAAGAAAAGGCAATGCCACTTTTTTGGCAATGCCATTGCCACAAAACAATTTGTGGCTTCCCCCCCCCCCCCCCCCCCTTCTATTTCAACACCACAATTCTTTTTAGAAATGATACGTCCACAATAGTTTTACAATATTTTTACAACAAATCCTAAGTGACAGGTTGTTACTGATTATTATTATTGGGACAAAAAAAGTAATCTTAGTGTTAGGTTCAAATTTGAACCAATAAAAACTAACCACCTGTAATTTGTTGTGAAAAATGTTGTGGGCATAGCATCTTTTTTTTTTCCTCCATTTTCGGCAACTTGGTTGCCACAATTTTTTTTTTCCCTACAATTTCGGCAATGCCATTGCCACAAATTCATTCCCACAATTTTTTTTCCCTCTATTTTGGCAATGCCATTGCCACAAACCAATTGCAACAATTTTTTTTCCCCTCCTATTTCGGCAATGCCATTGCCACAAATCCATTCCTTTTTTTTTTTTTTTAGAAATGATATGTGCACACAATTTTTACAACATTTTTACAACAAATCCTAAGTGGCAAGTTGTTACTGGTTGTTATTGTTGGATTAAAAAAGTAATCTTAATGTTAAATTCAAATTTGAACTAATAATAACTAATCACCTGTGATTTGTTGTTAAAATGTTGTAAAAATATTGTGGACGTAGCAATTTTTTTTTTAATTCCTCCCCAGATTTCAGCAACCACTATTTTTTTTCCCTCCCATTTTCGGCAATGGCATTGCCACAATTTTTTTCCCCTATTTCGGCAATGCCATTGCCATAATTGGTTTCCTTTGGGCACCCTAGCACACTTCGAGCACTTCACATCTGGGCAGTAGGAATTTTGGTAATGCCATTGCCGAAATTCAAAATTTTCTCTCTCCCACTTTTTCTCTTTCTCTCTCATACTTTTGTTAGAATTTCAGTAACACCGTTGCCGAAATTGACTCTCTTTCCTCAATTCCCTAAATAACTTGGAATAGTGACCATAACGCAAATAAACTCGAGATTCAGCAATATTCAGCCAAAAGACTCCCACAATTGAGAAACAACAAAGTATCTCTATGATGTGCCCCATCAAGATTGATAGGAAAATCATACATTCTTATCCACTTCAATTGGTTTCTCTAACAACATAAATTATTCAATAGACTATGGATGTTATATATAAGTAACAACAACATCAAAATAGTAACTTGGCTTCTTTCCACTTTTTTACCATAATGTGTGCGTACACAATATTATCACCTTTCAAGCATATGTAAAAATATCAACCATTTGAATGATAAAAAGTAAACCATTGCATTTCCTAACAAAATTATTAGTTCTATTAATTCTTTTCATTATTATTTCAAGTTCTTTGATTTTAATATTGTCGACAGACCTATCTTCAATCAATTCTTTTCACTACAAAATGCTTATAGTTTTATTACTATTATTACGCAAACATCAATGCTCGAATGAAGATTGAAGAGCTCAATTTTTTTCAATTAAAAAAAAAGTAACTGAAAACTATAGGCACTGACTTAATCTTATCAGCTTCTTCATGTAGTTTCCTTAACAATAATGCTTAATAAACTCAATCCAGATCCTCTAATTTTGTTTTAGAATAACCCAAACATAACCTTTTCTATCCCAAGTTCTTTGCAAGATTTCATCGAATACCTGGTACTCATTTTAATAACCCATCTAGAACCCAATCACTAATACAGCTCCCCAACCAATAAAAAATCTAATTAAACAAAATTAGCCAACATTTATAAGGTTCATCCACTTCTTTATCATCTCTGACTCAAAGGATTTGGTATCTGTCATTTTTGTTTTGGTAATATGTTGTATTAGGGTTGTGGGATTGGGGTTTGTGTGCTGGAAAAAAATCTAGTGGCTTTCATAAGGAGGGGGCACAAAGAGGGAGGGAGATGTCAGAGGTGGATTTGGCTTTTGTCGAGTCCAAAACATGAACCCACAAGCTGAATTGGATCAAATTGAAAAGAGTTTTAATCTCGCCGTTCTAACCAGATTGATAAGAGCTTGAATATGTAGTGAGAGAGGTAGATGGCTTCTTCAACTGGATCGATTATTTTTTTGCGTGGTTTGGCTGATGATGAGAATGAGGAAGGGAGTTGTCGAATGAAGATGATAGCTGAATTTCCTTTGGGCCTACATAATGTCAAAAAACTAATAAATTATATAAAATCAGAATTTTGTTTTTTTTATTTAAATAATGCTGATGTATAAAAATGTGGGAGCTCTAAAAAAAGTCAAAGACTTCAGTTTTATGATACATACATACATACATACATATATATATATATATATATAAAAGTAGGAGTTTCAAATCTTTGATATATATATGCCTTGATATTTTTAATGAAATTATATTCTTGGCTAATTGTCTTCTTCTCAACTAACAAAGGAACATTGTGGTTTTAAATAAAGTTGTCAATTCAAAACTTGGTTCACCAATCTCATTCTTCTTTTTTTTCTTTTTTTTTTTTTGGAGAAACAAGTAAGTCAATATTATTAAGGTAAATCAAACTGGAATACATCCTCCAAATCAGGTGGTAGCTCTTCTAACCACACATCAGTGTCTGCAGCTAAAATTGCTCTTCTTACTAGAGAGTGGGCTAAACTATTACCCCCTATGAACATGATGTCATGATGAAAATTACAAACCTGCGTACAAGCTTTTGCTAACCTAATATCTTCAATTATTGTCCATATTTTTCTATTTTGATATAATTTGACATGAGCTGGATTTTAGAGCCACTCGTAGGAGATATATATTTATGTGGTAGCCACCACCTATGCTATAAATTAACTTGGTCGAATCATCTTTTTATTGTTGGGAAATTTAGACACCGGTTGATATAATTAACAAGTTTTAAACTCAAGTTGTTAATTAGATTTATTATGAATAAAACTTGTTAAAACAAACAAACATCAATATCATGTCAAAATCATGCAACGAAAAAATAAATAAGACAAGATATGATGACCTAGGAAAACCAATGAAACAAACTAGTTTCACAGTAAAAAAACCTGGGAGGAAACCTTCTCGAAAAGCAATCCACTATAGTAAAGAGAAGTTTCAGGTCTAGTAAAAAACCTTTGTCCCTAGACTCTACAATCCCTGTAGATGAACTTACAGCAGAAACCTTCACCGCTTCAGAACTTCTGAACTCTTCAATATATGAACGCCACTCTTTGATGATGCACAAATCCCAATACGTGACTAACCAATTGCGCAAATCCCAATACGTGACTTAATCACCAACTAGAAGAAGATTGTTGGTTACAAAGTTCTTCACTTCATCAACAATGAATATCAAGAAGCACTTGGTTACAAAACCCTAAGACGCAAAAGACGTAATAGCTTCTTTCAGACAGAATAAGGCATCGATCGCTTTTTGCATATGTTCTCCTTGTATTCTCTTATGTGACGGACTCTAAAATAAGCCTTATATAGGTCTAGGATTGTGAGAAAAGAAACCCTACACAAATACAAAAGCCTGGCCCAAAAATCAGATCTGAAAATTCTGATTTCCATAACCTCGATAGATAGCAGGTGTCGAGCTTTAAACTTCGATAGATACAGTTATCGAGGAGGTGTCGAGAAGGTGTCGAGGGGACAGAAGATTTCTCGATCGATCCACCAGCTATCGAGAAGGTGTCGAGATTGCGATAACAATCAACTGAAGAGCTCGATAGATAGCCTAGCTGTCGAGAGGTGTCGAGCAGCTATCGAGCTATCTATCCACAGCTGTCGAGCTATCTGTCCAGCTTTAATGAACAACTTTTCTTCACTTGTTTCTTGGTACAATCTTCATAGCTTTAATACTAAACTTGAATAATATGTTTCTTGAAGTATTAAACACATCCTAGATTTACCCAAATACAAGTAAAATGCGTTTTGTCAAAGGATTAGCCAATTACATAAAACATGTCCTTAACAATCTCCCCATTTGGCAATCTGTGACAAAACTACAACAAACAAATGAACATATGAGACAAGTTATAAATCACTCAACTTATATTCACTTGTTGAATACAATAAAATCTATCCTAGCACAAACTCTTGAAAAACTTTGCAAGAAGAGAGTTCATGGCATGGAAGACTTTGACAACCTGTATTTCTGAAACACTTAAACAAAACTCATTAATGCATCTTAGTGTGAAACAGAAATAATAGATTGCATACAAGTAAGAAGAAACATGTGTATAAAGATAGAAAAGAAACAACACATGTAGAGATAGGTGAAAGAAACATATATCAGCATATAAAGAAGATAAGCACAATGTATGTAAACAATGGTCACAGGACCCAAGGTACAAGAAGGAGGAGGTAAGCACTCCCTCTAACAAGATGAAACACATCTCCTCCTTACAGAGGCATTTATTTCTCCCTTTAACATGTAGAATCTTAAAGAAAGAAATCACAAAGTCTCCACAATTTCTCCCCCTTTTTGTCATGATTGACAAAGGGTACAAGAAGTTAGAAAACTTCACTCGAGAAACATAAAGATGATCAAGGGGGCACAAGGAATCCATATAAATGCATGAATGTAATGAAACAAGATGCTATGGATGACAAGATAATAGAAGGATGTAAAACATGTGAAGAACAAATCTCGCAACAAGAAAAATGTTAAGCATATTGATCCCAAACACATACACACACACACTAAACAAGTCTAACCAATTTTATATTTCAAAAACAAGTCAAGACAGTTTAGTGAGCATACATTAACACATGTAAACCTTGTGATGACCAAATCACATTGTACTTGCACATGTATCACGAGTAACAAAGAATATTGCGTGTTGTGTGTGAAAAATATCGCAAGATTGCATAAATGTCAACTAGTTATGACGATTTGAGATATGAGAAAATCACTTTAACTCACACACAATCATAACAGTTTGATGGGGACTATCACTTTCGAGGTACATCCTATAACTCTTACATCTCCTAGAATACACGCTTGCAATCATATTTAAAAGCATTTTTTTTTTTTTTTTGCCTTTTTTTTTTTTGCATATTTTTTCTTTTATTTAGCATATCATGCATGGGCATATAAGAGAGAGAAAAGAAATACCCAAGATGTTAAGCCTTTGATATTGCACTTTTGCTATGCCGAAGCATACGGATGTCATTGACACTGCACTTTTGCTATGCCGAAGCATACAGGTGTCATATTATGATTGGCGGGCATTAGTGGTGAGATGGTTATTTATACCTTTCTCTTAGGATTCTCTAGTCCTACCCGTCAAAAACAGTGATACGAGTGTTAAGTTCAAGAGATAACTTAATCTTATTCATCACAAACAAGAGCCACAAAGCTCACTTGCTTAGTTGTGCATAAAAATGCTCATCTAAGTTACAAAAGATACAAAGTTTAGAAAACTTTGTTTCAATGGCCATCCAAGGTACACAAGTACCAATGTACACAAATACACACTGTTTTTGTATTTTTCTGATTTTTTCTTTTATTTTTATTTTGAAAACAAGACAAAATAAAAACTAAGCAACCAAACAAAAACAGACAAACAACATGAAAGCAGAAAGAAAGATGCATATGCATGAAGGCATGATAGAAATATGCAGATGCATGAAAGCATGATTCCAAAAGAAGATAAGAAATCAAGCAAAGAGAGTCCTACTTTAAATAGAAAGAATTAAAGCAGAGGACAACAAAAAAGTCAATTAAGTCTTAGGCTCCTTTCTCACCCACACAGCACGAGTCTTTAGCCGTGAAGATGAAAAGGCACGTGTCCTAGTATGTCTACTAAAGGACATAGAAGAATTAAAATTCTCTTGAAATTGAGTTAAAAAGCTCAAGACTTTTAATAACTCTCCAAACAAAGGTGTAGGTCCTTGAGAGGAAACCTGTGACCGTTTGGAAAATTGCTTATGAAGATACAACTTAAAGCAATTAGGACGAATGTGTCCAGAAACACTACAATGGTGACAAACATTAGGTCTAACAAAGGATTTAGAATTAACCAAATCAGTTTTGGATTTCATACCTTTATCACATTTCTCAGATTGTGGCACAAAAACAGTCCTTAAACCAGAAGCCATGGAAGAGGAAGGGCCAGAGAAAACAGCATATCCTAATCCAGTCTTATCAGAACTAGGTTTTTGAGCACTCAATACCTCATCAAGCTTTGCACTAGACGTCCTTTCTATTTGAGTTCTAGCTTGACTAAGCTCAACCTCAAGATTCTTGACATTCTCTTCTAATGAGGTGGTCGCCACAATAAGAGTCTCAACTAACCTTGTTGTCTCATCTAACTTGACTAACAGATTAGCTTTTTCAGTTTTTACCTCATTAAGCTCTTTTCTACAAAGATGAGAAGTCTTTTCAGATTTTATAAATTCAATGCATAGCTTATCATAGGCTTCCTGAAGGGTCATCTTCTTGGGTACTTTATCATCAGAAGAATCCTCACTGTCACTAGCACTCTCCACAATCACCTTATCAGTTGTGGCAGCAAAGGCCATAACGTGACGACATTCATCCACAAACTCATTAGAAGAGTCATCCTCACAGGGGCGGAGCCACGTTGTCCCTTGGGGGGGCCGTGGCCCCTGCAAAAAAAAAAAAAAAATTCCAACAGAGCAGGTATAAAAAATTTTTGGGCCCCCCCACACTTGGACATCCGACCCCCCCATGTTTCTCCCGATCTTCATGTGTGAGAGAGAGCTCCAGCCGAAGTGCTGCTCCAGCCAAAGAGAAGAAAAGGAAAAAAGAAAAGTGCTCCCAGAGCTCCAGCCGAAGAGAAGCAAAGGAAAAAAGAAAAGTGTTCCAGAAAGTGTCAGAGAAGATAGAGATAAAGGAAATGGTGTGGAGGAGAAAAAAGAGGAAAAAAGAAAAGAAAACAAACGTGTGGATGAAAAAAATAAAAAAGATAAGGGAAAAATAAAAAATCTTAATTAAAAAATACTACCACAATATTTTCACAATATTTTTACAATAAATTTTAAGTAACAGACTGTTATTAGTTAATATTGGCAAGTAAAAAAATAATTTGAGTGGTGGGTTCAAATTAGAACTAGTAACAACTTTCCACATAAATTTTGTTGTGAAAGTATTGCATAAAATGTTATGAACATAACACTTCTCATTGAAAAATATAGTTGTTAAAAAAAGAATAAATGATGATTAAAAAAAGAATAAATAATGAATGAAGAAATAATATTTAAATGAGATAAAGAAAGAATAGAGAGTTTGTTAGAAAGTGTATTTGAAAAAGTGGGTAGCTAAAAGCTAAATATCACTGTTCATTCTCCAAATAGGTAAAAATTTGGAGAAAATTAGAGAGCTTGCTGGAGATGCTCTAAATACTAAAATCCAAACACATAACTTCTCCATCTCAAAAACCCCACGGTCCCCCACAAAATCCCTTATTCTTTTCTTTTCTGTCTTCTGTGATACACTTCCCCGTACCGCCTACCAGCCCCCAAAACTCAGTAGCATCAGTCCTCCAGTCCGGGAAAAAAAAAATCCTGACCAATTTTTTCTTTCTTCTTGCTTTCTGAAACAAATCACTCAGTATATTTCATTGTCAAATTTCAGGATTTGGAACTTGGTGACTACCTAGTGAAGTGGTGAGTTTTCTTCTCTTATTTAAGCACTAGACCTTCATCTATTTTCAGTGTCTTTTTTTGATTTTCTCAACTATCTACACCTAAATATTCACATGCTTTTTATATGTTCATAAATTTTTAGAGAAATATATGATTGAAGGAATTGGGATGGAGATAATTGATCTCCGAAGCTCCATGTTTTTTGACAACTAGAAACGAAAACGAGAAATGGGTTTTACTGATCAGTTGGTTTAGAACACAGAAGAAAGATTGTGCCTTTCTACGAACATGAAAATGTTTTTTTTTTTTTTTTTTTTTTTCTGTTTTCAGAAAATAAAAATAAAAATAATGTTAGAGAAAGAGAGAGAGAGAGAAAGAGGGTGTTTTTGTTTTCGTTATTGCTATGAAAGTTGATAATTTTGTATCCAATAGACTTAAGAATTATATTTAGTATATATCTGTTACAACCCGGCCCTTCCAAGTATTTATTCTTGGCTACGCCCCTGCATCCTCAGTATCACTCCAAGTAGCAACCAACCCTTTATCTTTTGATTCTTTGGTCTTTTCCTTCATGAGGTAGTTTGGACACTCTATCCTCATATGACCAAAACCTTTGTATTCATGGCATTGGATAAAGGGTTTCTCATTCTTAACCTTCCTAGAGGATTTAAATTTCCTAGGAGCTTTACCCTTATCATTTTTCCTAAATTGAAGAAGCTTGGTAATCTCATCAGTTATGAAAGCTAGATCCTCATCCTCATCATCATCTTCATTTTCATCTTTAGAGTCCTCAATCTCTTCCTCTATATTCTTGAGAGCCAAGTTTTTACTCTTTCCACCTTTTTCCATTGAGCCTAATCCCATCTCATAGGTTTGAAGGTTCCCTACAAACTCAATCAAAGGAATTTGATCAATGTCCTTTGCTTTCTTAATGGCAGTGATCTTGGCATGGAATCTTTTAGGTAAAGACCTAAGGATTTTTCTAACAATTTTGGATTCTACAATACATTCTCCAAGATTGAAAGCAGAATTCACAATATCCTTGAGTTTAGCATAGAACTCATCAAAGGTCTCATCCTCCTCTATCCTTATTTCTTCAAAACTATTAGTGAGTCTTTGAAGCTTCACAGTCTTTACTGCCATGGTACCTTGATAGGTGGTCTCAAGAATAGTCCATGCTTCCATAGCAACTTCTGTGGATGATATTCTTTTGAATTCCTCATTGGTCACCCCATAAAACAAAGCATTCAAGGCCCTACTGTTGAAATTTGCCACTATGATTGTTGCATCATCCCAATCCACCGACGCTTCCTTTGGCTTAATCAACCAACTTCAACAGCTTGCCATACCTGTTCACCTAAAGCCTGCAAAAAGACTTTCATACGAACTTTCCAGTACGTATAATTAGTGCCACCAAATAAAGGAGGAATCAAAAGAGATTGTCCACGATCCATGACAATGGGGGTCAAGGATCACACTCAGGAAATTAATCCAATCAGAGTGTACCCGCTCTAATACCACTTGTTGGGAAATTCAAACCCCGGTTGATATAATTAATAAGTTTTTAACTCAAGTTGTTAATTAGATTTATTATGAATAAAACTTGTTAAAACAAAAAAACATCAATATCATGTCAAAATCATGCAGCGAAAAAATAAATAAGACAAGATATGATGGCCCAAGAAAACCAATGAAACAAACTAGTTTCATAGTAAAAAACCTAGGGGGAAACCTTCTCGAAATGCAATCCACTATAATAAAGAGAAGTTTTAGATTTAGTACAAAACATTTGTCCCTAGACTCTACAATCCTCGTAGATGAACTTACAGCAGAAACCTTCTACCGCTTCAGAACCTCTAAACTCTTCAATATATGAACGCCACTCTTTGATGATGCACGAATCCCAATACGTGACTAACCAATTGCACGGATCCCAGTACGCGACTTAATCACCAACTAGAAGAAGATTGTTGGCTGCAAAGTTTTTCACTTCATCAACAATGAAGATCAAGAAGCAATTGGTTACAAAATCCTAAGGCACAAAAGACGCAGTAGCTTCTTTCAAAGAGAATGAGCCATCGATTACTTTTTGCATATGTTCTCTTTGTATTCTCTTATGTGACGGCCTCTAAAATAAGCCTTATATAGGTCTAGGGTTGTGAAAAAAGAAACCCTACACAAATACAAAAGCCTGGCCCAAAAATTAGATCTGAAAATTCTGATTTCCATAGATAGTTGGTGTCGAGTAGGTGTCAAGCTTTAAACTTCAACAGATACAACTATTGAGGAGGTGTTGAGAAGGTATCAAGGGGACAAAAGATTTCTCGATCGATCTACCAGCTGTCGAGAAGGTGTTGAGATTGCGATAACAATCAACTGAAGAGCTCGATAGATAGCCTAGCTGTCGAGAGGTGTCGAGAAGCTGTCGTGCTATCTGTCCGCAGGTGTCGAGCTATCTGTCCAGCTTTAATGAATAGCTTTTCTTTACTTGTTTCTTGGTCTAATCTTCATAACTTTAATACTAGACTTGAGCAACATGTTTCTTGAAATATTAAACACATCCTAGATTTATCCAAATACAAGTAAAGTGTGTTTTGTCAAAGTCAAAGGATTAGCCAATTACATACAATATGTCCTTAACATATATGATATGTATGATAAATATTTAGACTTTTACTATGTTTGCCATAAAAAAGGCAATGGTATTAACAAAAGTGTAAAATTAAAATGTTGCACTTGGTGAAAATGCATGTTTGAATGTGTGCAGGCATTAATCTTATTAGCCTCTTAGTACTACTTCTGGGATGTTCATGGATATATTGGGGATTGAAAAGAAAAAAGCTCATCAAACTTAAGGAAAAATTCTTCCAACAAAATGGTGGCTTACTATTAAAACAACTCTCTAATCATCATAAGTCTGTCAAGACAACTAGAATCTTTACTACAGAAGAGCTCAAAAAGGTCACCAACAACTACGATGAAAGTAGAGTCCTTGGTTGAGGCTATGGAATTGTGTATAGAGGAGTATTATCAGATAACACAATGGTTGCCATAAAGAAGTCCAAAATTGGTGATCGGAGCTAAATTGAGCAATTCATAAATGAAATGATTGTGCTTACCCAAATTAACCATAGGAACATGGTTACGCTATTTGGTTGTTGTTTGGAAATAGAAGTTCCCTTACTAGTTTATGAATTCATCACAAACAGGACTCTTAACCACATTCATGATAAAGGCCTCTCAATCTTACTTTCATGGGAAAAACGTTTGAAAATTGCAACAGAAATTGCAAGAGCACTTGCATACTTGCATTCATCAGCTTCTATGCCAATTATACACTAAGATGTGAAAACTGCAAATATTCTATTGGATGATAACTACACAACAAAAATGGCTGACTTTGGAGCTTCAAGGCTAGTTCCTGTTGATCAAACACAATTGAACACTTTGGTGCAAGGAATTTTGAGGTACTTGGATCTAGAATACATGCAAACTAGCCAAATAACAAAAAAAAGTGATGTATATAGCTTTGGTGTTGTTATGGTAGAGTTGTTGACAAGTAAGAAGGCACTTTCTTTTGATACGCCAAAAATTGATAGAAATCTAGCAATATCTTTGTTTCTACTATAAAAGAGGATCGCCTACTTCAAATTCTTGAAGATCACATTGTCAATGAGGGTAATATTGAGCAACTCAAGGAAGTTGCTAATCTTGCAAAAAGGTGGCAGTGGAGAGAGATTGAGAATTATGGGAAAACATTCATTGGGAAACATTGATGTCTATGCAAAAAAGATTGAGTACTTGTTTAGTGCAACTAGTCACTCTTTCAATGTTGATGTTGACACTGGTTGCTCTACAAGTACAACTGCTAAGTATGATAGCATCAAAGACCAAGTATTGAAACTAGTGGAAGATGAGAGATAATTACTTAGTCCTCAGTAATATATTGGTATCGGTTGATAATTGAATTTGATATGGTATTACGATGATCTATGTAATTTCAAAGAAGTACTCAATTCATAAAGTTGGAAGTTTTAAAGCTATTTGGAAGTGTAGTAATTTGCGTTTGTTTTGTGAGTTGTGTTTTGAGTCTCGACTATTAGAAGTGTATTTATTATGGGGAGGTTGTATGTTAAGGCAGTTGAGCATAGCTCTCATTTATCCATTTCTTTTTCTTTGTTTTGCCTCTGAAATTTCCCAATTTTTTGTTCCTTCCTCTTTCACCCACATTAGAATTATTGATATATATATATATATATCTCTCTCTCTCTCGACAAGCAAGAATCAATTAGACTATTTGATAGAAGTGTAGGTGCAATTGCACTTTTGTATGGCATTATTTTTGGGGTTTCTCTATTATATAAGATCCTTCCATTCTTTCTTATTTTCATTTGGATGTAAGAGACATGACAAATAAGGAATTTAGAAGTTAATTCACATAATCCCTCTATAATGCCATAGCTACAATATAATTTAGGCAAAAAGCCACTTTTAGTTCCTACATTTTCAGGCGATTCCCATTTTAGTCCCTACATTTTATTTTTACCGCTTTTAGTCTCTATTCTGAAAAACGCTTCCTATTTTGGTCCCTGCTGTTACATCAGAAACGGAGAAAGCTGATGTGGCAAACGGCAGGAATAAATAATATTAATTTAATGTCCACGTGGCATAAATTAAGAATAAAAAATGTTTTTTGGCATTAAAAAATGCCACGTCAGCATCTAAATTAAAAAAAATTAATTTATTAATTTTAACTAAATAAAAAAATTAAAAACAGAATTAAAAACTAAAAATCATATGAATTGAGGTCTAAGTGTGTCTTGAACAAAAGCATCAAGAACACAAATCCAGATTCAAGAACACAAACCCAGAAATTCAAAAAAAAAAAAAAAAACAGTAAATCAAAACCCAGCCAAATCAAGAACAAAACATCTACATCATCCAACATCAACAACAAAACAACAAAGCACCAATCAGACCACAGATCATCAACAAACCCTATAGAAAACCCAATCATCAACCCAAAATCCATAAATTACATCATTCCCACCTCTCTCTCTCTTTTTTTCTCTCACACCAGTTTCATTTTCACTCACTTTCTCGCACTTTCTCTCCCAAATTTTCTCGGGAATTTGTCCCCGCCACGAACTCCACTCGTGCTCGTCTCACTTGATCGCCCACTCGGTTCCGATTCCCTATTTATTTTGATCAATGTGCTTCATCTGAACTTGACTAAGCTTAGCTGAGCTTTCGGAATTTTGGATATGGAAAACGGTGTTGTACAGAACGAAGTTTGCTCCTCCGAGTCAGTTAATGGAGGCTGTGATGTTTGGAGCTGCAAGGACTTTGATTCTTCTTCGGCTTATCATCTCGTTGTCATGGTGAATGGAATTCTCGGCAGGTCTGGCTCGAATTCTTGCTTTTATTTTTGTTTAATTTTGATTTTTCAAATTTTTAGGATCTAGAATTTCACGTGAATGTGTTGTTTTTGACTTCGATTTATGGATTTTGGGTTGATGATTGGGTTTTCTGTAGGATTTGTTGATGATCTGTGGTCTGATTGGTGTTATTTGTTTTGTTGTTGATGTTGGATAATTTAGATGTTTTGTTCTTGATTTGGCTGGGTTTTGATTTACTGGGTTTTTTTTTTTTTTTTTTTTTTGAATTTCTGGGTTTGTGTTCTTGTTGTTCTTGTTCAAGACACACTTAGATCTCAATTTATATAATTTTTAATTTTTAATTCTGTTTTTAATTTTTTTATTTAGTTAAAATTAATAAATTAATTTTTTTTTTTAATTTAGATGCTGATGTGGCATTTTTTAATGCCAAAAACATTTTTTATCATTAATTTATGCCACGTGGATATTAATTTAATATTATTTATTCCTGCCGTTTGCCACGCCAGCTTTCTCCGTTTCTAATGTAACGGTAGGGACCAAAACGGGAAGTGTTTTTCAGGATAAGGACTAAAAGCGGTAAAAATAAAATGTAGGGACTAAAATGGGAATTGCCTGAAAATGTAGGGACTAAAAGTGGCTTTTTGCCTATAATTTACAACATTTTTATAGACTATTGTTGTAGCAAATTTTTATTGGTTTTCATTTGAGCCCACTACTAACAACACTTTTTTCACTTACTAATAATCACTCACCACATTAATAATTTATAAAATATTTTGTAGCTCTAGCATTTTCCATCTCATAAATAGTGAATTTTCAGGAGAGAGAGAGAGAGAGAGAGACAGAGGGGTGGAAGAAGAAGCAAAAGATGATTGGAAAATCTATAAGGAGATTAGGGACAAAAAAGCTAATGTTTTTCTCCTTAATAATTGAGCTCACAACTCACAACATTACAAATCATATTACCAAGTCACACGGTCACATATGGATTATATGATTAATTAAAGCTTATGTTTTTTCTCCTCATGAAGTTAAGACTAAATTCTCACTTCATATTTTTCATTGCTACATGATGCACTCTACTCATATTTACACAAAATGGACCTTGAAAGATACTTCTTCAATTAAAGGGAGAAATTACATTTTACCACCCTAAACTATACCTCATGTTACACTTTGCGCCCTAAAATTTTTGAATGCACGTTTTGCACCCTAAACTATGACTCCTGTTACACGTTGCACTCTGCTGTTAAGTTTGCTGTTAATAGGATGAAAATTCAAAGTTTAGGGTGCAAAGTGTAATAGTGAGTATAATTTAGAGTGGTAAAGTGTAATTTATCTTTTGTTTTTAAAACATTGAGAAGAGGGGCTATTTGGACTTTTCATGTGGTGTTATATTTTTTCATCCAAGTTAACAGCAAACTTAACATCAGGATGCAAAGTGTAACAAATGTCATAGTTTATAATGCAAAAAGTGCGTTAAAAAATTTTAGGGTGCAAAGTGTAACGTGAGGTATAGTTTAGGGTAGTCAAGTGTAATTTCTCCTAATTAAAGGTTGATTTCATCACTTAGGCTTATTAAAATGACAAATCTGATGCATATAGTTTGAAGACCCAATACCAAGTTGGTAAAAATTCCATTTGGTCTCAATTATCAAAGGCAACCCAACCACTAGTGGCTCCACTTGCAAGCCAAGGTGGCCACAGGACCACCCTGACTAGCACATGACTTGCAAAAAATGTATATATACACTTGCTAAAAAAATATTAAATGCTAAACTAACTTATTGTGACCACCTTAATAAAATTGTTGAGCACGGTAAATTGAGAATTGCAAAAATTTAGATTAAAAAAAAAAAGAGTAATGTTACATTCACAAAATTTTTACAATAATTTCATAACAAATTCAATGTAGTAAGCTGTTACTAATTTTAATTTGACCCAAATACAAATATTATTTTTTTACCCACCAATAACAGTTTTTTTTTGCATAAAATTTATTGTAAAAATGTTGTGGATGTAACATTACTTCAAAATTAATTATGTTCCTCCCCCCCAAACATAATCCTTAATCCCTTATATATATATATATATATTAAAAAAAAATCTTAAATAACAACAATAAATACTAGCCCAATAACAACAAACATAAACCAAATAAAAACAAGACAAGACCAAACAACAACAAGTGAACAAATTGTTCAACAAAAAACCTATTATAAAATAAAAAGATAAAAATCGCTAATCATTTAAATTTGTAGATCATTCAACCTATTCAATAAAATAATCTCTAATTTCATTCCTTAAAAAATGGTACTAAGAAAAATAATGTGGTTGTGAGTTCTTTTCTATGGTGGCGACAGTTATACTCTTTTTGGCTTTGCAATTAAAATAATTTTTCCCTCCTTAGTGACTTGGCTCTTAATTGTAGCAAATATTCAAGTTATCACTTTATTATATTTTGTATATTTTAAATTTCTTAGTGACCATACTAAAAAAAATTCCTAAAGCCGTCAATGAACCCATCTTGCCAAGCCCATTTCACTAGAATGCAAAAGCCATCACGGGAGTTGGCACTCAAGCACATGTGATCCATTGAAAAAGAAGCTAATTTGGTTCCTTAAGGAAAACCATAGTTACAAAGGCAATTTCTCTGTATTATAAGGGAAAAAAAGTGGAACCAAACCAAGTATAAAGTCGTTTCAACACTAGCTAAACATTGGTTTATTCAGATACATTATCAAAAAACTGGTTTATTCAGATATGTCTCATTTGTTTAATCTCCACTAGTAAAGTTTTTAATGGTTGAATAAGAGATCTAAGGTTCAATCTCCGCCTTTGCCAAAAACCAATTGGTGTCTTGGTCAGATGATAAAGAGTTATCATCAAGAACAAATGCCATAGATTGAAACTTAGTAAAAATACCAAAAACTTTAATTTTAACATAGATACAAAATTTACAAGAAATCAAAATGAAAGTTTATGTGAATATATAAAATTGATACCAAGCCAGAGAATATAAACTATATAATTAAGAAAAATGGTTACTAATGGATACTCAGAGATGCTAAAGAAAGACCAAATGATGTAAAACTGAAAACTAGTGCCCTAATGCTACTAGGCATAGTGCACATGATAAAATTACAATGAGAAATAATAATTTAAAAATATAGCATTATACTTCTATTAATTATTTATAGATATGATAAAATTTCAACTTATGACATCCGTTTTATAATGGTTATTTTTTATCATCGGACAAAGACACTAATCTAAACTAATAAATTAAGACAACCACAATCATCAAAAACCGAATAGAAGAATTTTTTACAGACTTTTATCAAAACCTAAATACAATAAAATCTAGGAATTTAACTTATTTATGAATTTTAATATACATTTGATTTTTTTTTTATTTTTAACTATATGTATGCATATGCATGAGGTTATAAGTTAGTTTAAGTGAAACATTACACATTTTGAGAGTGTATTTGTGCTTTTAAGTGAAACGTTACACATTTTGAGATTGTATTTGTGGTTAAATACATGAAAAGGGGGAAGATACTTTCTAGCATGCTCAATTTCACCGAAACAAAAAAATTAATAAGAAATTTTCGTGAAAAATAAAAATTGTAAATATAATCTACCGCTAGATCAAATTTTCTCTGTTACTCCATATATCCCTGGCCTTTTCAAAATTTCCAAGTTATTAATTAGAGATCAATGACTATGCCATTGATTAAAAGTTTAGGTTTGATTTTTTTTATTTAAAAATAATATGGAATACATTAGTTTATAGAATCGACGAGTAAATAGATTCTATTAATATAAAATTTGGTGTGCATATTTAAATAACAGGAATGTCTAATCTGATATTAATAAAAAAACAATTTGAATGATAAAACATTAAATGAAGTTATATCAAGTGTATATATTTCTAAGATAAAAGAGCTTTATTTGCAAAATAAACCAAAAAACAATCTCTTTTACACGAATGATATTGTAGGCTAAAGGTACCCCAAAAAATCTAAACAAACCTGACCCTCACAAATGATATGTGCATCAATTGACTTCTTGGTGTTTAAAACGTGTCATTTAAGAGTATGAGGTTTAAATGGGACCATTTTAAAAAATATTAAGAATTTAGGGCTTGTTTGGTTAAAAAAAATAGTCACTTATCACTCATCACTCAGTTTTCATCACCCATTACTCATCACTCATCACTCATTACTCATCACTCAAACCCACTGTGAATGAAAAAGTCAAAAACTCTTGTTTGGTTAGAAAACTCCAGTCACGTAACTTAGGGTTGAACTCCACTTTTTGCCAAAATGGTGGAGCCCACGAGACCGACATTTGTACAGAAGATTTTTGGTAAGCTCCCGGGTCCCTTTTCTCTTCAGCTCTTCCTCCTCTTTCATACTTCCCTAGAAAATGCTTCGTTTCCCATAAAGCCAAAAGCAAAGTCACCTCCCACAATACCCCTTCTTCCTCTTCTTCTTTTTAATCTTCTTTCATTTTTCCATCCGCAGTACCCATTTAATCTGGGAAGTTGGATCTGAATGGCTGTCGCTGTCAGAGGAAGCCGAGGTGGCGGTGGCAGAGGAGGATTCTGTCTTGGTGGATTCAATCTCCGAAGCTTCTTCTCTTTCCGGATCTTCGTCTCCGCCATGTTCTCTCTTCTCTTCATCACCACTCTTTCTGTTGTCTTAACCAATCCTTCCACCCCTGACCACAACTCTGTAAGTCTCCTCTCTTTTTCACACTTCATAGCAATTTTACAATTTAATAAGCAAAACCCAGATGGCAATTTCACAAATTTAGCAAAACCCATATAGCATTTTCACGAATTAAGCAAAACCCAGTTAGCATTTTCACAAATTAAGCTAAACCTAGATGGTAATTTCAAAAATTAAGCAAAACCCAAATGGTGATTTCAAACATTAAGTAGAACCCAGTTAACATTTTCTCAAGCCTGGTTCAGTTCTTTGATCACGGACTGTTCGTCATGGAGCTAGCTCGCTGGAATGAAGAGGGAAATGAAAATGAGAAGAGGCAACAGTAATAACCCAAAGCTTGACTCTAATGCGACAATGCACTGGTAAGGGGCCCACAACTTCATCTAATTTACTGACTTGCCACTGAAACTCAGTTTTTGAGTTTTGAAAACAGGTGAAACCCGTTTTCAATTTTGGTCACTCACATCCATTTTCCTAAGAAACTGAGTGATGAAAACGGTGATTCAAAACCAATCCAAACAAGTGTTGAGTTTTGAAAACAAGTGGGACCCACACGATTTGGATGATATAAAAAAAAACTGAGTGATAACACTCAAAACTCTCTTCATCCAAACATGCTCTTAGTGTGTCCCAAATCCCAATAATAAAATTGTAGATTTGTTTTTCATATTTTTTTTACTTTTCCCAAATTTTAAGTCCAAATCCTCCACCACTTTGTTATAACACAAGGAAAATACAGCTGAATGAAAGTGCAACAGTTATCTTACTTATGAAAGCATGTCAAGACTAGAAATATATGTATATGTAATAGCCTGAAAGGTTGGCTTGTTGTGTGATCTTCGTTAAGCCAAATCAGGTGGCTAAGAACATTCACATCAATCTCAATAAACTAGTTTGAGATTAAAAATATAGCTAAAAACTCACAAAAAATTTTGCATTTGTCGCAACAAACTATCAAAAAAATTTAACAGTATGTTTGACCTTGCCACCGCTAGCAAGATACTATTCTAGCTCCTATTAAAATTATGGACTAATTACAACTTACCAACTTATGGTTTGGTCGAAATTTAAATTGTCTACCTATGGTTTGAAATTAGGATTCCGTTACCCACTTCTGTTAAAAATATGGATAAATATGTAATTTTGCTCCTATTTTATGTCTCTCTCTTCCCAAAATATAAAAAACATAAAATAATAAGGGAAAACAAGATCAAAAGGTGTGGGTTTTGTAAACATTAATAACAAACATTAGTCCCATTTTTATTATTTCCCTAACCCTTTCTTTCTTTGATTGCCTATTTGTAGAAACGGAGACTGGTGATCCCTTCATTCTATTAGCTAGCAATGGTCGTAGGGGTTGGTGCATCTTTCAGATATCAATTTCGAGCATGCCTTCTGTGTTTAAATTGTCAGTTTGATCTGTATTGACAAGTCTATGAGAGACCTCAAAGTGCTTTATTAATCTTCTTCTTCTTCTTCTTCTTTTTTTTTTTTTTTGCAAACTTTCTTGATGTTTTAAACCTTACCTTCTCTGTTGTTCTAATTTTCTGTTTGGATATCACCACCCGCATCTGGGAAAAAATTTCAGAAGATTCTTGAAGAAGCATTCATTCATTCCCTTCAAATTGAAGGCGAGTTATATATTGGAATTCCTCCAGACTATATTTGTTTATATGATTGTATTGTATTCTTCCCTCAATCATGTTGAATTACAGTTTAGTTTATGTTTTTGGTAGTTATATTACATTTTGGAGGGGAAATATACCTTTTTTTTTTTATGGTAATTATTTTCTATCAAAAATAGTGTTGATGGTAAGAGGGTTATCATCTTTCTCGGGCAGCCACAAATTTAAATTTAAAAAAAAAAAAAAAAAAAAAAAAAAAAAAAAAAAAAAAAAACCCGAAGAAGAAGAAGAAGAAAGTGTACTTCCATTGTTCAATAATATATGGGATTGATCAAGAAATCCTCATGGTTGAGGTTATATTTATTAATCATGTCTTTAATAAATAGGCAATCAAAGAAAGAAATGGTTAGGGAAATATTTATAAGAGCACTAGCATTGGGGGATTTAAAAACCCCCAGTTGCTATTTTGGCCACCAAACTTATAAAAAGATGCTGAAGCTAGGTTGCTATATCTAAAAACTTTTGCAACCCAGTTTTAGTGGGTTGGTACATTCATAACTTCACTGTAGCTGGTTGCAAAATTCGTTTAATATATTTAATTCCTCTCTCCGATCTCACGTCTCTCTTTCCTCAAATTCTTTTCTCTCATATCTCAGCCTCCCTTTCTCTTTCTCTTCTCTCATCTCATCCTTTCTCTTCACTCAGTTTTGTTCTCTCCTTTCTTTGTCTCGCTCTGGTGGAGGGATAAGCGGGGAGCAATGGAGTGATCAGTATGGAGTAATGGGCATCGGTGATCGGCATGGAGCAATGGACGTCAGCATCTGTGATGGAGCCGTGGAGGCAGTGGGTCACAGTGGTTGCTAGATTTGTGGCTAGTTTTGCTGGGTACGATTGTGGTGGTGCCGATTGTGGTAGTTGTAGTGATGGGCGGGTCTGTTGCGAAGTAGTGTTTTGGTGATGGTGGAGCCGATGGTGGTGTGGATTTAATGGATTTGATGAGCATGGGTTGCGGGATGTTTGGGTTTGATGGGTTTTGCTTTGATTTTTTTGTTGTGGGTATTGGTGCATCTACAGGTTTATGGTGGTGGAGGTGGGGGGGTTGTTGTGGTGGTGGTGGGGATGGGTTTGTTGTGGTGGAGGTGGCTATGGTTTGGATCAGATTTGGGTCTGTAGGCGTTTGGGTCGAATTTGGGTGGTTTGGATCAAATTTGGTGGCGTTTAGGTGGCTAAGTGTGGCTGAGTTTTGGTGGAAGGTGTTGTGCGGATTTGTTGGAGAGAGAGACAGAAAGGTAAAGAGGAAAGAGAGATGGAAGAGTAGAGCAAGAAACTGAAATTTTTTATATTAGTTGTTGGTATAGCTTATATTATTTTAATGAATTGTATGTAAAAATAGAAACTGAGATGTGGGGTGAGTTGTAAAATGAGATGATCAAAATAGATAAAGTAGGTTTTGAGGATGTAAAATAGACACTATTTTACATCCTCGGATGTTAATGCTCTAATGGGACTAATGTTTGTTCTTAATGTTTACAAAACCCTCACCTTTTGGTTTTGTTTTCCCTTGCTCTTTTATGTTTTTTTATGTTTTGGGACAAAAGAGACATAAAATGGGAGCAAAATTACATATTTAGCCCAATTTTTAATAGAAATGGGTTACAGAATCCTAACTGAGATTTTGGCTTGGAGAGTCTTTTGTTATTTGTGTACTTCAACTTTATTCTCTGGTGGATCATTTTACCGCTTAGAGGGCGCTGGAGAGGTTTTTCACCGAATTCTTTGGTTTCCTCTTCGATAACACGTGCCGGTGTTGTCTTTGTGTTTGCATCTCTCTAACCCTTACTCTTGCCTTTTAGTTGCTGCTATGTTGTGATTAATTATGGTGTAGAGTTGGTTATTTGTTTGGGTTTTTTCTTGTACCTATTATTCCGCACATCTATTGTTTGGGTATAAGCTTGTAGTGGTTAAATTTGAAATTGGGGGTCTGAACACTCATTAGTGTTTTCACACTAATTGAACTTTCAATTGGTATCAGAGCGGGTACACTTTGTCGGATTTCTACATCCTAAGTGTGATCCTTGACCCTACAATGGATAGGTCTCAATTCCTAAATACACCTCCCTTCTTTGATGGGAGCAATTATGCCTTTTGGAAAGTGCATATGCGTGCATTCTTGTGCGTATGCGTGCATTCTTGTGCTCTATCGATGAGAGCGTATGGTGATAGGCCAAGAATGTATTGA
Source organism: Quercus ilex subsp. ballota (assembly GCA_032727855.1). Lineage (NCBI taxonomy): Eukaryota > Viridiplantae > Streptophyta > Magnoliopsida > Fagales > Fagaceae > Quercus > Quercus ilex. The sequence continues at coordinate 27,317,579 of CM064914.1, read as the reverse complement.
CCCCTTGTGATGAATTAATTGATTAATTAATCAAGTTTATTAATTAATCAAATTAACATGCAATATGCATGGTAGCACAAACAAATTACCAAATAACTAAATGCAACAAAAAATAAATTTGACACAGGTGATTTGTTTACGAATGGGGAAAACCATCGAGGCAAAAACCCCAACTGGGTGATTTTAAGGTCACCACTTTCGAGAGTCTATTATTATTAAAACAAGCAATTACAAGTAAAGGAATCTCAGTACCTTATACCAACCTACAGTTGAACCCTTACCCCAATACCCAATTGGACTTATTCTGTAGTGACAATCTCTCATTTTTCAATGCACGGCTCTTAATACATGACTAACCAATAAATACGCGGATCTCAGCACGCGACTTAATCATCAACATGAGAAAGATGTTGGCTACAAAGTTCTTCAGTTCATCTAGACGATGAAAATCAAGAAGCTTCTTGGTCACAAAACTCTATGGTGTACAAACACAGCAGCTTCTTCAATAGAAAGATGAACTAGGGCAAATTTTGTCTTCAATCACAATTTGCATGAACAAGACTTTTCTTCACACTTGCGCAACTGTGCAACCTTTAACGACCCTTAAAATAATTCTTATATATGTTTAGTGTTGTGAGAAAAGAAAGTCTAAACACATACTCACGGATTGGATGAAAAATAGCTCTGAAAAACTGAGTTTCATAAACCTCGGTAGATAGCCATCTATCAAGCTAGTTGTCGACCCACGAGCTTCAATAGCTTTTAAACCTCGATAGATGCTAGTTGTCGAGTTTTAAAATCTAGCACTTTCTCACTTGATTCTTGGATAGACTTGTATGACTTTAACACTTGAACTTTAAACCTTGTTCCTTGAAATATTAAACACATCCTAGATCTACCCAATTACAAGTAAAGTGCGTTTTATCAAAGGATTAGTCAATTACATAAAATATTGTCATATGTTCTTAACATTGAATTACATATGTCCTAACATATGGGACGCAGTTGAGAATGGATGGACTAGGCTGGAGGCTGCCAAATCTACTTGGGATAAGGCAGCTCTTGCAGCAGCCAATGCTAATAGTAAAGCTTTAAATGCTATCTTTTACGGTGTCTTACCCAATGAATTTCACAGGATTTCACATGTTACAATTGCCAAAAAGGCATGGGAAATTTTGGAGACCATATATGAAGGCACCAAAAAGGTGAAGTTACAAATGCTCACCACTCGCTTCGAAAAGCTAAAGATGAGTCGTTCGACTCCTTCTGTGGGAAGCTAAATGAAGTGGTGATTGGCAAATTCAACTTGGGTGAAAAGACGGAGGACTCCAAGGTTGTGAAGAAGATACTACGATCATTGCCAGAGAGCTTTCATGCTAAGGTTACTGCCATCGAAGAGAGCAAAGATCTTGATGAGATTAAAATTCAAGAACTCATCGGTTCTCTTCAAACCTATGAGCTATCTCTACCATCATAAAAGAAGAGCAAATCTCCTGCTCTAAAGACAATCAATGAGAGAGTGGAAACTCAAGACTCCAAGGATGAGGATGAGGTTGAAAAGGAAGTGGCGTACCTTGCTAAGAACTTTCGCAAGTTTTTGAAATTCAAGAAGTATGGGAAGTCTTTTGAGAAGGGGAAATTCTCAAATTTCAAGAAGGATGAGGAAGACTTCAAGAAGAAGGATTCCAAGGACACTTCTCCATCTCAAGCAATCACTTGCTATGAGTGCAAAGGGCATGGGCATGTGAAGAAAGAATGCCCCACTTATTAGAAGGCAAAGGGTAAAGTCTTTGCCACTACCCTTAGTGACTCGGACAGCTCCAATTCGGATTCAGAAGAAAGTTGTGACGGAGAAGGAAACCTCTCCACATTTACGACTATTGCACCCGTGGACTCTTCGGATGATTTGAGCACTCTAGTGGAAGAGCTCGGTGAGCACACCGAAATGAAGTCTATAGGAGTTAGGGAGGAATCCAATGATGAAGATGAAGAATGTGTCTATGAAGGAACAAAGGGATTGCAAGAAACCTATAATTCTCTTCTTGAGAAGACCGGAGAGTATGCAAGAGTGGCTAAGGCAGCCAAAAGAAAAATGAAGAGAGCTGAACAAGATTATAAAGGTCTTCTAGTGCAATACAAAGAAACAAAGTCTAAAGTTGAAAAACTGAATGAAGAACTAATCGAAGCCTATTCCAAGATCAAATTTTTTGAGCTTGAAGTGATTCAAGCTAATGCCAAAGTGGAGCGTGTTGCCTCCAAGAAACTTGACGAAGTGCTTGCATATCAAAAGCCTTTTTCCCACAAATGCAGCTTAAGATACACTGGAGAAAGTAGCTTAAGCGCCAATATGTCTAGGGAGATGAAGTTTGTTAAAGCTAAGGAACCAATGGTAGCAACTCCAATTGTTAAGAATGTGAAGGTTGAGAAGAAGCCAAACGTGATTGCTTAAAGGGTTTTGACAAAATCTCCAAATTCATTTGTGGCCAAACCCAAGGCTAAAGGGAAATCTCTTCCGAAGTCACATAGAGGTCCTCAAACTCAACATTTTTTCCATCATTGTGGAATCCGAGAACACACTAGACCTAATTGCCACAAGCTTCAAGCATTGAAGAATACAAGTTCTCAAAGGCCAAGAGGACAAAGAAATGGCAAGGGGAACCTCAAGCAATCAAAAGGGCAAGAAGTTGATTCTGATATTGGTGATATGATGAAGATGATAGACACCATCACTTCTTGTTTGGCAAACTTCACCCTAAGGTTTGAGAATTGCAACTCGAATACCCAATCCTCTAAGGATATCACCCCAAACACACGTGCCGTGTGGGTGAAGAAGGGTACACATGCATAAGCATTAGAACATGTCCATGCATCAATTCTTTCTATATGTTGTGACATTGTTTGGTTGTTTGCTTATGTTTTTCATTCTAGCATGTTTTTACTGCTTTTGCTTGTTTTTAATAGCTTTGAATGTTTGTCCTTTTTGATTGATCCTTAACTTGTTTTGTGCCAAAAATCCAAAAACACATAAAAAATAGAAAATTCAAAAAGTTTGATCGGCATTATTGTGCTCTGTTACACGTATGTTTTGCCTTGTACCTTCATACAAATGGCTTTGTGCATTTACAAGCTTCTTGTTCTTTATGCACTCATATCATTGTGGGAAAAATATTGACATCTATGTAATTGTTGTAAATAGATTTTCAAACTTGTCATGAATGATTAGCCAATGGTTTTGTTGATCTAAGACTTGCATAGACTTGTGCCTATATATCTTCCCACTCTTTTATGTTTTTGCCATATAACTCAACAAATGTCAAATCTTGAAAAGAGACAATGAGTTGCAAAAGCCGTTGCACATACTAGTATTTGACTAGGAAAAAGGGAAAGTGACTTGTAATGAAAATGTATGGTGCTCAAAAGCCAAAGGCTTATTCATCAAATTGAAATACCAAAATTTCAGGCATTGTTCTCAAAATGAGATGTTTTTGTTCGTAAATTATCAAATGTTATGAAGTGTAGGAAGCCAAAAGAAATGCTTCAAAGTTATGTAATCAATTTTTGTGGGAAGTCATATATGCATATCTCTATAATTGGGATTGGCCACTCTTCCTAGTGCTAATTGTTTATGTCTTGGTTGAATTGATCATTGAACTTTTACATTAGACTAAAGACTATCTCACATTTGGTACCCACACACATCACACATGTCTATGTTCAATGAATGCCTTATTCATTTGTGTGATTGTACTTGATTAAATGTGTTGTACATACTCAATCATATGTTGATCAAACACAAAAAGATTTTTGAGTATTTTTAGTTGTTTTTGGAAAGTATTTTGTTTTGAAATTTTTCAGAAAATCCAAAAATTTTTGTAACTCTGTTTTGGCGACTAACTCGCGGGTCAAGCCAGTCGCGAGCTTACTTAGATGCTCTCGCAACTCTCTGGCGAGTCAGCTCACCAGTTGCGAAAAATACTTAGAAAACTTCAAAACTTCTGGATTTTTGGCATTTTCGCGATTAAGTTTGGCAACTTGTTCGCGAGTGGAAGCTCCAATCGTGAGCTTACACAGAAGGATTCGTAACTCCCTTCGCGACTTACTCGCAAGTGGACCTTCCAGTCATGTAAAACACTTGGATAAAATTTTCAAAATTTTGTTCAAGGGATTTTGGCGGCTCATTTTGGCGACTTGCTCGCTAGCCAATCCAGTCACGAAAATCGCGTGTTTTGCACAAATAGGGTTAAATCCAAGACAGTGTTCAAAATCTTTCCAATTTTACCTCGCATCACGTGCACCCTCATTGTCTTGTCCGTCTCTCCCTCTCCCAAAACCTCCATTTTCTTCATCAATCCTTCATCAATCTTCAATAAAAGGTATGGGTTTTCACTTATTTTCAATGTATTTCAAGTTTCTAGCCCTAGTTTTCTTGGATTTTGTGTTTATGTTGAGATATGGAAATATGGTTGTTGAATATGGTTTTGTTGATGTTTTGATGATATATGAGTTTTGTTGGTTTTGTTAGTATATTGCTTATTCTACATGTTTTCATGTTTTTGTTTCATTTTTGTGTATTGTATTATGTTTTGTGTTGTCTTGTGCATACCATGTTGATGATAAAATGTCTCTTAGATGTTTTTGTGTGTCTCTTTGGATTCCATTGAATACAAAGGTTGTAGGGATAATCATGTTTCTTTGATTTTGAAATATCATATGATTATGTGTTTTTACACTTTGCCCTAGTTTGCACACTTTTGCATATGATGCACACACACATACAATCTTTAACATGTTTTGTACTTAATGTCATGATTCTATCATGTTTTGATGTTTTATGTCTTTACATGTCATTTTTTTTAATTACTCTTTAAATTAAGTTTTTAGGGTTTTAATTCATTGTCCATTGTGTTGATACTAACTTGTTACTAATCAAGTTTGTTATTATACTTTGTTCTCTGTTTTGTGGTATTTGCTGTTCTGTTTTACAGATGGCTCCAAGGAACACCACTGCACAATGTGCTAACAAGAGGAAAGGCATGGATGATACCCAGTTTCACTCCACCCAACATTTTAAGCGATATAACGAGCACTTTCACAAAGCTCCAATCATTCAAAAGCGGTTTGTGGATCCTATTGATCTCAAGGACTACTTCATCCCAAGCTGTTTTGCGGATAGAGGTTGGTAAAAGATTCTTAGTGATCTCCACGGGGTTTGTGAACCACTGATTCAGGAATTCTATGCCAATGTCATCCTACAAGATGATTACCTAGACTGTTGGGTTAGAGGCTTTGAATTCAACATTGAAATGGAGGACATTGATAATGTTCTTGGGCATGGAGATATAAATCATGACTTCACTCCCTTCATGGATAGAATAATCTCTATAAAGACGGTTCAATCCCATATTGGTGGTGTTAGAGAAGGAAGATGTCTCAACACTAATGCCTTCCCTCCTGATTTACGATGCCTTACCTACATCATGGTGTTTAACCTATATTCGGTAAGAAAGATGACCACCATCAACAATGCAAGAGCCATCTTCCTCATGGAACTTCAGGAAAACACTTACATTGACATTGGTGCTCATCTATTCTCCATCCTTATCGATGCAACAAGGACAACCTCAAGGCCTAAGCTTATCCTCCCTAGTCTAATCATAAGGATCCTTCATGAAAAAGGTGTGGAGACTCCCCAAGACATTAGCCTTATGCCTACACCTCCTGCTATCAATGCTTTAACAATTACAAGGAGCAAAGTTCATCTTCCGGATGATGAGAAAGAGGTTGATCCTGCACAAGAACAGCCTATGGACACCGAGACTGAAGCGGAAGGACAACCATCTTCTTCTCGAAGAGGTAGTGGTAGAGGAAGAAGTAGATCCTCATCATCTTCAGCAGTGCCTCTAGATGCTTTTTAGATCATTCTTGAGAGGATTGGCAGCTTGAGAGAAGTCCAAACTTAGCACTCCGACAAGCTAACCACCATTCAAGATCAAATCAACTTGCTTGCAGCCAAGTTTGATCACTTCACCAACTAGCCTTAGCCCTTTGGCCATTCTGGTCAAAAAGAGGGAGTAGTATGGAGTAGCTCTTAAAGGGGAGCCTTACCTTGAGGAGGAGAACTTTTACAAGGTTTTATAGCTTTTTTGTTTTTAGTTTTATTATGGGTTTTCATAGCACCTATTTTAGTACTTTAGTTTGGTTAGGTTTGGCTTTTAAGTACTCTATGACTTTAGTACTTGGTTTTTAAAATACTTGGATATGGTGTGTTATGAATGATTGAATGTTATAGCTATTTAAACTATGCTTTGTTATGTACCTTTGATTTGTAGCTTTAAGTACTTTTAGATTATGTTTGCATTATCTTTAGTACTCTTGTGACCTTGTTGAATCTTGTATCCTTGATGCAAATACCTTAGTGTTTTGCATCGATTGAGTGTTGGACATGCAAATGATACCTTGCATTGAGCTTTTTAGCTTGCATGTCCGGATGTTCATTCCTTATGTGAATGGTCATTGTGATCACTATTTAAAGTGATTGTTCATGTTTGGTCAAACCATGCTTTATTGTTATATTCATTGTTGCTTGATCGCATTGTGCTTGCTTCATATACATTTCAAGATTTCTGCTTACAATGATCTTCTTGTGTTATTGTTTTTAGGAAAACTTGTCCATATGTTCAAGAGCTTCACAAAATCTAGAGTTAGGTGTGAGTGAGTTTTGACAACTGTTCCTAACTCACATTTTAAGTTTAGAGTCTGTTTTAGGGTGTTGTCATCGAATAGCCAAAGGAGGTGATTGTAAGGTTGAAATTATTTAACAATGTGTTGGCTTTATTCTGTGGCAAATGTGCTTGTAATTTAGCAATTAGATACCCTGTATTTAGATGGAAATTATGTAAGGGTTGTGTGTGAGAGAGTGTGGAAAAATTCAAATGTGTGAGCATTCAAGATATTTCTCGCGACTGGATCTCGCAAGTGACTCGCGATTGGCAACTCGCCAAAATGTCACACGTGTAAAGCATGCAAGAAGCTGAAGGGTCATGATAGTTGGAGCACTATAGGACAAAAAATACAGTCTGGCCTGGCAATTATCTTGCGACTCAAACTTGCGACTCTTCCCACTCACAAGACTGAGTCGCCAGAATGCCCTGTTTTGCAGAAAAGTGACTTTTCACATTCCTCACGTACCCTACTATAAATACGCTTATACCCACGAAATGTAGAGAGCTTCTAGAGAGAATTTTGAGAGACAAACCCTAAAGAAAACCATGATTGACTCATCCATAATCTTAGACATTTGATTCTCCAAATTTCTCTACCCTCACCCTCTCCATTGACATATCCTTGGGAGGTTAATTTGCCAAATCCTTATCTCACCATACCCATATTAGTGAGAAGGTATTTTGGTACTTGGAAAGAAGTTCAGAGATGACCAATTCACTTGGTTGATGCAATGGGCTTATTGCGGGATTTGAAAAGTTAGAGAAGACAGGGTTAGGCTTAACCAATTGGTAGTAGGAGCTTGAAGGACTCAAATACATTGGGTATACTATGCTTGGAGGGTCTTTTGTTATTCGTGTACTACAACTTTATTCTATAGTGGATCATTTTACCGCTTGGAGGGCGGCGAAGAGGTTTTTCACTGAGTTCTTTGATTTCCTCTTCGATAACACGTTCTGGTGTTGTCTTCATGTTTGCATCTCTCTAACCCTTACTCTTGCCTTTTAATTGCTATTGTGTTGTGATTAATTATGGTGTAGAGTTGGTTATTTGTTTGGGTTTTTGCTTGTACCTATTATTCCGTACATCTATTGTTTGGGTATAAGCTTGTACTGGTTAAATTTGAAATTAGGGGTCTAAACACTCATTAGTGTTTTTCACACTATTGAACTTTCAATCTTTACTTTCATTTTTGGGCTTTTTTTAAATGTCGTCTCACTCTTTTTTTTTTTTTTTTTTTTGGGTGTCTTTTTCAATGTTGTCCAAATCTCACATTTCTTTTCTCTCTTTCTCTCTCTCTCTCTTTATTTTTTTTTTCTTTATTATTATTATTTTTTTTTGGTGCTCATCTGTTTCTTTTCTCACTAGTTTTGGCTTTTTAAATTTTTTTTTTTTTTGCTTTCTTGAATTTTTTGTACGAATTTAAAAAATAAATAAATAACTAAGTGTTCATTCCATCATACAATATTTTTTTTAATAAAAATATAATGTGTTACTTTTTTTTTTATCCAATAGGGATATATAGGTAAATTTACAAAAACTCAATTTTCTATCCTATTATTATTTTTCTCAACCAAATAAATTTTCTTTTTCATCCATCCACTTTTTCACCCCCAACTAAACACAAATAAGAAAAACTAAAATCTCCTCTATCTTTCCACTTTTCCTACCCTCCAATAAATATACCCATTGTTCACTAAACTTTAAAAAAAAAAAAAAAAAAAAGCTAACTAAAATTGGATGTTTGAGCTTTAAAGTTATTAACCTTTACGGTGATGCTTCAAAATGTACTTAATTTCATCTCTCTATACTTCCAAATTATAATCAATTTTAAGCTTATAAGATTAGGTTGTTATAAATAAAGATAGAGAGATGCTATGTCTACAACAATTTTACAACAATTTTACAACAAATCATAGGTGGTTAGTTGTTATTGGTTCAAATTTGAAACTAACACTAAGATTACTTTTTTGCCCCAACAATAACAACCAGTAACAACCTGCCACTTAGGATTTGTTGTAAAAATGTTGTAAAATTGTTGTAGACATATCATTTCCCATAAAGATAAGATCGATTTAGTTCTGAAATTTATTTATTTATTATTTTTTTGAGAAGGAGTTCTGAAATTAATTTGAACTTCAATACTAACACAATTAATAATTATAGCACAGAAGTAAATTTATGATGACAAAGATATTGATCCAGACCGTAAAAGTATATAAAATTGGCCAACAAAAGGTCTCTAGTTAGTGATTGCTGCAGAACTATTCGGTTCAAATCTTTAGGGACTACTTGTTAGTGTATTTTGAACAACAATTTTAAGTGGGTAAAAATGCAAAACTGACCCTCTAACTTTCACATTTTTTCATTTCAATATTCTAACTTTCAGTTTTGTCAATTCAGTCCTCTAACTTTCAATTTTTGTCAATTCGGTACTCCGTTAAACTTCAGTTAACTACTGTCATTAGACCACTCAAACGACGCTGTTTTGCAAGGTTTTTTTTTATTTTATTTTATTTTATTTTATTGGGAATTAAAATAAAATAAGAAAAATCTGAAAAAAAAAAAAAAAAAAAAAAAAAATTCCCCTTCCTTTAAATCAAAACAAAACCAGTTTGGTGATTGATGATTCCATTGCACCCACACCCAGAGAACTCGATCTTGTACTTCTTGGTCATATTCGGATACAGAATCCCCCAATTCCGATCATTCCTTTGCTTCACTTCCTTGTCAAATAGCTCGTATATATACACCTCCGCCACTCCTTCCTTCCTCAGCAATGTGCCAGTCCCCGATCTCAAATGCTCCACAAGGTTCTTAAGATACATCTCAACGTAAGCCGGATTAGCCTCGACCTCGCTCGAGTCGACGTTGGAGCTCGGCCACCCAGTCTCGACCACGACCACCGGAATATTCTCGTAGCTGGCGACGGCCATGGCGCTTACCATCGCGTCCACCATCATGTCGAAAAGGTTCTGGTACCGGATGTCGGTGATCAACTCAGTCTCTCTCTCTCTCAAAGTTACACGGGTTAGGGATTTGGGTTTCTTTGTTTTGTTTTGATTCAGGGGACGTTGTTCCCCTTAATGTTTTTTTTTTTTTTTTTTTTTTTTTTCAGATTTTTTTTTTCTTTTAATTCTGAATTTAAAAAAAAAATTGCAAAATGGCATCGTTTCAGTGGGTCTAACGGCAGCAGTTAACTAAAGTTTAACGAAGTGCCGAATTGACAAAAATTGAAAGTTAAAGGACTGAATTGAAAAAATTGAAAGTTAAAGGATTGAAATAAAAAAAATGTGAAAGTTAGAGCGTCAGTTTTGCATTTTTCCTTTTAAATGTTTAAATAATATTACACGTATTTCTACACACTTTTTCACTTACACGTATTTTTAAAAAATACAAATAATATTACTAAAACAAGCAAACAACATTACCAAATGGGATCTTAATTGGTTAGCTGTGCACTAATTAAAGGTGGACATTCAATAAAATAAAATAAAATAAATTAAAGGTGGACATTGTCTTTAACTTTTTCTTCCTGTCAGACGCACTCAGGATTATTTAGTGCATTTATACTTCACTTTCTCTACCAAAAGAGAAACACGTACAGATTTTTTGTTTTTTTGTTTTACTTTGGAATGCCATTGCCATATATGTTTGGCCACGTAACTCACGTTGTCTGCAGGAGAAATATCATCGTTATCCTTTTTCAATTTCGTTTTCTTTTTATAATCTTTATTATCTTTTTCTCTGTTGGTAAAGATGGAAGCAAATGACAGTGTTTGAAAAATAACTTACTAATGTTAAAATTTTGAGCTAGGGTAAAGTAATTTAGTGCAATACTCCTTGATGGAGCGTGACCTCGTCAGTCGATGTGGTCGGACGAAGCCCTCCTGCAGCCTCCTGAAAGGGTCACCGGTGTGGTGCCTGCCACCTCGCCTCCGATGCCAAAGTTAGTATGCAAGAAAATCTCAGAAAAATAGAGAATGCAATAGATAATAGCTCTCTCTTAGTGTATCTGTGTATGTACCTTGTTCTTGACAATAAGAGGATTTTATAGGCACATCTTCATGGCTTCTAGTCGTTGGAGTATTAATGGAGGTCTTAATGCTCCTTCTGGTAACGTCTGGTCTGATGTAATGTGACTTGAATGTGTTTGTAACGGCTCATACAGTTGGCTCTATAATCATTCTGGACTTAATTGCTCTGTAATGAATGCAGTGTTTTCCTCGTCAGTGACGTGAATATATGACAGGCTCGTCTGTGATTGCCCTCGTCTGTATCGTCTAACCTCGTCAATGATAGACTTCCCCGTCATGATGTCACTGGATTCGTCATTCCCATCAGTTGCCCCCGGATTCCAGGGTCGTCATGACATGTCGTGTTGGCCGTGGAAGATGAAAAGTCTCTTGGGCCAAAAGTGCCTGTTGGGCTTCCGTGCCGTATTAACTGCGCAGTGATGGCGTTTCCTGCTTGGTTGCCACGTGTTGTGTGTGGATTGTTGGGGTCACTCTTGTGACCCTTGGGTTTCCCGCCGTTTTTCAGTTGCCTTTTTGGGTTAAAAACTTCTTCACTTTGTTCCTTTTCATTTCTCAAACAAAACTTTTGCTAAGTGTTTCCTTGGTGAGCTTTTCTCTGCCATTCTTCTTCGGACCGGTGCGCCGTTCACCGTCGTTTTAAGGTATATTTTTCTTTCCTTTTTTGTTTTTCCTTTTCTCTACTACGCTGTGGTTTCTAATTCACTCTTCTTTTTCCTTTTTATATACTCGGTTTCTTTTCTTTTTGGGTTTCTAGCAAGTATCATTTTCTTCTTGCGTTTTTTTTTTCTTTTTTGCATTTCCATGGTCCGTGGTTCTGAAGTTAGGATAGACTGCCCTTCAATTTCCTTCTTATTTGCGCGATTAGGAGGGTCTTTAGGGAATTTCCCACACTTAGAAATTTTTTTTTTTGAGGGTAACTGTTTGGGCGTTGCGTTGGCTGATTTATTGCCTCTGCTTCGTCAATCGGTTGATTGGTTCGAGGGTCTAGTGAGAGAGGGAGAAACGATGTCTGAAGTTAGGTCTAGCGACCTTGAGACTGGGTTATCGTCGAACGATGATCCAGCGGAGGGGGGTTCAGTCGTCTCTTCTCCCCGTGAGGTTAGGGCTTTTCACGCCCTCGGGGAGGCGTGTGGTTTGGACGCGGATAATCTGGCTAGATTTAAAGATAGGTTTCAATTTTCGGCAAGGGTTCGTGTTCATCTACCTAGTGACGAGGATAGGGCCTGTCACTTTTTCCCGGGTGAGGTGTGTTTTTATGAGTCAGCCTTTACCTGCGGGCTTAGATTCCCCGTCCATCCATTCCTAATAGAACTTTTGGATCGTTTTGGCATTGCTCCTGGGCAGCTCATGCCCAATTCGTGGAGAATAGTGGTGAACTGCATGGAGATATGGTTAGCTGCCAATGGAGATATGATTAGGATAGACGAACTTACATATCTATATCGCTTGAAAGAGTCCAAGGAGTATGGATATTATGAGTTAGTTCCCTGGGCGAGGGATGCTAGGATCGTCAGGGGTTTGCCTTCGTCCTTCAGGTACTGGAAATCCAGGTTTTTCTTTGTGTCGGGGGACGATTTTGAGACTCAATCCAGCGCGGATTGGGGTGATGTACCAAGGTTGCATCGTCGGTGGGGAACCCCAGCTTTAGGTGCGTCAGTCTTTCTATTTGTCGTTTTCAGTTTTGATGTTTTTCTGTTATGTGATGTTGCTGACCCCCTTGCCTCTTGCTGCGTGTAGTTAAAAGACGACCTAAGCTCAAGAGCAGGCATAAAGAGCGCGTTGAGACCGCCATTGGATACGCCCAAACGATAGAAAGCTGGGACGACCTCGTCAACCCACGTACTTTGGCTTTTTACCACCTCGGGCCAGACCCGTCTCCTTACGTTCTTCGTTCCATTGGAATTGAAGGAAAAAAGAGTAAGTACTAACCTCGTCAAGTTTGACTTCCTTTATGCAGATGTGAACTTTTTCCTAACCATTTCCTTCTTGCAGAAATGACGACTAAGTTCAAGAAGGACATGTATGCTAAGATGAGAGAAAAGAAGGACGAGCCTTTATCCAGCATCGGGAAGAAAGCAGTGCATGTCAAGGGGATAACCACACCTGCTAGCACCAATATCCCTGTCACCGACATAGTTCCCGTCACTGAACCGACGAGGACGGCTTCTCCGGCTGCTTCGATAGAAGAGATCCCTACTCCGGCCTCGAAGAAGCAGCGAACTTCAGGGAAGGAGAAACCTGATTCACGGTCGTCCACAATATGGGACGACGAGAGATTGGCCGTGGACAGGGCACACCAAATGTTGACGGCGGATGATCTCAAGGTCTTCTCTGGTGTATCTTTTAATGACGTCGCCTCTCGTCATGTTCAAAGACTCGTCCAGGTAAGGTGTCCTCTGTACTTAAAAAGATTTTATTTTTTTTTTATTTATTTATTTTTTTTTTTTTATTTTTTTTTTTTATCTTCACATTCCCTTCCAGGTGCTGGGAGAGAGCATTCACATTACCTCTGAGCATCTTACACAAGAGGCAAGGGTGGCATCCTTAACCTCTAGGATGGAAGCTTTGGAGAAGGAGAACTCGGAGCTGAAGAAGAATCTTATTGATTCTATGGACGCGGCCACCTCTTTAAAGGAGAAGGTCAAAGTTTTGAACAACGACCTGAGGGTTGAGCATCAGATGACTTCAGAGAAGGACGAACAGCTTCTGAATGCTAAGGAAAGTCTGAAAACTATTGCTGCGAGGTCTGTAGAGGCTTTCCAGACTACGGACGAGTACCAGACCGTCCTATTCAGCTGGTATTTCAAAGGCTATGAGCTCCTTAGGAGATACCTCACCAAGCATCCTTCTGGAGTAAACATGGACACTCTGGACCTAGAAGAAGTGGATCAAGAGATGGCCGCTGACGAGGCTGCTCCTTCTTCTGCTATGCAAACTGAAGTTCCTGGAGAGGTTCCTGCTGGTGGTGATGCCCATGAGGATGCTCCTGACGACGATGCCTCTACAGGAGCCTGATACTTAGAAAATTTTTCTTTTCTTTCCTTCTTTTGGGATGCCCTTCATTCTTTGGGCAGTTATGTAAATCTAATTTTTGAACAATTTTACTTTCTGTCTATTTTGGGAGCAACAAGGAAAATTTTCTGCCCAGTGTTTATGGGCTTCTAGTTGTAAAAGACAATGATGATTCAACCTATTTCAGGCTTTTAATATTACTTACTTGTTTTTGAAGTAATTTCCTTCGTCGTGCTATTTTTTTTATATATCTTCGTCAGTAACTTACATCCGTCAAGGCGGAACTTTGTTACTTAGCCATTTTTTGGCTTTTTGTGGCTTACACACTTGTTAGGGGTATCTCCTTCGTCAGTAACTTACATCCGTCAAGGCGGAATTTTGTTACTTAACCATTTTTTTGGCTTTTTGTGGCTTATACCCTTGTTAGGGATGTTGCCTTCGTCAGTAACTTGCATCCGTCAAGGTGGAATTTTGTTACTTAGCCATTTTTTTGGCTTTTTGTGGCTTACACCCTTGATAGGGATATTGCTTTCGTCAGTAACTTACATCCGTCAAGGCGGAATTTTGTTAGTTAGCCATTTTTTGGCTTTTTGTGGCTTACACCCTTGATAGGGATATTGCCTTCGTCAGTAACTTACATCCGTCAAGGCGGAATTTTGTTACTTAGCCATTTTTTGGCTTTTTGTGGCTTACACCCTTGATAGGGATATTTCCTTCGTCAGTAACTTACATCCGTCAAGGCGGAATTTTGTTACTTAGCCATTTTTTGGCTTTTTGTGGCTTACACCCTTGATAGGGATATTTCCTTCGTCTGTAACTTACATCCGTCAAGGCGGAATTTTGTTACTTAGCCATTTTTTGGCTTTTTGTGGCTTACACCCTTGATAGGGATATTGCCTTCGTCAGTAACTTACATCCGTCAAGGCGGAATTTTGTTACTTAGCCATTTTTTGGCTTTTTGTGGCTTACACCCTTGTTAGGGATATTGCCTTCGTCAGTACATTCGGTTGTCTAGACTTGCTCATAGAATAATATCAGCTGAATGGATTCTCTATTGATTTTGATAACAAGTACATTTGATTGCTACGTCTATTGATGGTACTTCTTTAGGTGTTCAATGTTCCATGGCCTCGGGAGTCTTTGTCTGTCTAGAGTTTCAAGGTGGTAGCTTCCTTGTCTGGAGTAATGAACGACCCGGTACGGTCCTTCCCATGTGGGGCCAAGTTTCCCTTGAGCTGGATCCTTGGTCGCCAGAGTTACTTTACGTAGGACGAGGTCGCCGATGTTGAGTCGTCGGAGTTTCACCCTTTTATTGTAATACTCTGTCATCTTTTTCTGGTAATCCGTCATTCTTCTGCCGGCTTTATCTCTGACTTCGTCCAGGCAGTCCAGGTTGACCCGTAGACAATCGTTATTGTCTTCTTCGTTGAACATCTCCCGCCTGGTGCTGGTTACCCCGACTTCGACCGGGATCACTGCCTCAGTCCCGTAAGTAAGTTTAAACGGGGTTTCCCCCGTCGAGGTTCGTGCTGTTGTTCTGTATGCCCACAAGACATTGGGTAGTTCGTCTGGCCAAGAACCCTTTGCATCATCTAGTTTCGTCTTTATGATTTTGAGTAGAGTCCGGTTCGTCACTTCTGTCTGTCCATTCGCTTGAGGGTGGCCTGGCGATGAGAAATGGTTCTTGATGCCCAGGCCAGAGCAGAAATCCTTGAAGCCTTGGCAATCGAACTGTCGCCCGTTGTCTGATATGATCGTCCTTGGAATCCCGAACCTGCAGACTATGTTCTTCCATACGAAGCTCCGGATCTTTACTTCAGTGATAGTTGCCAGTGGCTCTGCCTCAACCCATTTTGTGAAGTAATCTATAGCGACGAGTAAGAATCTTACCTGGCCTTTGCCCAAGGGTAGTGGGCCAACGATGTCAATTCCCCACTGTGCGAATGGCCAAGGGGAAGCTATCGTCGTCAGTCTTTCGGCTGGCAGCCGTTGGATATTCCCAAATCGTTGGCACTTGTCACACTTCTTGACGAACTCCATTGCGTCCACCTGCATAGTAGGCCAAAAATAACCTGCTCGCATAATTTTGCTTACCAAGGATCTGGGGCCTGCATGATCTCCGCAGATTCCTTCATGGACCTCTTTTAGGATGTACTTAGCGTCTTCTTCGTTCACACACCTTAAGTAGGGCATGGAGAAGCCCCTCTTGTACAAAGTGTCATTAAGAATTGTGAATCTGGCAGACCTCTTCTGGATCTTCCTGGCCTCACCTGTGTCCTGAGGGAGATGTCCATCCTGAAGAAAGGATATAATGGGCTTCATCCAGCTACTTGTGTTCTGGATTGCAAAGGTTGAAATTTCCTCTATACTGGGGTTCTTCTGTACTTCCATCATCAGCTCTGCATTCGATCCCATGTCTTTTGATGAGGCTATCTTCGATACTTCGTCTGCTGCCATATTCTGGCTTCTGGGAATCTGGACGAACTTTACCTCTTCGAACTCTTGAGTCAAGTGCTTCGTCAACCTGAGGTACTTCTGCATTCTTTCTTCCTTTGCTTCGCATTCTCCCTTGATCTGCCCAATTACTAGCTTTGAGTCGTTTTGGATTAATAGGGTCTTGGCTCCAAACACTTTCCCTAACCTCAACCCCGTCAGAATCCCCTCATACTCGGCTTCGTTGTTTGTCGCCGGGAATTTCAGCTGAACTCCATACTTCAATACTTCTCCGTCAGGGGCGGTTATGACGACCCCTACTCCTCCCCGCTTTTGGGCCGACGAACCGTCGGTTTGTATCACCCAAGGTTTGTCCTTACTGGCAAGGTTTTGTTCGTCCGGCAGAGTGAACTCGGCGATAAAGTCTGCCAGAGCCTGTGCTTTAATGGCTGCCCTGGGATGGTACTCTATATCAAACTGGCTGAGTTCAATTGCCCATTGGACCATTCTCCCTGCTGCCTCGGGCTTGCTCATGGACTTCTTGATAGGTTGGTCCGTCATTACCCAGATTGGATTTGCCTGGAAATATTGCCTGAGCTTGCGTGAGGCAATTATCAACGCGAATGTGATTTTTTCGATTTTTGGGTACCTGGACTCGGCCCCCTGGAAGGCTTGGCTGATATAATACACGGGGAGTTGAATTCTGTTTTCTTTGCGGATCAGGGCTGCGCTGACGGCTGTAGACGAAACAGCTAGGTACAGATATAGGTTTTCACCTTCTTTTGACGGGCTTAGGAGAGGTGGATTGCTCAAGTAGCGTTTGAGCTCTTGGAAAGCCGCTTCACATTCGTCGGTCCAGGCGAAGGCCTGCTTCAGGGTCTTGAAAAAGGGGAGGCATTTATCCGTTGCTCTAGAGACGAATCTGTTGAGGGCGGCGATCCGTCCTGTGAGCTTTTGGACCTCCTTGACGGTCTTGGGTGACGCCATGTTGATTATGGCTTGAACCTTCTCCGGATTTGCTTCTATTCCTCTCTGGGATACCATGAATCCCAAGAACTTCCCTGAGGCTACACCAAACACACACTTACTTGGATTCAGCTTCATTTGGTATTGTTTGAGAGTGGCAAACGTCTCTCTGAGGTCGTCCAGATGGGCAAATTCTTCCTTGCTCTTGACGAGCATATCATCCACGTAAACCTCCATATTCCTGCCTATCTGCCTGTTGAACATTCTGTTCACTAACCTCTGATAAGTAGCCCCTGCATTCTTCAGTCCAAAAGGCATTACCTTATAGCAATAGAGGCCTTGGCTGGTGACGAAGGCCGTTTTCTCCTCATCCTCGTTGGCCATTTTAATCTGGTTATATCCTGAGAAAGCATCCATGAACGTCAACAGCTTGTGCCCGGCAGTGAAGTCTACGAGCTGGTCTATCCTTGGAAGGGGGAAACTATCCTTCGGGCAGGCCCTATTTAGGTCCGTGAAATCTACGCACATCCTCCATTTCCCATTTGCTTTCTTTACCATAACAGTATTGGCCAGCCAGTCAGGGTAGTACACTTCCCTGATGAAACCGGCAGTTAAGAGCTTCTTCACTTCGTCCGCAACTGCCTGATCTCTTTCTGGTGCGAAGACTCTTCGTCTCTGCTTGATGGGTTTCTTCTCTGGGTCTACATTCAACCTGTGTTGGATGATTTCCGGGGATATACCTGGCATGTCGTCATGGCTCCAAGCAAAGACGTCCAGATTTTGCTTAAGAAACTGGACGATCTTTGTTCTCATTTCGGGGCTCAAGGTCGTCCCTATCCTGGTTGTTTTGGTCGTTTCTCCCTCAATTAGTTGCACTGTTTCTAGGGCCTCCACCTTTTCTTCCTCCTTCTCTTCAATAATCCAGGTGTGATTTTCCTTTGCGGCCAACACAGCCTGGTAGCATTCTCGAGCTAAGACTTGGTCTCCCTTAACTTCACCAAGCCCGTTTTCTACAGGGAACTTCACCTTTAAACAGTAGGTTGAGGTGGACGCCTTCCACTTGTTGAGGGCAGGTCTCCCAATGATGACGTTGTAGGAGGAGGGGCAATCCACTACTAAGAAGTCCAGCTGACAGGTTAGTTGCCTCGGGTATGTCCCCACCGTCACTGTCAACATTACTATGCCCTTGGGATAGACCCTGTCACCACTAAAACTGACGAGGGGGGAATCAAAAGGACGTAGCCTTTTGGGGTCCAGCTTCAACTGTTGAAATGCTGGGAAATAAATGATGTCAGCAGAGCTACCATTGTCCACGAGGATCCTTTTGGTGTTGAACCCTTCTATGGTAAGCATTATGACCAGGGGGTCGTTGTGGGGCTGTTTTACTCCCCTAGCGTCGTTTTCATTGAAAACCATGTCTTGCTCAGTCCGTCTCTGCTTCAACGGGGGAGTCGTGTGGACGCTGTTCACCTGACGTTGGCATGCTTTTTGAAGGGACCTGAACGAACCTCCAGTGATGGGTCCACCTGTGATCGTCTGTATTTCCCCAACCACATTTTGAGGAGGCTGGGACTGACGGTCATTCCCCCTTGATGAAGCTTCGGGCTGGCCTTTGTTCCCGTCCCGAGATCTACTATATTCACCTTTCTTTACAAATTTCTGCAACTTCCCTTTTCGTATCAGCTCTTCTACCTGCTCTTTGAGGTCCCGACAGTCCTCGGTGTAATGGCCATGGTCTTTGTGGAACCGGCAGTACTTGTTCTTATCGCGAACATTGGGAGACGAGTGTAACGGCCGCGGCCACTTTAGGTAATGCTCGTCCTTAATCTGTGTCAGGATCTTATCAACAGGCATAACAAGGGGAGTAAATTTTACCGTTCGAGGACTCTTATCATCTTTCCTTCTGCTTCTGTCATTGATTCGGAGATCTGGTCGTTCACGCTTTTGCCCTCTACGGTCGTCTTCCTTTCTATTCTTGTGTCCCGTCCTCTCAATGTCCCTGATGGCGGCCAGTGCGTCTTCCGCGTTCATGTACTTCTGTGCTTTGAGGAGCATTTCAGCCATTGTTTTGGGTGGATTTTTTGCAAGTGACGAGACAAGCTCTCTGGATCTCAGCCCCGCCTTAAAGGTCGTTAGCTGCACCTTGTCATCGGCCTCGTCCACCTCCAGTGTCTCCCGGGTGAAACGTTTCACATATGACCTCAAAGTTTCCCTCTCTCCCTGCCTGATGGTGAGTAAATGATCCGCGGTTCTCTTTGGTCGTTGTCCCCCAATGAAGTGACGCAGGAAGGCATTGCTCAACTGCTCGAAGGTGTCGATGGACGATGTGGGCAGCTTTGTGAACCATTCCCGTGCGGCTCCCTTGAAAGTGGTTGGGAAGGAACGACACAAAATCTCGTCTGGGGGCTGCTGGAGTCCTAGGGTCGTCTTAAATGTGTTAAGATGATCCTGGGGATCCTTTAGCCCATCGAACGGTTCAAGTTGTGGCAGCCGAAATTTTGACAGTACTGGGCAGTCGAGGACGGCCATAGTGAATGGCGAATCTGTTGCCCTGACCAATCGGTCCACGCTTCGTTCAGTCTTTTCTTTGATGGCGTTCCTAAGCTCGTCCATCTCCTTCCTCATCTCCTGGAGTAGATTCGAGTTCTGCTCGGTTGGAGTTGTAGGCTTTTGATGTTCGATTCTTCTATGGCTATTTCCCTCGTCCTCTTGACTTCCCTTGGACCGGTTCTCTTCCTGCTGAAGCCTCTGCTTCATTTCCTCATTTTGTTTGGACAATTCCTCGACGGTAGCTGCCAGGGCCTGAATTTGCTGTGCCAAGGCTGCAGAATCTTGATCGGACTCCATCTGAAATAATTATTTGACCGGAAACTACCTTTTCACGACTAAATGCGAAAAATGTCGTTTCCCACAGACGGCGCCAAACTGATGGAGCGTGAGCTCGTCAGTCGATGTGGTCGGACGAAGCCCTCTTGCAGCCTCCTGAAAGGGTCACCGGTGTGGTGCCTGCCACCTCGCCTCCGATGCCAAAGTTAGTATGCAAGAAAATCTCAGAAAAATAGAGAATGCAATAGATAATAGCTCTCTCTTAGTGTATCTGTGTATGTACCTTGTTCTTGACAATAAGAGGATTTTATAGGCACACCTTCATGGCTTCTAGTCGTTGGAGTATTAATGGAGGTCTTAATGCTCCTTCTGGTAACGTCTGGTCTGATGTAATGTGACTTGAATGTGTTTGTAACGGCTCATACAGTTGGCTCTATAATCATTCTGGACTTAATTGCTCTGTAATGAATGCAGTGTTTTCCTCGTCAGTGACGTGAATATATGACAGGCTCGTCTGTGATTGTCCTCGTCTGTATCGTCTAACCTCGTCAATGATAGACTTCCTCGTCATGATGTCACTGGATTCGTCATTCCCATCACTCCTTATTTTTCAATGTCTTTCTATTCGAAGAGAGAACTACTACTGTTGACAATGATTTAAAAAAAATAATACTAAATAATAGCCATTAATTGCGCACTAATTAGTTTTTTTTTTTAATTTTTAATTTTTAACTGTTTAAGTATGAAAATACAAAACACTTTTATTAAATTCACTTTTTTTTTTTTTTTTTTTCATATCGAAAAACACTTTCTCAAGTTGTCAATTTATTATTGAACAGAGTATGAGCTTCAAAGGACATGAACATTATAGTTTTGTCAATCATTTTAAACGTTAAAACTCTTTTGGTTAGGACTTTTATTGCGAAATGTTTACAGCTAAACTAGGATCGTTATCTCAGGATGCTATAAAAATATGGATTGCATTTCAGTATATACTAGTTGTTAACCTATGTAATGCACGGAATAATTCAATAATAATCATGTATATTTAATTGCTTGAAGCTACATTAATGATCAGTTTGCAAAAAAAAAATGTACAATGATCATCATATATAATTCTGAGTGTAACGTGTGTTTCAGTTAGCTCAATTGGTAAAGTTTCTAATCGTTGTATAAGAGATCTGGAGTTCAATCCTTGCCTACACCAAAAACTAATTGGTGTCTTGGTCTGATAATAAAGAGCTATTATCAGGAGCGGACGCTATAGGTTAAAACTCTCTAAAAAAAAAAATTATGAGTGTAACTTTGCTTTAATAATAGAAAAAAAAAAAAAAGTTCCAAAGCCAAAATAATTCTTCAAGCTCCTTGATGGTTTGAGGGGGAAAAACTTAAAAGCCAAAAACATAATGTATATTGCTTTTGGACTAGATTAAATGCCATGGACACCACAATTGAGGAACAACAAAAATAGATATACTCTATGATGTGCCACATCAAGATTGATAGGAAAATCATACATTCTTATCCACTCATAGGAGATTTATATTTATGTGCCACTGTGGCAGTCACCATCTACGCTATAAATGAAATCTTGATCGAGTCATCTTCATATGATATGTAAGTTAAAAATAAAGACTTTTACTTATCAAAATGTTTGCCATCAAAAAGGAAATGGTATTAAGAAGAGTATAAAGTTAAAACGTTTTACTTAGTGAAAGTGCATGTTTAAATGTGCGCAGGTATCAGCATAATAGGCCTCTTAATACTGCTTCTGGGATGCTCTTGGATATATTGGAGATTATAGAAAAAGAAAGCTCATCAAACTCAAAGAAATATTCTTTCAACAAAATGATGGCATACTATTAAAACAACAACTCTCTAATCACCAAAAGTCTGTGGAGACAACCAAAATCTTTACTACAAAAGAGCTCAAAAAAGTTACCAACAACTACGACGATAGTAGTGTTCTTGGCCAAGGAGGTTATGGAACTGTGTATAAAAGATTATTATCGGATAAAACAATGGTTGCCATTAAGAAATCCAAGATTGGTGATCAGAGCCAAATCAAGCAATTCATAAATGAAATGATTGTTCTTATCCAAATTAACCATAAGAATGTGGTTAAGCTATTTGGTTGTTGTTTAGAAACAAAAGTTCCCTTACTAGTTTATGAATTCATCACAAACGGAACTCTTTCTACCCATGTTCATGATAAAGGCCTATAACCCTTACTTTCATGGGAAAAACGTCAGAAGATTGCAACAAAAACTGCAGGGGCACTTGCATATTCGCATTCATCAACTTTAATGCGAATTATACACAGAGATGTGAAAACTACAAATATTCTATTGGATGATAACTACATAGCAAAAGTGGCTGACTTCGGAGCTTCAAGGCTTGTTCCTCTTAATCAAATAGAATTGAACACTTTGGTGCAAGAAACTTTGGGGAACTTGGACCCAGAATACATGCAAACTAGCCAACAAATAGAAAAAAAGTGATGTCTATAGTTTTGGTGTTATTATGGTAGAGCTGTTGCCAGGTAAGAAGGCACTTTCTTTTGATAGACCAGAAATTGATAGAAATCTAGCAATATCCTTTGTGACTATCATAAAAGAGGATCGCCTACTTCAAATTCTTGAAAATCACATTGTCAATGAGGGAAATACTGAGCAACTAAAGGAATTTACTAATCTTGCAAAAAGGTGCCTAAGGTTGAGAAGGGAGGATAGGCCTCAATGAAAGAGGTGGCAACAAAGCTGGAGAGATTGAGAAGTATGGTAAAACATCCATTGGGAAACATTGATGTCTATGCAAAAAGTCTGAATATTTACTTAGTGCAAGTAGTCACTCTTTGAACATTGATGTTGGCATTGGTTGTTTTACTAGTACAATTGCTAAGTATGATAGCATCAAAGATCAAGTATTGAAGCCCATGGAAGATGGGAGATAATTACTTAATTCTCAGTAATATATTTGGTATCACTTGTTAATTGAATTTGATTTGGTATTATAATAGGCTATGTAATTTCAAAGCAAACATTCAACGCACAAAGTTGGAAGTTTTAAAGTTGTTTGGAAGTGTAGTAATTATGTTTGTTTTGTGAGTTTTGTTTTGTCTATTGGAAATGTAGTAATCGTGGGAGTTATATGTTAAGGATTTTTATATATGTATTAATGGTATAGATGTTGAAGACCTAATCAAGTCTTTTGTATTGATTTTTAAGTTATCATTTGGTTGGGTGTAGCTCTCATTTATCCTTTTATTTTTCTGAAACTCTAATCACTTAATGGGCTATTGGGCTTTAATCAATTTCTGTAGATTCATGTCTCGATTGGTCGAACATGTTCTATCGATCGGTTGAGCAAGGTAGATTTCGAATTCTTCTTTTTGCAGCTTATATGTTCTTGAATCTTGACTTGTATCAACTTGAGCATTGTCTAATAAATCCTATAGACTCTAAGATTTATATCTAGAAAAGTTTATGTTCATGGTTTGCCAATTGTTCTAAACTTTTAGAACCTAACAATCTCCCCTTTTGGCAATCCATGACAAAACTTACATACAAAATGAAATGCCCAAATACAAGAACAACCCATTTACAATAAAATGTCCAATTACATCACAAATCTCAATCTAAGACTTCAAAACTAGAAGTTGCAAGAGGAGGTTGAAGATACATAAAACTATAAACAAACTAACTCTCCCCCTAAGTTAGATACATAAAAAACTTTTATTTTCTTCCCCTTTCAAAAACAATTGCATCTCCCCCTAAATAAAAACAGTTAAAAACCTTTTAACAAGGATTCTCAAATTTCATTTATTTCTCCCATTTTTTGTCATGTATTGACAAAGACAATCCAATCAGAAGGTAGGCATAAAACATACGCAACAAAGGATAAGAAAAAATAGAGAACCAAGGGAACACATAAGAATTCAGCTCTATAGAAAATAGAGGCAGCTCCCCCTATGAAGAACAATAACTCCCCCTATAAATAGTGTAGGTTTTAAAAACAGCTTTCTCCCCTTATAAAAATATAGGAAAAACAAAACGAGTTTGTGGGAAAACAGTGTTGGAGAAAATTTAGGAGGTGAGGAAAAATAAAGAAACACAAACCTAACTTAAAAAATTAGTTGAGAATTCACATGAATACAATATTATCTTTTTCAATATATGCAAACTTGACACTATGTGACTTATAAACAAATGCATACAAACACTATGTTCTCAATGATATAAAAATTCAGTATGCACTATGTTTTCATGTGTCAAGGTATTTTGAACTCAAATCAACCTTAAGAGTAGAGAAAATATTTGCATATTTATTATCCACCATATCTCTAAAAAAAATTCTCAATTTTTAGCCGTTTACACATCAAGAAAAATAGCATATACTAAAATGTACAGAACTAAAAAAATTAATCAATTAATTTAGCAAAGTGCATGCATGTTGTGTTTAAAAACAATGAGAGATATGACTGCAAAAATGCAAGATAGATAAAGAAAACAATGCAATGCATGTGAATCTAAACACAAATGATGCATGAAAAGGTTGTTTGGTTGAGGTAATATGAACCAAAAACAAAAAAAAAAAAACAAAAAAAAATCCAATCGATCGAGTAGGAATCGAAAACAAATCTGAAAAATTTTCAATCGGTCAAACATCAATCGAGCATCAATCAAGAGAGGCAAAGAGTTTTGAACACAAAAAACTCACTGTTTCGATTGGTTGAGGGGAACCTTTGACTGGCCAAAGTAGTTAAAAATTTTAAAACTTAAAAATCCGAAAATTTTATGCAGAAAAACAACTCAAAAGTAGTTTTTAAGACTCAAGGCATGTGAACATGATCCAAAAATTTTTAAAAACATGATGCTACTCATATGCAAATATCAAAACCAATCATGAAGTTAAAATCACAAAATTTTAACTTCTAAAACATGAAAATCTCATTTTTCTTCAAATTCCCAATCAAAATAAAATTTTACATTTACACACCAATTCATATGCAATTAAAGATGGCCAGTTTAGTCAACATACACATTCTCATGTACTTGAGTTAGCAACAATTTGCGTGTAGTGTGTGCAACTAGTAAGTGTACAAAGTATAGAAAATGTGATATGTAGATAGTAATCAAACAAATTTTCTACATCATCAATCACATTGGTTTGAAAGTGACTATCACCTAAGAGTTACATAATAGAACTCTCACATCCCCTATAAAACACGCTTGCAATCATGTAAAAGCATTTTGATTCTTTTTGCTTTTTGCTTTTTCTTTTGTTTTTTTAAGCACAATCAAAGATATCATGCATGGGCATACGGGAGATAGAAAAAATATACCCTTGTTACACTTTTTTTTTTTTTTTTTTAAATAACACCTCATTTTATCTTGCTATGCAAGTGCTACACCTTACCAAGCACGACTTTTATGATTTGCACACAAGTGTTCATGATTGGCGAGTAATAGTGGTGAGATAGTTATTTATGCATTTCTCCTAGGATATTCTAGTCCTTATGATCAAAATATGTGACATCAAAATCAAAATCATTTATTCAAAAACTATAAAAAAAACTCAAACAATTAAGCACTAAATAGCACAAACTAGCAAAGTGCAAAAAGTATCTCATCAAAGAAGGTACACAATCATGAAATACAAATTTTAATGGCCAAACTTAATCACACACTAAATGGTGTGCAATAAAAAAAAAAAAAAAAAATATATATATATATATATATATTTTTGTGTTTTTAAATTATGACCAAAGATCAGAAAGCACACATTATGCTAAATGAACAAAATGCAAAATGCAATGCATGACAACATGTAATGCAAAAATAGTGCTCAACTAAGCCATAAAGGGTACCAAAAAAAATTCTTGATTAACCTGTTAGGTTCCAAAAGTTTAGAACAATTGGCAAACCGTGAACACAAACTTGTCTAGATATAGATCTTAGAGTCTATAAGATATATTAGACAATGCTCTAGGTGTTGCAAGTTAGAATTAAAAAAAAAGGATGCTGCAAGTTTAGGAATTCGAAACATGCTAGGTTCGACTAATTAAGAGAATAAGTTTGAAAGAATCGAAAGACGGATTCTGCAAAATTTAATTAAAGCCCAACAGTTCATTAAGCCCATTAAGTGATTAAGGTTTTAGATTTAATTCTTCTAGTATATAAAGGATACCCTGAAACATGTTTTGTTATGACTTTGGAGGTGCTCTTGTGAGATCTAAAAGGTACTGTGCCTTCTCCTTTCAAAGCCACTACCGGAAATAATTCTTATACCATTAGAACCAGTAGATCTGAAGTTGCTGCATATAAGATCAACTATTGCTGATGATCTAAATTTTTGAGTGGGATCTCAGAGTCACAAACGTGGGTGTTTGTTTTCAACGATATAAGATAAAAGAGTCCGTGAATTCGAAGCTGTACGTGATAGTGTAAGTAAGTTCTACATGAAGTAGCTTTAGATTTAGGGAAAAATCTATTGTAAACTTCCATTCTATCATAGTGAATTTGTTTGCCTTGAGGATAGATTAAGTTAAATCTTACCCAGGTTTTTTTATCTTGAAACTGTTAGTTTCATTGGTTTTCCTGGGTAATCATATCGTTGTGTTATTTACTTTTCCACTGTGCATGATATAATTTATTACTATTTAGCCTAGATCTGAATAATTAACCTAAGTAACTACTTAGCTAATTCATTAGGTTAAATAAACCTGGTTTACAAAGGTCTAAACAGAACAAACATAACCCATGAGTATGTGTACAATCTAGTACATACTCACACAAAATCAGAAATAGCTTATACACTTAGTTATGTAACACGTACTTTCTATGTTTCTCCATAATATCAAGCATGTTCTAAGTCAAGAGAGAAATATTATAATTCATATAATCCTTAAGAAAAATAAAACAAAACACAAAATCAAATATTTTTGTCTTTTTGAAAATTTTCAAAGTTTTTGTATTTTTTTTTTTTAACAAACAAAACAACCTAAGAAAATAAAACAACCAAAAACTAAAATAAAACATGTCCACAAATAATTGAAAGAATTAAATTAAGAACAATTAAGCAACACTCACCGTAGCAAATCTTTTTTCACCCATATAGCACGAGTCTTTGGCTTTGTGGGTGAAAATCCATGAAAACTAGAGTGTATTTGAGGGATTACATGCTTCTTCTAAGAGAGACAAAAATCCTGCAATTTCCTTTCACAAGCCAACAAGCTTAAATTTTTCAAAAGTATATGAAACAATTTATCTAGACTTATGACAGGAAAAATATCATCCCATATCCTAGACTGAAACACAGAATGCTTAAATTTTAATTTATGATAGTTAGGACGAATGTGACCAGTAACACCACAAAAGTGAAAGACAGGAACAAATTTAAGAACATCAGTATTCCTAGAAGCATATCTAATCTCAGGTTTTGGTTCATGCCTCGACAAAGAACAATTTGGTATAATGTGACCAACACCACAAAGGTGACAGGTAGGCACAAAAACAAATTTCTTTTGCTCTCTAACAGAAGATTTAGACAAATAGTTTAGAAACTTTAGCGTCTACATCAGAACTTTTACCTTTGTCTTACCTAGCAAAATAAGCCTTTTGTTTATGATTCCTCTTGAAAGGAGGGATATAAACTTTGTCATCTTTAGGCTTAAGAGAAACAGAAACCGATCTGTTATCAACAACAAGTTTGATATTAGACAAATTTTTAAGTTTAGCTTCAGACTCAGCTAACTTTTGTTCAAAACTTTTCATTTTTTCATCTTGAGAGGAAAGTTGGTTTCTTAAAAATCATTCTTTTTATTGGATTCATCCAATCTCACAATCAATTCATCTTTTTCAAGACTAGCTAATTTTAACTCTTCCTAAAATTTCTTAGCAATTTTCAAAGATTTAGATAATTCTTTATGAAGAATTTCACAGGCATCAATAAGATCAATAGAAACATTAGTGTCCTTTTTATTCAAATTATCACAACCAAAAGTAGTAAGACACTTAAAATTATCCATGATAGCAGGGACCAAGGATCAACTCTAGGTAAGACTACCTAATCAAGAGCTAACTTGCTTTGATACCACTTGTTTGTTCATTTAGGCCCCCTAAACACTCAGATTCTTTAACCTAATTAATTAACCAAGTTGATGCTTAGGTTTATTATTCACATCTAGGTTAAACATAAGCAATCATATCACTAAGTGCGGAAAAGTAAAGAAGACAAACGATATGATGATTTAGAAAAACCAATGAAACCGTCCAGTTTCAAGGTAAAAAACTTGGGGAAGATTTAACCTAAACTATCCTCAAGGCAACAAATTCACTATAATAAAATGGAAGTTTTACAATAAATTTTCCCTAAATCTAAAGCTACTTCTTGTAGTACTTACTTACATGACTACACGCAGCTCTGAATCCACGAACTCATCTATTTGAATTTGTAACACACAAACACTCACGTTTGTGACTCTGAGATCCTACTCAAAAATTTAAATCATCAACTATGTATGATCTTATATATAGCAATTTATACAATACCGGATCTTGAGTTTCTTCAAGGAATATTGCCAATAGAAGATTTTAGAGAGTTTTGGGTATAGAAATCATAGATCTACAATTTGATGCACAAGAAGCACTATTCTCTCTCTAAAAACTCCTTTAAAACATGCCTTAGGGTTCCTTTAAATACAAGTAGAATTAAATTTGAAACCCTAATCAGATAATGGGCTTAATGACCTATTGGGCTTTAATTAATTTCTGCAAATCCGTGTCTCGATCGGTCAAACATGTTCTCTCAATCGGTCGAATAAGGCAGATTTTGAAATTTTCTTTTTGCAGCTTATATGTTCTTGAATCTAGACCTGTATTAACTTAAGCATTGTCTAATAAACCCTATAGATTCTAAGATCTATATCTAGACAAGTTTGTGCTCACGGTTTGCCAGTTGTTTAAAACTTTTAGAACCTAACAAAGAGGGATTACAGATGCTTAATCTAATTTGAAAAAATGATTTGGGTGTGACAACACCTTTTGGAATTTCATTTTGTTGATCTTCACAAAATGATTAGAGTTGTGCTTGACGATTGCATAAGCTATTTACGAGTATGAACATAGTAAAAAGTACTAGGAGAGAAGTATGTCTAAGCCAAACCCACTATATGCAAATGGGAAATCTTGGAGATTAAGATAGGCTTGGTTACGCATTAATGGCAAGAGGAGGTACTATCTTAATGTTACTCTCCTTCCCTCAATTAACTCATGCCTTATGGACAATTTAATGATTATGAATGCACAACATAATGAGGGTGAAATGACTGCCTTAAATAACTAGCTTCCATCCCCTCCGTGTGAGCTAGTTGATATAGGAATTCTCTTTCTCTCATGTTATTGTTTACCTAGGGTATTTAGGTTGTGAAAATAGTGTGCCTTACTCTTAGTAGCAAATATCACCATCGATCAACCATGACTCAACTTGTTGGGGGTTACATTTTTTATATTACTTTCATAAAAAAAACGTAAAAAAATGTATATAAAAAAAAAAAGATCAATTATATTTTCATTTTTTCAAAAAAAAAAAAAATGAAAAAATCTGTTGATTGATCGCTAATTAGCAATTAGTACATTACACTAGTCATCTATATATATAATAATAGGTAAAGTAGAGAGAAAATTTAATTAAATTTCAAATTGAAATTCAATCAGAGTCTAATTTTAAGCCATGTGTCTCATCTAATCTAAATTTTAGAATTTTGTGCAAAGTGAGTTAATTTAGTGTAAAAATTGAATTTCAATTAAAGTTTAATTTTGCACGTGTCCTATTTAATCTAAATTTTTAAAATTTTGTGCTAAATTAGTTAATTTAGTTTAGAAAACGAGGAGTCCAATATAATCAACCATAAAAAATATAATTAGATAACTAAAAAAAAATTCAAATTTATAAGTCATCTATATATCTATATATATAATAATAGGTAAAGCGGAGAGAAAATCTAATTAAATTTCAAATTAGAATTCAATTAGAGTCTAATTTTGCACCATGTGTCTCATCTAATCTAAACTTTAGAATTTTGTGCCAAGTAAGTTAATTTCGTGTAAAAATTTTTATATATAGTAATAGGTAAAATAGAGAGAAAATCCAATTAAATTTCAAATTAGAATTCAATTAGAGTCTAATTTTACACCATGTGTCTCATCTAATATAAATTTTAGAATTTTGTGCCAAGTGAGTTAATTTAGTGTAAAAATTGAATTTCAATTAGAGTTTAATTTTGCGCCACGTGTCTTGTCTAATCAAAATTTTTAAATTTTTGTGCCAAATTAGTTAATTTAGTTTAGGAATCGATGAAAGTTCAATATGGGTATGAAACACCCTTGAACGTTTAGACCCCCAAATACAAAAATACAAATTCAAGCTATTTAACAAACAACGTATGTGCGGAAACTGATAAATAGCTTATACCAGAATTGAGGAACGATCTAAACCATAAATAATCACACACACAGCAGTAATTAGATGGTAAAGATAAAGGGAAGAGAAATGCAAACACAAGGACAACACTCGATGTGTTATCGAAGAGGAAACCGAAGCTCTCGGCGTAAAATCTCTCCGCCGCCCTCTAAGCAGTCAATAATCCAGTAGAAAATGTAGTTGGGATACATGAACAGCAATAGACCCTCCAAGCCTAATCTACCCAAGTACCTAAGCCCTCCAAGCTTCCTGCTCCAACGAGGTGGCGCCGAACCTTTTTCTTTTCTAGCTTACCGGATTCCGCTACTTGACCATAGCATCAACTAATGTATATTGGTTCCTTCCCAAACTGCTTCCCTAAGCACCAAATGAACCTTCTCACAGACGTGGGTGTGGTGAGATAAGGATTTGGTAAAAGGCCTTTTAAGGTTATGACAATGGAGAGGAAGAGAGTAGAGGAATTTGAAGAGTCTCTAAGGTAAAGATTGGGGATGAGGTAATCTTGTATTTCTCTAGAGTTTCTCTCACAAAATTCTCTCTGGAAGCTCTCTCAATTTCGTGGGTATAAGGGTGTATATATAGTAGGGTGAGAAGGGAATGCAAAACGTCAGTTTTTGCCAAACAGAGTTTACTCGTGGCTTGACCTCGCGGCTTGTCCAAGTCGCGAGTTCCAGTCGCGACGTAACGGCCTGGACAGCCTGGAACTTTTGTCCTGTAGCGTGACAGCTGGCGCGACCCTTCAGCTTCCCAGTGTGCCTCTCACGTGCCTGCCTTTCGCGGCTTGCCAGTCGCGATCCACCCGCGAGTCCTAGCCGCGAGACTCTGTTTTTCTTGCACACTCTTGAGCTTTTCTTCACATCTTCTCACACACTACCCTTACAATTTTCCCACCTAAATACAGGGTTACTAAGTGCTAAATTACAAGCAAATTGGTCACGGAATAAAGCCAATTAGATGGTTGATTAAATTCAACCTTACAAACGAGGAGTCCAATATAATAAACTATAAAAAACATAATCATATAACTAAAAAAAATTCAAATTTATAAGTCATATATATATATATATATATATTAATAGGTAAATCTTAGAGAAAATTAAATTAGAATTTGAAATTATAATCTAATTTTGCGACATTTGTCTAAATTTATGTGGAAACTACATCATAATTATCCACTTAACCTTATGCCATGTGTCTACTTAAGTTTTTTAATTTTTGTGTTAAGTGAATTAATGAGTGCAAAATACTAAGAATATAATATTAATGATTATAAATTTTTTTCTTTAAAAAGTCACATATACTCAATAAAAATCACCACATAACAAAAATCACCGCACGTTCCATCTTATTAAAAATTAGAAAAAAAACAAATGATCATAAGTAGTATTAAATTTAGGTAAGAATTTTAATATGTGACTAATTACGTTTACTTTTAAAAAATAATTTGACTAATTATCTATATTTTATGATAAAAATTATGTACGCATGAATGCATGTGTTACATGCTTTAAAAAAAATTAATTTGACTAATTATTTATATTTTTATAATAAAAATTTTGTTTTTTAACAAAAAAAAAAATTGTTTAATTTTAAATGTATCTATGCGTTTGCATGAAATTACATGCTAGTTGTTTTTAAAGAAACAAAAAAAATTAATTAATGTTCTAATTAAGATTATTAATTTAGAAAATATTTTTAAACATGCAATAACTATTGGGTCTTGTCCGTTTGGATAGAACTTATTTTACTAAAACTGAAAACTAAAAACACTGTAGCAAAATAATTTTTAAATGTGTGAATAGTGTCATGGGATCCATTTTTAATAAAAAAGTTGCAGAAAAGTGAAGTTTGTAGGACTCGTAAATAGTGTATGGGTGCACTGTTCAAGGAAGAATAGTCAAAAGTTGTGGCTGAAAAAAAATAAAAAATAAAGTATCAGTTTGGATAGCACTTCATTCCACTTAATGTTGCGTTGCGTTTTGTTCATTGCGTTTTTGTTTTTTTTTTTTTTTTTACACTGGAGTTATTGACTTTTGAGGGACAATAAGTACTGTGCATGAACAATGTGTGCACTGTTCACGTACTATTTATGCACTGTTTATTTATTAAAAATATTAAAAATGAATTTTACGATATTATTTATACATTTAAAAATTATTTTATTACAATATTTTCAGTAATAATAAATGGTATTCAGACGGATCCAAGGAAGCTGAAATTGCGCGGAAGCAAAACGCTACGGGAATCCAAACAGATGCTCAAGTCAAAGTTCTGTGTACTGTTTACAGAATAGTTAAAAGTTGAGGCTGAAAAAAAAAAAAAAAAAACAGCTGAAATTGCGCGTAAGCAAAACGCAACGTGAATCCAAACAGATAGTCAAGTCAAAGTCTACCTTATGCAAAGTGTCTACCTTACGCAACACGTGCACAGCCACTTTTTTTTTTTTTTTTTTTTGGTTTATGGGAACATATAGCTGTAAAGTTGTAGACACAAATACACATGCAATAACCGTTGGTTTTTCGGTCTGTTTAGGGCCGGTTGAACAATAGATGCAATTAATACAATTATTCAAGACCTCCAAATAAAAGAAGGCTCTTACTTAAAATATATATATATATATATGTATGTGTAATATTTAGCTATATATTTTAATTAAAAAAATATTTTAGTCATTTTATTGATCAATAAAATTCATTAAAAAAGCCACATTATATCCAAAATGCAAAAGATTAAATAGGAAAAAAACAAAAATAGCTAAACTTCAGCTAACAAAATTAAATTTTAAGAGACAAATTCATTAACTTATTCTTAAAATATACTAATCACAAAATTAATACTAGACAAATTTATTAATAATACAACATAATTATCTTGAAATATACTAAAATAGAGATTATTAAGCCTTGCTTGGTACATGATTTTAAACACATATTTTTAATTTTTAAACAATATTACACGTATTTTTACACATTTTTTTCACCCAGACGTATTTCTAAAAAAACTAAAAACCATTTGTCTAAATTTATGTGAAAACTACACCATAATTATCCACTTAAACTTGTACCATGTGTCTACTTAAGTTTTTTAATTTTTGTATTAAGTGAGTTAATGAGTGTAAATTACTAAGAATATAATATTAATGACTATAAATTTTTTTTTTTAAAAAAGTCACATATACTCAATAAAAAGCATCACATAACAAAAATAACCACACGTTCCATCTTATTAAAAATTAGAAAAAAAAAATGATCATAAGTAGTATTAAATTTAGGTAAGAATTTTAATATGTGACTAATTACGTTTATTTTTAAAAAATAATTTGACTAATTATCAATATTTTATGATAAAAATTATGTTTAATTTTAAATGTATCTATATGTATGCATGAATGCATGTGTTACATGCTTTAAAAAAAATTAATTTGACTAATTATTTATAATTTTATAATAAAAATTTTGTTTAATTTTAAATGCATCTATGCGTTTGTATGGAATTACATGCTAGTTATTTTTAAGGAAACAAAAAAATTAATTAATGTTCTAATTAAGATTATTAATTTAGAAAATATTTTTAAACATGCAATAACTGTTGGGTCTTGTTTGTTTGGATAGAACTTATTTTGTTGAAACTGAAAACTGAAAACACTGTGACAAAATAATTTTTAAACGTGTAAATAGTGTCGCGAGATCTATTTTTAATAAAAAAAAGTTATTGAAAAGTGAAGTTTGTAAAACCTGTATACAGTGTATAGGTACACTGTTCACGAAAAAATAGTCAAAAGTTATAGCTGAAAAAAAAAAAAAATAAAGAAGCTAAAATTTCGCGGACGCAAAACGTAATATGAATCCAAACAGAAACTTAAGTCAAAATTTTGTGCACCGTTTACAAAAGAATAGTCAAAAGTTACAGTAAAAAAAAAAAAAAAAGTGCGCGTAAGCAAAACGCAACTTGAATCCTAACATATATTCAAGTCAAAGTCTACCTAATGCAAAGTCTACCTTACGCAACACATGTACAGTCACTTTTGTTTTTTTGATGGGAACATATAGCTATAAAGTTGTAGACACAAATACACATGCAATAACTGTTGGTTTTTCAGTCTGCTTAGGGCCCGGCTGAACCATAGATGCAATTAATACAATTGTTTAAGACCCTCAAATAAAAAAAAAATCCTCGCTTATAATATATATATATATATATATATGTGTGTGTGTAATATTTAGCTATATATTTTAATTGAAAAAAATATTTTAGTCATTTTATTGGTCAGTAAAATACTTAAAAAAGCCTCATTATATCCAAAATACAAAAGATTAAATAGGAAAAAAACAAAAATAGCTAAATTTCAGCTAACAAAATTAAATTTTAAAAGACAAATCATTAACTTATTCTTAAAATATACTAAAATCAAAATTAATACTAGACAAATTTATTAATAATACAACATAACTATCTTGAAATATACTAAAATAGAAATTATTAAGCCCTGCTTGGTACATGATTTTAAACACATGTTTTTAATTTTTTAATAATATTATACGTATTTTTATATATTTTTTCATCCAGACATATTTCTTAAAAAACTAAAAACCGTTGTTTAAACACACATGTTAAACAGACATAAATTTGTATATTAAAAAAAAAATTCTTTCATCTTTTTCTCTTGCCTCTCTATCTATATTTTTTCCTTTCTCTTCTTGGTCTTGATTTTTGATCTTTTTATATAAGTTCAGTAATTTATTTTAAGTTATATTTTTTAATCTATTTGATTGATAGGACAAGTACAACACGCTGAGTCTTGATTCTTGATCTTTTTTTAGAAGTCAGTCATTCATTTTAAATTATATTTTTTAATCTACTTAATTGTGATAGGATAAAGACAACACACTGAGTCTTGATTCTTGATTTTTTCTAAAAGCTCGTTATTCATTTTAAGTTATATTTTTTAATCTATTTAAATGTTAGGACAAGGACAATAAGCTGAGTCTTGATTCTAGATTTTTTCTATAAACTCAGCCGTTCATTTTAAGTTATATTTTTTATTCTACTTGATTGACTGGACAAGGACAACACGCTGAGGTTGCTCTTACACTCAAACAATCTGCTTACTCCACAGCATTGATGCCACTGCACGGTGACAATATACACTGCACAAAGCTTGATACTTGATAAAATGACAAGACTTAGCACTGCACAGGTACAGTGCAGTTGTTGAGTATATAATATTTTATAATTCTAAAAAAGTGGAAAACAATTTTTGGTCCCACCAACACAGCTACAAACTCTCCAATCCACCCACACGGGCCACACCCAAAGCATACCCGCTCAAATTAATTTATATATATATATATATATATTTTTAATGTAAGTTATTAGTTATTATATCAAAGAATTTTACTAATTTGTGTCTTAAAAGCATACAATAGTATACATTAATCAAAACCTATATCAAATTACAAGTATATTATATCAACTCATTTATATTTTAATAATATTAATTTATTAAATTATGTAATAAATAAAATTAAAAATTAAAAATATTAATTAATTACTATTTAAATATTAAAAAAAATTTCACTTGAAATTTTCGCCAAAAACTGTTGCGCCGGCCTGGGTCTGCTTTTAAAAAGTCCAGCATCTATAAAGTTCTCCGCACTCTAAACACTCTCCTCAGAAATAGTGGTGCTATGGGTTTCCATAGGATTCTTGTGCAACTCACCTGGGTTGGTGTGATATCATCAGTCATGGCAGCCACAGATACACAATTTCCATTAACCCTGCCTAATTGCCCCGACAGATGTGGAGACCTAAAAATTCCATATCCGTTTGGCTTAACTGAAGGTTGTTTCCTGAATGGAACCAATGGATCTACAGATTTTTTAATAGTTTGTGACAACTCTTTCGGAAATCCTGAACCAAGGACTGGAGATTTCGTCGTTAGAGACATTTCCTTCCAAGAAGGCGAGATTAACATCATGATGGATCAAGACATTGACTGTTACAGCCGGACGGGCACACCTCTAAGTAACCTCTTGCGGAAACGAATAAGTCTCACTAACCCGGTTTTCACCATTTCTCACACCAAAAACAAGTTCGTGGCCGTTGGATGTGACACTTATGCATACCTTAACGGTTTCTCGAACGATGATCAGTTCTCTACTGGTTGTCTCTCAATATGTGATAGCAAAAGAGATGTAGTCAACGGGTCTTGCTCTGGGATTGGGTGTTGCCAGACGGATATTCCTGGAGGATTGAGAAATATTACTGTGCAAGCAAATAGCTTTAAAAAGCACAAAGCCGTCTGGGATTTCAATCCATGCGGCTATGCCTTTATTATCCGAGAAGACAAGTTCAATTTCTCATCAGCTTATCTTACCACTCTGCAAAACTATAAACTTCCGGTGGTTCTTGATTGGACAATTGATAGTGAGAAGTGTGATCTTGCTCGGAACAAATCGAATTACATATGTGGAGAGAATAGCGTATGTGTTAATCCCATGTACGGCTCTGGGTACCGTTGCGAGTGCAAGAAGGGTTACCATGGGAACCCATACCTCGATCATGGTTGCCAAGGTATTTAATTTACTTACTACTTATTTACAACTAATTTTTTCAGGAATAATAAAACATTTATTTTTTTGACAAGTTTATATTATTATTATTATTATTATTATTTAATAATAATAATAGTAGTAATAGTAATAGTAGTAAATACCAATTTTAGTCTATAATATTACTATTGAGAGGCATTATTTTTATTTTCCTTTCGGTCAATGCTTTTTATTATATTTTTTCGACTTCAGTTTTTAATATTTTGGATTAACTACTTCTTATTTACTTCTCTTTAAAAAAAAACTACTTCTTATTTACTTTAAAATGAACTTTTCCACTACAGATATTGACGAGTGTAAAGTCAAAGACAACAATAATTGTACGAGCATACAAAAATGTGTTAATAAACCTGGGGGTTATGTTTGTGTCCACGATCAATCACCACTAGCAATTTACATCGCAGTTGGTAAGTATTTTTATTGTATATCTGTATTTGTGCTCTCAGATTCGTTGAATTACATATTTTTTAAGTTCATAATAATCATGTCAAATTTTATGTTAATTGAATATATTATCTATTATACGAGTTTTACATTTTATATATATTTATGTATAATTTTAGAAAAATTTTAATAATAAAAAATATAAAAAATTGTCAATATAATTAATTATTTTCTTATTTTCTTATATAAATTTTTTATAAATAGTTTTAAACTAATATTTCTAAAGCATTCGTTACATTTCTTTTCATAAAAATATTTGTTTGAGATTTTTTTTTTTTTTTTGGCATTACTCATAAAACATTCATTATGATCTTTTCTCAGCTAAGCAATATATTAAAAGGTGGTCAGCACCAATGATTTAAGGCCTCTTTGATAAGAGATTGAATGAAAATATGTGTTTTTCTGTTTTTTATTTATTTATTTATTTTTTTTTATTATACTAAAAAAATCATCCTTAATTGATAATAATTAAAATAAGAAAAAAAATGTTTAGTTTGTTTGTTCATTAAAAAAATCAACAAAATATTGAATTTAATTGTTGCAAAAAACAGATATACCACTTCACATCAAACCAAAATAATAACTTCTATCAATTCAAATTCCTTGGTTTTCTCACTAACCAAACAATAGGAAAGGGTGGGGAAATCACGCAATCAAACTCAAATCATTTTTGTTTTCTCCGTACACAGCAACCAGACAATGTTGAAGGAAAAGACAAAAGACAACAAACAAATTCAGACTAAGATAATACTAACGCACTGATTGGTTACTTGGTTACTGAGAAAATATTGGAGAAAAAAAAAAGAACTTAATTTTCTTCCAATTTCAAGTTGAGCAGCGATTTTTGGTTCTTTCAGCTAAGGGTCTGTTTGGTTCTCGTAAAATATTTTCGGAAAAATATCTATTTTCCAGAAATGCTATTTTCCGGAAAAGGAAAATATTTTCAAGTGTTTGGTTGTATTATGAAAATTATTGTAGAAAATATTTTGATGTGTTTGGTTCTATTTTGAAAATGCTATTTTCCTACAAATTTTTCACATTTTCTCAACTATTTTCTCAGCATCCAAACAACAAATTTTATTACAGAAAATTTCAAAAATCAAAAATCACAACAGGAATCAAAAACAAAAACAACAGGAATCACAGGAATCAAAAATTCAAACTTTCTCAGCAACCAATTCAACCCACAGGAATCAAAAATCAAAAACAACAGGAATCACAACAACAACAACAAAAATCAGTGGGGCGAAGATCGACGGTCGAAGGTCGAAGGTCGAAGGTCGAAGATCGGTGGGTCGAAGGCTCTGGGTCGAAGGCGAGAACGCGCGGCAGAGGCGAGAACGCGATGCATCTGGTCGAAGGTCGCCGGCGATGGGTTCGTGGGTTCGTGGTCGCCAGCGATGGGCTCTGGCTTGGATCGGCGGTTCGTGGTTGCTGGCGATGGGCTCTGGGCTTGGATCGGCGGTTCGTGGGCTCTCTCTTTCTTTCTCTTTCTCTCTCTTCATGCTCTCTTTCTCTCAGTTTTCCGAAAAAGAGTATTTGAAGTGAAAATAGAAAGGGAAGTGATTTTCACCCTTGACCACTGGCCAACTGAAAACAATTTTCGGAAAATTGATTTTTCGTGCGCAACCAAACACCCGTAATTACAGAAAAGTATTTCCGGAAATGATTTTCACTCAAAACAAACGCAGCCTAAAACACACAAAAACAAAACAACAAAATTCTGAACAGAGCTGAGAGAGCTTGAGAGTAATTTGTGGGTTATAGATTTTTCTTTAATGTTACAAAACATGGTAATTTTGTTAATATAGTAAGGGTAAATTAGGTAACTCTTCCTCCCTTTCTTCTACTTCCCCTCCTTTTTTTAACTTCTAAATAGGCCATTAGTGACTATATAATTCATCGCTAAAGCTTAATTTCACTTTTTCTACTTTATTATAGTATTTGGTTGTACACTCAACATCACATAGTCTAATTTCATGTCCTATTAATTTATTATTCATTTCTCTATCTTCCTGCCCGCCAGTCTCTCGCTCTCTCTACTCTCTCTTCCTCCACACTAATTCTCTCTCTCTCTCTCTCACCACCATCGGAAAAAAGAAGCCAAAATGCCATAATCATCACCATCTCAAACCCACGACCACCATAACAAATCACAGTCACACTCTTTATGTTTGAAACCCGCTACCATTAGAGAAAGAAAGAAAAAAGCAAAAAGAAAAAAGAAAAAACCAGAACATCCCAACCCACCACCACCAAAACCAACTCTATCATCCATAATCACATGCAACCCACCATCACCCACAATCAAAAGCGATCCATAACTGGAAAAAAAAAAAAAAAAAAAAAAAAAAAAAAAGGAACCGCCCAAACTCTATCACATGTGATCTCCACCAGCCAATCTCAATAGCAAGGGCTAAGAGAAGTGGTCTGCGGCGAGGAGAGAGAGAGGGACAAGAAAGAGACAATGTTGATCTCGAGTCTCGACCACAAAACAAACCCAACCACCATTGATCTCAACCCCACCATTGCCACAATAGCCTACTCTCAAAAAAAAAAAAAAAAAAAAAAAAAAAAAAAACCCAACCATGGCGAGATAGGGACAAGAGAGAAGGGAGATGTTTGAGAGGGAGAAGAGACGAGAGGAAAGAGAAAAGAGAGAGGGGAAAGATATGTTTGAGGTTCATGTGAGAGAGGAAATAGATAAAATAAATTAAGAGTGAGAAAGAGAGAGAGAGAGCAGAGAGAAGAGAGAATAAAAAATAGTTTTTTATTTTTATTTTATAACACGCTACAATACCCCTTTTGTTAGTAGAATGGTACTGTAGCATGTTGTAAAACAAAATTGGGTTTACAACATTGAATAAGGTATGATTTTCGGTACTTGGTATGTCAAATGCTAAAATTTTAGCATTTGGCATAGCTGATGCCAATGCTCTTAGGAACTAATGTATCTCCTGCAAGGAGATAACTCAAGTCTACCACCTATCCTAAAAGGAACGTTATTACACCAAATCAAACGTGATTAATGGCAATCTCTACAATTATAAGATTTCCAAGGTCATAGCCACTCCAACCTCATATATAAGGGATCCGGCCATAACCTTAAGGTGTGAGAATAAACCCTAATATCTACTTAAAAAGTTGCAATCCCTTACTTGAGCATCTGAATAACCTTTAGCTAGCACTACACCAGTGTTACTAAGGTTTTCTGTTCTCTCCCTTTTCCAGCACAGCACCAAAGTGAGTTTGTCCATATCTCCTCGACCCTGCAACAACTAATCCATCACTCTTAAAATTCATGCATCTCTAGAAAAAATTATAGCCTTGTGTGACTTACTAGGTCACACGCTTTGTAGAGTTTAAAAATACTTTCGTATTTACAAGTACCCCGAAGGAAGCGACAATCTTTCCCTTTTACAATGAATCTTGAGATGAGTGGTTGCCAAGGAACTTTGACTGGAATGCAAAGGAACCAAATGTTTTGAGGGAAAGATTTTTGTCATTCAAATGGGATGTATTCACCCAACATGTTGCTCAGAAAAATTGCGAACTCTGGATCATGGTATTCTAACCGTAGGTCATAGATTTGTACCCATAGTGTGACCCTACTTGTGTGTCTTTTTTTTTTTTTTTTAATTCCACTCCAGTGTCACAGTGTCACTGACACTCACTGGGTTATACTTTTAAAGCTTGGTTTCCTTGTATGTTTTTAGTTTGATGTTGAATGTAGCCTATTTAAACTTTTGGTTTGTACTCTAAACATTTTATGTGTATTATTGTACTACTTTGGGGGTTAGTTTACTTATTTGTAGTTCTTACATAATTTAAATTCTAAACATAAACGTATTTTATGTCTAAAAATATTAAAAAATATGCCTAAATATAAAATTTAATTAATTATTTAATTGCCATGTCCATACTGTGTTGTGTCCTTATTTTTCAAAAATTGCCAAATTTCCGTGTCCGTGCAACTAAGCTTGGAAGACGTAAAATCTTTGTTGTTTTTATACGGCTCTCACTATTTCTAATAGGTGCCAAGTTCCTGAATGAAGCTTTGCATGCGGCAAACTAAGAAATTGTATGCATCTAATAGAAATCACACTGAGAAATTTCTTGAGAAGGACCTATTACACTTCGTGGCTTCCTTGTCCAATTGAACAACTTGTCCTCATTGAAGGGTGGTGTTTGTTAGTACATTATCACTGTATGGGCCCAACGCTCAACCATGTCCTCATCAATATCCCAGGCCTTCGACTCAGTCTCATCACTTCAACCTCTCTCTTTTCTGTTAGAGCTAGGCTGGGTGCAAATTATGGGGCTATAGATGTCAATTTGTGTTAAGTTATAGGAGGTACCAACACTAATTGTAGAAGGATAAAAAGAAGGATAGAAAAGTGGTTTTGGGTGGAAAAAGGGGAGGAAAAGAATAGAAAAGTGATTTTAGTTGGTAACGAGGTGAAGAAGAGTTGGCTGTTAAGTTTAACAATAGTTTAAGACAAGGGAGAAGCTAAACAAGTTATAAAAGTTTGAGGCAAAGATGTTAACAAGAAGCTCTAAGCAGTCAATTCATGCTTTCGAAGGATCAAGGTGACTATACTTAGAAAGTGTTGTCACAAGAGAGGTTTTTTGTTAATTGGAACACAATTGGACATTGCACATATGTACTAATTACTTGAAAATTTAAGCTAAGAAAATCCTTTACA
Source organism: Quercus ilex subsp. ballota (assembly GCA_032727855.1). NCBI lineage: Eukaryota > Viridiplantae > Streptophyta > Magnoliopsida > Fagales > Fagaceae > Quercus > Quercus ilex. Next base: position 27,275,342 of record CM064914.1, on the reverse strand, counting down.
TTTGTTATTTAAATTAATTGGAAGTTAACACTTATATAGACTTTAGGAAAGTGTGGGATGGTGGGAACATAATTTGGAAAAATGGTAACTTCTACAAAAAAAAATTAGGGTATTTCTTATCAAACTCTATTTTACATATTCATAATTTATATTAAAAAAAATATTGATATTTCATATTATTTTTTTTTTGACTTATGCAGGTATTGGTACAATCCTAGGAGTATTATTTGTAATATCTATTACACTGGTTTTATGCAAAGTGATAAAGAAGAGAAGTGAAATCAAGCTTAAGAAAAAATTCTTCGAAAAGAATGGTGGTCTATTGTTAAAAAGACAATTATCTTCAAATGAAAACAATGTTCAAAATACAAAATTGTTCAATTCGAAGGAGTTAGAAAAGGCAACAGACAATTTTAGCAAAAGTAGAATACTTGGTAAGGGTGGCTATGGTACAGTTTTCAAAGGAATGTTAAGTGATGGAAGAATTGTCGCAATTAAAAAGTGCAACACAGTGCACAAGGGGAATCTCAAACAATTCATTAACGAGATTGTCATTCTTTCACAAATTATCCATAGAAATGTGGTTAAGCTAATTGGGTGTTGTTTGGAGACAGAAATTCCTTTGTTGGTTTATGAATTCATCCCAAATGGGACACTTTTCGAATATCTCCATGAAGAAAACGAAGATTTTCCATTAACATGGGATATGCGCTTAAAGATTGCCATAGAAATTGCAGGAGCTCTTTTCTACTTACACTCAGCAGCTGCCTCGCCAATTTATCACCGAGACATAAAGTCCACCAACATACTCTTAGACGAAAAGTACAGAGCGAAAGTAGCGGACTTTGGGACATCAAAATCGGTAACAATTGACCAAACTCATGTAACCACCCTAGTTCAGGGAACTTTTGGCTATTTGGACCCAGAATATTTCCAAACAAGTCAATTCACAGAAAAGAGTGATATATATAGTTTTGGAGTGGTCCTTGTTGAGCTCTTAACTGGAGAAAAACCTGTTTTTTCAACAAGGTTAGAAGAAGGTAGAAGTCTCTCTGCTTATTTCATTCTCTCAATGAAGGAGAACCATCTATTTGATATTCTTGATGATCAAGTAAAGAAGGAAGGTGATAAAGAAGAGGTCATCATAGTTGCTAATCTTGCAAAAAGATGTTTGCACTTGAATGGAAAGAAACGTCCTACAATGAGGGAGGTTGTAATTGAGTTGCAGGGAATTCGAAAAACTTCTGATGATCAACAAAATTATGAAGAACTTCAACATGCTAGACGTGAAGAAATTGAGGCTTCAGGTGTTAGTTTTACATCAACACAATCAAGTTTTGGAATTGCTTCATCATCAATCGTCCTACCATAATTATCTTTCCCATCACTATGATTAATAAATTGTTTGTTTTGAGTAATTTGGTTTCATGCCATGCTGTGAACTATTGTAGATTCTCTTAATATGTGCGGAATAAAATTTAAGAATTGTTCAGCGATGGCTTGCATACATAACAATAAACCCATATTTACAAGGTTTCTTTTACAAGTATAATGTATCATTTTTATCCATGATTTTAAAAATAAAGTAGGAATGATAGAGCTAATACATTGTTAACAAGCAATGAAAAACTATAAAATCCCATCATTGTAAGTGGTGGTGTAGCATGCATCATATTTTTTTTTGGGTAAAATCTTTAAAGGTCGGTTTTGAAAATAATGAGAGGATTTTAACTATCCTATGAGAAGAACTCTTGCTAGTTAGTTTTCTCAAAAGAAGCATTTAACAATGAATCCCTTAGAGTTATCTATTAGAATTCTAAGAACATATTTTTGCAAGGAAGAATATTTTGGAGGTGGCTTCAACATTTTGGCCATAAAACCTCATAGATCTCATTAGACATTAAGAATTATTAGGTCAATCTCTTGGAAAGTTAAAAGTTTTAAATCACAATATTGAAGGGATTTTTTAGAAAATAACTACAAAACCCAAACAATATTATTAGTTAGACAACGTTTCAAACATATTGCATTTCTAACAATTCGACCTCAAAGGAGTCGATTTTACTGTTCATATCGCCTATTTTTGCGCCACGTAGAGATAGAAATCGAGTCCTTTGGACTCATTTCTTATACACAGAAATCGACTTCTCTGGAGTCGTTTTCTATACAAAGAAATCGACTTCAGTGAAGTCTATTTCTTTGTGTAGAAACCGACTTCAGTGAAGTCGATTTCTTTGATCTGGCCAGCCCAAAAACTTACACGATTTTTTCGTGTTCTTCCTTTCCTCCCCAAAATGCCGCCTGGGTTTCTCTTCCAAAACAAATCAAACCCGAGCGTGTTCTTCTCCTCCACTGCTCGTCGGTGTTGCTGGGGTTCGTCGGGGTTTGGTGAATCGGCGCCTGGGTTCTTCGTTTGCTCGTCGGTGTTGCTGGGTTCGTCGGTCAGAATCAGCGCTTGGGTTCGTCGGCAAGAAACCCAGGCGCCTGGGTTCTTCATTCTTCGTTCGTTCTGTGACGGTCAGACTCGGCGGATCCGTGAGGTACGACGGTGCTAAAGGAGCTCATTCAGAACGCCGACGATGCAGGTGCCACCACCGCCCGACTCTGCCTGGACCGCCGTGTCAATGAAGAGGCATCTGAAATACACAAAGCTTGATTCAGTATTTGAATATCTATACAAAGAAATCGACTTCTCTGGAGGCGTTTTCTATACAAAGAAATCGACTTCACTGGAGGCGTTTTCTATACAAAGAAATCGACTTCACTGAAGTCGATTTCTTTGTATAGAAAACGACTCCAGAGACGATGCAGGCGCCACCACCGCCCGACTCTGCCTGGACCGCCGTGTCAATGAAGAGGCATTGAAATACACAAAGCTTGATTCAGTGTTTGAATATCTATACAAAGAAATCGACTTCTCTGGAGGCGTTTTCTATACAAAGAAATCGACTTCACTGAAGTCGATTTCTTTGTATAGAAAACGACTCCAGAGACGATGCAGGCGCCACCACCGCCCGACTCTGCCTGGACCGCCGTGTCAATGAAGAGGCATTGAAATACACAAAGCTTGATTCAGTGTTTGAATATCTATACAAAGAAATCGACTTCTCTGGAGGCGTTTTCTATACAAAGAAATCGACTTCACTGAAGTCGATTTCTTTGTATAGAAAACAACTCCAGAGAAGTCGATTTCTGTGTATAAGAAATGAATTCAAAGGACTCGATTTCTTTATCTACGTGGCGCAAAAATAGGAAATATGAACAGTAAAATCGACTCCTCTGAAGTCGAATTATTAGAAATGCAATATGTTTGAAACGTTACCTAACTAATAATATTGTTTGGGTTTTGTAGTTATTTTCTAAAAAATTCCCAATATTGAAGTTAGAACCTTAAAAATATATAATAATTAAAAAAAAACCCTAACATTGGTACTTAAGAGTAATTGCACTAGACTATGTAAAATACAAAAAGTGGTGAATTTTACACATTTTGGCTCAAAATCTACTCACATCAGTGGGTCTATAACAATGTACCGATGCAAAAATGCTACAACCATATATATTTATATGATTACTGTAGTTTTGTATTTGATTTTTTTTTTTTTCTCTCTCTCTTCACTTAGCCTTGTCAGATCTCCTCTCTTTCATTCCATGGCTATCTTCTATGCCCAGAGAAAGAAGAACGAAGAAGAGGAAAAAGGAAGACCAAATCATCACCACCGTAGCCCTACAACACCACAACCTAGCACCACCAATCCACCCACTACCCATTACAACAAATTATCATAATTCAAACACAAAATCAACCCAAAATCAATGGAAATCAAATCAAAATAAACTCAAACCTATCCCAAACCAAACTCAAAATCAACCAAAAACATAATCAACTCAAAACAAAACCCAACAGAAAACCCCAATCAACCCAAACTCTAGGTCGTCGTCTCTGCCAAGGAAGCTCACCACTATCATTACTACTGCCATAAGAGAGAGCGATGATGAGGCTCTGGTGGAGGGAAACTCTTCAGATTTGAAAAATCCAAAACCCAGCCAGTGTTGTCGTCGCCTCTGCTGTGGAGAATCGCTGCTGCTATCGTCATAATTGCCATGGGAAGGATGAGGCTCGGATGGAGAGAGTTTTCAGATTGATGATTTTAGTTGTGAAGGCCGGTTAGAGAGAGAGAGAGTTTTTAGAAAAGAAACCATGAGATAGGGTTCAGAAAAGAGGGAGAGATTGTTTTAACGTGGGTTAATAAAATAATAAAAAATATTATTTAAAGAAAAAATAATGTATAATAGATAGACTAATATGAGTGTTTTTGTAAAGTATTTGTGTAAAATAAAAAAAGTAAGTTCTAATACTAAAATAGACAAAATAAGTTCTAATACTAAAATAGATAGAAAATTTTAGAAAGACTAATGCTAATGCTCTTAGAGCCTTAGAGTAAGGTTGCTAGGCTTTATCTTGAGTTATTCTAGATTGGAGTGATGACATGACCATTAGTTTTTGTTTTGTTTTGTTTTGTTTTTGTTTTGAGAAACAGGCCAAGAAGGCCACTTTATTCAACATTTGAAAAATCCAACAAATAACAATTATAAAGATTTGGTAAAACAAACTCCATCCAAATGAACAACGGAAAAGAAAACTTTGCTCTCTTGGCAAAGGCATCTGCTAAAACATTACCTTGCAAACAAATGTGAGAGGAAAAAAAGGTTTGAAGAGAGCTAGAAAACAACATAATGTTTTTTATAATATGACAACAAGATGAATGTAATAATTGTCCATTACTAATAGCATTAATAGAAGACGTAGAGTCGCCCTCAAAGATGGAATTACGAAGGCCAAGTTCTTGAACAAATTGAATCGCTTGCCTAGCCGCCAAAGTTTCAAGGGTCAAAACGGAATCTGGAATAGGAATTTTTTCTGCCAAAGTAGCAATCACCTTGCCATGCTCATCTTGAATCACCACCCCAATACCTGCAGCATGTAAATCCTCAAAGATTGCCCTATCAAAATTTGTCTTAACATAACCCGCATCTGGAGGTTTCCACTGTGGTCTCCTTGGGTGCACCTTCTTTGTTGGACACTACTTGGTCCGCTAAAATTCCTGGAGATATTGACGCGCCACACCAGCATCCTTATTCAATGGTCAAACCTCCTCACCAACCCGGATCTTATTCCGTCTATTCCAAATAGCCCAACACGTCATTGCAAAAGCTTCAGAATTTAAATGAGAGCTGAAAACTAAATCAACTAGGTTAAGAAACGAAGTTACTCTGGAAAATTCAGAAGGCAGCAAGGCAAAACAAGCATCCCAAACCGGTCTGATATTAATTACATTATGACCATAAAGCATGAATAGTTGACTCCTTTTCATTATAGAGGCTGCAAATTGATGATGAAGCAACCTTAGGCTTATGCAAATTCTGCATACTCGGAATGGAGTTTGTGCTAGCTCTCCAAAGAAAAGATTTAACCTTATTTGGAACAATTAATTTCCAAAGGCTACACCAGAATTTTTTTTCTCTCCGACTGCATCTGAAGATGAAGCTAACTCACTGCTACTCAATTCACACAACAATTTATAACCTAACCTCACCTGATACAAACCAATCTGTGAGTGTGGCCAGAAAAGATAATCTTCCTAAGCAGAATAACACACAGGTATGGACTTAATCAACTAAGCACCAAACGGTAAAAAAATTGAATCTATAAGACTCGTATTCCAACACCTCGATTCACTATCCAGCAGTTGATCCACTGTGGCATCTTCAGATAGCACTGAAACTGGAGAAAGAATCCGGCCAGAATTACTACCAAGGAGCTAAGAATCCATGAAAATTTTTACAGAGGTCCCATCACCTATCCTCCATCTACCTCCCAATAAAATCACCTTTCAAGCTTTGAGAATACTCTTCCAGGCATATAACCCCGATTTGGCCTTAGCATCAAAGATGGATCCTATGGGAAAATATTTGGCCTTAAAAACTCTATAAAACAAAGAATCAGTGTCATGAACCAACCTTCACACCTGTTTAGCTAACATAGCATCATTAAACTTTCTTAATTTGTTAAAACCCATCCCCCCTTTAGATTTTGGTTGACAGAGAGTGTCCCATTTTTTCCAATAAATCTTTCTCCTATCACCCCTTTGGCCCCACCGAAATTTTCTGATCATTGCTTCAATATCATTACACAGACCCACAGGAAGTTTAAAACAACTCATAGCAAAAGTGGGAATGGCTTGCACTGTCGCTTTCAATAACACTTCTCTACTAGCCTGGGAGAGTAATTTTTCCTTCCATTCTTGTAACTTCCTCCAAACTCGTTCTTTTATATAATTAAGACTTGCCCTTCTGTTCTTTTATATAATTGACCATTAGTTTGAATGGTCAATTTAGGTGCAATTTGTACTCTTTGTTAAGATTGGAGACTGATGATACACAGTAAAATCACTAGACTGAATGCTTTGAATTTTAGTGGCGAGAGAATCACTTGGGAAACCTGAAAGGATGAACACACAATCAAAAGTGACTGGGGAGGACCGGCCAATAACCCTCCGATGAAGGTGAGAAAGATGGCCCGAACCAAAGCTAAAGCAAAGGGACTTCCTTGTCCCCCGAAACCCCTAAAGCCCTATACTCCTGCATTGAACTGAAAGTTTGTTAAAGCTGGAGATAGTTAACGCTATTAGGGATTCCCTGAACCAAGATTTGATCCTGTGACGAGGACAATGATGCCTGGGTTTGAGATACTACTTGATTGCAATAACAAGCTTCCAGAATTAAAGAAGGAAGGTACAACTTGGGTTCCTACTGATTGGGCTAATTACATGGACCCTAATGCCATGACTACACTCCTTGGAGATGCCATCTGCAATATAGAAGAAGAAGAATATTGGGAGGCTTGTCAGCATGCACTGAAGAGCCTGTATGAACTAAGAGCCAATGATGAAGATGAGGAAGGGGGAGTAGCCCTTAGTGATGATGATGAAGGAAGTGATGCCAAGAGTGATAGTAGTAGTGACAGCAACAGCAATGACAATGGACATAGTGATGATGACAGCAACAACGATAGTGAGAGCAACAATAGTGAAGACTATGATAGCCAATATAGTGGCAATGATTAGGGTGAATCCCCTAGTAATAGAGAAGATGAAGACGCAGAGATTTACTATGGAGAATATGATGATGATGTAGACTACTATGATGAAGATATTGAAGATGATGTCGAAGCTAACAGGTGGAATGACATTGATAGTGACCGATACAGGCTGACAAATGTATTAGAAGATGCAAGAGAGGAGGTTGAACAAGCCAATAATGTGGACTATGATGATTACCCCTATGGGTGCCTCTCAGATTGGAGCTGTATCACTGATGTTAGTTCAAGGTCTAGTCCTCAATATGACAAGCATGGTAGAGAGATTCTTGAGCTGGGGTTATTCCATAATTCAGAGCTTGGCTCACTAACCCTATACACTGAGGAAAAGGATGACATAGATGCTAGATTGGCCGTTCTAGACCAAAAACTGATGGTCCACAGTCTTAGAATCCTAACACTTGAGAACGTTGAAGGTGATAATGAGAAGATGGAAGGGGGTGAGGCAGAATGCCTCCCTCAACACACCCACTTGAGTAACAAAGGGAAGCACAATTTGTTTGGTGAATGGATGGATAGCATAGAGCTCTGGATACTTTGGTGACTGACAAGCCCACAAATATGGAGATTGATGATGAAGCCATATATTATATGGATGAAGATCCCGCAGTACTGATGCTGAGGGAAGAAGGAACTTACTGGGAGCCACCTGCCATCGTGGGAGCCACGACTGAGTTGAAGAATTGGGCATGGGAGGGAGCCGCCCACCCTATGGAGGACTTCGTGAAGAAGATCAAGACCGTCAAGTCAGTCACTCTTGCCAAGAAGATTAAGGCCGTTGAGCCAGTCACCCCTACCAAGAACATTGTTTATGTCCCCATTAAGTCTATTTCTACTAGTATTTTTATTCCTGTTAAGTCTGTTTATGATAGTATTCCTATTGAGTCTGATTTAGTTAAGTCTATTGAGTCTGTTGAGAACTCTTTACCTTATAATATGACTTCTGATTCTACTTATTTATTGGCTTTGAATGTTTTCATTTCTGAAATTGGTAAGAAAACTCTTAATAATAAGGAATTAAAATAAGGACACTTAGAAACCATAAAAGAAGAAACCTAACCCATTAACTTGGGAACTGATGATGAATCTAAAATGATACAAGTGGGCAATACTCTAACCACTTCTGAGAAAGATGCATTAGTGGCATTGCTGACAGAGTTCAAAGAGGTATTTGCGTGGTCATACGAGGACATGCCTGGGATTGATACAGATATAGTACAGCATTGCATTCCAACAGATCCAACCATGAAGCCGGTCAAGCAGAAATTAAGAAGAATGAAGCCAGAGTGGACCCTCAAGATCAAGGAAGAAGTTGAGAAACAATATAATGCAGGATTCCTGAGAGTGGTTAACTACACAAAATGGCTAGCTAATGTTGTTCCGATGCTAAAGAAAGATGGGAAAGTGAGGATGTGTGTAGACTTCCGAGATCTAAATAAGGCCAACCTAAAAGATGACTTTCCTTTGCCTCACACTGACATCCTGGTTGACAATACAGCAGGACATGCCTTGCTATCATTTATGGAAGGATTGTCAGGGTATAATCAAATTAAGATGGCTCCAAAAGATATGGAGAAAACCTCTTTTATTACTCCATGGGGGACATATTGCTACAAGGTCATGCCATTTGGCCTTAAGAATGCTGGTGCTACTTACCAACATGCAGCCACCACTTTGTTGCATGGATTTTCAAGGTATATTATATTATGTTGATGATATGATTGTAAAATCCAAAAACCATGAAGGGCATATGCTGGCTTTGAGGAAGTTCTTTGAAAGAATATGGTTCTATAAGTTAAGGTTAAATCCAAAGAAGTGAACTTTTGGTGTAACATCCAGAAAGCTACTTGGGTTTATTGTAAGCTAGAGAGGAATTGAGGTTGATCCTGACAACATCAAAGAAATTGTAGAGATGAAACCTCCAAGAACTAAAAAGAAGATCCAAGGATTTCTGGGGAGGATACAATACATCAGCAGATTCATAGCCCAGCTCACCATGACATGTGAACCAATTTTCTGACTGCTCAATAAGGAAGTTCCTACAGTGTGGAATGAACAATGCCAAGAAGTCTTTGAGAAGATCAAAAATTATCTGATGAAACCACCAGTACTTGTCCCACCAGTACCTGAAAAGCCATTGTTGTTGTATCTCACAACTATAGATACAACAATGGGGGCTCTACTTACTCAATATCTAGAGGAGACTAGAAAAGAGAATGCAATATACTCCATCAGCAAGAAGATGTTACCTTATGAAGAAAAGTATTCACCGTTGGAGAAGACATGCGTGGCACTTGTATGGGCAACCCGCAAACTCAGATATTATATGCTTGCTTACAAGGTTTTGTTGATTGCAAGAATGGATCCTTTAAAGTACTTAATGGAGAAACCTGTGCAAGATAGGAAGACAGCTAAATGGGTTTTTCTTTTGTCAAAATTTGATATTAAATATGTGACTCAGAAATCTGTGAAAGGGAGAGCAATTGCTAATCACTTAGCCCACTGTTCACCTGAAAAAGCCAAAGAAATCCAAGGAGACTTTCCGGATGAAGATATCATGGGGATTGAGGTAGAATCATGGAAGATGTACTTTGATGGAGCAACAAATCAAAATGGGAGTGGTATCGGAGTTCTCTTAATTTCTCCAAAAGGAACACACATCCCGTTTTCCAGTAGACTTAACTTTCCTACCACCAACAATGCCACTGAATATGAAGCTTGTATTATGGGTTATAAGTAGCCCCAGGCCTTGGAGTGAAAGAGTTGGAAGTGTATGGTGACTCAGCTTTGATAATCTCTCAGATTCATAATAAATGGAAGATCAAGGAAGAGAGGCTGATGCCTTATCATGAATGTCTTCAGAGGTGGGCCTCGAAATTCAGTAAGATCCAATACTAATATGTGCCAAGGATGCAAAATCAGATTGCCGATACTTTAGCAACAATGGCATCCATGATGGATGGGCCTAAAGAAGATGAAGACCGATAGTGGTAGCACAAAAAGAGGAACTAGCTTATTGCATGACAATAGAAAAAGATGAGGGGAAGAATGGGGAAGATGAATGGTATTTAGACATCCTACAATACCTTAAGGATGGGACATACCAACCATCTGCTGATAAAAATGACCAACTAACCATCAGGAGACGCTACTAATTACATTATTTGTGGTGAAAGGCTTTACAGAAGATCGTATGATGGAATTCATCTTCTTTGTGTAACTGCCAAGGAAGCACAGTAGATAACTAAAGAGGTTCATGAATCAAGTTATGGGCCACATATGAATGCACACATGCTGTCAAGGAAGACAATAAGACAAGGTTATTACTGGACCACTATGGAAGCCTGCTACGACTTAAATAATGCTCCTAAGTGCAGGATTGTCGTGAAGTAACCACTTGGAAAGTCCGAGGTCAAATCCACAGGGAAAAAGGGAATTGATTAGCAAACCACAAGAGAATAAAACTAAAATAATAAAGTTTAACTGAAGAAATTTTTGATAGTTTAGTAAAGGTAATTTAAATTGAGAGGAAATAACAATATATTAAGGCGCTAAGGTTTAGGGATCCACACACAACACATCTATTGGTAGTCTTAACAATATTTATTTTATAACACAACTAAAATTCATACGAATGATGATCTTAGTTGGATGATTTAACAATAAAAACTCAAGAATTAATTTTCTAAGGTAGTTTTATGAAATTGATTGATTTTAGGCAAAACAAAACTAGTGAATTAGTTCGCAAGGAATACTAAGCATTTAATGTGCCCAGAGTCTACGATAAAACAAAGGCTTATATAGAGCTAAACACTTTTCTAGATGAGTAAAACAATCAAAAACATAAAAACATAAGCAATGAAACTAATAAATAATTGTTAAGAACATACCAATAAACAGTTGGGTTTCACCCCTTGCCTTAGCAACGTTTCTAGCAAGCCATAACACAAATAGAACTCTAAAAACTGTAAAGAAACTTTAAGAAGACCTAAACTATGTTCTACAGCAGCTCCCCTCTGAATTTTGCCCTAAAGAGCCTTTAAATAGGTCAAGGAATCCTATTACAAGTTGAATTCCCTTTTAGAGAAAATCCCAGGTTTTTAGGCTTCACTTAACCGACGTTTTTGGACCACTTAACTTCATAATTCGGACTTTTGATAAACTAGAAAGTTTTAGCCCTTTAAGTTATCTTTCCAGCCTAACTTGAATCAGCTCGATTGGATATCTGAGAAGAAAGATATGCTCCATATACTTTTTTTTTTTTTTTGATACAAGATAGAATTCTACTCTAGCCTAATCTAAGTGTACATGTGTGCGAAGCTCCCTCCTAGAGACTTGAACCCCGGCCCTTGCCCCCCACACTCCACAAGTACTTATACTTGTAGAGTGACCATCGCACCAAGGGTGTGCAGTGATGATATGCTCCAAATACTAACTAGTGTGCAAGTTGGAATCCTAATCCGAATTGAACTTGGATTAAGTGCAAATTTTCTTTGATTCCTTGCTCCAATTGGACTTGAATTTAATTGGGTTGGCCTTCTTTGACTTCATCATGGCCCTTGTAAAATTAAAAGTCCATTAGCTTTCTTCTTTGCATAAATCCACTTATTTAATTTCATTATCCTACAAAAGACAAATTCATGCATTAAAATTCAATTAAGCACAAAATTGATTATTTAGCATTATTCCAAAATCAACTATAAAATGCATGAATTAACTCAAAATAAGTATGATAATACTTTCTAATAATGATATAAATATGCAAAATTAAGCTATTATCAAAGCCAACTGTGCGGCTCATGTTCGAAAATGCCATCAATGCCAAGTCCATGGAGATCTGAAGCATATGCCATCCATGCCATTACATACCATGACATCACCCTGGCCATTCTCCACATAGGGGATAGACATTATTGGGAAGATTCACCCAACAACATCCAATGGCCATGAATTCATACTCGTAGCCATTAATTATTTCACTAAATGGGTAGAAGCTACCTCATACAAGGTTCTAAACTCAAAGAAAGTTGCTCAATTCATCTAGACCAATATCATTTGTAGATATGGAGTGCCACATGAAATTATCTTTGACAATGGGCTGCATTTTAAGGGAGAAACAGAGAAGCTGCTACGATAGTTCAACATTCAGCACCACAAATCCTCACCTTATTGTCCTCAGACTAACGGAGTACTGCAAACAAGAATATAGGGCAAATTTTGAAGAAGAGTACGAAGAACTACAAGGATTTGCACCTACAATTACCCTATGCACTCTGGAGGTATAGGACATCAATTCAATCTTCCACAGGAGCCACTCCTTATTCATTGGTGTATAGGATGGAACTAGTCCTTCCCATTGAAATGGGTGTCCATTCACTGAGGACAGTACTAGAAAGTGAAATCCCTCAATTAGATTGGTTGCAAAGCAGATATGACTAGTTATGCATGCTAGATGAGAAAAGACTCAAGGCCTTATATCACATTTAAGGATATCAAAGGAGGCTCAGGAAAGCTTTTGACAAGAAAGTAAGAACTAGAGATTTGAAGTTGGGGGATTTAGTGCTGAAAGAGATCCGAGCCTCGGTTCAAGATGCAAATGGGAAATTCAAGCAAAATTGGGCAAGCCCATATTGTTAGGACATATATGTTTTAACTTGTTTAAGAACATATGTCACTTAGGTATGTAAATTGGCTAATCCTTTGACAAAACGCACTCTGCTTGTAATTGGGTAGTTCTAGGTGTTTTTAATACTTCAAGAAACAATGTTTCAAGGTCAAGTGTTGAAGTCATCAAGTCTGTCCAAGAGAAAGCAAGTTGAAGTGCAAAGTTTTTAAAGCTCGACACCTCTCGACAGCTACCTCGACACCTGCTATCTGTCGAGATTTAAAAAGTCAGATTTCCAATCTGATTTTCTTGGGATCCGTGAATATGTTTTTGGGCCTTCTTTTCTTCTAACCCTAAACATATAAAAGGATTATTTTAAGAGCCGTTTTGGGTGACACAAGTTGCATTATCATTGAGCAATCTCTGTTTAAGCAAATTGTGATCAATAGACGAAGTTCTTGACCTAGTTCATCTTCCATCATGAAGTTGCTGTGTATTTGCACCATAGGGTTTTGTAACCAAGCATCTTCCTGCTATTCATCAAGTGGATGAACTAAAGAACTTTGCAGCCAACCATTCTTCCTCAGTTGGTGTTCTGAAGTCGCGTACTTGGATCCGCGCATTGGATAGTCACGTACTTGGGAGCCGTGCATCAAAGGTGGAGACTGTCACTACAAATCAAGTCCAATTGGGTATTGGGGTAAGGGTTCAACTGTAGGTTGGTAAGGTACTTGGGATTCCTTTACTTGTAACCTCTTGATTTGATAATAGTGGAGTTTCGGGAGTGGTGACCTGAAAATCACCCGATGGGGTTTTTGCCATTAGGGTTTTCCCCATTCGTAAATAAATCACCGTGTTATTTATTTTCCGCTGCATATTTAGTTGATTGGTGATTTGTTTGTGCTTCCATAAAATTGCATGATTAATTGATTAATTAATTACTTGGCTAAATTAATTAATTAGGGTTAATCACAAGGGGTCATTCAGATTGTGACCTATCACATATATTATCAAGCAGATATACTCTAGGAGAACAGTAAGGTTGATGGACCTAGATGCAAACCCTTTTATTGGACCAACCAACATGGATCAATTGAAGAAATACCGTCTGATGTGGTTGTAAATTATGTTATTTCCCTTCCTAGGCCTGATAATAAAAAAAAAAGGTAGGTTGAAAAATCCTAAAGGGCGATTTATGCAAAAGGAAAGTGGAAAAAAAAGAGTGAGAGAGCCTGCTAGGTTGAAAACTTGAAAGGGCGGCCTAGGCAAAAGTTAAGGCAAATAAAAAATGAATGAACTACGTGATCACCTGATCCTTCTACAAAGGGGGTACGAAGGCAACCATGCATTGGTCCGGTCACAATTTCCCCAAAACCACCATTGGCCCATTAAGCAAAAAATATTTCCAAAATTCAACCATGTCATTAAACCAAACCTTAAAAACCAAACCCTAAACCAAACCATAAAAAAACCCAAGAACCTGAACCTTAAACAGAATCCTTAACTTGCAAGTCCTAAATAATTCTTAAACATAAGAGTTTCACATCAACTTTTAAAATAAATGTGTTCAAAGCCAAAAACAAGAAGGTCATTTTGTCTTCAGTTTTTTCTCTTTTGGCTGATCATTGATTTCTTCCGTGCTAGGTACCTAGTCATCTTTTTCCCTTCTTTCAAATTCATAGTTGTCATCATCGTGTCTTTCCTGATTGTCTCTAAGAAACTGCTTTCTCATAGCAACCATGTCAGCTTCCTTGTCAACAATCTTGTCCACCAACCAGTTAGAGTATTCTACAGTCATCCTATGAAAGTGAACCTTGACAAAAGACTGACAGCATATTCCTTATACAAGTAAGATTTATGTCCATAGGAGTGAAAGGTTTTCTTCTTTTCCACCGGGCATTCCTTGCTCATATTGGAACTGCCTCAAGAGCCTATCCACCTTATAGAAAGTTGTCATCCTTAATCCAACTATGAAGATGTGATCTAATCTTGGAGACTGCAGTAGAAGGGGTAGGCACTTCCACCAATAACAATTCCATCGAATTGAGGCACTGGACTTCTTGTTCAAGAATTTCACCCAGCCACTCTCAGTTTGGCACTCAGTTTTGATGACAGTTCTACTAAGAAAACTGCTAGGACCATAATTACCAGTTGTAGGCCTGGCAATCATATCCATTCGTTCCATCAGCCATGTCTGCAAAGTTAAGGGATTCCTAAGAAAGTTTTGAGACTCTCCACCATGAAATACAGTGTCTAGTCCAAGAAGAATTTCTGCCAAAATCAAAGAAACAAGATTATCACCATCCTTAATTTGACTCACAACACATATGGCTCGAGCATCTACAAAACCGTGCCTTCCAAAGCAAAGCAAAAATTCTCCCACTAAGTATAAGGCCAAACCAAAAATTTTCTACATATTGTTGGTCACTCCGTAAGTGCGTTTGTTAATCAAACTTGAAAGAATCGAACAAAGATTCACCATATGTCCTTCAACCATACTACTGGTAATGGAAGTAGGAAGACCTAGAGAATCAAACAAAGATTCCCTATGCATGGGATCACAGGAAACTGCTACGGATTTCTTGCTTGGATCATAGCCTAAAATAGTGGAAAATTCTTCAATTGTGGGGCAAAGTTTAGCAATTTTAAACCGGAACATGTGATCTCCAGGATCCCAGAATTTCACAACAGCACGGAGAAAGTCCCACTTGATCTTAACGTTCCTCAAAGCCTTGATTCCCTCTAGTTTATAGGCTATAAAATTGGTCCTAGTACTAAAATCAAAGCTGCGAACCCATCTGTTGATATCATGAATTGTTGAATGAAAAATTTTTTGATTGCTAGCCATGGATGACTTTTGCTTGTGATTATTATGTTTTACTAACCTTGATGCAGAGATTTATTTACAAGGAAGATGTGAAAATAAGCTACTTCAATTGTTAATCAGGTTTAAATAAGTTTCAAAGAGTTTGTAGCTGAGTAAGAAAGTGTTTTGTGGTCACAAACAAAGAAAAAATCTTTCAAAAAACTTGAAAATGCAAAACATGCGTTGAAAAAGTGTGAGAAGTCGGCCCACCACGGCCTAAGCCTGGGTGACAAAGTGCCATTCGGCACTCTAAAAGTGCCAAACAGCACTCAGCCTCAGTGATGCTCATTTGCGCTGTTTTGCGTTTTCAAACACTTTTAAGGGCCATTTTTAACCCTGTTAAACACTCAAAAATATTTTTTTTTTCTTTCTTTTTTTAGGTTAAACTGGGGCATTCAGACATGCCCAGCTTATTTGTTTTCAAAAAAAAAAATCATCACCTGCATCATTATTTTCAAAAATTGATCAAATCAAGATTGTTCAAGCTCATGAACACATGTCTCAGACTAGGGGCATTCGACCATGCCTTTTTCATTTTCAAAAAAAAAAAAAAAAAGGGACCACCATCATCATCTTTTTGAAAAAAAAAAAAAAATCATCAAGATTCTAAGATTTCCAAAAAATCATGCTTTCATTTTTAAATTAGGGGCATTCAGCTCCACCTCATTCAAGTAAGTGCAGATTCCATCAAAGCCAATCAAGATAAGTTTAAATTGGTACTACAAGACCTTATTAGGTGAATTATAAACTTGTCTCATTTAAAGTTTCTACATGATCAATGGCAGTTCCAAGGACAAAGAGCTAAACATGGAAATTAATACAAGATTGTCTAAGGAACACTTCCTTTTGTTTTGCACAAAAAATTAAAAATACAAATCAAACATCATTAGGACTCCGAGTTCGCCTGCGTGAAGACCTTCTCAACCCACCTCTAGAGGAACCATATTTAGTATTTCCCTCTTGACTTGCATAGAATCGAGGATCATACTGACGGTTCTCAAGTTCAAGGTTTCTAATCCTTTCCTCCAGAGTTCTTCTAGTGGAATCAGCCACTACCATTCGACTCACCTAAAAAGTCAGCAAAGTCAAGTGTTAGATCAATTAGTGGAAAAGTCCAAGCAAGGACACTCAAAAAGCATCATCTTATACCCAACTCGCTTCATTGATCACATATTGGGAAGACTAAGTATAAGCCAACAGTTGCAAGCCTCCGATCATCTGCATACTTTCCTCCACAAGATCAACATCGACCTGAAGCACAAATCTACTAGATCATGAGCATTTCAATAAGCCAAGAAGAAATAAGGACAAAGAACTAAAAATTCAAGAACACTTCAAATCGGGCCAAGGGACATTCAGGGTGTGCTCTGGCCTATCTAAAGGCATGGAACTGTATGATCCATTAGGATTCATCACTTCATATTGCCATGCAGGAGAATGGGGATAAGTTTCCATGAAAGAACTAGAAGAGCCACCAGCATGGTGAGGAGAAGGTCTCTTCTTCCTCTTTCTCTTCTTCAGAAGATAAAGCCTGAAAGTCCAATATGCAAATATTGTCACAGAGCAGAAATATGGAGGATGAACATACAAGATGAAAATTTGACTTCAGGAGGGAAGGGAAATATCGATGCCACAGAAATGCCAGCTAGACTACCCTGTAATTGAGTTTGAATAAATTCAAAATAACTTCCTAGTGCCCCTAAAACAACATGGCCAATTCGAGCACGAGCAATCTCTTCATTAGCCAGAAGGTCAGCCAATCGGATAAAGGGACAAGGAGGAACTAGAATTGTTGTAGGAGGGTACACATGTTGAACCTGAGGCAACACCCGATCACCAAGATACCAGTACCTCCCATGCCCACATTCAAACAATACCTAATGGCTATTTAGCTCCAGAGCCCATTCACACTTATCATACTCCTCACATCCAACCTAAGGATTTAAAGACATCTGAAAAATCACAAAAGAACCCAAAATGAGAAGAAGACCAAACCATAATCAAACACCAAAAACCCCACACAAAATTCAAAAGAAAACTCACATCAGCAACAATTAAATTGTCAATCAACATACACCAAACTTCCAAAGAACGCCTGGAGGGCATTGACAAATGGTATTTGGGTAACTAACGGAGAAATCTAGGATAGATACCATCAACCTCCTTCCGAACTTGAGGACCAACTCCAAAGCATACATACATCCAAACCTGAAAGAAATTTCACAACACCATGACAACCTAGCCAAAGCAATTTTCAAAACAAAACCCACACATAGCCAAAAATTCTAAACCTCACCTACCAGACAAATGGAGCACCACCCAAGCTTGAGAGACTACGCCTAGAAAGTTGAGGCATGAAGTGTAAAAGGGTAGCATAAACCATACTACCTAAATCTGGGCATAAGAAAGTCCCAATGAAGAGAAGCATGAACATGCGTGTACCCATTGCCACGGTATCACATTTTGCAATGTTCTCATACAACCACATCAAGGGGACATTTTTACTCCTTATTTTGGAAGGCACTACGCCTAGAAGTTTCTTAATTTCCTTTGGAGTAAAGGAGTCATCGACCCGGATTCTTTCACCACCCAACCTTAAGTCGGTGATGATGGAGAAGTCGTAATGTGTCAACATCACCTCACCAATACCCAGAAAATGGAAAGTACACGTGGTGTCCCAAAAGTGCTCTGACAAGGCAAGGAGTAACTGAAGGTCCTTATGCTAATGAGTCTCTTGATTTAATAAAGCATTAAAGAAAGTACCAAAGCCCGCATCATTGATGATATTCCTGATATCTGGAGACAATGCTTCCCATATGCCCTTCAACATTTGGAGGCTACCTCGACTCTTGAGACTCTGCAACACAAAAATTTAGCCCATCATCAGGATGCCAAAAATTCTCATGCCAACAAAAATCTCATTCCATACTAACAAAAATTTCCCATGACTAGAAAACATATGTCTAAAAAAATCAATGTCCCACCCAAATTTTACCATGACCAACAACAACAAAATTCCCATGTCCAAAATAACCAAAAATTTTCCTACATTCCCATGACCACAACCAAAAAATTTCCTACATGTCCAAAATAACCGTAAAAATTTTTCCTACATGTCCAAAATGACCATCAAAAATTCCTACATGTCCAAAATAACCGTCAAAAATTTTCCTACCTATCCAAAATGACCATAAAAAATTCCTACATGTCCAAAATCACAACAAAAAATACCTACACATCCAAAATCATAACCACATAAAAATTTTCCATGATCTAACATTACATACCCAACAAAATTTTTCCTTAGCCAAAATTTCATGCCCATAAATCTCTTCCATATCCACAAAAATTGTCCGTACCCACAAATAAATCTCTTCCATATCCACAAAAATTGTCCGTACCCACAAATTTTCCATACTCATACCCATAAAAATTTTGCCATGTTCGTGAAATAAAATTTACACATGCCAACAAAATTTCCCACATGCATCATGAATATATTCATAAAAGCCTACAACACAAAATTTTCACAATGTCAATGCCCCCAAAATCCAAGCCAAAATTCATCCAACAATATCACAAATTACCAACATTGCCAAAATTCCATGAGCCACCAACATTGAAGGAGCCCCTCCTCATCATTCCATTCAAATGATGGATGATATTTCTTTCCATGAAAAGTAAGAAAAGATGGTCCATTGGAAGAGGATGACATTTTTGTGCAAAGAAAAGAGGAGTTTGAAAATGGGTTTCACCAAAGCGCCTTGGTTACCTTTCATCAAGATTGATTACCTTTCATCAAGATCAAGGTTGAAAAGCCCCTTGGTCGCCACAGTTCCCGTTCCAAGGTTGAAAAGCCCCTTGGTTACCTTTCATCAAGATCGAGGTCGAAAAGCCCCTTCGTCATTACAGCTCCAGTCCCAAGGTAGAAAATCCCCTTGGTTACTATCCACATTCAGACTGAGATAGAAAAGCCTCTCAGTCACCTCAATTGTCAAGAATCATTTCAAGATTCATCAGCTATCAAGTAGGTCAAGTATTCATAATTTTCATTTTTGTCAAAAGGTAAAGCACTAGTTCTATGTTCCAAGATTTTAGATTCAAGGGCTAGGTAATCTTTGAAATAACAACCTCAATTAAATCATGGCTGCTAAAATCAATGCCTTTGTTTTACATTGACATTCGCTTTCCAAGCTCTGTCAATGAGGAGCATTTTGTAGACACTCGATTTTTTAATCAAGGTAGATGACTAGAATGACCATTCATGTACCCAAAATTCATGATTGCATTACATGCATTAATTTGTTCATTGCATATCATAAAAATGATCTTGAGGTTCTAACGGTCACGACGGTATGCTCGATTTTCAAATCGGACCGTCGGATCGAAAGATATCACATGATCAAGTTTGCACGGTCAGCATGCATTGTCTAGGTAGAGTCAACCACGTATGATTAATTTAAATTAATTCTGATTGGTAAAACAATTAAAATTAATAAATAATTTTTTGATTGGTTGATAGTTAGTGTCAAAAATAGGATTCTTTGCATGAGAATAAAAGGGATAATTGGATAACAATAAAATTGTGGATAATCTAGACTTTATCAAAAAAAAATTTAAGAGTATTTATTACAAGATAATTGTTGCTGAAAAGACCTAATTTATCCAGAAAAGAGTTTAATTTTTAGAATACAGATTAAAAATGCATCTAAGTGCAAGTCCCAGCTCAAAAAATCTCAAAAAAGGAGTCCAAAACAGACAAAAACTCAAAAGCGTCGACACTTTCAAAGTGCCGAGTGGCACAGATTTGGGCCTCGGCCCGAGGGCATTGGGTTTACATTAAAACACGTCCTTTTCGATTTTTTAGCGATAAGGACGCGTCCTAGTTCGTATTCTAATGGTCTAAGCTATTTTTTCAAGCCTTCCAGCCTTTATAAATAGAGACTAGATCTCAAAATTTAGGGGACTTTTTTGACGCTCTCACATTTCCCCTCTTTCTGACTCCCCTTTCTGGTATTTTTGCTCTTACGTTAAGGAGGTTCTGAAGGCTGTAATCTTAAGAATTTCTTTTTTGTAACCAAGGATTTTTAGGTTTCGAAGATAATTCCATAAATTTCTTTGAACCCTAAAATATTCTCTCGAGAAAAAGAGAACGTCCATGCAAGAGGTAGTTTTCCTTTACTTTTTCTTCTTCTATCTCTTTTAATTTGGTGATGCATGAATAAATGTTTGTTTAATTTTGATTTTTAAATGCTCATATCATGTGTTGTCGATATTTTCTCTATTGGAATATGTTTTTGATGTTTTTGTTGTCAAGATCTATTTTTTTGTTTCAAAAATCTGCTTGTTATCATATCTTTTTCAATCAAAAAACTGATTTGCATCTTCATTAGATGCAGATCTAAATTTTTCTCAATCAAAAAACTGATTTGCATCTTCATTGGATGCAAATCTAAATTTTTCTCAATTTAAAAAAAAAAAAAAAAAAAAACTGATTTGCATCTTCATTAGATGCAGATTTGAATTTTTCTCAATATAAAATAAAATTAAAAAATTAAAAAAAAAAAAAAAAAAAACTGATTCGCATCATCATTAGATGCAAATCTGAATTTTTCAAAATCAAAAACTAATTTGCATCTTCATTAGACGCAGATCTGAATTTTTTCAATCAAAAAACTGATTTGTATCTTCCTTAGATACAAATCTAAAATTTTTAAATCCAAAACACTAATCTACATCTTCTTTAGATATATAGATTTGAATTTTGTTAACATAGCAAATTTTGGAAAAAAAAATCATGAATAGTTTTAGTTGTTTTGCCTGATGCATGTAGCATAGGTTTATTTCATGAATATAGTTCTCTTCTAAAAAATATTTTTCTTATTTTATTTTACATAAAAACACTGATCTGATTTTTTCTAGCTCTCTACAAATCTAAATTTTTTCGTTATAAAATAGATCTGATTTTTTTTAATACAAACCAAAAAACAATTTTTCTAGTTCTCAAAAATAGATTTGATAGTTTTTTTAAAACCAAAAGACTTTGTTTTATTTAATAAACACATATCTAACTTTTCTATGCCAAAAACCTTTTTTTTTTTTACATGTACAAAATAGATCTGATTTTTCTAAACTAAATCAATTTTATTTATCACAACACAGATCTGAATTTTTTAACAAAGAAGAGGATGCATTCATAAATAGACTTATGTGATTTAGTTTTTCATGTGTGCAACATATCATTCATGTCATCCATAAAAGGGGTACATCGATCATGAGAGTCTAGAAGACCAGACTCTGTCTGGGCGGAATGGGTGCCTAACATCTTCCCATTCCGTAACCTAGCCTCTGAATTTAGTTTCTTTAGATAGATAGACCTAGGCTTTATTTTTACTTTTTATTTTGGGTAGATTGTAACTAGGACAAAAAGCCATGTATATTTGGTAGTTTGTAACTAGGACCCAAAGCCATGTAATACTCAATTTATCAAATATGTATTCTTTTTTATTCAATAAATGATAAATGAACAATTCAGTCATTTAAAGTTGTATTTACTTTTTTTTTTTTTTTTTTGTATATAAAAATAAGTGGCGACTCCACACCACTTACCCAAAAAGAGAGGTGCCCTTTAAAGCACTCGAATCTCTTTTTTTCAGAGGCTCCCAAGTTTGCGGTCTCTCACAATAGGAAGGGAATGGTTTAAGTACTAATGACAATAAAGATAACGTGAAACGATACAATGGGTCAGCTGTCAAAAGAAGCATCGTATTAATGATGCAAAAGTTGTGTTTCAGAATAATTGCTAAACTGGGAAATTCGAAGAGACAAAATTGTTCATGGCAAGAAGGAAAAAAATATATATAAGGCAGGGCCCACTGTTCAAAAGACCCACAAAAAAAAAAAAAAAAAAGAAAAAAGAAAAGAGGAGAGAAAGAAGAAACCTTTTTATTCGTATATGAACTGCTGGAGCAACTCATATGCTTAGGGGGTTGAATGTTGATGCCTATTTTGGAAAAAGGGGCCCAATGACAGAAGAATCCCAAAAATATGAAAAGAGGTGAAGAAAGAAAAATAGCAAAGTAAAAAAAACTATTAAACCTGAATGGCAGGAATAATGGTCCATGAGCTCACAAAATAACAAAGTGGCTCCAAAGAAAGCAAACGTGCCAAGGAAGCCCCCCCAAAGAGTGAAGTAGCAAGCCCATGGGAATCATGAGAAATAGAAAGAAAGCATAAAAAGGGGCCAGTGGAGCCTAAAGAAAGGAATTAGTAAATGAGATTGGTTCAAAAGGCCAATGAACCCAAAGGTAAAGGATGTGGTAATTGGGTCGGGGAAGCCCAAAAGATTTAGCAAAAGCCTATGGAAATGTAAGAAGCAAGAAAGATGAAATGGGCCAAGGATGCCCCAAAGAATGGAACAGGCCAGGGATGCCTAAAGGAATAAAATGGGCCGGGGAAGCCCAAGATGTTATATGAACTGACCCAGCAGGAATATTGGGCAATATAAACTAAAGGAAGGAATAACACATGAAAATGGCATGGCAGACACTTCAACCCACGGGCCCAGAGGAAGTCCAGCAAACAAAGTTAAATGATATCATGGTAGAAACAACGTAGTGGAGTGTCAAGAGCACCAACCAGCCCACGACAAAGGATGAAAGGAAACATGGGCCGAGTTAAAGAAGAGGAAACCCACACCAAGCAATGTACAACCCAAAGAAAGAATACAACAGAGTGAATGACGACCTAATGACTCATCCACGCCACAAGAGTTAAACAAGCAGTAGAACGCGCAATAGAATCAGACAAACCTGCAGGCAATGGCAAACGCATGAATGCCAAAATGGCAATGGACTCGTATGGGAGTGGAGCACACACACAAGACTCAAGCACCACCTACTTGTATCCAGCCAATACAGGGGAGGTGAGCTATGGGTCAGAGGTAAGAGAGGGTATGGTCTAGCACTGGGGAGAAAGGGGAGCCTATTTTGGGGTTCCCGCTCAAGCTCTTTTGGGGAAAATCTCCTGCTAGGATGACATCCCACCCGAAAGAGGAAAACATGAGCTGGAATCATTAGGTGCATGCTATAGAGGTTGGTAAGGGAGAAACCCAGCCCTTATCCAGATAACTGCCAAGGGAAGCAAGAAAACAAAACAAAACTACTTTTTTCTGGGAATGAAGCGTGGCATGACCAACACAGGGTAGTGGTGGTGGCTGGGCAGCTAGCAAATTAGTGGAGCAGTCGGGGAAGGACATCCACAATAGGCCAAAGTAGTTGAGGGGCAAAAATGGTAAATCTTATCATGGCAGACAATATAAAAAGGCCCTAGTTGTGCACAATAAACAACAATAAGGAACGGGAGAGAACACGGAAAATGGAGAAGTAGAGGAGAGGAAACGAAGAAAATTAGATAACCGAAATTGAGGAAGAAAATAAGAGTGATAGGGGTGAAAAGCATGCACCAGTAGGCTACCCACTTCTCTCCCTCTCAATAGCCCACTCTCTAGCAAGTTAAGAATCTGAGATTAAGCCCCTTAGGTCCATTTTCCAAAGTGAGTAATTTCTATGGCAGGATTCCCCTTTGAGGTTATCTACATTGGAGATTGGTTCCCTTCTTGGACTTGAATCTGCCAAGGAGCCAAGTTTAGCAGACTAGTCCTCTTCCTTCTTTTGTTAAGATTGATCAATGACTAATGTTATTTTCTTGTTATTAATTTACTCCTATCATAATTACATTACCATATTTTCCCTCTGTGGAATTGTTTAAGCATTATCGTAGTTAGTAGCAAGTACTTTAGTTAAAACATTTTAGTTATCCTGTTGTATTATGTTTCTCCTGCTATAACTTTTTTGTGACAATATTTCTTGCTGTGGGTATGTGACTCCACCAAGATTCCTACTAGGGGTTCTAACTTGCGCACAAGTTTGCCTAAGGTGAGTTTCAATTAAGCCAGTCCTGACTCTCCTACCCCAAAATCATTGGGCCGTAGTACGGCAAGAGCAATTCAGCGCAGGACACAAAAAAGCCCACCACACACAGCTACACAATTTCCAACAACCTTGCCTAATTGCCCCAACAAATGTAGAGACATACCCAGGGGTGGAGCTAGAAGTGGCGAGGGGGGGCCTAGCCCCCCCCCCCCCCTTGAGTTTTGAAAAATTCCTCCAATAGTAGTAAAAGGGAAAATAAAAAATAAATAAAACCTTAAAAATTAGGAAAAACTTAATCACTGGCCCCCTAAGATTTTTGACAAAAAACACATATAGCAATTTCAGTTCTAAAAAATCCAGCCCATTCTTTGGCCCATAAACAATTTTGAAAAAAAAAAAAAAAAAAAACTCAAATCCCTTGTAAATTAGGACTCCAAAATCAGAATAAATACACAAAAACACAACCCAAACTTCCTAACCTCAAAGATCCAAACTTCAGGAGGCTCATTGCCGTTTGTAAAAAAAATTAAAAAATTAAAAAATTGCTTTTATGCCGCCAATTGCAACCGAGCAAGTGGCCATGACAGCCACCAACAAATTAGCCCCACATGACATTTACGCCACCTCCACACTCCACAGCTCCGCCTTCGCTGCAATCTTTGGTCTAGTATGAGTTTCTCACTCTCTCTATCTATGTTCTATTGTCTACAACTCTAACTGTATTGTTTTTAGACTAAGTACCCATTTGTTTCAGCGTTTGAAGCCCAAAAGTTGCGTTTTCAAAAAAGCCAGCCCAAAAATAGTGTTTGGTTAGTATAAAATGCAACTTTTTGGAAAAAGTTGCGTTTTATATTTGTGAAGAGAACGCGCGTTTGAGTTATGGAGCTCTGATGGTCCATTTTGTTAAAAGTTCGTGGGCGTTTAATATATCCGTTGGGGGCGAGTTGGCAATTACCAAATTGCCCTTCAATAAAGGGCAAGGTGTCTTCAGAGTCTCATGCAGTGCCTCTCATTCCTCTCAGCTCATCTCTCTGCTCTGCGCAAGCTAGCTCCCTCACGCCTTTCATCTCTTCTCTCAGCTCCACCCTCTCCATGCTGCTACAAGCCTCTCCTTGCGCGTAAGTCTCTCTTTTCTTTTGTCACCCGTTGAAAATCTTCTTCCTCTTCTTCTTCTTTCTTCGTCTTCTTCAACGGGCCTTCCTCTGTAATTTTTTTTTTTTTAATTTTATTTGTCTAATTTGATCTGAGAAATACATTTTGAAGGTAGAGTTTTGATCAACAATACACCAAGCAACACCGATTTGCTACCAAAAACCACCAGGTACCAACACTGATCTGAAATTTTTTTTTTTTTTTTTTTTTACCTATCAAAAAAAAATTTCAGATCTTGCATGCTTTGTTCTTGCTAAAGATCTATTTGTTCTCTTGCCGAGTACTGAAAAAAATTTGTGGGTACATGCTTTGTAATTTTTTTTTATTTTGTGGATGCTCTGTCTTAAGTTATGCGATATCTGATTTGAGTATTTTAGCATGATTTGGGTATTTTAGAAATATAAAGAATGAGAAAGAAAGAAGAATTTTCAGAAGAAATATAAATATTTTTCACGCTGGTTGTCACAGAAGAATAGAAGAATTTTTCTAGTTGACTTTAACTTGATTATGGCAGAGCTTGTTCAGGTCACACATAACGTTTTCATTCTCATTTCTCACTCATCAATTATGCTCTTTTGTTGTTGTTTCAACAGAAAATGTTTTCCAGAAAATCAGCCTATTTTGTTTGGGTGTTTGGTTGTGACCTTGAAAATAGGCAGAATTTATTTGTCGTGGTTTGTTGAGTATGTGACATTCTGGAATATTGGGCTTGTTTTCTGTTGAATTACGTTTTCCAGTGTACCAAACACCAAAAAAAAATACCATATGATTGTAATGCAGCCCAGATATAGTCACCAATGACTAAATAGTTTACATATGATATAATTTTGTTCTATCACAGATGAAATTTAATTACTGAGATTAAGAAATGAGAAGTGCGTGTGGTGCTAATGAGAAGTGCGTGTGTTGCTGCATGGTGAGAAGCTGTAGGGTGTGCGTGGGCTGCTGATGTGGGGTGCATCTGCTGCTGATGGGGCATGCGTGTGCAGACACATGCATGCCCCATCAGCAGCAGACGCACCCCACATTAGCAGCCCACGCACACCCCATCAGCACCCCACACAAGTTTTTGTGTTTTAATGTTGATTATTAGTTATTTAATTATCTGGGTTTTTAAGGTTGTGGTTGAAAGTCTTTTGCTTGATATGAATTTTAAAGTTTTAGTTATGTTATGGGGTTATATTTATTTTTATGTTTTCTAGTACTAAGTGGTAGCTTGAGTTTTTTGGGTTGGTTTTTGTGGTTTTTGTTGATTATTAGTTATGTGATTTTCTGGGTTTTGAATGCTTTGGTGTAAGAATTTATTGCTTAGTTTAAGAATTGAGGTTTAAGCTATACATTTTCAGTTGGTGTGTCAAAGTTGATCCATTTATTGTGTCTTATGGTTGCTTAACTCTATAGATGGGTAAAAACACCACTTCCAACTCCGAGGCAAACAAAACAAGAGCATTATGGGGAGATCCAAGTTGGACAACTACTTTTTGTAACCTTTTTGTGGAAGAGATTGAAGATGGGAATAAAGGATTCTTTACTGCCTTAAGTGCCAAAGGTTCTTCTCATAGCAATCACTCCATTTTTGCTGATTTAGTGTACCTTCAAAGAAGTGTATATGTTAGGGAAGAGCCTAGAACAAGAGAAAGGTATGTCAAAAATAAAGATTTATCATTCTTTGGTCGGAGAGATATGTGAGCATGAAATAAAGATTGCACCTTGAAAAATATTGGTCAGATCAACGTAATCCAATTACCTGTCTATTACTTGTGTTTTTTCAAATATTAGTGGTTGCTTCGCTTCATAATAATACAAAAAAAAAATAAAAAGTTGTATTTATCTGTTCTACCAATATAAATATAACTAGTATGTAACCCCGTGCTACCGCACATGACTGGTTAATTGTAATGATGCTATTGGTCAATTTTTTTGTTTTTGTTTTGTTTTTATTTTTTTGGGTTTATCACACGGATGATAGAATTAAATCAAACAATGAAAAATATATATTGCATTTTATTATTTAAGTAATGCTATTGGTCTTTTTTTTCTTTTTTTTGGTTTATCATACATAGGATAGCATTAAATAAAACAATGAATAAAAAAAAAAAGAATATTGCATTTTATTATTTAAGTGATGCTACAATGAAGAAAAAAGAGAATATTGCATTTTATTATTTAAAATATATAAAGGGACATTATAAAATAAAAACTGATTATTGAGCTTGGAATCTTCTTGGAGGCGTCAATGAAGCGCTAATGTATGAGAGTGTGAAGTAAGGAAGAGTGGGATTGAACATTGTGTTTGAACCCGGCCTTGCTTTGAGAAATCCGTAAGGAGGAGGAGAGGGTAGTGTGTGGATCAGTTGGTAGAGGTTGAGAGAGGAGGAGACATGGGATGACGATATGGAATTATGAGGAGATGATGTTTTGCTTTTATAGTCTTTCTCATTGGACTCCTTGGTTCTGGTTGTGGGATTAGAAGAGTTCCAGACTCTATTGAGATCACTCATAAAAATGTGCAGGTGAGATGTTCTTGCTTAGGCCAATGAGTATTATCATTGTGGTTTTCTTGGCTTCCGTGTTAAATGTTAATACATCATTTATTTGGGCACAAAAATTAGAAAATGTAGATAAGATACATGACACAAAATTGGAGACAAAATTGGAGTCCAATTTATAATCTCCATAAAAGTGTGCAGGTAAGATGTTCTTGCTTAGGCTAATGAGCATTATCATTGTGGTTTTCTTGGCTTCCGTGTTAAATGTTAATGCATCATTTATTTGGGCACAAAAATTAGAAAAATTAGATAAGATACATGACACAAAATTGGAGTCAAATTTATAATCTAATTAGAATTTTTTTTTTTTTTTTTTTGAGTTTTGGTTAGGACAAGTGGCGCAAAATTGAGAATCCAATTGAAATCTAATTAGATTTTCTCTCTGCTTCAACTATTATTATATACTAGTATGTAACCCCGTGCTACCGCACGGGACTGATTAATTGTAATGATGCTATTGGCCAATTTTTTTGTTTTTGTTTTTTTGGGTTTATCACACGGATGATAGAATTAAATCAAACAATGAAAAATATATATTGCATTTTATTATTTAAGTAATGCTATTGGTCCTTTTTTTTTTTTTTTTGTTTATCATACATAGGATAGCATTAGATAAAACAACGAATAAAAAAAAGAGAATATTGCATTTTATTATTTAAAATATATAAAGGGACATCAAAAAATAAAAACTGACAATTGAGATTGGAATCTTCTTGGAAGCGCTAATTTATGAGAGTGTGAAGCAAGGAAGAGTGGGATTGAACATTGTGTTTGAACCCGGCCTTGATCTGAGAAATCCATAAGAAGGAGGAGAAGGTAGTGTGTGGATCTAGTTGGTTGATAACCTCAAAGGGGAATCCTGCCATAGAAATTACTCACTTTGGAAAATGGACCTAAGGGGCTTAATCTCAGATTCTTAACTTGCTAGAGAGTGGGCTATTGAGAGGGAGAGAAGTGGGTAGCCTACTGGTGCATGCTTTTCACCCCTATCACTCTTATTTTCTTCCTCAATTTCGGTTATCTAATTTTCTTCATTTCCTCTCCTCTACTTCTCCATTTTCCGTGTTCTCTCCCGTTCCTTATTGTTGTTTATTGTGCACAACTAGGGCCTTTTTATATTGTCTGCCATGATAAGATTTACCATTTTTGCCCCTCAACTACTTTGGCCTATTGTGGATATCCTTCCCCGACTGCTCCACTAGTTTGCTAGCTGCCCAGCCACCACCACTACCCTGTGTTGGTCATGCCACGCTTCATTCCCAGAAAAAAGTAGTTTTGTTTTGTTTTCTTGCTTCCCTTGGCAGTTATCTGGATAAGGGCTGGGTTTCTCCCTTACCAACCTCTATAGCATGCACCTAGTGATTCCAGCTCATGTTTTCCTCTTTCGGGTGGGATGTCATCCCAGCAGGACATTTTCCCCAAAAAAGCTTGAGCGGGAACCCCAAAATAGGCTCCCCTTTCTCCCCAGTGCTAGACCATACCCTCTCTTACCTCTGACCCATAGCTCACCTCCCCTGTATTGGCTGGATACAAGTAGGTGGTGCCTGAGTCTTGTGTGTGTGCTCCACTCCCATACGAGTCCATTGCCATTTTGGCATTCATGCGTTTGCCATTGCCTGCAGGTTTGTCTGATTCTATTGCGCGTTCTACTGCTTGTTTAACTCTTGTGGCGTGGATGAGTCATTAGGTCGTCATTCACTGTGTTGTATTCTTTCTTTGGGTTGTACATTGCTTGGTGTGGGTTTCCTCTTCTTTAACTCGGCCCATGTTTCCTTTCATCCTTTGTCCGTGGGCTGGCTGGTGCTCTTGACACTCCACTACGTTGTTTCTACCATGATATCATTTAACTTTGTTTGCTGGACTTCCTCTGGGCCCGTGGGTTGAAGTGTCTGCCATGCCATTTTCATGTGTTATTCCTTCCTTTAGTTTATATTGCCCAATATTCCTGCTGGGTCAGTTCATATAACATCTTGGGCTTCCCCGGCCCATTTTATTCCTTTAGGCATCCCTGGCCTGTTCCATTCTTTGGGGCATCCTTGGCCCATTTCATCTTTCTTGCTTCTTACATTTCCATAGGCTTTTGCTAAATCTTTTGGGCTTCCCCGACCCAATTACCACATCCTTTACCTTTGGGTTCATTGGCCTTTTGAACCAATCTCATTTACTAATTCCTTTCTTTAGGCTCCACTGGCCCGTTTTTATGCTTTCTTTCTATTTCTCATGATTCCCATGGGCTTGCTACTTCACTCTTTGGGGGGGCTTCCTTGGCACGTTTGCTTTCTTTGGAGCCACTTTGTTATTTTGTGAGCTCATGGACCATTATTCCTGCCATTCAGGTTTAATAGTTTTTTTTACTTTGCTATTTTTCTTTCTTCACCTCTTTTCATATTTTTGGGATTCTTCTGTCATTGGGCCCCTTTTTCCAAAATAGGCATCAACATTCAACCCCCTAAGCATATGAGTTGCTCCAGCAGTTCATATACGAATAAAAAGGTTTCTTCTTTCTCTCCTCTTTTCTTTTTTCTTTTTCTTTTTTTTTTTTTTGTGGGTCTTTTGAACAGTGGGCCCTGCCTTATATTTTTTTTTTTTCCTTCTTGCCATGAACAATTTTGTCTCTTCGAATTTCCCAGTTTAGCAATTATTCTGAAACACAACTTTTGCATCATTAATACGATGCTTCTTTTGACAGCTGACCCATTGTATCGTTTCACGTTATCTTTATTGTCATTAGTACTTAAACCATTCCCTTCCTATTGTGAGAGACCGTAAACTTGGGAGCCTCTGAAAAAAAGAGATTCGAGTGCTTTGAAGGGCACCTCTCGTTTTGGGTAAGTGGTGTGGAGTCGCCACTTATTTTTATATACAAAAAAAAAAAAAAAAAAAGTAAATACAACTTTAAATGACTGAATTGTTCATTTATCATTTATTGAATAAAAAAGAATACATATTTGATAAATTGAGTATTACATGGCTTTGGGTCCTAGTTAGGCTGCTGATGTGGGGTGCATCTGCTGCTGATGGGGCATGCGTGTGCAGACACATGCATGCCCCATCAGCAGCAGACACACCCCACATTAGCAGCCCACGCACACCCCATCAGCACCCCACACAAGTTTTTGTGTTTTAATGTTGATTATTAGTTATTTAATTATCTGGGTTTTTAAGGTTGTGGTTGAAAGTCTTTTGCTTGATATGAATTTTCAAGTTTTAGTTATGTTATGGGGTTATATTTATTTTTATGTTTTCTAGTACTAAGTGGTAGCTTGAGTTTTTTGGGTTGGTTTTTGTGGTTTTTGTTGATTATTAGTTATGTGATTTTCTAGGTTTTGAATGCTTTGGTGTAAGAATTTATTGCTTAGTTTAAGAATTGAGGTTTAAGCTATACATTTTCAGTTGGTGTGTCAAAGTTGATCCATTTATTGTGTCTTATGGTTGCTTAACTCTATAGATGGGTAAAAACACCACTTCCAACTCCGAGGCAAACAAAACAAGAGCATTATGGGGAGATCCAAGTTGGACAACTACTTTTTGTAACCTTTGTGTGGAAGAGATTGAAGATGGGAATAAAGGATTCTTTACTGCCTTAAGTGCCAAAGGTTGGAGCAATTTGGTAATCAAATTCTGTGATGAGACCGGTCTAAACTATGATAAGGAACAATTAAAATGTAGGTGGGATGTATTAAAAGCAGATTGGAGAATGTGGGAAAAATTGAAGGGTCTTGACACAAATTTAGGTTGGGATGCAGTGAAGGGAACAATTGATGCTAGTGATGATTGGTGGGACATGAAGTTGAAGGTGAGTTGAGCATTTTATTAATATGTAGTTAGCTTGAAATAGTTATGTATATTATTGTAACTAGTATGTAACCTGTGCTACCACACGAGAATGGTTAATTATAGTAATACTATTGGTCAATTTCTTTTTTGTCTTTTTGGGTTTATCACAAGGAGGATAGAATTAGATAAAACAATAAAAATATATATTGCATTTTATTATTTAGGTGATGCTATTGGACCTTTTTAAAGCAAACTAAATGTAAAACTTAAAGCAATGGGAAACAAACTATTTTCCCTAAGTTAATTTTTTCAATCCTCATAAATATTTAGATTCATGATTTTTTTAAATTTGTACTTTCATCAAGCCACTAAACCGCATGATGAAAAAGAAACAGGAATAATAACGAAGTCTATATTGTCATCAATCAAATACAATTAGTTCATATTAATCTTCTCCAAAAATTGCTAAATCCATCAACTCCTTTGGCTTTGGAACTGAACAATGTAGTCAGTGAACCATCCAAAACCCCATGAACCATGGCTACCCCTTCCCTTTTTCTTGCCAGCAAACTCAAAGCAGAGTCTCTAGCAAATGCAAAACTCAAATCTCTGGCTATATCTTATGCCCTTCCTGCTGGAACCCCATATACCGTCTAAAAATCAATGTTACCATTAGTAGGAGTACAAAGGGAGTCATCATAAGCATATTCAAAGGGATTTTGAAGTGAAACTTCAACTAAAATATCCTAAACTGATTATCATAATATAATAACATGATATAGAGATTCTATATTAATTTGAAGAAGGCAATAAGACTTATAGCAAAACAATGACTTTTCTATCACTAAGACCCTTTCCCATCTTTATTGCAGTAGCTTATGCTACATCAGATGAAATCCCTACCTGAAACAAAAATGCTCTCACATTCACCACAGAATTGGAAAACCAAAAAGTCCAACAAGTAACAACTAAGAACTTTAGAAATTATGTGTTTAACCAATAAAATGAGTAAAGAATTTTTTTAGTTGAGGATTGGAAAAAGGGGCAACTATGGCTACCAAAACTTTTGGAATAAAACTTGAACATAATTAAATCAATGAGTTTAGCATAAAACTCCTAAAAAGCAAAGAAAATAATACTATTGATAATTCGATTCTAACTCTTTATTTAATATCATGGTGTTCCCAGATGTGGTTGGTGTATTGGAATCTATTGGAGTCATTGAAATATTCACCTCCAACACATAGCAAGTTTTTACACAGTTGCATCATCAAATCTTGTACCTTGAAAATTTACAAAAATCCATTTCTAAATCTCCTTCATATCATGTTCTATTTTTTATGCATTCTATTAGAGATAGAAAGAGACTCACCAAATTTTTCATAAGCAGAAGAATTGTTAGTGTATTGTGCTGTAAGATAGATTGGTAAACAACCTATTGGGAAGATTTCTGTGACAACTTCTTGGGTATCACCATAACCAATGACCCTATGGAACAATAATGGAGAATTAGGAAATAATAACAATACATTTTGCAAGGAAAATAAAAAGGATTTTTTTTTTTGTTTGCTAATAATACTTACTGTAACAGCATCTATTTCATTCCCTCCAATTTCTCCAATCATGAATATGGCTAAATTAAGTTTCTTAGCACAATCTATCAAACACTAAAGAAACAATAAAGAAAAAAAGAAAAAATGTAAATAATAAATTTAACTTTGTATTAAAAGCTTAATTCAAATGATAGGCTAACCATCAACATTGTGATAGATCCCATTGAAATATGTGAACATCCAATCCAGTTGAACATTGAGAGAGCTTCTAGTAGCTAGCTATGAAATATTCTTTTTTGCAATAAATATGTCAGTTATATTTGTTGTTTATGCAATACAATTTATATTTTAGGCATATTCTAAGCATATTTGTTGATAGATCAATTAGGTATTTGTCAGTTATATTATAGGCATGTAGTTTATACAATACAATTAAATTTTAGTAATGGCCTATTACAAACCTTAATGAAACTAACGACACCTTAAATCTGCCAGGTTTAAAATGGTCTAAAGGAATGTATATGACACTGATAGAGTTACTGGTTAATAAGAGAAAGCATCGCTGATAGCTCAAAAGAACTTTAATCTGCTTATAAGTAGAGTATAAGGTCTTAACCTTTGGTGCTCCTTCTTTCTGTAGTAGTACGTGCCTCCCCTCTCTTTGTGCCTCCATAATCCTCTTCTTTTATAGTGAAGAACCCTAATTCCTTGTCTGCCATTGACAGAGAGAGAAAGATCTATCAAGGATTTTAGAAAGAACCCACCTCATCTCTGTAGAGAAAGGAATTGACAAATATAAATCCAAAATACTTGAAATCAAAAAATACGAATAACCAAAAAATATTAAATAAGAATAACCACAGCTGAAAAGCATTCATCATTAATCCTAAGAGATGCCTTTCAAATTTCATAGCATTCATTGAAACAGAGGGGAGCTGTATTTCTAATTTGCGTTTGATTATTGTAGAAGGGGAGGTGAACCTGTAAATAGGCAAGTCTGATATTTAAAGAAGAGCAAAAGGTTTTATTTAGCCAAAAAATAAATAAATAAGTAAAATAAGAGAAATCGGTGCAATTATTTTTAAAAGAATTCTACAATTCTTATCCACATTAATTACAAATCGGTGCAATTCTTATCCATAAAGAGAAAATTATTGTAATTAATGAATA
Organism: Quercus ilex subsp. ballota; assembly: GCA_032727855.1. Classification (NCBI taxonomy): domain Eukaryota; kingdom Viridiplantae; phylum Streptophyta; class Magnoliopsida; order Fagales; family Fagaceae; genus Quercus; species Quercus ilex. Next base: position 27,240,578 of record CM064914.1, on the reverse strand, counting down.
ACCCTTTGAAATGCACCTCCTTTGGAAAAGAAAATAAGAATTGTATTTAGCCAAAAAATAAATAAATAAATAAAATAAGAGAAATCGGTGCAATTCTTTTTAAAAGAATTCTACAATTCTTATCCACATTAATTACAAATCGGTGCAATTCTTATCCATAAAGAGAAAATGATTGTAATTAATGAATAACCCTTTGAAATGCACCTCCTCTGGAAAAGAAAATAAGAATTGTAGACCTCTTTTCCATAATTCCATCCATGCGTGCATCCGTGCGCCACTTCTTTTCCAAAATTGGTGCATTTCATCGGTCTAAAAAAAGTCAAATAAAAATGATTGTAATTAATGTGGTCTTTTTGGTTTTCGATGTTAATAACACATTTGCACAAATATTTAAAAAGTAACATGGTAAAGATGACGCAAAATTGGACTCCAAAAAGAGCACAGCGTTAATTTGACTGAAATTGGTGTGTACACGTGGCACATAATTAGAGTTCTAATTTAGAATTCAATTTCACACTCTCTCTGCTTCACCTATTATAATATATATAAATATGAGTGAAATGACAATTACATTTTGTAGGAAGTACCCAAAGCTTCAAAATTTCGACATAAAGGTCCACAGAATCTACAACAACTTGATAGAATGTTTAGGAATGTTACAGCAACTGAAGCAGAATTCATGTAGTACAATTTTTTACATTTTTATGTAGTACAATTTAAACTTGGATTATTGGTATGTATTTTATTATCTTTTTACATTTTTATGTAGTACAATTTAAACTTGGATTATTGATATGCATTTTATCATCTTTTTACATTTTCATTTTGTGCTTCATGATGATGAAAATTATTTAGATTTAATTAATATTGATAAGAAGTCATTAATGATAATAACAAATAATTATGACAAAAAGAAAAATTGCCCAAACATTATTAAAATAATACCAATAATATATATTTATTATTATTATTATTATTTTTTAGTAAGTATATGAAGTAGTTCATTTAAGTATGAAATAAACTCACATCCAAAAAAAAAAGTATGAAATAAACTCCCTTATATATACATTGTCCTTTTTGGTAATTTACTCCTCAAACTGCCACTTTTATAAGTGCTAGCCAAACACTCATTTTTTTCAAAAAGCACTTTTTAACAGTTTTTACCAAACACTCAGCTTTTTGAAAATGCATTTTTTCATTATGCACTTTTTGAAAACTCAACTTTTTTTATTATGCACTTTTACAAAAAACTGAACCAAACTCACCCTTTATCTCTTTAATATAGCCCATAATTTATATTCTTTTATAAATAAAAAAATTGTCATCTGACAAACATAATACAACACGTCCACAGTCAACTCCTAGTTTTTTTAGTTAATGTCTTTTAAAACATTAAAAATATTTTTTTTTAAATAAAGAAATTATTTGTAACTTTAAAATTTATTGGTTAGTTGTTGAATGCTTGTATACATAGTATTTGTCTATTGTGTCTAATGATTGTAAATTATTGACTATATGATGACATAATAATTTCAAAAAAAAATTTATTGTAATATTTTTAAAAAATAATAATTTTGTGTATTTTTTTTTATAGTTTAATAAATAAATATTTATTTAGAAGTTTCAGTTTTTTTATCTTTTTACTTTTGCAAATAATTTCATGTCTTGACTCCGTCTTTGCTAGAAAAACACGTGCTCCATGTCTGGTAGGGTAGCCTGGACAGTGATTTTCTAAATTCAAGTGCAAAAGCTAGATTGATTAATTCCCTAAAAAGAAAAGTACATATCAAATACTGCCCAAAAAACCTTGATGTCAAATGAACGGCTGTGAAAACACTGCTAAAAAATCTTCATGTCCTGCCTCATACAAGAAGCATGATGCGTAACAGTAACAATTTAAGTAGTCCATGTAGGCCATATATATATAAACTGGTAAATTTTTTAAAAATAGTCATTGTTTATCCTTAAGCCTAGGACAATTCAAATTGATGGTGTTAAAAAATTTAGTTTTTAGCAATTTAAAAATTCATTTATCCATCTCATTTATAAAAAAAAAAATCATTTTATCTATTTTAAGTTATTTTAACAAAAAAAAATCCACACCTACTACCGGCCACAACCATCGAAAACAAAACCAGAAAAGAAACACACATAAGTGGACCAACCACCACAACCTACTAACCATGAGACTGTCCCCTTGGAAAATATTCCTGACTCCGCCACTTAAGACCATGAGAAACTAAGCAAGTGCACTACCCTTTTGACATAGACATCTAGACATTGTTTGTTTTTCACAAAGATACGAAGACAGGTTTCACCCTCTTCTCCTGGCAGGTAAAATATATTCTTGGTTCAGTTTATTCTCTTTGAAAAAAAATTATACAAAATAACATTTAACAAATTCCCAAATCAACAATATACCAATAAGGGAAAAAAAATCCAAAAAGGAAAAAATAATAATAATAAAAAGACAAACAAATTCTTTGTCAACCAAGAATCCTTTCCAATTAGAAGTACTCCTCATAATGAAAAAATAAGAAGAAGAAGAAGAAAAAAAAAAAAGCTTTATTGCTTTAACATAAATCTGCCGTTGAAGGGAAAAAAAAAACCTTAGTTCTTCGTCGCCACCACGAGCTGCTTCTAGCCTCCACTCAGTGACTGGCGCCGACTCTGTCCACATATCAATTGGCACTGGTATCTCTCTCTCATTCTCTTTCTTTGTCCCTATTTGTATTTGTCTTCTTATTTATGTTTAAGGTGAATAGCTGTGTGTATATCTATGTTACATTATTATTATTTTTATTATATTCCAATTTAATAGCAGATTTGTGTTAACTTAGTCTAATTTTATATGCTATTTTTGAAAATAAATAAATAATTTAAAATTTACTTTAAAATAGTTAAAATATTTTCAAGCAAAATAACAAAAAGTTATTTATTTTCTCAGATTACTATAATTTGAAATGATTTTTTTTTTTAAAATGAATGCACATTGATACAATTATACATGCATAGTACATATGACAATAAGAGATGATCATCCTAGTAATTAAAAAACTCAATAGATAAAAAATCGAGATTATAATAAAAATATAATTTTTTTGATATTTAATAAAAATAGGAAACCATGGAATTTAAAATATTTATTTTTATAATAACACACTTAAGTATTTATAAAAATCCTTGATACAAGTAATACAGAAAGAAAAAGTTTTAAACTTTAATAAAATTGATGCATATTTATACAAATATGATCGTGTGTATTTGAATACAAAATTTAATTTGTTGGTATTGCTTATATGGTGAAAATTGGTTATAAAATATTCTTGTACCTAGAAAAGGTAAAGTAAAAACTGATGGCAAACACATTCATGTATTTTGTACTTAATTTAATTATAAATAATATTTTTTTCAGAGTATTTTTGTTTTATATGATAAATAAATTTTTTTATTTTTAAATTGCATACATGTAACATACAATATATAATATTCGTCTTTTACTAACCATGGAATGAATTATAATATTGTTTATCTTATACGGGTATGTATGTGTGTGGGTATCTTTATAATTAAGTTATAGCTAACCTAGCATGTACCCCAATCATGTGTAGCCTATCACTTTAAAATATTACTCAAATTACAAAGGAAAAAAAAGAAGCAAAAATAATTAAATTTATGGAGTTGAGTGGCAACTAAATTGAATTTACCCCAAAATGAAAAGAAAAATTATAATTCATGGAGATTATATTAGGAATAGTAATTATTATTACTTGAAATAAAAGATGTTGCAATGAAATAACCATATTCTTATTCATAAATGTGGTTGTTACATATAAAATGTTTTATAAAACATGATGCATAAAGAAAGTCTTTAAAGTTTATACTTTTTTGAAAATATATTAATTTTAAAAGTTGTTATATGTATTAAAGAATAACTATTACTTCCTTGCTTCTTCTTTTTTATGTGATATTGCTTATATTTTAGAAAAGAATAATTATTCCTCAATTTAAAAAATAATTATTCCTTACAATAAACTAAATAACTAAGCTACGAACCTTTACATTTTTTAGTGACAAATTCGTTATGACGTGTGAATATATATATATATATATTATATATTTATTTATTTATGTATATATTTCTTGCTACTAATTAAAAATCATAGGAAGTTTAAAGCAGTTAGCAAAAAATAGTGTTACCCTAGCAACAAATTAGGACTTACATCAAAGAGTTAAACATAGGAATGATAATGATTTGGCCAAAACTTCAGTTTGGTTAAATCAATGTTGCATCCTTCCAATGCAAGGCTTGGAAGTTTAGTATGTCCTCCACTCCTCTTTGTGCTATGTGCAAGTCTGACTTCTAAATTTCTGCATGCATGATCATACTGTCTCATACCCTCTTTTCAACTTATTTTATCACAATCGACTAGTATATCCAGTAGCATTATTGATTATTAGTAATAAAAATAAATAAATAATAACGTGATCATAGTTTTCTCCTAAATAGTTTACCATGGAGTGCCTATAAACAACTTAAGTGAACAAGGAATGAATGAGTACAATAATGAATCAATAAATCTTCCTTGCTTGGCCGTACAGTATTTATTTTATCACTCCACAAGTATAAGTGCTTGTGGGATGTGGGGTGTGGAGAGTAAGGGCTGAAGTTCAAGTCTCTAGAAGGGGGCTTTATACACATATACACTTATATTAGGTTATAGTAAAATTTCTATCTTGTATAAATAAAAAAATAAATAAAAAAGAAAAAGAAAAAGATTGTTGCTTTCCAAAGTTTATACACCCTTGCGGTATTAAAGGAAAAAAAAAATTCTAATATCACTAGGCATACTTTAATGGTGTATACAAATCTCTATTGAAAACCCTAATTTTTCTTGTAGTTAATTAAACCCTTTTATTACAAAGAATAAGCTTTCTAAGTTGCTACAAGTCATGGATGAGCTGCTTCAATCATCAAGGAAAATATTCAATTACATAATTATATTTCTTATATATTAACGCAAACGGCTCACTTGTATTATTCACCCAATAGAAAGTAAGATTTTACTTCCCTGTACAGAAGACATAGTAATAAGGGTGAAACTTTCATACAAAAATTCATTAAATATTTGGTTAATAAATCAATCTTCTTGAGTTATTATGAGAGAGAGAGAGAGAGAGAGAGAGAGAGAGATTTGCTCCTAGTATGATGCCTATGAAAGAGATTCACTATATTTAAGTATGCAACTTTTCTGATTTATTTATTTATTTTGCAATATATATTCACAAATTGATTTTTCTACATATTTTTCAATGCAGTAGCCTTTGGTGATCATAACTAGAGGACCTGATCATGATGCGACTAGGCTCAATGATAACTTTACAACCTGTTTGTTTTTTATTTCTTCTGGTAAGTCTTCAAGTCGTGGCAGTGTGTTAGGATTTGGTATTTTACATGCTTACAAAAACTATTGAAACCAAAAGAAAATACACATTCTTACTACTTCTTGGGTATTGGATTTGTTTGTACTGTGTATAGGGTTTTAAAAGATGTTACTTATTTTTTTCAGTCTTTTTCTCTATAAACAATTTTTTCCCTTCACCCTTGGTTTGAAGAATAACATGAGAAAAATAATTTTAAGCATTTGTAAGTAATCCCCTACTCTAAAGTATGTTTTTATCTAAATGGTTTATGTGATTTTCTTTCTTCTTCTTTTTTTTTTTTTTTATCAAATTGTGATTGCATTCACACATTCTGTCAAACCCTCAATGCAGGCATTTGCTGTGATGCTTCTTCCTACTGCATTGATCCCATGTTGGTATTCTATGTTCAGTCGTGTTGAGCATCAAGTGAATTTGAACTCTCATGACTTCCATTCCAATATGCAATCTGAATTTGAGAACACAGCCAAGTTCTTACATCCAATAAATTCATCAGCAACAAGTTTAGCAGGAGTTTTAAGGTTGCCCCTCAATGAAACTATACTCTCATTCTCTAAGATTGAGACTAAGGTTGGTATCCATATTCTTCTCTCACAAAGATCATTTAAGTAGTTAAATGATTACTTTCAATAAGAAACAACTAGATATTTCATAATATTATTTTTTATTTAATTTACAGGTGGCTCCTATATTATTTCAAGCATGGTCTACAATTCCATACTTATCTCAAATTTCATATACTGGGTTAGAAGGTCTATATTTCTCATACTACACTAGTCAGAATCAAACTCTTGCGGTGTACTCTAACTCTTCATATAGTCCTAGATGGAGTGCTCCAAATGTAAAAAAGAACCTTAATTGTTACATGCAACATGTGAATCATGAGTCAGGAGAATTAGATGGAAACTCCATTGAATGCCCTCCCTTGAATTTGGTCAATAAAAGATGGTTTCAAGAAGCCTTGAATAGTACCAATGGATATGCCTCATTGGAAACTGGATGGAATAAGTCTCAAGATCTTATACTACTTAGCTCAGCGAGAATTAATGGAGAAGGAGTTATCTCTCTAGGGTTCTCGGTCAAAGCACTAACCGCCCATTTTACTAGTATAGATCGTCAGGGTGGGAGCTTGTATTTGGCTACCAAAGATGGGAAAGTGCTTATAGAAGAGCTCAAAAACACTCATATGGTTCTTGCTGGTAATATAGTTTCTGTCCAATTGAAGAAACCAAATGGGGAACCAGAAGTTCTTGGGAATGTTTCCTGTAACATCAAAGATGGCTCATCAATAGCTTCTAATTTGAATATTCAAGGAACAGAATACATGTTTTATTGTTCGTCACTTGATATGGTGGGAGTCCAATTGGTATGTTTTAATTCTTCGCTATCTTGCAAATATGCAAAACTTTATTTGTAAATATTTATATTTTCTTCTTGTTGTTTTGAACACTAAACTTTACAAGAAGCTTTGCTTGTTAAGTTATATGATCATGTACATCACTTGTGTGCCTTTCTTGCTTTGTTTTTGTACACATTACGTACGCTTTAGACTAGAGAGAATTATGCTATTCCTATTTACAAACAGGTTAGAAATTGAATGCAAATCTTTTTATCCTCTTTTTCTTTCTAGAAAAATCTTAAGAAATAAGTATTATAAATGCTTTTGTTTGTGCTAGGCATAAAATACTATGCTAAATGCTCCACTGATCATTAATCCATTCCACACATAATAGACATGTGGCTTTTATAGATTGTAGCTAGCCAAGTGGCCATAATATTCAGAACCTAATTGATGAAAATCAGTTGGATAAATATCATGTCATACCAACAGTATAGAGATTAGTTAAATTCAACAGTTTATGCATATATTTATGTAGTATAACTGAATTCTATTTCTTTTCAGGTATATGTATTGGTTTTCCCACAAAAAGGGTTAGTCAGCCTTGTCCGCAAGAACAGGATAGTGGCGCTGGCCCTCCTTATAGTAATCATCACTTCCATGGTTGTTTCCATTTTAAGTTTTGCGTATATATTCGTTAGAGCTGCCAAGCAAGAGATGCACTTGTGTGCTGCTCTTATAAAACAAATGGAAGCAACTCAACAAGCAGAGAGGAAGAGTATGAACAAGAGTCTTGCCTTTGCTAGTGCTAGCCATGATGTTCGCGCGTCACTAGCAGGCCTTACAAGTTTGATAGAGTTGTGCTATGAAGAAGCTACCTCTAGTTCTGAATTGGAGACAAATTTGAGACAAATGGATACTTGTGCAAAGGACCTACTAAGTAATCTCTTCACACCTTATTAGGCAAACTGTTTTATATTTAGTATTCTTTTTATCAACGAATATGTATAACTTATGTATTTGTTTAGGTTTACTGAATTCTATTCTTGATACAAGCAAAATCGAGGCGGGCAAGATGCAACTTGATGAAGAGGAATTTGATTTGGGCCAACTTATTGAAGATGTAGTTGATTTATATCATCCTGTTGGTATTAAAAAGGGAGTAGATGTGGTATTAGATCCTTATGATGGTTCTGCCATCAAATTTTCACAAGTGAAAGGAGATAGGGGAAAACTTAAGCAAATATTATGCAATTTACTAAGCAATGCGGTTAAATTTACTTGTGAGGGGCATGTAACCGTTCGAGCATGGGTTAGGAAACCCAGTTTGCAAAATTCAATAATTGCATCTAATCAGAATGGTTTAATGAAATATTTACAGTGTTTTTTTCGCAAGAGCAATGAAGCATATAATGACCTGGAAGCCATGAATGCAGCCCAACAAGATCCAAATGCCATGGAATTTGTCTTTGAGGTTGATGATACAGGAAAAGGAATTCCGAAGGAAAAACAAGTCTCAATCTTTGAAAACTATGTTCAAGTCAAAGAAACAGCTCTTGGACAAGGAGGCACTGGATTAGGACTTGGCATTGTTCAGTCTCTGGTAAATGACTAACTTTAGCGCACATATCAATCTTTTATTTTATTTTTTTGCTGTGTTTATCTAGAGTTTCAAGATATGCAATCTAACCAAAATCATGATCCCTCCATTTCAAGTCATTTTCATTATGCTTGTTTCATGGTTCATATTTTATTTTATTTCTTAAGTTTAAAAGTGTATAGACCAATTAAACTTTTAAATAATGTGATAGTCTGTACAAATAAAAAAGATGCATTAAATGAATTAATTTTAAATGGAGAGAATTATTTTCCACTTATTGTACCACATATTTTTTTTAAACTCAATTATGCATCTAGATTTGTATGATGCGTTGTTGTAACTTGGATTAGATTCACATAACTATCACAAATAACCTTATCAACTAGGTTTCAAAGTGACTTGATTATGGTCTAAATTCATTATAATCCCTTTTATTGATTAATTTTTCTTGTAATTTTGTGCTAGGTACGTTTGATGCATGGAGATATATCAATTGTGGACAAAGAGATTGGTGAAAAGGGAACTTGCTTTAGATTCAATGTGATACTCAGTACACGTGAAAATGTTAGTTGCGATAATGTAAAAGCAGAAGACCTTGAAATGGCTGATGGTACCCATACTCCTGAACTAACTCTTAGCACACCTAGTCCTGGCTTGTGGTTACGTACTCCTAGTTCAAAGCTGACAATTCACACAACCCCTAGCCCCAAGGTAAGGGCATCCCATGTTGTTCTCTTGATTCAAAATAACGAACGGCGAAGGACTTCACAAAGATTCATGGAGAACTTAGGGATAAAAGTATCGATAGCAAAGCAATGGAAACATCTTCCATCTACTCTCCAAAAGATAAAACATAACCAAAACCATTCTCGTTACAACTCTTCTGGAATATCAACTGATTTGAGTTCTCCAAGTGGCTACTTAAGCAGGTCTGCTTCTAATAACTCTAGCGGTGTAGAAAAGGATGTGCCTTTGAGTAGCATGGATGGTTCAGACTACATACTATCAGTCTTCAAAAGGACTACTCCTAAATTTGCATCAAGTTTCATATTAATTGTGATTGATGAAAGTGCTGGACCATTCCTAGAATTATGTAGAATTGTGGCTGAATTCAAAAAAGACCTCCACAATGTTACTTGTAAGGTTGTTTGGTTGGAGAAACCAATGATACGTAACATCAACTTCAAACGCACTAAAGAGGACCTGTTTGATCCTAATGATGTCATAATATCTAAGCCATTTCATGGATCTCGTTTGTATCAAGTGGTAAGACTTCTTCCTGAGTTTGGAGGTACATTGCAAGGAAATTCAGGCAAACCAAAAGAAGAAAGCAAGTTTCAAGCTGAAAAAGTTTCAAGAGATCCTAGTTCATCAAGGAGTCGGTCTTATATAGAGAATTCTCCGACAAACAAACACTCAACTGAACGAGTAGAATTACAAGACCATGGTAGCAGCATTGAGACAACCAAGAAGAAAATCTTGTCACCCATTCAAACTCTATCTCATGTTGGGTTCATACCAAGAAGTCCTCCCACTAATGGGAACCCACCAAAAGAGCAAGAAATACAAGAAATTGGTAACCCAAATGATGATAAGCCATTGAGTGGGAAGAAGCTTTTGGTTGCTGACGACAATGCACTGTTGCGCAAGTTGACTGTTGCTAGTCTTTTGAAGCTTGGTGCAACTGCCGAAACTTGTGTTAATGGACAGGAAGCTTTAGATCTGGTTTTCAAAGGTCTAAGTGATCAAAGGAAACTTGGAGCTTCGAAGATTCTTCCATACGATTATGTCTTAATGGATTGTGAGGTAAAGAGCATGATTTCCCTCTCCTTTACCTTTTTATGCTTTTTTATATAAATATTTTTTGTATTATATATATATATAAAAGTACTTGATTTCCCAATTAGAACATTTGCAATATATTAGAGGGTATCCTTTCGACTATGTCACATGTTTCTATGATATTTGGTAAAATTTATGATGTCTTGGCACTTTTGTTTTTGGAGAGAAAAGATAGAAAACCAAGTGAGTAAACTTATACAAAAATAAAACCTAGGCTAACACAAGCTTATTGGCCCAGTAGCAATACAGTGAAAAAAACTAGGCTACCCCCACACTAATACCAGGTAGGTGAAAGAAAACATCAGAATGTGAGTATCTGTAGCTCAAAGCTCAAAAATTTCTCTATTCAGCAAAAAAAAAAAAAAAAAAAAAAAAAACCTCAAAAATTTCCCTGAGTGGCCGAAAGCTTCTGGTATGTCTCCAACAAAGCTAACGCCACTTCCAATATGTTTTGGCACTTTACAAACCCTATAGCTTGTTCCAGTTAATAAATCTGTATCTTATGGATTTGGACCATTTGGTGTTTATAAAACTCAGCCCAATTATATTGTGTTTAAGCATTCAATATTTATTTTAATTTAATTTATTATAATCCCTTGTACTATAGTTTAATTTTAATCACACAACGTAAGCTGTTCACATTTCATAATAATATTTTTTTTCCAACTAAATCATATATGATTTTGTGTTTGACAGATGCCTGTGATGAATGGCTATGAAGCAACAAAGCAAATAAGGAAAATGGAGAAGTCCTTCGGTGTTCATATTCCAATCATTGCATTAACTGCTCATACAGGTAGGGAAGCTAACATGGCAATTGAGATTGGAATGGATGTTCATCTTAGCAAACCACTGAAAAAGGAACATCTTTTGGAAGCCATTAGATATATCAATGCTAAATGAAAATATGCATAAGCATACCTTATGACTCTCTTAATCTATGAGATAATGGTGACTCTTTATAGTAGTTTTGTTGTACATGTAATATATGTGTAGTTGAAATTGTGCTAAAATATAGAGAAATGCTTTAGTATTTTGTTGGAATGCAGAAGTTCAAGACATTGACTGAAAATATGAAGTCATTTATCATTTTGTTGGAATGTAGAAGTTAAAAACATTGACTAAAAATATAAAGTCATTTATCATTTTGCTCACTATTATATGTTGTAGGAACTGTAGATTTCTGGTTATGTTTGTAATATTAATCGCTCATGCACACCAAGCTACTCTTGTATATAAATTATTATTGTTCATTCTAAATCATATAGACAAATTAATTTTTAATTAAAAAATGATATGATAGAATCATAATATTATTTATTATTAATATTCTCTCAGTAATTTACACGTGCATTGCACGTGCTTTAAAACTAGTCTATATATATAACCGAAGACTCTGGAACTCCCACAATTTTCCACATTACCACTATTTTCTTTTTCATTTTATTTTAGGTTTTATATCTTATATATTTATTATTTCTCTTCAACATGCAATTATCATATCAAGTGTTAAAATAGTTTAGTTTAAGTAAAACTCTGTTAGATATATATTTTAAGAGCTTGAAAATTCTACTTCAACTAAAATTCTATAACAAAAATTTCAACAAAAATTTCTTTTCAACGTGTAATTATCTTATCAAATGTTACAATAGTTTAGTATAAGTAAAAGTCTATTAGATATATGTTTCAAGCATAGTTTTAAAAACCGGACCGGACCGGCCGGTCCGACTGGGAACCGGCATCAAATCCGGTCCGGTTATGATAAAAAACCGAAAATAGTTAAAAACCCAATAAACAGTAAAAACCGGCCGGTTCAACCTAAGAACCGGAAAAACCGGAGGTTGAACCGATTAATGGCCGGTTGGAATTTTTTGTTTTTTCCAGCAAAACTATGTTGTTTTGGTCCTCAAAATTAACACTAAAATCCTAAAAACTAACCCTAAGCCTAACCGATATACCCTCAGACTCTCTCATCTCACTCACGCCTCACTCCCTCACTCACCTCAAGCTCTCAAATCTCAACTCTCTCATCAGTCAAGCTCGCTCTGCCTCACTGCACTCTCTGAAGTTCACGATCAGTCAAGCTGAGGTTTTTTTTTTTTTTTTTCTTTTTTCCTTTCGAAAACAGAGTGAGCTCGACTTTGGGTTTCCTTCTTGGTTGGTCAGCGACAAGCTTGAAAGCTTGATCTACGAGAGGGAACTTGTTCTTCTCGGCGTCTGGGTTTTGGTTGGTCGGCGACGAGCTTGAAAGCTTGATCTACGAGAGGGAACTTGTTCTTCTCGGCGTCTGGGTTTTGGTTGGTCGGCGACGAGCTTCAAGCACATTGTTGGTCTCGCCCTCGCCCTCGCCCTCTGGGTTTTGGTTGGTCGGCGTCTGGGTTTTGGTTCTGTTTTTTTTTTTTTTTTTTTCCTGTAATTTGGAGAATGTGATTTGGTTGGTTAGTTTAGCTTGGTGACACAAACTTACTGATGTGAACAGTTTAAGTGCAGTGTCATGTGATTTATGGCTTAGATGTTAGGCAAGAGCTCCAGAATGTGATTTGGTTGCATCATTGATTATTTTTTGGTTTGTTAGTTATTTGTTAGTTTTAGTATATTAAAATTTTATTAATTATTTATATAATTTAAATAAATAATAATTAAATTATTTATGACATCATCGGTTCGACCATCGGTCGGACCCCGGTCCGACCATAAAACCGGTATTTAGCTACTTTTCCGGTTCTTTCACCGTACCGGTTTTTAAAACCATGGTTTCAAGAGCTTGAAAATTCTACTTCAACTAAAATTCTATAACAAAAATTTCAACAAATATAAACCCCTGCCAAGGTCGAAACCCTTTATACTCACTCAATTTTTCACAAAGAAAACACACACAGCAAATTGAAGATTTTGCAAATAGGGTATGAGACTTCATGAGACCACTTTGTAACATTGTATCTATGGAGTTGCTCAGAGAAAATGCAGAGGTAAGGACATATTGCCATCTTTTACGCTCTAACTCTCTATGATTACTACTTTATAATATTGTTATTGTTGTGACTTGTGAGTGAGTTTATAGTATGAAAAATCTACATGTGAATTTTAATTGTAAAAATTTGTTTTTACAATTAAAACATTAGATTTAATTGTAATTTTGATTTAATAATTAACAATTTCATCAATCAAATTTTCTTTAATGTTGGTGTAATTTGTACTACTATGTATGTTATATATAGAACCCTCATATGATCTTGGAAAAACCACTCTATAAAAAAAATTGTCATCAATAACAAGAAAAAGAACTTATTCCTGACCATCAAAACCACAAATTTCCTATCATCAATAATCAATTTTATATTAATGATGTGATATAGTCCATAGGTATTTAAAAAGAAAAAAAAAGGAGAAGTATAGTCCATATGGGAATGGTTTAGATGTTTCCTACTTGATTTTGGAATCTCAGATTGATTAGTAGAATAATATGGAGTGAGAAGGTGCATTATTCATATTAAAAGTGGCAATTCACAATTAATAAGAAACTAAACAAGAACGTGTAATATACTCTATACATATGGTGATGTTGTAGCGTTGGTGCATGTGAGAGTTAGAGGACAAAGTTTTATTTATTTAAAATATGCATCCTACTTTGTTAATACCTACACAATACCTATAGAAAACTATTCAAATTCTACTACAATTATTTGTTCATATCCTATCAAATTCTTTTTTTTTTTGATAAATAATAAAACAAAAGCAGCCACCACCCATCACAAGAGTTAACGACTTTTTATAGGCGAAACTACAATTTTGGTCCCTCAAATTTACCTTGTGTGTGCAATTGGTCCCTCAAGTTTGAAGCGAGCACAATTAGTCCCTCAAGTTTTAAAACAAAGTTGTATTAGTCTTTTTACTAACTATCATTAGCGGTGTTACTTACATGGCTAACGGAACAATGACTTGGCATTTTTTTTAATGATGTGGCATTTTCTTATTAAAAAAATTACAAAATAAATTTACACAAACAATATTTACAACCCGGGTTCTCCCCTGTCCTCCTCCTCAATGTCTCATATGATATCATATCTCTTTCCTGCCTTGTTTAATTTATTTATTTATCACTATACATACATACAATTGATCTCTTATCTTGATTCTTTTGAGTTACAGAAACAAAAGAAAGGGCCAAGTCCAACGTAACGCAATATAAAAGTTAGAAGCGTGGCAGCAAGCTTGTTGTGTTCAAATCGAATACTAGTACTACATAATAATCGTCTCACTCCCAGAGTAGAAAATCCATTATACCCGAGATCATTCCTATCCCAAGCAAAAAGAAACCCACAACGTGGTAAGTTTTGTGTGGTTGCTCTGACTGAAAGTTCTAAAGAGTCAAGCAACAAGAAGATTGAGGAAGAAGAAGAAAGTAAAATCCCTTCATGGGCTAGGCCAGATTCGGATGAGCGTCCTCCTTGGGCTCAGAATGAAAGTGCATCTCACCGGCGGCAGCTCAATGCTTTGTACAATCACTAAAAAATATTTTTTTAATTTGGTATTGGGTAGTAAATATTATTTGTGCAAATTTATTTTGTAATTTTTTAATAAAAAATGCCACGTCATTAAAAAAATGTCAAGTCATTGTTCCGTTAGTCATGTAAGTAACACCGTTAATGACAGTTAGTAAAAGGACTAATACAATTCTGTTTTAAAACTTGAAGGACTAATTGTGCTCGCTTCAAGCTTGAGGGACCAATTGCGCACACAATGTAAACTTGAGAGACCAACATTGTAGTTTCACCCTTTTTATACTATAAAACCGAAGTCTCTAATTTTTTTTGACTTCATGATAGCTTGCCACGTTTGTTTTGAAGATTATACAATTTTCATCGTCGCCACTATTTTGTTTTTCCTTTTTATTTTACGTTTTATTTTAAAAAGCCAACTCAACTCTCAGTCTCTCTGTCTCACGCTCTCGTCTGCTTCTTTCTTCTATCTTCTCACTCTACTCCTCTCCGCCAGCCTTATCTGTCTCCAGTCTAGTCCCGTATCTTCTCCACTATTTGGGCATTGGTCATGTTTCCCTGCCTCCGGTATTCCCTTCCCAGTTGCTTCTCTACCTTCCTGCTTTCAATTATTTTGAAAAAACACACAGGCTGAAACTTGGTGTATGAATTATATGAAATTTCTAATATGTATTGGTGTTGTTCAATTTGATTATATTGGTTGAAATTTGGCTATATGATGTTTTCAAAATGACTTGACTATTTAAATTTTATATGACTTTATAAGGTTTGCTTCTCAGTTCAATGCAGTTCAACTGTTTGATAAAATTCCACTTTCAAAATATGCACAATACGCGTCTAATATGTGTTTGTTTCTATGCTTTTAACCATGCATCATTGTTTGTAGTGTGAAACCCAGTTGAAATTTTCACCATTTCAATCAATCTTTTTTTTTTTTTTTTTTTGGTTTTGATAAGTAAGTTAATTGATAAAGGAAAAAGACTATCTCTTGTACATAATAAACACACAAGATAGTCTGAAGAATTATATAAAAGTTATTACTTTTTTGTTTGATAAGTTGTGGTATTTTATTAATGGAAACGATTAATAAATACTCAAGACAATGAGCATGAGCACACTGTAACATTGAAAAATTCTGCTTAAAAATATTGCTTCTTTCAGCTTTATTCTGCAATGTTCTGTTGATCAAATTGTCTGCAACCTAATAATCCAAAGTAGGTGACTTTATCTACCCATTTAGCAAGACATTCTTTTTCACATCTTTGCCAAAATTTCTATTTTGCAGTAGGGGCGGCCCTAGACATTTTGGGGCCTAAGGCGAGACCTAAAAATATATGTGTATGTGTATGTGTGTTTATGAAGTGCATTATCAACATTTTGGGATTTCTTTTTTTTTTCAATCACCAAAAAATAAAAATAAAAATATAAGAATACATGGGGTGAGTTTTGTAGATTGGAAAAGTTTTAAAACTAACAAAATAGTGATCCTATTTTGTAAGAAGTCAAAGAGTAGAAGTAAGAATTTAAATTAACGTAAAAGTAAGAGCTTATTAGAAGCAGGAGGGCATTTCAACGTAGAAATAGAAATTTATTATTTTTATCAATTTACTATTTTAACCCCATTTTTAAGTTTTAGGTAGGGGTATTTTTTACAGTAAAAAAACAATAACTAACTTTCTGTTTCCAATTTACTATTTTAACCCTATTTTTAAGTTGTAGGTTAATTAATTTATGGGTATTTTTTGCGGGTATGGGTTTTATCATCTTTCACTTGGATTGCAATCTCTACGTACTTGACACTCTGAAGTGGTCGAGACCTCTCCACTCTTATCTTTCACATGGACCACAATCTCTACATACATGATATTTTTAAGTAATCATGATCAATTTATATTAAATCTTCTAGGCATTCTAGGGTACAAGGCGGCCAACCAACCTAACATATTTCTTAGGGTAATTCCACCTTGGAGTTCCTAAAATCCTATCCATTCATTTTAAAATGAGTAAATTAGATTTTACCCATGTCATCAACATTTATAAAATAAAAATAAATAAATAAACATTGACTATCACAATTTTGGTATCTATTCAAATTATTGATGATGTGGCAAATTCCAATCCACTCATTTCAAAATGAATGGATAAAATTTTAGGAACTCCATAGTTGAGTTATCTTAGTAATCCAACTCCTTGTTTCACAGGTCATATTGTATTTTTTTTTTTTTTTAAGTATTTTTTTTTCTTTTGGATAGATATATAAAATCGAAAAATTGAGTTACCTTCTCCGTGTTCCTGTTACCGTGAACCAAACTTCAAATCAAACATCGCAAATCAAGACTTGATTTAAAAAGTCGATAATGCATGTGTGTGTATGTGTATGTTTCTGTTTATGTGTATGTGCATGTGTGTTTATGTTTATGTTCATTTATGTTTATATATGTTTATGTATGTGTGTATGTTTATGTATGTGTATATGTATGAGTGTGTATGTGTATGTGTATGTTTATGTGTATGTATGTGTATGTTTATATGTGTGTATGTGTATGTTTATATTTATGTGTATGTGCATGTGTGTTTATGTTCATTTATGTTTATGCATGTGTGTAAACATATATGTTTATATTTATAAACATAAATATAAACATAAACACACATACACATAAACATACATGAACACAAACACAAACAAACATACACAAAACTGTTGGGATTTGTGCCCTAGAATTCTATTGTATGATGCTATGTATTATATTATTTATGACATTATGTATGACTTAATATTGTGATTAATAAAGTTGTTTTATTATCATCTAAAATAATGGTAACATGAATATTCGGACATTATCATATAGTCCATGAGATGCATAGTATGTGATTTATGTGATTTAATCACAGAAGATATAAGTCACAAGTTCTTTGTAAACTCAGAATTTGGTTCGTAATCGATGATGAAATTGGGCATTTCATTTGCGAAGACTATAACATATCAACTAAGATGATTTGTCTTGATCATGGAAGTGGTGACTTCTAGTTGATATATTTTAAGAGTCAAGACATATTGAACTGGACTGCTGTGAGATTTATGATTCTCCTAATGACTGTCAATAGAATAATAAATTTCACGACTTATATTTGCATGAACTCTTAATCCTGAGAGAATAATGGATCTGATCATGAAGTGTAGGTTACTTTGATATATCAGGAGTGAGATCTAAAGTAACGGTCAAAACCTCAGTATGTTGGGCAGCTACATTTAGTGTTGATGGAACATATATTCTCAAGATGGAATTCATAGTCTCTTAACGGAGATACAAAATATTCCCTTAAGATAAGTTTAATGGATTTGTTATTCAGAGAGTTAGGCCTAACCACTTTAGTAAAACTAAAGTATATATATATTTATGAAATTGGATTTCATAAATATATGATGAATAATATTAAAGGATTAAACCGGGTACTCGAGGATTAAGATGTAGTAGTTCACAAAGTGACAGTCTTCATTCATGATTTTGTGTTACTACGAATATTTTATGAAGGGATTGCATGTATAATAAAGTCTTCGGATATAATTTATTAATAAAGCCTAGAGTGCAACTATATTTATATAGTGGTATTAAATATAGTTAATGGTAACTTTGGACTTGTCAAGAGTTGGCAGAAAAGCCCAAGGCCCATTGGAGCTAGAGTCTTATTTGTTCCCTTTTGGTCCCACTCCAAGCCACACATTAAAGCCTAATTGGAAAGGCCCAAAAGGTTAGCCCAATTAGATAATCAGTTATGTAGAGAGAAACATACAGAATTTTATGTATTATGAATGAAATGGAAAGTATGTGAGAAAGAGACACTCTGTTTGATTCTCTCTAGAACATACACACATAATTGATTGAGAGACCACACATCTTGGGCATCAAGTGGAATTAGAGTGAAGATTAAAAGTATTCTCAAGTTGCTTCTGATTTTCGGTTTTGAATTTCACCATACCAAGGTACACTCTCTTGTTCTCTAATTCTGAAACTTATATGGCACATGTTAACAATTGCGAATGAAGTAGATCCATTAAATTTTTCCGTTGCGCATGTTATTTTCCATCAAAAACAAATAAACATAAAAACACATACACATAAACAAACATAAACAAAAACAAACAAATATAAACACACATTCACATAAACACACACACATAAACACACACATACATAGACATAAACACACATACAGACTGAGAAAAATTAAACCCTTATATAGACTGAAAAAAATTGCATGTTTATGTGTATGTGTGTATGTGTATATTTATGTATGTGTGTGTATGTGTGCTTATGTATGTGTATGTGTATGTGTTTATGTGTGCTTATATTTATGTATGTTTATGTGTATGTGTATGTGTGTGTGTATGTGTGCTTATGTATGTGTATGTGTATGTGTATGTGTAGGTCTCTTTATCTTTTTCAGATTCAAGTGCAATAGCCTGATGCAATTGTAATTAATGGTTGAGATTAAAAGTTGAAAAAACAATTTTCAATCTCAACCATTAAATAAAATATATTAAAGGAGAGTTAAAAAGTAAAAAAAAAAAAAGAGTAAAAAATGTAAAAAAATACCTACGACAGTGCAGCTAATCTCAATTTGTCTTTTTTCTCTCACCATTTTTCTTTTCTTCTTTTTTACACGGTGCTTTGTTCTTCTTCCTTTTATTTCTCTTTATACGTTGCCTAAACTGACAGGAGAGGAGCGAGCAAAAACCACGTCAAGAAAGAAAATCGAAAATTGTGCTGCCAAGCCAAAGACTATGAAAATCTCTTCCTCTCAACTCAGACGATCCTCTTAGATGAAATTGTGGCTCACGAGGCTTCACCGGATTATGGTGTGTGATTTTTGGTTATTTATTTATTTATTTGAGATTATGAAGCAAATAGTTTTTATATTTTGCTTACCCTTCCTATTTTCTGAAAACACTTTTCTGGAAAATACCATTTTTTTTTGCTTTGCTTTCAGTCTATCATTCTTGCTTATGGTATGTGTTTGATTAATTTGGATCTAAAATTAGTTCAACAAGATGATTCTTCTTCTAAAATATAATAACAAAACCAATATATGTTTTTTTAACGGTGGGTTCACTTTTAGTGTTTTTATTTTGTGATTTTGGTTGTTTTGTGGGTTTTGTGCTTTGATTTCGATGGGTGTGATTTGATTTGTGATTTGGTGGGCTTCTGGGTTTTTGTTGCGATTTGATTTTGGCTGGGTTTTGGCCGTGGTGGTGGTCGTGATTTGATTTTGGCTGGATTTCGGCAGTGGTGCGTGGTTGGAGGTGATGAGCTTGAAAAGCTCCAGCCATGGAGGTTTAGAAGGAGAGCTTGGTGGTCAGCCATGGAGCACGGTGTGACGTGGGTTGAGGCAGAGAGAGGATGAAAGGGAAACATGGGCGGCCCTAGACATTTTGGGGCCTAAGGCGAGAACTAAAAATGGGGCCTTTTTTATACTTATATATTAATTAAATTAACGTTTATTTAATATTTTTATATTATATTTTTCATCATTATTTTCATTTTCTTCTAAATTATTTTGAAGTTCATTATCAAGATTTGTTGTATTGCAAAATTGAACATCATTTTCTTTTAAATTATTTTGGTGAATTTCTTGCTTATTTGTGATATTTTCATCTAAATTTTGTGTTATATTTTGTTTATTACTAATAACAAATTTATCCATTGATCCTTTTTGAGACTCAATTAATTTTTCTTTTTCTTTTTTCTTTTTTTAAGTTTTTCATATCCAGATGCATATTTTCTAGTAGACATTTCTAATCAAACAATATATTTATAAAGACTAAAATAAAAAATAACTTTCAAGTGTAGAGCAAATGAGAAATAGAATCCGATTTATATAAAAAGTATTGTTGTAGTTTTACTGAACAATAACAAGTTTTTAGCAATCTCAACTTGCATAAATTAAAAAAAAAAAATTAAGCACAAGCAAAACAAAAATTTAAACACAGCCATAACACTGACACAAGACTTATTAAAAAGACCTACCCACAAAAAAAAAAGGGATAATTACAGTAAACCCATCTGAGGTTTGGCCCGTTTGCGCTTTGCCTACCCACGGTTCAAAACTTATCACTTTGCCCACCCAAACTTCAATCTGTTACCCCCCCCGTTACCCACCTCACCCTCAGACTTTAGAAAAACATACTTTTAAGGAAAAACAAATATAACAAAGATCAAAAAGTTAGGGTTTTTATTTCTTAAGAACTATGAGAACAAAAAATACAATTTCTTAAGAACGCTTGGGGATCCATTTTTCTAACTTGGCCTGAAATCCTATCACAAATGATCAACCTTGGCCTAAAATCCAAGGCCTTCTCCTCTAACTTATCATAATCGATATACACAGTTGTGGAATTCACCTTATAAGGCAAACTCTCGAAGTAAATGGAGGTAGCAGAGATCTTCTTCCCACCAGAGGTGTAATACCCATGTGTCAAATGACCCCCAGATGGAAGATCCAAACCCATGATACGATCATGTGGTTGAAGCACAGCGATGTAGGCAGCGAAGTTAGCTAGTGAACCTGAATATGGCTATACATTGACATCCCATTGGCTTGGGTCGAGACGGTATGTTTGGAGGGCTTAAGATCGGCAGAGATTCTCGATCTCGTCGATGAATTCGTTACCTCCGTAGTATCGATTACCGGGCATGCCTTCTAAGTATTTGTTGGTCAAGGCACTGCCTAAGGCTTCAATCACAGCGAAGGAGGTGAAGTTCTCGGAAGCGATGAGCTCGATGCCACAGCATTGACAACGCTTCTCCTTCTCGATTAGATCGTGGATATATGTGTCCGCTGCTTTCAGAGGTGTGTTTCCCCAAGTGTTCACGGGATCCATTTTTATGGACTGAGGACAAACAGAAATCATAGAATTTCTTAAAAAATCATAACGGGATCCATTTTTATTTCACGGGATCCATTTCTTAAGAACTTCTACGAGCAAATCTCAGAAAAGAATAACCTTAGAACCCGAAAGCAAAAAATACCCAGAAAAATCTTCAAAGAAATTGGGGAAGAAACCAGGGAAGGCCAGTTTTGACGATGTTGTCCTTGTCTTCGCTGTTTTTGTTGTTATTTGCTTCGATATCTTTTGTTTAACATGAGGCTTGGTTAAAAATTCATTTTGCATTGAGAAAATTTGTTCTCATAGAAGTTCTTAAGAAATAAAAGCCCTAACTTTTTTATCTTTGTTATATTTGTTTTTCCTTAAAAGTATGTTTTTCTAACGTCTAAGGGTGAGGTGGGTAATGGGGGGATAACGGATTGAAGTTCAGATGGGCAAAGTGATAAGTTTTGAACTACGGGTAGGTAAAACACAAATGGGCCAAAGCTCAAATGGGTTTACTGTAATTATCCAAAAAAAAAAAACACAAAACAAATCCTATCTATAACCAAAAAAAAAAAAAAAAAAATGAAGGCCCAAACTTAACGCCCAGTCCAGGCAGCCATAATGATAAACTGATAAGTGATAAACAAAGTTACAAAACCAGCCAGGGACCGGGAGGGCCCAAATAAACAAAGTTATCTAACAAATAAAATGGAGTGCCCTGTGCTCAAATATTTATAATTTTATACCTGATTCCTGAACCTCAGAACCTGATACGGTAAGGTGAGGTGAGCAGTTGAGACTTGGGAGAGGCGGAGAGCAGAGAATCAGAGAGAGGCTGAGGCTGAGCAGTGGAGACTGGAGACTAGAGAGAGGCGGAGAGCAGAGACTAGAGAGAAAGGTAAAATTTTTAGGGTTTTGAGTGGATTTATTTGTGATTGTTTTATTCAAAATCATATTTTGAGAGGTACTTTTTGGTTTTTTTTTTTTTTTTTTTTTTAATTATTCCAATCTTCTGTTAAATTTGATTGAAATAGTAAGCTTATAATTTAATATCCTTTATGATTTCAAATTTAATTTTTCCTGTACCTGTTTGATGGTTATTGTCATTGAAAGTGTCAAAGTTTATAATTTTAGTAAAAAAATTTTAGTTTGTTATTGTGATTTTCATGTTTAGTTTCTGCAGAAATATAATAAAGATGACTGTGAAAGGCTTATTTCATTTATTATTTTAATTTATGAAAGGATCTAAGAATATAATCCGCTCTCAATAATAGTTTTTTACCCAATTGTTTTTGGGGCTCTATATACTTGAGAGACTCTTTGAAGTTTTAAGTTTCTGAGTATGCTTTCAGTTTTCGATATTAATTTCTGGGGTCTATGTCAAATTTATGTTTCATCCCCCCTCTTTTTGTATCATTGTGTTATTATTATTATTTTTAATAATGAGTTCTGTGTGGTCCGTCAAAAAAAAGTGGGAATGTAATTTATATATATAATTATAGGGTATTTATGGTAGTGTTATTGGGATTCGGCCATCTTTATATAGCTGTTGGGCATGATTTTTCTTTAAAAAGATTCTATTGATCATTGATGGAATGCAGTGGCTAGAGTGAGACTTTGAGTTAGAATCTCAAATGAATTAATTTGTTGGCTATCTCTGTGCTAAGAAAACAACATACACTGCTGATTTGTTTTTATCAGTTGGTTACTATTAGTTTCATTATATATAGGCGTCAATGTTGGCTGGCACAATGACAAAACAATTGACCATAGATGAAATGTGCTATATATAATACTTGAGGGGGGATGGCACAATGATAGATATGCCACAAAGTGTTCCTACAAGAAATGTGCAAACAAATAAACACCTATTCTTCTAAGTTTATGAAAATTATTCTGAAGGAAAAATGTCAACAAAAACTTATTTCTTTCAGTAGGTTAATTACTTATTTTCAACAAAAACAATTTTCAACAACTTGCTTTATTGGGTTAATTACTTTGTTCTTCTAATTGAATTTTTTTTTTTCCTTTATATTTTTCTTTAATGGAAAGATTTATATACACAAATATTCTTTGTTAACTTAAATTTGTTAAGAGTTTCATCCTTTTTTAGTCAATTTGTATTCTCTTGATGTTATAACTTTCTGCACTATTCTTGATTAAAAAGAAAAAAGAAAAAAAAATCATAATATGCTTCGAGCCATATTATGAATAGAAAATGAAACATATTCATTTTGAAACAAGTATTTAATATTTAATAGAGTAAAGTAAATATATATAAATTTCATTAAATTATCCCATGCATCGCATAGGTTAGCAACTAGTACTATTAATACATATAGAAAGCGTCATAATGGGGTATGATGATGTGTTAGATGTGTCTTTAACAACTTCTTTGTAATGGGGTTTGGTTGATTGTTGGAGTCCATCCACTTAGTCAATCTTATTGTGACAGTCACCCACTTCTTTACTTGTTGTTTCTTTGATTAAATTGCATATTTCATCTTCAACCTTTGATTATTATTATTATTTCTGAAGATTCAACCTTTAAGTTTTATTTCAAAATCATCGGTATATTTTAAAATGTTTCATTTTTAGTCCTATGCTTTCAAAATTGTTTCCAAAAAGTTCTTATTGTCATGTGATGAATAAAAAATGTTGACGTGACAAACAAGATTCATGCCATATCAAAGTGACCTCATTTCATGAATTTTGTTTGCTACACCAACATTTTGGATCCTTTAAATGAGAAGAAGGAAAATTTTTAAAACATTTTAGGGTATAAGGAAAATTTTGAAACAGAATTCAAAGGTCGAGGACCAAATATGCAATTTAACTTCTTCTTTTTTTCTTTTTTCTTTTTTTGCGATTTTGTGTTTGTGTAATTTGTAGATGGATGGTTATAGCTTACAATTTCCAATGACTGATAATTGCGATTGACCCATGTTGAGTGTGTAATTAAATTTAGTTAAAATCGTCTTTTATTTTGGGAAGATATATAACCACTGAACTACCATTTAGTGGTCTGAATTGTCAAAGTTATTTGAGTACAATTGCGACTTCACATTAGCACTTTGAGCATCAACATTTGTCTTTTTCATTTCAGGGGCATGGTTGAGCTATAAGAATAAGTGGAAAAGAGCTTAAACAGATGAACTTATGAAATATTATCTGTAACAGCTTTTGGTTCGTTTGTCATTATCATATACACGCATAGAGCTGAAAGCATCCATTTTAGACCAAGAGTGTCTCCTAAAGGAATACAGAGATCTTCTTCCATGAATTCTCTCTATTCACCTACTTCTTTCCTCCTTCCATCACATAGATGGCAGTTCACACCATGTCTTCAAATACAACCACAAAATTTATATGTTCACCGCCACTTGCCACTTTCTCTCTCCTCTGCACTAAAATCAAACCGTCCTTTACGTGCTCATAAGTCATCCATTGGTGCTACAATTCCGCCAAATGAGGGAGCAGTATCTGTAATTAACTTTGAAGACTTTGTTGAAAAAGATTGGTCATTTCTTGATTCAGATAATTTGATATCTGGAGAGGAGCTTAACAAAAATATTGATCGCATTATTTCTGCAGGGGAGATTGAAGAAACTTCTAAGGTGTTGGTTTCAATTGGTTCCGAAGGATTTGTAGATCAGTTGGTTGATTCATCAAAATGCCAACTTTTGCTTGTCGTCCACGATTCACTCTTTCTGTTAGCTGGCATCAAAGAAAAATATGACAAGGTTAAATGTTGGCAAGGAGAACTTATATATGTGCCAGAGAAATGGGCTCCACTAGATGTTGCGTTCCTCTATTTTCTTCCTGCTTTGTCCTTTAATCTTGACCAGGTTTTTGGAGCTCTTGCAAAACTTTGTTCGACAGGTAACCTTTTATTAGATATTGTTGTGGGTGTTATTAATGTTAAATTAATAGTTTCAATTTAAAGCAGCATTGGACTCTTTCTATTTGTGGGTAAAGGATTTCTCCCCAAGACGTCTAAATCTATTCATTGATAGGAAAAATTAATTATCGTGAACATATTGAATTTTTTCTTTTCATCTGATTACCTGACTCGGTTCAACCTAGTGAAGTTTTATTAATTTGGTATGTTAAAAACGTTTAACCTTGAAATTATAACTGGTTAATAATACAATTTGTTAACTTATATCCTAATTCTTACCTTAAATTCCATAATATCAACCCTCAGGCTGTGGTATATAGGTTACTTCAAATTGCGCTACTCTGGTGGAAACATCTTTTATAGTAAAGATGATGAGATGGTGTGAATGAAACTATATCATATCATAATGTTGTGTGTCTGTCAAAAAAGGGTTAAAGGGGGTGTTTTGTGGGGTGGGGTGGGGGTGGATCCTTAGATTGTGCTCTTGCTTCCTTTTATGTTACTACTTGCACTTCTGAGCTTTTTCTGATGCTTCTACAGGTGCAAGGGTGGTTATTAGCCATCCCCAAGGAAGGGACGTCTTAAAGCAGCAGCAACAACAAAATCCCGATGTCATAATTTCTGATTTGCCCAAGAAGATGACATTACAGAAAGTGGCAGCTGATCATTCTTTTGATGTGGCTGAATTTGTAGATGAACCTGGTTTTTATCTTGCTGTTTTGAAGTTCTCTGATGCAAGAAATTAAGACCAGATTTTTTTTTTACCTAAACCAAACTTCATTTGATGTGTTAAGAAAGAGCTTTAATGTGACAATTTGATGTGCAACTGTAAAAGCTGAGAAGAAGTTGAGCTGTTTGGTTAAATCTCTTTGTTTGCTTTCTCCTCCCAGTCTGTCTTGGGTTTTCAACGCATCTTATCTTCTGTTTTATATAAACAATTGTATCAACCTGCTAGCCTAGTTTCTGCTCATGTACCAACTTCTATAATAGAAGCTTTGTGGTAAACTCAATTCATGTATCATTCAGCTAGTGACCTTTGGCGAAGAAGGCATTTGTAACCGAGTTTTGGTCATTTGATTCTGGGACTTGCATTATATTCACTGATGAAAATATTTCTAAAACCGGATCAAAGCTCTAGAAAAATATGGTAAAAATTCCACATCTTATATCATCTAGCTGGACCATTAAATTTTGTTTAGGGCTTTTAAGTCTAGACCCAACTAGACGAGATGAGTCCCAATGGGATGCACAAACGAGCAAGAGGCCCATTGGCCCAAGCAGCCCAAGAAGACACGGTCACATTAATTGGGCCACCAAGCTTGGCAAAAGAAACTTTAGCCCATTATATTTAGTGAAGCTTAGCCCATGGAAAAACGAAAACCGAACTCAAAACCAAGGGATAACAGTCTAGTAGGAGAGTATGCTGTATGAGTGGTTTTTGCTAACGCGGCAGCCCCAGTTTTTACCTCGTGTCAGCTTTTTTTGTTTTTTTAGGAATATAGTAGGGAACGGGTGGAGACTGCAGACACGGAGCACCACAAAATATGTGCTACCACTATATTATCACTTGAACCACAAAATATGTGTTACCACTAGGTTATCACTTGAACCTCTTTGTATTGTTAGGTTGAAAGCATATGGATTACAAAAAGTTTGGGTCGTTTTAACTTAATTCATGCTTCTTTTAAATTTTGGTTAAAAATCCTTTTTATTTTCAACAAAAACGCCATTCTAATAATATTTCCAACTACCCTAAATATTTCCTAGATAATCAACCTAAATTCCTAACTTGTTAGAAGACTAACAAATTCAATCGAATGCCTGACTAAAATCTGATTGCTTAACATAATTTGGTTGTCAAACTAAGGCCATATTTGTTTCAGCGTAAAATATATTTTTAGAAAAACGCTTTCTTTAAAGCTGAAAGTGTTGTATTTCCTTTTATGGGGAAAAAAAAAACATTTTCAGTCTCAAGAGAACATAACATCTTAAACCTCCAAACGACTAAAGTACCTTAAAAGTTAAAATCTCATGATGAAAACACTTTTGAAATATTTGTGGAAGTCGTCAGGAAGAGTTGCTCTATAGATCAATGTTAAACTAGAAAGAACTAAATATGCAAGAGTACACCAAGTCATGAAAGGAATAAAGTCTTATGTATAATTAGATGATAAAGCATGAGAAAAATTAATTTAAAAGGAAGACAATGAGATCTAGGGTTTGTCTGGATACCGCTTATTTTGCTGAAACTGAAAACTTATTATTGAAAGTACTGTAAATAAAGGTAAAAGTTCGTTGAAATAGTACAGTGAGATTCATGAATAGTATCAAAAAATGCAGTGAGACCTATGAATAGTAGCAAAAATAAAATAAATAGTAAAATAATTTTAATTTTTCATCCCAATCTAAACGCACACCTAATGAGTGCATGGTTGATAAAGCTAAATGGAAGGGCACAAAACACAAAAGAGCAATGCGTTTTATAAGAGGCAAGGAGTTTTGATGTTGTTTGCCCACTTGTTCTTGCTCTGGTTGATGAGTTTTGTGCAAGTCTTCCCCTTTAATAGCGATTTTATGACTTGCATTCTACGGTGGATGTCTTTTCCTAAGTGTCTGAGTGCTTAAATTGCTTTTTGTTTGGGGTGGATTGCTTACCTTGAGCTTTGCTGACATAACTTCATTTCCTAATTAGGTAATTCGCAAAGGTGAAAGCAATGTTTGGTTATAAACACAAGGGGAAATGTTCCCGATTCCCACTGATGTAGTGATGTGACAAATGCCAAGGCAAAATTAGTAAAGTCAACATCCTGGGCAAGGAGGAAGGTAGTTTGGGGTCAGCTTCTTAGTTCATGTGTCTAAAGCTTACATGTTGACCAATAAGCGTGGCAGTCATATAAACCATTAGCTGCCAAATTAATCCTCCCTTAGCTTTTCTCTTAAGTCTGAATTCATCATAAGCTTGGGGCATGAGTTGGGTGGCATTGCGTATGATTTTAGGGAACCTCATATTCACAAGTTTGCTCACAAATATATTATTTTACTTGTTAGCAACTCATGCAATGCATAACAATGTTTAATAAAAATATAAAATTATTTCAAAAAAAAATTATTTCCACTCTTTTATTTGTGTGAAATTTGATAATTATAATAGTTATTAATAGACTTTTATTAAAATTGTGTCTTTATATGAAATATGAAATATGAAATTTAATCATTATTGTAAATATGTATTTATTATGATTGTGCTTTAATATGGAACCATTAATTATATAGTTATGATAATAATTAATAGTTATATATTAAAGTTGCATTTGAATATGAAATTATTTATTCTACTATTTAAGAAAGGGTAAATTACGTATTCGGTTCCTATCATTTACACCATATTTTAATTTGGTTTTTAACCTTTTAGTATTGTGTCAATTTAATCTATGTCATTATCTCTTGGATGGAAATTGCTCATGTGGCTAGTGGCAAAAATATATATATATATATATATATATATATATAGTTTCCTTTGATGTAGCAATAAACTAATTTTTTTTATTTTGGTTGTTTGCTACGTTAGCAATTTTCATCCAAGAGATAACAATAGGGATTAAATTGACATAGTACTGAACGTTTAGGGACCAAATTGACACAGTTGAAATGTTAGGAACCAAATTAAAATATAGTGTAAAAAATAATGATCAAATACGTAGTTTACCCTTTAAGAAAATATTATGCGTTAAGATTCTAATTGAGGGTTTGTTGATGGTTGTTTTCATGACAAATTTTCTACAAGTCCAATTCGGCCGAGCCCAACTTCCTTGTAGTCCCAATTCATATATTGTAATTTACTTTATCCTTTTATGCATAGTCCAAGCCTGTGCAACCCATAGAGAATTGAGAGAGCGTGTTTGGAGGGCATGAGCTAACTCTTTTTAGTCCTTTTACATGAGCCCAATCTATGCATGCTGCTAAGTAGGCTGGGTATGCTAGTAGTACCAGAGGCCCTTGAAAAGGGTCTAGAACCCAAGACTTTAACCTAAACGGAGGCTTCTTTTTGTCGCTATATATGGCTAAGTATCCTGATCAACCCTTTCTAGGATCCTAAATCATGGCTGACCACCTTAGTTGTCTTAGGCTGCTGGCTACCACAAAGAGCAGCTTCCAAAGGAGATGAGGGGGCTGGGAAAAAAGCACCCAATCAAAATTAGTCAAGGTCTTTCCCCGTTTGTGTTAAAAGCAAAGTCTTTCTTTTATCCAAACAAATGCCAGCTACAATTACCTTTTGTTCAACACTTAGGAGGTCAAAAGCCTCATCTATTAACTAAAAACCAATCATTAACACCCCAAAAACTCAATATAAATTCCCCCATCAGTCCAAAGTAAAGGCATTAACGTTCAACCTTAGAAAACCACTACTTCAGAACAAAACCCTCTCAGCCACTTGAGATTTACATCGTTTCGAAGCTGGTAAAAGTAGAGATACTAGAAAGTTCTCTCTCTCTTCAGAGTCCTTCCACTGTATGTGTAAAACAGTTCCAGATTTTGTGTTCTAAGCATTTTTGGTACTGGTTATTAAGCATTTTGATTCTTCTCTTCCATAGCACCAATAGCCTTTTATTCATCAAATATTTGGAATTTTGGATTGACTCCCTAAACACAATCACATTTCAATGAATCGAAAGAGAAATTTGGGCTCATTTTAGTGTTTCAGCCCACGTCACAAAATTCCCCTCCCCCCCCCCAAGGTTTAAATAAAATGGAATCTAAACTCAATTTAAAAAACATATATTAGGATATAGATATATAAAATTGTGAGACCTTAAATGTCCTTTTGATTGAGAAGATGAAAAAGTGAGAGAATAAAAACTAGGGAAGGGATGGAAAAATAGGAGAATATAAAATATTTTAATTTCCCTCCTTTCTGTTTGGTTGAAAGTGAAAAAGTGGAAGGATGGAAAAAGTGAGTTTATATAATTTTACTCATATGCCTTTGTTAAAAAATGATGCCCAATTAAAACAAAATAATGAAAAAAAGAAAAGAAAAAGGCAATCGCCCAAATTTATTAAAAAAAGAAAATCATGCCTAGAAAAAAAAAAGTTTAAAAAAATCATGCCTAGTTAAACCAAAAAAAAAAAAAAAAGCAAAACAAAGCACTATCATGCCCACAACCCGAGGAAAAAAACAAAGAAAAAAAAAAGCACATAAAAGGAGGGGGTAATTCAGTCATTGATTGCAACCATGGTTGTCAAAATCGTGATCTGGATCATAGGATTGTACGATTTTACGATCCCACCTCACCAAAACATTTAGAATCGCACTAAGATCATAAAAATGGTAAGACCGTATGTAAGATCGTCTAGGATCGTAGGGTCATGTAGGATCCTACCAAACATTAGTTTTTACTTTTATTTTTATTTTTTGTTTTTTTTAAGGGATAGATTTTTGGTTTTGATGAAGTTTTAACGTTTTTTATTTTTCTATGTTGTGATGGTATGGCTTTTTATTTTTTTATTTTTTATAAAATTATGTTAACCTAAGCAAATATTTTCTAGTTTTAGCTCACTTGTAATGAAAATGAAGGAATGCGTCATCATTTCTAAGTGAAGAATTTATATTGGTTTTGTTACATTTTAAGCTATGATGTTGTTAAATTTGTTTGATCAATATACTAATTTATGTTCTAATATTACCAAAATGTTTTTCTTATATATAATTTTATTAGTATGCTTGTATTTGTATATTGATTGATTGATTTTTTTAAGCATGCTCTATAATTGTTGCTGAGTAGTATAATTTGAATAATTGAGTATGAAGTTGTATCTTGATCTCTTTTGCAGCTTTAGTATACAAATATACAATGTTTACATAGATGATGAAATGAATGATGATGATTAGGACGGTGGTCATAAAAACCCCATAATGAGA
The DNA here is from genome assembly GCA_032727855.1 of Quercus ilex subsp. ballota. Lineage (NCBI taxonomy): Eukaryota > Viridiplantae > Streptophyta > Magnoliopsida > Fagales > Fagaceae > Quercus > Quercus ilex. The sequence goes on along the minus strand of CM064914.1, from coordinate 27,209,164 downwards.
ATAATTAAATGTTCACTGCACCTTAATATTAATCTTGCTTTTGGATTTCTTAGTTTAGTTAACTAATTTCCATTTGATAACTTATTTTGGATTTTAAACTTGGAACTTGGAACTTGGAACTTAGAACTTGGAAAATATTTCCATATTATTGATAAATATTTTGGTATTTAGTTGCTAATTAAACATTTATTGAAACTTTTTAGATACATTGGGTCAAAACTTAAATATATTTGTTTCGTTAGTATAGACGTAGCGATGTATGACATGCAAATTACATCATATAATACAATCTTTGTTTTTATATGTATAAATTCACATTTTACATGATCATTCAACATACAAAGTCATTACTAATGTGTTTTTTGCTTTAAATATGAAAATATGTAGGATCTTACGATCCACGATCCTACCTACCTCTCATGATCATACATAAGATCCCGATTTTGACAACCTTGACTACAACTATTTCTCTCTCCTCTATTTTCTCCCCAAATTGGGCGAATACAATTTTGATGGGTAGGAGAGAAAACACTTAGGTTCTACCAATTTTTCATCCTCCCATTTTCTCAAACCAAACACCCATAAAATCAGTTTTCTTTCCACTTTTCTCTCATTTATTTTCTATTCTCCTTGTTTCACCTTAACCAAACAGATCCTAAAAACTTAAGTAACAAAATATAATGAGGTCAACCAAAAGTCCAATGTATTTGATTTTATATATATATTTGAGCTACTTGTTTAATAGGCAAACCTAAATTTTGGCTTAAGTTGAACTCATATACTAAACAAACAAACATGAATGAACTTTTTGCCCAATCAAGTATTATTGTGCATAACCAATTTGGTTCATACAACCCTACAATTGACCTATCCAATTGACAGTACTTTGTACTTCCCCATCATTTGTTGCAGTCAATAGCTACTCATAATTTTCTACGTGATAAAAGAAAACGAGAGTTATGAATCAACAACAATTTAGATGACAGCAGTAAAAAGCAGGATTCAAAAGTATGTAACGATGTCTTCTGACACCAGAACAAGTCATCAAGATTTTAGATGACAATCATTTGAGAGCAAATTCTGTGGGTAAAAAATTATGTACTTCCATAGCAGCATAAGGTTGATCCTGAAGAATTTGAACGAGAAAATGAAGATATAATTTTCATAGACTACAAGATGCATCCATGTTCATCTGTCACGCAAACTCTCTTAAGTAATTTACCTGATGATGTTATTAGCGTTCAAGATGAAATGATATCAGTTCCAACTAGCCAAGAATAAAATTTCATACCAATAAATGCTTCATTAATGAAAAAAGCTACAGAACTCTTCAAACTTTATGCACTCTCGCAAACTTTTTTTTTTTTTTTTTTTGGGTTCCTCGACATTAGGAAAAACAATGTGACAAATTGGAAAACAATCATCTATGGAAACTGTAAGCTAAAATTGCAATTTCTGAAGATTATTGTGTACCGAATTACAAAGTACTCAAGCCTCTCTTACCAAGTAAAGAAGATAGGGACTGAAATCCATAACAGCCACCTTTAACCTTCTCATTACTATATTAGAAGAATGAAAACCGTAAGCCGTTACTTGTTGCAAACAAGTTGTATTCTTCCATTGTACTCTCTTTCTTATTTGAAACATGATCTGTTGGACATTCTTGAGAAAAACCCTCCATAATCTGTTCTTTCAAAGGCTCATTTGATTTATATCCATTTGAAATAGGAACAGGCCCACGATGGAACAAGGAAAACCCAGTGTTGCCCATATGCAATTTGGCAGAATTGTCATATTTCCCATCTTCTTCATGTGGTGGTGCTTCTTTTGGATGTGCTCCAGTGGGAGCCACCACCTTCTCCGTATTAACTTCATTGAAAGCTTCTTGCCCTGCACCTGGCTTAGAGATCTGAATTTGTTCCTCAGCATTTATGCCACTAGCTTTAGCAATTGGTTGATAAACTGGGACTGGACTGGGGTTAAATAGAGGGGTACCTACATGCTGCATGGGACCATACTGCATGCAGAAGCGTGAATTTCCATTCACTCCATACCCAATAGGGCTAGCATATAAATAGTGGTTGGGATGGGCGAAGGGCATTAAACCGTTAGCATGAGCTGCTGGCCAAGAAACTGGGTTTTGATGGTAAAAACCCATTGTTGAAGGAGCTTGAAACACTGGAAAGTGTATATTTTGGTTATGCATTGGAGGAAGCATGCCTTGATGTTGCGAACCAATGCTGACAGCAGACAATCCATTATTGTCAAAATTTTGGGAAATTCGTGTTGGTGGTTTCTCCACAGAAATACTTCCTGTTCCTGCTCCATCCAATGAAAGCCCAATTGATGCCCCACTTCCAATAACCTCCCCGCCATTTGAATTCTGATTTTTCTCCATTTTAACTTCATGACACTCAGAGAAGCCACTTTGAACACATGATTCTCTACCTTCTGATTGCTGGCTTGCATCTTCTGAATCTGATGGAGAAGAGGATTCCAGATTTCCATGGATTGAAGAGGTTGTATTGCTGTCACCCTCACTTAGGCATGACGAGGAGTTATCAGAACTGGATGTGCTACTCACAATGGGATCTAAGGTCCCATTTGATGCAGAATTATCAGAATTCGCAGAACTGATAGGACTTGGTCCAATTTCCTCAGAAGCAGCCGAGTTGCAAGGGCCCTTTGCTCCCACATTAAGTCCATTCTCACAGGCCCCATCTACTACAATGCTAGAGTTTCCTGATTCCTTCAAATTACTATTTTCCTGATCAATATCAGCTGAATCTCCACTGTGTTCATGACAACACTTGTCAGCAGATGACTTGATAAGGTTATTATCAGGTTCCACCCCTTCAACCTTGAAAGTAGTTGACCTCAAGGTAATGTCGGAATCTGAGTTACTTCGTGGATACTTTTTCTGTGATTCCATGGGCTCCCAAACTTTCTTGGAATGAAGTTCTTTTGCAGGAGGATTGTTCCCTGAGATGACTTTGCTTTTAGGTCTTCCACAACCATCACGCAAGTACTCCATTTGATTGTACTTGTTACCACGATAAAACTGCTTGGACATATCCAATGCAGACTCTGACTTACTCACAGATTTAGTCTCCCGAATTACTCTGATTGTAGAAACATGTGTATCAACCCTTGCTCTATATTCATTGTTCTGGTTACAGCTGCAAGAATGGAAGTCATATCTATCACTTAATCTGTTGCTGGAAAACTTATCATGAAACTTGGGGCCACAATGTCGACCATTAGACTTTGGAACATTCATCCTTGACTGCCTATTGGATCCAATAATGCTTCTGTAAGGGGTCTCAAAATTATCACCATAATATCTTGGCTCAGACTTAACCACTGCCCCACTTTCTGCAGCTGAAAATCGGCGTCTGTCAGACCACTTCAAAGATGGATCCAGTTGAACTTCTTTCCGATATTTTGGTCTCCGACGAGAAAAATTTGATTGATCAGCTATAAAAGAACCATTCCAATCTTTCACATAGTTAATCTCCACATTGGGACAATCAAAAGAGTGGTCTTGCATTATCGAAGTAATATATCCATTTGACAACTCCTCTTGAATATCAGGAGATCCAGGCCAAGATAGAATGTTATCACCAACTTCACTAACTGCATCCTGGCAGCTGACAGGATTATTTGGCTCCTCATCAACACTTGGTGATGATTCTTCCTTTGAGACATCAGTAGGAACAGTAGTTTGATTTGAGTCAGAGCATTTTTGCTCTTTATCCTTCTCTTTCTCTTTTAATCTTTCCTTTCTTCGGAGCTTTTTCTCTCTTTCTTTTGTTCTTCTCCTCTCTTTGCGTTCTTCTTCTTCACGTTTTTCCTTCTCTTCTTCTTCAAGAAGTTTCATCTGTAGGGAAAAACATATATTTGTGAGAAAAATATCCTCAAGAAATCTTTTATTGCTAAAATCCTACGCTTAAATACCAATAATATTAAGACCTGCTTTTCTAATGTAATGATTTCTTTGCATGCAACATGAACGCGTTCTTCCAGCAGTTTTAGCGCAAGGCAGACAAAGATGCTGTGTGCATTTTGGCGGGCGGTTCCTTCCCTGAATGCCTTTTCAACCTGAAAGAATAACATCACATAATGAGATGGAGAACATGTTACATTCACACACACAAATACTGCACTTCCACGAGCATTAGAGGGAAGATCTACATGATGCCAGCCATCTCTTCTGGTCCTTTCTTTTCTCAATTTCTAAAATATGTGTGGGACCAAAAAATTACTTTAGGGCCTGTTTGGGAGGGGGGAAATGTGCGGAAAGGAATCAAAAGGAAAGAATCTTTTAAGTATGTTCCTACCATTCCTAATGATTTGGAAGTTTAAGTAGGAGGGAATGGGAAGTCATTCCATTGTTTGGAAGTTTAAGTATGAGTTAATAGAATGGGCATCTGAGGGAACACTAATTTCTCATTTTTCACTCAAAACCCCAATTTCTTGTTCCCCTAAAATTGAAATGAATTAGAGGGAATAGAATTGAGTTTAATGAAATGTTGACCAAAATCCTCATAAAGCCCTTCATATTTACAAAGTTCCTATAATACCCCTCACTTTACTCTTTTCACATCTACACACTCTCTCGTCTAGTTTTTCTTTCTCTTCTGGCTAGCAACTCTCTCTCATCTCTCTTAACAGGTTTGGTCTCTCATCAATAATAAAAATAATAACAAATGATAACTGCTTACTTTTATTAAATGATTCATTTCCATTCTTTTTAATGGTACTCCCAACAAGCTTATTAACTTCTCATTCCTTTCTTTTAATACATCCCAGCAAGATAGCTTAGTTGCATTCCTTTCCTTATTCTCATTGCAACTTGTATTCCATTCTATTTCATTACTTTCCTTTATGAACTCCCAAACCAAACGGATACACTTGTTCGTTTGCCATGCAACAATATCACTGCTTGCTAATACCAAGGCGCCTGCTTTGACTTTCTATATTTAAGTTTCAAGACTCACTTCATTTCGTTGTATGATTCTTTGTGTTCATCATCTTGAACATGAAGTAATCTTTCTTTTTTTAAATAAATATTTTTACATATAAAAAATCAAATAAAAAAGGTGCCTGCTTTGACTTTGTTGCAACTTAATCCCCAAAAGTAGGATGTAGCATTGCTGATTGAATCATGGGAAATGAATTACAGTGTTTAGGGGAGCTGCTAAGCCATAGAAATGATCCTGAAGCAACTTAAGTGGGCCAAAGGTTTCTTTGAAAAGGTCATTTACGCATATTAACCATAGCAACAATGGAACAGTTAAGTAGTTATTGCAGTATGAGGCAGTACAATCATCTAGACCATGGGAACAAAACCCAGCTCAAAAGAGCTTTAGATCCCAGCTTCTTAAGGTTGGGTAAAGAGAAATCTTTAGTTGAATACTTTTTTTCATTAATGTTATCCATTCTACACCTGCTGCACACTTTATACTTGTTCTACCACTCATAATCTCAACATCTTCTGCTCAGCCAAACACATTTCATATATGGGTGTGTCAGCGTGTGTTCTTTTCTCTTCCTTGATTAGCCAACATGTATAATCAAAATGCATTTCGGTTGGATCTTCACCTTATATACAATACCATGTCAATTATATAGGACTTATAGATCCAACAATTGGCCAGTTGCATTCTTCCATCTCTACATTCTTGCTATAATTCATTCTATATTCTTTCTTTCAAGAAAACTTTTTATACTTATATGAACAACATCCTTTTCAATCTTTCCCAATGAGAAAAAGTGATCACTAGGATTAGGTATCCCCTTGTAAATATTTCATTTTTTGACCTTCTAGGACTAATCACTGAACTTAGAAACCTTGTATTTCAAGTCCTGCTATCCTACAACCTTTTATATTCTTAAGCTTTCCATCAATTCAACATAGAATTTTGTTTCAAGGCAGCTATTGCAACCATCTGCAAGCAACATGTCAAAATACCCATCTCTCAACAACCAAAGGTTTAGTTTCCAACTCTTGATGCACCTCTTGTAATTGGAAACCATCTTACATCTACTTAGCTCCCCATCATAAATGTCTTTCCTCCATGCACACTCACCACAACTCACACATTGTCTCCATATACACAGAATCATGTGTAACAACAATAACAACAATAACAAAAAACCTTAATCCCAAAATTTTGGGGTTAGCCTCAACAAACTAGTCAGGGTTGGCCACATGTATTCTTTTTCTCCATTCGGTTAATTCCAAAACCATACTCTTTGTTAGCAACATTAAATTTATGAATATATTGCTTCTTAATAGTTCAACATTCAGTACCATAGAGCATAGCTGGTCTTATAAAAATTCCCAACTTAATAGATATTCCATGATCACACAATACTGCCATACTCCTAATGCACTTCACTTCATCCACCTCGCTTTTAGCTTATGATTCACATCTACTTCAATTTCTCCATCTTTGTGAATTGTTGATCCAAGATGTCGAAAACTCTTGCTCAAAGTTCTTTATCATCAAGTTAGACAACTCCTACGTCTTTGTTTCTACTTTTACTAAACTTACAATTCATGTACTTTATTTTACTCCTCCTTAACTAAAAGCCTTTAAATTTTATGCATCCATATTTCTAACATTAACTTAACATCTAGTTTGCATACACGAAAGGACTTCCTCTTAAATTGATTTAGTAAGCTCATCAATCACTAGTGCAAAGAGATATAGATTAATGTTGATCCTTGATGCAAACCTCTAGTTATAGGAAACACACTTGTAAGGTCTCCACTTGTTCTCACACTTGTTATAGCTATGTCACACTAGAGTGTGGGAACTTTGTGTGTGTGTTTTTGGGGGGAGGGGGGGGGGGGGGGGGGGGGTGGAACAGAAGCATATGGACAGATTAGAAAAGCACAAAAGTGATAAGCAGACTGAACATGCCTGTTCCTTAAAAATAACAGTTGCTGCATCCAGAAGAAACTCCCGAGCAAGTTCAGGACTCTTCGCATGTTTTTGGGGACGGGAGCATTCTCCATCCAGCTCATTTCCGTCCTTGTCCATGGAATCATCATCCTGGAAGTATACATAACATAAAAGGTTAATCTAAATCTCACAAAGCAATACCCTGGAAAATTTGTGAACAAAAGGAACAAATTTTAAATGCATTCAAAGATTTTATTAGCCCTAGGGAGATAGAACCACCTCTTCTTCCTCAGCCTCTTCAGCATGTTCAAAAAACCTTCTGATACTTTCCCCTCTTGTGATTGTCACAAAGCCATCCCCAACAACGAGCCTGCAATGTACACAGTGTTGACCCTTTAAGGCATGAGCTTTTACAGAGAGCTCAGTGCAGCGACCATCTAGCTTCCAAGCTCTCAGGGTGATAAAGCATGCACTTAAACTGCCAAGATCAAGGCCACTGACTTGAACACTTCCATTCATTCCAACATTTTCAAATTCCAGAATATCACATTTTCCTTCTCCTGTTCCAACTGCCCACTCAAAGTGATGGTATGTTCCCACAGTGTCTGCAAAAGTTTGGCGCCAATCAGCTTCAATTGTGTCATCAGATACCTGAGATAATTGAAAGATGAAATTGTGTCATAATAGTCATAACATATATATTGAGTCCTCACAAAAAATCTCCAAATTATTTTACCAAGACATCAAGACCATTATCTCAACCATTTTTCCTTGAAATCATCTGTAATTTACAAGAATTCCTAAAAACAACAGGATTCAGAGAAAAGAAAACAACATGAAGGAATGGGAAAGCCACACCTCATATTGGAAGGCTGTATCTGCAACACAAAACCAACTAGTACAGCGGGGTTCTCTCCGCAAGCGCTTCAGCTCCTTTAGCTCCTTGAACTCACGAATAACATTCCTTCTGCAATCTCTGCAAAATCTCTTGCTGTCGAATCTGTAACATGAATATCACTTTCTTAGGATATCAGAAATTTAACATGAAATCCTTATGAAACAATGCATAGCAACTGCAGTGGAACAAGTAGGACAAAGCAAGCCAATAACTGCATGCAATATATAAGAATTAAGTTTTCAGTCTCAGAATATTGCAATTAGTTCATAGGATATTAGAAGGTATCTGTCTTTCTACAGAAAAACCACAAGGCATCAACTAGAGCAGAAAGATTTTCAGAAAGACAGAAGTATATAGATATACAACAGTACTTGATAGCAGCGAAAATCCTTCAGCACCTCTTGTCCTTTAGATGCCATTTCTCCTGTTAGAAGAATGTGTCTTCAATTCTTAGCCTAGTTCTCACCCTTTAAAGCCTTCAAACACATGCACTCCTCAACAAGATTTTAATTCTTACATCTTCTAACAATGAAATCACCATATCTTTGTGGGAAGCACTAATTTCTCCACTGGTAATAATTATGTAATTTCATGATTGTTTTCCCGTCCAACCTTAGTCATTAATGGAGGAGTTAAGAGTGTTCACTCCACGAAGACCGTAGCATTTAACTTACCAATTTCCCTCAAAAATAAATCAATGCTCTACCTTTCAAAACTCTTCCATTATCCCTTATAGCAAACCTTGATAGTAAGTATTGCATCCGGGTCATTTTTTTGACAAGTGACAGTCCTGTAAGGGAACCTACCTTGGGGATCTCTTGCAGCTTGTCCTATTAATAGTACCTTCTATAGTCTCCATAAAATGGTGCATTGAAAATTTCCAAGTCGTCCTGCTTCTTAATGGTTAGATACCAGCAACATAAAGAAGCCCAACCATCTGTTTGGTTTGAAGGAAATGAGTGAGAAAAGAAAATGGTAAGGACAAGGGTTGAGAACAAGGAATTTAGCCTGTTTAGTTTGAAATAAAGAAACAGAAGGAGATGGTAAGAAAATATTTCTCAGAGGCCCAACATATGATTCCTCAGCTCAACCAGCAGAAGTGCTAAGGAAATGGCTGGTGTAATGCATTTTTCAATTTTCCCTGTTTTTAGTCAGCTTGCTAACAGGTGCTCATACTTTGTTGTCTAGGTGTATAAAAGTAGAATTACTGTATGGGTATTCCTTCCTTCTTCACTAGATACCCAATCATAAAAAGTTAGATGTCCTTCCTAGCATTTTGTTCAAACCAAACATGCTGAATTTCCTTACCCCCTTTTTCCTTCTCTAGGTTTTCTTTCCTTCTCCTCAAATTGAAACTAAACAATTGTAAATCCCAAATACTTTGGATAGTGGCTTTATGCCATTTAATCTTCAATCTTGCCAAGCAGCAGTTGAGAATCAAGATATCTGCTAGTTACTGGACTCCTCTCTGGTATCAGCAGGGCACCCCTGGATGCCCCAACGAATACCAGCTTCAAGATCACACAAAGATGCAAGAAAACATATTAATTAAAAAGCAGGTCCATTAGAGATGACTTGGGGAGAATGATTGCCCACACAAACATGTAGGATGCTCCCTCAATGCAGCCTGTGTCCAGTTTCTTTTCTTGGCCAACATTCATGGTTCTTCAAACATTTCATTGACCAACAGCATTCCTAATTGCATGCCTACCAGATATTTGTTTGTAATGTTGTCACCATGACAGGTCGGTAACACATTTCAATCAACCTGCATATTCATGCTACGAATATCAAATGCCTAATAACTTGATCGACTACCATGGTATGTGAACCAGAATGCAATTCTTGAAAAAATGGTATGATTTTAGGACCATTCTATGTCAAGTGTGAAAAATAAATGTCTTAGATGCCGTTTCTTTTCCTCTGCAGCAGTTTTAGCAGGAACGAGCACCTCCAATGTTAGCATTTATCTCACAGTTCCCAGAATAGCAACTCACTTAATTACCATCAATGGTCATGCATTTTCCACTAATATAAACTGAATTTTACATACAAGGAATAAGCATATAGGTAAAACACCTGTACATAAGCCTCTCTATAAAATCCTCTTCCTTCATCCGTAGAAGAGATTGCCGGGTTTCTTCTCCAAGAGCTGACCAGAAATCCACCAAAGTGTCACAAGAAAGCCTGGCTGTGTGCAGTGCACACGTCTCCCTTGTTCCATGCCCTCTGCCATAACTCGCAACTCCTTGGCTTATCCAACCCCGACCACTCCCACCACATGCATCAGGATAAAGCAACTCGCGTTCCCGTTCCCTTGCACGTGCACTGTCAAAAACCTAAATCAAGCAAAATGTAAGCTATTAAAATCGTTAAAGAATAAGATAATAATAAGATTGAACAAATTGTATCAGAAATTACATTTTGGAGTCCTTTGAGAGACTTTGCATACAAATAGCAGTCCATAAGTGTCAATGACCCATCACGTGTTGTGGTCAGACCCCCCCAAGGATGCACAGACGGATCTTGAATTTCGTCATGGCAACCATTAGGAACATTCAATCCAGCATCGTTTTGAGTTTTCAAGGCCCCCTGTCTGTTGCAGGGAACGTGTCCACCTGCTCCCTCCTGCTGCAAAGACTTTCCATACATGACAATCTGCAAAAAACCTTCAAGCAGTAACCCATTGCATCTAGAGCAGTACATATTCTTACGAGCTTGCTCAAATAGTGTTTGCTTGTCGATCCTCAAAAGCTCCTGCCGAGCTTGCTGCGACAACTCACCCCAGAACTGATTCCAAAGTAAACAGAAACTTTATTAATGACTAATCCTACCATCTCATAAGTCCACACAAACTTAAGTAAACACGTACTTAACGCAACATGCATACACTAAATCAAAATTCATAATTATTAATCCGAAAGCTAGTATAACTGCATTTTTCGTTTATTGGTAAGTTACGTTAGGAAACACAAACACTTCATTTGGGGTGTCGTACCCGTACCTATATCCATGTCCGTGCTTCCTAGGTTAAAAAACTTCCCTAGTGAGCTAGAGTTCATTGGCAATCTTAACTACAATCATTAATGCATCAAAAGATTAAATCAATGGTTTGGAAATGGCAGCAGGCACTCCAAGACGAAACAGAAAACTCTTCAATCTCCACTTCATAAGTGCATTCGTTTCCGCTTATATATTTTGTTTTCCTTCTAGTGCATAAAACACAGGCCGGACGTAAAATGAAATCCGACCTCAAATTACATCCTCTTAAATCCAATTCCAAAGAATTCCAGACAGTTATAGACACAATAATCAGAATTCTAATTTCCTATTCTCTGCCCACAGATTTCTTTGCAACCAATGCTAAATCCTGATTTTCTAACATATGTGAATAAACATGCAACACGAGCCAAACTATCAAAATGGATCTGACGAATCGAGAACACGCATAATCCAATCAAAACAAAGCCTCTAGATAACAATTACACATCCAATCAAATTTAACCAACCAATCAAAATAAAAAACAAAATACAAAGCAATGATCTAAATTAATTTTCTTATAAATAAAAAATATAAATAAAAAAAGAAAAGAAAAGAAGGGAGGAAAGGAATCTAGAACCTTCTGGAGCTGGATGCAGCTAACATCATCGGCATGCTTGGACCAAAAGCCATTGGCGGAGAGCGAATACGACGCCATAGAACCATTGCTAAAATGGTCATTATTCCTCTGCGCTAATCCGGGCATATTATATTCAATTTGTTTCAAATTTTCAGGCTCTGTTAAAACATGAATCCATTCCTCTCAGTAACGTAATAACTGGATCGAATCCGATCGATATAGCAATAAATTGAATCGAATCGGATTGGATTGGATTGAATGCGCAATTTTGATTAGAAATAACAGCCAAAATTATTAGAGATTAGATCGAGGATCGAAATGGTTGAGAAGTGAATCTAGGGAGGGCTGAGAATTGCGAGAGAGAAAATAGAGGCAGGGTAGAGAGGACGTTGGGGTTTTTGCTTTTTGGTCCCCAAAAAAAAAAAAAAAAAAAAACCACGATGAGATTTGGTGCTCTCTCTCTGGTTAATGTATATATGAGAGAGAGAGAGAGAGAGAATGTTAATCTGAGGGAGAGAGGTGTTGGGGGTTGGGTTAGGGGGGCCAAAGGCAACACGGTTAAAAGAAAGAGGTTGAGAAAACTGTTGCATTACAAAATTAACGTGACTCTAATGACTCAGGGGAGACCGGTAAAACTAAAATAAAATCAATTCAACACCGGGTTATTTTTTTTAATGAATAAAAAAGGGAGGGTCCTAGGGCTATCACTCGAACCGCTAATCTCTAAGTACAAAACGAGAACTCCTACTATTAAGCCACACTCCGTGTGATTCTTTTTTTTTTTTGTTTATGTTTATAAATGGCCCGACTCTCATATTTTCTTTGCTTCTCTAAATGGAAAATATGTATATATATATATATATATACACACTTGAGATGTTGAGCATTTGCATTAGATAATACAAAGTAGAAAAATAGCTCAATTTTACACATTCAAACTCCAAAATTACCCACAATGTGTAAATTTGTGTTTCATTTTTTAATCATTTCTCATTTTTCTCTCTCTCCTAGTTGAAAAAGAAATAATATTTTTTTTAAAATAGATAATCTGATGTAGAGTGTTTTAAAAAGTGTTTGTGTAAAATAGATAAAGTAGGTTCTTATTCTAAAATAGACACAATTTTTTGCATGAGCTAATGCGAATGCTCTATATATGTCACTGCTGCTGTTTGTTATTTTTGTTAACCCACCAACTCAAATTTACAAGCTTGCCTAGTATTTTTTTTTTTTTTTAATATCAAATATTTATGGGTTTGAGTTAGTTAAACTGATAAAATCTCTTATAGTTAAATAAACGATTTCTGATTCAAATTTCACATACATAAAAAAATCAATTAGTGTCTTAGGTCTAATGATAAAAGTAATCATTATGAAGTAAATGGTATAGGTTGAAATTATATCGTATATATAAAAAAATATCAAGTATTAATATTAATTAACATTTTTTTGTTATTTATTTTAATTTTCCTTTTTGTACGCTTCTATTTAATAAAGAAGAAAAGCATTTTGTGTCATGGAATGGTCAAATAACCAAAAACAAATGTCCAATTCCTGATTTTGCCAATTAAACCATCGATTTTGACTATTTTTACCATACCGAATTAGGGTTTGGTTCTTTATTAAACCAGCCAATCTAATCTGATTTCTAAAACCATGCTTTGTGTTACTTTTAAATATTTGGAATAGAGTGATTCAAGTTAACTTTTTCTTTTTCTTTTTTGAGAATCATGACGGTAAATTTTATTAAGAAGAAGGCAAATCTGCCTGATACATTTCAAAACAATAGGATGGAACATCCTCCATCCAAATAGAAAAACTCGTGACATGACGTGCATGCCTAGCAAGGTTGTGAGCTACACTATTTCCATCCCTACGAACATGCTGGAATTTTACATGATTAAGTTGCAATGCCAAGTCTTGTGCCTCTTTTATTAGCAAGCCAAAGGGAGCCAAATTTGGCACCTGATCCATGAGGCCTGTGATGATTAAGGTGGAATCGCCTTCAAAAATAACCCTATCAAAGCCAAGTTCTGCAGCAAGTTCTAAAGCCTATGTTGCTGCCAAGGCTTCCATCTCTGCCACGGAGCTAGCAAGTTGTATATTCTGAGCTAAAGAGACCATAGCTAAACCTTGGCTGTCACGGAGTATCACCCCAAGTCCAGCTCAACCAACATCCTGGAAAATTGTCGCATCGAAGTTTGCTTAAAACCAGCCAATAGGTGGTGGTGACCACCTTGCACGTGGTCTAACCGTATAGTGGTTCAAGTTAACTAATTGTTAAAGTCTTGGTTTGGTGGTATCACAAAAAACACGTTATAAGTTCAATTTTTTTTCCTTTTCTTTTTCTTTTCTCTCTTTTGAGAATGAGAGTTCTTTGAATATTTAACTTATAGGTTTTTATCCTATCGCAACTTAAAAAATAAAAATAAAAATAAAAAAATCTAGAACGAAGTATATGTATATTTGTTGTGAAAAAATAAAATGGCATTTGTATTTTTACCTAGCATTTGAGAAGAATGTAATGTAATTTAATTTTTTTTAATGTCATGTAATCCAAAATTTGAATGAACAATTTTTGTATGAAAGGATGGGTTTTCATGCTTCTATGTTCTTCACCCCAAAAGAAACAAAGAGTAAATTTATATTATTAATGGGTAGGAATGACAAAATTCAACATGACCTGCAAACTTGACACAATACGATACGAAAATTAGCAAGTTATGGGTTGAGACTTAACGGGTTCGTATCATATTCGGATTAATACGACTAACCTATTTAATAAACATGTTGTGTTCGCATCCAACTCATGAAACCCGTTTAACCCATTTAATTAAATGTCATTTTACGAAATACCCTTCACAACCCTAAGAATAGGAAGATTGGGATCTTTACAAAAAGGCTTTATAAAGCTTTTGTCTCAATTCATATTTAGCCACGATACCAATATAAAAGACAGAATCGCGGAACTTTTTCTAATGTTTGCTGCTTTCCTCCCAAAGCATCATTTTTATTTCATATTTCATTTTCCTTTCTTGCATTTTTCTTTCTATTTGTATCACATATGCTTCTCCACTGAATGTCATATCCTCTTTTAGGAATTTCGACCCCAGAGTATGAGGTTTTTTTATAGGGAAAGTTTTACAAATAGGTAGTGCTAAGCAGCAAAGTTATAGACATTTATTAGTTATTGTGGTTTATTTTCTTTGACATATTTTAATTAATTATTTGTGATATTGAGATATACTTTAATTTTGAATAATTATTTGTCTTGTAGTTACTCGCTAGTTCTAAATTTTATAGCATAAAAAATTATTTGTTTAGTTTTCATAATTTAGATCAATTTGATTAATATTAAAATTTGTATTTTTGTTTGTTTGTTTGTTTTGTTTTAATAAAATCTAATAAATGGGTCCACAGTCCACACAATTGACATGTTTAAGGTTAAGAAATCTTTGTCCGTTTAATAAACGTGTCAGATTAATGTTGACCCATATAGTTGAATACTTATGAGTAGACATTACATACACCCAACATGAGAACACAAATTGTCACCCCTATTAACAGGGCGCTCTTACATAATACTTTGGCCTTTAAATGTTGATATGAAGCAAAATTACATTGAATTGAAAAGTACTTTCATTTTCACAAAGGCTCCCTTATAGAGTCTAGACCCTAATACAATTCTCATTTGATACAATTAAGAAAATTGCGCTATTAAGATGAACTCCACTTGTGATACGAGCTGGATGATTTGGCCACGCAGTATTAAAAAAAGGAAAGGTAATTAGGCTTTAATGAGGATGAACAAATCTTTTGAATTCAGGGGGTCCAAATGAGTTAAGATTTTTTTTTTTTTTTTTATCTTCTTTTTCAGTTTTTACCTGAGGAAGGCATTGTACCTTTACGTACTGTATTTTTTCTTATAAAATTAAAAAAAAAATTACCAACAAGATGGATCAAAAGTCTTGGTTTTGTTTAATATAATATAATATTGATTTTATTTAGCCAAAAAGAAAAAAGATCTACACGTGATTCTAGATGATGCCTGACAAGGGTAATTAGGGTAAGATAAGGATGAGCACATTGACTCATCTTCTGTTTCTTCTTTGTCTTATTACTATTATTATTATTATTATTTTCCCCAGAAGGCGTTGTATTTAAAGATGTGACAGTGCTAGTGGTTCCAGTTATATTAGCCCTTCCTCCCTATAATTGCCCTCTATATATCTGTTTTTGGTAGGCCCCAAGTTTAGAAGCGACAGGCAAACTCCAAGTTTTACACCTTTAGAGCATCTTCAGCTTATTTATCAAATTTTTGGAGAATGAACAATTATTTTTATCTTTATTTATCAATTTTTTTAAATATATTTTCTAACATATTTTTAATTTCATTCTCTATCTCATTTAAATATTATTTCTTTATTTATTATTTATTCTTTTTTTAACAACTACACATCTTCCAACATTTTTTTATTTAACACCTAATTATTATAATAGAAAAAAAAAATTTGAAGAATGAACAGTAGCCCATCAGACTTGATGGGCTACTGTTTATGAGCAAAAAAAAAACCAGGTTTACCAAATCTACTAAAATATAAAGAGTGCATAAATTATCCAAATTTTAGCTAATATACTTGAATATTGATGCTATTGGAGATGCTCTTAGAAATTAGAAGTGATAGACATTTTTCTATCTCTTATCTCAAAAAAAAAAAAAAAAAAAAGTAATGACATTTTGGTAATTAATGGCAATGAATATACTGAAATAGTGACGTCAAAGCATCTGTTTACCCTTTTTTTTTTTTTTTTTCACATAATTGGAAAGGCATGGATTGACTTAAGATATAAATGCGCAATCCTATTATTGGTGAAAGATGGTTTTTCTACCGATTAGGTTAAAGAGAAACTCTTCAAATTCAACTAATATTTTTTTTGCTAGATATTAATTTTAAAAAATTAACTATTGGAATGTATGTTCTTATTATATCTTCTATGTTTGCTAAATTTCGAGAAGATTAAAGATTAATAGTTATATCATTAATTAAATTTTTAGATTTCAAATTTTTATGGTCTAAATTTAGGCATAAAAAGTTAGTAATTTATTGATCGAGTAGTAAATAATAGGGGTGGTAAAATTGGACTCGACTCGCGAACTCGACATGACACGAAATTAGTAGGTTATGGGTTGAGGCTTAATGGATTAGTGTCATATTCGAGTTGACACGACTTACCCATTTAATAAACGGGTTGAATTAGTGTCCAACTTTTGGAACTCGTTTGACCTGTCTGACTCGTTTAATTAAATGACATTTTACTAATATACCCTTCAAACCTTAGGTATATAAACTTATTAGCTATTGTGATTTATTTTCTTTGACATTTATAATTAATTATTTGTGATATTGATATATACTTTAGTTTTGAATGATTATTTGTGATGCAGTTACTCGTTAGTTCTGAATTATATTATATATATATATATTAGTTTTTCATAATTCATATAAATTTGGCTAATACTATTTTTTTTTTTTTTTATCAAATTTGATAAACAGGTCGATACGACTAACTCGTTTAATAAATGGGTTGTGTTAGGGTTAAGGAATCTTAACCCGTTTAATAAATATGTCGGGTTAGTATTGACTTATATAGTCAGATACTCATAAGTCGACACGACACGACATGAACCTGACACGCGAACATTAATTGCCACCCCTAGTAAACAACATTCTATTTGAATGAAATTTAACATACATATTTAGAATATAAAAAGTATACAATTCAACGATTATATTTTCAAAGTTCACATCCAATAAAAATATATTAGAGAGAAACCTTGTCCACAACATTAACCACATGCAAGCTCCATTTTTTAATTCATAAATATATATATCATATATATAAAAGCACGAATGCGCGTACAGTGTTTTTCCACTGTTCATTCAGTGTTTTAGCACTGTTCATCTACAGTGTCATTTTGTTGAGCCACTTTGTCTTCTTTTTTTTTTCTTTTTTTTTTTTTTTTTTAAGTTTTGAACAGTAACTATAGTCCCAAGTAGCACTATAGCTACAGTAGCTACATTTTTTTTTTCCAATCTTTCGTTTGTACTTTTTTTTTCTTTTATATATATTATTATACTGACACAACAAATTTCATAATATTTTCACAATTATTAATGTGTCAATTTCCTATAAGTCAAAATAAAATAATAAAATATGAAACTGTGACCAACCACAACTGAAAAAATGTTTTGTGAAAATGTTGTGACACTTGTTAGGTGAATGTGTAAAAGCTACAGTACTTTTGGTTTGTTCAATACTTTTTTTTTTTTTTTCCAATAATCGATTTGTGCTCTTTTTTCTGCTAACTATATAAGAAGAGGCAATGCCTCTACAGTGCCCCTTTTGGTGTAGTGAGCCATTTTTTCCCCCCAAGTTTTAAATAGTTGCTACAGTGCCACTTTGGTTTGTTCAAGTGGCACTGTAGCTACAACGTTTTTTTTTTTTTCTAGTCTTCCGTTTGTACTTTTTTTTTTCTTTTAAATATTTATAAGAACACACACACACACACATATATATATATTGTTATACTGACACAGCAAATTTCACAATATTTTCATAATTATTGAGGTGTCGATTTCTTATAAGTTAAAATAAAATAATAAAATATGAAACTGTGACCAACTACAACTGAAAATAAATGTTTTGTAAAAATGTTGTGACACTTGTTGGGTGAATGTGTAAAAACTACAGTACTTTTGGTTTGTTCAATATGTACTGTTCATCGCTTTTTTTAATTTTTAATTTTTAATTTTTTTCAGTCATCGATTTGTGCTTTCTTTTCTATATATAAAAAGAGCGAATAAGCTCATGAATAGTGTTATGAACAGTATTTTTGGTTTAGTGACTTGCATTTTTCCTCATTTCTTTTCCTTCAAGTTCACCAACTTGGTTTGAGCTTATTTTTTCATTTTAAAGGATCTTTATATGTTTACTTTCTACTTGTAATGTAAGCTTACATTGTACACACTCAAAAAGTAGCAAATATTATATACATTTGCAAAAAAAAAAAAATTTTACAAATTTTGCAAATGTGTACAACATTTACCAATTTTTATGTGTTTACAATATAAATTTACATTGTAAGTGCAATGTAAATTTCTATATATATATATATATATATATATATATATATTATATAAAAAAAGTGAATGAGAAAAGTTACAGTAATTTCGCTACAGTAATTATGGTTTGTTTAACTTTTTGGCCTTTTTTTTTTTTTTTTGGTGAATGCATAAAGTTGTAGTATATTTGCTATATTATTTTTGGTTCGTCCACAATAATTTTCACAACACTTTCATAAAAAATTAAATATGACTACTACTTATGATTTATTGTGAAAATGTCATGGACATAACATTTTTTTGTATAAAAAATGTTAAGACATCTCGATGTTGTCACAATATTTTCAAAACTGCTGAGCTGTCAATTTTTTACAAGTTAAAATAAAATATAACAAAATTATAAATGTATTATGAAAATGTTGCGTCATTTTGTTATGTTTTAAGGATTTTTTTGTTGGTTTAATCAACTTTGTTGAGCCAAAATTCACTATTCTTCATACAACTTTTTTAGGTTGACTTTTTATATATTTTTTTCTTTACACATTATTTTAAGTAAAAACACATATTTTTGCACACAAAAACAAAAACAAAAAATTAGGAAAAAAAACATATTTCATCCTTTATGTTTGGGGTAGTTTACAATTCTTCCTTAAACTTTAAAATCATGTAATTTTTCCCTTAATATTTTGGAAAAGAGCAAATACGTCATATTGTTATTCTCTTAATTAAACCCTAATGAAAACTTATGATTCTTAAAATATTTTATTGTGCAATGTCTAAATTACTTCTGTTAAATTTTAACATCCTAAAAATTTTCTTTACGTATTTTGAGTTTTAAATGATAAAAATTCTTAGAAACTTAGAATGATGATATTCGATAACACAAGCCTTTTATTATCTTTTTTATTTATTTTTTATTTTAAATTTCTTAGCAAAACTCAGTTGTTTATTGTTAGAAGATGATGATATTCGTTATCATGTTTAAAAGTTTTTAGAGAATAGATATATTATCTTTAGCAAGTAGGTACCAAAAAACTATTATAATTAAATAAATATTTATATGTTAAATAGCTACCCTAACTTTATGGTTGATCAAAATTTTTAAACGAATGAGATTAACTTTTTTCGACATAATTATTAAAATTCTTAAAATTAATGACTCTTTTGATTAATGTAAATCTCTATATACTTTAAAATTAACCAGTATATATATATATATATATCCGATTTTTTTTTTTAGGAACTTGTAAAGCTCAAGCTTGACACGTTAAAAAGAAGAATGTTTTGGTAATCAATGGCTCAAATAGACTGAAATGGAGGCAGTGACGACAAAATGTTGAAATAATATTAAAAGACGAAAACAACCTCGATTAGTCAGATATATACCGGGGTCTTAAAAAGAAAAACAGTGAGTAGTACAAAAATGTATATAAAGATGTACACTACAAATTTCCTTCCCCGCTTGGATGTCGCTGCTCTGTCCCGTACCAGATATCAGCGCGTGGTTTTTGTCTTCCTGTTGCAACGGAAAAGAAAGTCACCACGGACAGCATTTTGATAATAGATCCTAAATGCCCAATTCTATATTGTCACGTGTTCAAAAAAGAAATCGTAATCCGTTGAAACTGTGATACATGCCGAAAGTAGTATTAGACCGGTGACGAAAAGTGAACACATATTAGCATCTCAACAATTCAGTATATTCTTCTAAAAAAAAACAATTCAGTATTTGTCTTAAAAATACAACTTTTGTCACAGCTATTGTAACTATCAGTGGTAGGAATAAAAAAATAAATAAATTTATATAAAAGTAATTTGATTGCCTGCGTTAAAGGGATCCATAGTGAAAAAGTGTCATAAAAGTAAAAAGTTATCTTTAACAAGTTCTCAAAATGTTTCTAAAAAAAATAAAATAAGTCCTCAAAATAGTTATGACAAAAATTGTATCAAGAAATTTGTTAAGAAAAATTTAGGATTGTATCATTTTTTGTCACAATTTTGACATAATTTTGATGTGACAGATTATGAATGATGAAAAAAAAAGTGACAAGTTCATGTAAAAATGACAAGCACTTAGTCACAATCTATCACAAAAAATAATTGTGAAAATGTGGTGTGGTAAAAAGTGTGGTTTTAGAATTACCCATTTTAAAGACTTTGTTAAAAACAAATTAGTGGTGTGAAACTTTTCGTATGACGGTTTTATTTTTTTGTGTTAAATTTTGTATGACGGTTGTGCAACTAAAAAGCTCGTATAAAAATTTCAGTCTATTTTAACATAAAAATTTACTTTTTTTATTTTACATAATCACATTTCAAAAACACTCACATTAAATTATCTATTTTATTAAAATATTAATTTTCTTAATATTTTTTGAAATTATTTCTCTCTTCACAAATCACAACTGTCATCCATTATCTTCTTTCATCTTTGAAAAACTCAAATAATGAATAAAAAATGCATAACATAGTTACTGTAGCAATGAAAATTACGTACGTAACTTTTTTTCTTTTTTGGTAAGCTACGTACATAACTTTAGTACTTTACACGAACCAATTCAAATGCTCTTTTAAGGTTACATATGAATTGCATTTTTGTTTCCGAAGGAGTACTGGCCCAGTTACGTGAAATCAGACTTAAGGTAAAAAATTGTTGACAAATATTGTAGTTTTGTAGCTCAATAATCTGCACAGAAGTTTCCTCGACGATACGTACACGGTACACTGGATTTGCTAATACTGATTTTTCCCTTGACATGTTTGAACTTTTGGGTACAAAGCTAATGACCTTCGATTTTCATTTTTACCTATTGGGTTGTTATTTTTTTTGGCTTTTGGACTTTGAAGTCAGCAGAATGGTGACTGATGCCTGAGTTTGGCTCTTGTTAACTGGAAGTTATCAGAATAGTTCAGAAGAACCTATGTGCTTTAATAATTTATTTTAATTTTTTTTATAAAAAATGAAATATAATTGAGGGATCACATGGGAAATGACTTGTTCGATCAATTTGGAATCTCATTCAACTAAGTTTATTTGTTCCTTGTAATTGACTATTCCTTGATGACAAGAGCAAATATGCTGAATACCCAACAAATAAAAAGAAAAGAAGAGCAATTTGTTGCAATATTTGTAATGTAATGTTGTCCCTTGTGGTAATAGTGTCGTCATTTTATTTCTCATTCGGCCAGAAGAAGATGGGATAGAGTGTTGTCATTTTGTCGAAAGATGAGGTGGTGCCGAATTTTAAATGTCGGGAACAGATTGTTTGATGTTCTTGGGTGATTCATCACTAACAAATTTTTTTTTTTTTTTTTTTTGGTGGAGAAAATAATATTTTAAATCCAAGGTTTTTAAAAAGTAACAAATTTTGAACAATATAGTTTCACAAGTAAAAAATTAAACCCAGCGATTTCAAAGTAACAATTAAATTAACTTTAGTCCATTTAAATGGAAGGTGTTTGAGGTTTAATATATGTTGAGGCTTTAATTTGTTAATCTGGAAATTATAGAGTTTAATTTATTGTTTTTTGAAGCTTTATAATTTATTTGGAATACTTTCAAAATTATAAGCTAATTTTTTTAAATTGTTGATGATTGCTAGAAGATTATCTATTCGGAAATGTCACTTGGATAGTTTGCCACGCCACAGGCTCGGATAAGATTTGAAGTCAGATGCCAATGGACGACCACAATAGCAGTGCGAGGATCATGGATTTGCCACCGGTTGCCAACCATGACTATGGGTAATTGCTTGGATTCACGCCCAGAAGAGGTGTGAACTCCACAAATGGCTTCATTAACCCCCAACCATATTTATAAGGCCCATGATGCTAAAAAATGACAATAATTAAGTAGAAATTGGGGCATTCTAAAGGCACTGTGGTGCTTTGAAATAATATTTGGTAGAACTCTCTTGACCCAATTAGCCAAAACCTTTAAAATAGACTTTTCGGTTCTTTTGATGTTGGCAATTGCCCCCCTATTTTGAAAATGTTATTAGGGTGGAGGCAAGTCTTCCTTCTTCTGTGTAATTGTCCTATTGTGTTATTTTCCTTTTTCCTTCAATAAAATCTTGCATATCATCAAAAAATAAAAATTAAAAATTAAAAAAAAAAACCCTGAATTAGTCTATGAATTTCGGCCTATAAGTCTTTATAACGTGTTATATAAAATCTTTTTGAATATAAAGACTTATAGGCCGAAATTCATAGACTAATTCAGGTTTTTTTTTTTTTTTTTTTTTTTTTTTTTAACTTTGAGGATGAGGGTAACAAATGTGTGGTTTAGTGGTTGAGGGAGAGTCGTCGAATTGAGATAGTGTAGGACTGAGTGGGTTACATCATTCCCAACCAAATGCCAATAGTTTTGATTAAAAAAAAAATTTAAGGGGCATACCATTGGGTCCTCGGGCTTTCAGAGGAGCCATTTGTTTCAAAATAGTGTGAACCTCCTACTCCATAAACTCCCCAGATAGTTGGGTATTCATTTCATCAGAAACAATTTTCTACAACCTCATCTAATTGATTACACCACTGACCTAAAGAATTCTAAATTCTGGAGATGTGATATTTTTGGCTTCTTTGAGTTGCACTACTATGTAATTATTTTGTATTCTTATCACTGTAGGGGCCTTTTCGTTGTGCGTTGGGCTGGGCTGCCTCCCGCGGTAGTAGACCCAAGTATTCTAAGTAAGGGAGTTGAGACCGGTCCAACTGCAACTCAATTTGGTCCGGCTTGTGCGCAAACGTTGAGTCCAAGTCCAAGAGAAGACGCAGCAAAGTGGGCTTATCCTCTGTTTCTGCCGCAAAAGACTTTTCTCTAGTTTCTGCCGCAGGATTGACTTTTCTGTTTCTGCCGCTTCCAGTTTCTGCCGCAGAAAGAACTTTTCTCCGATTTCTACCACAGGTTTGACTTTTCTACTATGCAGCAAAACTGTCTGCCGCGTAGTAAGACTGTCTGCCGCGTAGTAAGACTGTTTGCTGTGTAATGAAGCTTTCTGCTGTGCAGTAAAGCTTCCTGCCATAACGCCTTCTGCTGTGCAATAGAGTTGTCTGTTGTGCATTAAAGTTTTCTGCTGTGCTTTAAAGTTTCTTGCCGTAAAGCCTTTTGCTGTGCAATAGAGCTGTCTGCTGTGCATTAAAGCTTTCTGCTGTGTTTTAAAGCTGTCTGCCATGTGAATGACTACTCTTCATTTTTACTGCAGAAATACTTTTCCACTTCCTGCACATAAACGAATCTAAAACCCAAAAAAAATACCCATTAAACAAATATTAGTTTAAATGGGTTAGTATGTTCTCAAATATGTACACATATTCATAAATAAAGATATATGTATATATATATATATATATATATACTTATGGCAAGATAATGATTAGCTTGTGTCAACAGTAAAATACGTAATAACAAATAAAAAGGAAAGTTTCGGCAGGAAATGTTTAGCTTGTATAATAATTAACACGGTAAATATAATAAAAAGGTACTACAGCAGAATAAATAATATAGCAAGTAAAGACACCACAGCAGGACAACTGATGCAGCAGATGTGATAAAAACGTGCTACAGCAGGATGACTAAGTACGGCAGATATAAATTATAATTAGAGAAATCAAATGTATTTGCAATCAAAATCAAGTATTGAATTTGCCCATAGAATAAGTAAACCAAGAAGGAACCCAAACTCCAACTTGAACAACCTTGTCATAGGCTCCTGCCATAAAAGTTGTGCATTTTGGAGAATAGGCCTAAATGGCTACTAGCTATTACTTTTGGAGACTTCAAAGAGTGGGTTTGCTAATATTGAGGGAAAAGATGGTCTATTGATGCATGTTCCTATTCCTGCCACGTTTTCTCTCCGTTCTTTTTTTACTCTTAGTTTCTAACTACTATCTTACCGTAAGTTGTTTTTCTCACTTGGGTCTTTTCCCTTTTTCTGGGTTCCTCTCTCTAGGTATTTACTACTCTCTTACCATGGTGCTTTTCCCATTCGGTCTCCCTGGGTGTTTTTCTTCTTCCCTTGTTTTTCACTATGTTCCCTATTTTTTCCTCTCTCTCGGTCCTTTTTCTCTCCCTTTGTCTTCCCTTTTTTTCTGCCGTGGTTACCTTCCTTTTATAACAAATTGATTCAATGAGATTTCTCCCTTTTACCCCTAGGGCTTTACCAACTGTTTTTGGTTTGTTGTGGGCATCCTTTCAAGATTACCCATTCACCCATTGGTTGATCCGACTACTGCCATATGCTCAGAGCATGTTTGCTGCACGACAAAATCCTCTTTTGTTTGTTCCTGCCGTATACCTCTACCTCTAGGTTCAAAGATCAGAATTGGGCTACCTCACTACCTAGTTCTATGGCATGCATCAGATGGTTCCAACCATTTATTACTTCTTTTAGGTAAGATACCATCCCAGCAGGATATATTCTCAAAAGAAGTTATGGCAGGAAATCAAATATAGACCCCCTTTTCCCTCCACCACCAAACCACGCCCTCTGAATCTCTTTGACCATGGGTCCACCTCTCTTGTATTGGCTGGGTACAGGTTGGTGGTGCCCCGACCCTTCTGTTTTTGTCTTCTTTCGTTCCCACGCCGTTCCTGTCGTAGCAGATTTGTTTTGTTTTGCTGCGTGACTCTGTCTTATTTCTTCACATGTTTCCTGCTGTGTTTGTCATTTCCTTTAATTTGGCTTTTCTTTCCTTCACATGTTTCCTGCTGCAGACACTTCCTGCCGTTCCTTGTTTCTTTTCATCGTTCTTTTTCATATCAGTTTTCAAGCCTATCTTTTTTATACAAAATGATTTGGGTATTTGTGAGCCAAATAATGTTGACTGGATCAAAAGGGCATTGGGCCCAATTTATCTTCATTTGCCGAAGCCATCCTACCAGAGAACTGTATTCTGCGGCAGATCTGTATTCTACGGCAGATCTGTATTCTGCGGCAGTAAAGCCTTCTGCTGAAGAATAGGGACGTGTGTCTTCATTTGCCAAAACCATTCTGCCAGAGAACTATATTCTGCGGTAAAGCTACATTCTGCGACAGACTTGTATTTTGCAGCAGATTTGTATTTTGCAGCAAATGGCTTTCACTTGCACTTCTTTCTTTGCTCTTTGGTCTTCTTGGTAGGTCTTTGGGCCTTGCTTCTCATTGGCCTTTCTTCCTTATGGGCCTTTGGGTACAGATTTGCAAAAATGGGCATCAACAATCACCATAAACAAACCAATGAAATTTAGAGCGTTGTTTCCAAATTCTATCTTCCTTATCAAGAAGCTCATTTAATTCTCTTGTTTAGCCCCAATAAGTTTTTTGCATGTATCCTCCAAAGCTCGTTTGACGTTCCCAAAGCATTTTCGACTCCAAAGGGTTAGGGCATTACCACACTTAATGTCTGTTTGGCATTATTAATTTTGCCAACTTATTTTACTATTCAGCTTATTTTTGCTACTATTTATGGGTCCCGCTGCACTTTTTGTACTATTCATGGGTCTCACTATACTATTTTAGTTAACTTTTACATTTATCTACTGTACTTTCAGTAAAAAGTTTTCAGTTTCAACAAAATAAGCAGATCCCAAACGGAACCTTAGTGACTTTATTTATGACCCTAAACTGAGGTTCTAAAAAATCATGAGAGTTCCATACCACTTCCACTATTTCAGTACAACCCTTATTAGATTAACCACATCTCTTCAAACCGGAAAGGTTTGGAATGGGCCTTCTTGGACAAATATAGGTTCAAGGCCGGTTGGACAAATATATAATGGGGAATGATCTGAAGAGCTACAATGTAAATGATGCACCCGTGACCCAGCAAATTTGAGAAGCCAATCATTCAATGCAAAAGCCTGATCTAATCTTTCCTAAATTGAGTGACCATTTGCAAAGTGTTTCTGTCAAGTGAATGGAGAACCTACAAACCCCAAACCCAAGGTCCATAAATCCACACTACTTCTATTACTTCCATTGAGTTTTTTCAAAATTGCTTATAATTTCATTGAAATCACTAGCACATAACCAAGGGATAGAAAAGCGACGATTGAGTAAGTGAAGAAAATCCCAAGATTTGTGACGTCTTTGAGTATCTGGCTCTCCATAAAACTCAATAAACCTCCATAACTCATTTGTAATTTACTTATATAGTTAAACGTAATTTATATGGTTATTTTTATAAATTTATATAAGAATAGTTACTATAAAAAAAAAATATATATATATATATATACACACAAAAGCAGGAATCTAAGCTATGATCGTCTAAGGTTTTTCCACGTGGTACATGAAAGAAAGTGAAATTCTCTTAACTTTCCATCTCATCAATAATGTGCATTTATGCCAAGTAATTAATTGTCATGTATTAATGGGGTAAATGATTTTATCTTAAATAGTAATTCTCTATAAATGGTGCACTAATTATTTATATTAAAAGAATTTATTATGATTATTATTATAAAATTTATATAAGAATAAAAACTGTAAGGGCAGGTTTTGGATCCTAAACCCAAAAGGTAAATGGATTAAGGCCCAAAGAGCTCAATACAAAGAATTTGTAGAGAGTGGGCTAAAAACTAGGCTTCAATAAATTGAACAACGCTTACAATGGATTAAAGATGGTAAGGAAGCAAGGAAAAACAAAGAAAAACAAGTTTTTTTGCAAAGAAATTCTTCCTCGGACTTTGCCGAGGAGAGTAGTTCTTAAATATATTTCTCTTAGACTTGATTACAATTACAGTTCTTAGTGCTACAATGTTTTTTACTACAAATTCTTCCATTCTCCCTTGCAATGGGATTTTTCTTCTTTATAATTACCCTCCTTTGCTCCATCTTAGCCCTCCAGGTATAGATCAAATGGCTGGCTTTTACTCTTGTTCCATCAACACCTTCCTGAAACTTTTAGGGGTAACTATAAGGCTGAACATCACTGTTTAGGCATCACCTCCACATTAATGCGACCATAGAATTAGCTACAGAGCATTTAATGTGGTGGTAGAAGCTTTCCCTTATATACTTCTTTCATTCCCCTTATCTTATTCCTTTCTGATGCTTATCCTTACTAGTAGAACTGCTCGGAACGTTGCTCTTGATGGCAGGTCAACCCTTCTGACCTCTGCACCGTTTAACCAAGGAGGCATTTGTCCTCGGACCGTTCTCCTAAACCCTCATGACCAATCCCCTTTCTCCATCCACTAATTTGCACTTCCACGCTAATGTTTACTTGTCCTCGGACCATTAAATGTCCTTGGACAGGGCCCATGGCCCAATATATCTTTCTGGGCCTATCATCCCTACAATTACTATTAAAAAATGTTGATGTGGGCCGTGTGGCTTGAATTGCCACAAGCCCAAGTTGACCGAATCCTATTTGTAATAGGAAACCTCTTCTGCTGACTTTGACATATATATAAATATATATATATATATATATATTAGGTTTTGAGATGAAGAAGCAGCCGTGGAATTAGAGAATTCCAATTAACCTAGTGAGCAGCCGCATGAGAGAAAAATAGAGAAAAGAGAGGCAGCCAGCTTCTATTCTTATTGTTTCTGTAAGAGAGTGCTAGGGTGTAATTAGGATTTGGGTTTCTTGAGAGTGTTATTGTGCACTATTGTATCTCCCTAATTTTATAGTGAAATTTCTCCGTCGTCTCCGTGGAGGTAGGCAGTTTGCCGAACCACGTAAATTCTTGTGTTCTTTGTGTGTGCTTGTTATTTAATTTCCGCTTATTTACTGTTATTGATTGGAGTCCTGGGGTGCCATCTGCACAACAAGTGGTATCAGAGCAAGGTTAGGATTCAATCCTTTGAACACAGTAAAGATGTCAAGCACAAAGTATGATGTAGAGAAGTTTTGTGGCAAGGGAAATTTTTCTCTTTGGCAAAGGCGGATGAAGGATCTCCTAATTCAACAAGGAGTTCACAAGGCCTTGCTTGGGAAGGAGAAGAAACCGGAAACGATGAAGGATGTAGAATGGGTAGAGATGGATGAGAAAGCAGCTAGCGCTATTCGTCTTAACCTTGGTGATGAGGTCATTCACAACATCCTAGAAGCAAAGACCGCAAAGGAGGTTTGGGAAAAACTAGAAGGTCTTTATATGAGAAAGAATCTGACGAACAAGTTGTACGTGAAGAAGCAACTGTATAGTTTGCCTATGAAGGAGGGTTTTGATCTGTTGGAGCATCTCAACACGTTTAATATGTTGAACACCCAACTGTCAAGTTTTGGGGTGAATTATGAGGACGAAGATAAAGCATTACTCTTGTTAGCGTCGCTTCCTACTTCTTTTGATCATCTAGTGACTACGTTGATGTACGGAAAAGAGACTATAGTACTCGAGGAGGTGACTAGTGCTCTCTTGTCACACATAAAGATGAAGCAAGATGGTGATGGTTCTCAGGCTGATAGACTTATTGTAAAGTCTGAGTCAAGTAATAAGGGTAGAAGCAGGTCAAGAGGACGGAACTCCAACAGGAACAAATCACAGTCTAAATCACGTGCAAAGAAAGATGTAGAGTGCTTTTATTGTCACAAGAAAGGGCACTACAAGAATCAGTGTAAAGAATTGAAAGAGCATTTACAGGAGAAGAAGAATGGAAAGAAGCCCCTAGAATCAGCTATTGTTGCTGAAGAAACATCAGATGACAGTGAAGTTGGTGCAGATTTACTTTCAGTCTCATCAAGTAACAATGTTCTATTGGAATCTTGGGTTTTAGATTCAGCATGCTCTTATCATATGACTCCAAAGAAAGATTGGTTTGACACGTATAAGCCTTACAACGGTGGTATGGTCCAAATGGGTAATGATGCTACATGCCCGGTTATTGGGATTGGTACCGTGAAGATCAAGATGTTTGATGGAGTTGTGAGAGTTTTTAGTAATGTCAGACATGTTCCAGATCTTAGAAAGAATTTGATTTCTTTAGGAGTATTGGATGATTTGGGCTATTCATACTCATCAAAGGGTGGAATCATGAAGATTACCAAAGGTGCTTTGATGGTGATGAAGGGACAAAAAGTAAGCACACTTTATAGATTGATTGGGAACATAGTTGTAGGAAGAGTTGCAGTCACCACTCCAGTGGAGTCCAGCACTGACGACACAAAATTATGGCATATGCGACTTGGCCATATTGGTGAACGTGGTATGTTAGAGTTGCACAAGAGAAATTTATTGAAAGGAGTGAAGACATGCAAGCTAGACTTCTGCAAGTATTGTGTATATGGGAAGCAGCATAGAGTCAGTTTCAAGACAGGCCCTCATACAAGTAAGGGTGTTATTGACTACATTCATTCAGATGTTTGGGGTCTAGTATCAGTTTCTTCTCATAGCGGTGCTCAGTATTTTGTCAGTTTCATTGATGACTACTCTAGAAAGATATGGATTTATTTTATGAAGCATAAGTCTGATGTGTTTAGCATATTTAAAAGGTGGAAAGCACAGGTTGAGAATCAGACTGGCAGGAAAATAAAATACCTTAGAACAGATAATGGACTAGAGTATAGAGATAAAGAATTCATAAAATTTTGTGAATTAGAAGGCATTACTCGTCACTTCACAGTTAAAGGAACTCCACAGCAGAATGGGGTTGCAGAGAGAATGAACAGAACCTTAGCAGAAAGAGCCAGATGCATGAGATTAAATGCAGGGTTGCCTAAGGTGTTCTGGGCAGAGACAATTAACACAACAAGTTTCATTATTAATAGATCTCCATCATCAGCCATAGATTTCAATATTCCAGAAGAGGTTTGGTCAGGTAGACCAGTTGATTATTCGAGTCTAAAAATCTTTGGTTGTCCAGCTTATGTGCATGTGCAGAGTGGAGAGCGTTCTAAATTGGATTCGAAGTCAAGAAAATGCGTATTTCTTGGTTTTGAAAAAGGTGTTAAAGGCTACAGGCTTTGGGATCCAATCTCAAAGAAAACAGTGACTAGCAGAGATGTCATATTTGATGAAACCTTTATGTTGAAATAGAATGAAGCAGAGACATGTGATGATAGTCCACAGGAGAAATTAACTGTTGAGGTGGAGTTTGACGAGAATAGTTCATCTAGTGATAAGGGTGATGCTGAGATTGATCCACAACAGCAACAAGAAGAGTCTTATTCAATTGCTAAAGGTAGAGAGAAACGGGTTCACAAAGCACCACAGAGATATGGCTTTGAAGATATAGTTAGCTTTGCTCTCATAACTAGCAGTGTAGACTCATTGTCTTCCAGGGATGTAGAAGAGATGGGGTCACTACAGAAGAATAAGATTTGGGAATCCTCTAGTATGTTGACTAAGTTAGTTCCAACAGACAAGTTCAAGGGGTACTTGGACTTGATTGGTGTTTGCAGCTTGTAAGCCCTTAAGGGCTAAGGTGGAGGCGATGGAGGAGTTTGCTCGTGTAGCTTGATCAATTCAAGCCAAGGTGGAGATTTGTTGATGTGGGCCGTGTGGCTTGAATTGCCACAAGCCCAAGTTGACCAAATCCTATTTGTAATAGGAAACCTCTTCTGTCGACTTTGACATATATATATATATATATATATATTAGGTTTTGAGATGAAGAAGCAGCCGTGGAATTAGAGAATTCCAATTAACCTAGTGAGCAGCTGCATGAGAGAAAAATAGAGAAAAGAAAGGCAGCCAGCTTCTATTCTTATTGTTTCTGTGAGAGAGTGCTAGGGTGTAATTGAGATTTGGGTTTCTTGAGAGTGTTATTGTGCACTATTGTATCTCCCTAATTTTATAGTGAAATTTCTCTGTCGTCTCCATGGAGGTAGGCAGTTTGCCGAACCATGTAAATTCTTGTGTTCTTTGTGTGTGCTTATTATTTAATTTCCGCTTATTTACTGTTATTGATTGGAGTCCTGGGGTGCTATCTGCACAACAAAAAATTTATTGATTTGAAATATGGCATTCTTCTCCATTTTTAGTTGCTTTGACAACAGTTTGAAACAAAAACCATCAAAAGGGGAAATCAAATTTATTAACACATACAATCAAGACTTAAAAAATAATTGTGTGCTTAATTTAGTTGAAATAATTTAATAGTCATGAATTCACTACAATATTATTTTCATATAATTTTAATTATATTTATCCCAAAAATATATATGTGTGTGTGTGTGCGCGCGTGCGCATGTTTGTGCATGTGTGTGTGGAACCAACACTATTAAATTTGTGTTATGTAATCAAAAAAAGATATTAATAAGGTAAATGAATTCATTTTTTATGTAATAAATATTTATATGCGGTGCTTTAATTATATTATCTAAGATTTACATAAAATAATTGAATTGGAATATGAAATTCTTGCTCAAAATTAGTTGTTTTGGCAACAATTAAAACAATTTCTAGCAATAGGTTCATATTCTTTATTATATTAAGTTTTACCATTTGCATTTCCTCTATTTATAATGACATGTAAAATAATTAAATTGATTTCCAAAATTTTATAACACATAATAAACATTATTCATGGAACATATGATAAATTCTACAAGATATTTCAAAATGTCCAGTATGATGCACAAGACCTTAGCTAGTTAGTTTTAATGATCGTATCGGAGTTTGACATCGCCGTTGCAAGAGATGCATGCACTTTTTTTTTTTTTATAAATTATAAATTTTTTGATAATTTAATAGTTATAACGGGGAATGAGGATTTGAAATTTGCTTGTTTCTCATGAGATTGGATGAGGGAATTAGAAAATGGGCTCATAAACAGGACAAGCGGGCTTTTGGTCACACGGAAGAGGGGAAGTGGATGGAGGGTGCTTCTTAGCTAAAGTTGAGGGTGGGGTCACTATATTGGCTAGGGCAAGTCTTTGTATATGGCTGAGGTGTCAGTTGAGCAATGACACTTAATTGGCTATTCATGTATTTAACTTTGAATTAGGATTTAGGAAGAAGCTTAGAGCTTGTTTGGTTGGGGTGCTTTTTGTTTTCGTTTCTAAAAGTTGTGTCCCACCTGCCAAAATGTTGTTTAGGCATAGGAAACAATTAAATTTTCTCTTTTGCTTTAGAAAAATGCGACATTAACAGAGTGCAATGAAAGGAAAACATCCCAAGTAAGCTTTACAAATGAAATAGAGCAATTCAGCTACGAAATCATTAAATTCTAAGGAGTATTAAATAAGAAAAATGCTATAGATACTACATATTATACTACATATCCTTTATAAACAGATGTGGTGAATGTGATTAATTAATTTAAAAAACATAATAAGTGATTAATGGATTTAAAAAACATAATAAATAAATGTTTGGATTTTTTTGTAAATTTTTTAGAAGGATTTTTTTTTTCTTTTTTAATTTGTGATGGATTAGTTTTTTAAAATTGTGTAATAAAATTTGTAATATCTCCAACAACACTTGTTATATAAAGCTTGTACTACAAAAAGGGAAAGGAAAATATATAATTCAAAAATAAATTAAGAGGGAGGAAAGCTCACAAATTCAAGGTCAATACCTCTAGAAGCTCACCATCATATTACTGGCATAGTGTGAAGGTTTTTTTTTTTTTGAGATAATTACAATATGGCTGTTAATTCCGTAGCTTGAACTCTTACCTCCTAAACTCTCAAGCACTTTATCTATTAGAAGATGCTAATTAAGCTACAAGACTCTTAACTAGTGTGGAGTTCTTGAGTGCATGCAACTGCATGATTTTGAGAGACTTCTTTAATGAAATTATTGTTATAAAATGATTTTTTTTTCACTTATTTTCATTGCATCCTTCTAAACATTCAACAAGGGAAAATAAAATTTTTATTCCTTTTGTTTCTTTTATATTTTATCAATTTCATTCTTTATTGATTTTCTTTTTGCTAAATCCATTTTTTAATCAACTGTCAAACAAAAATGTAAGGGCCTAGCCATTATTGATGTAATTGGGGTTATTATATAGGTCCATTGCGGAAATTCATCAATTTTGGGCCGGGAAAAGCCCATCACATTCACCTCCGATGTTACATGATGCAGTTATATACTGGGCCACTGGCCCATCTAAATAAAAAATCTAAGAATTCCAATAACCTTAGGTGTTTTTTAGAAACATCACTAATTACTCAAGAGCCAAAACAAAATCACACGAAGAATGTCTGGTGGTACATCAGAAGATAATTGTGCTCATCTTGCTAAAGAAATTTTCAAATAACCTTGTTGAAAAAGATGAGTGATAAATTTTCAAATAATATTTGATTTCTGGCAAGCTTATTGTCCAGGCTAGCAAATATTGAGAGGGTAGCCCCCAAGAACTGGTTGTCACATTTTTTTTTTTTTTTTTAAAGGTGTTGGAACATGTTCAGGCGAGCAAATGTTCTCCAACTGCAAAATTTTTAAATAATGCCAATGATTGAAATTGCTTGGTGCTATTTCTTAACATTATAATTTTAACTGTTTATTAAAAAAAAAAAGTCAATATAATTAAGAAATCCAAGAAAATGTAGGAATTCTTCTTCATATTACTTCCATTATGGACAATACTTAATATGAACAGGATCCATGTTTATGCAAACTCAAGATAATTGCATTAAAATTTGAATAGAATGGTCTTAAAATTGCAAACGATTTGATGTCTTTGCAATTACTTCAATGAAAAACATTTACAACTCTTAAGCTTAGATTTTTATAAATCCATAAAACAATGAATACTAAAAGTATTCAGTTTAAATCCTTCATTGTGTTTAAACTCTCTTCTATTATCTTTATCTAACTCAATTCAAGTTTTATAAAGATGTCCTATTACATTTATTCCATATTTCCTAACTGGTGAAACCTTTAACCTTCTAAGAAGTTTGACTTCAGAGCAATACATTTGATTGCTTGCAATTGTGATGAATGGTGCAGGGGTGAAACGTGTACCTTGGATTTACAGCAGGAACTCTAGAAGCAAGATCGTCATTGTCGATGCTAAGTTTTTATGACACTTGTATTTCATTTCTGTCCCGTACATGTGTCCAATCCTAGTTGGAACTTTGCTTCCAAAAAAAATCGAAGTTGGAGAACTGTTCAATTTATTTATTTATTTATTGATACAAGAAAGAAATTCTACTTTAACATAATTTAAGTTGATGAAGTGCAAATTCGTCAGTCAAATGCGTCCAGATGGAGCCAAACCCTTGTATCTTTGACTGTGAAAATGGTGTGATAGCTCTCTCAAAAATGGTCACCGGTGTGGTACCTGCCACAACGCCTCCGATATCAAAGTCAGTATAAAAAGCTCTTTGCAAAAGAATAAATACAATAGTGCAACAATAAGTATTTATAGGTGTTTCCGTACCTCATGTTGGTGCTGGGAGGGTTGTATATATACATTCCCGTGGCCCCTAGCCGTTGCGACTGTTATGGTGGTTTAATGCTTCTTTTAGTAACGCTTCATGGTCAATGATGTGAGCTTTGATGGGCTTCCAATAGTTTGCACAACTATCCATGTAACCGTCCGAGGCATTTATTTGACCGCATTGAATGGCTTCTTTTCCTTCGTCAGTAATGTGGCTTATATCGTCAGAGGCACCTGGTTAGTCTGTTTGTCAATACTGCCTCGTTGGTTTGAATGAGGTCGTCCAGAGAAGCTGAGTTCGTCAATCCCATCAGCTGCCCTCGAATTCTGTGGTCGACGTGACGTGTCATAACGATCATAGAAGATGAAAGGTCTATGGGCTGTATATGACTCTTGGGATTTCGCTCCGCATTAACTGCAAAGTGGTGGTGTCACACGCGTCGTGGCCACGTGGCACGTTCTGATTAGTGGAGTTAATGTTCCAATTGTATGACCCTTGGGTTTCCCGCTGAATTTTAGTTTTTTGAGCCTTGGTTTTTTTAAACTTCTCCTCTCCTCATTTTTCCCTTTCACATTTTCAAACTTCCAATCATTACTCTGAGTATTTTCTTCTCCAATCTTTCTCTGTGATTCTTCTTTGAACTGGTGCGTGGCAAAACTTTCTATACTTTCTTTTGAGGTATGTCCCTCTTCTCACTTTCTCTTTTCGGCATAGACATACATTATGGTGAATTTATGATTTTCTCTCCCTTTTCTTTTGTGTTTGTTTTTGGGTTTCAGGGTTTTTAGGATTCATCTTTTTCCCTTGGGTTTCTGGTTTTTCCATGGTTAGTGGCTCTGAGGTTAAGATAGCTTGCCCCTCAATTTCTTTTCTTTTTGCGCGTTTAGGGGGGTCTTTAGGGGTTTTCCCACACTTTGAAAATTTCGTATTTGAGGGTAACAGTTTGGGTGTTGCATTGGTCGATTTGTTGCCTTTGCTTTGTCAATCAATTTATTGGTTCGAGAATTTGGTGAGAGAGCGGGAGATAATGTCTGAGGTTAGGTCTAGTGAACTCGAGACTGGGTCATCGTCTAGCGGCGACCCAATGGAGGGAGATACAGTCGTCTCTACCCCTTTCGAAGTTAGGGCCTTTCACGCCCTTGAGGAGGTGTCTGGGCTGGATGCTGATACATTAGGTAGGTTTAAGGATATGTTCCAATTTCTGGAGCGAGTTAGGGTTCATCTGCCTAATGAGAAGGATCGGGCCTATCACTTCTTCCCTAGGAAGATATGCTTTTACGAGTCTACCTTCGTCTATGGGTTGAGGTATCATGTCCATCCATTCCTCATGGAGCTGCTAGACCGTTTTGGTATTGCTCCTGGGCAACTTATGCCCAATTCATGGAGGATAATGGTCAGATGTATGGGGATATGGCTGACCGCTATGGACGGAGGCATGCTTAAAGTAGACGAGCTTATCTACTTGTACTGCTTAAAAGAGTCCAAGGAGTACGGGTACTATGAATTGGTGCCTTGGGAGAGGAGGACCAGGATCGTTAGGGGTCTACCTTCGTCTTTCAGGTATTGGAAGTCCAGGTTTTCTTTGTGTCCGGGGACGACTTTGAGACTCCCTCCGACGAGGTCTGGGGTGATCTCCCAAGGTTGCTTCGTTGGTGGGGAACCCCAACCTTAGGTGCGTCATTATTTCCTCTCGTCATTTGAGTTTTGTTGCATTTACTTTTACCGTCACTAACTCCTTTGTTCCTTGTTTTACGCAGTTAAGAGACGACCCAAGCTTAAGAGCAGGTATAAAAAGCGGGTGGAGAAGGCAATCGCATACACAAAGACAATTAAGAACTGGGACGATCTGGTGGACCCAAGGACTCTCTCCTTCTATTGTCTTGGTCCAAAGCCTTTTGCCTTCGTCCTACGCAACATTGATATTGAGAGAAAAAAGAGTAAGTGTTAGGTTCTTCAGTATTGATTCTCTTGTATATACTTGGGTTGTGTTTTTTTTTTTTTTTAACAAGTGTTTTCCTCTTTGTAGAAATGACGACTAAGTTCAACAAGGACATGTATGCGAAGATAAGAACAAAGAAGGATGAGCCATTGTCCAGCATTGGGAAGAGGGGGGTGCACGTCACAGGGAAGGGTCCCTCCGTTACTCCAACTGTCTCCGTCACTCCTATTGTCTCCGGTACTGAGACGACAAGGATGGCCTCTCCAACCACTTCGGTTGAAGAGATCCTTACTCTTGTCTCTAAAAGGCCGCGCTTATCCGACAAAGAGAAGGAGAAGGCTGATTCTTGCTCGTCTACCGTCTAGGACGACGAGAGACTGGCGGTGGAAAGGGCACATGGGGTCGTGATTGCTGAAGACTTGAAGGTATTTTTCAGCGTGTCCTTTAACAAGGTTACGGCTTGCCACGTCCATAAACTTGTTCAGGTAAAATGCTCGTGCAACTTTTAGTTTCTTTCTTTTTCTTTCTCATTGTATTGACGGCTTCAATTTTCTTTTCAAGTGTTGGGGGAGAGTCTTCATATTACTTCTGAGTACTTTACTCAGGAGGCCAAGGTGGCATCTCTAACATCCAGGGTGGAGTCTTTGGAGGCAGAAAATTCTACGCTGAAGAAGAAACTTATCAATTCTATGGACGAGGCCAACACCCTAAAGGAAAAAGCCAAGACTTTGAGTGACGACCTTAGAGCCGAGCGTTAGTTGACCTTGGAGAAAGACAAACAACTTCTAGGTGTCAAGGAAAAGCTCAAAACCATTGCTGTTAAGGCCATTGAGGCTTTCTAGCAGACTGAAGAGAACAACACAGTCCTCTTCAGCTGGTACTTCAAGGGTTTTAAGCTTCTGAGGAGGTACCTTGTCAAGCATCCCACTGGAATGGACCTGGAGAACTTAGATTTAGAAGAGGTGGACAAGGAGATGGCGGTTGATGAAGCTGCCCAGTCCTCGGCTCCAGAAGGTGATGTTCCTGAGAATGCCCCCACCAAAAATGACGCCGTCGCCAATACCTGAACTTATCATTTGCAAAAAATTCCTTTTTTTTTTTTTTTTTTTGGTGCCCGTTATGTTTTGGGCCTTTTGTAAGTCTAATTCTAGAACAATTTTTTCTTTCTAATCTGCTTTGAAAACAATATCTTTAGCCCAGTGTTTATGGGCCTTTGGTTTAGATGTAAAAACAATGGTAATTACCCGCTATTTTTGGGCTTAAGTTAAATTAGCAGTTGTATACTTGCTTGTGATTGTAGTTTTCCTTTCTACGTCAATGCTTTGTACTTAGCAAGAAGTTTTTAGTTGTGACCTTTCCTTTTCTTCGTCAACAATTTGTTCCCGTCTATGCGGGTTTTGTTACTTAGTTGATTTCCTGCGACTCATACCTTCTCAAGGGTTCTTGTCGAGAGTTTTGGTGAACTGGTTGAGAGCTCAGATTCAGCTTGAGCCTTTTTCAAAGGATGCTCTCTCTTTGCAGCCTTGTTTTCAGACCTACATTTGAGTAGCATCTTGAACAGGTTTGTTGCAAGGTTCTTGTCGAGGGTTTCGTTAGTAACTTACATCCGTCTAGGCGGAATCTTGTTACTTAGCCATTTTTTCTTTTCTTTTTGTGACTTACACCCTTTTAGGGATTTTGTCATTCTTTTGGCGTCGTCAGTAAATTACATCCGTCTAGGCGGAATCTTGTTACTTAGCCATTTTTTCTTTTCTTTTTGTGACTTACACCCTTTTAGGGATATTGTCATTCTTTTGGCATCGTCAATAACTTACATCCGTTTAGGCGAAATCTTGTTACTTAGCCAGTTCTGGGTGACTTTCACATTACAAGATCTGCTCTTATTAAGACATTGGCTGAATAGTTCTTTTTATTGCTTTTGAGAATGAGTACAATTGTCAGTTACATCTATTGACGGTATTTCTTCAAGTGCTCAATGTTCTATGGTCGTGGGAGTCTCTGCCCTTCTAGGGTCTCCAGGTGATGGCTACCTTATTTGGAGTAATGGACGACTCGGTAAGGTCCTTCCCATGTGGGGCCAAGTTTTCCTTGGGCAGAGTCTCTAGTTGCTGAGGTGACCTTGCGTAGGAGGTCGTCCCCTATGTCAAGTCATCTGAGCTTCACTCCCTTGTTGTAGTACTCGGCCATCTTCTGTTGGTACTTTGTCATCTTGTCGAAGGCTTTCTCTCTCACTTTGTCTAGACAATCCAGGTTGACTCGTAGCTAGTCGTTATTATTCTCCTCGTGGAACATCTCTCGCCTGATGCTAGTTATTCCCACCTCGATCGGGATTACTGTTTTGGTGCCATAGGTGAGTCTGAATGGGGTTTCTCCTGTTGGGGTTCTTGTCGTGGTCCTGTAGGCCCATAAGACGTTGGGCAATTCTTCCGGCCAGGCACCCTTTGCGTCATCTAATTTAGCCTCGATAATCTTTAGTAGTGTCTGATTCGTCACCTTCGTCTGTCCGTTTGCCTATGGATGTCTCGAGGATGAGAATTGGTTCTTGATCCCTAGGCTTGAACAGAAGTCCCTGAAGTTTTGGCTATCGAACTGCCCCCCATTATTTGATATAATCGTCCGTGGAATCCCGAACTTGCAAATTATGTTCTTCCACACGAAATTCTGGATTCTGGCTTCAATGATGGTTGCTAGTGCCTTTACTTCGACCCACTTTGTGAAGTAATCAATGGGGACTAGTAGGAATTTTACTTGTCCTTTACCTTAAGGCAACGGGCCGACGATGTCGATTCCCCATTGTGCAAAGGGCTAGGGGGACGATATCATCGTCAGTCTCTTTGCTAGAAAGCGTTGGACATTTCCAAACCTTTGGCACTTGTCGCACTTTTTGACGAGTCCCCTTGCATCTACATGCATTGTAGGCCAGAAATAACTTGTTCTTATAATTTTACTTACCAGTGATCTGATGCCTGCATGGTCTATGCAAACTCCTTAGTGGATCTCCTCTAGGATATATTTGGCTTCTTCTTCATCCACACACTTCAGGTAAGGCATGGAAAAGCCTATCTTGTATAGTGTGTCGTTCAGGATCGTGAACCTAGTTGCTCTCTTCCTGACCTTTTTAGCCTCCTTGATGTCCTGAGGGAGGTGTCCATCCTGGAGAAAGGATATGATTGGTGTTATCTAGCTACATGTGCTCTGGATTGCGAATGTGGAGATTTCCTCGATGCTGGGGCGTTTCTGGACTTCCATCACTAAGCCCATACTCACCGCTTTTTCTTCCGACGATGCTAGCTTCACGACTTTGTTTGCTACCATGTTCTGGCTACTGGGGATCTGCACAAATTCCACTTTATCAAATTCCTGATTTAGATGCTTCGT
The DNA here is from genome assembly GCA_032727855.1 of Quercus ilex subsp. ballota. NCBI lineage: Eukaryota > Viridiplantae > Streptophyta > Magnoliopsida > Fagales > Fagaceae > Quercus > Quercus ilex. Next base: position 27,169,034 of record CM064914.1, on the reverse strand, counting down.
CAGCCTAAGATATTTTTGCATTCTCTCATCCTTTACTTCATATTCTTCTTTAATCTGCCCTATCACCAACTTTAAATCACTCTGGACTAGCAGGTTCTTAGATCCGAGTGCATTCCCGAGTCTTAGTCCTGTCAGTATTCCTTTGTACTCGGTCTTGTTATTGGTGGCTGAGAATTTCAGTTGAACTCCGTATTTGAGCACTTCTCCGTTAGGGACTGTTGTGAAGACCCCTACTCCCCCCCTCTTTTGGGTTGACGAACCATCGGTCTGTACTGTCCACTGTTTTGTCTCATTGGTGAGGGTGTCCTTGTCTGGGAGAGTGAACTCGGCGATGAAGTCCGCCAGAGCTTGTGCCTTAATGGCTGTCTTAGGGTGGTACTCAATGTTGAACTGGCTGAGTTTAATTGCCCATTGGACTATTCTCCCAACTGCCTTGGGTTTGTTCATGGACTTCCTGATGGGTTGGTCCGTCATTACCAGGATTGGGTTTGCTTGAAACTACGGTCGCAGCTTGTGCGAAGCTACTATTAGTGCAAATGCACTCTTCTCGATCCTGGGGTACCTGGTTTCTGCTCCTTGGAAAGCTTGACTGACGTAGTAAACTGAGAGTTGTTTCTTGCCCTCTTCCCTAATTAGGGCTGCGCTCACGGCTGTGGCTGATACCGCTAGATACAGATACAGATTTTCTCCTTCCTTGGACAGACTTAGAGGGGTGGATTACTCAGGTAGCACTTAAGTTCTTGAAACGCTGCCTCACATTCGTCAGTCCAAGTGAAAGCTTGCTTTAGTGTTTTGAAGAAGGGCAAGCATTTGTCCGTTGCTTTAGAGACAAACTTGTTGAGTGCTGCTATCCTTCTTGTGAGCTTCTGGACTTCTTTGATGGTCTTGGGTGATGCCATATCGAGTATGGCTTGCACCTTCTCGGGGTTTGTTTCTATTCCCCTTTGGGATACCATAAATCCTAAGAACTTCCCCGAGGCTACACCAAAGGCACACTTGCTAGGATTCAACTTCATCTGGTATTGTCTGAGGGTGGCAAACGTCTCTTCCAGGTCGTCCAGATGGGCAAGTTCTTCTCTATTCTTGACAAGCATGTCATCCACGTATACCTCCATGTTCCTGCCAATTTGCTTGCTCAACATTTTGTTCACTAACCTCTGGTAAGTTGCTCCTGCATTCTTTAGTCCAAAAGGCATTACCTTATAGCAATAGAGCCTTTGACTTGTGATGAAAACAGTTTTCTCCTGATCCTCTTTAGCCATTTTTATCTGATTGTATCCCGAGAAAGCGTCCATGAACATCAGTAACTTATGCCCGGCTGTAGAATCCACTAGCTGGTCTATCCTTGGTAGAAGGAAACTACCTTTCGGGCAAGCTTTGTTCAGGTCCGTGAAGTCCACACACATCTCCATTTCCCATTTGCTTTCTTCACTAGGACGATGTTTGCAAGCCAGTTAGGATAGTAGACTTCCCCGATAAAGCCTGTTGACAATAGTTTGTTAACCTCGTCTGTAATTGCTTGGTTTTGTTCTGAGGCGAAAATTCTTCGTCTTTGCTGAATGGGCTTTCTCTCCGGGTCCATGTTCAGCTTATGTTGAATGACTTCTGGAGGTATACCTGGCATATCTTTGTGACTCCATGCGAAGACGTCTAGGTTTCCTTTGAGAAACTGGACGAGCCTTGTTCTCATCTCGGGACTTAGCGTCGTCCCTATTCTTCTCATCTTGGTTGCCTTTCCTTCGACCAGTTCTACTGTCTCCAGGGCTTCCACTTTACCTTCTTCCTTCTCCTCGATCATCCATGTATGGTTCTCCTTTGCAGCCAAGACAGCCTGGTAGCACTCTCTGGCTAGGACTTGATCTCCTTTTACCTCGCCAACACCGTTCTCCGTTGGGAACTTTACCTTTAGGCAATAGGTGGACGTGGCTGACTTCCATCGGTTGAGTGTAGGCCTCCCAATAATCACATTGTAAGATGAGGGGCAGTCTACCACCAAGAAGTCTAACTGACGAGTCAATTGCCTCGAGTAGGTCCTCACTGTTACTGTTAATGTTACTATGCCCTTGGGATATACTCTATCTCCATTGAAACTGACAAGGGGGGAATCAAATGGGTGCAGTCTCCCTAGATCTAGCTTCAACTGCTGAAAAGTGGGAAGGTAGATGATGTCTGCAGAGCTACCATTGTCCACGAGGGTCCTTTTTGTGTTGAATCCTTCTATCGTGAGCATTATGACTAAGGGATCATTATGTGGTTGCTTCACTCCCCTAGCATCTTCCTCGTTGAAAGGCATATCCTGATCCATCCGTCTCTGCTTATACGAGGGTATTATGTGGACACTGTTCACCTGCCTCTGACATGCTTTCTTGAGGGATCTGAATGACTTGCCTGTGAATGGCCCTCATGTGATCGTCTTTATCTCCCTAATCACATTCTGCAAAGGCTGGGACATGTTATCTTCATCTCTAGGTGAGGACTCGCATTGGTTTTTGTTATCGTCCCTGAACCTGCTAGACTCCCTCCTCTTCACATACTTTTGCAATTTTCCTTTTCGTATCAGCTCCTCTATCTGCTCCTATAGGTCTCGGCAATCTTCTGTGTAGTGGCCATGATCCTTGTGAAACCGGCAGTACTTCTTGTCATGGACGTTAGGGATGAATGTAATAGCCTTAGCCACTTGAGGTAGTGCTCATCCTTAATCTACATCAAAATTTTGTCAACAGGCATAACTAGAGGGGTGAATTTTACTGTTCGAGGAGTTTTTTCGTCCTTTCTTTTGCCTTCGTCACTGGTCCGATGATTTGGACGCTTCATTTTTTGTGTTCTATGATCGTCCTCTTCCTTCCCTTGTCTCCCAGCTTTTCTACGTCCCTTATGGCTGCTAATGCATCTTCAGCATTCATGTACTTTTGTGCCTTCAGGAGCATCTTTACCATCGTCTTAAGAGGATTCTTGGCGAGTGAAACCACAAACTCTCTAGACTTCAGCCCTGCCTTAAAGGTCATCAACTACACTTTGTCGTTAGCGTTATCTACCTCCAGGGTCTTTCGAGTAAAGCGTTTCACGTACAACCGCAGGGTTTCCTTCTCCTCTTGTTTAATAGTGAGTAAATGGTCCGTTGGCCTCTTAGGGCGTTGTCCTCTAACAAAGTGGTGCAAAAAGGCGTTGCTCAACTACTCGAAGCTATCGATGGACGATGGCAACTTTGTGAACCAGTCCCTTGCAGCTCCTTTAAGAGTGGTAGGGAAGGAACGACATAGTATTTTGTCAGGAGATTGTTGGAGGCCTAGTGTTGTTGAAGGTGTTGAGGTGGTCCCGAGGGTCTTTAAGTCTGTTAAACAGCTCAAGCTGAGGCAACCGAAATTTCGACGCCACTGGGTATTCCAGGACCGCCGTAGTGAAGGGAGAGTCTGTTGCCCTGACCATTCTATCCAAACTCCGGTCCATTTTCTCCTTAATGGCGTTCCTCAGCTCATCCATCTCCTTCCTCATCTCTCGAAGAAGATTTGAGTTCTGTTCATCTGGAGTAGTAGGCCTTCGACAGTTACTTCTTCTATGGCTATTTCCCTCATCTTATTGGTTGGCTCTGGAGCGATTATCCTCTTGTTGAAGCCATAGTCTCATTTTCTGATTCTGCCTAGTGAGCTCTTCAACGGTGGCTGCAAGAGCCTGGACTTGTTAAGCTAAGGCTGTTGAATCCTAGTTGGACTCCATCTGAATATAAAAGTTGATAGAAACTACGTTTTTGAATCTGAGTACGAAAATATCGTCCCCACAGACGGCGCCAAACTGATGAAGTGCAAATTTGTCAGTCGAATGCGTCTAGATGGAGCCAAACCCTTGTATCTCTGACTGTGGAAATGGTGTGATAGCTCCCTCAAAAATGGTCACCGGTGTGGTGCCTACCACAGCGCCTCCGATGCCAAAGTCAATATAAGAAAGCTCTTTGCAAAAGAATAAATACAGTAGTGCAACAATAAATATTTCTAGGTATGTCCAAACCTCATGTTGGTGCTGGGAGGGTTGTATATATACATTCCTGTGGCCCCTAGCCGTTGTGACTGTTATGGTGGTTTAATGCTTCTTTTGGTAACGCCTCATGGTCAATGATGTGAGCTTTGACGGGCTTCCAACGGTCTGCATAGCTGTCCCTGTAACCGTCCGAGGCATTTATTTGACCGCATTGAATGGCTTCTTTTCCTTCATCAGTAATGTGGCTTATATCGTCAGAGACACCTGGTTAGTCCGTCTGTCAATACTGTCTCGTTGGTTTGAATGAGGTCGTCCAGAGAAGCTGAGTTCGTCAATCCTATCATAAGTGTATATGTGTGTGAAGCTCTCATTGAAACTTGAACTCAGGCTCTTGCCCCTCACACCTTACAAACACTTATACTTGTGGAGTAACCAACGCACTAAGAGTGCACAGTGGTACTGTTCAATTTATTGAAAATTACTAGAACTATTACAACAATGCAAAAATTGATACAGCTGGTCTAGCTGCTGCTATTGTTAAAGATAAATTCAGTTGGTGGATAGACCCAGTTGATGCAATTATAATTGGGGTTTACATAACCTCAAAAAGGTCTGAAACTGTGATAAGATAAGCAGGTTTCCTCTCTCTCTCTCTCTCTCTCCCCTAAACACAAATATTATACTAATACCATTCTCATTTGATGCCAACAATTTTTAAAGGAAATGAAGATATTTGATGTTAATACCATCAATACACACACGATTGTATACATTGTTTGATTTTTCCTTCTTTGATTATCCATGTGGAGTTTCCGTGGGACATGAAATTCCCCTCAAACTGTGACAACTCAATTTTGAATAGGGCTAGTGATAACTTAATTTTTAAGACACGTGAATTCACGTCTTTTGTGCCATTGATCAATATATTGACTGTACGCAAAAGAAAAATTCATCATTTTTTTTTTTGGTTCTCTATTTCTACCCATTTGTCCCCTCATTGACACATTGGACACCTATAATATCGTTTTGACATGTTTGGAGGTGCCAATGTGTCACGCACTGCTATTGCAGCCTGCCACATCAGGGGTGACAATTGCCTATGTATGATTGATAGCACCAAAGTATCATTCTTTCAATCGGTGCCTTAAATCAAGACAATTTTTTCCCTTTCAATCAACATAAAGAGTTACAACGATCTAACTAGGACTTGAGAAGTTTCCCTTCCATAATTGGAATTGAGTAATAAATACTTGTACTGTTGTACATCCCACAGAAACAAATGGGAAAAAACCACCAGCTGCTCAAACGTTCATATAATCTGTTTGAAGTACTCTAGTCCTCGATTCTCGTACATGGGAAACAAATAAGCTATAGTCCTTGTACGTGCATTACACACTAAGATGTAAGTACATTATGCTTTTAATTTCACAGGATCTTAAGCAGAACATGATTCTGCTGTGCTTAATTCAGTGAATTGTAGAATAATGAAGATACAATTACAAGAAAGGGGAAAAGTTACAAATTAAAGTAGACAGGTTTCTCTGATTCTGTGGTAATTATTCTACGCACGGGAGTCTGGGCCTGCTGGTCTTGAGTTAAGAAGTGGCTGGAGAGCCTTCACAACAATTGTCATATTTGGCCGGAAGTCTGCCTCATACTGAACACAAAGTGCTGCAACTGCTGCCAACTGAGACAATCACATGAAAGCAAGGTAAGAACGTTAACGCTTTTCTGAAAAACAAAGCACCTTGAACTTTTGCTTAAAAATATGCCTCAAGCACATCAGTTGGATGAATTTAACGTTTGAATGTAACACGAATGTAACATGAAAGCAACATATCTCATATACAATCAACAAAACAGTTAGAGATTATTCATGACTCTATCAAGATGAACTAAAATGGAAAAGGTACTTCTGAATACAGGCAAGTCTGTCTGCATTTCAAGATCAGCTAAAGATTGCAATTGCAATGACTAATTAAAAGGGAAGTTGTTTTGATGTTTCTGCTACCTATCCGGCCAAACTTTTGACATGATAGCCTAGGAGGGGAGGTTATCCTAATAGTAAGTCAATACAGATTTCACATCCTTAAAATACTTGTATGTTGTAAAACAATAATATTAAAAGACGATATTGAAAAAGACCTTAGCAATTGCCTTTGGTGGGTAGTCATTGTTGAGCTTAGGATCAACACATTGCTTCACTTTGTCCTCACTCAATCTTGGAGTTGCCTGTAGAATTAGAACACCCATCACAGATGTACATAGGGGTGGCAAAAGCAACTGAAATCAAAATTTGGTAGACAATGATACATAGACCAAACTAGCAGGAAACATACCCAAGTAACAAGACTCTGCTGCCCTTTGGGCATTGTATGGTCTACCGGCTTTCGGCCTGTCAAGAGCTCTAGAAGAACAACTCCAAAGCTATAAACATCACTTTTCTGAGTTATCTGCCCTGTCATGGCATACCTGAACAGAAAGCAATAATGTTTATTAAAAGTGTCGGGGACACAAGAAGAGCTAAGAGCAAAAATAAATGTAGGGAACTTGGTCGGTTCACTTCATTCAAGAAATGTTTTAACACAATCCAGATAAAGGTAACAGCTTTTCATATATTCAGGCAAATCTGTTCATCTTTTCGTATTCAACAGGAGACTTTTAAAGGAATTTAATAGTAGTTACATAAGGGTAATAAAATCAATACAGAAGCTTAAATTAGAGTAAAGCTAAAGCTTACTCTGGCGCATGGTAGCCAAATGTTCCCAAGACTCTAGTTGAATGCAGCCGAGCTGCTGTATCAGAAGACTGATTTGACAAGTTAAAATCGGCAATTTTGGTCTGAAAGTCATCAAACAGTAGGACATTGCTGGATCTGATATCGCGATGAACTATAGGAGGATGCACCTTTTCGTGCAGAAACTCAAGGCCTTTAGCTGCCCCATAGGCAATCTTAACTCTCTGGTTCCAGCTTAGAGCTGGACCTGGTTCAGCACCTTGTACACCTTTCCTTCCTGCATTAGTAAACAAATTTTGAATCAAACAACATGTGAACCAAGGAAAATGGAAAAAAAAAAAAATTAATAATAGAAGTGGGCGTACCATGTAATATGTCATGTAAAGAACCCATTGTTGCAAACTGATATATCAAGATTCGGTTATTTGCTTCCAAACAATACCCCATCAACTCAACAAAATGCTCATGCTTAAGCCTTGAAACTGTTGATAACTGCATGAACCGTGATAGCAGAGAAAGAGATTGCATCAGAATTAAGTGCCAAACACATTGCCGTCACCAAAAAAAATATAGAATGTCCTAAAATCTCACCTGAGCTGCAAAATCAGAATCTGGCTCTTGTGATGAACTGGTATCCAGCTTCTTTATAGCTGCAGCCTGACCATTACTTAATTTTGCATAGAATACCCGGCCATAAGAACCTTCACCTATTAAAGCTTTTGAACCAAAATTACCAGTCAACCTATATAACTCATCCAACGGTAGTGCTGGTATTTCTATGGGTAATACTTGCTGTGGAGCTCCAGTTCTGACCATGTTGGAACCCCTTGGCTCTCCTCTCCCGCTGCCTGTAATTCACAGAACACAATATTTCATCATCATTCAAATATCTGAAAAACTAAGGCCATTTACCAAAATACATGCACACACAGAAAACGTATGTAATGTGTAATTTGATTGTTATCCATGATAGAGATCCCATTAAGAGTCACATGCTGTCTACTGTAAAGTAAACATCAAGGAAAAAAAAATCCATAGGAAAGTCCAGAGTTCTAAACTTCGTATACATTGTTCTTTTTTTTTTTTTGGCAATGAAATAGTACATAATTGTGTGAAGCATATTCATCATAGAGCATATTAGCTAGTATAACTTATGTATAAAATAAATTTAGGCTAAAATATAATTTTCGTCCCTAACTTTGCATGAATTTCATTTTCGTCCCCTAAACTTTAAAAAGTTAATTTTCCATTCTTAAACTATTGAAATGTTACAATTTTCAATTAAAAATATTCGTTTTTCATCTCTAAAGTCTAAACTATTGTAAAAATCTATTTACAAAGTTGAAGGATGAAAAGATAAACTTCTTAAAGTTTATGGATGAAAACCAAAATCATGCAAACTTTAGGGATGAAAACAATATTTTAGCCTAAAATATATATTCTTTAGTTAAAGAAATGTACAATAAGAAACAAAAATTTTCGTCTTGATGCCTCTACAGCAAAGTAGAAATCATTCGGACATTTTTCTTTGTTGTGTAATGCAATTTTATCCTTTTGTACTAACGTGGATCATAAAATTGTAATCAAACAAGCCAATGAAATTTGACAAAATAACACTAAATAGAGCTTGAAAAGGGGCTGAAGTATGTTACCTCCACCATACATATTTCCCCCTCTAGGTGGTGCAGTATATTGGTGAGCTGGTGGACCATGGCTTTCTTCCTCTGCACCTCCGCAGCAGAACATAATTCAACTCTTGAATGCAGCAATCTCAAAAACCCATGCAAAGCCAATGGACGTGGATTTCCAGTATCAAAACTGTTCCTATCAAAACCCATATATCAAATCATGACTCTAATATATTAAAATGGAAAAAATTATAATAAAAAAAATGAAAACGAAAATTAGTGAAAACCCACAAACAAATAAATGGAGATCATTTTGATTGCCAAGAAAGTCCATTTAAAAAAAAAAAAAAAAATTGTAAAAGAAATTCAATCAATTACATTTTTCTTTATTTTTCTCTAATTTTCAAAGGCTCCCCTGCTCTGTTTTAATCTCAAAGCATCAATATAAGGAAATTTCACAATGACAAAAATGCTAAACATTGACAATGTACAAACCATATGAATATTAAAAAAACATTCATGTAGATCAACATTTATAAAATATAACAAAAACAAAAAGAATAAGCATTTACCTGGGATCTAAAGACCAGACAAGAGGCAAGACACATAAAACTAAATTGACAGAGAAAGAGAGAAAGAGGAAGAGAATTAATTGTTATTTAATAATGGGAAATGCAGAAGAAGAAGAATCAAGAATGAACAGAGAAAAGAGATTTGGAAACACCGTCTCCCTCTGATTGGTCTATGTTTTTGGGGGCAGAGGCAGATGATTCTCTGTTCCGCGGGAAACTCGGTTTGGAGACTTAAACGGCCATAACTAACCTTTTGAGAACCTCCAATCCTACGTTAAAGTGCCCCCCACGTTGCACGTCCTATCCTATGACACCCACTTTTACTATTTTATTATAATTTATTTATATATTATATCTTACAAATAATTTTTGTGCTCATACAGATACTCGTAGTTCATTGAATCAAAAAATTGTCAACACACATTCTTTCTAGTACAGTGAGGTTCTAGTAGTTCATATTCGTTTTTCTCGTTTTGGTTGCTGGTTATTTTGTTGCACCTAATTAGCTTTCATGCATTACGTTTGTAAACCATGTCAACCTTTCAAAAAACCAAAAAACAAAAACAAACAATATCAACCTTATGTTATGTACCCACGAGAATGTTACAGCTAGGTTCCATTCAGAAGGTGCAAGGGTATGCACGTGGCAAGCTGAGCATTTGTTCGTGGATCATTTTAAGAAATTTTGATATCATTTTTATAAAAAATATAAAAAGTTATAAAAAAAATTAAATAAAAAAATTTCCTAAACTAATCTCTTCTTTTTTTTTTTTTTTTTTTTTTTGGAAGGCTTAAACTAATGTCTTTAAACTTAGAGCATCCATTAACTTTTTCAATTTATTATATATAGTATAGTAATGAATTGAAAGTTTTTTTTTTCCCCTTTCATTATACAAAATGTTCACTAATCAAGTACAAGGATTAACAAACCTTAACGCTCTTTGACAGAAAGGGTTGCTGCACTCTTCTTTTGGTCACTGGATTAAAAATATATTTTCTACGGCTAGTTTTTTTTTTTTTTTTTTTTTTTTTGAGCATTTTACTTTCTCATACACTTAGGCAAAATAATGCGAGATATTTTTCTTCTTTAATGCTCTGGATGGAGTCTGTTCCTCCGAATCTTTATAATTGTTATTTATCTGACTTTACCTACCATTAAAAAATAAAACTAATTGTGCATGGCTAGTTTGTTAATTTTCTAAGTGATTTATATATATATTGTGGATAAGTAGTAATAACCCATATTATTTTCCTATTCAATATGTCTTAGTCACAACATTTTTCACAAAATATTTTAGGAAAAAAAATGCAAATTACATCGTTAAATTTGGTCAATTGTTATTTTAATCCTTTAAATTTTATTTTTGTCACTTTTTTTTTAGAATACTAAGTATTTTAACACACACACATACAAAGAGAAATGAGAGAAAATTTTAAAAAAACTAACAATGATGTAAATCCAAAAGGACTCCTGTAAGTTTAAATATGTTGTCACCATTAGTCCTTCCATCTATCCTAATAACATTTTTTCTTCTTTAAAAAAAAGAAGATTCATTCCCCTCTCCCTCTTTTCTCTCTCTTGTATCTCTAGTCTCTTTTTTAGATCAATGCATCTAGGGGGTCCTCACGATCTTGCTTGAATTCACAATAACCGTTGAATCCTTCCCAAAGCCAAACTAATCACTCTCCCACAGTCATCAAATGCAGCCCACGATAAAGACTTAGGCACTGTGCCTCATTCATCGTATGACTCCACCTTGTCACCATCGTGGCGAATCTTATCACACCTCGTAGAAACCTCTCTCTTTGATCGCTTCTTGTACGGATGTACCTTAAATCGGACTAGCTCTAACTAAACCCACCATATCTGTCATCAAAATAAGAACTAGCATGGTTGAATTTCAAAGGATTGTCATATACATGAGGGATTGAAGAACTGAGATTTGTGGAGGTTGATTTGTATTTGAATAATGTCAATCTGAATTTGCTGAATTTTGATTTGAATATTGGGAGATTGATTTGAGCTTGTGTTTATCAAAATTTGAAAAAAAAAAAAAAAAAAAAAAAATTCATGGTGAAGATCTGTGTGTGTCTAGATTCCTAAATATGAACATGCATCAGGGATGTTTTGTGACAATGGCCGAAATGGTAAGCACGAGTGCGTTTTGGGATTCGGGTGCGGGTGCGGGACTCGGCAATTTTTAAAAAATGTGGGTGCGGGTGCGGCGGGACTTGGCGATTAAAAAATTATTAAAAATATTTTTATTTATATTTTTAATATATTGCTAAGCATACTTTTTTTATATTATATACACATATCCCAAATTTAAAAATAATAGTAAATAATAACTAAAATATGATGTTCCTAAATTAAATAAAACCCACAAAATTAATCTTTTTTCTTTTATTCTCTCTATTCACCTGCCACAACAAGTCAACAACACATCTAGTCTCATCAAAATATCAACTTTGCCTTTTATTTATTTTTTATTTTATTTCCCCAAGGCTTTTGGTCTCATCAGAATATCAACCTCACCTTTTATTTATTTTTTATTCTATTTTCTAATTTCCAAAACTTAATCTACACCACACATTTTAAAAAAAATCTCCACACCAAGTCAGCCTTTTCCTGCTGCATATTTTTTCTTTTCTTCCCGTTAGTCTTTCACTCTTTCTTCCCCAACCGTCTCCGCCTCTCCTCTCTGTCCCCTTCCCAGTTCATACCTTTTCTTCTTTTAACCTTTCTTTTGTTTTCTTAAGCCAGTCCGAGCACACCGCACTACCGCAGACTCGCAGAGAGGGAGAGCATAGAGAAGAGAGATGAGTTTCGGCCTGAACCGGCCATATCGGCGGTTTCGGCCGAAACGGCCGAATCGGCCCGAGTCGGCCCGAGTTGAGCTGCGTCGGCGCGAGTCGGCTTCGCCACGTGGCCCGACGCGGCACGGACGCGCGGTCAGCGGCGTCCGACGCGCGTCGCCGCGTCGGGCCGCGTCTGACGCGGGTGCGGCGCCTCTGGCGCCACGTCCGTGCTTTCCAGGGTAGAACAAGCCCAAAATTCCCCTTAGGTTCATTTAAAGTGTGATTAAATAGAGAGATTCAAGCCCAAAATTCCAATATTGAATGTATAAAGGCTAGTGGTGCATCACAAGAATGAAACCAAAGTGCAAAACAAGAAAGAGATGGAAAATATGCATAATTCATTAAATCTGGAACTGTTTTTCACATATAACAGGTAGAGGAATTTAAGAGAAGTGGTGAGGGAGAGAGAGAAGACTCCTCAGTACCACTACTTTCACCTATAAGTTTCAGAATATTGTAAATCTTAAGTGGTTGAGATAGTTTTTGCTCTGAAGTTGTGGTTTTAGAGATAAAACGTGATTGGCCTTGCTTGATCTAACGGGGAGGCTTTATATCAAGTTTAGAATGCTCTTAAGGACTGGTATAAGAATAATTGCTGAGGTTATGGTTCCCCATGATATTAAACTAATAGTTAATTTGCTTTATTTAGGTAAAAGGGAGGAGTGGTTTTTAGAACAATTAGGAGAAGGCCTTGACTAATTTTGATTGGGTGCCTTTTTCCCAGGCTTCTCGTCTCCTTGGGAAGCAGCCTAAGATAGCTAAGGGGCCACTATGGTAAAAGGTCTAAGAATAGGCTAGTCAGAACACTTAGCCATAGTAGAAAAGAGAAATCTCTGTTCAGGTGAATATTTTGGGTGTTAGGCCCTTTCAATGAGTTGTAGGTATTGTATGTGTCCTCAACCTACTTTGCAATACACATTACCTAGGCTCATGCAAAATGTCTAAAAAATGTTTAAATCACACTCTCTCAAATTCCCTTTTATGAGCGTGGAGAAAGAGAATATAGACAGAAGAGAGAGAACACAAGGTTTATGTGATTTGGCCTAATGGCCTATATCCACAAAGAGTAATCATTGATGGATACATCTTCATTATATTATCAATTTACTTAAGGCACATTTGGTAGATTAATGGTGATTACATAGGAGTATGAATAGATATTGCAAAGAATACAATATGTTGTAATGAAATATTTATTATTATTCATTTGTTTGGTGACAACACAAGAATAAAACCTTCTTCTTTTTTTTTTTTTTTTTTGAAGAAGGTAGAATTATATTAAATAAAAGCAAAAGTACAAAAGTATAAAGAAGTATAAAATGGTCCTGAGCCATATAGGCCTACAACTAACTGGGCTTCAGGACAAGGACAAGCTAGCCACTATGAAAATATAAAAAAAGCTCCAAGCCTGACGAGATTAAATATAACATTGAAGCATGGTCAGGAAAAGGCTGCCAAACACAAAGAAATCATATCCTCTGGTCGGCCATCAGTGTTTGGTATTCATGCAAGAGAAATTTTGCATTGCGTAAAATAGGTTTTGGGTGAGTTTGTATATTCTCAAAGCAGTGCTTGTTACGTGCATTCCATATAGCCCACGTTACCATGCCCCACTATTCCAGCTTATCCTAAGTCAGGCGTCGCATCATGGTCCGAGTAAGCATGAAGAAGTCTGAGGTAGCAGCAGGGCTTTTTTGCATTTCTCCCTTTACTAAGGCCCAAACGTTGCGTGCTAAAGGGCATTCCCAAAGGATATGCACCCTCGTTTCGCCCTGTTGGTAACACACGGTGCATGATGGATCCACCTGCGTTCTCTTCAAGTAAAGTTTGTTGTGTGTGGGTAGGATATTCGAGCATGCTCTCCACAGGAAGGTACGCACTTTTGGTGGGACATTGAGGGACCACACTGTTTTCCACAATTTCCCCTCTGTACCTGCATTTGAGTAATTACCCCTTGAAGGGTGTAGCATACCCAATGCTACTAAATACGCTGATTTGACTGAGAACGAGTTGGCTTTGTTTTCCTTCCACACTAGCACATCATTGGACAATATATTTGGCAACGGTAGGTTTAGGATATCAGAATATGTGTGGGGTTCGAACCAATAGGCCAACTTAGCTTTATCCCACTATCCCGTTTCTATGTCAATCAGCTCTCTTACTTTAACCGGTCTAGGTCCTTCCCTATGAAGGCGTGGGGGTCTTGGCAACCACTGGTTATCAAAGATGTGTATCCCCACTTCCCACCTTCCACTTCGACCCTGCTAGTATGACGTCCTTAGCTCTTAGAAGGCTTTGCCATACGTAGGACGGGTTACTCCCTAAGTCAGCATCCAAGAATGAGACATTTGGGAAACACCTTGCTTTATAAACCCAAAAGAACAAAGATGTTTGATGATTGATCAGCCTCCATGCCTGTTTTGCCAGCATTGCCAAGTTAAAGGCGTGGATGTCTTTGAAGCCTATACCACCTAACTTCTTTGGATTACACAGCCACTTCTAGTTGATCTAGTGTATTTTTTTCTCATTGCTTGTCTACCCCCACCAGTATTTCACCATGATAGAGTTGATGTCGCTGCACAGTGTTTTAGGCAGCTAGAATAAGCTCATTGAGTATGTCGATATGGCTTGTGATATGGTTTTGATCAAGACCTCTCTTCCCACTTTCGAGATGAACTTCTCCTTCCAACCAGTGACTCGCTTAGCAATCCTTTCCCGAAGGTCTTTGAAGGTACTCATTGTGCTCTTACCTCCCACCATCGCCAGTCCCAGGTATTTTTCAAATTTTGTCACAACTTGGGCATCAAACATTCTACGGATTTCCTCCCTCACTGCAAGAATGGTGTTAGGGCTGAAGAACAAGGTTGTTTTCTGCCGATTAATGGCCTGGCCTAAGGGGTGCTCATATGCAGACAGGATGTTCAAGAGGCTAGTGCACTCTAGTGGGGTGGCCAGACAAAATAGGAGGTTGTCGTCGGCAAAAAAGAGGTGAGCAATGTTTACAACATTGCGGCAGGAATTTATTCCTTGGATCCGATTTGCTTCGATGGCTTTCTGTAGTAGCACTGATAGGCCCTCCGCACAGAATAGGAACAAGTAGGGTGACAACGGGCCGCCCTATTTAATACCTCGGGATGGGGAGATAAAGCCTCTGGGTTTGCCATTGATCAATACCAAGTAGCTTGACGATGATACACATCGCATAGCTAGTTCCACCCACCTGGTTGAAAAGCCCATCTTCAACATTATGCTTCATAGGAACTCCCATTCCACTCGATTGTAGGCTTTACTGATGTCTAGTTTAACCGCCATATGACCCATTTTCCCTTGTCTTCTGTTTCTCAGCTTATGTAGCATCTCATAAGCCATAGCAGTGTTATCAGTGATAAGTCTGCCAGGGAAGAATGCACTTTACGCATCCGAAATAATGTTCAGTAGGATGCCTTTTACTTTATTTGCTAACACCTTTGATACCATCCTACTAACCATATTACTGAGGCTGATAAGGCGGTAGTTCGGCATGGCTTGGGGGTCTTTCTTCTTCAATATAAGCAGGATACGGGTGAAGTTCATCTTGGTTAATACATGGCCTGAGTTTAATGCCAATAGCACTGCCTCTGTTACATCTCCACCTACTATGTGCCAATATTTTTGAAAGAAGAACGATGACATACCGTCTAGGCCCGGTTACTTCGACGAGTGCATTTGGAATAGGGCTTGCCAAACCTTGTTGCCTATGAAAGGTTTGAGGAGGGACTGGTTCATTTCCTCCGTCACTACTCTATCCAGCGCATTTAGAACCTCCTCCATGTTCCTCGGATTGGACGTAGCAAAAATGTTGTTAAAATACACCGCTACTATAAACCTAATGCTTTGCTCATCTGTTCTCCAAATTCCATTCCTATCCATCAAACCGTCTATTTGATTTTTCCTTCTCCACTAGCTAGCTCTTTTATGGAAGAACTTCGTGTTTTTATTGCCTGCGGGAAGCCATATAGCTCTAGACCGCTGCCTCCAAAACACCTCTTCCTTGTGTAACAATGCATTTATTTCATCCCTTAAAGTGTTAATCTGTGTTAGGTTAGTTCCATACCCAGTGGTGGACAAGGCCATTAGTGTAGCTTGTTTATCCTCCAAACGATTTTTAGTGTTGCCAAACACATCTCGGCTCCATGCCACCAGCTTCATGCGACATCACTTTATCTTTTCAAAAAGCTTAAACATAGGGCTTCCATTGGGTGGATGGGAGTTCCATGCTTCCCTCATCACCTCCTCACATCCTTGGTGCGCTGCCCATCGCTCCTTAAATCGGTTGAGCCTCTTACATCTCCCCCTTACATGTTGATCACCGCATTGAGTATCTAATAGAATAGGGTCATGGTCAGAGTAAGATACCTGCAGATGCAAGACTTTTGCCAATGGGAAGTGTCCCTGCGATTCCATGGAAGCAAAACTCTATCCAGCCTTACTTCGACGAAAGCTTTACCCGGTCAGCCGTTGCGCCATGTGAAAGGATAGCCGTGGTAACCAAGGTCCTCCAAGCCAGAGTGTAGCAGAGTCTCCTTAAAAGCGAGCATTATAGCCAAGGGTTTCGGGGTACCCCCTTGCTTTTCCTCAAAGTGCAGTATCTCATTGTAGTCCCCTAGGCAAAATCAAGGCAGAGAAGCTCTAGCATGCAAGTGTCTAAGGATTCTCCACGATTCATGCTTCCTATGTCCTTCCGGTCATCCGTTAAACCCTATTAACCTCCACGGTGGTTTATTTGCATATACGATGTGGGCGTAAATATGGTTAGGTGAGAACGTTTGAATATGAAGGTCACACTCTGCTTTCCAAAATAATCCCCAACCACTACATTTGCCGTTACTCAGGACAGCCAAGACTGATTGGAAATTTAGATCATAACAAAGTTTTCACATTTTTGAGATAGACCGCTTTGTCTCCATAAGGAATAAAACGGTGGGTCCTTTACTTTTCACCAAGTTGGTGAGTACGTCCACTGCTCATTGGTTCCCAAGCCCTTGACAATTCCAACTTAAAATTATCATTGTGGTTGGCGAGGCTGCATCGCAACCTCCACTGTTGGTATGTCTGGTACACCAGGTTTGGTCATTTTCTCATTTCTTAAGCTTACTGGGTCTGAGGTCACGCTGCTTTCATGAAACTCCCTTTTTTGGCCCACTAATTGTCTCTGCCCACTTTACTTTTCGAAAACTTCACTAAACTGTAGTCTACTCATCCTAGTTCAGGTTGATTGTTTAGAAGTAGGGGTAGCATGGTTTCCCACGTTAACTAAGTTACATGTATTTTTGTCTCCCCCAGCCCCATTAGTCCCATCAGTCGTTCCATGCACGTGCCTTATCTTTCCATAAATACGGGCTGGAGACAAAGGAGACGCCATATTAATTGCACCATCTACTTTTCCTTCAGTGCCAGGTATGTTGCACTGCATTAGCTTACCCTCCTCTGATTGCACCTCCAAAACAATCTGCTCCACCCTCCCTGATTTTGTGCTGGTTTGCCCACTCACATCCTCAAAATCCAACGTGGTTTCCTTACGCGTGGTTGCCATCCTTGTTGACCCACTAAGGTTACTCAGGTTTGGAAATGTCCTGTTAGGTGTGCCGTTGCCACTGTGTTTATGGCCATTTGCCTGACCGGTTTCGTTGCTCCACAATTCATCCCCACACCACTTCATCCCCACTCTCAACCAATCACCGTAAGGGAGGTTGCCATCCTCACTCACGTTACTATTTGAGCCGCGATGGGGGCATGTTTTCACCTCGTGCCCTAGTCAACCACACGAGTAACAAAGGCCCACAATACTCTCATACTTGAAGGCCACCCACAATTTATCTCCTTCCTGGCTGATCACCGAAGCTCCCCTTCTCAACGATTTGTCCATCGGTAAGTTCACTCTAACCCATAGGAACCTTGCCTGTTCTGAGACAATGGCTTAGCATCCACATTCAAGACCTCCCCCAGTCTGTTACCAATCTCCGACCCTACCTCTTCGTTCATCAGATCAAAGGGTAAGCCCCAAACCTGTACCCATAGTTGTATGTTAGGGAAAGTAACATTAGTCGCCGTCATCCCCTTCTCCCATCGTCGCAGCAACAGTAGTTGGTTATCAAAACACCATTGGCCATTGTCAAGGACCCATCTTAGTTGACTGTCAAGCGAGAACTTAAACTGGAGAAGTCCGTCTCCCACCTCCACAATCTTCAGGTCGTTCCCTCATCTCCACACTGAGCGTAGTAGGTTTTTTACCGCTCTAAGGTTAAGAAGTTTGTCAGATAGGAAGCGACCCATTAGGCTTAGCGAACATTCATCTAGAGCTTGTTTACGATGATGAACCTGAACCTCTATAGCTTCCTCCTCCTCCACTGTCAAAGAGATTTTTTGAATCCTCTTGATAAACTCGGAGTCCATGGTTCCCACCCTTGGGCAGGTAAGGAAGACTCACCCTAGGTGAGAAAAAGAACTCCTACAGAGAGGAAAAATAGCTGTGGTGGCTAGAAGAATAGAACTTTGAAGACAATGAAATGTTTAAATCAAATTGTCTAAATTCTAACATTAGAATAAAACTTAAAATATATTTTAGGAAATATCTTACTCATATAATTACTTCCTAAAAAATAATGTTTTTTAAATTTGAAAGAAAGACTAGTTATTTTTTTTATGACATTTTATTTTCGTAATTGTTATGTATATATGAAAAGTTTGTTTATTTGGAAATATATTTGATAGTGTAATGAAAATGCACAAAGTCCTATTTCGTCCATATGGGTTGTCCGTCAGAGAAGAATGGAGAGATGGGACATGAGAAGCATGCTTGTGCCTAATAACATCGTCCGTCCTTGATAAAGGACGAACATAGCCTCGTCCGTCCTTAATAAAGGACGAACGAGTCCATTGGATCATGAGCATATTGATCTTTTGACGAGCATGATTTCCACTAGGCATAAGAAATGAATTGCACCATAACAAGCCAAGTCCAACTAACTGTTATGGAACACCAGTATAAATAAAATAACTTCCATGGCAGTTATAGAAGTTACCTCCAAATCTTCTGAATTCCTCGACAATAGGTTCCATGTGCACTATATAAGTATTCCCTTACGAAGAGGTAATTCATGGACACACTTTCATACAAATTGGAATTTGGAAAATACTAACTTTATCATCGGAGGATCCTTGGCCGGTCTTCCCCGGTTTCCTTTGATCTTGTGTTTATTTTTTCATGACATTCTAGTCAACTTTGAGATCAACATCCAAGACATTCAACCTACTGATTTCTTTGTGTTCATCAATATTAATTCTAGAAATTAATATACCAACTAAGGAATAGTTATTACAACCCTTTTAATAAGGAATAGTTATTCCTCATTTTAAAGAATAGCTATTCATAAGGAATGACTATTCCCCGTAATAAAAATATAACGAAACTACTAAATAGCTAAACCATAAGAATAACTATTATATTATAGTGTCTATTATAATCTACCAAACATACCCTAAGTTACAATGAACCCTAAGTAGGGTTTATATAGAGAGAGATAACTAGGGTTAAGCATACATAGGCTTACAATAGAATTGGGCCTACACACATAAACCTAATACCTCTAACATATGTTATATGGGCTTGGATCATGCTTAAAATAATAAAATAAAATATAGTAGGTTTAATTGGGTCGGGGGATGAGTTTCCACAAGCCTTTGGCAATTGTGATCTACACAAAGTGAACATTTAGGAGTGTCCAACCAAACCCGGTACCCGACAGTAGGTTTAATTGGGTCGGGGGATGAGTTTCCACAAGCCTTTGGCAATTGTGATCTACACAAAGTGAACATTTAGGAGTGTCCAACCAGACCCGGTACCCGACCCACCCGCCCAACCCGGCCCTAGAATCGGCCGACCCGATGCCGGTGACGGTCGACGGCGGATCTCTAATCCCAAAATCCAAGACCAGCAAGTCAGTTGATGGGTTAGAGCATGGAAAACCGATTTCAACCAACCCGACCGGAAAACACACTGGAAATAGCTTTCTCCGCCGGTTGAAGTAGTTCGTCGGTATGATTTTGTCCGATCTATCGAGATCCGACAAGATCTCGTCGAGATCTCGCCGGATCTCTTCGAGATCGGGCTTGATCTCGTTGAGATCTGCTAAGATCTCTTCAACTTCGGCCTAATCTTGTTGAGATCAGCCAAGATCTCTTTGAAATCTGGTCAGATCCATCAAAAATAAGCAGATTTTGGCAAAAATCCAGTGCGATTCGCACAGTCCGAGCCCGACCGGAAACCGACCAGAAAACTTTGACGTCTGACCGCCCGAACTATTGCCTTCGGCGGGTCGGCGGCGGGTCCATGTTTAGGAGACCCGAAGTGATTAGGTCGGTTTCGGGTTGAGCACAAACTCGACCTAGACCGACCCATGGACAGGCCTGAACATGACAAGCTCTCCAAACGTGAGTTCAGTTGCAAGATAATGGTTCCGCTTGTCACATTCGTTTATTAACATGAATTTCCAAGTCGAAGCACAAGACAAGATGTATCAAGGATTGCTTGATGAACTGGCACATCAAGGTTGCCAATTGTTGAGGGATCATATTGCATGCAACGTTAGATGAGTCCCATGAAGATCATGATGAGATGGTCAATGCAATCGTGAGGGAGTCCATGGAGGCTTATGAGGTGAAACCTGTCACGATAACCAAATCATCCATTGACTACTGAGGCATTAGAGAAGGTTCGGCTCAGGGACGGAAAGCAGAATTTTTAAATATTGATTTAGTCAATATTACATAATTTTACACATTTATTTTAATTATTTTTGTATTAAATAACTATTAAATTAATTATAATGTCATCGCGATTCGACCTCAGTTCGAACTTAATAACCTTAAACCTCTCTATGCTCCGATTCTTTGAAGTTTGAACGATTTGGGTTTCAAAACCATGATGCAAACACGTATTAGTAGAATTTTTTTCTCCCAATTTCAGTATCCTCATGTTCTTTTTTTTTTTTTTTTTCTCTTTTTAATAAAATGATTAATGTTAAAAAAATTAAATCACCAAAAAGATACTAGGAGACTAAAATCTTATTATCCATTTAACTATAAAAACATACAGTAAAAGAAAGTACTAAGTGCTTGACATTTATCAATCCAGGAGAGATGTATAAGTAGAGTTTGTAGAGTTAACAAATGATAGAACATTATCTGTTGTGAACATTCAATTTGTTAAGGAGAGAAGGATGGTGGATGACGATAGGTTCAAGTAGATCGCAAATAATTAGGCGAGCAAAGATACATGAGGTATAATTGAAGAGGAGAAAAATCACCCTTGTCCTTCATATAGCAAAAGAAGAGATAAATTACTCCCGTTTCGGGGCGGCGCTACATTTTGCTTAGGGGGTTCAAATGAACCCCTTGACTTCAAAAAAAAATTATATATCTTTAATATATTTTTTTGTTAGTTTAATACATTAATTTTTTCTTAAAAATATTTTTGCACACCCTGACTTAAATCTTATACATGCTTACTGCAAGTATTTCTGACTCTAAGGATTTGTTTGGTTGGAAGGGTGAAAAAGTAGGAGGATAGAAAATTGTGGGAGGATAGAAAAAATTTTAATTTCTCCCATTTTTGTTTGGTTGGGAGTGGAAAAGTGGAGGGATGAAAAAAGTGAGTTTGTATAATTTACTCATACACCCTTATTAAAAAATGATGGCCAATTAAAACAAAAAAGTGACAAACAACCAAAAAAAAAAGCAATCACCCAATTTATTAAAAATAAATTATGTCTAGAAACAAAAAAAAAAAAAAAAAAAAAAAAAAAGAAGAAGAAGAAAAAAAAGGAAGAAAAACAAAACAACTATCACACACACAGCCAAAAAAAAAAAAAGAAAAAAAAAAAAGGCACCACAGCCCTGGAAATCAAAAAATGGAAAAAGAAAAAAAACAAACACACACAAAGACAAAAAAAAAAATGGAACATGAGATGGCCACTTTTGTCCATTAAGCAGTCTTATTTTTCCCCTTCAATTTTCTCTCCATTTTTTGGAGAAAACTTTTTAGTGGGTCCGGAGAGAAAACACTCAGGTCCCACCATTTATTTTCCTTACTCCCCACCCAACCAAACATACTCAAAAAAGTTATCATGTTAAAATAACTTTTTGTCATAAAATTAGAAAAATTCAAGAAAAAAATTGCGAAGTTAATTATTATTTAAGTATTTGATTGGTTAAGAAAACATGTAGTGAATTATTTTATATATGAATGAGTGTGATTGTGTGTGTCAATAATTAATATAGAGCCAATGAGTTGAGTTTAGTCATTTAGTTTAAAATATTTTTATAAAAACAATGACAAATATATAATAATAAATGTGTAAAAATAAAAATTTAGATAAACTTAACATAATAAAATAGTCATAACTACCCATATTAGTAATAAATAATCATAATGAACTATCGTATAACAATTCAAAATTTGAAAACTTGTAGAAGGAAATTGTAAAAATTTATGTTTTTTTTTTTTTTTTGTCAATAACTCGATATATTTAAGTTCTCTTTTTATTATTTTTTTTTTTTAATTTAAATTTCTTAATGACTCCCCTAAACAAAATTTCTGGAGCTGCCATTGCTCCCATCCATCCTATGGACGAGGATAGTTAGTATTAAAGGAGCTTCCCATAAATGACACGGGTAGCAACTCACTTGACAGGCAAGCAAAAACATAACAGACGGATCAATGGGTAGAAGAACATTAAATCCTATAGCACCCCAACATTTATTCCCAACGGATACAAGACCATTAAGGTCAACATTTATCCCCATTATGAGGGGCAAAGACCTATAAAAAGGCACAAAGAATCAGAACAAAGGTACGCAACTCTTGTGCAACATATGCACTACAATTCTCTAGCCAAATAGCAATTCCCCGGTACAGTTAAGCTCTAATCTTACTGACTAGCTTGTTGGAGGCCCTTTGGCACACTCCACACCAATGTGCTCCATGAACCTTATCCTTTATTACAAGATCTCACAGCTGCTCTGTTGACGTTGTCCATCCAGATAAACAAAGAGTTCAACTAAGGATTTTCTACATCATCAATAATCATAGGAAATTAGGTATATGATGCATGAGGTATAATTAGGCGATCAAGCTTGCTATGTTCTAGTGGTACCCATGGGCTAATCAAAAAGCCCAAATAACAATGTTCCATAGAGCATGAGAGGTGAGGATTACACACTTGATCCATTTTTTCTCATTTTGTCCAACTCCAGATATGAATGCAGACAAAATGGTCTTGTGAGTCATGTGAGTTGAAATAGGTCACCAGCATCCTACATTCCTACATATAAACTAGGTTGCACCGATACAGCATTTTTGGCGACGTGTCGGACATCGAAACCGGTATGATTCGCCGGAAGCAATGTCTCTTTTTTCTTTTCTTTTTTTCGTTTCTCCGACATGGCGTTGACGCAACTCCAACGAGTCCAACACGCCAGCAGTGAAAAAAAAAATCACAAATTTTGACAGATGGACTTACCAATACCATTGATTTTGTGATATACCCTAAGACATTTAGAGTCTGAGAAGTCATTAGACTAAAACTCACATCTCATTCTCACTTCTTAACCCACCCTCCCTCTGAGTCTTTGACCTCTGCCCGCTGCCGCTACCCTCTGTCCTTCGCCAGAGCTAGATTGGGCCGATCGGCGAGCTCCATAGACGTCGACGCTTCTCTCTGTCCCTTCCGATCTCTCTCTATCTCGACGTGGACAACAGGTCAAGTACAACCTCTTCTGACTCTAAGCTTCTCTTTTCTTTTCTTTTTTTTTCTTTTTTTTTTTTTTTTTTTTTGGGCCATTTGGGTGAATGGGTTACTTTTAAGACTCACTTATAACGCTTTTTTTTTTTTTTTAATCCCACTCTCACTGTCACACAGTGACAGTGACAATGGGATTAAAAATTATAATGTTGTTAGTTGTTACTGCCATATATAATGTTGTTATTGCTATAGTTTTTGTGTGTCCTGCTATAATTTTATTTATTTATTAAAGTTAAATATTGTAGGTGATTTTACTAAAATGAATACTGAAAGTGAAAAATCGACTGAGTCAGCTGCTTCTCTATGGAAATATGTTACTAAGTTAGAAAAAGCAACTGTTGGTGGTGGGAATGTTACTTTTAGATGTAACTATTGTGAAAAAATATTTTATGTCTAGATATAAAAGTATTTTATGTCTAAAAATATTTAAAAATATGCCTAAATATAAAATTTAATTAATTATTTAATTGCCGTGTCCACACTGTGTCGTGTCTTTATTTTTCAAAAATTATCATATCGCCGTGTCTGTATCCATGTCATGTCTGTGTCCGTGTCCATTTCCGTGTCGGTGCATCATAGCATATAAACCATCAAACAGTCCATTACATTATTTTTACAATTGCTCTAATAATACAAAGCGCGTTCTTTGTGGGGATCATTATTGACTTACTCCTGTTATTTACTTTCAGCTATTATTTGGCAATTAGGTCCAACACAAGAAGCCAAAGACTTCGACGTCAAAGGGTGTTTTTCAATTTTTTATCTAATACTTTCCTAGAAAATGTTTGGTGATGAGTGATGACTAACCTATATCCGTGTTATTTCAATCTGCCCAAACCGTTGGATGCACTCCACTCCATCCAACCCCACTTCGCACATATATCATATGATTCATATATGATATCAATTTTCAAGCAGGTTGGACCAGTTCAACTTTTAAAGCAAAGGGTTGGATTGGTTGACGGATCAAGTTTTTTTTTTTTTTTTTAATTGTAAGGCCTGACCCGACCCCCACATACATACATATATATTTATCTCATGTCAGATTAAATTTTGTATTTTTTTTTTTTTTGGTTAACACCATGATTTACAAATATTAATAAGAAAAATGAATGTTACTTTCCTAACAAATTCGTAAGCATACTTAGTGATGTGATATGGACCTCGTAACTTTTTTTATACCCTTAGGTTAAGACTATGGTTGTCCACGAGTCGGGTTTGTGCCCAACCCGAAACTTGGGTGACAGGAAAGCTGACCCATCGCCAATTGTCGAAAACTATAGGTTGAGTCAGTTCGGTCGAAACTGATGGAGCAACAGTGACGGCCAGATCTTGTTGAGAATTGGCCAGATCTCGACGGATCTCGTCTAGAACTGGTCGGATCTCGACGGATCTTGACAGATTTCGTCGATATCTCTTTGGATCTCAATAGGTCTCACCGGATCTACGTCTGAGAAAGAGGGGGAGAGAGATGAACGGCAAGCTTCAGAGGGGAGGTCGGACAGTCGAGTTAGTTGGAGTAAGTTTTTCATGCGAAGACCCGCCAACTGACTTGCCAGTTTTGGTTTTTGAAAGTGAAAATCTGCCGCCAACGTCGAGTCGGGCGGTTTTCAGTCCAAGTCAAACAATTTGGGCGGGTGGGTCAAGTGGCAGGTTAGGATGGACAGCCCTAGTTAAAACATATGCACTTTAATCTATGTAAAAGTGGGCTGCTTCTTATGATTTCCTTTAAAGCTTTAAATGATTTAGAGGGAATACACCTTAAATTTATCCACAAATAGTAAAATAAATTTTAAAGTTTAGTATAAAACACATTGGCCTAACAAACAAGTTCCATGTTTCCAAAAAAAAAATACATTTCTATGTTTGAAATGCCCAAAACCGGGGCAAAATAAAGAAGCAAACGGAGAAAGGTTTCCTCACAAAGATTTCTAAAATTTGGCCTTCATTTCCATGTTTCCACATTCTCTCTTACCCGCTTATTTTGAATGTTCACATTCATTATTTTTTTTTTCCCGGCCTCTTTAGTTTCTCTATAGATCTCCAGTTCAAAGAGTTGGCTGATGAGTGCCAAGAACCTATGTACTTCAACAAGATCACAACCCGACTTAAGAAATTGACTAGAAGCCGACTTTACAGATAAAGAACTTTGACATCATAATTGATGGGCAAGAGGTTTGTGCACAATTAACAATAGTAGTGAGGTAGAGGAGGATTTATTTACGGTTATAGTATTAAAATGTTATGTATTTTATCCAGTGCTGTTGAACAACTATGTACCTCTATTTCTTAACAAGGTTGTTTTTTATTTTTAAGTACTACTTCTTAAAGGTTTGATCCCAAATTATCTTTTTGCTTTTGCGTGTGTGTGTGTGTTTTTTTGGGTACGAAGAAAGATGTTGTTCATTCAATTGGATTTATTAATGCATCAAAGATTTTTTTTAATTTTTTTATGGAATGCTTCAAAGATTTTAAATTCACGACAAAGTTCTTTTACGAGTTGTAAGTATAAGACTTTGTAGTTATCAACTATCCTTGAGTTTCTTCTTAGTACACCATGTTCACGTTTATGTAGTACAATCCTATCTAAACTGTATTATCATTTGATTTTATGGGTGTTATCATTTGATTTTTTTTTGACACAGCTTAACTGAAGCAATATACTAAGGTTATTCTATATAACAAATTACAATATATTAGCCTCATCACATGTGCGAAGCGCATGCAATGAGACTTTTTTTGAGGAGGGGGGTTTAGTGTCATAATTTTTCATTTATCCCAATTTGAGATTTACATATTTGTCCACCATATTATGCATTTAAAACTACTAATACGGTCAAGAGTGTGATGAGTCTGGCTCCAAAAAGTAAACACCTAAATAAATGAACACCTAATAGTACTGAATTTGTTAATTTTTTTAAGCAAGCCTCATCACATTCCTGGCCATATTAGTAATTCTAGTGTGCATTTGGGATGAACTGAATTTTTTATCTTATTTCCACTTTCAGTTTATTTTTGCTACTATTCATGGGTCTCACAGTAATTTTTTGTATTATTTATGGATCACACTGTACTATTCAACTAACTTTTACCTTTATCTACAGTATTTTCAGCAAAAAATTTTCAGTTTCAGTTAAATAAGTTGTTCCCAAAAGGACAGTGAATGCATAATATAATGGATAAACGTGTAAATCTCAAATTGAAATAAATAAAAAATTATAACACTAAACCCCAACCAAAAAAAGAAAAGAAAAATAAAAGAGCCTCATCAGGCGAAGATGGACCTTCAAATTTCCTAATCACAGAGACGCAAAGGTCTAGTCATGCTCAACGAGCACTTCCCAATCTTTTCAATTCCTCATCAAATCAAGTGTTGACACTAACTAAACAGGAAAACACGTACTTGCATAATTCTTTCTCACAATTTCAGCATCCACATGTTATAGTTTTTCAGTTTTCTCGTTAATGACATGATTAACGTTGAAGAAATTAACTCGCCAAAAGATACTGGAGACTAAAATCTCATCCATTTAACTATTAAAATAAATAGTAAGAGAAAGGACAAGTTGCTTGACATTTAGCAATCCTGGAGTGATGTATAAGTAGAGGCAGTATAGTTAATAAATGATAGAACATTAACTATTGTGAAAATGCCATTTGTCAAGAGAGAAGGATGGTGGATGATGATAGGTTCAAGTAGATTGGTTCCAGTACATTGAACCAGTTGAGATGATAACGTGTGTCCACTTTTGACCACGTGTTAACATCGCAACAAGTTCAATACATTGGAGGTACTAGATCCAAACTAAGTCCAAATCATAGTCCACAACTAAATATTTAAATTTTCTGCACAAAATATTAACAGGAGAAGAACAATAAGATGTAAAACACAAGCATTGTATAGTACCAAATGAATCTTTTTAGCACCACAATTTGACAAATTAATGTTTCCAGCTTGTACACTAAGTTTCAAAGGAGTCTCTCCAGTGCAGGGCTGCTGACATACCACCCCAATTACAGAGGCATCGATTTCAGAGGCATCGTGTAAACATAAAGAGAAGCCTAATCGTAGTAACTAAAGTTTCACTCATTGCCACAAGAAGCAACCCCATAAAATTACTGTACAATCGCCATAATAATCACCACCCATCCATTTTGTTATTCTTCTTTCCATATTCGGCCAGTAACCCTCAACTTCAGCTCTTCCCTTTCTGCACCAGAAAAGTAGAGAGCCAAATTCCTCTGAATAATGAGGCCATCTTGACTGTCACGTACTTTCTTATGACTATCACGGATGCTCCTTGGAATTCCTTGCCATATGAGCTTACGACCATTTGCACCAACTTCCAAACTATAGCTAAATTTCTTTGCCTCATTCTCGTCACCCATGAATCTTAGGAAGGCCATGTAGACTGGTGCCATACCAAGCTGGAAAGCCTCAAAATGCAAGCAGAATTGTCTTCCAAAACAATTGAAAACCTGCACAAAGGTCAAATAAAACATTGTATAGGGAGTGCAATAAATTTTCATGACACAGAGAGAGAGAGAGCAAATTATAAATTGCCTCTTTGTTGTTGGGAATAACTACTACTTCCTTGTCCTTTAGAAACAGTCATCAAACCTTGTCGTTTTAAGTAAAAATGAAATTGTCAAATTTTCAATCCAACTTGATAAATTCCCCATGTGACACGCACGTATCATATGAAGCACCAAATTTAGCCCACAGAACAGGCAGGATCAAAGCTAACCTGTTATGAAACAAAGTTGTTCTATGGCCTCCCCATGAAGCTTTAAGGCCCATTGAGGATATTGAGGGCTAAATTTCACATATCAAGCAAACATGTGCATTACTTGGGAGACCCTACCAATTAAAATGGAAAATATGAAGATTTCATTTTACTCCAAAGCATAAGGAGCATTTATCCATAGTTATGGTTTCCCAAAAGCTAATTTCCCTACTCCCAAGGAGAACATTTATAATTTACCCCCAATAAAATGTAATAAAGAGCTGAATCTAAGGAGAAATTCACTCTTCATGCCACTAAATGCTACAATGCAATTTGGTTAAAATGACAAGGACAAAGAATTCCTTCAGAAATATGAGATATGTTCTTCAAAATGTCTGTACTAAAGGTTTGTTTGGGAACAGCTTATTTAGCTGAAACTGAAAACTTTTTACTGAAAATACTGTAGATAAAGGTAAAAGCTAGCTAAAATAGTTCAGTGAGACCCATAAATAGTACCAAAAAATGAAGTGGGACCCATGAATTGTAGCAAAAATAAGCTAAATAGTAAACTAAGCTAGCTTTATAATCTATTCCTACACGCAACCTAAAGCTCATGAAACCACTAAAGCAAATTATTACCTGTTTCCAACATCAAAGGAATTACAAATCGTTTTTATAATTTCATTTAAACACATTTTAAATTAAGATCGAGTCAGATAATCACTATCTTCAATAATGCATGCTTAGAATGTCTAAATCATTTTTTGCTTGATTAATTAAACATGCATCCAATGGGTTTTGAACCCACAACCTTATACTCCACCTGATGGCTTAGAATGACCAAATATTGCTATCATCAATAACATTTATCCACAGTTAGTGATACCAAAATATAGTAAACAAAAACAAGAAATATGGGATAAGTTGAGGGAATGAAAAAAGGTATTGAAAAACCAAAAATAACATTAGTAGAAGTAATACAAAAGGACATGTCAATTAAGAAAATAACAAAGAGTGTGACTTTAAAAAAAAAAAAAAAAAAAAAAAAGAATGGAGAAAAAGAATATATGAGTTCAACCCTAACTAATTTGTTGAAGATCCATAGCCAACCCCAATAGTTTGGGATTAAGGCTTTATTGTTGTTGTAAGAAATATGAGATAAGATAGGATCATATCATTTCTCCCCCCCACCCCCCAAAAAAAAAAAAAAAAAAATCTTGCAAAACTAAATTATTTAGAGAACCATACAGCTCAGAACACAGGCCATCTCCCTCATCTGCCAATAAAACACAGACAAGAAGAGAGATGGAAATGGATGGTCCAGAGAAATTACACAAGTCAATATAGCTAATTAGATTATAAAATCAGAGCAAAAAATACTTACAGTTAACATCCATGTGGCATTTTCAACTTCATGTGGATTTGATTTAACATAACGATGGTTGAAGGTACAGCCATCATGCATGTCAACCTTGTGATCATCCTTGAGATGTGCAACAAGAGTTGGGATATCACCCGTAACAGAGCACTCAGATCCGGCATAAGGGCAATTGTATGGACGGAATCGACAATGTTGCTCATGCTTAAGCTTGCTGTAGTATGGAAAGATATCATTACAACCCAAACTCTGGTATGTACATGGGAGTTCCAATGATTCCGCAACTTTCTCCAAAGCCAAACACCTTATATTACCAAGATCAAAGCGGCATGTTGGGCAACAGTTGAGCACTCTAATCTTGCAGTTTGAACACAGCGTGTGGCCATTTGGACACTACAAATTAAGAATTCAGATAAAAAGGAGAGTTTAGAAAACCAACAGAGTACATGTGCATGTGTGTGTCAAAAAAGAATAATTTCAACTGTTAAAAGAAAATGGACAAGACTCTTTGTTCCTAGTTTCAATAGGTTAAAATGACATTCAAACTTGGTTTATCAAAGAAAGGTGTCACAATTTATTGAATAGTCAATTAGTTTTTTTTGTTTGATAGGTACAAAAATGCTAATAAAAAGAAAGTGTCACATTCATACCTTTTAATGTAATTTTGGAAAGATTAGTCAAGAGACATTTGAATGACAAAAATGCGAATCTTCCAAAATCACATTAAAAGGTTAAATCACTTGCACCAAAAAGATACTCTACTACAATCACAAAATAAAGCAGTTTTTTTGCACTTTATAATTTATTCCAAATCCAACCCCTAGCCATACAGCAACCAGGCTTCCAAAACCTCTCTCATGCATAAGCTATTCAGCTACCTTAAAAAATGGCCTCCAAATCTAACCACCTGATAATACATTCATAAGCCAAAAGGGCCTTATACACTAACCTTCCTTCTGCAAGGTGTATCACACATCTACAATGTAGAAATTTATTTGGAACAATTAAAATTATAATACTAACAAAGTGTACAAAGACTCATTGATTAATGCATAGGTGCTGTTAATGATACTAAAAACACATGCATAGTTGCTGTGACACCCCTAAACTTCAATTCCTATGAGTAAGAGTCCACTAATTCTGTATGCAATGAGAACATTGAGGCAAGACTCCTTGTAGGCTAAGCTATTAGTATAATGCAATTATAACAAAATTAAACATAACTATTAGAATTGTGTGGTTAGATGATTAAATTTACCATATCCCAATAGTTTAAGCTTTTGGGACAATCGGTAATTTAACATATTATTAGAGCAATAGGTCCTAAGTTTGATCTTTGTCTCCTTCACTCTACCTCCCATTTAAATCCCAAGCGCTGGGCCTCACCTATTAACAGGTAGTTTGAGCCCACACATAAGGGGGAGTGTTAGAATTGTGTGGTTAAATGATTAAATTTATCATATTCCAATATATTAAGATTTTGGAACAATCAGTAATTTAACAGTGACATTTTTTTAAGCGAGACCCCCAAAAAAAGAGGAAAAAAGAAACTACCATTATGATTCAACCCAGAAGAGTGTCTTTCGCAACAATTTAATTTTCCTTTTACTCTTTTCAACTGAAACAATCCTACATTATATGTATATTTGATAATGTTTGGAAAGTTACTGGTATATAGTAATTGATTTGCAGAAGCATTTCAAGCTTCAATAAATCCTTAAAAGTGGAGTAGAAAACAGAGTTCTACTAATCTCATATATATTGGAGAGTCATCAGCAAAACAATCTTTCGAACTATATAAGTCCAAAAGATCTTCCATGCATAACTGTATAGTACTTGAAGGGGTCAAACCAAATGTACATCAGACAGATCCACTGAAAAATGAGCCCTACTTTCTGAAACAAATCAAAGATAAGATCAGGAATACAACATAAGGGAATTAAAATCATACCTGGTGAATTGGAGGGTACATCAAACATGTGCAGACAGGGCACTCAAGCAGTTCATGCACACCATTAGTCGAATAAATCCCTTGTTTTCCACCTGAGCCAGTTGTAGCTCTAGTAGGTGTACTATTATTATCCAGCTTTGCCATTGCTATGTCATAATCAGTAGAATAAGACTCAAGGACTTCTTTGCAAGCACTGCCTCCAGGAGCCATTGCTGATCCAAATCCAATTATATTTCTAGGTCAGTGACTAAGACTCAGAAGTGTGACTGACTCCCCATTTATTTCTCTTCCAAGCAACTATGTCCCTGTTGTTCTGTCAGAAATATAAAGACATCGATGGGAAAGAACATTACTTATATATTATAGCAGAATATGCATTTAAACTTTCACATAAGAACCAAATAAGAAATATATACATAGCAATGGGATGCACTTAATGCGTACAAGATGGAGACAATATGCAACTTCATTTTCAACTAAGACCACTGTAAGGATATTTAATGGACTTAGGGCAGTGTCATCAATGCAACCTATTATTGCTTTCAGTATAAACATAACTTGGACCAGATAAGTTGGAACAGACACCTGATCAACTGATTGGAAACTCACAGCCCACAAAAAAATACCCTACGTGTACGCCTAAAACCCAGCTATCCTATTTAATTCACATTTCAAAAGTGCTATGCTGACTTTTGATAGGAGACAATAACTCCACCAACTAGATAGATACAACTTATTATCCAGACACTTAATGAAGAATTAGCGGACCTCTATCTACTAGAGTGTATCATACTCCATTAATTCACAACACATAAAATTAGTCACTTATCCTAACAACTTAAGATAGTAAGGCAACATTCAGAAGTTAATCTATTGCTTTGCTTCATACAACCCCAGTAGGTCAATTATACTTTGCAGTACAACAATGTCAACGAATATCCTCCCCATGAAAAAACATGTAAAGTAGACAGGATATAAGAAGCAGCGCTTAGCAACAGAAATGAGTTTACAAATTCACCATTCCACCATAACACATTTAGGGAATTGCACATTTATACTAATACCAACCAATGCCTTTAGCAAACTTTTAACGAGAACAAGGAGAGGAAAGAACACAGATGAAGGTTGTTTATAACAGATGAAATTTCCCAAATGAAGAGTGTTTCAGATTTAGAAATTTGTACAAAATGTTAACAATAAAGAGAAAAGCAAACGCATATAATCCAAAACTAAAAAATTTCACACAATTCCTCCACCATACCTCATTTAACCAAATCTCCTACAAATTTAGCAAAACGCAAACAAACTCAAAGTGGGTTTTGACAAAAGAGCCATATCCATATGCATAAACTATCAAGCAGTCAAAAATCTATGCTCAAATCAATGAAACAAGACAAATCTCATTTCACAATTCCAACAAACTTAGCATGTTCAACCAAGTGCCAAACTGAATTTTTCCAAAAACTATTATTCTCCAGTTTAAATCAAGTACCTAAACAGTCAAGCTAAGAATCCAGAACAGTTGCTCATCTCAAAATATCAATCAAAGAAACATCTTTTATACAATTTAAAGCTCGATGTGCCAAAAACTACCTTTCCCACTTAGAACAACCATCGAAGAATAAAAGTAAGGTATAAGAACCAAAAATATCCACACAAATCCCAGCCAATTCCAACCAGATGCAAAACTGGGTCTTGCCAAAATTTACCTTTCCCACTTAAAAACAAAATGCAATCAAATCAACAGAACAAAGACCAAATCAAAACTCAATCAAACTAAATCCAAAATCCATTACCAATCAAAGAAAAAAAAAAAGACAAACACAAAACACACAAAACAAAGCACAATCCAAAAGGGTAAAAAAAAAAAAAAAACATATACCCATTTGAGATTTCCAAGCCAAATGTCTCTGCAGACCATCAGATTAAAACCATAAACTATATGGGTTTTGCTCAGAATCACGAAAAAGACAACAAAAATTTTGAAACCCAAAGGCAAAATAGATGTAAATATTTATTCAAAAAAAATAAAAATTGTGGCACGAGGTCCGGAACTTACGCTTACCCGGATATAGAAATCGTTGAAGAAGATGGTATCTTGTTTTTATCGGTGATGACCATTAATGGGTCTTTGTTGTTGTTGTCTGTCTCTATGTTTGTTTTCCACAAATCACAATTTGCTTTTTACGACAAAAGGTTTTTCTTTTCTAAAATTTTAATTTTTAATTTTTTTTTAAAAAAGAAAGAAAGAGAGAAAATAATTTATTTTCGTCTTTTGTGGAATACTCTAATATAAATTAAATATTAAGTTAGTTCGGGTTCCCGACCGCGGACCAGTGACTCTTACCGCACGCAACGTTTGAAATTTTAGGATTCTTTTTTGTTTCTTTTTGTTTGTTTTCTTTATTGAGACCGTTGACGTTTTTAATTTCTTTTCTAGAACGAATAATAATGATCCAGCTCTTCTTCATACATTCGTGTAGATTAACGTGGACAACTCGCTGTGATTTTCAGCCACGTTTCATTTATTACATTATTGTTTACATTTGCATTATTGTACCGCACTGTGAGATTTCTACCAATGAGAATGCCCTCCATTTAAGTTTTGATTGATTATTTTGGTGTATTTCATATTTAACATTAAATTTTATAAATTTAAAGTTGCATAGATTGTTGTTACAAATTTAAATTTGCATGGATTGTTGGGTTCAGAGAATACCTTCCACCACTGGGTCCGTTTGGATTGGACTTATTGTTGCTGAAACTGAAAACTGAAAACTGAAAACTGAAAACACTGTAGCAAAATAATTTTTAAATGTGTGAATAGTACCGTGGGACCCATTTTTAATATTTTTTATTGCGTGAACAGTGCATGAACAGTAATAAACAGTGCATGAACAGTAATTTTTTTCCCTGCACAGTGATTTTACTGTTCACTTGCAAAAAAAAAAAAAAAAAAAAAAAGAGAAAACGTGAATTGCAAATCGTGAACGTGGAGGACAAACACTCACTAAATATCATAAAAAGAAAAAAAAAATATATATATATATATATATATATCTAAAAATAAAATTTGAACCGTGAAATAAATAGAACTTGAAATAAAGATCATCTAACTTGAATTTGGTTCGTCGCTTTGTTAACTAAAAACCTGTGTTGGCTTGTGTTTTTTAAAAACTTTGAGAAACGTGTTTTTAAGAATGAAAACTATTTAAAAATGTATTCTGTTATTTTCAAAGTAAAAAATATCTTTAGGTAAAGTGAGAGAAACCTAATAGAAACTCACATAATTGTAGCAGGAAAAGTTGTGTCTCATTGTTTTGGGAAGAAACAAAGAAAAAAAAATGAAAAAGAACAAGGGAAAGCCATTAGGATTCAAATTGGAATGCTTTTATTTATAATCTCTCATTGACTTTCATACAATTGAAATTATTGTTATTAGTCTTTGAAAAATTAATATAATTTCTTAATTTCTCACTTGTTGGGTTTAGAGCTGACAAATTCCATCATGATGTAACTGTTAAATATGTCTGGAATAAATTAAACAAGTTAGAGCATTCACATCAGCATGTCTATTTTACACGTCCATTTTTACACTAAAAACTTACTTTTTCTATTTTACTGGTTCACTTTTACAAAACACCCACATCAATTCATTTATTTTACAAAATATTTTAATAAAATATTAATTATACTCTATTTTTTTATTATTTCTTTCTAACCACCCCCACTTAAATACGCACTCTCTCACTCTGTTTCCTCTCATTTTCTGATTTCTTGCTCTCTCTCTCTCTCTACCCATCTCTCTGCCTTCCTCTTCCAAATCACAAAGCTCATTCGCTGAAACCGATCGATCCAGCTCTACCCATCTCTCTGCTCTCCGTCGATCCAGCTCGCCGCCGACGTTCTCCACCGATTCGGCCTCCCTCTGGCGATCCAGCTCTCCGTCCCTCTTTCCTTCGCCCCTCCCTCTCTTCCTCCACCACCGATCCTTCGCCTCCCACCCCCAACCTTCGCCTCCCACCCCCAACCGATGACAGCAATGGAAGATCTGGCGGATCGGGCGGCAGCATTGGTAGCAAATCCGGCTCCGTTGGGCATTTCACGTGAGTTTTCCGTTGAGTATGGTTTGGGCTGGGTTTTCCGGTGAGGTTGTACTGTTTTTGGGTTGGGTTTACCCGTGAGTTTTGGTTTAATTTTCTGTTATTTTTGGTTTAATTTTCTGTTGATTTTGGTCTAATTCTCTGTGCGGTGGTTGGTGGTGGCGCTGGGTTTGGTGGTTGGTGGTTATTCTGGCGCGCTGGGAAGTTGATAATATTATTTTAATGTATACACGAGCTACAGTACCCGTGTAAATATACACGGGTACTGTAGCTCATGAAAATATATACACGGATTTACATATTTTTACACCCACTGATGTGGGTGTTTTTTTGCTCAAAATGTGTAAATTTTGTATTGTACATCTATTTTAGAAGATTATAACCGAGCTGGTGCGAATGCTCTTACATTATGTTCAAGAGCAATAGGCAAGAAGCAACTCAAGAAAATCAATATGTAGAGAGCTCAACTGCTCTTCGATCAATCGAGGCTCGATCATTCAAAAATTGAGCCTAATGTGTCTTAATTCCTGAAGTTAACTTTGCCAACTTTATTGACATAAAGGCAATGTTATTACTCGAATTTTTTTTTTTTTAGAATACTAAGTATTTTAATACACATACACAAGGTGAGAGAGGAGAAGGTTTTAAAAAAAAATTAATAGTGGTGTATATCTAAAAGGGCCTAACTCTTGGATACACAACACATACTTTAAACCTCTATAACTTATACTCATTTTTCAATGTGGGATTAACCCACTATTTTTTCTTTTGAAAATACTAAGTATTTTAAAACTGTAGGGACGCAGGCCCAAATATATATTGGGCATTGGGCCTTGTCCGAGTAAGCACAATGGTTCGAGAATAGATC
This sequence comes from Quercus ilex subsp. ballota, assembly GCA_032727855.1. Taxonomy (NCBI): domain Eukaryota; kingdom Viridiplantae; phylum Streptophyta; class Magnoliopsida; order Fagales; family Fagaceae; genus Quercus; species Quercus ilex. The sequence continues at coordinate 27,132,399 of CM064914.1, read as the reverse complement.
AATAGCAAGAAAGACGTAATACTTCAAACTTCACGAGCAAACTATGACTGTAGGGGTTGGGAGAAGTTGTTCGAGGAGGAATATCCCCTCAGCTAAATACAACGAAGATCAAGATGTGCCTCCTGTCATCCAAGGTGACGTTCCAAGAGGTTCTATTGATAAAGACATGCATTATAAATGTACAGGAAGAATGGGAGCTAGGAAATATCTAAGGAAAAACTGCTGCCACTGCATTGAATACTTTGTAGCTAACTTTCTGGCCGCATTTATGTGGAAAAGACCCCTGAACAATGCTGCCTTGACTACCTCAACTCACAGAGGGCCAGAAAGGGTGTTTAGTGGGACAAGTACTCAAGTAGTAACTTGGATGATCAACAAATGGAGGGCCAAGATGATTCAAAGGGAGATATATAATGTAAGAAACCCCTGAGGAAAGGGGGATCGAAAAAGAAGAGGAGAAAGAGAAGCACTGTGGGAATCAAGAACTGAACTTGTAATCCAACTTGAGAGAAATATATAAAAACTGATCTCCTCAGACTTTGCCGAGTACGATTTTCTTTAGTTTAGATCAGTCTATTTTCTTTTTCTTGTTATCTGAATTCATTTTACTTGTCTTCCCATTCATTAAGGTCCAGTTTTCCAACCCACTCTCTACAAATTTATTGTATTGGGCTTTTTGGGCTTAAGTTCATTTATCCTTTGGGCTTGAGATTCAAATTGTGTCCTTACAAACACACACACACACAAGGGGAGAGGGGAGAATGTTTTTAAAGAAACTAATAGTTGAGAGGCACTTTGCCATGAACATTAATGAAATATCATCCAAGCCTATTTTCATAAATCCCATTGGTACATATTGAGAGATATTCAATACAGTTTTAGTTTAACAAAGTGAACAAGTTGAAATTAGAGAAGCCCAGTCATTACTGTACTCAATCAAATCTTTAGGAGGTTTTTGGAGTGGATCAAAGGTTCCAATCGTGAATTGTGGATGCATCGTCCATGAATAGTTTAAATATTTTTAAATTGTAGAATGTTTCTACAAAAAATCCATCCATCAGGTAGAATTTAGGATTAAATGTTTTAGTCTAAGTTGTGAACTTCTCTTGTTATGGTGGATTGCTTATTTGGGGTACATTACCCCTATAGATTCATTGTAGCTTTTCTCATGTGAACATTTTCCTTGAGTTCTTCTCTTCACCACCATATCACTTATTTTTAGCATATTGTTGTTATTGCTTTGCAAGCAGTGACTAACTGTGTTTAATGTTTTAATTGTTAAAACCTAATTAACAATTGACAATTGTTAATTAGGTAAATAAACAATTGACATAGTTGAACTTTTAAGTAAATAATCCATTGCGAAATATAGTCGGGGCCTAGACAATATCCTTCTCATGACTCTTTTTTTTTTTTTTTAGAAGAAGAGAAGAAAATAAGTGACGGAAGCTTGTCTCTTCAAATCATGGTTTTTAGACCCGGATTGTTCAAAGAACCGAAAAATGGAGAGGTTTAAGGTTTTTAAGGTCAAACTGAGATTCGACTGAGGTCGAATAGTGATGATGTCACAATTAATTAAAATACAAATAAAGGTATATTAAATTTATTAGCATAATTGACTAAAAATAATTGAAACAAAATTTATAATAAAATTTCATGATATTATAAGGTTAATAGAAAATAGTAGAACATAAATAAGCATGAAAAAAAATTTATATAATAGTCCATCAAGTCTAAATCATTTTGATTAAATAAAAAAATATCTTTTAATTATTTTAATTAATTCCCATGTAAATGCAATATTCTTAAATTGCAAGTAAAATTATCAAAGAAAACAAATTTAGAAATAATTAATAAATTGAAAGAGAGGTAATAAAATTAAGTTGAAAAATTATAAACCACATAATTTTATAATAATACTTCATATTTGGTCACAAGGAACTTAAGTGGTGCATTGGTCATAGCATTGGAGGTCTCAGGTTCTACACCTCACAGTTCCTTATTCTCCATTTTAAAAATTTAAGTCAAATCTTTGACCCGGTTGAACTAGCTCATGGTTTGGGCAGTTTTCTAGGTTGAACCCCGGTTCAAGAGGTTTTCTTAAATTATTAAAATGGCCAATTTTTACATTTAAAAAACTGGTTTTGTGATCAGTTCACGGTTAACCCGGTCGGGCCGCTTCGGGTCTGAGAATGTTGCTTCAAATGACTAATGGGTTAGTTTAGTCGCCTTCACAATTTTTTACATAATTTCGCTTGTATATGAGGGTTTGATAAAATGGATTAAAAATATTCTTTAAAATGTATGGGGAAAAAGTAAATTAAGCTAATGACAAATTTCACAAAAATATCAAAAGTGATAAATTCTTGATTTGCCTAGCAAAAAAGAAATTGCATCAAAGAAATCTTTGGGTAATAAATTGAATATAATGCTTGCCCTTAATTATTTTAAATCCGTAAATAAGCAAATCATTTATGTATTTATGGATTTATTCAAATCCAAAATTATTGTTACCATCATATAAGCAATTCAACTCAACACAAAATCATTTTCTCAAAAAAAAAAAAAAACATAAAACAAAAAACAAAAACTCACCACAAAACCAAATCCAATTAGTGTCTTGATCTTATGATAAAAAATATTTATTAGAAATGAATGTCATAAGTTGAAACTATCTTTCGAAAAAAAAAAAAAAACTCCACACAAAACGTTTATCATGCGTTTAGGTGCATCATTTGTAGTTAGATTCCTTTAAAATAAGTGGACCCAATGCCTATGAGAAGGGGGTGAGTGTGAGTATGATATATTTGAAAAATGTGAGGTTTGAAAAAATTCCAATATGACACGTGGCAGCACGAGTAAATGGCCTTTTTCTCCCTTTTTGGAGAATTAAATGCCTTATTTATTTATTATTTGTTGGACAATTTTTTTTTTTTGAGAAAATGTTGGACAAAGTATTTAACCAAAATAGTTTGGAAGAATCTCATTTAATTTTAAAAATAGTTTGGAGCATTACTTTTTTCATTTTTCCTTTTTATATATTAACGGTAGTACACGTGTTATTAAAACATGGCGAGTATTGTTCCTTGTTGAGGATTATTTTGGAAGCCAAAAAATGGGAAAGAGGGAGCCCAGCAACACAGACCGAAAAGAAGTTGGCAAATAGATAGAAAAAAGAACCATTAAGCCTAAGCGGCAGGAATAATGGATCACAAGTTCATGAAATAAATAAATGAGTTTTGAGGAAGCAAATGGGCTCAAAGGAGCCCGGAAAGAGAGAAATAGCAAATAGCAAATCCATGGGCAGTGTATGATGTAGAAAAGTGAGAATGAACCGCGGCAGACCTAAAGCAATGCAAGCAAAGAGAGTAGGGGATTAATGGCAGGCCCACAAACCCCAAAGATAAGTATGAGGTAATTAGGCCGTGGAAGCCCAATGAAGTTAGTAAAAGCCCATGGGAACACGGAGTTAGGAAAAGGGCCGAGGAAGCCCAAGAGAAAAACAAAAGGGACACAGGAGCCCATAGGTAAGAAAACTCATGGCCATGCTAAGCCACTGGGAAAAGAATAAACGGTAAGCCTAAAGAGGCCTAGCAAGATCAAGTCATTACAGCAGGAATGACAAAGTAATATGGCAGGACATGATGGCAATCAAGGAATATGTTGAAAGAAATATAAAGTCCAGTATCAAATAAAGCCTAGCCCCTAAGGGGAGCGGGAAATCGTAGGACAACCCATGTAAATGGCCAAAGAAAGATGGCAAACTGTGCAGGCAAGCCTCTAGACTGCGGCGAATGCATGAGTAGCAGACAGATTTTGGACATACATGAAAGAAAGGCACGCGCAAGGCCCAGGCAACACCAGCCTATACCCAGCCAATATGGGACATGGTGGGGTCATGGGTCAGAGTTAAGAGGGCATGGTTTAGCGGTGGGGAGAGGGGAAAAAACTTATTCTGCAGTTCCTGCCCAAACTCTTTTGGGGGGTACGTCCTGCTAGGATGACAAACCATCCAAAAGAAGCAAGATTAAGTGGGAACTGCTAAGTGCATGCCATAAGGGATAGAGAGAGAGAACACCTACACCGTGGCAGGAAAGGGTGTCACAGTAGACTAATAAATAAAACAGCTTTCCTTTGTCTGGAAAGAGGAAGTGGCACACAGACGGACCAGTGGTGGTCAGCAAGTACACTTAGACTAGACAAAGGTGGTTAAGGGCTAAAATAGTAAAATCTGGTCATGGCAAGCCCTATATAAGGAGACCTTTGCCGTGCCCAGAAAGGAGGTAGCAAGAATCGGAGAAGAGGAAGGACAAAATAGAAAACAAGAGTAAAAAGAAAAGAAAGAAAAGATAAAAGGAAAACTAAAAAACAAAGAAAGAGAAAAAAAAAAAAAAAAAAAAAAAAAAAAACAAAGAGAGTTAGACCGGTAAGCATGCACCAGTAGGTTGATTTCTTTGTCTCCCTCTCAAAATCCTGCTCTCTGTCAAAAAGTAAAAAGATTCATTTGGGCACCAACTATTCAAGTCTGTTTCCCTCAAAGTCATTAATTTTCACGGCAGGATTTCTCTGGGAGATTAACTGCGTTGAGAGGAGGCGTTCTTCCCTCTTTGGTTTTGCTCCTGCAGACCAGACTTGATTTGATTACTTTCTCTTTTGATTAACTCATATTACCATTTGTTCCTTTTACTTTCTTTGTAAAAGTCATTGTCATTATTGTGATTATGTTTCGTGAATAGGGATTATTTGGTCGTTTTCTATTAAATAGTCAGAGTGCTATATTTTGTTGTTATTATTACATTTGCCTGCCATGACTCATCTGAAACAGCTTTGCCTGCCGTAAGCACACTCCTGGCAGACGAGACATAGTTTGTGCACAAGCCAGCCTAAATTGAGTTGCAGTTGGACCGGTCTCAATTCCCTTACTTAGAATACTTAGGCCTATTACCACAGGAGGCAGCCCAGCCCAATACAACAAAAAATGCCCCTATATTCCTCATAGTATTTAAACTACACATTGTATTAGCATGTTAGTTTTGTGATCAAATTTGTGCTCTTATGCCCCCCATTCTTAAGAATAGGGGGACTATCATCACTTTCTTTTTTCTTTTAAATAAAGCGCGTGTATTCTAAAAAAAGAGAGAGAGAGAGAGAGAGCGTGTGTGTGTACATATATTGGAAACATTAAGAAGTGCAAACTATAAACTTTTAGTATATATTCTTTGTTTTTAATTATGATCTCTTTTGATAAAATTTGACATAGGGTAAATGATGGTATCTCTATTCTTAGGAGGTATATGGTGCATCCAGTGGCGGCTCCACATGTTAGTTAGAGTCACAGGACCACTTTGACTTGTAAAAACATTTATATATACACTTGCAAAAAAAATATTATATGCTAAACTAACTTATTGTAACTACCTTAATAAAAATGTTGAACACTTGAGAATTACAAAAATCTGGATTCAACAAAAATAAGAACATTTACAATATTTTCACAATAATTTAATAACAAATCTTTTTTTTTTTTTTGAAAATCAATTTCACAACAAATCAAATGTGGTAAGCTGTTACTGTTTCTAATTTGAGCCCAATACTAATATTATTTTTTTATCCACCAATAACATCTTTTTGCATAAGATTTATTGTAAAATTTTTGTAGATATAGCATTATTCCAAAATTAATTCTGCCCCCAAGCAGAATATTTAGTCCCTTTTAAAAAAAGGCTTAAATAACAAAAATAAATATTAGCTCAAATAACAACAAACATAAACCAAACAAAAACATGATAAGACCAAACAATAACAAGTGAACAATTTATTCAATAAAAAGCCTACTATAAAACAAAAGGATAAAAATCGCTAATCATTCAAATTTGTAGCTTGTTAAACTTATTCAATAAAAGTAATTTCTAATTTCATTTTTTCTTAAAAAATGGTATTGAGAAAAATGTCGTGGTTGTGAATTATCCTTGATGGTGACAACATTTATACTCTTTTTGGCTTTGCAGTCGCAATAATATTACTTTCCTTAGCGACTCGACTCGCAGTTATAGCAAATATTTAAGTTATTGCTTTATAGATTTTCAAAAAAAAAAAAGTTATTGTTTAATTAAATTTTGTATAATTTAAATTTTTTAGTGACCACCCTAAAAATATTTCTAAAGCCGCCACTAGGTGTATCAAGCATATGTAACTTCCCCTTGTAAGGGAAACCTTATCCTCGCTAGTACGCTACACTATATGCTTTTTCCTCTGGAGGAAATAGTACTCTTCTCCTTTTTTTCTCTGTCACTAAGGAGGCATCGCTGGGGCACCAGTTGACTTCCCTTGGGCTATAGAAGTTGTTGTTCCTGGTAGGAGGATTCTGTGTAACTCAAGCAATTATTTGCTTGGAGAGAGTTAGCTGTTTTTTTTTTCTTTTGCTGGGGTTTTTGGTAAACACGAGAGGCGAGTGCAATAGAAATATGGACACTCTTACAAAACATTGGCAGAAAATGTCCTTGAACGCTAGGGAGGGTGAAGAGTTGGGTTTGGACAATGAGTTATCAACTAAGAATTTTACCATGGCAGCAAAGTTTCTAATAAGGAGGGCATTAAATATTGAGGCGGTGACTAGAACATTTGGTCCCCTGTGGAGGTCTGTGAAATGATTTGAGGTTAGGAGAAGTAGTGACCATGTGTTATTGTTTACGTTTGAAAAGAAGGAAGAGGTGGAGAGGATAATGAGCAATGCCCCGTGGAGTTTTGATAAACACCTCGTGGTATTGCAGTGGTGTGATAAGGAAGTCCATCCCAAGGATTTAGAGTTTGATAAGATTCCGATATGGGTTCAGATTCACGATGTTCTGTTAAGGTTCATGACTAAGGCAGTAGCTGAAAAACTCTGTGCAGTAGTTGGAACGGTTTGGAAAGAAATCGACGAGGGAGAGACGGATGGGGGGAGTTTTTTGAGGATGAAGGTCACCATTGATATAAAAAAACCTTTGTGTAGGGGGAGGTTGATATCTCTGTCTCACAGAGAGCAAAGTTGGGTGTCTTTCAAGTATGAAAGACTTCCAAATATTTGCTATTGGTGTGGGTGCCTGAACCATGGGGACAGAGACTGTGAGCTATGGATTGAGAGTGAAGGTAGTCTCACAAAGGAGGGACAAGCATATGGGGCGTGGATTCGTGCAGCTCCGTTTGTGAAGGGAAGAAATCCTGTGGTGAAGGTGCCAGGATTCTACGCTGCAAAAAAAGCCCAGCAAAAGCAGGGGGCTGAGGAGCGTGGCATGAACTTGCCGGTAGAGCAAAACGGTGACAATCTTCCCACGATGGCGCACGCACAAACCGAGGCAACAACGAGATTCTAGGAGGCATTTAATGGGACATCTGCGGAGTCTGATACAGCGGATGTGATCGCTGAGTTGGTGAAATCTGGTGGACGAGTAGCAGGGGAAAGTTTCGAGGAAAGGCTTAAGGAGATTGACATGGAGATGGGCAGATTTGACGAGATGAGGGGCGGGTTCTCAGGGGATAACATAGAATAGGAAATTGTGGGAATTAAGGATCAAAAGCTAGCTAGGAAAGTTGATGAGTCTACCCAAAAGTTAGACGATGGGCATGCAGTAAACTCGGATAGGCATGCAGAGAACGTGGCTGGTACAGAGGGCTTTCCAAAGTCATGGGTGCATGAGGCAAACTTGGTAAGTGTCCCTATTACCCACTCTGCATTGTGTGATATTTCAAATATTATGGGCTGTAGCAATAATAGTGCTAAGGTGGAAAAGGTAAAAAGAACTAGGAAAAAATGCCATGCACGTCCCATTGAAAATGTAGTGCCCAGGGGGGTAAAAAATGCAAAAAGGTTAGCTTCAGAGGTGGACTATAGCGAGTTACCATGCAAGAAAAGGCTGGTTTCTCTTTCTGGTCAGGAACTAAGTGATTTAATGGTGGAGGCTGTGGTGCAGCCCCGCCAACAACAATGAATCTCTTAAGTTGGAACTGTAGGGGGATTGGGAACCCTCAGATAGAGCAGGAGCTTGGTGGCCTTATTCGAGCTCATTCTCCCTCAGTCGTGTTCCTAGCCGAAACATGGCTGAAAAAGCTAGGCTAACTCAGTTACGTGATAAGCTAAAGTTTGATGGTATGATAGAATTTTCTAGAGAAGGGAGGGGTGGAGGGGTGGCGGTTTTTTGGAAAAAAGAAGTGGACTTCTCGGTGGACACATTTTCCCCGAATCATATTGACGCCGTCGTCAATAAAGGAAAGGAGGGGGAGTGGCGGTTTACGGTTTTTTATGGCGAGGCCGACACTAGTAACCACCATATCTCTTGGGATACCTTGAGAAGATTAAATTCCAAATATTCCTTACCTTGGTTGTGTGCGGGAGACTTCAACAAAATCACTAGAGCCCATGAGAAATTAGGGGGAAGGCTTAGACCTAGTAGGCAAATGGAGGCTTTTAGAGATGTGCTGGATGAGTGTGGCTTTCAAGACTTAGGTTTTAGTGGTAACAAGTTTACTTGGTGCAATGGGCAAGGTGAGGGGCATACGGTGTGGGAAAGAATTGATAGAGTGGTTAGTACGGTGGATTGGTTATCAATGTTCACGGCTACAAAAGTGGTCCATTTAGAGAGTGGTACTTCGGATCATAAACCGGTCATGATTTATTTAGCGGGTATCCCAAAACGAGTAAACAAGCCTTGGAGGTTTGAACAAATATGGATGAGGGATGAGGGTTATAGGGAAGCGATTGAGGATGCATGGTCTTTGGATTGCCAAGGCAGCCCAATGAAGAGAATGGAAGGAAAAGTGGATAGATGTTGTAGGAATTTGAAGTGGTGGAGCAAAGTTGCTTTTGGCAATGTAACTCGTCGCCTTAGGGAGAAGAAAGAGCATTTGAGAGTTGCTGAGGAAGCCGCAACAAGGGGTGGAAGCATGGCACGGGTTCAAAGGCTGAAAAAAGAGATTTCAAAGCCCCTAGTAAGTGAAGAACAAATGTGGAAATAGCGATCCCGAGCTTTATGGCTGCAAGAGGGGGATAATAACATAAGATATTTTCATAGTAGGGCCTCTCATCGGTTTAGAAGAAATCATATTGATTCACTTGAAGATTCGGATGGGGTGGTTTGTGAGGATGAGGATGGGATTGCAAATATTTTGGTTTGCTACTACCAAGGACTCTTTACCTCCTCAAACCCGTGCAAGATAAGGGAAGTAGTGGCTAGTATTCCTTGTTCTATTTCGGATGAGATGAACCAATCACTAAATGTTGAGTATACTAGGGAAGAGGTAGTCACGGCTTTAAAGCAAATGGAACCTTTGAAGGCGCCGGGTCCAGATGGACTTCCACCTCTCTTTTTCCAACATTATTGGCAATCAGTGGGCGATGATGTGACGGATGCAGTGCTGAGTTGCCTCACCTCGGGTGTTATCCCTCCATCAATTAATCAAACCTTCATCACCCTTATACCAAAGGTAAAAAGTCCTTCAAAAGTTTTAGAATTTCGCCCTATATCTCTATGTAATATTATCTATAAGCTTGTTTCCAAGGTGATTGCTAACAGGCTCAAAGGGGTGTTACCTTTGATTATTTCAGAATCACAAAGTGCCTTCCAATCTGACAAGGCAATCTTCGATAATATACTTGTAGCCTTTGAAACCTTGCATCACATGAAGAACCAAAAGGCAAAAAAAGGGGGTTTCATGGCCTTGAAGCTTGATCTGAGCAAGGCTTACGATAGGGTGGAGTGGAGTTTCCTAGAAGCAACTATGATGAAGATGGGCTTTAATGAGAAATGGGTGGCTTTGGTCATGAGTTGTATAAATTCGGCCTCCTACTCAATTCTAGTGAATGGAGTGCCAAAGGGAGATATTCGACCAACTAGGGGTATTAGGCAAGGAGATCCCTTATCTCCGTACCTATTTCTAATTTGTTTTGAAGCTCTCAATTGTCAATTGCAACAGGCAGCCGGGTCCGACGCTATTAGGGGCTTCTCTCTTTGCAAAAATGGCCCAAAAATCACTCACTTATTCTTTGCCGACGACACTCTTCTTTTTTGCCATGCTACAATGAGTGACTTGGATGCTATCCAGCGTATGTTGAGTTTGTATGAGCAAGCCTCGGGACAAAAGTTGAATAGAGAAAAAATGTTTGTGTTCTTTAGCAAGTCCATACCGGAGGAAATTAGAAATTCTTGATTTCTTAGGAGTAAGTGAAGTGCGAGAATACGAAAAGTACCTTGGGCTTCCGGCGGTGGTTGGGAGAAATAAAAAGGCAAGTCTCAATTTCATTAAGGAGAGAGTGTGGGGTAAGTTACAAGGTTGGAAGGAAAAGCTCCTTTCGCAAGCGGGTAGGGAGGTACTCTTAAAAGCGGTAGTTCAAGCTATACCCACTTTTGCGATGAGTTGTTTCAAACTCCCATCCGGATTATTAAATGATATTGAGATGATGATAAGGAAATTTTGGTGGGGACAAAGGGGAGATCAACGAAGGATCCATTGGAAGAATTGGGAAACCTTGTGCAAACCAAAGGCCTTGGGGGGCATGGGTTTTAAAGATTTGGAAAAATTTAATGAGGCTATGCTTGCTAAGCAAGTGTGGAGACTACTTGTGGATCGGTCTTCTCTCTTTTATTGGGTGTTTAGTGCGAAATATTTTCCAAGCGGGTCAATTTTTGACGCAAAGGTTGCCTCCGGATCATATGCTTGGCAAAGCATTGCTAAGGCTAGAAATCTTGTCCAAACCGGTTTGCTTTGGAGGGTGGGAAACAGAAGGAAGATAAACATCTACGGAGATAGGTGGCTACCTGGAGGAGACTCGGCTTGTATTCTTTCTCCTAAGAATGAGGTTGCTTCAAATTGGTGAAGTCGCAAAGCTGTTGGCAGCTGGGGGTGAGGGTTGGAATGACCAACTAGTGGAAGCCCTTTTTTTGCCTTTTGAAGCACGAAGAATCAAGAGCATTCCAGTACCTGTCATGGAGCAGGAGGATAGTGTTACTTGGCCGAGGTGCAGGTCTGGAGCGTACTCTGTAAAAACGGGGTACCAAATGTTGTGTGAGACAGAAATGAAGGCCGCTCCATCAAGCTCCAATGCTGATGCGGTAAAGCGGTTTTGGAAGAGCATTTGGCGGCTGAATGTCCCAAATAAGGTGAAGGTGTTCCTTTGGCGAGCTTGTTCAAATGCGCTCCCAACTAAGGTGAACTTACAGAGACAGAAAGTGCTGGATAACCCTCTGTGTGAACAGTGCAAATGCAGGGGAGAAGACGTGCTCCACGCCATATGGAACTGTGATAATATCTGTGAGGGGTGGGTGCAATCTTTTGCAGAAGTTAGGAGTAAATTCCCGGGCATAAAATCAATGTGCGACCTGGTTTGCATCATGAAAGAGGAAGGAAAAAGCTTGGAGGAGTTTGCCATGACTGCGTGGCTGATCTGGATTAGAAGAAACAAACAGAGGCTCAACGAACAAGCCCTGCCTCTCTCGAAGCTTGCCCAATCTGCCACGGCCCTGTTAGATGAGTTCCAACAGGGGAAGCGACAGAAAGAACCTCAGACAAGGGCTGGATCAGTGCGGTGGCAGCCTCCACCTGTGGGAGAAGTGAAAGCGAGCTTTGACGGGGCGGTTTTCGGGGAGGAGCTGGAGGGCGGCATTGGGGTTGTTATTCGCAGCAATGAGGGGCAGGTGTTAGCTGCTCTGTCCGAGAAAGTTCCCATGCCAACATCAGTGGAGATCTTGGAAATGTTGGCGGCCCGCAGAGCCGCTCTCTTTGCCTGGGAACTCGGCTTTCGCAAGGTCTGCTTTGAAGGAGATGCAGACCTCGTGGTGAAGAGTTTGCAGGCAGGGAAGACTTCAAATGCGCTGGTTGGTCACTTGGTAAAAGACTTCACGTCTATAGGGGGTTATTTTCAATCCTACTCTATCATCCATGTGAGGCGGCAGGGTAATTATGTTGCTCATGCATTAGCTAGGGATGCTAGGTTCTCTTTTCCGTTAAGAGTTTGGGGGGAGGTTGTTCCTCCAAACATCTTGAATTATGTTGTAAAAGACTTGGTTTAGTTATATATTTTCAGCCTATCAACGGTTGTTCCTCAAAAAAAAAAAAAAAAAAAAAGCTTTTTCCTCTATTCTTAAAATAGAGAAGGCCTAAAGACACCATCAAACTTGTTTCGCCCTGGACGACGAAGTCTTTTGCACGGACACATCTGATTACAAGTTTAAAACTAGTTAAAAGTCATAAAGAGTTGCATTGCCTCCTTTTCCTAGTGTCATCTAAAAGAGTACAAAATGTGCAATTAAATTGAATTACACTGTTAGAGTAGCCCTGTGCACAAGTCATTAGATCATTCATATCAAATTTCTTAAAAAAATTTAGTCTTTAGCAGCTCAAAAAGACATTTTATCTATTTTAACGACTCATTTTACAATATACCAAATATAAAAGGTTCTATTTTTACATCCATCCTATTAAAATAGTATAAACAACTTATTAAAATAAAATAAAACTTCCCCACAAAAATTAGCCACTAGCCACGCGTGTTCCCTTAAATAAAAAATTGGTTTTTGTTTTTGACTTTAAGCTACATAGAGCTGCTATCTGTAACTCAAATTCAAAATTTTTTTTTTAATTCGCCTTCTTTGCTGAAAAACATGTTCTTCCAGTATTGGTTGCTAAATTGACTTTTTAGTCAATTTAGCACCCTTATTGCGGATGCTCTCAAGGTTGTGGCTTCTGTTTTACCATACACCCATACTAGTGTTAATTTGGGACCATACAAATTGTTGCTTTATCACAGTTATAAATCTAGTTTGTAAATCTCTATATACCAGTTGCCAATCTTTGTGATTTGCATTGTATTAGTTTTGTATCTGAAATTGACATATAGATGTAATTATATATAAGGTTGACAATGTTTCGCACAACCCCTGAACATGACACACTTATTTGCAAGGTAGTGTATAGTGTAAATGGGTTCATGTCGAAACAACTTGCTTTGATATGATTAATAATTGGATTAATTCCATAATGATATGCTTAACCCGCAATCAATCTGAAATGAGCTAGTTCATTATTTGTGTCAAGACAGGTTGATCAATTTTGACACACTCCTTTAACCTGGATAAATAAATGTCATTTTATCCCACATGAATTTGAATATTTAATATAAAATTGAGTGATTAAAAGAATTTTAATGATCGTGTAGATATTCTTCATTGAAACTCTAAAATTCCTAACTTTTTTACCAGATGTTGCTTTCACACTTGCTTGTTGCTCGTGAAATGAATCAATTCAAGTGTTGCAAGCCTCGTGAACTTTGCTGTAAGGTTTCCTTTTGTTTAATGCATGTTTTCTCTGGTATCAAAAAAAAAAAAAAAAAAGTGTTGCAAACCTTCTTGTTAATCGCTGCAACTCTTTGGTGGTCTTAGGGGTTGTGTACTTGTGCCTATATAACAACCTGCTATCTTTTCGAGGTTGGCCTTGATCCCTCTTTGCGAAACCATAAATATAAGAAATTACATGATAAGACCCTAGAGACAAACTTAGAAGGTTAAGCTTCATATGATACCTCCTCAATACATCAAACGTATTCTCCAAATGGCAGTGTTGCTCAGTCTTCTAACTCTTAACTAAGATATCATATACTTGTTAGACTTTTATATTCTTCCCAATCATAGTTATCAAAACTGAACAGAGTATAAAAAAATAAAAATAGTGGGACTTTTTTTTGATAACTATGATTGGGACTTGTGAAGAGCAAACGAAGTCAAAATAATATAGAAATTATGGAATCTGAAATTCAAATCCTGTGCAATTATTGTTGCATGCGATTACTATGTTGGTGTGGGATGTAAAAGTTTAAAAGTAAAAAAAAAAAAAAAAGAGTAAAAAGTTGAAAAGTTAAATTTATTTTCTAACTAACTAACTCAACCACTTCCATTTGATAATTGATATCATGTACTCAAGTTTCAAAATTATGATTATAAATTGGATAAAAAGAATAATATTGATAGTTGCTTATATTATTCAAAATTTTTTTTTTTTGAGAAGATGCTTATATTATTCAATGTGAAAGAAATTATATACGTTGTTTTCACACTTATCAACTTTATCAACCAAATCTTATCGTCAAATATTGCTCCTCTTCTTTACAAGGAAAGAAAATGAGGTTCCAACTCTTCCCCCCTTGTTAATTGTTATAACCATCAAGCCATATCAAGAAAGAATTCAAGTTCTCAACCACCCATGGTCCGGTTTATTGGATTCCCTTGCCATTCTATCCAAAATCTTCCTTTCCATGGTGGCTTATACGGTCGTGTGTGTGTGTTTTGAAATGGGTACCATCAAATCATATTAAAAAAAGAATTCAAGTGCTCAACCACCCACGGTTCGGTTTATTGGATTCCTTTGCCATTCTACCCAAAATATTCCTCCCCATGGTGGCTTATACTACCGTATGTGTGTGTTTTGAAAGAGATAGATATTGCGGGAGGAGGAGATGTGGAGTTCGGATAACAAATTTGAGGAATTACAAAAGATGTCATTATTATTAGACTATTACAATAGTATCTATCCTATGCATCTATGTATTTAGTTTTAATTTTTTTAGATAAGTAGATAGTGAGGGAGAGGGAAGATGGGGTTCAAATCATTTATAGAGAAAAAAAAAAAAGCACAAGCATTATGAAGGATGCTATTACACATGAAAGTTAAGTACTATTTACTCTGTTACATATCCAATAACTTTTCTTAAATATATAGTATGACAATTATGATAGTTATTAATAGGTATTTATAATGATTGTGTTTGTATATAAAACCACAATAACACTCCCCTTTTTTTAACTATTGGTGGGAAAAAAAATTTTAAATAGATAAAGAATGTGTAAATTTGGTCTTTTTAGTACAACACTGAAGTTTTTGGAGAAGAAAAAGTTAAAGGGATATTACTGCAACTGCAACAACATAAAAAGTTCAAGGGTCTTAATACATTTTATTTTTAAAATAAAATTTAGATTGATTTTCTACTTATTAATATTCATATTATAAATTAAAGTTTTCCTTCATACAATAATTTGAAATAATAAGAAACATTAATAATGCTTTAGTTATGAAATAACAAGAAAATGGTTTTTATATATTCAATTTTTTTTCTTCTTTAAAATATCCTTGAAAATGCTCAACTTGCCAATTGATAATAATGTCGTGTAGAGTATAAAGTAAAAGAGACCTGGTCGTTGGAATTTCAATTTCAATTGCAACAGCAGCTGCACCTGAAAGTTGTGCTCACACTCACAGGCTCATAGCAAAAGCAGTGTGTAGTGTACGCCTTTATCAACAAAAACCCCAATTTCAAAAAGTACTTTCTCATTTCCGCGCCCACATAAAAAAAAAAAAAAAAAATACACACAAAGTCACATAGTAAAAACCCTTCTCACACTCCTCACTCGCTCACAAGATTTGAAAAAAAAAAAAGGAAAAATTTTCACCATTTCCTTGAAAACCCATTTGCAGCAATGGAAGAAGAAGACCATCAAAAAGTGTCAGATCTGATAAAAGAGCTAGTCCTACGCTTACTTTCCCAAAACCCCACCTCCGATTCCCAACCCATTGACCCAAACTCCACCGATTTCGCCAACTCTCTTCGCTACGCATTTCGCATTCTCTCCAGCCGAATGACACCTTCCATTGCTCCTGACGCCGCCGCCATTGCTGAGTCCATCAAGCGCCGTCTCGCCACTCAAGGTAAGTCCTCCGAAGCCCTCACTTTCGCTGACCTTTACTCCAAATTCGCTTCAAAGACAGGACCTGGTAGTGTTAATAACAAATGGGCTGTCCTCTATTTGCTCAAAATCATTGCCCATGATAAGAATTCCGCGAGAACCCAGTTGTTGGATTCTTCGGTTTTACTGCCTAATTTGTCTGATTCGAGGGTTTCAAGTAGAAAACAAAACGGTTGGGAAAATGGGGTTTTGTTGGTTTCTAAAGACCCCGAAAATCGGCGTGAAATTGCGTTTAGGGAGTTTGTGAACTTCGTTAAAGAAGAGAACGAGGTTCGTGAAGAGGTTTTGGTGAGGGATGTGTTGTATGCTTGTCAAGGGATTGATGGGAAGTATGTGAAATTTGATAAAACTGCTGATGGGTATGTTTTGTCTGATTTAGTTAAGGTTCCTAGAGCAACCCGGATTATGGTCCGGAAGCTTTGTGAATTGGGTTGGTTGTTTAGGAAGGTTAAAGGGTATATTTCGGAGAGTATGGATCGGTTTCCAGCTGAGGATGTGGGAACTGTAGGGCAGGCCTTTTGTGCCGCATTGCAAGATGAGCTTTCGGATTACTATAAGTTGTTGGCAGTGCTCGAAGCACAGTCGATGAATCCTATTCCATTGGTTTCTGAGAAGGTGAGCTCTGAGAATTATCTTTCGTTGCGGAGGTTGTCGGTATGGTTTGCTGAGCCGATGGTGAAAATGAGGTTGATGGCTGTTTTGGTTGATAAGTGTAGGGTTTTGAGGGGTGGGGCAATGGCTGGGGCTATTCATTTGCATGCCCAGCATGGTGATCCGCTGGTTCACGAGTTCATGAGGCGTTTGCTCCGGCGGGTTTGTTCTCCACTTTTTGAGATGGTGAGGAGTTGGGTTTTGGAAGGGGAGTTGGAGGATATTTTTGCTGAATTTTTTGTTGTGGGTCAGCCGGTGAAAGCGGAGTCTCTTTGGAGAGATGGTTACAGGCTCCATGCTGGGATGCTCCCATCTTTTATTTCACAATCTCTTGCTCAGCGCATTTTAAGGACTGGTAAGTCAATCAATTTTCTTCGTGTTTGTTGTGAGGATCGCGGTTGGGCTGATACTGCAACAGAAGCTGCTGCTGCTGCTGGGACCACAACAAGAAGAGGGAGCTTGGGATATGGTGAAACCGATGCCCTTGAGTCTTTGGTTGATGAAGCAGCAAAGAGGATTGATAAGCATTTGTTGGATGTTATGCACATACAGTATAAGTTCAAAGAACATTGTCTTGCAATCAAGCGGTATTTACTGCTTGGACAAGGTGATTTTGTTCAGTATCTAATGGATATTGTTGGGCCAGAACTTTCAGAGCCTGCTAACACCATTAGTACTTTTAAATTAGCTGGGTTGCTTGAAACTGCAATTCGGTCTTCAAATGCTCAATATGATGACCCGGACATATTGGATAGGTTGAGAGTTAAGATGATGCCACATGGATCTGGAGATAGAGGCTGGGATGTATTCTCATTGGAATATGATGCAAGAGTTCCACTAGATACTGTGTTTACGGAGTCTGTCATGGCAAGGTACTTAAAAATTTTCAATTTTCTGTGGAAGCTTAGGCGGGTGGAGCATGGGCTTATTGGTGCATGGAAGACGATGAAACCAAATTGTATTACTTCTCATTCTTTTACTAAGCTGCAACAGGCAGTTAAGTTGCAGTTGCTTTCAACATTGAGGCGATGTCAGGTTCTTTGGGATGACATGAATCATTTTGTAACAAACTTGCAGTATTATATTATGTTTGAAGTCTTGGAGGTGTCATGGTCGAATTTTTTGAGTGAAATGGAAGTAGCAAAGGATCTTGACGATCTACTTGCTGCACATGAGAAGTACCTACATTCAATTGTAGAGAAATCCCTCCTTGGAGAACGTTCCCAGACCCTTTGCAAGTCACTCTTTGTCTTGTTTGATCTTATATTGCGCTTCCGAAGTCATGCTGATCGGTTATATGAAGGGATTCATGAGTTGCAAGCAAGGTATTGATCTTTCTGTATCATTGTTGTTATATTTGTAGACAAAATGATTAATAACTAAAGAATTTCATTTGATTAAGCTGGCATAAGTTGGATCACATCTTTTTTACAGAACTATGGAATCCTCTTTGCCCTCTCGAGACAAGAGCAAATCACGGAGGCAATTAGGTGATAAATCTTCAGACCCTGGGTCCTGGATAGGTGAGGGCAGGAAGGCCCTAACACAACGTGCTGGTGAATTTCTTCGCAATATGGGACTAGATTTGGATGCAATAGCGAAGGAATATTCATCACTGCTTGAGGGCTTCATTTCTCAGTTGCCTGTGCAGCAACATGTTGATCTAAAGTTCCTCCTGTTCCGGCTTGACTTCACCGAATTTTATACCCGGTCGGGTCCTAGTTTATAGGAAAAAATTTGATGCATTTGAGTTCAAGGAAAGTTTCTACTGTCAAGGCATTAATAATGTGCTTCAATTTGCTAACGACCCCCAGCCATATCACTGAACAATTATGCAGGGGCTGGCTGACATCAGGATGTACCAGTTTGTATATAATTTCTTGAACTTAGGTATGGAAACACTTCGCTCCTTTTTATTATGTAATTGTGTGTGTGACTGTGCGGTTTAAAAATATTTGTTGGGGGTTCTGATACAGGTATATCTTACTTTTCAGATGGTGTTGCTTTTTTCTGATGACTTGTGTGGAGGTTTAAATTGACTTGAAGGTATTTTGCTAATATTAGACCAGGGTGTGAAATGTGGTAGTGTGCACGTTTTGTATCTGATATCTGAATGATTTTCTCTTGGTATTTTCTTGCGGCTTTTGTAAGCGTTCCATCCTGAGCTTGTATATTTGTACCATAATTTTTCTATTGGTTGAATGATAAGCAATGTCTGCTATCTAATGTTTCGCATGTTCATTTCTTCTATTCAATTACTTTTTCTTCTTATTCCTATTGTTATTCTGTGTAGGGGAATTCATTTACTATTAGATTTTGTCAGTCAAGGACTTGCTAGTTAAGTTCTGTGCATTTTTATGTGTGAATCCATGAGTCTTGGAGAAGAAATAACATTTTATTAGGTAGAGTATTTTCTGGATTTATTAAGGATGGAAATGGGGCTGGTTTTCTTGTGGGAACCTTATTCCCCACCTATCCCATCCCATCAAGCCCGCTCCTACCCCCACCCTATGAGGGACTCAAAGAGAGAGAGAGAGATAGGGTTGGTCACTAGATGGTGAGAGAGAGAGAGAGAGAGAGTTGAATGCATGACGTAGGATAGATATGGAAGTCTATCTAAATGTGTATATGTGTATGTGATGGGTTTAAGGGTTAGGAGAATTTGTTGATTGAGGGTTTAGAGTTGTTGAAGAAAGTGTTAGGTCTCAAACTGGACTAGAGTTTGATAAGATGGGGAAAAGGCAAGAATACTATTTCTTGAAGCTGACAAGTTGCTAGAAAATTTTTGATAGCGATGGTGTTTAGGAATAAAGGAGTGGTTTGATGAGTCATTTGGTGGCTATTTAGGAGGGAGTAGCTTTTGATTGGTAAGGGAAATGGTTTGATTTAGGGTTATAAGAAAGAAGGAATGGAGATAATTTTATGATATTCATGGACTACCCAAATGGTACCATGAGAAATTGAAGAAAAAATAGAAAAAAAAAATAAAGAAAAAAATAGAGAGGAGAAAGTTCACATTAGGGACTAGATCTTTCTTGTACTAGAAGTATTCGGACCAGGGGTGTATAGGTCATCAATATCACTGATCAAAGCTGATGTCACCAAGCCACACTGCCTACTTTAGGCAGTCACCGACATGCTTTAAAACTATTTGAATTTACTCCAATTGGACTTCACACATTTGACCCAATAAAATAAATCTGAAGTGGACAAAATTCTGAAGTAGCAACAAATGAATCTTTCATATGGTGTAAGCCCTAGTGAAAGAGACTGAAAATGGTGGTTGGTGGTTGTGTGCTCCAATAGCGGGGAGGGGGGGTTGGCAGCAATCTGAAAAATAAGGAATGGAGAATAAGAGTTTGAGTTTGATTCTTTTAAAATTATATAATGAAAAGATTAATATATATTTTTAGGATTAGTATCAAGATACACCTAGTCAATTTGTGTAACTCTTCTTAATATAACATCATTTAATAACTTTTTGTTGGATTAATATTTTATAAATCCTACTGTTGGATTATATGTTCTCTAAGTTCTTAACTCACATTAAATTTTGTGTTAGTCAGGTGTTATTTGCATTTTGATCAATAGACTGATGTTGTGTATATTATTTTAAAGTTGAAAATTTTTTTTAACTTTAAATTATAGTCATTCATCTCAAATCGTCTTGATATTTTGTGCATTTTATCTAATTGAGTTAATAGGTAAAATATATTACTACCTTGAGTTTATTACATTTTGTCAATTCTATGTTATGAATCTTTCTATTAGAAGTCATTTTACATTATATTTGAAAAAATGTGTGGTTTACATTAATTAGGCACGCTTTTGTGATTTACACCTAGACTTTAGGTGGTCTATGCGCTAAATTGCACTTGATTCTTTTACCAATGCCAATTTAATTATATTTCATTAGCAGGCAATCACATGACCTTAAAATATGGGATTGTTACATATATTGCCCTTCAACTTTGATGTGAAGTGTTAAAATATTCCATCCAGACATTTAGTATATTTTTCAGGAATCATACCATTAGCTTTGAAGGCTTGGTTTGTCAGAAAGGGGCTGTTCAAATTAAAAGTCCATGGACAGTCCAAAGATTAATTTTGTATATTTTTCAGCAATCTTACTATTGGCTTTGGAGAGGAAGTAGATGATCTATCTCTCTGCAGGATAGTTAGAAACGCTTTGAAGGGGTGGCTTTCTCTAGATCAGGTGGACCAAAATGTGTCTCCAGTGAACCTAACTGTCTTATTGACTATTGCATGAGATGTGTGAATCTAGCAATCAATTCTTTCGTCATTAATTATCTTCTTGTAATGGACCCAAATCTTTTGACCATACTGCATTATCTAGGAGCATACCTCTCTCACTAGACATGAAGTGAGAGGCTTTGTGGCTATCAATAAGATTCATTGTTATGCTCGGTTGGTTAATAAATTTGCATGGTTTATTCATGCCCAGTTAAAGACCAGCTTCTCCATGCTGTGTATGAAAACAGGTTCGAACACTTTCAATTTTCACTTTTCAGTTCATTTTAAAATTCTTAGATACTCATCTGAACTGCTTGTATTTCATACCAGCTAGAAGTACAGTCCATTTAAGCTTTGGTTAATTTGCTCTATAACCGAGTATTACTTATTCTCTAAATTTAATACACTGGTATTGAGACTACTTTCGTTTCTTTCTTTTAAAGAAACAAATGTAGCAGTGACTTTTACGGTTTTACTTTTATTTGGACATATGTTTGTATAGCTTAGTCTGGGCATGCATGGAGTTATCCAAAAAGAGCTTAGGATTGATCTGTTGCCACTAATCATTGTTGGTTAGAACCCTTAACATTAAAATAAATAAATAAATAAAAAAGGAAAAAGAAAAGAAAAAGAAAAAGAAAAAAAAGAGAGGCTAAAGTACAAAACACACCCTTGAAACTTGTGGGTAGCACCTCCTAGTGTTTTTCCAGACATCTAGGGTTCATATCTCATCTTTTGGTTGTAACTATCAAATTATCAATAACGAAAAAAGCAATCTCACATTGCTAAAATCGTTTTTTTTTTTTTAATAGAAAGTTTAGAAATTCCATTAATAGATATTGAGTTACATCACAGGGGTTACATCATCAACCAATACATAAGAAAACTTTAGAGGCAACTCCTCTAATCACACAGTGAAATCGGACTAAACATCAGCAGATAAAGCCAAACTCTGCTACCCTATTTCCAGAACTAAATTGGGAATCTTCCAAAGAAGACATTAATTAAAATCAGAAGTTCTTCCACCAGGTGTGCAATAAAGGGCAAAAGAATTGCAATTATGCTGCATAAGTCTGTAAAAGCCAACTTCATCACACTCCATGATGCAATTATGAATGCCAACAAACCGGATAGCATTGCTCTAGTCAAATACGATTCAAGTTTGAAATTAAATCAGGGTCTCCTTGAACAACAGCCCCACCATAACCTGACCAGCTGAGTCCCTTAATAATAACACCCAAACCAGAAATTCATATTGTGAAAATTATGAAACACCAGTTCAACTCACTAAAATCTGAATCATTGCATTTTGAGATCACGTGGTTATGATTTAGCAGTACAAGAAAAGTGGGCGCTACAGAATTTTAGTGGATGGGTGACTGATTCCTCAGTACTTGCCTTTCTTCATTCTGTGATGGTTTCTCATACTGTGACCAATCCATTAGTAAAAATTACCCATCTTCAACTAAATTGTTCACCAAAGTTCTTGCAAGATGGGTGTTGAAGGTAGGCAGTTTATCGAAAACAAAAATTGTCATGCCTACGGTCCTAGATGAATAATTAACTAATAGTGAAAAATGTAGTTGGAAGTTGGAACATAAACTTGCAAGAGCTGGTGCTGGATTGTGCTAATTGAATAACTTGAGTGAGTGATATGGTTTATGTGAAAAACGAGATAATAGAATCATTTTCAATTGAGCCAATCACAAACAAAATTTAAGGGGGAAAAAAACGTCTCAAACCTGCTCAATAATTGGTACGACTTGTGAGTTGGTTAGATATAAGTATATAATCTTACTCACATAAATAGCTAAGATCAAATCAGTCAGTCAATTTATACTTCTTCCCTGTGAATGGCTGAAACTTTTGTTGATCTTTCTTTGATGTTTCTGGTTGAACAAAATCGTTTGAGATCTTCATTGGCTGGGTCTCATGAGAACCAAACACAATTTTTCCTGCACGATTATGCGAACTGAACTTTGGTTGAGTTGCCATCCTTGTATCTGCAGCACTCAATGGTTGCTCCTCTTCAGGTGATAATTCTGGCACAGCTGGTTCAGTAGAATTTGTCCCATCCAAGCGTCTTGCCAATCCTGTAAATGGTATAAACTTCCTTTCCTTGTTGGCCTGCTCCCCTTGATCATTGGCCAATGCATTCTTTGTTGCTGGTTTCTCAGGTTCTTTGTAGTCTAGAGGAGGAGCAAACTCCGCCTCACAATCTGTATCAATAATATTTATAGCAGCAGAAGGCTTGGTCTCTAATATATCAATGTAAAACTTCTTACTGTTGTGGTTGATCATAATAGTATCTCCAATTGTCAGGCAAGAGAAGTTCCTCAATATGTCTTCCAGCATATCTTTCATGCATGGTAGATGAATGAAATCCGTGGTGTGAGGCTGCAACTTCATGTAAGTTCCTTTGTCAAGCCTCACATTCTTCATAATCACAGGGTCACCCTCTTGTAGCTTCATGTTCTCCATCATCCAAGTTGGTAGGTAGACACAATCCTCATTGCCAGTGAACTCCAAAACCCCACAGTGTGAAACTCGACCGGTAGATTGATTTTTGATTTCAAATTGCATAGGGTACTCTACATTCAACCGTAGGAGATGTGTGAAAGCTGAAGTTGGCATTATGATCTTGTCACCATTGTCTGGGAGTGACTTTTCAATCTGAGAGAGAGGGTAACAATTGTAAACTTGATCAAATGAGCCTGCTGATGCATCATATTCATCAGCATAATCATCAGAATCAGAGTCATCACTGCTGCTTTCATAGTCTTCTTCAGAAGAAGAAGAATACTCATCAGTGTCATATCCAGAAGACTTATCAAAGAATTCACTGCCGAGTATTTCACATATTAGTGAAGACTGATCACTATCATCGCTGCTGCTGCTGCTGCTTTCATAGTCTTCTTCTTCAGATGAATCATCAAAGAAGCCTCTGCCGACTAATACATGGAAAGACTGATCACAATTTTCTCTGCCTCTTTCGTTGGATTCATCAGAAGACTTATCAGACAAGTCACTACTGCCTTCTTTTTTCAGATTTACGAAGTCAGTGATTTCCTTAGCCTGCTCTCTTTTTTCATCAGATTCTTGAGAAGTATGATCCTCCATGGTTATGGTGATTGAGGAAGGAGGCGTCTCTTTGGCACAAAACCTTTCTTTCTTTCTTGTTCACAAAGTCTTTCTTTATTTATTTATTTGATGAGCAAGTCTTTTGACTTTCTTTATTAGTTCTCAAACTTTTAATGTACTGTTTCTTCTTTTTCACTCTTATTATATAAAAAAGTAAATAAATCCCCAATTTAGCTACCATCATACAAATGCGGAGTAGAGATTAGATTTACTTCCAGGAAAATCCGGTGCTTAAACAGATAATCAATCTGTTAACTGTGGGTCTTTCTTCCATTCTCAAACACCTTTAATTAAGGTTATGGTTACCGATTTGGTTTAGCATCTATTTGCCTACACGGCTCCATCTATTATTATTTGCTAGGTATGAGGTATGAGCCTATCAGGTTATGCTACTTGCATGATTGCCTACTGATTTATTTATTTTAACGTGGAGCTCACTCATAATAGTTTTTATTTATTTATTTATTATTATTTGGATAATAGTTTTTTTTTAATTATTTATTCTAGAAAAAGGACTTTTGACTGATTATGAAATATTCTTCTCAAAAAAAATAAATAATAATCACGGAACATCCTTTTTTATAGACTAGAAGATTAGGAGACAATATAGTAGGCATAGCGAGTGAGTGAGCAACGTAATTTTCTTATCGATAATAATTATAAGAGTATTAAATTGAGGAAAATATTAAAATTAATATTTTTTTTTTTTTTTAAAACTTGAAAGGAGAGTGTAACAACCATATCTCTTGGGATAAAGGAGATATGAACACCAACGCGCTCACCAGGAATGAGGAAAACTCGAACCAAAGACAAAAGTCTTGTTGAACAAGGCTTGACCAGTGACCACTGAACTATCTACCGCGTAGGTATTAATTTTTAATATAGAAGGTATAAATTGGCATGACAATAATTAATGTCACCAATGTCACTCCAACAACAAAATGAAAACATGGTTGAATTGATTTTTTGCAATTGGTGATACTTGGTTGGTTTGCAAGATTTATGTTATAAAAAATAAAAATAAAAATAAAAAAAGGGACCAACTTAGGAAACAACCTGACCTTCAATTTAGCTATACGCCCCAGGTGCATCTGAATAGAGATTTACAGTATTAACGATCCACCACATTTTGATGTCGAGTTAGTGGCATATTATCAAGGCAAGTTGAGTGATTAATGCTTACAAACGAATCTATTGACATTTGACAACGACCGACCAACAAAAAAACCTTGAAATTTTGTCTTAGTTAGTACTATAGAGAAGAAACAACTGGTTTACGTTCCTGTGCAAAGGTAGGTAGGATGCACAATTTGGCCAAACCAAACATAAAAAGAAAGGAAGTACACAAACATATATCCAAAAGGCTGTATTCAGAATCAAGAAGGGGAAAAGAATGAGAACACAATTCTGCTTCCCCTGTTCTTTTCTATAAATATTTATATTTATACATTCTCACCATACAAGGTTTCATTTTTTCACTCTTTGGAGTCCAGTAAGAGCTTGTTGCTGCAACGGATAAAAGATCAGGGTGGCCTGAGAGTGTTTTTAGGAGCGCTTATCCAAGGGGTACCTGCAATGGCAAATCTCCATAAAGCATTGACATGCTCAGGTAAAGCATATTCAATGCCAACACGTGGACCTATCAGTATCTTTTCAGGCTCTGGGCCATCTAAGAGTTCTAAACCACCTGCGCCCACATGCTTTACTCATTTCAGAGCTGCATAAAGTCTATTAATGAAGTTCAAAGCTCAAAAGGTATGTGTTGGTAGGCTTACCAGGAGTGTAAAGGCAATGGTTAGACCATTCTGTTGTAAGACCCAATGCTTGACCAACCTAAAAACAGGGAAATATAAATATTGAGTAACTGAAAAACCCAGTGAAGAGCAGTATATAAATTCATCAAGAAGACTAATTTAGTTCTCTTCACCCCACAAGTATAAGTGTTTGTGGGGTGGGAGGGGGAAGGACCGGAGTTCAAGTCTCCAAGAGGGAACTTCACACACATATACACTTAAATTAGACTAGATTAGAATTTCTATCTTGTATAAAAAGGAAAAAGAAAAAAAGAACACGTCATCTATTCATGTTCAGTTTTTCTAAAGTATGTTATTGCAGCCAAATAATTTTAAGAAATGTAGTTATATTATTTTGGAATTTCTACATAGGCTCACCATCTTTTCTCTCAAAAAAAGAAAAGAAAAGATATCGTGCATCTGACATACTGCATATGTAACCATCCTCTCACATAGAGGTGAGTCTGTAGAAATTACGAAGTATAGTTTCACATTAAAGAAGAGCCAAGGCATTACCAGCAGCTGTTACTATGGTTCCAGACCCATTCAACCAATAAAAACCTGAAATTTCCAATACTCATCATATTATGTACAGAAATTATTTACATTGCTAATCATATTTGTCAATCTCCGCTACAAATTTAAAGTGAGGTAACTTCAGCACTTGTGAACTTAAATTATATAATTTATTCAGTTTATTAAACTGGTGAAGCTAATAATTTAGAAGTTCCAAGAAAAAGTGAAAAAGGGCCAGAACCACTTGATTAATAAAAGTATAATTTAAAAAGATAAAGAAGCTAATAAATATCATAATCTAGCCTTCTTATTGATGAATGTTCATATTAAACTACTGTTACTGAACATCATAATTCTTCTGTTTTAACTCACACAACCACCCTGTTGTTGTGAAATTTTTGCAATTTCCAGGTTCTAATTTTTATTTTGTTTTTCTTTTTTTTGGTGTGCCATAAAAGTTTTATGGATCTGTTGTGTCAATTTTAAAACATGTAAGAAGTTAAATTACTTCCATCAGCTTCATTTCTCAAACGAATTCCTCAACCTTTTGTCCCTTCTATATCAGGAAAATGTTTTGAAAGATGATTGTCTCATATGCATAATTGAAAGCATGGGTTAAATACATCATTTTTATGAAAAGCAAGTATTAAATAAAGAACTACATATAAAAATAAAAGTAATTATCATAGACGGTTCCATTATATTATAATCATCAAATATTGCAAATGTAACAATTTAAATACTTTCTCTAATTAATGAGGCACTTCATTACATTTTCCATCACTATTTTACACAGTTGGTGCTAATTTGAAGATTCTATATTGGTATATCCCTTTAATTCCAAATAAATATATTTACAGATTTCAGTTCTACTGAATGAAAATACTACACTGGCTCATCTACAAGGTAAGAGCAAGAATTAGCCATTACAAACTTGTTATATGAAAAATAAAATGTAAGAACACAACAATGCCTAGAAAGAAAAGACAAGAAATTTGACCTTCCCAGGCCCAGAAAGAAGAACTGGCTTGTCAGTTTTCTGACCTCGACGCTGCTGAATGGTCTCCAATCCTGTGGAGTTGTTAATGATGATAAGGAATTCTTTTAGAGGTAGTATGCAAGATCATTTTACAAAAAATCATAGACATAAAGATAGAATAAGGGTTCTTGTACAAACTTATGCAAAGTACAGCTAAGGAAAAACGAGGAGGAGAAAATTAATAAAAAAAGGTAGTGGCTAGTGAATAGCTGAAGTCCATGTAACAAGGGTCCTTTTTTCCTTCTCCCCCCGCCCTCCCCTTCTTTCCTCATGTAGGAAATTCTAGTTCTCCATACTGTGGCAAAGAGTTGATGTGCTTATCCTATGTAAATTTTATTCAGGAGGGCATCATTACGAGCTATTTAATCAGTTCTACAATAAGTCATCAAGTAAATTTATGTGCAAAATTCATTTGCAAAGAAAATTACTAAAAGATATGGGTAGCAATCTCCATATACAACAACATATTCTTAGACCCCAAATTTTGGGGTCAGCTGGAAGGGGATGAATAATCTTTTTCAGCACCTGATCAATCGAACTAATGGGTTTGGTTGGTTGGGGTATGCCCAAGAGAGAAATGGCTGATTACAACACAAGATTTCATTAAACTCTGCCGATGATAATAATCATATTAGCTTTAAACATTTAGAAGAAAAAAAAAATTACCACATATGGGAGCACAAGAACGAATTAAGACAGCAGCACCAACTCCTTCCTTGTCAGCCACAACATTCAGCATTGAATGGACTCCATAACACAAATATACATATGCATGTCCCCCTGCTCCAAACTACACACATACCCAACAAAACCCATTTTCAATTACCAAATGCATTCATATTCATAATAAAGCGAGTAAAAGACAAAGACTTTCTTTCATATAATGAAAAAAATTGAAAGCAAACAAGTTGTGGAAAGTAGTATCTTACAACTGGGGCTGTTCTTGCTGTAATGCCAAATCGACCATGACAAGCCGAATCATTTGGTCTATAAGCTTCTACCTATTAATATCAAACTCCCAAATATTAAGAATTGAAAAGCGAAATCACGGGACAAAAGTTTTGGTCGGAATTAAGCTACCTCGGTAATCTGAAGAACAACATCGTCCTTCCGAAGAAGTTTGCCAAGCAAGCGTGGAGCAAGGTCTAGAGAATCAATCTGACAGAACTCTGGGGGCAAGATTGTCAATTTGTCGATGGGTATGTCTGAGATTGGGAATGGGTTTAGTTTGGGCTCGGGTTTGGGTTTGGCCCGAATGGTGACTGCTTTGGAGCGGAGACTCGGCCGAGTTTCGTGTTCGGGTTCGGTGGTGGAAATGGGTTGCTTGAGCTTTCCAACTCGTTTGAATCGCTGGGTTTTGCTCATTTTCGTGGCTGTGAAGGGTGAAGGAAGCAAAGTGGAGCTATTGAAAGACGAGATGATGCTGACTTCTGGGGGTTTTTGGCGGGGACTCGTTCATAGATGGTATCTCATATCCTACTCATCCAGTATATTTTTTATTTTTTTATTTTATTTTTATAAAGGAAATTGGTAAACAAGTCTGTGCCAAAATGGTACAATAGTATTTTCGAAAATATTTAAAAATGTATATCATTTTGGGTACTTAAGTTTGAAAAATTTCAAGTTTTTCATAGTTCTTGAGTTTCATGGAAAAAACTTTCGACAAATTTGAAAGTTATTCTTTCAAAGAACTCGAGTCCATGGAAAACTCAATTTCCTCAAACTCGAATGTTTAAAAAGTGATAGATTCTTACATATTTCCGAAACAATAAAAGATTAATATATACTTTGGTAAACAATGGTATTTGGCCATTTTGCCAGTCTAATTGAATGAGAATTTAAAATTTCTCCAATTATTTATTTTATTTTATTTTGAACTTCAAACCCATGGTTAAATTAGATTACGTAATCAAGTTTTGTTTATTTATTTCTTAAATAAGTTTGAATTTGTTTATAAGTTACTCGATTAATTTATTCCCTTTCGATATATAATTAGCACTCTCATTAATATTTTGTTTTATCACTTCACAAACTTATGCTAAATAGTTATTAACTAAAAATAGCTCAAATTATACCAAGAGCGTATTGATCAACCACTACGTCTTAATATTTTCAAAAAAAAAAAAAATTCAAATTATATCATAACTCGATTTATTTACAACCCTAATTTTAAAACAACTATCCAATACATGAAATGATGAGGTAGAACGAGTTTTTACACTAATTATGGGGTATGAGTCTTCAATTAACGGTCGAACTGACTAGTTCCCGATTATTCTTGATTTTTGGCTCTTTTTCGATTATTTGTCATAACCAGACCAGATTAATGGTTGATTCTCGGTTGGACCGATCGAACCGGCCGTTCGATTTTTTAAACCATGGATAAACCACGCAAACACAATACAAATACTCCCTCCGTCCCACTTTGTTTGTCCTCTATTTTATTTTGGGATGTCCCAAAATATTGTCCTGTTTCTAAAAATAAAAGTCATTAATTTACTAATGTTCCTATTATACCCCTATTAATTTACTAATTCAATTTTTTGATAAAATTATTTTAAGAGTAGTTTTGGAAACTTATACATTTTTAAAAGGTAGACAAGATAATAAATGATATTCGCTTAAAAAGTTTGACTTTTCAAACAGGACAAACAAAGTGGGACGGAGGGAGTAATAAATATTTTCAAAATGCCATAGCCTTAGGACCTAGGCAGTACCTTAAAAAGACATAAACAAATCAAGAAAACTAAAATAGTCATAGGTATAAAAGCCCATCTCAACCTATTAAACTTGCCAACCATTTCACACAGCAAGTGACAAAATCCAGCAAATAAATCACAACCACACAACAAGTATGCAAACAACGAATAAGAAGAGCATACTAAGCGCACACACACACACACACTTAGTAAGCCATAGAGGCCGACGGAAGAAGGAAATTATTGCAAGTCTATAAGACAGTAAACCACCAAGGTAGTAAACTAGTTACAATATTCCTAGCAATCTATATAATTAGTTATAATTATGAAAAACCTAAGTGTTTATGAAAAATAGATTTTCTAAAGCATTAAAGAACAACTACTTTGTTCTCTGTAGTTAATTCTATGACTTATAGAAAAGAAAACTAAACTATATGTTTTCCTTTCTAAAAGTAAAAGTTGATTTACAATTAGAAAAACAATATATACGTCCAAATGAACTTCCAACATGTATTCAAAAGGCTACCTTTTATACAAAATGTGACCTTCCTCCTACAATACAAGGGGCAAAAAGATATTTATCAATAATATATAAGGATAAGACCAATAACTATAGAATAAGTGAATAATAGTAAGGGCAGTAACCAAAATCAATAAAAAAGGCAGTAACCAAAATCAATAGAAATCATAGAAAGGGCAGAAACTTACCCCGTTAGTGATCAGTCATCAACACTAATTGAGATACCTTTGCTTGAACTGGAACCTCCTACTATTGCTTTATTTATAACTAGAAAAGAAAATAAATGAAGGTAATATATTAAATTTTGTTTAAATATAAGACACATTTAATAACACTTAATAGAAAAGAAGTTTGGAAGTTAAACATATTACCAAAGTCATGAAATTCATCCTCTAATGTCTCTACCTCATCCTTTGATATGCGAAAAGAAATTGGGACCAAGGCTTGAAGCCAATTTTGAGCACAAACAAGATTTAGAGTCATGGGAGGAAAGAGTGAACTCCAAAATGGATCAAGTATGCACCCTCTGGTACTAAATGCTGACTTAGAAGCAACAATAAAAACAGGTATAGCTAGCACATCCCTAGCCATTTTGGATAGCATTTGATACCTATTTGAATTGGCCTTCCACCACCCCAATATCTCAAATTTCACGTCCTTCTACCTTCACAATTTTTAGCCAAATATGGCGTAAATGTACTTTTAGTCCCTACATTTTGACTTTTTTTCATTTTAGTCCATACATTTTATTTTTACCCCTTTAAGTCCCTAAACCAATTAACGCGGGACATTTAAGTTCTTTCCATCACCCAACTAATGGGGAAAGCTGATGTGGTTGAAGGAGAAATAAAATAATAATTTTTTTTACACATGGCTCACCCACAAAAGACACATGGCTTCCTGCCCCACACATGTATGTCACTCACCAACCAATCTGGCGCACAGGTAAAGGGGTTTCCCAAATCAGACTTAAATCCCTAGCCTCTCTCTCAAAGATCAGCTCTCTGCCTTTGTCGAATAGCCTCTCTCTCAAAGATCCCTTCGTCGAACAGCCTCTCTCTCAAAGATCATCTCTCTGCCTTTGTCGAATAGCCTCTCTCTCAAACCATCTTTGCCACTTAAAGCCACCATCATCATCAACCATTTCGAAGTCCCTGATCAGATGGAAGCAAGCTCTTTAACCAATTCAAGCTTGAGCAGGAGAGCTCTATTGAGGTGCTACTGTGCTAAAAAACTAGTGTTAATCGTTTCGTGGATAGCAGACAACCCTGGTAGAAGGTTTTATGGCTATCCAAACTACTGGGTATTTCAATTTGAGTATTTTGTTTTACTGGGGTTCAGTTTTTTTGTTTAAATTCTTCTTTGGTGGTGGAAGTTTATTTTTAAATTTTCTTGTGTTTCATTATTAAGTGCTTGGTTTGCATTTCAGGTTGGGCGAAAGTGTAAATTCTTCCAATGGCATGATGATGAGATATGTGAACGTGGTAAGGTGCTCATCCCAGAGCAAAACAACAGATTATCAGACTAGAGGCCGAGGTTGCAAGATGCTACAAGAGAGAGAAGTTTTACACTGTGGCTTTGGCATTCTTATTGGTGATATGTGGAATTTGTCTCTTTAATTGTATGCATAGTTAGACAGGTAGTGGAAGTTTAGTTGGGCAGCAAGTGGGAAGTGAGGAAGTGTTTATGTTTGGCTAGGTGGGTGGTGGAAGTGTATGTTTGGTTAGCATGTTACGTAGAACTGTGTTTTTCAATGGTAAAATATTAATAATGATCCTCCCTGCAATATCATATTTGGAGAGTTGTGTTTTGCTATGTTTTGGAGAGCAAAGGATGAAATAGGCCATTGGGGTTGTTGGAGTGAAAAGAAATCTTTAAAACATTAGATGCAGGATGTTGCTGCAGAAGAAAAAAACTAAGAGTTCCATCCAAAATAAAGTTTTGTGTTGCCTTTGGAGATTGAATTTCCCCTGTTTTAGGATGTATTTGCTGTTTGTTGGGGTGGGAGTTAAAGCTGTGGGTTTCTTTTGTTGTTACTTTATTTTTCTTCATTGATTTGGGTTTGAAGTATAGCTGCTTGGTTGTTTGGGTTGATTTGTATTGTTCGCCTTTTGTTTGAATAAAATTTTCTCATTCATCAAAATGAAAAAAAGACTTAAGAGGTTCTCAGAAGCACAGGAGGATTAAAATGTACTTACCAAGCAACATATGCCTTTAACAATGCCAGTTATCAATTTACAGAATAGCTATATATTTTTTGGTTGCCAACAAATTCAGCCATTTATTTCTCACTCAATACCCTAGACCTGATAAAATTGGGTTCCTTCAAAACATTTTGTTTGTTATTAGGTTCTGCATTTTTAATTTAAGAAGACATACAAGAGCTTCAACCTTCCAGTTCCATAATTCATCAATTTGAACTTCTCCTGGAAAGAGAGTTTGTTAAGAAGATGGTCAAATTATAAAAGGATCCCCCAATTATCACCACTCAAGAAAAGATATGTTTATTTGCTCTTCAATTTAGTATTTTATACAAAATATTTTAATTCTCCCATTGTACCATACACATGATCCTCCTGACCAATTCAATTAAGCCATTGTGAGTTTCAGTGACAACGGACTTCATAAAATTGGCAATTGATAAGTAATAATTTCTTTTTATTGGTTGGGAGAATCACATAAGTATAACCATACTCATATTGCTGAATTAGTTGGACTACCAAAAACATGAACAAATAAATAAAAAGGCTAGGCCATGAGTAGATTTGTGAGAAAGATCTATTTTGCACAAGCTTTAATATATTACAACCTGCTCAACATCTCCATTGAAATCAAATTTTCAAGCAACATGGATTATCAAATGACAAGAATCAACCACTATGTCAGGCTGATAACTGATTAATATCACAATCAATAAACAAAGTGACAAAGGAGACATCACAAATAAAGCTAAATTCTTATCCTCCATGATAATGTTTTCTAACTGTGCTACTTGCTGCTAAAAATCTTTGCTTGCTAAAATTTCTGTTGCATTGAAAATTTCTGCAATACAAATTTTTGCTGCAAATAAAATCTGCTACATTGAAAAAATTCTGCTGCATTAAATAAAACTCAGTAATACAAATAAAACCTGCTGCATTGAAAAAATTCTGCTGCATTAAATAAAACTCAGTAAATACAAAACAAAGGTCTGCAAATTTCTGCCGCATCAAACAAAACTCAGTAAATACAAACTTAGTAAATACTGCTGCATTGATTAAACATATATAATGTTATCACTTTCTACAAAACAAAGGGCATTGTTCCATAGTTAACCCTATCACCATAAATACACAAAACAAGCAAAGGAAAAATGAACTTATGCTCTCTTCATTTCCTTGGACCATGCATAGATGATTGACTCCCGCCATGTCTGATTGCTTCCATGTATTTGGATGCATTCTTAGAAGCCTTTAGAGTCTCTGATGTGACCACACTTGTCTTTTTCTGCCTTGGATTTAGGTTGCTACTGCTGGAGTTCTGATGTGCACTTAGATTCTGTGTGGTGCTGCCTGACTGGTGTGGTGCAGCTAGAGTGGAGCTGTGCTGCTGTGTATATGAGTGTATGAATGTGCTTCTACTGGCCTGAAATGGATTGGATGAGCTTGTCCTGGCATGAGGTGTTACATCTGGACTGAATTGGTGCATCCTGGATGAGCTTGTCTTGGCCTGAGATGGTGCACTTGGCCTGAAGCTGGGCTTGCTGGACTGGTATGGTGCACTTGGAGTGGCTGGACTATGCATGCTGGACTGAGGTGGTGCATCTGGCTTGAAGTTAGGCATGTTGGACTGGTATGGTGCACTTGGAGTGGAGTTGAAGCTGTGCATGCTGGCCTACAAACAAGAAATTCACACATATTAATATTGAATATTGAAAAATAACTATTTCACACGCATGTCCATATATTACCTTTTTAGATGTACTGGTTCTATTTGTGGTGCTTGGCAGTAAGGAGTTCCCTCCAATCTCACCCTTGCAACTTCTTCTATTATGCCCTAACTTACCACAGGCCTTGCATTGCTTAGAGATGCCAGCTGTCCTACTTGTTGGCTCATTAGGTTCCCGTGCTCTCTTCTTCTTAGGTCTACTAGGTGGTCTTCTTTTGATGGGTGGCTGAACTGGGGTCACACCACTAGGTCTTCACATATTCTGTCCATTGATTGGTAATATGATTGGTTCATAGCAGGCCTTGTATGTAGAGACATGGTAACATGGGTGAACATATTGCTCAGCATCTTGTCTGTTGAAAAATATGTAAGTGATTGCATAAGCACATGGTATGCCACTTATATCTCACTTCCTACAACTGCAGTGTGCTGTGGCCAAGTCAACAGTGAAACTTTGCAGACCATTTTTTACTTCAAACTAGGTCTACCCTACCCAACAAACTAACCACTTACTAGCTGCCAGTTTTTCCTTGTGCAACCTATTCAGAACCTTGGCACAAATATCTGACTCTACTCTCAGAATCTTCTCTCTGTTTTCTTGAAACCTAGTCATGAGATATAGCCTAATACACTCAAGCTGCAAGCACATACAAGTACAATGAAACATTAGATATTAATTGCAACACCTGCTAAAAATAGTACCAAACAATGAACCTAATTAATTGTAGGTGATCACAAAGACTCATACCATGCTAATTATAGGCTTAGACTTGAATTTAAGAATCTTGCTATTGAAATTCTCACACATATTGTTTACTATAGTGTCAGTCAAGGCATCCTCACTAAACATATGTCTGACCCATTTTGTTGTTGAATGAGCATCCAACCAACTATGTGCATCAGCATCAATACCCTTCAGCTCATCCATCACCCTATCAAACTCTTCTTTATAAGATGCCTTGGCTGCCTTCAAAAATAGTTCTCCGATCAGAACACCAGGATGGTTCTTCTTGAAGTTGTTGTAGAGGTGCCTACAGCAAATCCTATATTCATTCTATGACCAGTTATCAATGAAAATTTGCACCAACCCCTATCACAAACAATATCAAAGGACAATATGTCTTAGAGATAGATACAATGAGTAAATGAAGAAAAAAACAACCAAATAGAGAAAAAACTACACACCTTCTATTGGTCTGACATAAACACCTATTTTGCATTCTGACCTACGTCTACAAGTAACAGATTGATGAATCAAGTCCAAGAGTCCTTGGTTTCAGCCTCTACCACTGTATATGCAAGTGGGAAATACTCCTCATTAGGATCACTGCATACTGTAATAATCAATTGCCCCCTTGACTTGTTCTTCAAATGGCAGGCATCCAAACCAATGAATGGCTTGTATCCAGCCAAAAACCCCTTTTTGTAGCCCTCCAAACACATGTATAGTCTCTCAAAATAAGGCACCCCACATATCAAATCCATCTCAGCTACTAAATCACCATTATGAAAGGTATGTACCTTCATAAATATGATACTACCAAGACTAGCCCTCCTTAATTTCTCATAGTACTCCCACAGCTAGTTGTACTATTGTGTATAAGCCCCATCAACATATTCTTAAGCCTTATCCCTAGCCCTACTTGCTCTTCTTGTACTTATGTTTAGGGTATATTTGTCATGGACAACCTCTTGGATGTCTCTCAGCTTGATATTAGGCTGTCTTTTCACTTTCTTCATCAACTTCTTCTCAATGTATGATGAAGTACACCTAGGATTCTTATAACTTCTAGAGTAGGTGTGGTCCAATGTCAATATCCTTAGTTGGTAGCTCTTCTCCCTTGGCACCTTTATTAGATAGGCAACAAACTTGCACCCTTCTTGGCAGACAACTCTTACCCTTTGCAGATCATTTTTAACAAATCTAATCATCTATCCACCATGAACTGCATAATCTATTATAGCTTCCTTGAATTGCTTAGGTGTAATAAACAACATATCTTTCTCAAAATAAATATGCTCAGCCTTAGCCACTGGCTTAAACACAGGGAACTTCCTCACTTGCTCTTTTTTCTGTTCCCTTTCATCTCCCACATGTGTCTAGTTATCATTCTCAGACTTATCATCACTATCATACCCAAGCTCATCATCAGATGATGATTCCACAAGACTGTGTAATTCCTCACTCTCATAATTAGAGTTCATTACACCAACACCCATTTGGCCTAGTTCATTAACATCAGCATCATCCTTACCATCCCAACTGTCACTACTATCTTCAACAAAGTCCCTAACACTATGGTTCAACTCTACATCATCTTCTAGGCCACTTCCCCCACCATCACTTCCCACACTATAACTGCTATCACTTATATGAAAGACCTTAGGTGGGTGCTCAATGATAGGTTCTTTACCTACTCTCCTCGAACCCACTTGAGAAGCAGCCACCTCAATAGAAACATCAGCATTAACCTCAAGCTCATTCTCATTGTTAAAACTTTGATCATTAACATACATGCCATCATTATCATAAAAACTGTAAAAATCATCCCCGTCATGGTCATCATGTTCACTACCATCATCATTGTCATAATAACCTGTAAAGTCTTGCTCCAATAGTTGCACACTCTCACCAATATCCTATCCTTCATCAACTAATATAGGGTTATGTATTGGGTGCTCTATATACACATGAATATCTTCATGACCCCTCACTAATTCTGTCAGGTACATGGCATCACTATCATTAACAATCAAATGGAAGTCTGCCAGTTCTTGGTCCACTCCAGGCATTTTATACCACAGTCTGCTAACAGATGTGTACCCAAAGCCCCTACATATACTCTCTATCTCAACCTTGGACCACTTTTCAGGGTCACAATTGTCAACTACATCTACTGCACCTCCTGCATATTTTCGGCCATTCTTAGTAAAATGGTCACCATGATGCACAGATATACTAAATAGCTTATCCATTCTGCATGCAACATAACCCTAAAACCTATTAAACAATGCTAGTTACAGAACAAAATATATATTATATTTAACAAAACAACACTCATACCTAATAAAATATTCCATTCTACATGCAGACAACACAACACTTAATAAAGTATTAGGTGACCACAACACTTAATCAAATATTTAAGTAACAATACAACACTTATTTCAATAGTTTTGTCATACTAAAAGAAACAGAGAAGAGTACTTTTGTCATACACGAGGAACACATGGACCACAATGTAAACTACAAACAAACATATGCAGACAAGGACCAAAAAATAGTCAAAAAGCCAAAATATACAAAGACATTGTGGCCCCTACTAGGAAAAAGCCAACAAGATTATTGTAAAGCTATAAATAAGGACAGAGAGAAGAGAGAAAAGATGTTTTCACAAAGACAGAGGTTTCCCAGCTTTCATTTTCTCCACTCCATGAAAAGTGTGGGTATCAAGTGACAGAGATTGACAAAGATGGTGGTTTTGAGAGATGGTTGATGATGATGGTGCTTCAAGTTAGTGTCTTTCAGAGATGTGTTTTGAGAGATGGTTGATGATGATGGTGGTTTGAGAGAGAAGTAGGATTTTTCTTTATGGTTGATGATGATGGCTGTTCAGCAGAGGCAGAGAGCTGATCTTTGAGAGAGAGGCCAGGGATTAAAGTCTGATCTGGGAAACCCCTTTTCCTGTGCGCCAGATTGGTTGGTGAGTGACATATATGTGTGGGGCGGGAAGCCACGTGTCTTTCGTGGGTGAGCCATGTGTAAAAAAAAATCATTATTTTATTTCTCTGTCAGCCACATTAGCTTTCCTTGTTAGTTGGATAATGGAAAGGACTTAAATGTCCCACGTTAATTGGTTTAGGGACTAAAAGTAGTAAAAATAAAATGTAGGGACTAAAATGAAAAAAAAAAGTCAAAATGTAGAGACTAAAAGTGCATTTATGCCAATTTTGAGCACAAACAAGATTTTGAGTCATGATAGGAGAGAGTGAACTCCGAAATGGATCAAGTATGCACCCTCTGGTACTAAATGCTGACTCAGAAGCAACAATAAAAACAGGTATAGCTAGCACATCCCTAGCCATTTTGGATAGCACTTGATACCTATTTGAATTGGCCTTTCATGACCCCAATATCTCAAATTTCACATCCCTTCTACCTTCATAATTTTCAGCCAAATATTTCCAATCTCATTACAACACCCTATGGACTGCTCAGCCTCCAAGAAACAAGCATATTTAGACCATCGCATATGGATCGGTACAACTAATTGCATCACCTTCTATGTGTGTCATCTTACTCCCATTTAGTACTTGTACATTTGGTAAATCAACATAACAGTAATAATCATACAACTTGTCTAGAGTACCCCTCACCAAATTATTCATCTCATTAGCCACTTCATCCCCATAAATTTCAGAAAAAGAAAATTTCAAAAACCTCATTTTCTTTCTTAGGTCAAAAACTACAGCCACATACAAATAATGATTAAATTATCCCCTTTCCTCCCAATGCTTATCAAATTTAGATTCCATTTTAGTTGCCATATTTTTCAAGAGGTATTTTTGAGAGTAACATACAAAGAACCAGAGAACTTCTTTGTTGCATTGTAAAAAAACTTCAACAAACCCACAAATGTCCTAAAAATTTGAAAATCAATCCCATTAGGAGATTCCAAACCACCACTATTTTCCTTATTCATAAAGTATGATGAATAACTATCACCCTCAAAGTCCATTCGCATGAACACTTTCTCAAAATTTTTAGCAGTTTCTAACATAAGGTATGTAGAGTTCCACCTAGTAGATACATCTAGACAAAGTAGACACTTGGAATCAATACTTAACCTCCCCAAAAAACTCCTAAAAGTTTAATTTCTATTTGGTGAGGGCTTCACATACCTTACAACTTTGCACACCTTAGCAATGGATGAATCAATTTCTTTCAAACCATCCCCCACAATTAGATTTAGGATATGTGCATAACACCTCTTGTTTAAGAACTCAGGTTCTAAAACAGTCCCCTTCCAATCTTTAATTACTGTTTGCAAAAACTTAACCATTTGAGATAGCATTATCCATTATCAAAGTGAATATGCCATCAACACTCCATTCACACAAACATAACTCAATCTTTCTACCTATAGTCTCCCCATTGTGGTTTGACAAACATTTAGAATTCTCTTATGCAACTTTCAATCATCATCAATGAAATGACATGTGAGAGACATATAATTCAAATTTTGAATGCTAGTCCATGTGTCTATAGTAAGGCACACTCTACGACCTTTCAAGGCCTCCCTTATTTTCTCTCTCTCAACACTATAAATTTTAATCACATCTCTAGCCACAGTTTTACAAGGTAGGATATCCCTAATACGCAACTTAGATTTTAAGGTTGTCAAAAATATTTGAAACCCCATATCCTTCATCAAATCTAAAAGACAACTCATCTATTATAATCATTTCAGCAAGTGCCTTTCTAGAAGCTTCAACAATAAAGGCTATTAGCACAAACTGAAACCCTTCCTCCCCATCTATTTTGGGTTCAAACGCTAAGGTTTGTTTGCCCTTTAAGTGCATCTTTATTAGGGTTCTTAAGACAATTTGACATATAAGCCAGCAAATTAGTAGTACTATGCTTCTTACTATCAGCAAGATAGGTTTTTTAGGAATAATTGCAGATAGCCTTAAAACGACCCTCGCTAATTTGTATTTTTTCAAAATGATCCCAAGCAGTAGACTTTTTCCTATTATTTTACCACAACTATTTGCTTTCTCACTCACCTTGCCTTTACCTTTAGGTGGAAGTGGGGGAACCTCAACTGTAGTTGGAGTGGTAGTAGGTTCAGCTTGGATAATAGGTGTTATTGTTTGGAAAAGGGGTGCATCACGAAAGGGTTCCATAACCTAACAACATCAAATTTAGAATTAGCAAACCACAACAATAATGATACTATTATCATTTTACAACTACTTCTACTACTACTACTAATAATCATAATAATCATTCAAATAAAACATAATAAACAAAGATTAAGATTTAGTGCACACAATAATATGCCAAAAGAATCCAATGAAAATCAACAAGTAGAAATACAAAAAATTCCATATACATTTGTCCCATATCCTACCATAAATTTAGGGAAAAATAAATAAAATAAAATAAAGAAGTTTTATGTCATTTACAATATCAAATTCACCTATGAATCCTTCATATTTTAACAATGCATTTCAAGTGACCACTAAAGCATGCCTCAAATCTAGATATTACTATAACAAACAAAGAGATCTATAAGCAATAAATCATAGAAACAAACAAGTAAACAACATAAAACCAACAAATTAATCATTACAAGAGCCACAAGTTTTACATTAGATGGCAAACCCAAAATCATACAAAC
Source organism: Quercus ilex subsp. ballota (assembly GCA_032727855.1). Lineage (NCBI taxonomy): Eukaryota > Viridiplantae > Streptophyta > Magnoliopsida > Fagales > Fagaceae > Quercus > Quercus ilex. The sequence continues at coordinate 27,091,691 of CM064914.1, read as the reverse complement.
ATTCAATTTAACTACCCTAACTTTGTTGACAATTTGTCCCTCCCATTAGGTTCCATTAAATAGGTATCCAGTATTGTCCAAAATGGCTAGGGATGTGTTGGCTGTATCGGTTTCTACTATTGCTTCTAAGTCAACATTTAGTACCAGAGGGTGCATATTTGATCCATTTCGAAGTTCACTCTCTCCTCTCATGGCTCAAAAGCTTGTTTGTGCTCAAAATTGGCTTCAAGCCTTGGTCCCAATTTCTTTTCGCATATCAAAGGATGAGGTAGAGGCATCAGAGGATGAATTTCATGACTTTGGTAATATGTTTAACTTACAAATTTCTTGTCTATTAAGTGTAATTAAATGTATATTATATTCAAACAAAATTTAATCTATTGCCTTCATTTCTTTTTCTTTTCTAGTTATAAATCAAGTAGCAGCAGAAGGTTCCAGTTCAAGCAAAAGTTCCAGCTCAAGCAAAGATATCTCAATTAGTATTGATGACTGATCACTGACCGGGTAAGTTTTTTCCCTTACTATTATTTCTATTGATTTTGGTTACTGCCCTTACTATTATTCACTTATTCTATAGTTTTTGGTCTTGTCCTTATACATTATTGATAAATATCTTTGTTGCCCCTTGTATTGTAGGAGGAAGGTCACATTTTGTACAGGAAGCAGCCTTTTGGATACATTTTGGAAGCTTTTTTTGGACATTTATATTGCTTTTTTAACTGTAAATCAACTCTTGCTTATAGAAAGGAAAACTTATAGTCTATAGGTTTTCTTTTTTATAAGTCATGGACTTAACTATAGAGAATATAATAGTTGTTCTTTAATGCTTTAGAAAAATTATTTTTTGGAAATACTTAGGTATTTCATACTACCTTGGTGATAAACTACCTTCTAGCCTACTGCCTTGGTGGTAAACTACCTTATAGACTTGCAGTAATTGCCTTCTGCCTTCTCTACCTCTATATTTTACTAAGTATATATATTGTAGTATGCTCTTCTTGTCTGTTGTTGCCATACTTGCTGCGTGGAATGGTTGGCAGGTTTAATTAGTTGAGATGGGCATTTATGCCTATGACTATTTGAGTTTTCTCGATTTGTTTATGCCTTTTTAAGCTATTGCCTAGGTCCTAAGGCTAAGGCATTTTGAAAATATTTATTACTTGTATTGTGTTTGTGTGATTTAACAGGTGCTAAAAAAAATTCTTAATGCTATTGTGTGTTTTTATTTGTTTGCTATTTTGCTCAGGTTTTTACATGCTATTTTATGTGTATTTTTTGTTGTCATTTGTTAATGTGGGAACTAGGAAAAATTAAATTTGGACTGATATGGACTGGAGGCCTAAAATATTCAAAATTGTGTAGTGGCTTAATACAACCTAAACTTGAAGGCTCAATTTAAAATAAATAATGTAAAACCAGGCCCATCTAATATATATATATATATGTATACAAGGTTCAAAATTTTATAAATCCTTGTAATTTAGCAAGCCCATTAATTTGGGCTAAAAAGACCCTTAAAAAATAGAATTAAAAAAAATCCATGCAAATCTACAAACTTGGCCCAGTTTGAAGCCTAGACCCGCCTAACGAACGAGTCTAACCTGCTCAACCGATGACCCGAAACGCTAGTCTAACCTATATGTTTAGTTGAGTGCGAGTCAAATTTTTAGTCACCCAACCTAATCGGGTTGAGTATAGGTCAGGTCCAAACCTGAGCTAACTTGACTCGTGGACAGTCCTAATTTTTACTTTTGGTTTGCTCACTCTTTCTTTATAAATACATTTTTATGTTTAACACTGTCAATTATGATAAAAAACTTAAAAAATATAAAAAATCGTCAGAAAAATTTTTTTTTTTTTTTCTTTTCAAAATAAATTTTAAAAAAAAATTCAAAAAACGATGCGTTTCATATATATATATATATATATCATTAGATCTGTAGTAACCTTTGTAGGCCTGAATAAGCCCGCCCAAGTTTCTAGCCGAAAGGATGATTCACTCGTACTTGAATCCAGCGATGGAAAATGAATCCCCCAATAAGCGGACCCACACTCTCATCAGGCCCAAAGTCACCAAAAATAAACTCAAAACAGATATATAAAGTGTTCTAGATCCTTCCAAAGAAGACCCGTTACTTCCCATTCTATTTCCAATAAATTGGGTCACTTTTATTTTATTTTATTTTATAAACCAAAAATGAAATCATTATTCTAGACCCTTCCTCCAAACTCATCATCAGAACCCTCCGGACTCAAGACTCCACGTCTCTCTAGTCTTCTTTATAAGAACCCTTATTTTCCTTCTCCCTCTCACTTTACGCACAAACCTTAACCCTCTCTCTGTTCCATAGCTTCCTTATTAACTCTATATTTTGTCTCTTTACTCTTTTGGGTATTCTTCAATCTTTAAGCATTTGATCAATGGCGAAGTACGGTGAGGGAGACAAGCGTTGGATCGTGGAGGAGAGACCCGACGGCGCCAATGTCCACAACTGGCACTGGGCCGAGACCGACTGTCTCGAATGGTCTCGAAACCTCTTCTCCAAACACCTCTCCAACCTCACAATCCTCGATGGCGAAGGCAACCTCCACGTCAAGACCAAGAAGGTCGAGAAAGTCGAGGGCGAGGCGTACGTGAATGTCCGAAAGGGAAAGATCATACCTGGGTACGAGATCAGCCTCACGCTTTCGTGGGAAGGAGAAGCTAAAGACTCTGAAGGCACTTCTTTGCTCAAAGCCGAAGGTCTCGTTGAGATCCCCTATATCTCTGACGAGAATGCTGGTGAAGACCCAGAATTCAAGGTCTCGGTTAAGGACGAGGGACCCATTGGGAAGACGCTCAAGGACGCGGTGTATGCGAAAGGGAAGCGTTTGATTTTGGATAAAGTTCGAGTCTTTGAGGAAACTATGGCTAAGGGTGGACCTGCCAAGGATGAATTGGAGGTCAAGAAGGTTGCGCCCAAACCTCAATCGGGTTCGAATTCGAATTCAGCTGCTGCTGCTCCTTCCGGGAAGGCGGCTGCGGCTGCGGCGGTGGCGAATTCGGCTGCAAAGCCGAATGAGGAGGTGAAGAAGAAGAAGAAGAAGAAGGAAGGGTTTAAGACCATAACTATGACGGAGAAGTTTAGCTGTAGAGCTAAGGATATGTATGAGATTTTGATGGATGAGAATAGGTGGAAGGGTTTTACTCAGAGCAATGCGAGGATTAGTAAAGAGGTGGGTGGGGAGTTTAGTATTTTTGATGGGTCTGTTACTGGGGTCAATGTGGAGTTGCAGGAAGCTAAGTTGATTGTGCAGAAATGGAGGTTTGGAAGCTGGCCTGATGGGATTCAATCAACAGTGAGTTTCGATTCGTTTTCGTTTTTGTTTTCGGTTTTTATTAGGTTTGTGACTGATGGGAATTTGTGTACTCACTGGTTTTTGAATGAATGTTGCAGGTGAGACTAACTTTGGAAGAGCCTGAACCTGGAGTTACCATTGTCAAGCTGACGCATATTGATGTTCCCGAAGAAGATAGGTGAGTTTTCGTTGATGGGTTTCTTTCTTTCTTTATTTTTTGGTTAAATTACATTTTAAGGGTTTTGAAGTAACAAATTAAACACTATAGTTTCAATGGAAATATTAAACCTTGACTTTCAAAAAAGTCACTAAGTAAATCTTGAGGTTCAAAAACGTAACAAATTAAACTTCATTCCATTTAAATGGAATGATATTGTGTTTGTGTTTGGAGCTCAATAGGGATTGAGATTTTGGAGTTTAATACAGACTGAGGGTTTAATTTGTCACTTATAGGGTTTAAACTGTATATTATATTTTTTTCATTGCTGTGTTGTGTGAGACTTTTATTGTTTTCTTGGATGGTGAGGCAGGTGAGCTGATTGGGTTGTGTTTGGATTGTTTTTTATTGCAGATATGGGAATTCGACTGTGGTGGAGAATACCGAGAGAGGATGGCGGGATCTTATTTTCCATAAGATACGGGCAGTTTTTGGTTTTGGAATATGATTTTTTTTTAAAGATAGTATCCCTCTGAACTGTAGGATTTTAATCAATGTCTCTCCTTTTCAAATATGAATGAAATATTGACATTGTTCAATGTTGTGGAATGTCTTGATAACTTCAAACTTAATTATCACCCCTTTCAGTGTTCTCAATAGCAAAAATTTGTTGTTGAAACTAAAAGAAGTTTGGTCTGTCATGAAATATGTGTCCTGTTAAGATTATGTCTCTAGCCTACTTAGGATGTACTTCATGTTTTCATTCCTATACTGCATTCATGATGTTGGAACTCATTACTGCCTTTTTCAATTTCTGCCTCTTATGGGGTGAGAAACTGTTGTTCAAATGCTATATATAAGCTTGTACTTCTATGTTAAATGTAATTTCTTATGTTGTTGGCAATTGCCGATGGTGTTGTTGAGCAATTTCAGGAATTATAATTTATGCAGAAGTTTTTTTATTAGCTGATTGGAGGCTTTTTTGGGTGTTCTAGTGTCTTTTAATGCTTATTAGTTGGTAGCAAAGCCAGATTCAGCTATAAAGGAATGGAGTTTGTCTTGGCTTGCTTTCTTTAACTATGCAAGAAACTTCTTTAGGTCTATGGTAAAAACCTTAAGTCTATCCAATGTCAGTAGACCTTAGACTCAATTTGGGATGAACTTTTAATAACAGATTGGCTTAAGTATTGCTTGATAATTCATAAAGATTTTGAGGAGGTTGTTCAAATCCTGTGTGTTTGATTTCGGCAATTGGCTTAGTGCGATGGATTATGAGTTGAGATGGAGATAATCGGAAGATATCTTTCCACTGAGAGAAGGGTTTCCATTAATCTAGATTGTCTTTTTGCCTCAAATTTTCAGTGAGGGAATTGGGTTTAAGACTTAGTTTGAGTGGAAAATATGTATTGTTGTAGTTGGTGGTACGTTACATATGTTGTAGTTGGAGGGGCTCTTGTGTGGCTGTGGATATTCCACTCTGTTTTTGGCTTGAGACTTGTTAGGGAAACCTTTTAGGGCACTGTTGGTGACCCTTGTTTTAGAATTTGACTGTTCAATTTAAAAACTATGGTGTTGTCTATCTTTTAGGGTTTCCATCGTGCGTGCAGTCTTGGGTCATTTGTCTACAACAGGGCAAAGTTTTTTAGCTTTGAAGTTCTAGGTAGGTTGAAGTGATAGGTATGTGATTGAGTACTTAAAAAAAGCATGAGATTGATGCTTTAATGAAGTTAGGGAGTATATGGATAATGATGGTATAGTGTGTTGACTAAATTTATGAATCTTAATTTGTATAAATAGAACTATGAATGGTGGTGTTTACATGTGAGGAGAGTCTACGTGGGAAGGCACTTCAGTTATTATGGTTTTAAATTTGTTAGTCTAGTCATTAAAATTGAGGGAGGTTGGTTGAGAGATTTTTTGACATGATCAAATAGTAGTTAGACAAAGGTTGAGAATATGGGAGTTTATCTGTCTGTATAAACTAGGAATTTTTTATTTTTTGAGAAGCCAAAGGTTGGACTGGTTGAACACAAAAGAGAAATATTGACCTACCATGCAAGAAAGACTGATGATTCTGCTTGAGGCTTCTGTTATGATCCTAATGTCCCACATTGCTTAATTATAAGCTTAAACATGAGTTTATAAGCTTTTGGGCTTTCAAGGGTGAGTTCTACCCATGAGTTTGTAACAGCTTCATCTTTTGGTGCAAGCAGAAGCATCAGTGAAAAAGAGAAACGGAACTCATGACATCGCATTGAAAGTTTTTACGGAACTGTGTCAATATGCCTTTTGCGACCTGAGATTTTGTTGTTGTTATAGAGTGAGAAGAATTATCTTATGTCTTGTGCCTTGGTTTTAAATGCGCTACCTGTGTACATTATCATTTTGTTCATGTTTTTCTTGTCTCGAGCCTTTTTAACTGAAAATTGAAGACATTTCTACATAGGTAAAAGACCTGATCTAGGGTCAGATATTGCTTAGGAGTCTGGACGTGATAAAATATGGTAAGCGGCTGTTCTTTAGTACAGCATTCATGGATGTTTGAGGCGACTACGGGTATACTAGTTGTCTCAGAAAGACGCGATGGGAATTGGTTTGATGGAGAATTTATTTAATGATTTGCAGTTCATATGTGACCAAGTTGGTTAGCATAGGAAGCTCTCATTATTAACCGGGGAGTGTTTGAATCTAATAATTCTGATATTTGGTTCCTCCCCTCTGGCAATGTATGGAGTATTTCAGCTGTTCTTTAACTAAGTAAGTTGAGATTCTTATAATATATACTGTTCTAGTTCAAGGCAACTTAACTATGATAATTTGAGAGTATATTTGGGGTTAAATGTGATTAGAGGTTAGATTGATTTTTCTTAGGGAAATGTTAATAGGTGCTCAAAGTGCATTTGTTAGTAAACCATTTTAGGAAAGTTACCAAGTTGGTTTGCATAGGAAGCTCTCACTATTAACCGGGGAGTGTTTGAACGCATAATTTGTGTGTTCATGCTGTGTACCACCGTTGACTGTACCTTGTACCTAGTGGAGCAGGTGCAACCAAACATTCATGAATCTAATAATTCTGATATTTGGTTCCTCCCCTCTGGCACTGTTTGAAGTATTTCAGCTCTTCTTTAACTAAGTAAGTTGAGATTCTCATAATATATACTGTTCTAGTTCAAGGCAACTTAACTATGATAATTTGAGAGTATATTTGGGGTTAAATGTGATTAGAGGTTAGATTGATTTTTCTTAGGGAAATGTTAATAGGTGCTCAAAGTGCATTTGTTAGTAAACCATTTTAGGAAATTTACCAAGTTGGTTTGCATAGGAAGCTCTCACTGTTAACCGGGGGAGTGTTTGAACGCATAATTTGTGTGTTCATGCTGTGTACCACTGTTGACTGTACCTTGTACCTAGTGGAGTAGGTGCAACCAAACATTCATGAATCTAATAGTTCTGATATTTGGTTCCTCCCCCCTGGCAATGTTTGGAGTATTTAAGCTTTTCTTTAACTAAGTAGGTTGAGATTCTCATAATATATACTGTTTTAGTTCAAGGCAACTTAACTATGATAATTTGAGAGTATATTTGGGGTTAAATGTGATTAGAACTATTAACCGGGGGAGTGTTTGAACGCATAATTTGTGTGTTCATGCTGTGTACCACTGTTGACTGTACCTTGTACCTAGTGGAGTTGGTGCAACCAAACATTCATGAATCTAATAATTCTGATATTTGGTTCCTCCCCTCTGGCAATGTTTGGAGTATTTCAGCTTTTCTTTAACTAAGTAGGTTGAGATTCTCATAATATATACTGTTCTAGTTCAAGGCAACTTAACTATGATAATTTCAGAGTATATTTGGGGTCAAATGTGATTAGAGGTTAGATTGATTTTTCTTAGGGAAATGTTAATAGGTGCTCAAAGTGTATTTGTTAGTAAACCATTTTAAGAAAGTTATCATAGGAAAAGAAAAAAAAGCAATTAATGTTTTGATAGATTTTTCTCTTTTCCATTAAAGTGACGTTAAAATTTTTCTAAAATGATTTGTCAACAATTGCTCTAAGCATGATCCTTTTTCTTATGCTACCTGATTTTATTGCTTCCAGTCAGCATGAAAGATACTCATGATCCAACATAATGGATGCACGCCTGCATGGTGTATTTTTTGCCAGGTAAAGATGGCTAGTATTGAAAACTATGGTTCTCTTTGGAATATGGCGATTATGTTAAGTGCTAAACTGACATTGTTGTCTAAATCAAGTAGATTTTAAATTCTGATGATTAGAGCATTCACAGTAAAAAATGCTATCATATTCTATTTTACCATCTCAAAAAATTACTTTATCAATTACTATTTTACAATATACCCAATATCCCATTTCTTATTTATCTCATCTATTTATTAAAATATTAATTTCACCACCTATTTCTCTCTTTTCCTCTCCTCTCTCCTTTTTTTTGTCTCTTCTCCTCTTCATAAAAAATAATTAAAAAAAATTAAGCCACCACAGGAAAACTCAACTACCACCGTCACCAAGCAAGCCTTGCCCAGCTACCACCACCACCAAGCAAACCCAGCCACTGCACCAAGCTAAAAAACCTAGCCACCACCACACAAACATACCACGGCACCAGCTTGATCAACAGATTCAAACCCACCGATCAATTGATCCAAACCCACCATCAACTGATCCTAGCCCACCGATCCAAACCTAGCTCGTTGATCCACGCCGATCCAAAATCCAAAACCTAGCATTGGTGCAAGCTTTGAGAGACGTGAGAGAGGGAGTGAATGAGAGACAGAGAGAGGAAGTGAGACTCAGAATGAGAGAAATCGAAAGGGGAAATCAATAAAATATAGTATTTTCGTTTGCAATTGTGCTACAGTGTAATTCTACATTTAAAATGGCACTCTAGCACAATTGCAAATTTTTTTGCAATTCTAAGCTTTTACAAGTCTGGGTGTTGGGTGGTTTTTGGGCTTTAATGCCAAATCATCTGTACATATCCCATTTGGCAGTTCCAATGGGAATGCTCTTAGTAGACCAAAACACCATTAATGTCACTGACACTAGCGGAGTCCGCTTGTGTTGCCTAATTTGGCGATGGTTTTTGGCCTACTGTTGTCACTACTTAATGCCTTACCACTGAAGTTGCAGTGTAGCACAAGAGAGAAGATAGAAGTTGATTGAGACAGAATTACTGGTTTTGCTGCTTCTACATACATGCCTCTCGCAAGGATTTTGAGAAAGGCAAAGAGTATTGAGTGATTGATGTAGTAAGTTTCTTTTAGAGAAGGTGGCCACCATTCTCATGGTTGGATGGTGGTTCAACATTCAAAACAACTAGTCCTTACAATGATTTTGAGAAAGCAGGGGTCTTTTGAGTTGCTTTCAGAGAAGTTAACCAATAAACACCATTATCATGGCTGGATTGTGGGAAAAGGGCAAAGATTATCATCAATAACAATGAGGTAATCTTCTCATTACAAGTATTAGTCAGGGAGGAGGTGTTTCAAGCCATGGTCCAAACTACAGTCTGAAAAGATCATTTAGCGTGTGTATATATATACATATACCTTCCTGATAGCTTCCATATTAAAAATCTTGGTTTGAGATGCCAAGATTTTTAGTTGTTTTGGCATCTCAAATCGAGATTTTTAATATGGAGAAGCTATCAGGAAGGGACTTCCTCTGAACTATGTGCAATTAGGGGGACAACGTTAAACAGTTAATCGCATAACCTGTGCCATTGCTACAGTTATGTGCTTCTCACTTTTGATTCATCGAATGCCTCGTCCTTTTCTGTTTTTCAAATCCATGAGACAACCAGAGCGAGCACAAATACTAATGATAGGAGTGCTAGTTATTGACTGCACATTGTTTTATCTTGTAAAAAGTTGGGGGAGGGGATTCAAACGCATATTCTCTTCGAAGAGAGAAATGTATTGGGTCATTGAAGCAAAAGGTTCTTGATACTTATTGACAACACGTTACAAGATGGTTTGTGTGGGAGTTGCTTGGGATTTCTGGAATGCTGTGATTTCCTCTTTCATGTTGTGAGTTTTTCTGGGTGGTGTGCATCTTTTATAGCTTGAATGAATTTTCTTCTTCTTCTTCTTCTTTTTTATTTTTATTTTTTTAATTTTAAATTATTTATTTATTTATTTATTTATTTTAATCTGAATGATGCAAGCAATAAGATGGGGCAGAAGAAAATATTTCATCCCTTAAGTTTATTACCCAGAAAATAAAGATTTTTTTTTTGAAGCTTGAAGAGATATATGGCCTGTATCTTTACTTCAATCTTTAGTTAAATCATTCAGAATCCATCATTTTGGAATTTCAAGACCATTTCAATTAATTATTCTAGGACTGATCTTTGTATCAAGAGGTCTAGGTTTAAGGATTTCTACAAAATCCTTGTCTAGATAAGTTATAGTTGTTTGAGGTAATTTTTACAAACTCCCAAAAGAAGTAGATTTTTTTATTTTTTCTTTTTTTTGTTTAGATGGATTGCAAGGTCTGATGACCACTAATTAAGAGAGAAACTATTTAAAAGAGAGTTTATATGGAGCGGAAAACTATATTTACATTAGTTGGCTTTCTTACAAATGAATTGCATCTCTTATATGGAAGAAGGGAGATCCACAAAGATAAATTACAAAAATAAAAAGGAATGACTAACAATTGCGTTTGGTTGGTTGGGGTCATTGGGGAAATGGAAAATGGGAGAAATAAGGGGGAGAGAAAATAATGTTTATGTTTGTTTTGGTGGCAGGAGAAAAGAGGGGAGAAAACTGGGTATCTTTCACCCAGGCCCACCAAAATGCAATCTCTCCAATTTGGAGAGAAAACATGAGAGAAAAAGACTTGAGTTGGTTCAATTACTTTTCTATTTTCCTTATAGCTTTCAATTATCCGCCTTAACCATATCTTATATATTATGTAATAAGAGTATAAGAATAAATTTATATAAATTTATCTTCTCTATCCTCTCACTTTTCTCCTGAATCAACCTAATGAGTTTTTCGTTTTTTCACTTTTCCATCCTCACAATCAAACAAAGCAACAACTAGTACAATATGCACGGCCGGCCCTTCCACTAGGTCAATTAGGTAGTTGCCTAAGGCCCCTTCAAGTGGAAGGTGGCCCCAAAATTTTAGAAAAGAAGGGGTAGAAGGCAACAAAATAAAAAATAAAAAAGAAGAGTTTCAAATGAATCTAAAAAAAAATCCGGCACATCTTTTTGACCAAAAAACAAAATTAAGTCAATTGTCCATGAGAACAGTTGGAAGGCACATGAGAAGGTGACAAGTGATTATGTTGCCAAAAGGGTGTGTGCAAAGAGGGCTATCATTTTATGCCGAGTAATTGCAGGCTGCGTTGGTGGTTACCATATACATGAGCTCATGGATATTGGGGAAGATGGTCGGTTTGAATCCAAGGGCTGGTTTTGAATGAAGATGACTCAAATGGAGATGACTCAAATGGCTCGGAGAAGCTTATGGTTTTGAATCCAAGGGCTCTGCTTCCATGCTTTGCAATCATATATGAAGTCAATTGTCTTCCATGATTGTTTAACAGTAGGTTAATGACTTTTTTTTTTCTTTTGTTGGGAAAGGGAAGTCGTAGGAAATCTTGTTTTCTTTGCAGCAAAGTACCACACACCACCCCCACCACCCACCACCCCCCCCCGCGGGGATAAATGAGCAATTTTTATTGAGAACCAAGACTGGACGGTCAAATGCAGCCCAATGGCAGCAAAAAAAAAAAGATTTAAGCCTGCAAAACATCTTTCAAATCATGGACATCCAAATCCACAGCATCATCCCAGCTGCAACTACACTGTTATAGTTAAGGGACACTTAAAGAAATGTGGTTATTGCATTCAAGCTTGCCCCCACAAGAGCTAAGCAAATCACCATTATACCCCAAGAAACCGATCTATTAGGGGTGGTAAGTTTATGGTTAAACCAAGTCACAAATGCATGCCTCGAAATAACATCAAAAAACCAAATTAGTTGCCACCTTTCCACTTTTTCTCCAAAATTTAGAGGGTGAAACAACAAAATCTCTCTTCAACAACCTCTCTACTTGGGCGCTTTTTGGAAAAAAAAAGGGGGGGAAGAGATCTATAGTGACTCTACACACCTAGAGAGCACTGTATCTTTCTAACCCATTATTTTATTATTCCAAATCAAATAATTTCTCTCTAATTGGGTGTTTGTCCATTGGGAAAGAATTCAGAAAGGATGAAGAATTAATATTTCAAGGGAATAGAGAAATATAGTCTATTGGAGTTTATTTGAAAAAGGCAAGTAATTTTTTTTTTAAAAAAAAAAAAAAAAAAGACTTTTTTCCTCCAAATTTGAGTGAATAAAGAAAAAGAAAAAAGATGCTCAAGTGCAAAACACAACAATTAGTAAGAGTATCTATACCCTTTTGTCTAAACCAACCACTAAAATATTTTAGGTCAGAACAAACTAATATTTTAGGTCAGAACAAACTAGTAGCTACCCCTTGAGGTTTCTATTGGCATTTGACAATCAGAAAAAGTTTAGCTCCAAACCGGTTTGGAGCTATTTCCCTCTAACCTATTATGTGGCAATTAAAAGACCATCTATGTGTAATTTTAGTTACGTCACTTTTTTAATGAATTGTGTGATTTGTTTAAATAATACACAAAGACAGTCTTACAAATTGTCATAATGGATTGGGAAAGATAGCTTTAATCTGGTTTGGAGTCAAACTTGTCCTTGACAATCAATTTATCAATGCACTATTGGTCACTAACTCCACAACAGAAAATCTATTATAACCATGACTGGGACCTTTGCCACTACCCACCTTGAGGGGCCAGACTTGGGATTTCTAGCATCTGCATAGCAGAACTTGTTGGCATTTGAAAATCATTTTTTCAGTGCACTATATGCCACTCACAAACTATGCAACAGAAAATCTAACAAAACCATGACTGAGGCCTTTGCCAGTTGCCACCACCCATCCCACCTTGAGGGACCAGCACTAAGTGATGGCCTTTTTCTACTGTGGGCCGTGGGGGGCCCTATAGCATCTGCAGCTCTCAGTAACAACATCCAGATATGCATCCTAGTATAAATCCAGGACTAGGAACTCCGCATTACCATAGCCTTCGTCAGATGTAAAAAGCAGCATTCTATAAATCAAAAACTAGAGGAAGAGAGTTGCTCTTTTAACAGAAACTAAGGATTAATACTTGATCAAAAACACATCCTTTAGAGAGCAAATCATAGCCAAGAAAGCAAAGAAAAAAACCACTTAAATATAAAGAGAAATAAATATTACAAGTTTCGTAAGTTTTTCCCGACCAATCATAAACAGCATTTCTCATGCCTATTTTGTACTGTCAAGCACAACATAGAAATGAAAGAACAGGATAGACCACCTGGCAGTGCAATAACCTTGAAGATAGATTTGCCCTTCCTGTCATAGTTTTCTGTCTAAAAAGTACAACCAAAACTGTCTCAGCTGCCTGCCAACCAAAAATTGTCACATCAATCATCCTTGTTAAGACCCATCTCCACATAGAAATGAAAGAATAGGATATGGCATGGTCAACTCCTCACCGCTAGATTCTAAATTTTCACTTGATCTTAACAAATCTCTGAATGGGCCATCACTAATCTCGCTTGATACACATTTTGTGCTTTCCTGTAGCTCCATCAAAGTTGGACCTAAATAAATTCTCTGAGTTTCTGGAATACAAAAAGAAAAGCCTTCTTGAGTGAAATTGTTTCCCCTAAAATGAATGCAAAGTATCAATCTTATGTTCAAAATATGCATTGGTTGCAAGTTTAAACCACCATAGTCCATAAAATAAAATAAATATATGGAAGAAAGAATCTTAATCTAGCTTTCCCATATATTGATGAGTGTGTTTGGATGAGCTTATTTTTATTGGATTCTCCTATTTAAAAATGTGTAAAATACAGTTTTACCTAAAATAAGTGAGTCTTTAAAAAGCTGTACATAAGTTGATGATGAAAATAAACTGGGATTTAAGCTAAAACAAACATACCTAACTGCAATATGACACACCAATACATCAAAAATATCATGTTTGAACAACCAAGAGACTAAATTTTCCAGAGAAATTTCCAATTTATGCATTTTGCCCATTTGGAATTAGGTACTTGAAGCCTAGTACTGGCACTGTACAAAAACTCCCTTCCCAACAGAATCAATTCAAGCATTTTGCCCATTTGCAATTTTGGAGTTAGGTATCTGAAGCCTAGTACTAGCACTGTCCAAAACATTTACCATACCAATGAGTTCTAGCTCAACTGGAAATTCCTCCCTTTATAAGAGCTAGGTGGAGGGTCATCATGAGTTCAAAACTTATCGGGTGGGTGTGTGTGTGTGTGACTTGCTAAAAGAAGAGAGAGGAGGGGGGGGGGGGGGGGGGGGGGGGTAACTATTTACAAAGAAACGTGAAATTTATGCAAAGAAATGGAAAATCTTGAGTGTGCCACCAGCAAATAGCACATCTTAACTGTATTCACAGTTAAAAATAAGTAAGAATACAAGTTCTTGATCATTTGTGGCAAAATCCTATATAATGAAAAAAAATCACCTTGGATGCAATGATGAATATCAAGATCACAAGCCCAAATTTCTTGAAGTGAGTTTGTCCCCGTGCAATGTAACTTTCCAGCAATCAACTTGGAAAATAAAGACAGAAATCTTTTTGGGCATAACTGCAAAATATATTTAAAAAATTAAAGCTTTAACTATCAGCATCCTCCAATATGAAGTCAGATGATAAGAAGAGAATGTAAATGTACGTAGAGCAATTACTGATCCAATCTATCAAAAAAAATATTATTGATCCAATAAATATAGAAATAGTGTCTCTTTAGTTTCAGATGTCTTTTACAGCTTCTAGCTCAGGGGTACACTCAATTTGTTTTACTTTCTACTATGCATGAAAGTGTAAGGCTCTTGTGAAGCATGGAAATTAAACGCTAATTTAGACATGGTGTAAATGAACCACCCAAAATCCGGTGACTTTCATTGCATATTTAGGCATTAAAATATAACTTGTGTTTCTTTTTCATTTTCTTTTTTTTTGGGGGGGGGGTGGTGGGGGGGGGGGGAGAGAGAGGTAGATAGTGGAGGTCTTGGTGTGATGGTAAGTACCTTCCACCAAAGGTGAGAAGTCACGGGTTTGAGTTAGGAAATCAGCCTCCAAAAAAAAAATTGAGGGGAAGGCTGCCTATCTTCACCTTTTCAAGACCCCGCAAAAGTGGGAGATTTGTGTACTGGATACAACCTTTTAGATAGTGGGGAAAATGGGAGGTGGAGTTCGAACCATAAACATGGAGCACCACAAAGGATACCATTACCATTGGGCTATCATTTGAACCCCCTATATTTCTTACTTTTACTAAATAGTAAGGCATACTCCTTTGGTTTTGCTAAATAGTTAGAGACTTCCCTGATTAAGATAATTACTTCACTACCTTGTCGATTTACAAATGCTGCAAAATCATGGACAGAAAATATACTAGTCAAACATTTTATTTTGCCAGCTGTAGAGCTCCATTACTTCATATAAGAAAATTTGTATAAAAGGCTACACAAGAGCATATACACAATGCATTCAATCTAAATCTTCCTCATGCATGCATGTTTAGTATGAGACTATAAGAATATCAAAACTATGACTAATTATGGTTAAATTAGTTTGAAATTGGGGCTGGTGGATGAATTACCTCGAAAGACATCATCTTGTGTAATTATCCCAAATGTTTCTGCAGTTTCACGAATCATGATGCCACTCACTCCAATGAAAGAAGTTGCTTTACACTCAGCAACTGCCAGAAATTTGGAAGGAAACTGTAGTAAGTAATTAAATAAAATAATAATAATAATAATAAATAAATAAAAGAGAGAGAGAGAGAGATAAGTGCAGGACTTTTGAATTTTTTATGGGGTCTTCAGAGGAGTGTTTCAAACATTCTTTGGTGGCTTGGGAGAAGGTGTGTTCACCATTAGAGATGGGTAGTTTGGGGATTAGCCTATTAGGAAGTTAGTTCACTTCAATCAAGCCCTATTAGGAAAATGGTTATGGAGGTTTGGCCAAGAAGGAACTCATCTCTGACGGAGGGTTATTGCCACCAAATATGGAGAGGGTCAAGGGGGGTGGAATACTAAAGTTTGCAGAAGGGCCCACAGGTGTGGTCTTTGGTGTGGTATTAACGACGGTTGGGAGAAGTTCTCCAAACATTTGGCCCTCGTGGTGGGTGGATTGGGGATACCTCACTTAAAATGCTTTGTCCTCAATTATGTGTGTGCTCAAATGACAAGGAAGCTTGCATTTCTGATGTATTGTGTCATCAGGAGGGTGGGAATAATAGATTTTGGAATTTGAGATTTTATAAGAATTTTCATGAGAGGAAATTAGAAGCTGCCTTCTCTTTCCAGGATTTCATTCAATCTCGGATTCCGAGAGGCCTTGGGTGTGATAGTCCCCATTGGTGTCTTAATGGGAATGGTAAGTTTGATATTCGGTCCTTTTATAATAAGATCAGGGGTACCTCTCTCTCTCTAGCTTCCCTTGGAAGGGGATTTGGAAAGTCAACGTTCCTAAAAGGGTGGCTTTCTTCATGTGGACTGTAGCTCATGGTTGGATACTTACCTTGGATAATTTGATGCTCCAGGGTCTCCTTTTGGCGAATAGGTGCTATATATGCTGTTGTAATGAGAAATTTGTGGAACATCTTCTCCTACATTGTCATGTAGCTCATTCTTTGTGGGTGCAAATGTTACAAGTTTTTAAGATCCAATGGGTCATGCCAGGTTCAGTGGAGAGTTTGGTGTTTTGTTGGAGTAATTGGTTGGAGAAATTTTCTTCGGATGTACGGAATATGGTTCCTGGCTGTTTGATGTGGGTTGTTTGGATGGAAAGAAATCAGCGGTCTTTTGAGGCTAAAGAGAAATCGCTTGTTCAATTACAATTTCTATGCTAGAGTACTCTTTTTGATTGGGCTAGGTGCTGGGGTTCTTCAAATTGTTCTTCTACTTTGGAGTTTCTTACTTCCCTTAGAATTGCCCCTTAAGTTGCTTTTCATATCTTTGTTGTTTTTTGTTGCTGTTTCTTGTGTTCACCATCATAAACACCTTGTATTTGCTGTTTTCACTTTTTCTTCATGATTAATATGATTCTTATAAAAAAAAAAAAAAAAGTGCAGGACTTTTACGCATATGTATAGGGTCTCTTTTACTGCAGTTGACACTGCTGATTAGTGTGCAGATTCAGTCTATGTGCGCACCACTCCAAATAATTTAATAAGCTGGTGAACATTTAATAGACTATACATGGCCCTCAGACGCAGAGAAGATATCATTGAACATTCCTTTTGAAGTAAAATGACTCAAAGGAAAAAAAGAAACAAGGGGGGAGGGGGCGACTTAAAGGCTTGTGCCCTTTCGGTAAGGAGGTTTCAAAACACTTTTTCAACTACAAATTTATTAGACTCCACTTTTTTGTAGGTACAGCTTTTTCAAACAACCCTGTTAAAAGGCTGAAAAATAAGCTGTACCAAACGGGCAAAAAGGATATCCCCATGAACTTGAAGAGTCATACAGTGTACCTCTCTGTGAATTTTGGACTTCTTGCCAGTAACAACTCATCAAAGGACACTGGCGGGGGAACTACCTGTGTATCTTTTTCCAACCAGGGTTTGCTTTTATATTCTCACTATCTTATATTTGTTCCGTAGGACAACTTTTACAGTTCTTTCCAAAGGCATAGTACTGCATGCACAGGTAAATGTTTGGTATCCATTGGGGTACGCCATATAAAGTTATTGAGCTGTTAGATTCTTGGCGGAGCAAGTTCAGTAGACATCGAAATAAAGATTTCTAGAGGTTTGCGCTGCATTGTTTGTTTTGGTGCTTATGGCGGGAGCAGAATGCTAAATGCTTTGAGGATTGTGAACGGTCTATCCTTGATATAAAGTCTTTCTTCTTCAGTACTCTCCTTGATTGGAGTTTATTTTTACCATCTTGTTCTTGTTTGTCCCTCCCTGATCTTATTGATCATTGTAATCTGGGTTCTTGATTTTTGCCACTATAGTACATTTCCAGTGTATTTGGTTGGCTTTTTATTCTTAATAAATTTTTTTTTACGTTATTTATAAAAAAAAAAAGTCTCCCACAAGTGACAGGAAATTTAAATGCAACCCAGCAATAACACAAGTAGTAGGCTGTTGCCATTGTAGACCAGTCCATCATGGCATGATGTAGAAAGTAATAGGGACAGTAAAAGGTGGATAACAAGATTACACATCAAAATTACGTCTACGTTCTCTAGAAGCAAACAGCTAATATAGGTTCCACTCTTATTGCAAAGATTTCTGTAAAAAGAGTATAGTGTTACCTAGAATGAAAGCACCGTGTAGATCTGCGCTTAGAAGACACTGAGCCAACTGATTTTTCCTGTAAGATCAAAACAAAATTATAAACCTGTATACTGAATGATAATAAGCACATAAAAGAAAGAAAACAAATGCAAAAAAAAAATATAATAATAATGAAGGATAAGAAACTGCATGATTGCAAGATCAGCATAGAAGGACAATATTCCTACCCGACAGTTTTAAGCAGTTGCATCATGTAGCCTTTCCACATTTCATGCATAGGCCTAAAAACATCAAACCTGTTATCCAAACACATCCAATAATAATTAGAACATACTGTTGTTGAGAAAATTTAAAGGCAGAATCAACTTTGAAATGCATAAAAACAATTATTCTTCGGATTACATCATATACAGAAGTAAACTTTAATTTGTATCTGTATTCTCTCATCATCTAATCATTAAAGAGTAAGTCAATTGTTATTTTCCTAATTTCTTCCTCCAAATTGTTGGACAAACTACAGCTGAAAACTCAAAACAATTGGCAAGCATCAAACTAGCCAAGAGTGGAACAGGGGAAACAGATCCCTCATGTAAAACCTCTCATAAAACACCAACCCTCTGAAGAGTAAAACCAGTTCAACCAGCAGGATGGGATTATTTCTTGAAATTATTGCTTACATAGGTTTGACCCAACTACTTATAGGATAAACCAATAAAGTCATGGTACTAGTTCAAACAACTACTGCAATGCAAATTACAAGCTTGCAACCCAACTGTCTGAGTGAGCAGTTTTGGCTCGACATTAGATAGAGATAGATGATCAACTTGATACAGCCTTCCCCAGATTCCCAGTCCAGCTTAGTATGCTTTCCAAAAAATGAGGCTATGTCGTTTTGAGAAGGTTAGCCTAAATACTTAGTTGTTCATGAAATAAAGTAGCCATCAGATATACAGTGAGAATAATAATATCTAGATTGCAAGCATAGAAGAAGAAAAGGTCCACAAGGTCACAACCATGAACAAAGAAGAGAAGCATTAAATTAACTTAGAAGAAGGAGAAAAATCATTAAGTCACAACCATGAACAAATCGGAGAAGTATTAAACTCACTTATGAAGCTCTTGGGGCAAATCAAATGATCCACATTTTTTATGCTGTTTCATGGACATGTGCTTTTTAGAACGCTTCGAATGCATCCGCAAAGCCCTGATATGAGAACCAGTAGATACGCCACGTCCTTGTACATAATTATCAAGAAGGACGAAATGGTCAATATGTATTTTTCTGGACTTCTGCATGTACTTCTGAGCCATATCACCATTCTGAAGAAGCTCGTGTAAAATCTTATCGACCATGTCTCCTTTTCTGCTAGAAAGCTGCACAATGAGCCAAGGAGCTGAGAACATATCATCTCTTAATTCTGTAAAGTCAACTCACTAATTGAAGCAGCTCCAATGATCAAAGGCTCACGGTTCAGAAAGAAAAGATGTACCTTAATATTGGATGCCAGCAGATTCTCATGTACAGCTTGAGAGAGCTGCAAATATGCTGGAGCATTTTCTTCAGGATCTGCATAAAACAAAAACAAAAACAAAAAAACAAAAAATTTGACTTCCATCTAATCAATTAGAATATATATAAGCACAAGGATATAAGTACACATTATATTCCTTTTTTAAAATAAATTTTACTTAAAAAACTAAAACAAGTATATGCATGCCTAAAGCAATACCTTGTGAATTGTGACACACAGTACATATAGAACCACGTTACATTCCTTTTTTTAATACAGTTCATAAATCTAAAACTATATGCAATTTTGCATGCCTAGAGCAGTACCTTGTTAAGCAGGGTGACTCCAGAAAGAACAAATGCATTCCTTTATAACAGAACTACAAAGTTTGGTTCTAGAACAACTAACTAGACAAAAACCAAAAAAGTGTATGGTATTAAAAAAAAAAAAAAAAAAATGGGAGCCAATCTGGACACCTGAGTAGCCAAACTATTTATAACGGTAGTCTGTTGGACATTGGACATACAAAAATGAAGAATTTGAGACTGTTCTGAGACAGCCTTACAAGATGATATTTATTTCTTACTGAAATTTTTTTTCCCCTACTAAAAGGGAGATCCTCAAAACCAAAGTTAGGCATACAAGAATTTTTGTTTTTAATTAAAAAAAAACCTTTCTTGTGTTGAGCATCAAATGAGGGAGTGACCGCTGCATCAGTTTTATCTGCTAAAGAAGTTGCCCTATGAGGTTCTTTTCCATCTCCTTCTTTTATACTCTTTTTGTTCTTTTGTTGTAGCAGATCAGCCTCGACAAAGGCGAACCTCCGCTTCAATGCCTCCAAAGCATGTTTTCTTGGATCTTGAATAGCTGTTTCAGTAGCCATGGAAACTAGAATAGTTCACAGCCTTCCTCCTCACGATATGAAGAAAAAGGAACCACCTAAAAGGATGTGGAAAATGAGCTTGTTCAGAAACTTAAAATTAAAGATTTGGAAATTAAAAAATTTCAAGATTTGAACAATTTAGTTATGGGTCTCTCTCTCGTAAGAAAGCTACCATCTCAATCTATAGACACAATCACACATGTCAATAACAATCTTCTTCTATCATCAATGGCTCAAGTCAATGGTTCAAATTACTCTCGAAGCCAGAGCCAATCTAGAGCTAAGCATGACCTGATAGCTCCTTGTGTTTAGAATTTACCGGTTTATGGTGAAAGAACATCATCACTAAAGCTATTATAATTTTAAACACAGAAAATACTTCAAACTTCAAAGTCAGATGAGAATCATTGCATTATCACTGAAATTTTGATCAAACACCTTCACGCATAATCAAATCAAGTCTAAGAGAGAGAGAGAGAGAGAGAGAGAAACTCACATAGTCACATAGACAAACACTTAAGAGAGACACTCATGGAAACTCTTGGCAACTTTGGATTATGCCTAAGCCACATTGCAAAATTGGGTTATGGTTTTTGAGGTGAAATTGCTAGAGAAGACGTTTGAACTGTGACTATTGAATTCTTCAGCAAATTTTAATTTTAATTTTTTTATATTTTTTATAAATCAAATCCTAAAAGTAACCACTTTTTGTAAGAATTATAGACAATTGGTCATTAACATTAAATTAGCCAATAGCCTTCTAAATCTCAAACACATACGCAAAGTCTAACAATGGCGAAATCAACAAGGTCCCCAACTTACAACTAATATATATATATATATATATATATAAAAGTTCGGTGAATTTTATTGGTACCCAGTAAAGAATTTGGTCTAAAAACCACGAAAATCAACGAATTTTAGAGCATTATCACACGAGAGGTTTAACTTTATGCCGAAGCAACAAAGTATTGATTGAAGCAGATGAGGAGAATCCCAAAAAAAAAAAAGATTCACAGCAACTACATGAAATTTAATTTTCTTACCAAATAGAAGATCTAGGCGGAAAAACCCGAAAAGAAATCTGCACCCAATGATATCAGTGATGGTGGTGGTTGGATTGGTTCATGAGTTGTGGCTCTCTCAGTGATGGGTTTTGCAAACCACGCACAGTTTCATTTTGCAAACCATGTCTTTCAAAAAATCACTGACAATCCCAAAGCCGATTGACTTTGCTAACAAGAACAGAAACAACGCTAGGCTTTCTCCTTAAGACTGGGCCTGTTTACATTGAGTTATGGCTGGACGTTTGGGCTTTCAAGGTTTTTTTTTTTTTTTTTTTTTTGGTTAAGCCTGCGTTTTTTTTGTTTTTGTTATAGATGTAATAGGAATTGTTTTGTGTTTTTTTGTGGGTGGGTCTTACTAATAAGACTTGTTTGGCCATTTTGGCATCTTCTTGGTTGGGCTGGGTTTGTACTTTTGTTATGGCTGTATTTAATTTTTTTTCATTAATTTTAATCTTATGTTTATATATATATATATATATATATATATATATATATATATATATATATATATATATGTTTTAGTTATTGGTAATATAAGCCCCGTTTGGATTAGGCTTATTGCGCATCTGCATTTTGAGTTTCACATTTTTTTTTTTTTCAGTCGCAGTTGTTGATTTTTCTCCCATGTACAGTGCACATAAGTGGTTCCCGTGTACTGTTCATGGGACCCACAAATTTCACTTTTTAGCCATTTTTTCATTAAAAATGGGTCACACGACACTATTCACACATTTAAAAATTATTTTGCTAAACTGTTTTTAGTTTTCAGTTTTTAGCAAAATAAGTTGTATCCAAACAGACTCATAATGAATAAATCTTTATTTATATAGGTTTAAATGTCTAAAAACTTGTTATTGTTCAGTGAAACTACAACAATATTTTTTTATATAAATCAAGTTATGTTTCTCATTTGCTCTACACTTGAAAGTTATTTTTTATTTTAGTTTTTATAAATATATTGTTTGATTAGAAATGTCTACTAGAAAATATGCATCTGGATATGAAAAACTTAAAAAAAGAAAAAAAAAAAAAACTAATTGAGTCTCAAAAAAGATCAATGGATAAATTTGTTATTAGTAATAAACAAAATATAACACAAAATTTAGATGAAAATATCACAAATGAGCAAGAAATTCACCAAAAATAGATTTTAAATGAAATATATTATAATATAAAAATATTAATTTAATTAATACATAAGTATAAAAAGTGTCTCATTTTAGTTCTCACCTTAGGCCCCAAAATGTCTAGGGTCGGCTGGCCCTGATAATATGTGTCTTGAATTTATAGATACATAAGTATAAGTGTTATGGTAAGCATAAGAAGAAAGAATAAAGACATATATATGAACAATAAAAGAAGATAGATACATATATTGATATATTAGGTGTCTCGATAATAATCTTTTATAATTTGTTGTGGTATAAAGGTCGTATGGCATTGAGAAGGTCTTTTGTCCTTAATCTAATTAGTCTTACCTCGCATGGAAGAAGCATTTTAGCTTACTGATTTGTAAGAGCACTCACAGCAGTGATGCTATATAGGTATGATGGTGCAAGAAAAACACCAAGTCAATTATTCGTCCATATTGCCGTCCATAGCAATGGACAAAACGGAGAACGGAGAACGAAGGGTTGGCACACTCGTCCTTCCCTGACCGTCCTTTTTCATCCTCCATTCACTCGTCCAATTAAGGACGAGCATCCAGTAAACCTCGTCCTTCATTGATGATAGGCAAGCGAGGTTCACCAAGAATTACACTTCATCACATTTCCAACCAAGAGCCATGATTGAAGGGTCATATTGTTTGAATCTCGACACAGGTCCCGATGAGGTGACTCCTATGGCGGTTGTGGAAGTTACCCTCTGAAGCCTCCAAACTCTATGACGATTGGAGAAGTAACTGATTTCTACCACTATATAAAGACCCTTCTACGCAAAGGTAAGGGGACTTTTTTTTTTTCCTCTCTTTTGAAATTCTAGACAAAAATTAGTGAAGTCTTTGAAGTCCCTTTTTTCAACTTCAAACCACTGACTTTACCATCGGAGGATCTTAGACCGGCCTCCACCGGTCTCTCTCTCTGATTGAATTTGATTTTTCAGGACTCGGCTTTCAAGATCAACAGTATCCGGAGACTTTTCAGCCCACTGATCCTTTGGAACTTATCAGTTGGCGCCGTCTGTGGGAAAGAATTATTTCACGCTTGGACTTCACTTGTTGAATTTCGTGTTTTCTTTCTCCGACAAAGGGCTGAAATGGTTCAAACCAGATCAAGGGTTACCAGTCCGGGCCCTCAAGAGAGTAGAGACGCTTCCAGCAATCCTCATCGCGCCCAACAATCTGCACCAGCCATGCCACCCCTTTCTAGCCAACACGTCCAAGCAATGGCTGCCGCTATGGCAGATTTGACTCGCCAGAATCAAGAATTGAGGAGATAGGTTACCCTTAAAAGACGACAACATGAGGCCTATGGAGAAGACCTTGGACAGAGTCAAGAGGATGGAAGACGTGCAGAACCGGAGAGTCAATCAAGGGGTACCATTCCTGGAAGGGTACCACATTTGGAAAAGGAGATGGATCAGATGAGGAAAGTTATGGATGAGATGAGGGAGAACATGAGGAGAACTAATCCTGTAGAAGACCTGGTTCACTGAACTGACTCACCCTTCACAGCCTCTATCAATGGCCATCCCTTGCCTCCGAAATTCAAGATGCCTTCCTTGGATCCGTATGATGGAACACGAGACCCTTTTGACCATATCGCCACTTTCAAGACTACCATGCACCTTCAGGGGGTTCCTGATGAAATAATGTGTAGGGCCTTCCCCACTACCCTCAAAGGGCCCGCGCGAGTGTGGTTTAGCAAAATACCCCCCAACACAGTGACGTCCTTCGAGGAGTTAAGCAAGTTGTTCATTAATAATTTTATTGGGGGGCAGAGGCACAAACGTTCTTTGTCTAGCTTGCTGACCATAGAGCAAGGAGAGAATGAAAGTCTACGGTCATTCATCACGCGGTTCAACAGGGACGCCTTGGCAGTGGACGAGGTGGATGATAAGCTCCTCCTCGCAGCATTCCATAATGGGGTTCACTCTGATTTGTTTATCCACAAGTTATACGAACAGGCGCCTCAAACCATGGCTGAACTAGTCCATTCAGCCCAGAACTTTATGAATGCAGAGGACGCTATCATAGCCAAGAAGAGGAAAAAACTTGAGAGAGTGGAAGCCAACCCAATGCGTCAGTCGGAACAAGGTCCTCGTCCTAAGAAGGGTCGAACAGAAGATAGGAAAGACCGAGAGAAGAAGTTAGGCCCTTCGACGCGGAATCAACAGTACACCCCGTTGAATGTGCCACTTGAGCAAGTCCTTATGCACATCAAGAACGAGCCTTCTTTGAAGTGGCCGGAGAAGATGAAGGGAGATCCCAACAAGCGCAACCGAAGTAAGTATTGTCGCTTCCATAGAGACCACGGGCATAACACGGACGAGTGTTTTGACTTGAAACAGCAGATTGAGAATCTTATCAGGCAAGGGAAGCTGAGAAATTTCCTTGGACGGGACCATAAGGACGAAAAATTGAAAGGGAAGGTCGAGGAATCGTCACGACCACCGCTCGGAGAAATAAGAGTCATTATAGGGGGAAGTGCAGCTGGACAATCGTCCAAAAGGAAGAAAGCGTACCTGAAGGAAGTGCAGAGCGTCCAACTATCTGGACGGTCACCAAGGGCAAGGTCCATGGACGAGCATGCGATTACCTTCACGGACGAGGAAGCTGAGAGAATCCACCATCCTCACGATGACGCTATTGTTATCGCCATGCTTATTGCTGATTACACAACCAGAAGAGTATTGGTAGACAACGGAAGTTCGACGGACATCCTGTACTACCCTGCCTTTCAGCAAATGAGGGTTGGACGGAACCAACTTCGTCCAGTACACTCGCCTTTGGTAGGTTTCGGAGGAATGAAGGTACAGCCTGTAGGTACTGTAACATTGCCAGTAGTGGTAGGGGCATGCCCACAACAGTTGACTACCGATGTGAATTTCCTAGTAGTAGATTGCTCATCCTCTTACAATGCCATAATCGGAAGGCCAACCCTAAACAGGTGGAAGGCAGTTACGTCCACCTACCACTTGTCAATCAAGTTCCCGACAGAACATGGAGTGGGGTAAGTACAGGGAGATCAATTGGCAGCAAGAGAATATTATTTGGCCATGTTGGCTACAGACGAGCAAATTCAAACAATGAATATTGAAGAAAAGAAAGTTGTGGTAGAAACTATTGAAGTGTTGGAAGATATTCCCCTAGATGAAAACAACCCTGAGAGGTATACTAGGGTAGGAGCAGACCTTGACGAGAAGGTTAAGAAGGACCTCATTTATTTTTTAAAGAAAAACAGAGATGTGTTCGCTTGGAGTCACGAAAACATGCCCGGTATAGATCCTGGTGTCATTACCCACCGTCTAAGTATCTGCCCTTCCTCAAAGCCAGTGCGACAAAAGAAGAGGGTGTTTGCCCCTGGGAGAGATAACGCCATCGAAGAGGAAGTTCAGAAGTTAATTGTGGCGAAGTTCATTCGAGAAGTATACTATCCTGATTGGTTAGCCAATGTCGTAATGGTCAAGAAGGCAAATGGCAAAGGGAGGATGTGCGTTGATTTCACTGATCTAAACAAGGCTTGCCCCAAGGACAGTTACCCGTTGCCGCGCATTGATCAGTTGGTAGATTCTACTGCCGGTCACAAGTTGCTCAGTTTTCTGGATGCTTTCTCCGGTTATAATCAAATTAGGATGGATGAGGCTGACCAAGAGAAGACGTCATTTATCACCAGTCAGGGACTATTTTGTTATGAAGTGATGCCTTTCGGTTTGAAAAATGCTGGAGCAACATACCAACGACTAGTCAACCACATGTTTCGTCCACAAATCGGGTGGAATATGGAAGTCTACATAGATGATATGTTGGTGAAAACTCAAGACGAGGAAAGGCATTTGGACGACCTGCAGGAAACATTTGACACACTAAGGCAGTATCATATGAAGTTGAACCCTAACAAATGTGCTTTTGGGGTATCATCAGGGAAATTCCTTGGATTTATGGTCTCCTACAGAGGAATCGAAGCAAACCCTGATAGAATTCAAGCAATATTGGATATGAAGCCTCCGAGCAATGTTAAAGAAGTCCAGTCCCTCACCGGACGAGTTGCCACCCTCAACAGGTTTGTTTCTAAGGCTACTGACAAATGTTTGCCATTTTTTAAGGTTCTTAAAAAAGCATTTGAATGGACCGACGAGTGTCAGAAAGCTTTCGAAGATTTGAAGATATATCTTACCAAAGCCCCATTATTGAGCCCGTCCGTGCAAGGAGAAGAGTTGTACTTATATTTGGCAGTCACCCCACACGCAGTGAGTTCAGCACTAGTGAGAGAAGAGGGCAAGGTACAAAGACCTATGTACTATACCAGCAAAGCATTAAGGGGAGCAGAAGGACGATACAAGTTAATTGAGAAATTGGCTTTTGCATTGATAATAGCCTCCAGAAAACTAAGACATTATTTTCAGGCTCACATCATTAACGTCATGACAGATCACCCACTCAAGAAGGCAATGAACAAACTAGAGGCTGCGGGACGTTTGATCCAATGGGCCGTCGAGCTCAGTGAGTTTGACATAAAGTATCAACCAAGGCATGCCATAAAAGCTCAAGCTCTGGCAGATTTCATTGCAGAGTTTACCTTAAATTGTGACAAGGTGGATGAGAAGGAAAATGTTAAATGGGTCGTCTATGTGGACGATTCATCTACACAGTACGCAGGAGGAGTAGGTGTGGTTTTACAATCTCCAGAGGGGGATAAACTAAAACACAAAATTCGTTTGCAGTACCAGACAACTAATAATGAAGCTGAGTATGAAGCTCTTCTCAAGGGGATGGAATTGGCCAAGTCCGTAGAAGCAGAGTCGCTCCTCGTCCTGGGAGATTCTCAGTTAATCATAGGCCAAGTGAATGGCATGTTTGAAGCCAAAGAAGAGCGAATGAGGAAGTATCTAAACAGAGTGATGCGCCTTATAAAGAAGTTTGAGGAAGTTAACTTCGTTCAAATCCCAAGGGAGGAGAACATGGAAGCTGATGCCTTGGCGAAAGAAGCCTCAACGAGTGAAGCCGTAGATGAACTTGATGAAATTCAGTATATGCCAAGTATAGACATCCCAGAAGTACATCAGGTGGAGGATAGAGCAAATTGGATGACTCCAATTGCGTCGTACCTAAAAGACGGACGACTCCCAGAAGAGAAGGACGAAGCAAGAAAGCTAAGGGTAAGGGCGGCCAGGTACATTCTTATGAACGAGATTCTTTACAAAAGAGGTTTTTCCCAGCCTTATCTCAGGTGTTTGGCCCCGGACGAAGCAAACTACATAATAAGGGAAATTCATGAAGGAGCGTGTGGCAATCACTCAGGAGCCAGGTCGCTCGTCCACAAAATCGTCTGTGCAGGATATTATTGGCCAAGCATGCAAGCTGACGCTAAGGCCTACGTCAAGATCTGCGACCAATGCCAAAGATTTAGCAACGTCCCCAGGCAGCCATCGGAGTACTTGACTCCAATGACGGCACCCTGGCCTTTTGCACAGTGGGGGCTAGACATTCTGGGTCCTTTTCCACTAGGTGTAAGGCAAATGAAGTTTCTCGTCGTTGGAATTGATTATTTTACCAACTAGGTAGAAGCAGAACCCTTAGCTAACATCACACAACAAAATGTCAAAAACTTCACATGGAAGAACATTGTGTGCAGGTTTGGGGTGCCCAGGGTACTGATATCTGACAATGGACGACAATTTGACAATGCATTATTCAAAAATTTTTGCCTACACTTTGGAATTCAAAATCATTACTCCTCGCCAGCCCACCCACAAGCTAATGGACAGGCTGAAGTTGCAAACCGATCCTTGTTAAAGATAATCAAGACTCGGCTTGAGGGGGCAAAGGGAGTATGGCCAGATGAGCTACCAGGTGTTCTGTGGGCATATAGGACCACAGCGAGAACCCCCACAGGGGAGACTCCTTTTAAACTAGCCTATGGAACTGAAGCAGTCATACCTGCGGAAGTGCACATGGCCAGTCACAGGGTGGCAACCTATCAGGATGAAGCTAATGAGGAGCAACTCCGTGTGAACCTCGATTTAATAGACGAGGTAAGGACGGACGCTGAACAAAGAATGGCGAGGTATAAAAACCTGATGGCTAGGCAATATGACGCAATGGTAAAGTCAAGGCGATTCAACATAGGGGACCTCGTCCTGAAAAGGGTTTCCTTAGCAACAAAGAACCCAGCTCATGGGAAGTTGGGACCTAATTGGGAAGGCCCCTACAGAGTCATAAACTTCAAAAGACAGGGATCCTATTACTTGGAAGCTCTTGATGGAAGGAAGCTGGAGTATCCTTGGAATGTGGAGCACTTGAGGAGATACTATCAGTAAATGGCCAGCCTAGGGGAGCATGACTCTGGACGAACCCAGGGATTACATAAAAACTTGTTTATTTATATGTTTTCAGTGTGGTTTTGTTATGTTAAGCGTATGGACGAAATTATGGTTTGGTTTGTATTTGTTCTAATAAAGGCATTAGCCTCTAAAGTGCATGCCTCGTCTATGAACAATATCTTTGTTATAAACTATGTTTGTGGAATGTACATAATGTTGTGTAAATTTATGTTTTCCATCGATTTTTGTTCATATTGACTCCTGAAAAAAGCTTAAAAGCTCAAGACGAGAAAATTCTCTAGACGCGGAGATGTAATCTCAAGCTTTCCTAGAAAGCGAAATCAAGGCACAATCGTCCAAATCGAAGGACGGGGTAAAGCTAATGCCTAAAGAGCAAGTTGCAAAGTCCAAGACATTCTCGTCCATAGGATGGGCAAGGTAAAACATGATACCTAATCATACCATGGACGAGAAAGTGCATAGACGAGTGCATGTTAAGCCATGGACAAAGAAATGAATGGCTATATTTCAATCTTGTTAAGACCTTTATTAAAACAATCCAGTCCATGGACGAGTAAAATATAAGGCCTTGACTTCATAAGCATAAAGATCAACCAAGTCCATGGACGAGCAATGCTGTACCATTTCTCAACAGGTCCTTGGACGAGTAATGTTGATTATTACCATTTCGCAGACGAATTACATTGCAAATTCCAATGAAAATGGTAAACAAATATATGTAAAATATGGACGAAGTCAAAAGGAGGGAGAAAAAGATAAAGCTCGTCCATACATGTACGAAACGAAAGTGACATTCATTAAGCCAAGGGTGGATATCCTACATCCAAAAACCCTTGCTAAATAAACTGAAATAATTGTTTAAAACCTCGTCCTAAAACCTTGGACGGAGTAAATGTACTGAAATTACATAAAGAGGTCACAAAACGAACCAAACAAAAATACAATAAAAAATCTTAAGTAGAGGGAGCGACATTGGGGGCGTCTTGAGGCTGAGTCGTGGCATCGTCCTCTATATTGGCGTCCTCAGAGTCAAGACCAAGGAGAGAGCTAGTGGTGGCAGGGTTCAAATTGAGCATGATGGAGCTGAAGTCCACATCAGGAAACTTCTCAGTAGTGTCCATCCTGAAGTCTTCAAACCCTGCTGCATAGTTGGTGTCCATAGCATCTGTATATTGCTTAGATGCTTTAAACTCAACCACTGCATCTTCCTTCGCTTTAGAGAGGAGAGTCCCATATTCATCATTCTTTTTCTTCAAGACCTCAAGACGAGCGTCCTTCTCCACAGCACTGGTCTTCAGCTCCTCAACCAAAGTCTTCAACTCCTTCACCTCGTCCGTGGTTTTGACAGCCACTTCAGCCCATTGCTTCGCTTCGGCCTTCAACTCTTGAATCCTCGTTTCCAACTGAATCCTCGTCTTGTCTAACCCTGTGGCCTGCCTAGACGCCGCTATAAACTTTGACATGCCCTACAAAAAAGGGGGAAAACACAACCACAAATAAAAGTTAAAAAAAGAGAGACGAAGAAGGAAAATGAAGATATTTGGTCAAGACGAGGTATGAGTGTTACCTTGAAGAGGTCGTGAACACCAGAGTGTTCAAATTCCTTAAGGGACATATCATAGCAGACGTTTATATCTTCGTCGGTCACAGCCTTCTTGAAACGTTCCCAAGCCAGGTCCTCATTTTCAATAATATTTGAAGGGACCATTTTAGAAGGCTGAGACGGGGTTGACACAGTCTTGGACGGAGTAGACTTGGACGGAGTGGTCTGGGACGGAGTGCTCTCAGTTGGAATGGACGAGTCCACGTCAAATATATGTACAGGCTGCTGGGACGAAGGAAGGGTAGGCTTAACTACCTGGGACGAGCTGGACTTGGCCTTTTTGCCTCTTCGACTGGGGAGATTTCCCAAGTCCAAGCCCTTTGACAGTGTCTTCCTTTTTTCCCCAGTCGCAGGACGAGCTTGAGTTTCAATCTCAGGACAGTCCCCCTCAGCAGCCACCTCTTTTCCCTTGTTCCCTTTCATTGTTGCCATTCCTTAAAAAAAAGGGAGAAGAAAAGAAGGGTAAAAATACTTGAGTTGAAACGAAGTAAACAATGTGCAAGGACGCTTAGAACTTAGGACTTACTTCTTCTTACTGTGACTTCGTGTGCAATTGCTACGTCAGATGGGTTAGGGCCCAAACTCCATTTGGCAAGTCGTCTAAGCGAGACCAAAGAATGGAAGTCCCTATCCGCGTGTAGACGAGCCCTGTGGACGTGGTCACGGTGGAATTTGCTCAAAGACGGTCGTTTAACAGCTGAAACAAAACAAGTTAAAATTTTTTTTTAATTAATTAATCATTAATGCTAAAAAAGGAAAAAGGAAAATCAAAAGAAAAAGGGGAGCAACTTACCCTCAGGACGAAGGTTTCCTAGGTCCCCGGTATAACGACCAAACGTGTCCCGGCCAACGTCTACAGGGTTTCCAGCCCAGAAGCCTGAGACGAAGAAGAATTCCGTCTTCCATCTTCTGTCAAACGAGGCTAGGGACTTGATCAATCTACAATCTCTACCCCTGGCTGTGAATTGATGAAAGCCAGGGGATTTATGTATCTCTGAAGGTTTGTAACAATAGAGGAACTCGTCCACAGTGAGAGGACGGTCCTTTCCAAATACTTCACCCCACAAAATTTGCATTGAGATGATTAATCTCCATGCATTTGGGTTGAATTGGCATATCCCTAAACCTAACTTAATTAACAACTCTCTAGTAAAGGCATTTAAAAGAAACCTTAAACCTCCTAAAAGATAAGCCTCATAGACGCCTACCCCAAAGTGAGGGTTGCAACACCATTCTCCTCGGACGGGCAACCTAGGGTTAAACTCGTCTGGAATTTGGTACCACTTCCTAAGATTTTTTAATCTTTGCTCGTCCGTCCTAGAAGGGATATCTATGGCACAACTGTAAACAGTTACCTCCTCCTCGTCCAAAGGACCAGAAGAAGGGGCAGTGGACGAGGTACCAGCTTGAGACCCTGAGGCCTTCCTAAGCTGCTCCTGTACAACCTCTATAGGAAGTCCAGGGACGCCAGAAACATACTCCTCATCCGTGGTGTTCCCCCCACTACTATCACTACTGCTACTAGAACTGTTGTAGCTACTCTCATCATTGTACTCGTCTATGGCCTTATCTACACTATCGCTAGACGAGGAAAGTACAACATCAGCCATCTTAACAGAAAAACTAAGGACGAGAGGAAGAAGAATACCTGGATCTAGGACGAATAAAAGCTATGGACGCGAGAAGCTTCTAGACGAAGATCTAGGACGAGGAAGGACAAGGAAAGAAATTTCGAAAATGAAGGGGGGTAACGGAGGTATTCCACTATTTATAGGGAATAAACCTCAGCATCTGAAGCGACAAGACCAATCAGGCGCTAACACGTGGTCTTCGTCTCGAAAAAATAAATCGCTAAAATGAACCATCAATTAGATTATGACACGTGGCATCTTTGATTGTTAGAAAATCTCGTCCATCCAGAGGAATAAATTACTATATTTTCTTGGACGACACATGGACAAGGGGGCAACTGATGGTGCAAGAAAAACACCAAGTCAATTATTCGTCCATATTGCCGTCCATAGCAATGGACAAAAAGGAGAACGGAGAACAAAGGGTTGGCACACTCGTCCTTCCCTGACTGTCCTTTTTCATCCTCCATTCACTCATCCAATTAAGGACGAGCATCCAGTGAACCCCGTCCAATGAAGGACGAGCATCCAGTAAACCTCGTCCTTCATTGATGATAGGCAAGCGAGGTTCACCAAGAATTACACTTCATCACATTTCCAACCAAGAGCCATGATTGAAGGGTCATATTGTTTGAATCTCGACACAGGTCCCGATGAGGTGACTCCTATGGCGGTTGTGGAAGTTACCCTCTGAAGCCTCCAAACTCTATGACGATTGGAGAAGTAACTAATTTCTATCACTATATAAAGACCCTTATACGCAAAGGTAAGGGGACTTTTTTTTTCCTCTCTTTTGAAATTCTAGACAAAAATTAGTGAAGTCTTTGAAGTCCCTTTTTTCAACTTCAAACCACTGACTTTACCATCGGAGGATCTTAGACCGGCCTCCACCGGTCTCTCTCTCTGATTGAATTTGATTTTTTAAGACTCGGCTTTCAAGATCAACAGTATCCGGAGACTTTTCAGCCCACTGATCCTTTGGAACTTATCAAGGTATAATGGTATTTTTTTATCTCTCAATCACAAAAAACCATCATGCAGCAGTGGAGCTAATTTAAAAGATTTAGCTTCTCAGTTACAGTGCACATCTATCTTTATATTACACTTCTCTCTCTTCTCTCATTAAATAAACATTTCCTATTCTCTCTTTCTTTCTCCGACTTCTCTTCTTTCTTCCTCAATTTTTTTTTCTCTCTAGCTTGCCGGCTAGCTCCTCATCTCCCTCATCCCTTAGCTCGCCGGCCAACTCCCTCATCGCCGATCTATTCCACCGACCCAGCTCGCCGACCCACCCCAAGCCCCATCGCCCAATCTGTGCCTCTCTCTCTCAAAGTCTCCGACCCAAGCCTCCACCGGACTCAACGTCACCGACCCAAGTCAACCCAAGCCCCAAGCCGTCGATCCACGCCTCCGACCCACACCTCCGCCCAGTCCTCCATCCCAACACCCACCTAATGCCGATTAGACCCATTCGCCTCAACCGCAAGCCACTGCTGCTGCCCATATCTCTATTCTCTTTGCTGTGATTAAGTTTTTTTTTTGTTAATGTATTTTCATATGGGTTTGGTGGTTGTGGTGGTGGTGGTTGATTTTGGCTATGCTGGTGGTGGTGAATAATTTTGGCTTTAGGAGTGGGTTTTGTGTTTTTTGGCTTTGGCAGTAGCTTGTTCCTTGGTTTTGTTTTTGTTTTTTTTTTTTTCTATGTTGTGTTGTGGTTGTCAAAGTAGAGTGGTGGTTGTGGCCAGTGGTGGTGGTGGTGGTGGTGGTGGGTGTGGTTGTGGTTGTGGCTGTGGCTGATGGTAAAGGTGGTTGTGGTTGGTGTTGAAGATGTTTTTGTGGGTAGTGGGATATATTATTTTATTGTAGGGGATATATTATTTTATTGTGATGTTTATCTATACTACTATTTAAGAGGTTGCACCTGTTTGGACCGGATTTTTTTGTGTTCCAAAATTCCCCTACAACCTACGTTTAAGTAAGGGAAAAACTTAAGGATAACAAAGTAAAAATATATCTTTAACTCTCACCCAAAACATTTCCTAAAAAATAGGATCACTCTTCCACTAACCCACTTATTCAAAGCAACTATACGTTTGTTATTTTTTTTTTTTTTTGTCCTTTTAAAAAAAAGTTATCTTCAAATCAATTTTTTTTTTTTTTTAAACATCCTCAAGTTTATCCAAAAAAAAAAAAAAACTAAATAGATATATATTACAATTTATTTAAACTATTTTCTTAACTTCTTTTTAAAAATTAAAAACAAAAAACCTAATTGAAAAAAAAAAAAAAAAAAAACCACTTTCTATCAAAAAAGTTAGCTACCCTATTATTAAGGTTTATCCTTTAATTTTTTTTTTTAAACCCATGTCTAACTTCCCCTAAGTTGGTTTTTTTTTTTTTTACATTCACGTTTCCTTACTCATACTCCCTCCACGTTTTTTTTTTTTTTCAAATCAATTCTTCTCTATTTATTATTTTTTATAACAATTCTTCTTCTTTTTCTTTTTTTTTTTTAATTATAAAAGTTCTTCTTTATTTTTCATACAATATATACTACTATTTAAGGGGCTGCACATGTTTGGACCGGATTTTTTTGTGTTCCAAAATACCCCTACAGCCTACGTTTAAGTAAGGGAAAAACTTAAGGATAACAAAATAAAAATATATCTTTAACTCTCACCTAAAACATTTCCTACAAAATAGGATCACTCTCCCACTAACCCACTTCTTCAAAACAACTATACGTTTGTTATTTTTTTTTTTTTCCTATTAAAAAAAAGTTATCTTCAAATCAATTTTTTTTTTTTTTTAAACATCCTCAAGTTTATCCAAAAAAAAAAAACTAAATAGATATTGTGGGGTCAGAGAATCTAGTAACCCCGGCCCACTTCGTATCAAGCCCAAGGCCCATGCCGAGAATAAAGAAACGTCCGAGGACGACCATGTTCTCGGCCAACCGAGACCATGGGAGGAGGAAGTAAGGGCCTACCAAAAGCAGCCTTCCCGAGCATCTAAAGAGAAGGAACAAGTACAACGTGTCAGCCGTGGAGGCATGGTGGAGGAGCAAGCCTAAGATGAACTGTCACCTCCACATTAAATGCCCACAATTAACGTTCTGGCCGATTTAATGAGAAAATGACCCCTGAACAGTGCAGCCTTATCTGCCGCAGTCCACATAAAGAATGGGAAGGCGGCTGATGGGACAAGCACTCAAGTAGTGACCTGCTTGATCAACGAATGTAGGGCTAAGATCAACTTAAAGGGGGTATATAATGTAAGGAATCCCTCTTAAAAGAGGGAGGGAAAAACAGAATGGGATCAGAAGTATAGAACATGGCAGCAACCTGTAACAACCAAAAACCTTTGTAACCAACCTCTGAAAGAATAACAAGAACCTCAAGCTCCCAAGAGGAGTGCCAAGGAGAATCACTGCACATTTGAATCCACGTCTATGCTATTCAATCCACATGCAACCATGCATGGCTGTTGCATCCTTCACTAGGGCCTAGTTCTTGAACCCGCTCTCTACAAATTCATTGTATTGGGCTAGCTGGACTTGAGTCCACTCACTCAACAGTAGAAGTGCTTAAACCTAGTCCCTACATTGGTATCGTCTGTGGGGAAAACTTGTGTGTTAGTAAGGGCAGCGATCAAGCATGGTAGGATCAGGCCCTCATCAAGCAGGTTCCCATCAGCCTGAACCGGTCAAGTCCCAGCACCAGGGTAACTTCGCCAACCCTGAGCGTGATCGAAATGAAGAGAATGAAAGATTTCGAAAGGGAAGTGTGCACACCACTCAAACCAGCAGAAGCTACTCGCATGGGGACAGTCATGTGCCCTAGAGACAAAACAACAACCGGGCCATACAACCAAAAGAGGTTAGGAGCCGCGTGACCCAGGGGCAGAACGATGAGCAGGCTATGCAGCGAGAGATAGACGATCTAAAGAGGAGGCTGTGCCATGCACAACGAAGGCGACCTCAACCAAGCCCCGACTTGCCCTCTGACAATGAAAGCGACGATGACTATAGGTAAAGATCAAGAACTCCTCCAAGCGAGACCTTCTCTCATGAAGAGGAGCACTACCAGAAGCGCAAGCGTAAAAGCCCATCCCCTAGGGACTTGGGATACGATGCCATGAGCAGGGCACTGGACCAATTGTCCAAATCGCCCTTCATACACCATATAGAAGGGGCTACACTTCCTTGGCGGTTCCAGCAGCCAACCTTCTCCATTTATAAAGGCAAGACAGACCCTGTGGAGTATGTGAGCCAGTTCAACCAGAGGATGACTGTTCATTCTAAGAATGAGGCGTTGATGTGTAAGCTTTTCCCTTCTAGTTTGGGTCCAATGGCGATGAGGTGGTTCAATGGCTTGAGGACGAATTCCATAAATTCGTACAAACAGCTGACCCAAGCCTTTGGCTCCCGCTTCGTTACAAACAGCATAGCCCCTCAGCCCTTGAGCGTGCTACTGTCTCTATCTATGCAGGATGGAGAGACTTTAAAGGCCTACTCAGGCCAATATTGGGAGGTGTACAATGAAGTGCAGGGCAATTTTGACGATGTCGCCATCAGCACCTTCAAAAATGGTCTCCCAACTAGACATGGCCTAAGAAAGTCCCTGACAAGCAAGCCTGCCACCAGTGTGTACCAACTGATGGATCGGATCGACAAGTATAAATGAGTGGAGGAGGACCAGCTGCAGGACAGAGGAAAGGAGAAGGCTATCCCTCAAGAGATGAGGGATTTCAGGTCGGACCCATACAACAACACCCGCCCAAGGAGGGACCTCGTGAGGCCATCTAGAGCAGCCGCCACATAGACTGTCCATGCCGTATTCCGAGAGCCAATACACAGGGTGTTGGAGAAAATCGAGAATTTACCATACTTTAGGTGGCCGAATAAGATGGTGGGGGAATCCACGAAGCGCAATCAGAACCTTTATTGCCAATACCATAGGGACCACGGACATACCATAGAGAACTGTAAGAATCTCCGGAGCTATCTGGACCAGCTGGTCCGAGAAGAAAAGCTGAAGCACCTTCTGCATCACCCCAGTGACCTTCAAGGCCGGACCTATCAGGAACCCCAGAGAGATAACGCCCTAAGGGCGCCCGCTGGGACGATCAATGTAATATTGGCCGCACCAGGAAGAACAGGCACACGCCCTTCACAAGTGTTATCTGTAGCCTAGCTGCCTGCCGAGGAGTCCCAGCCAGAGCCGAAAAGGGCCAGAAGGAATTTCCACCCGACTTTGAGTTTCTCGAGGGAAGACAAGATCGGGACCACCCAGCCCCATGATGATGTTCTGGTGATCACTCTCAGAATCGGGGACTACGATGTGAAAAGAGTGATGGTGGATGGTGGCAGTGCGGCCAAGGTCATGTACCCAGACCTCTATAAGGGGCTGGGGTTGAAGCCGGAGGACTTAACGCCCTATAGCTCTCCCTTGATGAGCTTCGATGGGAAGCTTGTTATCCCAAAGGGCATGATCAGGCTACCCATCCAGACTGGCCCAGAAGTGGTGGAGGTGAACTTTATAGTAATGGACACCTACTCCCCCTACACAGCTATCGTAGGGAGGCCCTGGTTCCACACCTTGGGGGGTGTTGCCTCCTCCCTACACCAGAAGGTGAAATTCCCATTAGGGGATCAGGTCCTTGAGATCCGCTGTTGCCAGCCCACAGCGAGGAAATACATGGTGGCCGCCATATCACATCGGCTCAACGCACAGTCCTTGGCCACGGCTGAAGAGAGCTTATAGCAATCAAAGACACTGGCGGCGCCTCTTGATGCAGCCGCCGAGGAAACAAAATGTGAGGATCTGGAGAAAGTGGTAATTGGCAACGACACGGAGAAGTACTTTCAGGTCGGGGCTCGATTGCCTCCCAAGGAGCAGGAGGAGCTAATTGAGTTTCTCAAAAGCAATATTGACGTGTTTGTATGGGATGCCTGTGATGCCCTAGGGATTGATCCGTCCTTTATCTGTCACCATCTCAATGTCAATCCGTCCATAATTCCCAAGAAACAGCCACCCCGACGCCTATCGAGAGAGCACGCTGATGTGATTAGGGAAGAGGTGAATAAGTTTAAGCGCGCAGGGGTTATCAAAGAGGTCTTTTACCCTGAATGGTTGGCCAACACTGTGGTGGTCAAGAAGAAAAGCAAAAAGTGGAGGGTCTGTGTGGACTTCACCGACCTGAATAGGGCATGTCCAAAAGACTCGTTCCCCATGCCTCGGATAGACCAGCTGGTGGATGCAACCACGGGCCATCCTCAGATGAGCTTCCTAGACGCCTTTCAAGGCTATCATTAAATAGCACTAGCCTTGGAAGATCAGGAGAAGACAACCTTTGTGACGCCTGTCGGAAACTACCACTACAAGGTAATGTCGTTCGGTTTGAATAACGCAGGGTCCACCTATCAAAGGATGATGACAAGAATGTTCGAGCCGATGCTGGGCAAGAGCATCGAGGTCTACATTGATGATATGGTGGTAAAGAGTAAAGTGGTGTCCGAACATTCAGGAGACCTCGGCCGCACCTTTGACGTCTTGAGGAAGCACAAGCTGCGCCTAAATGCTTCCAAGTGCTCGTTTGGCGTGAGATCTGGCAAGTTTTTAGGATACATGATTACCCACAGGGGAATCGAGGTTGATCCTGACCAAATCAAGGCTATTCATAATCTAAAGCCTCCGCAAAACCCCAAGGAGGTCCAAAAGCTTACTGGAATGATCGCGGCCCTGAATCGATTCATTTCTAGGTCGGCTGACAGGTGCAGGCCATTTTATCTCCTGATCAACAAGTGGAAGTGATTTAAGTGGTCCAAGGATTGTGTCGTGGCCTTTCAGCAACTCAAGGAGTACCTATCCCGGCCACCTATCACGTCCAATCCTGAGGCCGACAAGGTCCTATACGCATACATTGCTGTGGTGCTTCACGCTGTGAGCTTGGTTCTGATTCGGGATGACAATAGCGTTCAAAAACCAGTCTATTACGTTAGTAAGTGACTACACGAAGCTGAGGTCAAGTACCTACCTTTAGAGAAAGCCATACTAGCTGTGGTCCACACTACACGAAAGCTCCCACACTATTTCCAGGCCTATACAGTGGTTGTCCTGACCCGATTACCCTTGAAGTCTGTACTCCGGACCACTGATTACATAGGTAGGATCGCCAAATGGAACACAATTCTAGGGGCTTTTGACGTCAAATACATGCCTCTGACGTCCGTAAAGGGCCAGATCCTGGTTGATTTGGTGGCCGAGTTCGCTGAACCACCAATAGAGATGCCACTCGAGAAGATAAGCATGGACGAAAAATTAGTTGGGGCAGTCGCCACCTCGGGGCCACCATGTTGGAGGGTATACGTTGATGGCGCAGTAAATCAAAGGGGGTCTGGAGTAGGGCTAGTCTTAATATCTCCTGAGGAGTCTATCAAAGAAAAATCCTTGAGGCTAGGGTTCTCGGCCACAAACAATGAAGCCGAGTATGAAGCGCTGTTACAAGGAATGGTCATGGTGCAGAAAATGGAAGAAAAAGCAGTAGAGATGTTCTCGGATTCAAGATTGGTGGTAGGCCAGGTAAAGGGAGAACTGGAAGCCAGAGATTCAAGGATGCAGGAGTACCTAAGTTAGGTCAAGCGCTTGCAGTCAGATTTCGATCTTTTCAGCTTGTCACATGTCTCCAGGAGTGGAAACATCCATGCCGATTCATTGGCCACACTTGCCACCTCCTCGGCAGGGGATTTGCCTCGGATCATTCTTGTGGAGCATCTGGAAAGAGCAAAATGAGGTGGCGGAGGGTGCGATCCACGTCCTCGGTAGGGGATTTGCCTCGGATCATTCTTGTGGAGCATCTGGAAAGAGCAAATGAGGTGGCAGAGGGTGCGATCCACGTCCATCAAGTCGGGATGGGTCCCAGCTGGATGGATCCCATGGTGAGGTTCCTCAAAGATGACGTCCTGCCCGAGGATAAGTCAGAGGTTGAAAAAATATGAAGGAATACTTCTCGGTTCTGGCTATCTGAGGACCACAAGTTGTATAGGCGCTCCTACTTTGGACCATACCTACTGTGTATTCACCCCGAGCCATCAGAGGTATTGCTCGAAGAGTTGCACGAGGATATCTGTGGGAGCCACACAGGAGGAAGATCCCTGTCTCACCGAGCCGTCACACAAGGATACTGGTGGCCGGGGATGCAGAAGGAGGTCTTGGAGTATGTTAAGAAGTGTGACCAATGCCAAAGATTCGTCCCAAATATTCATTAGCCTAGAGTGGTTCTCAACCCCTTATCCAGCCCATGGCCGTTTGCCCAGTAGAGCTTGGATATTGTAGGCCTTTTCCCCAAGGCACCAAGGAATAAGAGATATCTGTTGGTTGCCATAGATTACTTTACTAAATGGGTCGAAGCTGAGTCGTTGGCTAACATCAGAGATGTGGACGCTAAGAAATTCCTTTGGAGAAACATCGTCACGCGATTCGAGGTCCTTCATACCCTCATTTCGGATAACGGACTCCAATTCGATAACAAGGCCTTCTGGAGGTACTGTTACGAACTTGGGATCATAAATAGATACTCAACTTTAGCTTATCCTCAGGGAAATGGACAGGCCGAGGCTGTCAACAAGGTCATCGTCAATGGGCTTAAGAAGAGACTGGATGACGGCAAGGGAAGATGGGTAGAAGAGCTGCCACACATTCTTTGGACGTATCGGACCACGCCACGGCGGTCAACGGGGGAGACACCTTTTGCCATGACTTACGGGGTCGAGACTGTTATCCCTCTAGAGACAAACTTCCCAACGCTAAGGATGAGCTCTTTCACTCCAGGCAGTAATGATGAACTGTTGGGGAGGAGCCTTAATCTGGTTGATGAACGAAGGGAAAAGGGCAATGATCCAGCTGGCCTATTATCACCAGAAGCTCAAGTAGGGATATGATGCTAATGTGAAGCTAAGACCACTAGCACCGGGGGACCTAGTATTGAGGAAAGTTATGGGGGCTGCCAAGAACCCTTCCAAGGGAAAGCTGGGGCCCAACTGGAAGGGGCCATATCGAATTACCTCGGTAGCGAGGATAGGTGCATACTACTTAGAAGACCTAGATGAAAAACCTGTATCTCATCCGTGGAATGTAAATAACTTACGGAGGTATTATTATTAATGAAAGCATCCATTTTCTTGTGATTTGAATTTCAGGTTTATTATGATTACCTATATTATATTTCGGCGGCCACCTAAAGTACTAGACTGAACCACTTCCAGGAAAACCTGGGTACTAGACTGAACCAAAGTTTTACATGATCCTTGGACTCAAACCTATGAGGAAACTAACCACTTCAAAACAAACCTGAGTACTAGACTGAACCAAGGTCTTGCATGGTACACGGACTCAAACCTATGGGGAAACTAGCTACTTACAGGGGAATGTAAGTGTTAGACAGAACCAAGGTCTTGTATGATCCTCGGACTCAAACCTGTGGGGAAACTAGTCACTTATAGAAGAACCTAAGGGTTAGACGGAACTAAGGTCTTGCATGGTCCTTGGACTCAGACCTCTGGCGAAACTGGCTACCTTCGACAAAGGCGAAAATAAACACAAGCCCATGGGCATCACTTAAGGCATTCCGAAGCACATTGAACTTAACCCCCTAGCATGGTCAACGACTAACGATTTTCTTAAGGTGCGGTGTGCTTAGCATGTTTTACCATTTATAGTAGCCAATTCATGAGATATAAAACCAATGTTGTATAGTTATTCCCTTAGTATTCAATTCAGCAAGAATAGGTCGTGGTGTCAAGGTGGTTCAATTATCGACCAAGGTCTAAGTGAAAACTATCACTATGGCCTTTACATTTTTTGACTGCCAATTCAGAATGAAAAGTCTGCTGAGCTTCTGAGATTGTGAAGCTAATAATTAAAGCCCAGGTTATATCAGTGGTAAAACTCATCACAATAACAATTAACACATAAAGTAAAAAAGAGGTTATTCACACATTCAATTTAAAAGTAGTAGTACAGTGCTTTAAAAAAAAAAGAAAAAAAAGAAAGAGAAACAACAACAACAA
Organism: Quercus ilex subsp. ballota; assembly: GCA_032727855.1. Lineage (NCBI taxonomy): Eukaryota > Viridiplantae > Streptophyta > Magnoliopsida > Fagales > Fagaceae > Quercus > Quercus ilex. The sequence continues at coordinate 27,049,525 of CM064914.1, read as the reverse complement.
AAGTAGAAAACAGAAGGCAAAAGCTAGTTAAGACAGCCTATTTCTTCGACTTGAGCTTTATCTCCCCCTTGGGAGGCTGTCCAGAGGTGTCCTCGGGGTCCTAAGAGTTTTGACCTAAGGGAACAGCCTGCAGAGGCACCACCATGCGAGCTGTCTCCTTGCCTGGAAGGGCAACTTAGGGAAGGTCCCCCTCAGCAAGAAGAGCCTGGGAGTCAATAAGAAGGATTTGAGGACCAACAGGGGGCTTCACCACATCTGGGGGCGTTTCCAGGTTACTGGTTTCCCCTTCCTCTGGCACCCTCTGATGCTCAGCCTCCTAGACAGGCCTATCAGTAGAGGTGGGATCCTTGGCAGCATCAGCCTGGTCCTCATCTACCGCTTCGGGGACAGTGTCGGCTACAGAAGTGACAGAGGCAGCCTCTCGAATAGCGAAAGGGTAATACACTCTCTCGGCCCTCCTAAGCTCAGACGAGGCCTCGACCCCCGCTTGGTTGAAGGCCTCATTCCAAGTCTTGGAGTAGTAGCGCCTGCATACCTCAGGGACTCGAGCCTTGAGGGCAGCCTCAGTCTTAGCCACTCCTTCAGCAAAGGCCTCCTCATCCGCTTGCTCTTTAAAGCTCTCGGCCTCTATCCTCGCAGACTCAGCCTCTGCTTTGGCTCTCAAAGCCTCATCCCTGGCGTGCTCGGCAACACCTTTGGCCCCTACTGCCTCGGCCAACCTCTGCTTTAAGTCAGCGATGTGCTCCTTAGTAATTTGCAGTTGGCCCTTAGCGTCTTGAAGGCGCCTCGTCTGGTCGACGGCTTGCTTTTGAGCACTAGCTAAGCCTGACACCGCGCTATCTCTGGCCTTCGTCACCTCCTTTAGAGCCTCCCTCGCCTTCTTGAGGTTATCCTCGGATTTGTTAAGGACCCGCGTGGCATCTAGGCGGTTGTCACGTTCTTGCTCCAGGGCCTTGCTCTGTTTATTGGCCTCCCCTTCTAGCCTGTAAGTGGCCTGGACAGCCTACAAATTAAAACAAACAAACGATAAGTTTGGGAACCGAAGGGTAAAATCAACAAACTCTTAAGCGGCAGATGGCTTACCATGCCTAAATACCTCTTCATGCTAAGGATGACCTCCTGCCTCCTTAGGTCCCCCAATTGAGCCATATCGACAGGGAGTAGCAGGGACCTCTCAAGCGCATCAGCCACATTTGCGCCTTCACCCCCTCTGAAGTCCCTGAGGGAGGCATTATCCATCAAAGGCTCCCCATGGAGTATTGGGGCAGGGAGCTATGCCTGGGCCTCGGACTGCACAGCCACCTCTCTTCCTTGGCCCTGGTGCCCAGTTTTCTGCTACTTAAGAGGGCAACGAGCCTCAGCCTCCTCGGGGGAAGAGCGAGTCCTTTCAGCTCCCATAGGCCCTTTGCCCTTAGGGTCCTTCTTACGCTTGAGATCAGCAGGCTCGGGCCTTAGTGGCAAGCTCGGCTAAGGTGGAGAAGGAGGAAGCTTAGACTGGGCAGAAGACGACCTAGTCTGAACAAACTGAGACTTGGACGGCGCAAGAGGAAGCTTGGATTGGGACTTTCCCGCCTCATCCCTCCCCGGCTGACCCTCAAGCAAGTCGAGCAGGCTGGTCTGGGGTTGCCTCTTAAAGCCGATCTCGACCTGGGGAGAAGTCCTTGCAGAGAGGAGGTCCGCCTCGATCAGATTAGGATCGCCCAAGTCACCAGAGGGATCCTCGACCAGGTGGACTTGGTCCAAAGCGTTAAATTCGTTCTCGGAGGGACCCAAATCAGCAACTTCTTCCTCTTCTCCTAACTTTTCTTCCTCGGCCTCCGCAGCGTGGGCAGAGGTAAAAGGGCCTATTGATGAAGTACCTTCCAAAGCAAGAGACCCTTCAAGAAACAAAAACCCTTACTCCACTACAGTTATGCTACGAAGCCGAGGATCTTTAGCTTTAATCACGTGCTTCGGAGCTGGAAACGACTTCTGGAGCGGCTTGTACCCGAGGATCTTGTAGGCGGCTCTAACTTGGTTGTCAGCCTCGTTCACAAAGATCTTCGCCCTGAGGACCTTTTCCAAGTCCTCCTTGTTGACCAGGTTAAAATGACGTTCAAAGGCGTGCGGATCTGCAGAAAAGAAAACATGTTCCCGTCAGTAACCAAACAAAGCAGACCTACAACCCAAAAGACTAGACCCTCTCCTACTCAAAGTACCCCACCTGGTGTCCCCTCCTCTATCGGACAATGGAGGCCATCGTGCCACTCCCCGGACACGATGAGAAAGTCTTTGTTCAACCCCTTACTGGACTCAAGAAGGCACTGGATAAGCCGGACCTTATCGTCTCTAGTCTTCATGTAATAAGACTTACCCTTCAGTTTTTGGAGGTTGTAGCACCAGTTTACATCATGATGGGTTAACCTCAACCCCATCTGCTCATTCAAGGCATCTACACAACTCAGGATTCTGAACACGTTGGTGGCGCACTGTGTGGGGGCCAACCTAAAGTACCTAAGGTAACCCTTCGTTACTGGCCCCATGGGGATTCTCATACTGCCCTCAAGGAAGGCGATTATGGGAATCACAACTTCACCCTCCTCCCTTCGAATGTACCATTCCCTTTCCGCACAGTACCTCAAGCCCACATTACTGGGTATCCTATAATCGGCGATGAATTTCTCCATCGCCTCTTCAGACTCAACTAGATTCTTAAATCTACCCATCCCTAACAACGACTAAGAGACTCAAGAAAGAGCGAAGGAAAGAAAGGACTCAGAGAGGAAGTTTGAGCTAGAGAGAGAGAATAAGACTTACAGAAATGAGGGAAAGCTCCTCGAATAGGTTTTTTGTTCTGAAAAAGGCGTGAGTGTAGTTGGAGATTTGACCGAATTCAATGAAAGTGCGCAAGCACTCTTCAGTGCAAAAGTAAGGAGGCTGATCGGACCAAACAGGTATTTATACCCCCAATTAAAGATAACCGTGCAAGTTTCCCCGCCCATAAAGCTAGGAAAAGCCCAGCCGTTGGATTGACATCACGCCGTTGAACGTGGGAAGCACAGTGCCGCTAGAATTAAATGAGGGCGCGCTCCGTATACCAAAGCGCCAGGAACGTGCCTTGGATAGGCGAAAAGACTGGCACTGACGGAGGATAAGACGTGACAAGCCATCACGACGGCCCAAGGATGACAAAATCCTCCTCTCCGCCCGAAGACCCGGACTGCAGGATTTTGAGGGGCTATTGTGGGGTCAGAGAATCTAGTAACCCCGGCCCACTTCGTATCAAGCCCAAGGCCCATGCCGAGGATGAAGAAACGTCCGAGGACGGAGTGTGAAAGTCCAAATTGCCCAGGAGCCTTGCTGAGGACGACCATGTCCTCGGCCAACCGAGACCATGGGAGGAGGAAGTAAGGGCCCACCAAAAGCAGCCTTCCCAAGCATCTAAAGAGAAGGAACAAGTACAACGTGTCAGTCGTGCAGGCATGGTAGAGGAGCAAGCCTAAGATGAACTGTCACCTCCATATTAAATGTCCACAACTAACGTTCTGGCCGCATTAATGAGAAAATGACCCCTGAACAGTGCAGCCTAGGCTGCCGCAGTCTATAAAAAGAATGGGAAGGCGGTTGATGGGACAAGCACTCAAGTAGTGACTTGCTTGATCGACGAATGTAGGGCTAAGATCAACTTAAAGGGGGTATATAATGTAAGGAATCTCTCTTAAAAGAGGGAGGGAAAAACAGAATGGGATCAAAAGTATAGAACATGGCAGCAACCTGTAACAATGAAAAACCTTTATAACCAACCTCTGAAGAATAACAAGAACCTCAAGCTCCCAAGAGGAGTGCCAAGGAGTATCACTGCACATTTGAATCCACGTCTATGCTATTCAATCCACATGCAACCATGCCTGGCCGTTGCATCCTTCACTAGGGCCTAGTTCTTGAACCTGCTCTTTACAAATTCATTGTATTGGGCTAGCTGGGCTTGAGTCCACTCACTCAACGGTAGAAGTGCTCAAACCCAGTCCCTACAGATATATATTACAATTTATTTAAACTATTTTCTTAACTTCTTTTTAAAAATTAAAAACAAAAAACCTAATTGGAAAAAAAAAAAAAAAAAAAACCCCACTTTCTATCAAAAAAGTTATCTACCCTGTTATTAAGGTTTATCCTTTAATTTTTTTTAAACCCATGTCTAACTTCCCCTAAGTTGGTTTTTTTTTTTTTTTACATTCACGTTTCCCTTACTCATACTCCCTTCACGTTTTTTTTTTTCCAAATCAATTCTTTTCTATTTATTATTTTTTATAACTATAGGGTCTCGGTTTTTGGTGCCCAAGCCCAAAGGAGGTGGGTCAAGGGCCCATCGTACCCTGAACAATGAATTTGTAGAGAGTGGATCGAAAGTCTAGGCGCTGGCCGGCGTTCACGAGGCGTGAACCCCATTCTCTTTTATTGAAGAAATACTTAGAACATCTTTACAATTGGGGAATGCTCTTCGGCCCATGGCCGAGGAGGCTTTCTTCTCTTTTTCTTCCCTTTTCTCGCCCCTTCCTCCTTTTTCAGGAGGGATTCCCTTACATTATATACTCTTTACCTAACCAATTCTAGCCCTACACTTGTTAAGCGATCTGGACAATACTCAGGTGCTTGTCCCATCAGCCGCCTTCTCAGTCTCTTTGAGAGTCGCGACAACCAAGGCGACGCTGGTGCGGGGTCCTTTCCTCATTAATGCGGCCAGGGCGGTAGTCAGGTATATTTAATGTGGAGGTGACTGCTTGTCATGAGCTTGTCCCTCAAGTTCTCGGACGTCCGATGATGGGGTCATCCTCGGATTTAGGGTGCCTTCTCGGCTCGGGCCTTCGGCCCAGGAACGAAGTGGGCTGGGCCGTAGGATTCTTTGGCCCCACAATAACAATTCTTCTTCTTTTTCTTTTTCTTTTTTTTTTTTAATTTTAAAAGTTCTTCTTTATTTTTCATACAATAAAACTATCACTATAACTTTTCATCCATATCCCTTAAATTTAGACACTACTATTCTCCTGTTGGTTTTTAAATTGCTAACCGTATCACCACAATTTGGTTAGATAATTTTTCGAAATGAAAAATCTCACGTAAAACACTATCTACAAAATAGGACCACACTCCCGGTACACTCATGTTGATTTTCAAACTCAAATTGCTTCTTTTTCAATTCTCCAATTCTCTCAATTTTGTTAATCTTCTTTTCACCATTATCATAATTTTTTCTATTTGCTCTACTCAAATTTGTTCTTGCTCAACGGTATGTGTATGTCAATATACTTTGGTCTTTTCTATTTTGATTTTCTAATTCATGAACAACTTCTTATTTTCTAGAAACAAATCAAATATTTGTGTAAAATAGCCCTTATATTTCAGCCTCACCATTAATTTCTTTCACATATTTCTTCAAGGAATGTGCATTGGGGTGCCTATCTTTAAGATTTTGGTATTTAAACTTCAAAAAACATGCAATGGAGTGTTTATCTTCAAGATTTTGGTATAACTTCAAGGAACTTGCACTAGAGTGTTGATCTTCAAGATTTTCGTGTGTTCTGTCCTCCATCTCCAATGAACTATTTGGACTTTGGACTTGAAGTGTAGTCAACAACAAAAATGTAAATATCTTTTATGACCTCTATTTAGAATGCCTCATGTGTACTGAATTCTCTCTATTACGTTTGTTTTTATGAGTTGTCATTTTGTATTTGCTTTCCTATATTTGGTTTTCTTATTTTGTTATCATTATTCTTTCCATATGATCATTTTCTTATCTTAAAAAAAAAAAAAAACTTTCACGTCACGTTTTCTTATATTCCTATTGTTTTGTTCAAATATAACTTCTTATATTCACCTTTTGAAGTCATATAACTCATATTAGCATGAAAACGTTTTGATTTCTATGGAAAACGTGAATATAAAATATGAGTTCTATTTGATTTCTATTTGGACTAAAATTTTTAAATATGAGTTCATATTTTTAAACGTGAATTTTCTTATATTTCTAAAAGTGAATTTTTTATTTGAACTCATATTTCTAAACGTGAATATTTCAAAGAAATAATATGAGTTCTATTTGAACTCAAATTACTTTTTGATATTTTTTTTTCTAACAAAATATTTAGTTGAACGCAAACTTAGAGTTTAGAAAGAAAAAAAAAACCTTATTCTTTTATGTAATTTAGAGTTTGAAAGAAAATAGGACCACACTTTTCTTTTTTTAATCTTTTCTTTTATTTGGTCAATTTGATAATTGTTTAATATTTTCTCTAATTAATGACTCTTTTTTAAAGAGTGGGAATGATATATATTTTTGTCTACGTTTTTTTTTTTTTTTTGGTGGTTATTGGGTTTGATTAATTATTTTAGTGTATGTGTTTTAAGTGGTGCTTTGTCTTCCTCTTATTTTTGTTTGTTGTTTTTCTTACATTTAAGCCTTACTCTCTATTTTTTTGTATTTTTTTAGGGTGATATATCAACAATTTTGTTAGATTGCATGGCAGGCACATTGGATGAATTCAGAGGAGTGAAGTAGTAGTCAATCTATCAAGTAGTTGTTAATGAACATTTTTTGTAAATATCCTACTATATGAAATTTAATATTGTCCTTTTTTTAATGTGAAAAGTTTGTGTCTTAGCATAATGATAAAGAAAAAAAAAAATCTTTTAACTCCCACGAAAATACTGCCTACAAAATATGACCACACTTTTCTTTTTTAATCTTTTCTTTTATTTGGTTAGTTTGATAATTGTTTAATATTTTCTCTAATTAATGACTCTTTTTTAAAGAGTGGGAATGATATATAATTTTGTCTATGTTTTTTTTTTTTTTTTTTTTTTTTTTTTTTTTTTTTTTTTTTTTTTTTCTGGTTATTGGGTTTGATTAATTATTTTAGTGTATGTGTTTTAAGTGGTGCTTTGTATTCCTCCTATTATTTTTGTTTGTTGTTTTTCTTACATTTAAGCCTTACTCTCTAATTTTTTTTTTTTGGGTATTTTTTTAGGGTGATATATCAACAATTTTGTTAGATTGCATGGTAGGCACATTGGATGAATTCAGGAGAGCGAAGTGGTAGTCAATCTATCAAGTAGTTGTTAATGAACATTTTTTGTAAATATCCTACTATATGAAATTTAATATTGTCCTTTTCTTAATGTGAAAAGTTTGTGTCTTAGCATAATGATAAAGAAAAAAAAAATCTTTTAACTCCCACGAAAATACTGCGTACAAAATAGGACCATACTTTTCTTTTTTAATCTTTTCTTTTATCAGTTTGATAATTGTTTAATATTTTCTCTAATTAATGACTCTTTTTTAAAGAGTGGGAATGATTTATATTTTTGTCTATGTTTTTTTTTTTTGGGTGGATATTGAGTTTGATTAATTATTTTAGTGTATGTGTTTTAAGTGCTGCTTTGTCTTCCTCCTATTATTTTTGTTTGTTGTTTTTCTTACATTTAAGTCTTACTCTATATATATATATATATATTTTTTTTTTTTTGGTATTTTTTTAGGGTGATATATCAACAATTTTGTTAGATTGCATGGTAGGCACATTGGATGAATTCAGGGGAGCGAAGTGGTAGTCAATCTATCAAGTAGTTGTTAATAAACATTTTTTGTAAATATCCTACTATATGAAATTTAATATTGTCCTTTTTTTAATGTGAAAAGTTTGTGTCTTAGCATAATAATAAAGAAAAAAAAAATCTTTTAACTCCCACGAAAATACTACGTACAAAATAGGACCACACTTTTCTTTTTTAATCTTTTCTGTTATCAGTTTGATAATTGTTTAATATTTTCTCTAATTAATGACTCTTTTTTAAAGAGTGGGAATGATATATATTTTTGTCTATGTTTTTTTTTTTGGGTGGTTATTGAGTTTGATTAATTATTTTAGTGTATGTGTTTTAAGTGCTGCTTTGTCTTCCTCCTATTATTTTTGTTTGTTGTTTTTCTTACATTTAAGTCTTACTCTCTTTTTTATTTTGTATTTTTTTAGGGTGATATATCAACAATTTTGTTAGATTACATGACAGGCACATTGGATGAATTCAAGGGAGCAAAGTGGTAGTCAATCTATCAAGTAGTTGTTAATGAACATTTTTTGTAAATATCCTACCATATGAAATTTAATATTGTCCTTTTTTTTAATGTGAAAAGTTTGTGTCTTAGCATAATGATAAATAATAACTAGTCGCTGAGCACGCGCTCACGCACGTGCTCAGAGGCTCTTCAATTTTTTTGGTAAAAGTTAATAATTTGCATTCATTATAATCTAGAACATTTATTATAATTTAGAATTACTACATTTTTCAATCACAAAAAAAAAAAAAAAAAAAACCCCTAGGGGTGTGATGAGTATTATGTGTGGTGAAATAATTTTTTCATCACACCCCTAGGTTTTTTTTGTGATTGGAAAATGTAGCAATCTCAAATTATAATAAATGCTCTAAATTATAATGAATGCAAATTATTAACTTTTACCAAAAAAATTGAAGAACCTTTGAGCACGTGCTCAAAGGCTAGTATTATTTTATTGTGTTGAAAGTTAAAATAAATTCACTACTGCAGCATGTGTATAGGTAAAAAAATAGATAAATTAATTTTTTGTGTAGCTAAATAGCTAAAATTTTAGATTCACTGCTGTGAACGTTCTAATGATTTTTAAGCTTCATGGCATTCACAGCTTGACTTGGATCAGAGAAAAGCGAAAAGCGAAAAGAGAGAAATGAAATAAAAAAATAATCGTCGCCTGAGAGATTCGAACTCTCGCGGGGAAACCCCATGTACTTAGCAGGCACACGCCTTAACCACTCGGCCAAAGCGACGATGTGATGATACGGCTTATGAGCTTCTTTTTATTATTTAGTATGTAGGAATTTAGGATAGTGTTGACCCGGTCAGCTCATATAAATATGTAATTATGAACATCAATCTATGCTGCCAAGTCAAAGTGTGAGTCGTTGAAGTTGAACACCTGCTTAAACGGGTGTAAAATGCAAACTGCACATTTGTCCTTGCAACTTAAAGGTTAAAATACGTTGGTTAGCTTTGGCCCTTAAAATTTTGTTCAAAGATTTTAATTAAAATTTTTAAACCCCTATAATAGTAGCTTTTAAGCATAGAATTTTCTTATTAAAATTCAAACACATGATTATATTGGCCCATGAAACATAAGTAATATATATATTTTTTTTTATAATAACAATTAAATTCAATACAATATGCTTGAATTTAACTGGGAAACTAAATTTTATAATTAAAAAAAAAATTAATTAGGAAACTTAATGCACTTCACCTAGGATACTCTACCTTTTTACCTAAATATATAATGGTGGATTTTAGTTAGTTGGAAAATTATTGGTAATATAGTATTTTTACAACTTATTATACATTTGTTGAGGTGAAATGTAACACTTGTTGTCGTTGATGGACATTAATAGTGGTGTTAGCGGTGATGGTGAACACTATGTAAAAATGATATTGAACTCATTATTTATTATCACTTCAATATATTGTGAAATAAGTTGAGATAAAAAAAGTTGTCCATATAATTGCTCTTGGTATTATTTTTTAAACCAATTGAAAGTTATAACATGCCAAAAGATGTTCCTTTTAAATTTCTCAAAGAAGCTTAACAAATAATTTATGAAGTTTGGAAGAGAAAATCATTCAAGCAACCCAAATATGGTTCACTTCATACTTTAATTGTACCATTCCAATTTTCATCGTGTGTTCAATATCCCTAAATGAACGGGGGATAAGACAATCCTAGAAATTATATCCAAATTCTTTTTAACTTTTTAAACCTTCTTGATAATGAACAAGTTTCTACTAGTACATCTCTTCTTCTTCTTCTTCTTTTTTTTTTTTTTTTTTTTGAGAGTTTCAACCTATAATGTCCGCTCCTGATAATAGCTCTTTATCATCAGACCAAGACACCAATTAGTTTTTGGTGTAGGCGGGGATTGAACCCTAGATCTCTCATACAACCATCAGAGACTTTACCAGTTGAGCTAACTGGAACCCACTTTTTTTCTTTTTTTTTTAAATAATAATAATTGATAAGTTGTACATACATTTAATGAGTCTTAAACTAAACTTATGACTTCATCTTTCACCTAGAACTTATAAGATGAGAAGGTGCAAATTGTCCCAAATTTGAGACATCCAAGGTGGTGACACGGAATGCAATGGGCAAAAAAGTTAGATTACATCCCTCAAAGTACCCGTTATAGACTATAGGGAAGGAAATATTACTGTACTATATGATATACGCATGACTGCAATATAAGAGGAAAAAAATATAAACAAGAATTTGTAAAAAGAGAGAAGTGCCAAGAGTAAGTTAGACAAACTTTTGGATCATTTCTCTCACTTCATCAACCACAAGCCAGGCCTTATGCCCTCCTATTACTTCTGCTTTCATCTCTCCATCTTTCCATAGCTGCAATAAATTTTTACAATCCATTTGTAAGTTTTCCTTAGGATCACTCTCAGTAAAATCAAGAAAATTTTGAAAAATAAAAAACTTCGATGGACAGACACAGACCTGAATTGTTGGCATCTTCTGAGAAAAGAGAACACAAGAAATCATCATTAAAAACGTCCAGGGAAAACATGTGTGTATTATACATATTTAAGAAGACAAATTAGAGAACGCAGTATATATCATACATACAGAGATGTTTCCCCGCTTGACTAGAGTTTTAGGTACCTTGTTGACATCCACCCAATAAAATTTGGCCCTGTTATAAACAAAGAATCAGAAGAAAAAAATTTAATTAGAATTATAATAACCATCAATAACTGAAATGGATATTCAAATTTTGATACATTAGTATTGGTTAATCCATGACAAGGAGCTCCCACGTTAGATTTTGACCGACTTCCAGAAAGGAAATGAAAGATTTGTGCTTAGGCTCAAGTCTAGTGAGCTAAGCTTGATGACAAGTCTTGATTAGATTAGTCTAAATTAATAAAAGAAGGAACAGAGCGAAAACTTCAATCTTTTCTTTTTAAATTATTTTTTATATATATTTTTCGGTTGGCTAAAACTTCTGAACTAGTAACCATTCTCAACATATCCTTCAACTCAGTGACTCAAGCACGAGTTAGTCACTGATGTCCAGATTTTGGACAAAACAGTAACGGCACATGTTTAATATTCATAGTCTAAAAGCAAAAGAATTGTAAAGAAAGAAGCTTTCAAGTCTTAATGTCACAAGAGCATACTCATCACCAGAATCGATGAATCAGCATGAAAATTCATACTCATTGATGTCAACACACCAAATGTTTAGTTTGTCCTTTTATGTATGCATATGTTATTTGAAAGAGATAAGAAAACATTTAACACCTTAAAGTCTTAAATATTGGTAGATGTCAAATTGGAATATCTGACTCAATTCTAGCCAACAATACCAATGTAAGCAAACCAGGGAGGAAATAAGAGAGAAGAGACCATATGTGAACTGACGGAAGCTTATTTGGTGCTCTAAAGATATTCCTAAATACACATTCTTAAGCTGGCTGGGATAGACTAAGAACCAGAGAGAGATTTGCTAAATGGGGCTATCAAAGAGACATGCTTTGCAGTTTCTGCAGAGGCAGAGTTGAAACTAGAGATTATTTGTTTCTTTGAATACAATTCTCCAAAAGAATATGGAAGGATGTTCTAGAGGTGTACAAATCACAGGCAAACTGGAGATTGGGAGGAAGAACTCAGTTGGGAAATTCAATAGCTGAAAGGCAAGAGTTTTTAGAAGACGATATGCAGATTAGCTTGGGCTGCAGTGATAAACCATGCGTGGATTGATTGAAATGCAAGCGTTTATAAGTGTAAAGTTTGAATGGAGGCTGATATCTTGAAGGCTACAATCTATTTTGTAAGATATACATTGACATTTGTCAGCTGTAAAAGAATTAGAAAGTAAATCCAAGATAGAGTTCTATGCTATCTGTGGAGAACAACATTTTATGTACTAGAGTAGTAGTAGGAGATATCCTCGGTAGCCTGAATGGCAAGTATGCAGTCAGCTGCTTCTGTTTGAAATGATTTTGTAACATTTTTCTTGAATAAAAGCTCTCATTTATCAAAGAAGAAGAAAAAATTCTAGTCACCCAACTTTTTTTTATAAAAACAATTCAAATGTAAAAACAAGTGGAGGAGGGTGATTCGAAAACTGATTCTTTTCATAAAGGAGACTGGGCAACACAGCTATAAGGTTCTTAGCCCACCAGTCACTCAAACCTTGGCACTGATGAAATATGAACATTTTCACATACCACTAACTTCATGAGTGGTATGCTATATATATTGTGAGAATGTGGGAACTTTAAGAGTGGTAAAACTATATAATGTGAGAATGTGGTGCCTTGAAGTTGAAGGCTATAGTCATGTGGGGTTCAAATAATATTAAAGAAAGAACAACTCAGTTATTCAATAACGCTTGTACTGTCAAACCATGATACAGGTAACAAATGGTGAAGAAAACAACAATTGATACCTAATTTAGATATGCTTGTTTCACACGAGAGAGAGAGAGAGAGGTTACTTGGTATCAAACTCAGCAGCCAATTTCTCCAACTTAGGCTTCAAGTAGATGCATTTGCGGCACCAAGTAGCCATCCTGGCAATAACAGAAAACACTTTGTAAAATTAGAATTTTGGAAGAAAAAGAATCCAAGAACCAACCAATAAAAGCATTTTGACTGCTTTTATGTATATATATATATATATATATTTTTTTTTGTGTGTGTGGAGAAGATGCTTAATTTATAAGGAAAAAAAAAAAAAAAAAAAACTCGTTTTCCATCTTTATTATTTTATATTTTGGTCTAAACCTTGATGCAATGTCAGCCTCAAAAAAAAAAAAAAAAAAAAAAAAAAAAAGACTGTCTATCAATCCTTCCCAAAAAAAAAAAATATCAATAATATAAACTAGCTCTCCTCTTGTCCAAAAAAAAATCACTTGATCCAAATTTCGGCCAGATTCGGGCTACGTGTTTAAAACCCGACCCGGCCTGGGAATAGCCATTAACAAATTTAAACTACAAGTCGTCTGCAGTGGCTTGGTCTATGCGACAACATTCCATAACAACTATAACTTTTTATAAAAAATAAAGAGCAATTAAATTTGTTAATGATTAGTGTTTTTTTATTATTATTAGAGTTAATGATTAGTGTTTAGTAGAAGAATTTGAGTAATGTTGTTTAAGTAATTTTTATATACGTGTGGGTAAAAAAGTGTGTAGAAACGTGTGTTAGTGTGTTTAAAATGATGATAAAGTTGCTTGAAATGGCCACCAAACAAGCCCAAATTTTACCACATAAGTTTCAAAATTTAAATTTTTTCATGAATTTTGAAATGTTTGGATTTTAAACTCTGACATTTCAAAACTTGATATTACCTCATAAAGTTTAGAATTGTTTGAATTTTATATCCTAAATACTAAAACTTTAAGAGGTAAAAATTAAACAACTCAAAATTTTAGAAAATAAAATATATATACCTAAAATATAAAGATAAAATTTAAATTCGGTGGTAAATGTGTATTTTGCCATTTATCCATATGTAAAAGAAAACAACTATTAAAAATTTAAAACAAAAAACCAGGTGCGCTCCAAAACAGCATCGTTTTGCAGAAATCCACTGAGAGCAGAACACACACACCCACAGAGAGTCACAGAGAGAGAGAGAGATACCAGTCGATGATAATGGGTTCGGAGTGCTTTTGTGCTAGGAGTAGAATCTGATCAAGATGATCACTATCGTTGATGTGTTCCATCTCAACAGTTGTGGGTCTTGACAAGTCTGGCCAAAACGCATCCACTCTAATGTCTCTTCTCAAACTCTTCTTGCACTCTCTGTTTCTTCTATCAACCCAATACCCAGATGAACTTCTTTGCAAAATCAAAAATCTCCCACTGCTTATTGAATACTGCTGCTGTTGGTCTCGGTGTTGAAATTCCCTGTACAGAATTTGAGCATTCGCTGCTATTACAGACATTTTTTCTCTGTCTCTGTCTCTGTCTCTCTCCCCACTCCTTTTTGTTAAGAAGAAAAGGAATAAAGAGGGATTAAGGTGGTACTTACTAGGTTGATTTGTGATGAGAAAGCTTGAGCAAAATCATTCCTTGGTGATACTTATGGGGCTTTGAATTGAAGGTTGGAGTTAGTATTGGGGTCTAAGTCTAACTTACCAGAGTTGGGATTTTGGAGGGGTGTTTCATGGAGTAGATATTTTATTTTACAAAATACTGTTTTTTATTTATTTATTTTTTTTTTAAGGCCTTTGCTTGGTTCGAAAATAAGAGAATCGGACAACGGTTGAATAGAAAGCTTATCCGCAAGGTGAGTTGGGGATGGGAAGGCAAAACGGGAGTGGGGCCCACCAATGAAGAGCCTAAATTGAATATTCTTGTCCTGCCTGCTTTACTCACTTTTCTTTCGTTTTAATTTCATTTTTTTAGGATATTTACGTAAAGAAACCTTATAATTTTAGGGGCGTCTTTGGGTCAAACCGGCTTGGGTTTGCCCTAAACCCAAAGGAGGCCAATCATTGCCGACTGACTAATATCAAATTATCAATTGATCAGGTCAACGATTTTCACTATTAGAGTTGTCTAGCTATCGGTTGGATATCTCGACGAGGGAACAACGGGTCTGTTTGTATATTATTTATTGTTAAAAATTAAAAATTAAAAAAACTGTAACAAAATAATTTTTAAATGTGTTAATAGTGCTGTGAGATCCAATTTTAAAGAAAAATTTGCAGAAATTTGTACTTGCAGGTTTCGTGAACAATGCACGGGACCCACACAAAAAAGGCCAGCACGAGCACAAACGCAAACGCGTTTGTATCCAAACGGTCACTAAATGTGTTGAGAAATGAAAACAAACAATGAAAATTTTGACCTTTATGGTTAGATCTAGACTTTGATGGCCATATCTTGACCTTGATAGGTTAAGAGATGCCAAGTCTTGAGCTTAATTTCTGTAACTTCGGCAAATTAAAAAAAAAAAATGGAAGAAGGAAAGACCAGTTTGGTGGTAAGGAAATTTGAGAGAGAGAGAGTAACAAGGGATTTGGTTGGTTCAATTTTGACTTGTCAGGAATCAAGGGACCTAAGATGCAATCAAAACCTAGCTTTTTTTAACATTCAAGACCAACCTATGCAAATGGAGCCAACCATGGGCTGTTGAATCTGTTTAAATTGACCAAGTGGGTTGGGTTTTGCGTAAGAGTGGCAATTCGTGTTCGCGTGTATGGTTCGTGTCGTGTCAACTTATGAGTATTTGACTATAAAGGTCAACACTAACCCGACATGTTTATTAAGCGGGTCAAGATTCCTCAACCCTAACACGACCCATTTATTAAACGAGCCAGTCGTATCGACCTGTTTATCAAATTTTATCAAAATGAAAAAAAAAAAATTATGAAAAACCAAACAAATAAATATTTTTAATATAAAATTCAGAACTAACGAGTAACTGCATCACAAATAATCATTCAAAACTAAATCATATCTCAATATCACAAATAAAAATAACAATATGTCAAAGAAAATAAAGCACAACAACTAATAAGTTTATATACCTAGAGTTTGAAGGCTATATTGGTAAAATGTCATTTAATTAAACAGGTCAGATGTGTCAAACGGGTTCTATGTGTTCAATACTAACCTAACCCATGTATTAAACAGGTTAGTCGTGTCAACCCGACTATGACACGAACCGGTTAAATTTCAACCCATAACTTAATAATTTCGTGTCATGTCGTGTCGGGTTAGCAGGTCGTGTCTAATTTTACCACCCCTAGTTTTTTGCAGGCAATGGACAAGCTATATTTTATCATATCTTTAAAATTTAGATCTTTAATAAATCTCTTTCAACTAAAATAATGGAAAACCACGAAAATTTTACTGACATTTTATATGAACAAAATATCTCTCCATGTGAATTCTTTTTGACACACAAAATTTTTAAAAACTCAATAAATAAACAAAGTTTAATAATAATAAAAAGTCATACTTTAGAGATTTTTTTTTTGGCAACAAAGCAATGTTTGACCTCTTCTTAAAAAAAATGTAATGTTTGACTTCCAAATAATTTATTTATTTATTTTTATACACACAAGAGGAAGGAAATGGGGTACAATAGGTCATTTTGTACCTATATAAGGAATAAGTACATTCTACTTTAAGGGTTTATTTTTATAACATGTAAGAAGGTGATGATGGGTTCATGTGGGGACACCCCTCCACCAACTATAACTCGCCACATGGACGAGTTTTGGCACAAGTTATACCATAACTTGTGGCTCCAGACTTTTTCAATCCTTAAATTAGACCAACGTCACGTTATTGCCTCTATTAATTAGAACTCAAGACCCATCCTGTACTAATACTCTACCCATTCGGTCACTACCTTAGATGGTTACTTGTGGTTCTGATATTTTTATATAATAATTCAAAGGGATGAATTGAAACTATTTTTATTTGAATAATTTGTGTCAAAATTTTAAATTTATGTTTATGGAATATCATTTCTTATCAATTTGTATCAATTAACTCCCTAACAACCATTTAAAAAATAATAAAAAACTTCATAAAAAAAAAAGTAATTACTAACCATTCAATGGAAGCAATATTA
The DNA here is from genome assembly GCA_032727855.1 of Quercus ilex subsp. ballota. Classification (NCBI taxonomy): domain Eukaryota; kingdom Viridiplantae; phylum Streptophyta; class Magnoliopsida; order Fagales; family Fagaceae; genus Quercus; species Quercus ilex. The sequence continues at coordinate 27,032,857 of CM064914.1, read as the reverse complement.
TCCATATAGCAAGGAGGTGAGATCGACAAATATATATATATATATATATATATATATATATATATAAGCTGAGATCTCATATGGAAAAGTATAAAATTCTGACAAGTGGCGTATTCTTTATAAAGAAAATTGGAATATTCTCAAATGTCACATCAGATATAAGAACAAATTAAATAAGAGCAAATTATATATATATATATATATATATATATATATATATATATATAAACAGAGATCTTATGTGGAAAAGTATGAGGTTCTGTCGAATGGCATATTCTTTTCAAAAAGAATTTGAATATTCTCAATTGCCACACCAGAGATAAGAACAAATTAAATGTAGACTTTTTGTTTCATTGGGTTCAATATTTCAAGACTTTTATAATTAAAAGATAAATATTATTTATATCATTTGGTTCAATGTTTCAAGATTTTTCATTTCTCACACATACACACAAAACTCTTTGCATTTTAATTCAAAATTTTCACCTCTTGCACTTCTACCCTTTTATGTATACCTACCCATAGTCATTCATGCCATCCCATGTCAAATATACAGTGACAAAAAACGATGTCATTTACATTCAATCTTTTGATAACATCTACCTGGCTCTAACATTGTTGTTTCATCTAATCCTAACCTGTATAAATTGGTTACAACCAAGGAAGGGGGGCTTGCTTTTTATATTGAGTGATAATGACAATTACGATTTTGATGTTCAGGTTAATGGCCCGTTTGGATGGTGGAGAGAATGAGTCCAAATCTTCTGTACCACTTTTTGTGTACCACTCTATATTCCACCAATCACTACTTGTCATGTTTTCATTTTACTTTCATTCTAGAATAACTGAAGTTTAAAATAGAAAGCAATTATACACATGGTAAGTAGTGATTGGTGGAATATAGAGTGATACACAAAAAAGGGTATAGAAGATTTGGACTCCGAGAGAAGAAGGGAGAGTGGAGGGAAGTAAAGTAAAGTTTGCTAAAAATAGACTAATTTTGAGTTAAATCTACTCTGCTCTACTCTACTCTATTCCCTATCTCTCCCCCTCAATCCAAACAGACCATAAACGTTGTGGATTTGTGATTTTTGTAAATGATGTGATTGACTGTGGGTGTTTAGGATGTGTATTTTGTTTTATATCAACTTTTATTCTAGAATATTCCTCCAAGGTTTTTTTTAATAATTATTTCTCATTACTTCAATGAATAAATATAATGGATATGTGATAGCAATTTATAATTGTTACTTTTTATGATGAATTCATTACTAATAAAATTCTATAACAATTATGTTATAATACATATACAACATTCTCCAAAAACATTTTACATAAAATACTACAATATTATCTGTGAACTACACAGGTAACTTACTAGTTGTACTAATAAGGAACTCTCTCTTCTTTAATCTATTACTACTTGTTCTTGCTTTATTCCTATGTCTTTTTTTGTCATCTTAAAAATAATGAATTTAATTAGAAAAATAATTACTTTGCAGTAAAAATGACTTAAATTATAAACTTTTTCATTATTGGAATGGTTGTATGATAAAATTAAGAAATTGATTTGACGGGGAAAAATCTTTAAAAAAAAAAAAAACGATGGAGAAACCTTGAAAAATATTAACTGATTACGTCATTCCTTGTTTTTGAACTTGGACATGAATTTGGGTATGACTTAAGAGTCCAATTAGGGGGCGTTCATGGGTCGAGCGACGACATCGGTTTTGGAGTTAATTTGGGAATCGACTCAATCACGATGAGTTTGGAAATGCTGAACCCATTGTCAAGTACGAGTATTGGAGTTCTCATCCACCACGGCATGGGAGTTCCAAAGATTGGATTGGACAAAACCACTAGTTAGCTCGAATTTGGTGGCAGTTGCAAAGATCTCAATAGATTTGATGAAGATCTTAAGATAGATTTGCAAAGAATAGTGGCACAAGACAAAGAACGGTGGCTCATGGCGACGGGATGGGAAAGAGAACAAAATACTTTCGAACAGGTCCAATGAACATGATTTTTTAGACAAGACACTTGTCACTCGAGCTGAGATTTTCAATGATCCAGATTTGCCATCCACCAGTCTAGTGCTTAGATTGGATGACCTTCGACTCAGGCGCCTTCAAGTTGGGAGGTTTTATCAGGTTCGAGTCTAGGTTGGACAGTCCTAAGTCCAATATAATGATGACCTATGGGCTAAAGGAACATAATTTTGGTCACAGTGGAGAAGATATTTTTAATCAAATGATACTATATGCAGTATCAAAATTCAATAAGTATGAGACATGTCAACAAAAAATAATTAACCCACTAACAAATGAAAGACATGTATTAGTAAGTAGTTATTTTTACACACATGTCTCTCGTTTATTAAATTTTGATACAAATAATGTGGTATTATTTGATACAAAATACTTTTTTGGTCCTAGCGATGGGTGTAATTGAACCAACAGATCACAAGTTCAACAGTTAGCAAGGGAAGAGATCTTTTATTTGGTAATTTAATTTAATAGTTTCTTTTCCCTCTTAATTAACATGAAAGTTTTCCTTCTTATTTCCTTTCTAATTTTACTAACCAAATTACCAAGTAAATTAAAACCAGGCCGCCAAAAACATAGAACAGATTTTAATTATTTTTAGTTTGGTAAAATTTTTTGTTCGGAAAATTGATTTAAAGAAGGACTACATTTATTTCCATATATATAAAAACCACTTCTACCTTTATTTCTTTTAAATACGTTCTCTCTACAAATAAAATTGAAATGACATTTTCTCAAATGTATTCACTACAATAACTATTATTAAAGGGTTATGTTAATGGAAATTCTTAGGGCAATTGTTAATAAACCATAATAGAAATAGAAAAGTTTTGACATCACTTTCTTAGAAACTATAAAAAACTGTCAACAACATTTATTATTTTATCATTCTCTCAATAAAATATTTATAAAAATAGCTCCTTAACATTTTCCATTATTAAATTTGACATTTTCGTAGATTGTATGTTACTAAAACTTGTCCTCATCCGATTCTAGAAAAACTAATTGAAATAAACTAGTTCAATTTAGAATTAGCTAACCTTTTGGTTTAGCTTGCATTAGAACTGATCCAGTTCTATGGTATGCTATACATAATTACTTAGGAGCCTAATTATATCACAGTGTTGCTCACAAAATGAAGATCTTTTTTTTTTTTTTTCTTCGTTTTTGATAGATAAGTTAGGATTTGAACATATTTTGCCCACTCAATAATAATTGCTCATTTTTATCAAACCAAAACAATAACAAGGTTCTTTTTGGTATAAGTATTATTTAAATCTATATTTTTTTTATTCAACAACAAAAAAATTTACTAATTAAATTAACTTAAACTCGTAATCAATCGTGGTAATTGAACTAAGACAGTTAACACATTAACATTACTGAAATCAATGATTGATCCATCACTTATAAATTTAATGGTTGATCTATCACTCCCTTCCAATAAATTAAGAGGAAGGTGCATGATAGCATGAGAACATTCCATTACTAGATCAATAAAAGTAGTTTTGCCAAGTAGTTCATAATTGCTAAGGTGATAAGTTATAAATGATAAATCAGAAAGTGATATATGTGGTAGACTTAGATAAGAGCAAATAAAAACATGTCAAATAAACCGTTGTGAGAAAATATTGTAACATTATTTTTACCGTATTACCCATACTCCCCTTGTGTGTTGGTTTTAGGGAACGCCTCTCACAAGCATGTAGGTCTCAAGCAAAAGGCGCGCTGCATAAGACAGGCATATAGGATAACTTGTAAGAGGTAAGCTCCATAAGATAGGCACATGAGATAGTTTTTTCCCCACTCACCCTGCTCTTAATAAAATAAAATAAAAATAAACAATATACAATTTGGAAAGAAACATGAAAGACCCTTTTCATTTGCGTCAACATTTGAACAGCATTAAACAAAAGTTCATATTTCATGTTGGAAAATGTTAGCCATGATAACTAAATGCACTATTTGTGTTCATAGAAATTGATCAAACACCTACCAATTCAACTATTGCCATTAATTTGTCACTGGCTAAGGCCATGTAGAACTCAAGAGTAGCCACAGGCGGGAAGCAGTAAGAGCTAGTAAAAACTAGTTATTGACCGAGCCTTCACCAAACCAACCTTACCAACCTCAAATCCCACATCATAATCATCATCATCATCATCACTGTTAAACTCATCCTCACCGTACAAACTAGTCTCCAGTACCTTCTCAGCTTTGCTACATATCTGTGCAGCTTGTCTTTGCTTACAAATATGCCTCATGTTTCTCACTCTTTCTTGATTCAAGTGATACTCACATTGAGCATAACCCTCAAGAGCCGATTGCCAACATCTCCATTTCTTCCCATTTGACCTGACGCACCTCCCCTCATCATTTGCAATTGCACCAGTACTAGAACTCTTCCTACCCATTTCTTCCTTCTCTTGCTTCCTTGTAGCTTCATTTTTTAACATTAATCTAATGAAGCTTGCTCTTCTTTTCTTCAATGGAAATGCTTTCTCTTCCTCACTCCAGCTTCCTGTCAGTGTCATTGTTCATCAAATCCATATCAGAGACTGAAATAACAGTGTCAATAATCATCAATGCTACATACACAATAATTTTTTTTTTTTTTAATATCATAACATCGGAGGTGAAAAAAGTTATGTAATTTTTTCTATAATAAACTCGCCAACATACATACACATATATACAAAAAACATTCATATTAATGTTAATATCTATTTTTGATGAAATGAAAAACTTTATCAATAAATAAGATTTATACATAGGGGGACCTGCAATTGCATTGCATCCAGGCCCCTAAGAACTTTAACAAGACTAGGAGCTAGGGCAGCAACCCAAATCAAAAGATCCAAACAAAAGAGAACTTTGTAAGAAATGGTGAGGCAATATTGGCTTCTCTAGGCAATAGGCACACAACAGAAGTATGGGCAATTTGTATATGGTTATGGACTTATGGGAACATTTGTATGTACGAATATAGAGCTGATATATGTGTACGTACCAAAATGAGATAAGGACGAAGAAATGGAACTTGTAGGTGATATCTCTGTCTCTGCAGCACTTTTCTGCTTGTACCATCTGACACTGCAAACGCGCACACACACACAGAGCTAGGCGCATTAATTACTACAGCTGGAAACTCTAAAGAATATTGGTGCTACGTACAAAAGAGGGCAACGGAAAATTTATAATAAAAACAAACGAGTGGTATAAAAAGTTAGTATGAACAATATGAAGAATGAACTGCACAATGCACATCCTATTAAAACACAAAGAATTTTCCTTTGAGATTATTACCTTTGCTTAGTTGCACTAAACTTGTTGTCCTTGGAAGTGCTTTCTTCTTCTCTGGCACTGGTAGGTGGTTCCTACAAGGCAAGCCCAAAACAACACTGTTTAAACATTGATAAAAACCTTAATAAGCTACATACAAAGAACATAGTGGAGAGAAGAACAAACATTAGACCTCTTATGTACCTCGTTGGAATAACTATCTGAGCTACACTCGTTTTTTGCCTTCGAATAGTTGTTATGGTTTGGGCAATCCCAGCCGCTGATATAGCTGACTTTGACTGGCTGAAGATGCTCCGGTAGCCGTAGATCATGGCCAGTGATAGATGGCTGTAGTGGAGGTTGACTCGCCTGAGTAGTTGAAGATAAAACATCTGGCGGTGAAACTAAAAGAGGAGGAGGAGGAGGGGGCCACCGTTTTCTGATCCTCATTGATGAACGGCAGTGGGATTGCAAAGATAACTGAGAATTTTGAGATTTTGGGGAAGAAGAAGAAGACTAAAAGAGCAGCAATACTATAGGAGTAATAAAGCCTCAAAGGTTTAAACCCCAATAATCACATAAAGAGAGGCTTTTGGTTTTGGACATTTGGGTTTTGATCCATATATTGTTTGCGTGCGTTGTTGTGGCACAGAGCAGTGTCTGAGAAAAAACAAAGACATTGTTGTGTGTGTAAGAGAATTTCATTCTTGGACTTGTCCGTCCACGCTCCATGGCCATGTGGGGCCGTGCCGACGTACGTACGCGCATATGACATGACTACCCCAATCGCTACGCAGATTATATGCTTGGACTATTTATTTGTCAAAGTTTGAACAAATTTAACTTGCTTATTTTTATATGTATACTAGTTGAACAATCTATTTGTCATATTTGCTTTGAAAAAAAACACAGTAGATTCTAAGTAAATGACAATCTTCCAACATTAATAGAAACCGTATTTGACTATAGAGAAAAAGAAGGATTTGTCATAAGGGTGTATATTCGGATTAGCGTGTCGGGTTCGTGTCGTGTCGAGGAAGGAGTATTCGACTAAATGACATAATTCTAACCCGACTCATTTAATAATCGTGTCATGATCCTTCAACTCTAACCAGATCTGTTAATAAGGCGGGTTGACCTGACTCAACCCATTTGACACGCTTAATAAACGAGTCGTGTTGAGTTGACATTAATGTAACACAACCCATTTCAACCTATATATTATTAAATTTAACATCTATCTAGAAATAATTTTTTTTACATCCCAAAAGCAATGTATAAACTTCAAGTCTTCAACCCTGTAGGGACTCAATTTGTAAGGCCCCAAACAATACATTTCTAGAGAGTGGGCTGAAGAAGTTGGCCCTTGCAGGCAAACGGAATCCAACCGTAAACCTATCAACATTGAGGGCCAGAGCACTTAATCCCTTTCTCAAAATTGCTCCTCGGCACTGATCCGAGGAGCTTCCCCTTTTCTTTTTCCTTCCCCCCCCTTCTTGCTGTTCTATTGGTCCCTCTTATATAGTCCTCTTTCTCCCATCTCTCCCTTCCATCTGTTGATCATCCATGCGTTTTCCCTCTGACTATCCGTCCCATCAATAGCACTATCAGTACTCAAGTAATTCACAATAGTCAAGGTTACCCTGTCCAAAAGTTACATCCCCATTAGTGCGGCCAGAGGGTTAGGTGAGCGCATTTAGTGTGGAGGTGACAACCTGTCCTGGGTCCGTTTCCCCATCTGAAGCAAGTCTCAGTCCGTCGAAGACAGGGTTATCCTCGGCAGGGTTTTTAAAGTGTAGGCTCCCACGCATCCTCCTCGGACGAGCCTTCTTCCTCGGAATGGGCCATGGGCCAGACGTAAAGTGGGCCGAGGTTACTAGGTCCATGGGCCCTACAATAGCCCCTCAAAATCCTGCTGTCTGTGTTCTCAGACGGGGAGGAGGATTTTGATATTCCTGGGCCCCCACAAGATTCGCTAAACCTCGGTCGCCACAGGTAAATTTTTGGCGCTTCGAGACTCAGAGCGCATTTGCATTAAATTTTGGCGGCTCCATGTTTCCCTCTTTCGATGGTGTGATGGTAATCCTCTGGCAGGGACTTCCTGCTTTTATGGGCGGGAAGTTGCATTTGCTTAATCTTAATTGGAGATATAAATACTCGTTTGAACCGCTTGGTTTCTTCATTTGCGTGCTTACGAACTTCGGTACATATATTTTGAAGTTGGTCCAATTTCTGCATTAACGAGCACCCTTTTCCAATCGCAGAAAGCTTGCCAGAAGAGAATCTCACCATTTCTGCAAGTCTTCTACTTTCTGTAGCACAGGATTCTCCTTGATTGATTGATCATAGGAGATTTGGTTATTTTTCTGCAGATCCGCACGCCTTCGCGTGTCCTTTTCCTTTGGTTAATAAGGAGGACTTGGAAACCGCCATTAGTAAGGAACTTTTTCTGAACAAGGTTGATAACCAGATTAGAGCCGCCTAAAAGATCCTCGGCTCAGGTGAATCGCTGTGGTAGAGGACGGTTTTGCACTTTCCGAAGAATCTTCTATTTCGGAAGGCATTTCGTTGGTAGGCTCTCCATTGTTCCAAAAAGCGGCATAGGCCGAGCAAGGGAGCTTAGGGGAAAGAGAGGAAGTGATCGAACTAAACTCGCTGAGGAAGAATTCGGTGTATTTGACCGAGCTGATTAGCCCAAGGGTTGGTACCTAAACTGAGATGGGTCCTAGGAGATAGCCCCCGACCAGCCTTCTTGACCTACTTGAGGGCAAGTCTGGGAAGGGGGTACCGATGGGGCCACAACTTGAGCCTCCGCCACCCAGCTCTCAGCCTTCACCTGCGCAGGCCAGGTCGTTACACACCCCTCCAATCTCAGAATCTCGGCCTGAGTACCCCGAACTAAAAAAGGAAGAAGTCTTCCAAGGGCAAAGACCCAGTGGATGGGGGCAGATCCCCTCCCTCTCCAGAGGAGGATGAAGCCCGACGACCCTCTAAACAACTGAGGCTGGGTGGTAAACGAATAGGGAAGGAAATTATTCAACTGTCCGAGCCCCAGGCCTGGCTGCCCGCTGCTATGCTCCATGGAGAACCTCTGAGGGATGACGCTACTATATGGGACTTCCGAGGAGGCAAGGGGGCTCGAGTAGCCGACGCCCTGGAAAGGTCCCTTTTCCTTCCCGTCGACATGGCTGAGCTTGGGAACATGAAGGGGCCAGAGGTTGCTGAAAGCCTCAAGAGATACCTGGGCATGGTAAGACATCTGATACTTGTTTATTTCGATTGAATTTTATTACCTGGCACCTCCCTTCCCCTTTACAGCGTATTTACTTCGGTTGACAGGCTATGCAGGCTGTTTTCAGGCTGGATAAAGAGGTCGACGGCCAGGGTAGCGCTCTGGCAAAGGAGCGTGATAAGTTCTTGAAGGCTGCGAATACCCTAAAGAGATCCGAGGCAGATCTAAAGAAGACTACTGAAAGTCTTGAGGAGATGACAAAGGCTAGGAACATTGCGGCCTCTGACCTAGTCGCGGCCATGAGGCAGGCCGAGGATCAAACAAGGCACTTGTATGATGTCGAAGGCCAGTTACGGTCTGCCATGGAGGACATTGCCGACCTGAAGAAAAAGTTAGCCGAGGCGGTATGGAAAAAGGGTGTCGCCGAATATGCCAGGGATGAGACCGTGAGGGCCAAAGATCTGGCTGAGTTTGCAAGAATAGATGCAGAGCGCTCTTTAGAACAGGCAGAGGAAGAGGCCTTTGCCGAGGGGGTGGCCAAGACCGAAGCTACCTTCAAGGCTCAAGTCCCTGAAGTATGCAGGCGCTTTTGTTTTCAGACCTGGAATGAAGCTCTTAACCAAGCGGGAGTTGATGCTTCGTCAGACCTTAGGAGGGCAGAGAGGGTATATTACCCCCCCGCAATCCGTGAGGGTGTCCCCACTACCTCCGAGGAAGGTTCTGTGCTACCCGCGGCTAGTGAAAGTCGGATCAACACTACCGAGGACACACCTTCAGCTGGCAGACCTCCTGAGGAGGCCAAGCCCCGTAGAGCGTTGGAGGGATCCCTTGAAGGAACTTTTCTGAGTCAGGGTCCCTTGTAGTTAATCCAAGTCTTTCAACAGGATCCTCAAGACAAGCTCCCCAGCGAGTTGGGGGAGTAAACCATTTCGTTGGACCACCCCGTTGTGACATCATGTGGCATTCTTATTTGTTTTCTTTTTCATTTCATTTTGTTTTTCTCCTTGGTGACGTTGTAACGAAACTGCATGCCTTATATTTGAAAGATACATTCAATGATTTGCTTCTAGCTCTCTAGTTGATGCTTCCTTTTACTTGTTACACTTTAATGATTTACTCAATACCTTGATTCTGTTCTGGGCTTAGTCTCATGAGATAATCAACTGTCTTTCGAGTTTGCATCCGAGGACCGTACCACAACTCGATCCTATCTAACGCTTTTATTCTTCCACAAATATCTAATTTTCCATAAGTTTGAGTCCGAGGACCATACGATACCTTGGTTCTGTCTAGTACTTCTATGAGTAGCTAGTTTCCCCATAGGTTTGAGTCCGAAGACCATGCAATACCTTGGTTCTATCTAGTACTTCTGTGAGTAGCTAGTTTCCCCATAGGTTTGAGTCCGAGGACCATACAATACCTTGGTTCTGTCTAGTACTTCTGTGAGAAGCTAGTTTCCCCATAGGTTTGAGTCCGAGGACCATGCAATACCTTGGTTCTGTCTAGTACCCAGATATATTTAAGTGGTTAGTTTCCCAATAGGTTTGAGTCCGAGGACCATACAATACACTGGTTCTGTCTAACACTTCTGTTCTTCTGTAAGTAGCTAGTTTCCCCATAGGTTTGAGTCCGATGACCATGCAATACCTTGGTTCTGTCTAGTACCCAGGTATATTTAAGTGGTTAGTTTCTCCATAGGTTTGAGTCCGAGGACCATACAATACCCTGGTTCTGTCTAACACTTCTGTTCTTCTGTAAGTAGCTAGTTTCCCCATAGGTTTGAGTCCGATGACCATGCAATACCTTGGTTCTGTCTAGTACTCAGGTATATTTAAGTGGTTAGTTTCCCCATAGGTTTGAGTCCGAGGACCATACAATACCCTGGTTCTGTCTAACACTTCTGTTTTTTTGTAAGTAGCTAGTTTCCCCATAAGTTTGAGTCCGATGACCATGCAATACCTTGGTTCTGTCTAGTACCCAGGTATATTTAAGTGGTTAGTTTCCCCATAGGTTTGAGTCCGAGGACCATACAATACCCTGGTTCTGTCTAACACTTCTGTTCTTCTGTAAGTAGCTAGTTTCCCCATAGGTTTGAGTCCGATGACCATGCAATACCTTGGTTCTGTCTAGTACTCAGGTATATTTAAGTGGTTAGTTTCCCCATAGGTTTGAGTCCGAGGACCATACAATACCCTGGTTCTGTCTAACACTTCTGTTCTTCTGTAAGTAGCTAGTTTCCCCATAGGTTTGAGTCCGATGACCATGCAATACCTTGGTTCTGTCTAGTACCCAGGTATATTTAAGTGGTTAGTTTCCCCATAAGTTTGAGTCCGAGGACCATACAATACCCTGGTTCTGTCTAACACTTCTGTTCTTCTGTAAGTAGCTAGTTTCCCCATAGGTTTGAGTCCGATGACCATGCAATACCTTGGTTCTGTCTAGTACTCAGGTATATTTAAGTGGTTAGTTTTCCCATAGGTTTGAGTCCGAGGACCATACAATACCCTGGTTCTGTCTAACACTTCTGTTCTTTTGTAAGTAGCTAGTTTCCCCATAAGTTTGAGTCCGATGACCATGCAATACCTTGGTTCTGTCTAGTACTCAGGTATATTTAAGTGGTTAGTTTCCCCATAGGTTTGAGTCCGAGGACCATACAATACCCTGGTTCTGTCTAACATTTCTGTTCTTCTGTAAGTAGCTAGTTTCCCCATAGGTTTGAGTCCGATGACCATGCAATACCTTGGTTCTGTCTAGTACTCAGGTATATTTAAGTGGTTAGTTTCCCCATAGGTTTGAGTCCGAGGACCATACAATACCCTGGTTCTGTCTAACACTTCTGTTCTTCTGTAAGTAGCTAGTTTCCTCATAGGTTTGAGTCCGATGACCATGCAATACCTTGGTTCTGTCTAGTACTCAGGTATATTAAAGTGGTTAGTTTCCCCATAGGTTTGAGTCCGAGGACCATACAATACTCTGGTTCTGTCTAACACTTTTGTTCTTCTGTAAGTAGCTAGTTTCCCCATAGGTTTGAGTCCGATGACCATGCAATACCTTGGTTCTGTCTAGTACTCAGGTATATTTAAGTGGTTAGTTTCCCCATAGGTTTGAGTCTGAGGACCATACAATACCCTGGTTCTGTCTAACACTTCTGTTCTTTTGTAAGTAGCTAGTTTTTCCATAGGTTTGAGTCCGATGACCATGAAATACCTTAGTTCTGTCTAGTACTCAGGTATATTTAAGTGGTTAGTTTCCCCATAGGTTTGAGTCCGAGGACCATACAATACCCTGGTTCTGTCTAACACTTCTGTTCTTCTGTAAGTAGCTAGTTTCCCCATAGGTTTGAGTCCGATGACCATGCAATACCTTGGTTCTGTCTAGTACTCAAGTATATTTAAGTGGTTAGTTTCCCCATAGGTTTGAGTCCGAGGACCATACAATACCCTGGTTCTGTCTAACACTTCTGTTCTTCTGTAAGTAGCTAGTTTCCCCACAGATTTGAGTCCGATGACCATGCAATACCTTGGTTCTGTCTAGTACTCAGGTATTGGGCAAAGGAGATTATCCTTAGCGTCGGCCATACTTGGCGCGATGATGGCCTCGGCCGTGCCTCGTCGGAAGTGGGGCATCGTGTAGACCGGACTGTTGACCCTGCTGTGCCCCGGGCGAGGTTGGTTCGGGACTCTAACCTTACACGTGACAGTAACGCTACCTTCAGTTCAAATTTTTGCCCTCATCAGTTACGAGACGCCTCATGACCGCTCGTGTTCCGCGCTTGACGTTTCAACACACGAGGCGCGCTCTCATTAACATTCTCTTTGACTGATGCAGATCAAACGGCTGACAGGTGCCTTGGAATTTGGTCAGGATTAATGTCGCCGATAGTCTTCTTTTCAAATTCTGCGTACATCAATTCCTACCACTCTTCACCCCCTATTTAAGGCTACATGGGGGAAATGCCCCTCTACACTCTACGAACCCTCTAATATACCAGGAAATATGTCCTCTCAACTTTCAGAGCCCCCTCAATAACCCTGCCAAAATTGCGATAAGAGTTTGGAGAAATGAAGCGGCCTTGGATGGGGGTGAGGGTGCATAGGCCCAAAGTCCTCCTTCCTTAACAGAGAGCTGTCGTAGCCATGGCCCGCGTCAGACTTCCGGTGCAGCTAAATTTGTGCATCATCCTCCTGGTGCCACGCACAGCGGCCAAGAGGGAGGTCCTCAAAGTACATAACGCTTCTCTCCGGGGCACCCCTACGCCGATGGAAGCGTGCAAGAATACGTCACGTCTGATGCCCGAGTGTTGCCGTCTCCAACGGCGAACCACCGTGGGGCTGGAAGAGAATCAAGGGAACATCACAGGGAAAGGCCTCCCAGCGCCCTAGCATCTGTTCCTTTCTTCGTGCCAGCGCCACCGCACCGGCTTGGGTGTTGTTGGTAGCCTTAAAACAGGCCTGCCTCAGCCCCCTTCCCTTTAGTTAGTTTTAAAACAGGCCCGTCTTGGCCTTTGTTTGTAGAGTTGGCTTTAAAACAAGACTGTCTGAACCTTTATTTGTATATTGTAGTTCTTTTTTATCTAATAAAATACTGCTATTTTTCCTCTCTTTTCCTTTGAATCTTCTATCTTTCTGCAATGGTGTTGTTTTTTTTTTTTTTTTTTTTTTTTTGGTGAACTTTCCGCCAACTAGTTACTTGGGGACGATTGTCCGTTGCACCTGCTAGTGCACAAATTCTTCCCACATACGGCGCCAATTGTAGGGACTCAATTTGTAAGACCCCAAACAATACATTTCTAGAGAGTGGGCTGAAGAAGTTGGCCTTTGCAGGCAAACAGAATCCAACCGTAAACCCATCACCATTGAGGGCCAGAGCACTTAATCCCTTTCTCAAAATTGCTCCTCGGCACTGATCCGAGGAGCTTCCCCTTTTCTTTTTCCTTCCCCCCCTCTTGCTGTTCTATTGGTCCCTCTTATATAGTCCTCTTTCTCCCATCTCTCCCTTCCATCTGTTGATCATCCATGCGTTTTCCCTCTGACTGTCCGTCCCATCAATAGCACTATCAGTACTCAAGTAATTCACAATAGTCAAGGTTACCCTGTCCAAAAGTCACATCCCCATTAGTGCGACCAAAGGGTTAGGTGAGCGCATTTAGTGCGGAGGTGACAACCTGTCCTGGGCCCGTTTCCCCATCTGAAGCAAGTCTCGGTCCGCCGAGGACAGGGTTATCCTCGGCGGGGTTTTTAAAGTGTAGGCTCCCACGCACCCTCCTCAGACAAGCCTTCTTCCTCGGAATGGGCCATGGGCCAGACGTAAAGTGGGCCGAGGTTACCAGGCCCACGGGCCCCATAAACCCAAATTCAAAATAACATAGTTTAACAAAAATGAAATAACATAGTTCAACAAATATATAATATCATTAGAACCCGCCAAATGTTAAGTATCAGTATTGAAAGAATTGGGGCAGACAGTAGACTAATCCTGATTATGACTAAGATTATCATTCATAGATTCTTTGTTGATGTCCAAATTCATAAAATCTTCCACAAGCTCATCCAATTTCATTTGTGCAAGTTTTATGCCAAAATATATTTACAAAATATGATCATGCCTCAATAGTTTTAAAAGCAATACCCATCAGATTTAGTTTATAAACTATCTAATAAACCCACTTGCAAGATATGTAGACGGTGTCCAACACTAATACAAAAAAAAAAAAAAAAAAAAAAAAAAAAAAAAACACACGGCACAAGACAAAAGCTACTACTGTGGCCTTAATCAACAATTAATATATCTAATATATTAATAATGGCACATGGGTTCAAAGTTTATAGAACAAAAACATTATACAAAAAAAATTACTACAGAATTTTGAAACACCAAGAAAACGGTTTTCTTTAATTCTAAAACTCACTAAACACATTAGAGAGAGAGAGAGAGCAATAACCGGTTTGAGACTTTGAGTTTGAGAATTGGGTGTGAGTCTATAAGATAGTAGAGTGAGTAGTATAGCTGGAAAAAAAAAAAATCAATATTTATACGAAAGTTTAGAGATTTAGGGTTTGTAGGGTTTAGAGATCTAGGATTTGTAAAGTTTCAATTTCCAATTATATCCCTTATAAGTTTTTGTAATTACTCACTTTTCTTTTTTAATTTAAAATATATGTTGGATATAAAAGGTATTTGACAAATCTAAAATAAAATAAATATTTATTTGTTATACGAGTTAAACATGTTGTGTTAAGTAAGTCATTTTGGGTTAACACAAATAAATTGGTGTGTCAAATGTGTCTATTGTGAGTTATGCGGGTTGACCCGCTTATGACACATTTCTTATCGTATCGCTTTCGGGTCGACTCGTTTATAACCCAAACCTATTAATGCTCAACCCTAACCCGTAAAAACCTGTGTCGGGTTCGTGACATGTTCGCGGGTTGGGTTGAACATTGACACCCCTAAGATTTGACTATAGATAACAATACTCTATGGGGTTCTTATTTTCCCGTAGCTAAAACAGCATGATTTATGTGCTCCTTGTCTTAATAACTAAGAAATCTAAAACAATATGATTTATGTGCTCCTTGCATTCTTATTGACTAAGCAATTTTTTGGTATAAAATATGGAAAATGCTAAAATCATAAATTATTTTACTGATTGTTGATTTGGTAGATGGTTATTGGTAAGTAAAGAGATGATATTAGCGGTGGTCCCAAATGAGAACCAGTAAGAATTTATCAAATAAAAATATTGTAAAATAGTTTGCATTTGTAGTATTGCCATACACCTACACTTGATTGGTCTTCCTTGCTAACCTGAATTTAGTTTATGGAGTTGAATCCATGACTTTTGTCTTCACGAATAATAGAGAAGGCTAATAGTGTATTTTAAGGCATGTTTGTTTCAACAAAATTTAATTTTTGGAAAATATTTTTCTTATTTCTAGGTGTTTGGGGCAACTAAAAACGTTGGTTAATTGGAAATTGTTTTCTTGTTAATTGTAGAATAAAGGCACTTCTAGCGAAAAATGTTTTACATTTTCATTTGCAGTCCTTTTATTTTTGTCTCACTCAAAATTCATCAACCAAACCTCCACCCTAGCTCCCATTGTTAACCACCCAACCACCACCCCCCACTTATATCACTAGACTTTAGTCACCAACCACTACCACCGGTCATTGGTCGTTGACCACAATTTTTCTTTAAATCTAAAATTCTCTTTTTTTTTTATATATGTGCTTGGGGTATGAGAATATATGAGAAAGTAGTAAAAAAAAATATGTTTTTCATATTATATTCAGAAACGCAACCAAAGAATTGAAAATATTTTCTTTTTTCTTGAAAACACTTTATGGGAGAAAAATATTCAGTCAAAACAAAGCCTTGGTATGACACAGCACTTGACAAGCCTACAAAAGAAGGGAAAACACTATGTCCAACTCACAAAACTTGGGTAAATCATGGTATTGGCCTTGGAATAAAGAAAATTTGTGATTAGTGTAATGAAAGAAAAAAAAGTCACTCCTGTTTAGTGCAGTTAATGTTTAAGTATCTACTAAATTTGTTTGGAGGTTTATGCGAATATAAGAACTAAGAAGCACCTGAATTCAAAATGTAATTTTCTATCTCTCTCTAAGTCTCCTCAATTTGATGTCCTAAATGTTCAGGTCCTCCTCCATTTTATAGATTTTTTTGAGTCACTAAAAAATCTACTAAATGAGAGAACAACCTGGTATATTTGATGGACTTACGTACTTTCTTTAGACAGAAAACACTCAAAAGGAGTAGGTTGTTATTGATTTTCTCGATTTGATGAATTTGAGAATTAGGAAATCAGCATTAAATGTTGATTGAATCCATTATTGGGATACAAAATGTATGTCAAGCATGTGCGTTAATTTAACAGACTATTGGTTCTTCCTTGAGTGTCTGGTTTTTGCGTATTGCATTTAACCTGAGCTATATGGTTTCTCTACAGAGTGGCCCTTGATGAGCCAGTCTTTTGCCCTCAAATTCACATCTCCAAATTATCCCTTTGTTGGGTTTCTTCTTCTCAAATGTAGGCTTGGTCCGCATAGCAAGTCCTTTGTTGTAGCAGTGGGCCTTATATTCTTGATCTGCCCATTTTTGCTAACTTCGCTTAACCAAATTTAAAGACCAAATGGTGGATCTTTGGGCTCGACCTTGTGGGTCCAATTCTAACCAGCCTTGCATTCGATTTTACCAACTACATGGGCTTCTTTCACGGGTTCGTCTATCTGAGTTGCTGGAAATATTGAGTTAGTGGGCTTTGGGCTTATATTAATTTGTTACTCCGAAATCTCCCTTAACAGAAAGCATACGAGAGACAACTATGTTGATTTTTTAACTTTAGTAATGTCGAGTTCTATATATATTTTGCAACTTATTTTTTTTTTTAAATTATTCTATTTAAAAATGCACATAGAACTTTATTTTGATGATGTCGAGTTTTATCTGTAACTCTATTTTGTTAAAATTGAATTTCAAAACATGGGCATTTTGCTAAAGACTTTGAAAATAGGGGTATTTTGTTACATAATTTTAAAATTAAGGATATTTACCTATTTTGCCCAAGAAATTGTCATATCTAAAATCAGAAAGTGTGAAATTGTTTAACAAGAACTTACAATGATAAACAATGGAGAAGCAAAAATGGAAATTAAGGCTAGTTAATTGTGAATTGCAATCTCTTCTTTTGAGATCAAATTCAGGCTGGTTACTTATTTGGCTTTTGATTATATTATAGAGCCCATGCTAATTATAGGGAATCCTACATATGGTTGTCATGGCAGGTTGCTGGTGATTAATTGGTAATTGCTCCATTTGTTTGCACAAATATACAACTAGCAGATATCATATCTTCACTAAAGAATTGTCCTATTAAACATGTACTGCTGTTCATTCATCTTTCTGCGGCCTCTTTAAGTAACTCAACTTGGTCGTTGGTGTTTATAACTTTATATGTTTGTAGAATGTAGTTTGAACCTGGAGCAAAAAACACTTTGAACCTTTTGGCTATATGTTTTGCCCCTACCTACGATCTCGGTGTCCATTTTTTTATTATTTATTTTTGCATTCTTTTTGGGTCCAAAATAATATTTTTGAACTTCGTGATTCAGCATTGTCACAGTTGAGCACTAATTGAGCACTTCAGAAATGAGAAACATGGAAATTCATTCTTCTGTTTGCGTGTGTTTGCATCAGTTGTTCACCACTCTAGTTTTCCTTCTAAAATCATCATTGCAATTTTCCATTTTACTCAATCCACACTTTTATGTGTTAGTGTACTTTATCATTGCACTATTTTCAAAGCTTCATTTGGACTATGCTGGGTTCTGGGATGTTCTCAAAAAGATAACATTCTCATTTCCTTCATTAGTGGAGGGGCAAAGCTTGCCGTTTACTTGTTTGACTAATTATAAAGGTCAAAGCGCTTGCACCGGCCAGGAAACATGTTCCAATCACTTTGAGTGATTTGCTCACACATCAGTTAACAATTCCTAAATTCTTTATCTTTTATAATATGTTGGGATCTGTAGCAATATATATTCTTAATAATAAAACAAAGTTTTGTTTTACCAAATCAAGTGTGCGTTGAAGTAATCATATGAGTAGGAATAGAAAGTACATGTGGTCCTCTTTTCTTTTTCTTTTTTTTGAGACTGATCAATTGTAGCATTGGGTGATAGGATTTTGTACATGAGCTGCTTGGTAAAATCTGAGTGGTCTCTGGTCTGGACCATAGCTGCTTAAATTTGGATTCTTCAATTACACTAATGTTAATCACCATTTCCATTATTGTTTTTGTGGTCACCAAAAAGGCAAAAAGTGAAAAATCAAGAGGAAGTGTGCTCGATCAAATTGATGACTAGATTGGCCATGGAGCATGAAATAGATAAGGCTAACATGCTAATTTCCTGAAGCAAAGAGTGGTGATAGTAGTTTCAGATCTTCATCATAATTGAAGAAACTGATCATAGACAAGTTTGAAAGCAAAGACAGAAAATGGTACCATATTGTCCCATGTTTCTAGCTATCACTAAGGCATGCTTGTTTCTATCATCTATAATATGGCTATGGTTGGCAATTATAAGCTGAAACCAGTTTGATCCGTTTAAAGATATAGGGATGCTTCATGAATCATGAATCATGATCATGGGACTTCTTTATCGAATAAGAAGGTTGAGCTTGTGTCCCTTAATAATTACAATAGAACTAGTGGATAGACTAAAACTTTTGTGATTAGGTCTCACATGGGCAATGCGTGGGATGCTTTTACAACGTAGAGTCCAAGACGTGTACGTTGTTACTTTGTTACTCCAGTCCAGAGATCGATGTCACTCACATTCTTCTCCCTTACGTTTGGATCCCAAGCAAAGGTGAATTGAAGTCCAGCTTATAATCATTTAGCAAAAAGAAAGAATTCCAGCTAGAATCCACTGTATGGAATCATATATTGTTTGTTTCATTGGGAAAAAGCAGTTTCGTGCCACTATGATACAGTAAAAGTGTGTTGAAGCAATATCCTTAACACGTGATTTCTCCTTCATGATTCTTTTAATTAGTATGTGATTTTCATTGTACCGACCACGCTCTTATGAAAAAAAATAAGCTTTTTCATAGATTTGGATTGAAGTTATGATGGTATCCAATTTTTGATGTAAACATAATTCAAGACTTTATTATTAGATGAGTTAATTGTAACCCACTAAAATAAATTAAGTTATAGTTTACTTTAAGCCACAATAATGGCCAAGCCATCATTGTTTTTGTAATCCTTGTAAAGTTATTTATGAGAACAAAATTATTGGGGTGTCCTAACTTGTCTTTTTGCTTTGCATAGTGGTAATCAACAAGACAATCCTTTTCTGGGGCTAAGGGAAAGGGGGGTCGGTTCCTTAGTTAAAACACCTATCTTTGGAGCTAAGGCTAAGGGCATACATTTTATACATAATATATGGTTATCCATTATTCTAATTACTAACATAATTAATAAAAAAATACCAACACGCTGGTGGCCTAGTGACAAGGGCTTGGGCTAACATGCCTCTCGGCATGGGTTCAAACCCACCTGCAAACTGTTTATCTAACTCATCAAAGTCTGTGGCGTGAGGTCTTAACTTGAGAGTGGTTATGTTTCTACTATGGTCACGCCTGGTAGATAGGGAAGCAACATTAGTCATCCTTGTCTAACCAATTTTTTGTGTGTATATATATATATATATATATATATAAACATAATTAATAATATATGAGGCTGTATATTCATATTTCATTTAGTTCCAATATTTTTTAATGTATTAAAATTACTGTTGTAGTAGGGTGAATATTGGGCCTTATTATAAAGGGATAAACATTGGGCCTATTTTAAGCATTAGCCCAAATGGAGGAAACAAATCCAGCATTGACTAGCCCATTCTAATAATAAACAAAGATCCTCAGATCATTGGTCAAAACCTATGACCTTCCAGGCTTAGAATCGAGATTGTGTCCGAGGCAAGTCCGAGCTACCTCGGAAGGTACACTTTTCCAAGGTAGCTTCCTAAAATTTCCTTCATGTGTCTTGTAATTAGTATATGATTTTCATTGTACTGACCATGCTCTTATGAAATAAGTTAAGCTTTTTGATAGATTGGATTGAAGTTATGATGGTATCCAATTTTTAATGTAAACATAATCCAAGACTTTATTAGATAAGTTAATTGTAACCCACTAAAATTAATTAAGTTATAGTTACTTTTAAGTCACAATAATCGCCAAGCCATCATTGTTTTTGTAATCCTTGTAAAGTTATTTATGAGAACAAAATCATTGGGGTGTCCTAACTTGTCTTTCTGCTTTGCAAAGTGGTAATCAACAAAACAATCCTTTTCTGGGGCTAAGGGAAAGGGGGTCGGTTCTTCAGTTAAAACACCCATCTTTGGAGCTAAGGCTAAGGGCATACCTTTATATATAATGGTTTATCCATTATCCTAATTACGAACTAATTAATAAATAAAATACCAACACATTGGTGACCTAGTGGAAAGGGTTTGGGCCAACATTTTCGAGCATGGTTTGCAGACTGTTCACCTATCTCATCAATAATTGTGGTGTAGGGTCTTAGCTTGAGAGTGGTTATCGTGCTACTATGGTCACATCCAAGTAGGAAAGCAACATTAGTCACCTCTATCTAACCAACTTTTGTACACCAAAAAAAGAAAAAACATATGTTTAACCAATTTTTGTGTGTATATATATATATATATATAAACTTAATTAATAATATATGAGGCTGCATATTCATATTTCATCTAGTTCCAATTTTTTTTAATGTATTAAAATTGGTAGAGAGATAAATTAAAACGTGTATTACAAATTTAAATAAAAGATAAAGAATAAAAAAAAGGAACGTATACATTAGATTATTTCTTTTAATATATTCATATTTAGTAATATATTTATACTATCTTAGTATAATTTTGTAAGTTGTTGTCAAAACCCAACTAATATATCATATTAATTAAGTAGTCTAACGTACTAACTATTATATATACTCATTTTTTGTTTCTCAAAAAAAAATATATATATATATATATATATATACTCATTTTTTGTTGTGTCTTAAAAAACATAAAAAAATTACATACCATTTATTTTTAGTATAAAATCAATAATTTAATTTAGGATCAAATTTTATTTTACACTATTTAATTTTAGGCAATTGCCATTTTGCTCCATTTCAATTTTATCAATTTAGTTTCTAAGTTTGCAATTGTTTTCAACGTTTCTCTTCAGTGGTAGAATTATTTAGTGTACCTAATGTGCACATTTCTCTTACGTAAAGGTGAGCCTCACACGTGGGTCTTGCACATGGACTACTCCTGTTAGCCAAAGAAGCGATAACCATTGAAAAGGATGACAAATGATATATATAACCTACCACTGAAGAGAATGACCTACGTGTCCCTCCCCCCCCCCCCCCCCCCCCCCCATTTGAAAAATCACATACTAGCATGTATATTACACAAAAGTTCATAAGTTTTTTTCTTGAAATGTATATTTTGGCCCCCCCTCCCCCCAAAATACTTTTCAAATTGACCCATAAAATCAAAACAAAAAGCTTACCAGACCATTACTGCATTCCATTTGCCCAAGAAAAACAAAAACCTTGAGACAATCTTTTGGACAATTCACAAAACCAGATAACAAAATAACCTTTAGACAGTGTTAGACTTAGGCCCAATGCATCAGTGTACTGGACCCAGTCAAATGGTGATATGTCATCATCTCAACGGGTCTAGTACTACTGGACACTGAACCTAAACCAAATCCCTTTAGACAAACCAACAAAACCATTCACATATTCAAATAACAAGAAAAACATTTAGACAAATCAAAAATACCAACAAACAAACCACAAATCCAGTCTAAACATAAAAAAATAAATACTAACAACACAACAAATCTCAAATCTTGACAAAACAAATCTTTGATTTGATCTTTTCTTCTCTTTGATATTCCTCCTTTCTCTATCTCTTTAGGTTGTAGTGTGACTTTTGAGGCTAGGCAGCTACTCTACCTTTCTTAATTTTTAAGTAATAAAGGTGGAAGCTTTTACTTCAGAAACTATTAGTAAATATGATCATAAGTAGCCACGATATCATCACGTTATTGACAATCCAGTAAAATGGGTACACCATATCTATAGTCCTTTTTAGTTAGAACAAAGTTATTAGTAATATAGATTAATGTGTTGTGGGCCTATGGCTACTTCAGGACACACCTAAATTATTAATATATCTTCTCTCAAATTTTTTTTATTATTTAAATATCATTTATGACTATTGCTAAATTAATGAAAAACGTTGCTATCATTAGTATTAAAAAAAGGCAAACTATAATCTTTAGTTGTCAATATATTATTATCAGGTATATAAGAATGTGAAATTAATAGCTAAATTGATTTTCTTTAAAATTTAATGTGAAAAGATTAAAGAATAAGTCTAACCCCAATCCAACCAAAGAATCTTGAAGTTTAGAACCACTCATTTTTTAAGATAGTTACAGCAAAAATGAGTGGGGATTTGAACTTTTATTGGACACACTATGAAGTTTTAGTTGAACTACAAAACTATTGATTATAAATCCATATAATTAATATGATTTGTATTTGATTCATAGATTATGAGAAAGTCAACTACAATGTTTAATACTTTTTAGAGAAAAAATGAAAATAATATTAATGATGCAACATTGCCAACCTTAGTGTTGACATACCAATTTTTAAAAAATTTCAAACAAAGAATTTTGGCCCCCCTATATTTGAATCCTGGTTCCGTCCTGGATGATATTGCTATAAGAGTTGGTGAATCAATGGGAAAAGTTCATTTTTAGTCCTAAAAAAAGGGAATGGGTCACTGTGACTGTGTGACATGTTATACACATGTAATCAAATGGATTACCGTGGTGAATCGATTGGGAAAGTTGATGTATATAATGACTATATGAAGCTGTGAATATGTGACAGTGATCCGTTGTGAAAATTTATTTTTAGTTTGAAAAATTGTAAAATTTTAAAGTCAGTCTTTTCATAGCCTTGTCATCATAATTATTGATTAAGTGACAAAATTCAACAGAGTGAAGTATCACTAGATTATTATAACATGCACACCACACAGAAGGACTAACTTTAACATGATTATAATTATTTAGAATTAAAAAAGCATTTTATAGTTGAAGGAATTAAAATAAAACTTAACCCAAACTTTAAAGACCATGGTCTTTTGTGTAAGTTCATTTTTACTCTTAAAAAAATTATAAATGTATCAAATCAGTCCTTTCATAACCTTTTCACTATAAGTATTGCTTACGTGACAAAATTCGACAAAGTTGTGTAGCACTTTCTCAGAGCATCTGTATCAGATGTGCCAAATATCAAATATTTGGCACATTTAGCACACGAAACACTAAAAACACCCATTTATCAGATGTGTTAAATGTTCTAAATTTTTGCAATATGCTACAGTGTCATCACAATTTTGGCACTGTATGGACAAATGTGGCATAATATATATTATTATTTTATTCTGTTTTCTCTCTCCTCATCACAATATCAGTATCACTCTCTCCGTCTTATCTCTCATCTCTATCTTCTCTCTTCGTCTTCCACAGCACGCCGAAGACCAATGGCCACCACTCAATGCCGCCGATCACACTACTCGATGCTGTCGACCATCTGTCTTCCCTATTCCGCTTCAAGTTCTTTTTTTTTTTCCTTTTTTCTTTTTTCCGTTCACTTTTTTTGGCTGTGGTTTGATGGGTGGGTTCGGATGGGCAAATCGGTGGTGGGTGGGTTCGAGTTGTGGGTTATGGCGGTGGGTGGGTTAAGTTTCATGGGTTGTGGGGTATGGCGGTGGGCGAATCGGCTGGTGGTGGGCGAATCGGTGATGGCGAATCAGTGGTGGTGCTGATCTCTGTTCTGATCTCGGTGGTGGTTTTTTTTTTTTTTCCTGGTGATCTGTTCTGTTCTGATCTGTTCGATTTCTAGTTGTGGTTGTAGTAGTTGTTGTTGAGGTGGTGGTGGTGCCAATCTCTGTTCTGATCTCGGTGGTGTTTTTTTTTTCTTCCCCCTGGTGATCTGTTCTGTTCGATTTCTAGTTGTGGTTGTTGTTGTTGTTGTTGCTGCGGTGGTGGTTGATGATGACGATGATGATGGGAGAGGAATTTAATATATTATTTTAATGTGTAAGAAATATTATTTTAATGTATAGGATTGTAGTATAAAACATCTGATAAATGGGATGTTGTAAAATGATGTGGTAAAATAATAAAGTAGGGTTTTAATGTGGCAAAATGGCATAATTTTTGTCATATCTGATGCGGATGCTCTTATAATGGAAAAAGTAGAAAAAGAAAAACTACAGAAGGTGTACTCTCCTTTCTTACTTTAGTTAAAACACCAAAAACAACCAAAAGAGAGAGAGAGAAGTTAAATTTAAGAGTCGCATTAATAATTCCTGCAAGAACAAAGTGCATGAGACTTGATATGCTTAAACGGTGAGAAATTAGAATTTGAATGTAAATAGGAATTATAATTATTGAAAAATTTGTTAAACAAACAATTAAAATTTCTCAAATTCTCATAAAGTAGCCATTTTCATTCCGAATTCCTACGTAAAATGCACCTCAAGATTCAATATTATAGTAATCTTAATGGTGGTTTTTGCTGGAGAGAGAGAGAGAGAGAGAGAGAGAGAGAGAGATCATGGTTTAGAATGATACAGTAGACAAATTTCAATTAAGCGTGTACCCATGTGCCATTCATTTTTCCCTTTTTTTTAATTTGTACTTTCTCAAGCAAATGTAGAAACTCTTATCTTTTAATAAAGCAAATAGAGAAAAAAAAATGTTTACAATATATAGTTAAAAGATAGTAGGGATTAGACGATTAGTAAATTGAGAAAGAAAAAAAAAAGTAGAACAATAATTAAATTATTTAATTTAAAATTTTGAAAAAGTAGTAGTTTGAGAAATCGATTCTCCCAGTTTGCTTTGAAATTGAGACAGTCCATTTGAAATTAAATATTTGGTAATTAATAAATTTCAAGGTGACTGTAGTAGCTCATCATTTAAAATTAATTCTCATTATTTGTTGGAATCAATTTTTAGTATAAATTTTAAGTGATGTAGTATCGTGTACACTTAAATTTAAGAAAACTAATTTTCAATCATCAAAATAATAACAATTTTACACTGCATAAATATTACATACTAACTTGATTTCCGATGAGATGAACTTGGCTCTTATGGGAGTATTTTTAGAATCTGAGGTTTCTTTAGCTCTAAAACAAAGAGCACCTCTTAAGGCATCTGGCCAGAATGAAATGCCACCGTTATTTTATCAACATTTTTGGGGAGTGATGGACCATGATGTTACAAATTATGTTCTCTCCTGGTTAAATTCAGGTACTCTTCCTCATCCCATTAACCACACCTTTGTAACTCTTATCCCAAAGACCATAAATCCTGAGCATGTACAAGAATATCGACCTATTAGTTTATGTAATGTGCTTTACAAAATTTTTTCTAAAGTTTTGGCTAATATGCTGAAGAAGATTTTGCCATCAATTATCACTAAACATCAATCTGCTTTTGCTAAAGATCAGCTTATCACTGATAACATCCTTATTACCTTTGAGACATTGCATCGTATGAGAAATCATAAATCAAGTGATTCGGGTTTCATGGCTATAAAACTCGACATGAATAAAGCCTATGATCGTGTGGAATGGGTGTGCCTGGAAAACCTTATGAGGAAGATGGGCTTCAATGAAAAATGGATTGGCCTTGTAATGGTTTGTGTGAGAATAGTTACACACACAATCCTAGTAAATGGTGAACCTCATAGTATGATACATCCCACCAGAGGTATCAAACAAGGAGACCCGCTGTCTCCTTTCATTTTCCTCCTATGCACAGAAGGGCTACATGGACTCATAAAGCATGCTGTACATACGGGTGACATCAAGGGTTTCTCCTTATGTTGATGAGGTCTTGAACTAACCCATTTATTGTTTGCAGATGATAGCCTTTTATTTTGCAAGGCTACTCCTAAAGAATGTGAAAAAATAGTTGGCATTTTGAACCACTATGAGGAGGATTTAGGAAAAAAAGTTAACAAAAATAAAATTGCCATCTTCTTCATCACATCAACTCAGGAAAGCACTAGACAAGAAATCAAATCTGTTTTGGGTCTACAGGAAATTACACAATATGAAAAGTATCTTGGCTTGCCAACTTTGGTGGGTAGAAACAAAAAAGAAAGCTTCAATTTTATCAAGGAAAAAATATGGAGGAAGTTGCAGGGTTGGGAGAATAGGTTATTATCTCAAGCAGGACGAGAGGTCTTAATCAAAGCAGTTATCCAAGCCATCCCAACCTTTACCTTGGGATTTTCAAAATCCCTTTGGGATTATGCCATGACATTGAAACTATGATTAAAAAAATTTGGTGGGGTCAACGGGGTGATAAAAGGAAAATTTATTGGATTAAATAGGATGAGTTGACAAAGCTCAAGATAGTGGTTGGAATGGGCTTTAGGGACCTTGCTTTGTTCAATGATTCTCTACTAGCTAAACAAGCATGGCGGCTTTTGCAAAATAAAAAATCCCTCTTTCATAGAGTTTTTAAAGCACGATTCTTCTCACATTACTCGATCATGGAAGCAAAAAATTCAAGATCAAGCTTGTATGCATGGACAAGTATTTTACATGGACGAGAAGTGCTGAAACGGGGATGTAGGTGGTGTGTTGGTGATGACAAGTCAGTTAGTTTATGGTGTGATTTTTGGCTACCTAGACAAAGCAACCCCAATGTTCTCACCCTTATCTTAGGCTCCTTAACGGATGCCAAGGTCGAAATTCTTATTGAGTCACAAAGGTAGTGGAATCACAGCCTCATTGATGCCATTTTCACCAAGGACGAAGCTGTCCTCATCAAATCCATTCCACTCTCATGGGTGGAGAAGGTAGACAGTCTGTTTTGGCTATACACGAGCAATGGAGACTACACCAGCAAATCAGGATATCAGTTCTTGAAGAAGGAAGCCAGCACTGAGCACTTTGTTTTTAATCCACAACCTGAAACAGAATTATGGTGAGGAATTTGGTCTCTCAACGTCCCAAACAAGGTGAAAATTTTACTTTGGAGGGCATGCCAAGAATCCTTACCTTCGAAGCAAAATCTGATGCGACGAACGATCATTGATTGTTCAACGTGTGACCGATGCAAACATGAAGCAGAGACAGCGTTGCATGTGTTGTGGGTGTGCAAAGAACTTGACGTAGTCTGGGAGGATGCAAACTTGTGGGTTTTCCAGAGATCGGCAAGTTTTTTGAGCTTTAAGGAACTACTCTCATGGATTATAAAAAATCATCAACAACCAGAGCTGTTTGCCGTCACTGGTTGGTCAATTTGAAACCAACAAAATCAAGTCTGTCTGCATCAACCCAGCTACAGTCCTCTTCTGCTTGCTGCCTCGGCGAGAGATCGACTTACTGAATTTCTATCGGTCCAACTAGCGCACAGTGTTCCTCTTCCTCGGGTGCAAGTTCAATGGTAGCCTCCACTGCAGGGAACAATCTGATGGGAATATGCACGAAATTCCCAGACCTATGAGATGCAAAAATAGAGAAAAAAATATACGTCAAAGAAAAATAATCACACACAAGACAATATTTACGTGGTTTGGCAATTTGTTTATGTCCACGGAGTTGCAGAGATTTTACTATTCTCAGGAAAAAATACAGAGTGTGGCAGTATAGTTTTTCTCTCTAAAAACGACATCAAAACCCTAATCTCCAAAGCAACAGTTATTATATCCTACGCATAGGATTTACATTGGGCTACAAAAACGGCCCAAAATTTTTTCCCGAGGCCATTGCCCCTAGACTCCCAAGGAGGCTTGTCCATGAGCACTACCCAAGTCTCCACTCCATGAACCAAGCCTCAGAAAAACTCCTATTAAAAACTGTAATAACATTATTTCAGGTCAAGTCATAATCTGAACCAAACACAACTAGGCTCCACAAAAGCCCAACACAATCAAAATAAATTTTGATGGGGCAACCTCAGCAAAGGAACAAAACTCGGTATTGGAGTAGTTTTGTGCAATGAGAATGGCTCGGTGCTGGCATCTCTTGCCTAGCAACTCCCATGGCTCTACACTCCTCTAATCATTGAAGCAAAGGCAGCTTCCAAGGCACTCCAATTTGCAGCGAATTTGGGCTTCAACCGAGTTATCCTTAAAGGAGATTGTCAGGTTCTCATGAAGGCTCTCAAAGAAGATCGTATTTTCTTGTCCACTGATGGTTAATTTATTGATGATGTTCGTTTTGATGCTAGACTTTTTAATCAATTACATTACTTTTATGTAAAAAGAGAAGGTAATACGGTTGTTCATTCTTTAGCTCGATATACTTTAGGAATTTTGGATTTTGTTGTGTAGATGGAGGATGTTTCACCACCTTTGTTTTTTGTTGTCCAAGCCGACATTCTTCATTTTCATTAATAAAAAGTAAGAAGTTTGTCCCTCAAAAAAAAAAAAAAAAAAAACTCAATTACTAATTAATAAAGTCACTTTTTATCAAATAAGAGTTTTGAAATTTTAACTATAAGCAAAGAGAGAACATTGTAGGTACAAGAATTTTGTGATAATAAATCTATGTTGTGTTGAAGTAGACCCGTCATATGTTAGTATACAAAGTCAAGCTATGATATTTTCAATGGATCAAGAGCTTTATAATTCAATTGACATTTTTTTTATTTCAACGAAGACATATAGTATTCAAACCCTTCTCTACATCATAATTTTTGAATTATTAACAACAACAACAACAACAACAACCAAAAAAAAAATGAAAAAAGAAAACAAAGTTGAGCTACTACAAAATCCCCGTCACCCAATGCCCGCATGAGCCTCAGATAGCTTTGATTTAATTAATAGTCACATGTTGTTGTTTCCAGGGGAAGACGCTTTCCTCTCTCCTAGGTTATCAACGTCTTATTCTTATGCCTTGACTTCCAATTCAAAGCTTCTATTTTAAGAAAAGCACGAGGGATGTGTTTGCGTTAATCTTGGCTAGACCTACGGCTTATGCTTTTGGAACTTCATTTTATTAAGATTAAAAAAATAAAAAATAAAAGCTTCTCTTTTTTGGTTCAGTTTGATTTTAAAGTATATCATAATCTATTAGAATTTAGGCGAAAAACACGTTTTAGTCCCTATATTTTCAGGCGATTTCCGTTTTAGTTCCTACATTTTATTTTTACCGCTTTTAGTCCCTATTTTGAAAAACGCTTTCCGTTTTAGTCCCTGTCATTACATCAGAAATGGAGAGAGCTGGCCTGGCAAATAGTAGGAATAAATAACACCAAATTAATATCTACGTGGCATAAATTAATAATAAAAAATATTTTTTGGCATTAAAAAATGACATGTCAGCATTTAAATTAAAAAAAATTAATTTATTAATTTTAACTAAATAAAAAAATTAAAAAAAAGAATTAAAAACTAAAAATTATATGAATTGAGATCTAAGTGTGTCTTGAACAAGAACAATAAGAACACAATCTCAGATCCAAGAACACAAACCCAGAAATTTAAAAAAAAAATTACAGATCTAAGTAGATTGCAACAAAATACAAATTAGATCCGGAAAAATCAACAAATCAGAGAATTCAAGTCTCACAAAAATAAATAAATAAATAAATAATCAAAAGGATTGAAATGCTCACCGCCTCCATTCACGAAAAGCAAAACCTTCCTCTGGCTCCATTTCGGTCGGTGGCGGAAGCACCGGACCGTCAGAGCTGAAAACGCCGTCGTCAATGCCGATGCCGATGCTGTTTTCACCAAAACCACCGTAACCGTTCTTGTTCCCATTTCCATTATCCACATGGATCAGGTTGAACAAACATTGGGAGTAGCCAGGGTTTGGATCGTTGAATACGTAGATCTCAGGCAATGTGGAGGCGTGGTCGACGGCTCAAATATCTCCTCCGCATCGAAATCAGCTTCCGATACGCTTTTTGCACATCCTCGACCGTGCAACTCTTCTCTACCCCCAAAATCTCGTAGTAGTCTTTCTTCTTCTTAATCTGCCTCACGATCGCGATTTGCTCCTCCGTGTACAAGGCTGACGCGGATGCCGATGAGGCCGACGATGAAGATGGACCTCGGTGGCAGACTGATGGCTGATCTGACGGTTTCAATGGCTCCGATGTGCTGTTATTGATGGGCCCAGAGGAGCCTTGAGGTTGTGGATCGCCAGGCCCATTGGATTCTTTCTCAATCTCCGATAAGAGATCATTGACCGGAAGAGTGGGATCGAGACGACGAGCTTTGGAGATGAATTTCAAGGCTCGCCTTCGATCTCCAGCTTCCATAGCTTGTTTACCGATTCTCAAGCATTTCAAAGCGTTGTCTTTGTTCCCTTCCATTTTCCAATTAAGAAGAAAAAACTGAAAACCCTAGGGAAAAAAAAATTTGGGGATTTTGAATTTGCGAAAAAAAAAAGTGAAATCGAAGGATTAGAAATTGGAGTGGATTGAAAATAATGGAAGAGAGAAAAAGGGAAAGGAAAGGAGAGAAATTAAGGTTACAGATGGAATCAGAGAGCGAAGTGAGGTAGGGATTTTTTTTTAAATTTCTGGGTTTGTGTTCTTGAATCTGCGTTTGTGTTCTTGTTGTTCTTGTTCAAGACACACTTAGATCTCAATTCATATGATTTTTAGTTTTTAATTCTGTTTTTAATTTTTTTTATTTAGTTAAAATTAATAAATTAATTTTTTTAATTTAAATGCTGACGTGGCATTTTTTAATGCCAAAAAACATTTTTTATTATTAATTTATGCCACGTGGATATTAATTTAGTATTATTTATTTCTGCCGTTTGCCATGTTAGCTTTCTCCGTTTCTGATGTAACGGTAGAGACCAAAACTGGAAGCGTTTTTCAAGATAGGGATTAAAAGCGGTAAAAATAAAATGTAAGGACTAAAATGAGAATCTCCTAAAAATGTAGGGACTAAAAGTGACTTTTCGCCTAGAATTTAATATACATTCTCATGCTAATTCCCTTCTGGTCTCTAATGGGATTTACTATTTAAAAAAAAAAAAAAAAAAAAGAGTCAAAAAACAAAGGAATGGCAGGTGTATTTGTAACTTGCAAGTCTGAAAGAACAGGATACATGCCTAGGTGAAGGACACTTGCTTAAAAAGAAAGTTTATGGGCACAACAAAATCATGACGATTCCAATGATTTTGATATGATTTATGGGTCCCGATCTGGTTGGTGGGCTACAGCAGAGTATGGGTTTGTTTGGTTGCCAACGGCAGAGGCGATTTGGGTTTTGGTTGTATTTGACTGGGTGGGTGTTTTGTGTTTGCTCATGGAAATTTTTTTTTTTTGGTAGAAAGGAAAGTTTCATTAAAGCTAAACAACAGGGCAGAGCTTGGTAGTACACAGACTGTGACTATCGGCCTCAAGAAAGCTTAAAACGTCCACAGGAGGACTAGAATACATAAGAAAATCCGTGTCTTGCGGGTAACCAAGGCTAGTTAGACGATCTGCGCACCCATTCGCTTCACGGAAGATATGCTTAACTTGACAATGGGGAATTTGGGAGACCAAGACTCTGCAATCTTCAAAAAGAGGAGAGATAACAGAGTTAATGTGATTAGGATTGTTAAAGGCATCTACAAGAGCTTTAGCATCCATTTCCACAATGATCTTGGAGGAGTTTAGCTGCTGACATAATAGAAGTCCGTCCCTAAGGGCCCATAGCTCGGCCAGAAAGCTGCAAGCAGTCCCTAATTTCCTAGAGAATCCTACAACCCAGTTGCCATTTTCATCCCTTATGACTCCACTACCCCCGGCTGATCCCATCGCGCCATTTGCAGCCCCATCTGTGTTGAGCTTCAGCCAACCCATATCGGGTTTTTCCCAACAAATTTCTTTAGCAATCCTTAATCTGCGCTGCTTTCACTTTCCTGCACGGTGAAAACGTTCATTGGCCTACATAATGATCTCTTGCACAATATTTGGGTTAATGCCCTTGTTTTTGAAAACCATCTGGTTTCTTTGCTTCCAGATAATCCAAATGGCAAATAAGAAAAGGGAATTCCAGGGGGGACAGTCAGCCGTGAGGTTGATCTTGTCATGGCAATTGGAGAAAAGCCATTCACTAGTTGATTGAGAGAAAAAGGAAGGATTCAGAGCTTGGCCTCGAAGCTGGGCCCAGATAGGTTTGATGCACATGCAGTCACGGAGAGCATGGGAAATGGATTCAGAATCCAAATGACACAAAGGACACATAGGGTCTTGATTAATTCCTCTGCCCACAATACACTCCTTTACCCCAATACTATTATGCATACACTTCCACACAAACACCTGGATTCTAGGAAGAGTTCCATATCCATTTACCAGGAAAGGATTCAGATTTTGAGGGATCCACAGCTAGGCAATAAGCACTCTTTAACTCAAAGGTACCCTTTGGTGATGGGCTCCAGGCTATTTTATCGGTTCCCTTAGCGAGAATAAGAGTTGGTGTGCCTTGGATCTCAGCCTTTATGTCCTTAGGGAGCTCAAAGGGAATTACTGACCAATCCTAACCATAGGGAGCAGCCACATCCTTGACTTTAAGGTGAGCTATATCACGGGGTAGAGGGCCATGGATGAGATGTCTAATCAGACCACGATTTAGCCAGCGGTCAGACCAGAAATTCAGGCTACTGTCATGTCCAGGAATCCATTTCACCCCATTATTGAAAACACCTACTCCTTTTTTCATACTTCTCCAGGTGATGGAGCAAGGAAGCCTCGGATGATTCCTGGATTCCACTCTCAATCTAGTGCAGTATTTCAATTTAAGCACCCTTGCCCATTGAGAATCACTCTCCGTATGAAATCTCCAGTTAAGTTTAGCAAAAAGTGTCGTGTTTCTACCTTTGGCTGACTGCAAGCCTAGCCCACCTAACTCCTTTGGCTTGGAAACCTTATGCCAATTTACCCAATGCATCTTTTTGGCGCTTTCCGTGGACCCCCACAAGAAATTTCTATTGACCCTATCTATCCCCTCAAGGATCTTGTTAGGCAGGGAGACATTTTGCATGACATGACCTAGGATAGTGGAAAAGGAAGATTGAATCAGAACAATTCTTCCCGCCATCGAGAGGAGATTGGCTTTCCACCCAGCCAACTTCTTTTTAACTCTGTCTAACACAAACTTGAAATCTTGCCTGCAAGAACCCGGGTGTTTTAGAGGGAAACCCAGGTATTTGCCAAGATTTGAAGTCGCCTGAAAACCCAACAAGTCAGCAAGCACCTCCTTTTGATCGGGATCTATGTTAGGCGAGTAGAACACCTGAGATTTTTCTGCACTAATGGTCTGACCCAAGCTGACACAGAACTCCTTTAGCACCCCCTTAATTGTGGCACAATTTTCTGGGTCAGCCCTAGCAAATAGGATTAGATCATCTGCGAATAAGAGATGGGAGAAGGCTAACCCACTTCTGGAGGTCTTGACCGGAAACCAGTGTTTAGAGTTGCACTTTTCCTCAATTAAAGCCCTTAAAAACTCCATGCAGAGGATAAATAAGTACGGGAAGAGCGGGTCACCCTGCCTAATGCCTCTTGAAGGACAAAACGGCTCAAGTTTACCTCCATTAAATAGCAAGGAAGTTGACACAGAGGAGATAAAACTCATGATGAGGTTCGAAAGGTTAGAAGGAAAGTTGAGTCGAGCTAGCATGTCTCGAATAAACCCCCATTCAAGCTTGTCATACGCCTTTTTCAGATCAATTTTTATAGCCATATACCCCTTTCTCCCCTTGATTCTTCCAATAGAGTGAATAAGCTCTTGAATAATGATAGTGTTGTCTACACCTCTTCTTCCTGGAACAAATGCAGCTTGGTATGGTGAAACCAGCTTCGCAAGGTATGGCCTTAATCTAGCCACAATAACTCTAGTGATGATCTTGTACACAGTGTTACAAAGGCTTATCGGTCTATAGTTCCCAAAAACCTCCGGTCCTTGGATTTTAGGGATGAGGACAATATGGGTTTCATTGAGATAATCTGGGACTCTCCTCTTCTCAAAGGCTCTCATGACTTCCGCAACCACTGAATCCCTAACAATCAGTCAGAACCTTTGAAAGAAGCCTGCATGCAACCCATCTGGGCCTGGGGCTTTATAAGCCTTCATAGACCAAAGAGCATCCTTAATCTCCTCCTTGGTAACCATCATATCTAAAGATGTCTTTGCCTCATCCTCCTCCACCGTATGGATCTTGCATGAAGGTATAATCCATTTCCCTAACTTGTTTATTGTGTTGTCATGATGAGAATTTAGGATTAAAGTATGATAGTAATTATTTAAGTTCTCTTGAATATGTTTGAATGTTCTTAAATGTTCTTATGTGTTCTTCATATGTTCTTGGTTGTTCATCACATGTTCATGCATAAACACTAGTTTTGATCTTAAATCCACATCAAAAATATGAAAAACATGTTTGTTTCATAATTCTTTCAAGTCCTTGAATCTAGGATGTCACCATACACACACATTCACTAGAATTTATTTTTCAATCCAAATGCAACGCTTAATAAATTGAATTAGGGTTTATCACATGCACACACTTCAAATTCAACATGCAAATTGATTGATAACATATTGGATGATGTGACATGATTGTTGGCCATCATAGTCTAGAAGACCGGTTTCACCGGGCAAGGTGGGTGCCTAACACCTTCCCACCCTGTAACATAGCCTCCGAACTTAGATTAAGGGTTAGTAGATCAAATGCTTATCCTTGTACTTTTCAATTTCTAGATTGTAACTAGGAAACAAAGCCATGTACTTTATCTTAGATTGTATTTAGGACCAAAGCCATGTAATTTCCTATGTTCAATGTAAATTCAATTTTAAATTAATAAAATGATGAATTTTTCAATTATGGTTTTCTTATTTAGTCCAACAATTAAATAAGTGGCGACTCCATTGTAAAACCCATAATCTAAAGGGGAAAATATAACTAGTCGAACCTCCATTTTGAGAGGCAATAACACGACTACACCCATTCACCTGGGTTTGGCCTAACATTCCTATAAAAAGGGGGCCGGGGGTGCGGTCTCTCACAGTGGCGACTCCACTGGGGATATTGAGGGCTAAGTTTCAATTAGATTATGGTGGCCAGCCATGTCATTGTTTGTTTATTACTTTTTTGTATATAATATGTCTAATATGTCATTATTTTACATGTCATGCATCATTTACTTGAATGAAATTTATTTTATTTGTGTGCTAGCCCGGAAGCCCGGTAGTATTAGCCGTGGATTGTGGTCTTCCTGAGACTCACATACCCAGCGGTGAACCTACCACCCACTGCAACAATGATCATCATGGTTATGCCATGATGGTTCATAGGGACAAAGTGTACCGTTCGGACCAATGCGGCACTCTTGGCATCACAAGTTGGGAGGTACGACGTCCTAGCTTGTGGGGACCTTTAACCTACCTTCTACCCATGTTGTAATGACCCATAGAACTTACCTTTAGGTCGGTCCATGTAAGTTGCATTTCATTATGCATTTGTTTGGCCGTTGTTTGAACCATGATGACTCAAGTCCAACGCTTGAGCCCATCATTATTATTTGAACCTTGTATGATGTGAATGAACTCAAGCCCAAAAGCCTATGATTGAACACTACTTGGTATGGAAGCCCAAAATTGTTTCTTGAATGAGTCTAAGCCCAACACTTGAGCCCATCAAAGGTGTATAGACATGATCAACATCAAAGGCCGAAAGCTCACAAGATGCATGCCTTCCAAGTGCAAGCCCAAGCCATTTCATCATAATCAAGGTTCAAGCACACCAAACCTCAAGCATCCTAAATGGACCAAGAAGAAGCAAGTGGCCCAACTTTGCCTCACTCCACATTTGGTTTGCAACATCATGGTTAAGCTTAAAGTTTGTTTGTTTATTCCATGTTTCTATGTTTCTTTGAATTCTAAAAATCCATGTAGCATTTGATGTACTTTGTTCATGTATATATTTTAAAAAATTTAAAAAAAAAAATTTTCAAGATTTCCAAATCTTTGCCCAAAAAAAAAAAAAAAAAATTCAAATGAAAAAAGTCTTTGGACTAGGGGCATTGAGCCCTTAAGTCATTTAAAAAAAATATATATATATATTCTTTGAACTAGGGGCATTGGACTTCCTAGTGATTTTTTCAAAAAGACCCATTTTTTTCTTTCAAAGATTTCAAGATTCTTTAAAGTCCTCTTTTCAAAAAGGTACATACGGATCCCTTGGACAAAACTTTTTCTAAATTAAGATGTTTAAAGGCTTGAACAATCAACTTGTACTGAGAAAGGATTGATTCCATTTGATCTATGTAAACGCTTTTGCTAAATTACTTTGAATAAAAGAAGAAATGGTCTTAAAAGGCAATAAAAAAGAATCCATCCGTCTAAAAATCCCAAGAATCCATGCACTCAAACCAATTTCAAAGATCTTTTGTTTCACAACATTAGAGCATTCATACTTTTTCTTTCAAGATGAATTTATTAAAAGATCTTAAGTCACTGTGCTTACAAGCAAGCATTACTAGGGATAGGAGGCCGTCTTTGGTAAAACAAGATTATACTTTAATACCTAGAATGATTATTATCCATTGCTAGCCCATTTGAGCCTTTAAATACTTAGCCTGTTTTTCGCATGAACCCACTAAAATCTAAACCTAAGTTGGGAAAATTCAAAGTATGCATGCTTAAATCTCATGTTGAGGAGGAGTCAACCTTGTAACTTTGAAGCTAATTGATAAATTTCTCCTAGAAGACATGAAAGACAAGTGGAGAATTCATTAGGCTAAAGATAAGAGATCATCAAAGAAAAATGAGCTTTCACTCAATCAAGGAAAGAAAAATGAAATTTCATCAATGTGAGAAAAAAAAAAGTGTGCATCAAGTTTGAAGAGCCTAAAATTCATCATGTCAAGAGGAATACAAGATTCATCTGAAAGAGATTTCATCAAAAAGGGAAAGATTCATCAAGCACAGAAAGATGCAAGTGCATCGAGGCAAGAAAGGAGTCTAAAAAGTGCATCAAAATTACTAAAAATCATTAATTTGAGAAAAACAAGGAGGGAAAAATGTCCCCAAAAGTTCATTCAATCAAGAGATGAAAGAGAAAAAAAAAAAAAAAAAAAAAAAAAAAAAAAAAAAAAAAAAAAAAGCCCGCTAGGCTGAAAACCCAAAAGGGCGGTCTAGGCAAAAGTTAGGGCCAAAGAAATGAAGAGGAAGAAAAGAAAAAATTGGAAAATCCTACCGAGTTGGAAACTTGAAGATGCAACCTAAAAAGAGAAGAATTTTACAGGATGAAAGTCTAGAGGTATGATTCAAGAGGAATGAGCATTAAAACGATTGTTGATACAAGTGACAAAATGAAGACTAGTGAGAAGATGACAAAGAAGAAATGGTAAAACTCCTCCAATACTTGATTTTTGAGTAATGCATACTTGGGGGAAACAACATAGGGAATTTTGAGCCTTTTATATCTTTCATTTTATAACCCAAACCCGGCCTACATTACAACCCATGAGTAAAGACCTCCTTGAAGTGTTGCTAGTTGTAGGCACATCTTAAGCTCTAATATTATTTTCTCTTGAATTAAAAAGGAAAAATGCTTAAAATTGTCAAACCCCACAGGATGATATGTCCGAGGACAAAATTTCTCAAATTCTCAAATCCTCAAAGTGACTCAAAAGAACTTCCAAACCTGGAGCACTCTCCTTGTTTGCACCCAACAATGTGATTCATAAATATTATCACATTTCATTTCTTGATTGCCTTTGAAGACTCAATCTGACGATGTTTAAAAGGATGAAGCAAATTTGATTATATGAGTTTAATGATCTTGATCCTTCCTAATCAAAGAGATTTGTTTGGTTCTTAAACACTATGATTTTCTAAAATGGTTGTTCAAAGGATCACATCTTGTTCCAAAATAAAAAAAAATGGAAAATTTTTTTCTCAAAAAAAATTCTTTTTCAAAATCCAGTTCTCTTGAACTACGTCTTGACCTGATCCTCTATGAGAGAGGTACGTAGGCAGCCTTGCAAAGGCCCGGTCCCATTCACCTAAACAACCTTGAAGAACAAAATCAAAACAATCTGACAAAATTGTTTGGGTGCATGTTAGGTTAAGCCCATTTGTATGCATTAAGTATGTTTAAACTTGGAGCATTGGCCTATTTATATTGTGTGCAAGTTTTCACAATAATTGGTTTCTAACAGGCTAGAGAAAGAAAGTATTTTTGCAGGAACCAAGGATGGCAGACCATGATCTTCTTTCATGTACCCCAATGGTCACAACATCAAATAAATTAAGCTTCAATCTAATCATGGAATATGCCCCAAACTAGGGGCATTGGGAATTAAGGAAGGACATAGCAATCCGCAGCAACTTCCAACCAAAGTTATTCTCATTCAAAGGATAGGTTTTTCAAAAAAAAAAAATCATCATCATGAATAAATCTTCATCACTTTCTCTCCATCTTCATCTTCATCTTTTTCAATGAACAAATCTTCATATTTCAAAAAAAAAAAAAAAAAAAAAAGGACAAAAGGACAAAATTTTCAAAAAAAAAAAAAAAAAAATCAATTCTTTTTGAATCTTTCAAAAAAGCCTTGGGACTAGGGGCTCATGCTTCCTAGGTTGCTTAGAAAAAAAAAAGAAAATAAGAGAAAAAAATTTTCAAAAAGCCTTGGGACTATGGGCATCGGGT
The DNA here is from genome assembly GCA_032727855.1 of Quercus ilex subsp. ballota. NCBI lineage: Eukaryota > Viridiplantae > Streptophyta > Magnoliopsida > Fagales > Fagaceae > Quercus > Quercus ilex. The sequence continues at coordinate 26,993,956 of CM064914.1, read as the reverse complement.
TCCTAGGTTGTTTTCAAAAAAAAAAAAAAATCATCAATCAAAATTTTCAATTCCTTCAAAAAATTCAAGATTTCCAAAATTAAAAAAAAAAAAAAAAAATCTTCATTAAATTCTTTTTCAAGAACAGAAAGCTATTATCCTCTTTCATATTTTCCAGTGGTGCAACATCAAGTCAACTGTCTACCCTCAGCATTCATCAAAGCATGGAATATGTCCTAAACTAGGGGCATTCGCCAGGTATGCCGAATTCTTTTCAATGAATAACTCTGTTACTAATTGAAAATATTTATTTTGCAGGTACTAGGGTAAAAGGCCCATACACATCGGCATGATCCAAAAATCCTAGGTCTCTGAAAACATGAGCCAGGATCCAGAACCTTTGGTCCTCTGAAAACATGAGCCAAATCCTCCAAAAACCCTTGGTCCTCTGAAAACATGAGCCAAGATCCAAAAATCCTAGGTCTTTGAAAACATAAGCCAGGATCCAGAACCTTTGGTCCTCTGAAAACATGAGCCAAAGCACTTGGTCCTCTGAAAACATGAGCCAAGATCCAAAAATCCTAGGTCTCTGAAAACATGAACTAGGATCCAGAACCTTTGGTCCTCTGAAAACATGAGTCAAAGCCTCCAAAAACCCTTGGTCCTCTGAAACCATGAGCCAAGATCCAAAAATCCTAGGTCTCTGAAAACATGAGCCAGGATCCAAAATCTTTGGTCCTCTGAAAACATGAGCCAAAGTCCCAAAAACCCTTGGTCCTCTGAAAACATGAGCCAAGATCCAAAAATCCTAGGTCTCTGAAAACATGAGCCAGGATCCAGAACCTTTGGTCCTCTGAAAACATGAGCCAAGATCCAAAAATCCTAGGTCTCTGAAAACATGAACCAAGATCCAGAACCTTTGGTCCTCTGAAAACATGAGCCAAAGCCTCCAAAAACCCTTGGTCCTCTGAAAACATGAGCCAAGATCCAAAAATCCTAGGTCTCTGAAAACATGAGCCAAGATTCAAAACCTTTGGTCCTCTGAAAACATGAGCCAAAGCCTCCAAAAACCCTTGGTCCTCTGAAAACATGAGCCAAGATCCAAAAATCCTAGGTCTCTGAAAACATGAGCCAGGATCCAGAACCTTTGGTCCTCTGAAAACATGAACCAAAGCCTTCAAAAACCCTTGGTCCTCTGAAAACATGAGCCAAGATTCAAAAATCCTAGGTTTCTGAAAACATGAGCCAGGATCCAGAACCTTTGGTCCTCTGAAAACATGAGCCAAGATCCAGAAATCCTAGGTCTCTGAAAACATGAGCCAGGATCCAAAATCTTTGGTCCTCTGAAAACATGAGCCAAAGTCCCAAAAACCCTTGGTCCTCTGAAAACATGAGCCAAGATTCAAAAATCCTAGGTCTCTGAAAACATGAGCCAGGATCCAGAACCTTTGGTCCTCTGAAAACATGAGCCAAAGCCTCCAAAAACCCTTGGTCCTCTGAAAACATGAGCCAAGATCCAAAAATTCTAGGTCTCTGAAAACATGAACCAGGACCCAGAACCTTTGGTCCTCTGAAAACATGAGCCAAAGCCCCAAAAAACACTTGGTCCTCTGAAAACACGAACCAAGATCCAAAAATCCTAGGTTCTCTGAAAACATGAGCCAAGATCCTTGGTCCTCCATTTTTTGACCTCAGGTAAGCATGTCTTGCACTTATTCAAAAAAAAAAAATTTGCATGCATGAACTACGTTTGGACCTGATCCTTCCACCAAGAGGTACGTAGGCAATCTCCCTCGAGATTCGGTCCACATTTTGATCTACAACATGACATTCTGCATTTTTATCTACATGCATCATACATTTACCACGGTTAAATACTGATTGCAAAGTTAGGTGTCTCTTTCATATATTGACATTCGCTTTTCAAGCTCTGCCAATGAGGGGCATTCTGTTGACACCCCATTTTGCAACCCGCATTTAACCTCATTTGGAGGGTAAAAGGGTAATTTCGCCTTGGGAATATGCATCTTGATTCTAATCATTAGATCCTTAATCTCATTTCATCAAAATGATCTTGATGTTATAACGATCAAATCAACTGGTCATAAGCCCTAATCGAACTACCAGATTGAAAGTTATCATCAAATCAAGTTTTAATGACTGAGATACACTATCACAAATTGAGTCCGACTATATGTGATTAAGAACAATTGATTTCAATTGGTTATAAGTGTAATCAATTGGAGATCAATGATGTGTCATAATTTAATTGGTTAGGACTACATTTTATGGTGAGGTTGCATACACCTAATTAATTAGATAGTTAAACATTAATTATTCAATGAGTAATTTGTGCAATTATCTTTTAATTAGTGTAAATTTGGAACCAATTAAGTCTGAAATTTGAGTGATTGGAGCCATTTAATATTAATTGAGAGTTGATTTGGGACCTATTAATGTTAATTGTGCTGAAACCACTTTCTAACAAATGACCTCTGCTCACTATTTCATCAATATCTCTCATAATATTTTGAATTTGTGAATGAGGTTAATTTTTCCAGAAACTAGACATCCGGGGCTTCAATTTGAGCACAAGAACGAGACAATTCCGATCAGAATTGGGTCAGATATGATTTTTCGAAGTTAGCTCTACAATCTGTTACAGCAGCTACGGGAAAACCGAATTTTGGCTTGCTCCCCACTCCCACCAATCTCTCCATTTAATGCACCAGATTTTTTCCAAGGCTAAAATGAGGTCTAGGTTCATAATCCTTGTCAATCCTCATTAAATAGCCTTCCATTCATATTCCCTCCACTACTACTATATAAACCCTCCCCCTCCTTCATTCCAAGACAGACAAAAACTCCATATCTTCTCCTCTCTTGAGTTCTAGTGAAGTAGAGTAGTCTTGTCATATCTTGGTCTTCCTGAGACTCAAGGTATTGAGCAAGACTCACTCTCCCTCTCCTAGTTCTTCTTCTTTCCTCCACCCTTAGGACCTCCACCAAGAATCTCCTCCTCCACCGTATGGATCTTGCATGAAGGTATAATCCATTTCCCTAACTTGTTTATTGTGTTGCCATGATGAGAATTTAGGATTAAAGCATGATAGTAATTATTTAAGTTCTCTTGAATATGTTTGAATGTTCTTAAATGTTTTTATGTGTTCTTCATATGTTCTTGATTGTTCATCACATGTTCATGCATAAACACTAGTTTTGATCTTAAATCCACATCAAAAATATGAAAAACATGTTTGTTTCATAATTCTTTCAAATCCTTGAATCTAGGATGTCACCATACACACACATTCACTAGAATTTATTTTTCAATCCAAATGCAATACTTAATAAATTGAATTAGGGTTTATCACATGCACACACTTCAAATTCAACATGCAAATTGATTGATGTGACATGATTGTTGGCCGTCATAGTCTAGAAGACCGGTTTCACCGGACAAGGTGGGTGCCTAACACCTTCCCACCTTGTAACATAGCCTCCGAACTTAGATCAAGGGTTAGTAGATCAAATGCTTATCCTTGTACTTTTCAATTTCTAGATTGTAACTAGGAAACAAAGTCATGTACTTTATCTTAGATTGTATTTAGGACCAAAGCCATGTAATTTCCTATGTTCAATGTAAATTCAATTTCAAATTAATAAAATGATGAATTTTTCAATTATGGTTTTCTTATTTAGTCCAACAATTAAATAAGTGGCGACTCCATTGTAAAACCTTTAATCTAAAAGGGAAAATATAACTAGTCGAACCTCCATTTTGAGAGGCAATAACACGACTACACCCATTCACCTGGGTTTGGCCTAACATTCCTATAAAAAGGGGGCCAGAGGCGCGGTCTCTCACAGGATCGTACCTTAACTTCTACATGAATTTCTTGCTCAGTGATGGCAAGAGCATTGATCTCCACTATGTCTGAATTCCATAAGAGCCAAATCCCACCAGCGAAGCCAATAGTATCAGAGCGAATAGTGCCTTCAAAAGGGAGTCTGTCCGTAATTTCCTTCGCACGGTCACCACCAACTTTAGTCTCTGTGACCACAAAGATTGCAGGATTGTGAATCCTCACTAAATCATGCACATGACTCTGAAAATTAGGCTTCAGAGCACCCCTACAATTTCAGGCAATAATATTCATGGATAAATCGTGATTAGGGGGTAGGCACTCATCAAAAAGCGGCCTTATTCTCGTTTCCCTCCTCAAGATCCATCCTGTCTTTGTGAACATCTCGCTGGATTAACCCTTTCCTGAACAAAGTGTCAGAATGAGCTCGAGAACACCCATCTCCATCTCCCGAGCTGCTAAGAGTAGTCTGAACCTCCAAGAGTCCGTTACTGGCCGAACACGCTTCCACTCCTTCTTTAGGTAGCGCATGAGCCAACTCAAAAATTTGGTGGGTTTCGCTCTTGGGGTTCTGACTACCCTCCCCTTTAAACGTAATGCCCATCTCGGATTTGGCATGGGCCACGAACTTGAAAGCTTCGTGTAGGTGATCATTTGCTCCATGGTTGAAGAGAGAAGGAGATTTCGCAGAGTAGGTGTTTGACTAGTTTTGGAAACCAGCAGCGTTAGTGGGATAACCACTAGTACCCATTCTCCTTGCAATTACTTTCATACCCTTCACAGAGGGCCTGGGTTTGTTATTTGGAGGCAAAGGCGCTTGGGATAGCAATCTCGGGCTGAATGAGCTCCTAGAGCCCTTATCTTGGCCTTTTTGAGCTAGTCTAGTGGGCCGAGAAGAGCTTAAAACTGTGAAAGGCCCTGGTGAAGGCCCATTGCTTGACTTGGCAACCGGCCAGCATCGTCACTCATCAGAGAGAGTGTAGAATTTCGTGTTGATCTGGTGGTCCCTTCAAGAAAGGTACTTTTTTTTGTCCCTTTTTGCCCAAACCTCTTCCTGGTCACTACCATCCAAGGACCGTACTATCCTTCTGCCTCATCCGTTCCACTACCACTTGGCGCGACTTGCATGCCACTTGCACTCACGTCTTCATGCCTCTCTTGTGGGTTTTCCATCTGTCCAGCTTGCTGTTTCTCCGTCATAACCTCCGATGGCTCCTCTTTGCGAATTGTATACGAGCAAGCATCTTTATGGTGACCAATCCGACCACAAAAGAAGCAAAGCTTTTGGATTCCTTCATACACCATGGCCTGTTCAAATCACCCAATGAGGATGGTGTTGACTAATGGTTTGTTGGTGTCTATTTGAACGCATAGCCTGGCATATTTACCCCGTGCCTCCATAGCCGTGTGGGTATCTATCCTTAAAACTACCAATAGCCTCACCCAGTTGTTTAAGAACTCCTGCTTCATAAAGTTCTATGGGTAACCTGTTAAGTCTAACCCAAACAGCAATCAAGGAGACATCCGCTGAATCGAGGTTAAAGAAAGGCTCCCATGGTCTAATGGACAAGAAATTGTCTCCAATAAACCACAGACCTCTTTTCAGAACAACATCAAGATCCTCCTTTGAGTAAAAACGAGCTAGGAAAAAATCATTCCCTAGATCAACACAATCTAATCTCCCTGAAGGTTTCCATAGCTGGTTTAGCTTGTTTTGTAGGAAGTTAAAGCTCACTGTCCTTCCCACTAACTTCACAATGATGGCTTTTGACCAAGGCTCCCTGATACGGAGCTTAGTTTCTCTGGAGAGCTTGACGGCTACAAGGCCTTCTCGGAGCTCATCGGTGGAAACCTCATCATCCGATTCAACATCAGAGTCCATAAGGTTGGAGAACTCAAAAGCCTTTGTGTAAGCCCCTGGGATTTCCCCTATCAACTTATCTTTGAAGGAGATATTGGGTCGGTTCCAAACATCTTAACTATCTCGGGGTAGAGAGTCCTCACTAGCGCCATCAGTGAACTCAGTATGATGGGAATCCTTTACTTTTTTGTTGCTTCTAGCTAGTTCGGCCTCCTCTTCTCTGGAAAGGGAGTGTGGGTTCATCTCGGTCTTGCTCTCAAAATATGCTCATGGAAATTTTCATTGATTTGGTTGGTGTTTGATTTGCCCATGGGAATTTTTATTGATTTGGGTTTGAGTTTAGAACTTTGGGTTGGGGTTTTGTTTGATCACATCTTTCTTTGTATTTTGAGAGAGTTTCAGCCTACGACGTTTGCTCATAATGATAAAGAACTAAGAAAAAAAATACAGAGTTTGACTAGGGAAAAAAAAAAAAAAAAAAAGGCAAAGTTATTTTTTAAACGTGAGAGTACTCTGGAATCATTTCTTTAGATATGGTTCAATTTGGCACTAGTGTACATAAGAAAAAGGCCCAGGCCCATGGGTTCAATACTGTGCTTTTGTATGTGAGACAATGATAAGGATTTTGAAAAAACAAAAGTCTGAAATTTGGATTTTTTTTTTTTTTATCTTGGGTGACCGTTGGCTGTGGTGAGGTGGGGCTATGAAATATTTTTTGGGTTTGTCTGTGAAAGAATTAAAAAAAATTAATTGCAATAGTAATATAGTATTGAGGATGACATATGCATTAAAAATAGTAGATAGTTAAATTAGAAAAAATAGAATTTTTTGGATTAATTTAGCTAAAGATGTGAGAAAACTGATGTGAATGCTCTAAGAACTCATGATGGAAGGGAATACTATTTGTAGATAGATCATTGATTCAACAAATTTCAAATCAATGGACCCTGTTTTTGATGCTGCTAGTAAATCTTGTACTAAAAATGATTTTCAACAATAAATGAAAACTTCTATAATTTTTTATAAATAATAAAAAATAATAAAAAAACAGGTGCAAAGAAAAAGGAAAAATTAACTATAGCATTTGAAATGTTATTAAGATCTTTTCCGAATAAATTAATATACTTTATCTGAACAAAAATTCAAACCTTATGATTTTATAATTAAACCCTAGTACACTAATTAGAGAACAAATGAACAATTGAATAAGTTTCTCAAAAAAAAAGTGAACAATTGAATAAGCTCCACAGTTTGTAATCAGGCAAATCCTAATATTGTGGCTTAAGGGCTTTTATATCTTGCACAAAAAAAAAAAAAACTATTTAGGATGATAGTTTGGCCTAGGGGTGTTTGCAGTGCGGTTTTAGGTTATTTTAACAGCACCGCACCTCATTTTTGCGGTCACATGTGTGGTGCGGTGCAGTATATAGTTTAACTAAAACCATAACCGCACCGCGCCTCATTTTTGTGGTCATATGTGCGGTGTGGTGCGGTCGATGTATAAAAATTCACCAGTTATTATCCATGGAATTCTAAGCGATCAAACAACAAGAAGACATTATAAAACTCTCAAAAGTGAATGAAAGTAGTTCAAAGTATCCATAAGGCACTGTAGGTAACATAAATTAACTCTGAAATCCCAATAACGTGTAGTAAATATCTAAACCTAGATTTAGTACCAAACAAAAACAAAGAAAACCCACAAAAATTAAACTTAAATATCTAACATAGCTACTGAGTACTGAGTCTTGATCATCGCTTCCAAGTGCCAATATACCAACGGCAACACTCAATAAAAAATAATATAATTAACAAGTTTGTCATATACAAGCTACCAATAGATTAACTTTAACAAAGAAAAACTTGAATTGAACACATATAGAGAGATAAATACCGCAATAATAGAAGCAATTGGTGCAAGTAAGTGGTCTAGTGGCAATTCAAGTGGAAGTGTGGTGGCTAGGATCTGACTTCTGAGGGCTGAGAGAGTGAAAAGATTTTTTTTTTTTTTTTTTTTTTTACTAATAGAACAGTGAGATACGGCTAGGGTATTAAATTATTAATGTATTGATATTTTGTCCTTATTATATATATAATATAAAATAAATAAATATTTTAATATATATATATAGAAAGTGCGGTACGGTTATATCATTTTATGGGTGATTTTAGTGCGATTTTTGCGGTTTGATAAATACCCTTAGTTTGGCCATACAAAACTAAAAAGTTTGGTAACTTGAAATAATAGTTATTGTCATGTAGGCTAACGCAATACTTCACTTGGGAGTATATAAAATAATGAAATGGAATAGAACACAATGGCTATATTTTAAAATGGAATAGGATACGCACAATGGCTATATTTTAAAATTATTTTTTCTATTACTTTTTTTTTTCCCTTTTATCCAAACAATGACTATTTTCTTTTAACACTCGTGTCAACAAACAGCTACAATCAAATTTCTAGTCAAATTTTGTCTTAATAATAATAGCTAAAATGAAGAAATAGTTTTTTTTTTTTAAGAATAAAGCTGTAAGTTTTATTAGGAAACAGCAGCCAAACCGACTTAAATTACAGCTAAAAAATAAGGTAGAATATTTCATCCACAAATATAAACCTATGACATATAAAACATGTTTAACAAAATTATAAGCTACAGAATTACCATAACAGCGCACACGAGAGAAACAAATACTTCCGAAAGAAGCCAACAGAGTTAAATGGCGCCGTTTGTCTTTTTCCATGATCAAACTTTAGGTCGAGTTTGAATTTAGTTGTAAAGGTGTCCCGTCGGTGGAAAAAAGTGGTTGGATGAATTATCTTGGACTTTAAATGAATCAGGGGCCCTTCCCCACTGTCATTTTCCTTTCTCATTAATGGCCATTCCATCTATTTTATATTTTATTGAAAAATCAAAATGGCATTTAGTTGGGGAGAGATACAAATTTATGAGTGTTCTTACACCTTTGCCAGATTGATATCCAACTTAATGAATATAATATTTATTTGCTATACTAACTGATATATGCTCTTTTAATAAAATTGATATGTCAATTAAAAATAAAGTTTTTTATAATTGAATAAGAGATTTGATGTTTAATTTCTGCCTATACTAAAAATCGATTAGTTTTACTCAAAAAAAAAAAGATTAGTGTCTTAGTCTAATAATAAAAATCTATCATTAAGAGTGAACGTTATAGGTTAAAGAACTCTCTCAAAAAACAAAAATTTATTAGGTGAAAATTTTATAAATACATGGACAAAAAATATCATAGATTAAGCTGAGCCCTTTGTTGAGAATACTATTAACATTTCTTTCATTCAATATTGTCTTAAAAAGGAGGTGTGTATCAAATAATTGTATAGAACTAAAATTAATATATAGTGTGCTTTTGATGAAGAAAACGAAGTGCCATTCGATCCAGACTTTTTTTTTTTTTTTTGGAGAGATCATCCTTCTATGACTTACAAACAAAAACATACTATCTTTTAATAGATTCTTCCTTATCACGTGAACTAATTCATAATGTTTTTTTCCCCTTTGTCTTTAATTTGTGATATGGACATCTAATTTGGCATTGCCCAAACTCAGAACCAATAGGAATAAATAATAACCCTACTCATCCTGTGCTTCTATCTCCCATAACATGATCTAATAAATTTTTGATAAACCAAAGCAACATTTGTTGTGTAGTGTAACAATCACAGCTTAACTATTAATTATATTGGGAATTATTCTATTGAGGCTGTTTTGTTTCGAGACCACTTTAATGTTTGATTCATCTATATGTTATACGCAATTCATCAATAGTTTCTTATCTGACCTCCACCTTATCAATACACTAATATGGCGAATTTACCCTCCAAACCACAGTCCCATGGACCAACAAAAGGTGTGCACTCTCGTCCTATGAGCTAGACTTAAATATGGACAAAATTTAAGTACAATAACTTAGGTCCAGTTTTTTAAATTCCTCTCTTAAGATTCTGCCATGTAGATATTTAACTAAAAAGTAAAGTTTCATCCTATAGAAAAAAATTCACATGCCGAATCTTAAGAGAGAAACATAAGGAACAATATATAAGTACTGTACCTAAATCTTACCCTTTAAATATACAGTTGCATTCTTCTTTTTTTCTTTTTTTGATTTCCAGTTGCATTCTGTTTTAAAAAAAAAGGATGGCAAAACATTTGCATTTGCTGTTACTTTTTGACCCTAAAAGGTTAATAAGTTAGAAATTGGTAAGTCTATAAATTTGTTGCTGCCCTGCACTTTTTATAGCTATGGTTATTGGTTAAGTTTATTGCTATTAGTAAATTTGCTTAAAGATAGGATAAAAAATTATTTTAAGCAAATAAGTTAACTTCTTTCAAATAAACCAAGTTATCAAAAAGTCAATATTTATCTCACTTTTAACAGATAAATTAACAGCAAATAAGAAAGTTGCAAAAAAGAATCCGTATGGTTCACTTCTCTTTTTGATAATTCAGTAGTTTTTTTTTTAATAATTCAATGGTTACAACAAATTATTTGAATCCTGAATGTATCTATTGGACATATCATAAGATATCAATCAGTTGAGTTACAAGACTCTTAGCGATAATTCAAAAACTGGGAATAAGAAATTTGAACCTTGAACGTTTCCGTTGAAAATATTAGGAGATAAAGTTGTAATGACTAAGCTATTTATGAATAGCTCGGGAAAAAACTTGTTCATGTTCATTTGTCTAGCAAATAAACCAAAGTTAAGCATAAGTTTAGGCTCGACTATTAAACAAACCAAACTTAAACATAATAATGTGTTCGTAAATAAGCTTGCAACCAAGCATGCTCAATTTAACTATATATAATGTCATATTTTTATATGTATACTCATCCAAAAATATACTCAAATAGATTTGAGAATAAATTGTGTAAGTTTGTAACTAGTTTTATATAATATCAAATACGCATTTGTAGTTTATTAATAATATCAACAATTCATTCCTAGTAAAATTTATAAATTTGAGAAGGGATAAAAAAATTTAGTTAGGGTTTTACTATATATGGAAAAAGAATAAGTTAATCAAACATCTCGTGAACAAGTTTGAGTTTTTTTTACTAAGAAAATAAATCAAGCTTAAACTTATAATCTTATTTGGTAATAAGCACGAGCTTGACTCTTATTTTAAATAAAATTATATAAACAAGTTTAAACTTTTAAGGAAAATTCTGGTGCCACAACTCTGTGCACAACTTTGTGCACAACTCGTCCACGTGGCAAGTTGTGCACAAAGTTGTGCACAGAGTTGTGGCACCAGAAACACTCAACTTTTAATGCTCGTTTACAACCCTACTAAGCAGTAGGTCGTACTAGTTGAGTTATAAGGCTATTGACTCTTATTATTCACTTTTTAATTAGATTTGTTACATTTTTTTTAAAAAAATAATTGAGAAGGAGATTTGTTACAAATATGATATCAATTAATATAAGTAAACACCTTTTCACCTTTTCATTGTAAGTCGTTACGATTATTGTTGTCTTTTTTTTTTTCTCTTTCTAAAAATCTTCTAAGCATATGATTATCATTATCTATTTAGGTGTGAAATGTTCCTGGAAAATCAATAACATTTGTGTGTTTAGCATATCTTAAATATTTGTTTCGCTTAGCTTTTAAAAAAAATAAAATTTTGGTTTCTCAAAACTATATCCAAACAATTTGGATTGACTTTGTTGATCAATTCCTTCTTTTTTGTTTTTTTTTTTTTTTGTTTTTCCTTTTAATTTTTTTTTTCCGGTTCTATATGAATGGCATATGGCAATTCATACATAACAGTAATTTTTAAGGAATTAAAATCTTTTGCATTTAGAATTTCAAAATAAATGTAGAGAATCCATTTCATAATATATTTTTTTTTTTTTTTAAAAATTGTTTTAATAAACAAAGAAGAGGGGAAATTATTGTTCCACATTCCAATATTCACACAATGTACACATTACATTTACTCACGAAATGATGTCCACGTTTTTTAACTGATGTACACACTTTGTTAGTGAGTGCAAATGCATACAGAACATGGACATTAGAGTAAGACAATCAGGAACAGAACTATGCTAAGTCCAAAGGGGCAGGGGTCCATGGCCCTAACACCTCCCCACTACTAAATATAATTATTTTTTTATAATAATAATAAATATTAATATTCAAATGGTGAAGAGGCTGAAAACAGAAAAATGAGATAGCCGACTAGCATAGGGTAACATGGCCCTTCTTATAAAACCAATAATAATAATAAAATAGCAGAGCATATTTTCGAATTTTTTTTATCAATTTACATTTTTGGTATTTTCTATAACTATAATAGTTTTGTATATAAAAAAATATTTTCCTAATCAGCAGAAAATTAAGAGCAGATAAAAAAATAGGAGTCTAAGGGCCTTCTAGCAATGTTTTACTATGTTTTTAAACTCCTCGATAATTCCATGCTTCTTTTTTTTTTTTTGAGAGAATTTTAATTTATGACGTCCGCTTATGATGATATAACTCTTTATCGTCAGATCAAGACATTAATCGGTTTTTAGTGTAGTTAGTGATTGAACCTTAAATCTCTTATTCAACTATCAGAGATTTTACCAGTTGAGTTAACTAAAACCGATAATAATTTCATACTCTTGTACATGCATATTTGAGCTTTATTTTATATTGATATATTTCACGTTAATTTTCTGTTGCTCAAAATTTTGATGGAGATTGTCAGAGAAAATCCAAACAACTAATGTTGCTTAGAAAATTGTCTATGTGTTCAGGGTAACTTTAAAATAATTTAACGTGTCAATGTCCATTAATGCAAAATCATAAAATCACAAGGCATCCTGCTATGAGTGCTATCCATCTTTTTGCATACTATAAATTGTTCATTCTTGTTCTTTTAAAATAGTAGTAACAATAATTAATTAGTAGTAACGATCAAACCCCGACAGAATCGAGCAGAGATTTTGGAGGTTGGCACGAATACTCTCTGAGGTCCAGCGAAGTCCACACTCATAGTTGTACGGATTCACTAGATTTAGTCAATTTATAAGTCATTAACGTGACGAAAAATTCGTTCACTACCGATTTTTTTTTTTTTTTGAGAAAGGAGTAATATATTTTTTTTTTGAAAGAGCTACCGAGTAATGATTAATCGTATAATGATGTGACAAAAAATCCGTGACTAACTATTATTTTACATGCAGGTGTCTTATCAAATAAAAAAAAAACATGAAGGTGAACTCTTTTTATTTTTATTTTTTTATTATTACAATATAATACTAACTTTGAATCTTTTCTCCCTAAACCCTTAAATATTTTGTGTATAAAGTGGTGTCAATTAAGTTAAAAGGATCTTGATCATAATAATTAATCTAAATGCAAAGATTACTTCCTAAAGAAATTAATGCTAAGTCTTTTTCGTTTTTTTTTTCCTTTTATAAGAATGTTAAGTCCATTTATAATAACTCTATAGTCACAAAATTCTTTATAAAATATTTCAAACTATAGAGATGATAAGTTTTTAACAACAAATGAAAAATAATGTTAATAGTGTATTTAAATGAGAAGTAATAAAAACTTGTCAACTCAACGTAACCATACAATAGGCCCATTGGTATGGAGTGTGATGTAGATCAAGAAATCCCAAATTCAATCCACAACACTATCGATCCATGAGATTTTGAGAGTGCATATAACATTACTTATCTATCTAAATCTTGCTTTATTTTTTGGGCACATGAATCATCCATTAAAATACAATAACAACAAAGTCTTAGAGCATAATTTTTTGTGGTCAGTTACGGATCATTAACAAATTAGTCAAGGTTGACCTTCATAATATAATGACCAAATCCTCTATTAGTGGACCAAGAAAAATGTAAGAAATGATTTCATACAGAAGAAAATTATATGTGGGTTTCAGTAACTCAACCAATAAAGTTTATTGTTGTAGAATAAAATATTTGGGGTTTAAATTCTACCTATCCCAAAACCAATTAGTGTTTTCGCCTAATGTAAGAGCAATCGTTATGAATTAAATGTCATATGTTTAAATTCTATCATATCTATAAAAAAGTTGTGAAAAATATTGGATTCCCAAGAAAATTCACATTTTTTGAAATGAAATACTAACGAATGTCTTTAGGACATTAGTTAATAATCCATTTAAAGCAAATTTTTATAGGAAAAGAAAAGAAAAAAGTAATTAATATTTTGACAGCTTTTTTAATTTCCCATAAAAGGGTAATGCTACAGACACAAACTATTTTACAACATTTTTACAAATTGCTGGTGTTGCAAATTCTTACTAGTTTAATATGGGCCAATTACTAACATCACATTTTTACTTACAATAACTATTTGGAAAATACTAAATCCACATCAACAGTTTGTAAAAATATTGCAAAATAGTTTGTGTCTGTAACATTACTCTTCCCATAAAAGTGATGTCAAAACTTTCCTAAAATAGATTGTTAACTAATACCTTAAGGGCACTCTTTAGCATGACCCTTCTTTGAATTAAATTCTTAAAAATATATGACTCACGTGTTCGGTTGGGAGATAGCTTCCTTATATAAATGATAAATAAATAAATAAGTTAAGACATATTCATGCCTGGATGAAAATGTTTTATTTTTTTAATTTTTAAAGATAAACTATATATTAGACATACCATCTAGAATTTGTTCATGTAATATTCAATTAACACGTGCCTTTAAACATCAAGAGTCTTTTAGCTTAACTGATATTTCTTGGTATTTTCAATGAAAACATTCAAAGTTCAAATCTCTCATCTCCCACTTATTGAATCATTTTGAGTAAAAAATTGTTAGCCTTTAAATACTAAATAACAAGGTTATTTGAAGAAAAAAAAAATCTTAAAAAAGATTCATTTTAATAGCATATTACCCTTTTTTATATAAATAAAGTGTAGTATCTAAGGATGACAACAACTCATTAAGAGGGCGGCAAGTCAGTGTCGAGGACGTTTTACGACAAGGGCCGAAAATGCGAGAATGGCCCAAATCCCCCCTTGGGTTCTTTAGAAGTGTTTATTGTAGAGAATCAAGCCCAAAATTTCAAATGTATAATGAACAAAAGATTAATGGTGCTTTGACAAGAGAGAATCAAAATGCTAATAACAAAAGTGTAGAAAAAGTATAAAAACATAACATGTCTGAACCTTCGACCCAAAGTCACCGAGAAGAGGAAATTGAGAAAGGTTGTGAGAAAGAGAGGGAAGGTTCCCCTGTACCAATATTTCCACTCCTAAGGTTTGGAATTGTGAGAATGTTTCCTAGCTCAGCGGGTTTTTGCTCTGAAGTTTCAGCTCTATGGGAAAAACGTGGTTCAACAGTTCTGAAATTTCGACCCACAGTCACCGAGAAGAGTAAATTGAGAGAAGTTGTGAGAAAGAGAGGGAAGGTTCCCTTGTACCCATATGTCCACCCCTAAGGTTCGGATTTGTGAGATTATTGACTGGCTGAATGAGTTTTTGCTTTGAAGTTTTAGGTCTCTAGGTAGAACGTGGCTCCCTTTGTTTTAAACTGATGAGAGAGTTTTATATAGAGTTTAGGGTTTTGCTAATAACTGGTTTTTGAGTAGTGGAAGAGGATTTTATCCCCTATGATACTAATTTGGTGTTTTGGCTTGAGTTGCTTTTGTTTAGGGAAGAGTTTGGCATGCTTTTATCATGATTTTGGAAACAAAGTTGTTTCCTCTTCATGGCTACTGTCTCTGGTCTTTGCAGGCCTTAGAAAACTACATTTGGGTGGCTGAGTGGGCTAGGTTATTCAGCATTTTTCTTAGAGTCAGCTGTGTTTTGATGTGAAAAATGGAGATAGGTTGAAAATTAGGGGCACAGTCACCCAGAGCATGAAAGCTCTTTTGAGGTGGAAATTTTGGATACAAGACCTCCTCCATGAGCCTGAGGTGCTACCAGTGTCCCTTACCCACTTGGTAGCACGCATGGGCTGGGCTTATGCAAAAGGTCCGAAAGAAACCGACCCATACCCTCCAAACCACATTTCCTCAATTTCCCCCATATATCACATGGGCTTGGGCCATGCTAAAAAGAATAAATATAATATAATACATGAATCGAGTCATAAGGAAGTCGAGCTTGGTTGAATTGGGCCTGTACGAAATGTGTCGCGAAAATGGGTATCAATAACCAGTAACTCAACCTGGCGGGCACAAATTTCACCTAACTCATTAGGGGGTTCGAGAATAGGGTCTTTTTTTTTTTTTGCTTGAACTGGGTGGATCGGGTAAGGGTATTACAAAACCCAACCTAATGGTTTTTTTTTTTTAATAGAAAAAGATTCTTTTTTTTTAATAAAAAAAATTAGAACTGATGATAAACGGAAGCAGTAGGCTGGACAACTCGGTTTCGATGGGCTGAAAGTGGTAGCGAAGGCCTGAAAAATAAACAAAATATCAAAGGAGACCGGGGTAGACCGGCCTAAGACCGGCCGATGACTAAGTTAGTATCTTCTCACGAATGGAGTTCTAACTATATTGGGAGTAAAAATCTCAGTCTCATACCTTTGCTTGGTTCAGACCAGTCTTTATATAGGGAACTTTAGGGCGGTTATTGGTTCAATAACTTCTCCCAGATTTGTGAAATCCAAATATAACTTCCTCAACGGCTATAGAAATTACAACCGCTGCTGGAAGTTACATACTTGGGAGGAATTGTTGGCGATGAACACGAGTTGATTAACCGCTCCAGAATTTACTAAGTGTTGTGTGGTCGTCCATGTGCAATGCCCATGGACAACTCTTTGTTAGACTGTTGTGTGGTCGTCCATGTGCTTTGCACATGGACGACTCTTTCGACCTGATTCCTTGAGGTTTATTCAATTGATCAATACTCAGGGACGACATATTTGGACGAATCAGAGATGGTCTGGCCATTTGGCTAACTGGTGATCATGGACGACTCCTCTGGGCGAACCATAGATGATAATTTTTGCTATTCCATCAGTTGCCCCCTTGTCCAGGGTGTCGTTCAAGGATATTGTGGGGATTTAATTCCATTTATGTAGCCACGTGTCATGATTTAATTCATTGAGTAGTTACGTCGATTACATTTTCCCAAGCGATTGCCACGTGTCAACTTCTTAATGGATGGTGTCGCTTCGCTGTCCCTACTTCTGGGCCCTATAAATAGGTACATTCTCTTTCTTGCCCTTTACCTTTCTCATAAACTCCCTTCTGCCATCTCGTCCAAGATCCTCGTCTAGCCCTCGTCCTAGTTCTGTCAGGTATTTCTTCTTCCTTTTTAGGTTTTCATCTTGATCTTTATTTTAGCTATGTCTTCGTCCAGTAGTACAGAGAGAGAAATAGACGAGTATTAGGACGTCTCGTCTGGGAGTCATGAGAATGGTGAGGGTAGCACAAGTTATAGTAGCAGCAGTTCCTTGGACGAGCGTTATTCGTCCAGGGTTCCTGGTATTTCCATAGAAGAATTTCAAGAAATGCAACATAGGACGGCCTCTGGAGCTGGGACTAGCTCATCTAGAGCGCCACCTAGCCCTTCTCAAGATAAGGAGGAGGAAGAGGAAAACGTAATATACAGCTGTGCCCCTGAAGTAGCGTCCACCTTAGACGCCCCTAAGTTAAAAACTTTAGTAGATAGATACCAAATCCCTAAGGAGCTCGAATCTCGTCTACCCAAGGAAGGAGAGTGGTATTGTTCTCCTTCTTCTGGTTTGGGAGAATACACATTTTACCTCTTAGCTGGTCTTAGGTTTCTATTAAATTCTTTTTGTAGAGGTCTTCTTCATAGGTTGGGTATTGGTCCTAACCAGCTATGGCGTGAGGCACTGGAAGGGGAATGTCCTATAACAGTGGACGAGTTCCTCTACTGTTATAAGCCATCGAAAATAAAAAAGTTTGTTGGTTTTTACCAGTTCTCGTTCAGAGGCTCTCACTATAGCTTAATCAAGGGCCGCAGCTCGTCTGACAGGCTCTAGAAAAAAGAGTTTTTTATTATTTCTGGAAATTGGGCTGGAGACCCCATAGATGTGAGTAATGCCCTCTTCCCTCATTTTACCAGCCCTATAGGTCGCCTTCGTCTTGAGGGTATGTTTTCTTTTCATGTTATTTCCTTTATTCCTTACACATTTTCTAACTTGCAATCGTCTAACCACCTTTCTTTTTATTGGTGCAGCTGTTGTTCGTCCACGTTTGGACAGATTTTACTTGGATCGAATTGACCAAGTACGTGCCTTCCCCAGAAGGACTTTTCATGATCTAGTGACTTTTAGCAGTTTGGCTACGTGGGGGCTTAGTCCAGAACCTATTGTTGAGAACCTAGGCCACGAAGAAACTACTCGTAGAAGTAAGCATTGTCCATCCCTACTTCATTTCCTTTCCTTTTTTTTTTTAACTGATTTCCTTTGTCGTAGGAATAATTACAATGAGGGAAAATAAGGAAAAAATAGTAACTAGTGGGGATGAGGATGCTCATGTACCATCAGTCGTCCAGAAGACTTCCATCCAGACTGGGAAGAGAAAATCAAAAAAGATTTCTAGTGCTGTGGATCTAGACGACCTTCCTAGTCGTCGAGGCTCCAAAAAACAAAAATCCAACCAGACTTCATCTCTTCCTAAGGTCCTCAAATTTACACCTCCGACGGTGAATCTAGACGACCCTCCTGCCAACATGGAGCCCATCCAAATAATTCATCCTGTTCAAATTGATCCTACTCCCCCTCCAACTAAGACTCCTCGCAAACCTCATCCGTCAGAGCCATCTGACCGTCCTTCCAACTTGGTACTGGACGAGGGCTATGCATGGAGGATGTTCAAAGGAATCGTCACTGACAATGAAGTTAACGAATGTTATAACATGTCAGTGAAGGAATTTGAACGTTCTGGCATTCATGACCTCTTTAAGGTAGGACCTTTATTCGTCCTTGTGTTTTTTCAATAAGTTTTTCAAAGATGGATTCTCTAACTTTCCTTCGTCCATGCACAGGCTGTGTCAAAGTTTTATACAGCGATGTGCCAGGCCAAGGAACTTGCTGAGGAGGCAAAGACGGCGAAAGAGAAGGCTAAGGAGCTGAATAATGAAGTTCTATTGAAAAAGGGGGAAGTGATCAGGTTGACTGAGGATCTCAATCGCTTGTAAGGAATAGAGACGAAGTTGAAGGACGAGGTTGAGGAACTTAAAGCAGATGCTGTTGAGAAGGATACTCGCATCGCTTATGTGGAGGGACAAGTCTCAGAGTTTCCTTCGTCCTTGGAGAAAGCACGTGAAGAAGCCATATCAACCTTTAAGAAGTCTGACGAATACAAGCATCGTCTAGACAGCCATTATGCTACTGGGTATGAGGACTTCCGTGCTGATGCCAAGGATGCATTCCCTGACTTGAACTTTGATACATTTAAGATCCCCCTCGCTACAGAAAGTTCTCTGACGACGTAAATGTGGAGGACGATGCTAATAACGAGGTAACCCAGGACGATCCGAAGACCAACCCACCAAAGTGACTTCAGCTTTTAAAAAGTTCTTATATTTTTACTTTTGTTTGGAAGTGCCCTAGTGTTTTGGGCTTTTATCTCTTTTTTCTAGAATTTATTCAAGTACAATTTCCTCGTCCAATTTTATGGACGAGTTTTATGAATAAACACTCATTACTCTTTAAGGGTTTTTGGACGATGGTCGTCCACCCTTTGAATTTTATGAATGTATGAATGCTTTTCCTTTCATTGTTCATTGTGTTTGAATATGCCTTAAGCTTTGTGAACAAGTTTCATTTATATCGCCCATACCATTTTTGTGGTTGTGGGATTTTCCCACTTATGGAGATTTTATCTCGTCTTGAACATATGGACAAATTCCTTCCTACATCGTTAGGATAACATGAGATGTTCATTTTCAAGCAAAGTTCATCCATGAATGATGTCTTTTTGCCAGATTTATTCGTTGCTCAAATTTAGGACGATTATTTACTCGTCCTTAATGAAACTTTCCCAACAAATGCTCGTCCATGGGCTGGATTGTTAAGTTGGTTAGATTCGTCTATGGGCCTGTCGTGTATTTACACGCACATTGTTCGTCCATGGTTTAGACGATCGTACTTTAGGTTGATCTCGTCTTGAGCTTAGACGGACATACCTTAGTTTATTTTTCTTGCTTTATTCTTATCTAAAGGAAAGCTTTTAGATGATACTTCCTTGCGTCCAAGGATTTTATTCGTCTTTGGCCTTTCGCCTTCCGTGGATCATCTTGAATCATAGAAAATGGAGGATTCCCATACAATTATACATATACTTAAAACACATCACATATATATTTGGAAATCCATACTATGTAGTCATTCGTCTACAATCATGGCACATGCTTGAGAGCTTGTGCTTTTAGGGAATTAAAAATACATAATACAACATAACTTCGTCCATGATCAGCATAAAATACTTATACACTTAAAACACAATATTAATAAGCAAATACTGGAAAATAATATTAAACACATTACTTCAAACGTCCAAGGATCTCATCCATGTCAAGGCTCGTCCATGATCACCCTTCATTGATAGTATCTCTTTAGGTGTTCAACATTCCACGGGTGCTCTAACTTTTGTCCATCCAGGGTTTCCAAATAGTAGGATCCTTGTCTCTTGGAGTTGATGACTCTGTAAGGTCCTTCCCAGTTTGGTCCCAGCTTCCCATGGGCCGGGTTTTTGGTGGCAAAAGAAACCCTTTTAAGGACAAGATCCCCAATGTTGAAGCGCCTGGGTTTCACCATGGCATTTTGCTGCTTTGCCATGAGATTTTTGTACCTTGCTGTTCTTTGCTCCGCGTCCATTCTTACCTCGACTATGAGATCGAGGTTAAGACGAAGCTGCTCGTTGTTTTCCTCATCTTGATACTTCATCACCCTATGGCTGGCCATATGCACTTCTACAGGTATGACTGCTTCGCTCCCATAAGCCAGTTTGAAAGGAGTCTCTCCTGTGGGAGTCCTCACTATTGTTCTGTAAGCCCACAAACACCTGGTAATTCATCCAGCCATATTCCCTTTGCCCCCTCAAGCCGAGTCTTGATGATTTTCAACAAGGATCGGTTTGCTACTTCTGCTTGTCCGTTAGCCTGTGGGTGGGAGGGTGAGGAATAATGATTCTTGATTCCAAGTTGTTCACATAATTCTCTGAAGGGTGTGTTATCAAACTGTCGTCCATTGTTAGATACTAGTACTCTTGGTACTCCAAATCTGCATACAATACTTTTCCAGATGAAGTTTTTGACATTTTGTTGTGTAATTTTCACCAAGGGTTCAACTTCCACCCACTTAGTAAAATAATCTATCCCCACCACCAAAAACTTCATTTGTCTGGTTCCAGTTGGAAATGGGCCTAAAATATCCAAACCCCATTATGCAAAAGGTCATGGGGCTATCATTGGGGTAAGATATTCTGATGGTTGTCTTGGTATATTACTGAAACGTTGACATTGATCACATACCTTAACATATGCGTTAGCATCAGCTTGGATGTTTGGCCAATAGTACCCTGCACGGATGACCTTGTGGACGAGTGATCTGGCTCCTGAGTGATTACCACATGCTCCTTCATGAACTTCCCTCAATATGTAATTCGCTTCATCTGGAGCTAAGCACCTCAGGTATGGTTGTGAAAAACCTCTTTTGTATAGCACTTCGTCCATAAGGATGTATCTGGCTGATTTAACTCTAAGCTTCCTAGTTTCATCATTCCTTTTTGGAAGCCTTCCATCCTTCAGGTATGATACTATTGGGGCCATCCAATTTTCTTCACCTTCTATCTGCAACATTTCTGGGAAGTCTATACTAGACATGTATTGTATTTCATCAAATTCACCCATTGCTTCGTTCGTGGAGGCTTCCTTCACTAGAGTATCTGCTTCCATGTTCTCTTTCCTTGGGATTTGAACAAAGTCAGCTTCTTTGAATTTCTTCATAAGGCGTACTACCTTCTTCAAATATCTCTTCATTCTATCTTCCTTGGCTTCACATGTCCCATATACTTGGCCTATGACCTATTGAGAGTCTCCTAAGACAAGTATTGAATCTGCTTCCACCGATTTAGCCAATTCCAACCTTTTAAGAAAGGCTTCATATTCTGCTTCATTATTAGTTGTTTGGTATTGCAAGTGAAATTTATGCTCCAGTTTATCTCCTTCTGGTGAATGGAAAACAACTCCTATACCTTCTGCATACAGTGTAGATGATCCATCTACATGGACGACCCATTTTTTATTGTCTTCTTTCTCATCCAAGTCCTCATAACTTGGAGTGAACTCTGCAATGAAATCTACCAGGGCTTGAGCTTTTATTGCATTCCTCGGTTGGTACCGAATGTCAAACTCACTGAGCTCAACTGCTCATTAAATTAGTCATCCTGCAGTTTCAAGTTTGTTCATTACCTTCTTAAGTGGATGATCAGTCATGACATTGATGACATGATCTTGGAAGTAGTGTCTTAACTCCCTAGAAGCTGTTATTAGTGCGAAAGCTAACTTCTCTATTAGTGGGTACCTTCCTTCTGCCCCTCTCAGTGCTCGGCTAGTATAATATACAGGCTTCTGCACCTTTTCTTCCCTCCTGATCAACGCTAAACTCACCGCATGTGGGGACACTGCTAAGAATAGATACAGTTCTTCTCCTAGCATGTACGGATTTAGCAATAGGGCTGTGGTAAGATAGTGCTTTAGGTCCTAGAAGGCCCTCTGACACTCGTCTGTCCATTCAAATGCCTTCCTAAGAATTTTGAAAAAGGGTAAACACTTGTCAGTGGCTTTTGAGACAAACCTGTTCAGAGCTGCAACTCGTCCAGTTAGGGATTGGACTTCCTTGATGTTCTTCGATGGTTCCATGTTCAATATGGCTTGGATCTTATTTGGATTTGCCTCAATCCCTCTCTCAGAAACCATGAATCCTAAAAACTTTCCTAACAATACTCCGAATGCACATTTACTTGGGTTCAGCTTCATCTTGTATCGCCTAAGTGTTTCAAAGGTTTCCTAAAGATCGTCCAAGTGGCTTCCCTCTCTAAGCTCTTCACAAGCATGTCATCTACGTACACCTCCACATTCCGTCCTATCTGTGGACGAAACATGTGATTCACCAACCTTTGATAAGTTGCCCCTGCATTCTTTAGACCGAAGGACATCACCTTGTAACAAAACAAATCTTGACTGGCAATAAAAGATGTCTTTTCTTGGTCTGCCTTGTCCATCGTTATCTGATTATATCCTGAGAAAGCGTCCATGAAGCTCAACAGTTGATGGTCAGCTGTAGAATCGACCAGTTGATCAAATACGTGGCAAAGGATAACTATCTTTAGGGCAAGCCTTGTTCAAGTCAGTGAAGTCTACGCACATCCTCCACTTGCCATTTGCCTTCTTCACCATCACTACATTTGCTAACCAATCCGGGTAATAGACTTCCCGGATGAACTGTGTTGTGGTTAGTTTCTGAACCTCTTCCTTGATAGCCTTATCTCGTTCAGGGGCAAACACCCTCTTCTTTTGATGAATAGGCTTAGAAGAAGGGGGCACGTTCAGTCGATGAGTAATTACATTTGGATCAATGTCAAGCATGTCGTCATGACTCCATGCAAAAACATCGGCATTCTTCTTCAGAAACTGGACGAGGTCTTCTTTCACCTTCTCTTTCATAATTGTTCCAGTCCTAGTGAACTTCTCAGAATAATTTTCTTGTAATAAAACATCTTCCAATACTTCAGTCGGTTCTGCAACAATTCTTCTTTCTTCTATACTCATAGTTTGCATCTGCTCGTCCACAGCCAACATGGCTAGATAACATTCTTTGGCTGCCAACTAATCTCTTTGTGCTTGCCCAATCCCGCACTCTGTAGGGAATTTGACTGATAGATGGTAGGTAGATGTTACTGCCTTCCAACTGTTTAAAGTTGGTCTTCCAATGATGGCATTGTATGAGGATGAACAATCCACCACAAGGAAATTCACTTCCTTAGTTATTTGCTGCGGGTATGACCCCACCACTACAGGCAATGTAATGGTGCCGACGGGCTGCACTTTCATTCTTCTAAATCCTATCAGTGGTGAGCATGGTGGACGAAGTTGATCTCGTCCAAGTCTCATCTGCTGGAAGGCGGGATAATACAATATATCCGCCGAGTTTCCATTATCCACCAATACCCTCCTGGTTGTATAATCTGCAATGAGTAGGGTAATGACAATTGCATCGTCATATGGATGATGGATCCTCTCAGCTTCTTCGTCCGTAAAAGAGATGGTTGGCTCGTCTGTGTCCTTCGTCCTTGGGGGTCGTCTAGAGAGTTGGACGTTTTGCACCGCTTTGAGATACGTCTTCTTTGCCTTGGAAGATTGTCCTGTCGAAGTCCCACCAATGATAACCCTTATTTCTCCGAGTGGGGGCCGTGATGATTCTTCCATTTTTGCTTTTAATTTTTCATCTTTATGATCCCTTCCAACGAAATGCCTCAACTTTCCTTGTCTAATGAGATTCTTAATCTGCTGCTTCAAGTCATAACACTCGTCCATGTCATGCCCATGATCTCTATGGAAGCGACAATATTTATTCTTATTGCGCTTGTTAGGATCTCCTTTCATCTTCTCTGGCCACTTCAAGGAAGGATCATCCTTGATTTGCATGAGCACCTGATCGAGTGGGGCATTCAAGGGTGTGTAATTTTGATTCCATACTGATGGGCCTGCCTTTCTGTTATCTCTGTCTCGATCCTTTTTATCTTCCGTTCGTCCCTTCTTTGGACGAGGCCCTTGATCAGAGTGACGCGTGGGGTTGACTTCCATTCTCTCAGCTCTCTTCCTCTTCTTAGCTATGATTGCGTCTTCTGCGTTCATAAAGTTTGGGCTGAATGGATGAGTTCAGCCATGGATTAGGGCTCTTTTTCATACAGCTTGTGAATGAATAAGTCCGAGTTAAGCCCATTGTGGAAGGCTGCCGATAGTAGCTTGTCGTCCACCTCGTCTACTATTAGGGCTTCCCTGTTGAAGCGCGTGATGAAGGAACGCAGGCTTTCATTCTCTCCTTACTCTATGGTTAACAAGCTGGATGAGGAACGCTTGTGTCTCTGTCCCCCAATGAAATTATTAACAAATAATTTGCTTAACTCCTCGAAAGAACTTATAGAATTGGGGGGTATTTTGCTGAACCACATTCGCGTTGGCCCCTTAAGTGTGTAGGGAAGGCTTTGCATATAATCTTGTCCAGAACCCCCTGGAGATGCATTGTAGTCTTGAAAGTGGCGATATGATCGAAAGGATCACGTGCTCCATCATACGAATCCAAGGAAGACATTTTGAACTTTGGAGGCAAGGGATGACCATTGATGGAAGCCGTGAAAGGGGAATCTGTTCGGTGAACCAAATCCTCTACGGGATTTGCCCTTCTCATGTTCTCCTTCATCTCGTCCATAACCTTCCTCATTTGATCCATTTCCTTCTCCAAATGTGGCATCCTTCGCGAAGTGGTGCCTCTTGATTGAGTCTCGAGCTCAGCATTTCCCCCTCTATCTTCTTGACTCAGGGATTGTCTCTCAGCATATCCTTCATGGCGCTGCCTATCTATCTCCCTAGTCAACTCTTGATTCTAGGGAGTTAACTCTGCCATGGCGGCTGCCATGGACTGTATATGTTGGATGGAAGGCGATTGTGTGACATGCGCTGATTGGTGATCTCGGTTGGGATGGCTGGAAGCATCCCTACTTTCTTGGTGGCCTGGGCTAGTGGCCCTTGATCTAGTCTGAACCATACAGCTTTTTGTCGGAGAAAGATAAACTGCCAAATTTGAAGTTTTCTCCTTCCCACAGACGGCGCCAACTGATGATGAACGACAGCAGTAGGCTGGACAACTCGGCTTCGATGGGCTGAAAGTGGTAGCGAAGGCCTGAAAAATAAACAAAATATCAAAGGAGGCCGGGGTGGACCGGCCTAAGACTCTCTAATGACTAAGTTAGTATCTTCTTACGAATGGAGTTCTAACTGTATTGGGAGTAAAAATCTCAGTCTCATACCTTTGCTTGGTTTAGACCGGTCTTTATATAGGGAACTTTGGGGTGGTTATTGGTTCAATAACTTCCCCCAGATTTGTGGAATCCGGATATAACTTCCTCAACGGTTATAAAAATTACAGCCGTTGCTGGAAGTTACATACTTGGGAGGAATTGGTGGCGATGAACATGGGTTGATTAACCGTTCCATAATTTGCTAAGTGTTGTGTGGTCGTCCATGTGCAATGCCCATGGACGACTCTTTGTTAGACTGTTGTGTGGTCGTCCATGCGCTTTGCACATGGACGACTCTTCCGACCTGATTCTCTGAGGTTTATTCAATTGATCAATACTCAGGGACGACATATCTGGACGAATTAGAGATGGTCTGGCCATTTGGCTAACTGGTGATCATGGACGACTCCTTTGGACGAACCATAGATGATAATTTTTGCTATCCCATCAAGAACAATCTTTTTTTTTTTTGGCCATAAAATATCTAAACCAAATACCATAATATTCCAAATTTTATCACAAAACTTCCTTAAGAATTTGAGAGAATATGTTAAACAAGCACATATCTAATCAATCTTCCCGTTAATCACTAAAATGATTTTCTTTGTGAATGTCAATCTTTCTTTAAAATGTATTTGACATCATTTGCAAGATTACATCAATCATGTCATTTTTATTTCCTTAACTTATTTAATCATTTGTAATATAATTAGAAAGTTTAAATTAGTTTTTTTAATTACTGGCGTTAAAGTCTTAAGTTTAAACTAAGTCTGTTTGGTTTCAGCAAATTTTTAAAAAAAAAAATAAAAAACTAAGTCTGTTTGCAATAAATGTTAGAAAAATAGTATAGAGTGAATAAGAAATTAATATTTTATATGTTCACTTAAATGTTATTAAAAGTGGTAAAAATCCTAAGTCCCATATAGGAAAGGAAATAGATGATGTGGGGGGAGAAAAACCCAACCCAACTTATTGGGCCCAAGGCCCTGAATGAGGAACACTTTTCGTCCGAGGAGGCAAGGTCTTCAGTCCGGCCCATGTCAAAGGGGAATGCCTAGAGATGAACGTGTACTATCCGAGGAGATGTTCATATGTCCGAGCAGTCCAACATCCTCGGATCCGAAGAGGTTTGATCCAACACGAGCTTGGGAGGTTCAAGCGACCTGCTTGACAAGTGTTAAGAGAGAAAGGAACCTTGGACGCGCGTAAAGATAACGGGAACAGAAAAATATCAAAGAGGCATACTTCAGCCACCACATTTAATGCACTGTACCTACCTTTCTGGCCGCATTTATGTGGATAAGACCCCTGAATAGTGCTTTCTCAGCTACCACCACTCACATAAGGCTAAGAGTGGGGTGATGGGACATGCACTCAAGTGGACGCCTGGATGATGAACAAGTGGACGGAGAAGATGTAGGAAGGCAGTACTATATAAGGGTAGGAAGCCTCTGATAGTAAGAAAAAAAGGGGGAAGATATTTGATGATTGTAGCTCCAAGAATTGTAATATTGAATTATCAATGAAAGACACCTCTTCGGACATGGCATTTCTATCAGTCCGAGGACATATTAATCCAAATTCTCCCATTGGTGTGGCTGTTTGATACTGTTACTCTCATTATTAGCCTAGCTCTTTCACCCATTCTCTACAAAATTTATTGTTTTGGGCTCAGTGGGCGCTGAATCCATACTTTGGGCTTGGGCCGCCAAAAACTGACCATACAATTGGCGCCGTCTGTGGGGAGAGCTTGTGCCAGAGTGAAAGCAACAGTTGATGATGGCAGGACAAGGTGAACAACAAGCGGAATCCAGGGCATCCCAACACGTGGACCATTTTGCCAACCTAGAGAGGAGACAAAATCGTGAAGGTAGCGTACACACAGTGCGCCTTAGCCAGGGCCAATCACAGAGCGGAAGTCATGTGTCCCATGCAAAGAAAAACTGCGACTTGCAACTGGAAGTAGAAAAGTTAAAGAGAGAGCTGCGCCATGCAAAGAGGAGGCGGGCTTCCTCATACTCTGAGGATGATCTTGATGATGAGCGGGATGTCTCTTATCAGCACAAATCCAAAACACCAGCCAGCGAGTCCTACACTTATGAGGAAGAATCCCATCGTAAGAGGCAACGTAGGAGTCCATCACGCGAAGACATGGAGAACGATGCCATGAACAGGGCTCTGAACCAGATATCTAAGTCGCCCTTCACGCGCAGGATAGAGGAGGCTAGACTCCCTCGGCGCTTTAACCAGCCAACGTTTACCATCTATAATGGTAAGACTGACCCCGTGGAGCATGTGAGTCATTTTAACCAAAGGATGGCTGTTTACGCCAGAGACGAAGCCCTGATGTGCAAGGTTTTCCCTTCCAGTCTGGGGCCTGTGGCCATGAGGTGGTTCGACGGCTTGACAGCAGGCTCCATCAACTCCTTCAAAGAGCTCACTCAGGCATTTGGCTCCCGTTTTGTCACATGCCGAAGAGTGGCCAGACCTTTCTCTTCCCTGCTATCCTTGTTCATGCAGGAAGGTGAATCCTTGAAGGCATATTCAGACAGGTACTGGGAGATGCTCAATGAGGTAGAAGGTAACAATGATGCAATGGCCCTCAGCACATTCAAGCTCGGCCTCCCTACTGATCACGGTTTGAGGGCATCTCTATCTGGCAAACCGGTCACAAACGTGCGTCAGCTAATGGACCGCATAGAGAAGTATAAGAGGGTTGAAGAAGATCAGCAGCAGGGTAAGGGAAAGGACAAGGTTATCTCTCAGGAGAGGAGGGACTCGCGGTCGGACCGTTACAATTATAATAAACCACGGAGGGATTTTGCCGGGCAATCAGGATCGATGAACCCTCAACCGGTTAACACCGTGTTCAAAGAGCCAGTACACCAGGTCCTGGAAAAGATCAAGAACGAGTCATTCTTTAGGTGGCCGAACAAGATGATAGGAAACCTCGAGAAACTCAACTATAATCTCTACTGCCAGTACCATCAAGACCATGGGCATACCACGAAGGATTGCAGGAGCCTATGGGATCACTTGGACCAACTGGTCCGCGACGGTAAATTGAAACACCTCCTGCATCATTCCAGCGGCCGAGGGCAAACGGGACCAGGGCCACGCAGAGATGACCCCCCAAAGCCGCCGCTAGGGACTATAAACGTCGTCTTCGCCGCGCCAGGAAGAACAGGATCCTGGCCATTGAAAATCATGTCAGTAGGTCGGCCACCCGTAGGGGAGTCAAGCCGAGGACCTAAAAGAAGTAAGTGTGGTGCCCCGTTGGTCATGGGATTCTCGGACGAAGACATGATTGGCACCATCCAACCCCATGATGATGCACTAGTTATCACCCTCAGGATAGGAGGGTACGATGTAAAGAGGGTGATGGTGGACCAGGGCAGTGCGGTGGAGGTAATGTACCCAGACCTTTACAAGGGGCTAGGCCTAAAGCCCCAGGACCTGACGCCGTACGATTCCCCTCTTTTGAGCTTTGAAGGAAGGCCTGTCATTCCAAAAGGCCGGATACGCTTAGCAGTGCAGTCTGGCACCGAGGTGGTAGAGTTGGATTTCATAGTTGTGGATGCATATTCGCCCTATACGGCACTCGTGGGCAGACCTTGGATTCACGCACTAGGGGCTGTTCCCTCTACTTTGCACCAAAAGGTCAAATATCCGTCAGAAGGGCAGGTACGTGAGATCCGAGGAGACCAGTCTGTTGCTCGTCAGTGCTTGGTAGCTGCCATTCAGCATAGGACCACAGCCGAGTCCTCGGACGCAGCCGGGAGGGATTCATAGCAACTACAGTCTCGGGGGTTGCCCTTTGAAGAACCAGATGAAGGCACTCGATGTGAGGATCTAACAAAAGTGGTCATTGGAGATGATCCTGATAGGTTCTTTCAAGTCGGATCTCAGCTTCCTCTTCAAGAGAAGGAAGAGCTGATAGAGTTCCTTAAGCGAAATCTCGACGTGTTTGCCTGGAGTCCTTACGAGGCCCCAGGGGTAGACCCGGAGTTTATATGCCACCACTTGAAGGTGAATCCACTGATCACCCCCAAGAAACAGCCTATTCGGCGCCCGTCCAAGGAGCATGCTGATGCAGTAAGAGACGAAGTAGCGAAACTCAAAGTGGCCGGGGCTATCAAAGAAGTTTTTTATCCCGAATGGCTGGCAAACACCGTGGTGGTGAAGAAGAAGAGTGGGAAGTGGCGAGTATGCGTAGACTTCACGGATTTGAATAGGGCATGCCCCAAAGATCCGTTCCCAATGCCAAAAATTGATCAGCTGGTCGATGCCACTGTCGGCCACCCTCGGATGAGCTTCCTAGACGCCTTCCAAGGCTATCACCAGATACCATTAGCCCCGGATGACCAGAAGAAGACTGCATTTGTCACCCCTGTTGGCAACTACCACTATAAAGTAATGCCGTTTGGCTTGAAGAACGCGGGAGCTACCTACCAGAGGATGATGACGAGGATGTTTGAGTTACAGCTGGGCAAGAATATCGAGGTTTACATAGATGACATGGTGGTGAAGAGCAAAGTTATAGCTGAGCATGTGAAGGACCTTGAAACTACCTTTGGGATTCTACGAAAGTACAAGCTACGATTGAATGCTTCTAAGTGCTCGTTCGGGGTAGGGTCCGGAAAATTTTTAGGATACATGGTCACGCACAGAGGAATCGAAGTCAACCCCGACCAGATAAAGGCCATCCACGATCTACGAGCTCCTCGGAACCCCAAGGAGGTTCAGAAGCTAACCGGAATGACCGCTGCCCTCAATCGGTTCATCTCTAGATCAGCAGACAGGTGTAGTCCCTTTTTCTCCCTACTCAACAAGTGGAAGGGATTCGAATGGACTGAGGAGTGTGCTTCTGCATTCCAGCAACTTAAGGATTATCTGGCTCGGCCACCTATCATGTCCAGCCCTGAGCCTGATGAAGTACTGTTCGCCTACATAGCTGTAGCTCCCTATGCAGTGAGCCTGGTGTTGATACGATCAGATTCTGGTGTGCAAAGGCCTGTTTATTACGTAAGCAAGTCGCTACATGAGGCCGAGATTCGCTACTTGCCTCTGGAGAAGGCCATCCTGGCAGTAGTGCTGGGCACACGGAAGCTGCCCCACTATTTCCAAGCCCACACGGTCATCGTTCTCACACAACTCCCACTCAAAGCTATACTCCGAAGTGCTGACTACACCGGTCGGATTGCCAAGTGGGGTACGATCTTGGGGGCTTTCGATATAAGATATATGCCCCGCACCTCGGTCAAGGGACAGGTCCTCGCAGATTTGGTGGCTGAGTTCACGGAGCCCCATTTAGAAGAAGTAAAGCCCACGTCAGGCATGGATGAAAAATCAGTTGGCCTGGTCTCCCAACAGAATCCCTCCCATTGGGAAGTGTACGTTGATGGCGCGGCAAACCAAAAAGGATCTGGAGTTGGGCTAGTACTGATATCCCCCGAGAAAATCATCATCGAGAAGTCATTAAGGCTGGGCTTCTCGGCAACGAATAATGAGGCGGAGTATGAGGCCCTACTGATGGGGATGACGATGGTCCATAAGATGGGGGGGAAGTCCGTGGAATTGTTCTCGGACTCAAGATTGGTAGTAGGACAAGTACAAGGCGAGTTCGAGGCAAAGGATGAAAGAATGCAGGGGTACCTGGGTCGTGTTAAACAGCTGCAGTCAGGGTTCGACTTTTTCAGTTTGCTGCATATCCCCAGGAGTGGCAACTCACATGCTAACTCCCTAGCGACGCTTGCCACCTCTTCGGCACAAGACCTTCCAAGGGTCATCCTCGTCGAGGATTTGCACAAGCCTACAGAGGCGAAGTCAGGGGCAGTTCAGGTTCACCAGGTCAGAGCCGGGCCGTGCTGGATGGACCCTCTAGTCAGATTTCTCAAAGAAGATGTATTGCCTGAAGATAGGGGAGAAGCTGATAAAATTCGAAGGAAGGCGGTTAAGTTCTGGTTATCCGAGGACCAGAAACTTTACAGACGCTCCTACTCGGGGCCATACTTGTTATGCATGCATCCCGAGGCCACTGAGACGTTGCTAGAAGAGCTGCACGAAGGAATCTGTGGGAGCCACACTGGAGGCAGGTCCTTGGCTCACCGAGCCCTCACCCAAGGCTATTGGTGGCCTAACATGCAAAAGGAGGCACACGAATACGCTAAAAAGTGTGATCAATGTCAGCGCTTCGCTCCAAACATTCACCAGCCAGGGGGAAAACTTAATCCGTTATCTAGCCCATGGCCTTTCGCCCAATGGGGTTTGGATATTGTGGGACCCTTCCCCAAAGCTGCAGGAAACAAGAAATACCTCCTGGTCGGAACAGACTACTTTACCAAATGGGTTGAAGCTGAGCCCTTAGCCAATATCAGAGACGTTGATGTGCAAAAATTCGTGTGGAAGAATATTGTCACCCGGTTTGGAATTCCTCACACTCTCATCTCGGACAACGGTTTGCAGTTTGATAGCAGGGCATTTAGGAACTACTGCAGTGAGCTGGGAATTTTGAACAGATACTCCACTCCAGCCTATCCTCAGGGTAATGGACAGGCAGAAGCCATCAACAAGGTCATACTAAATGGCTTAAAGAAGAGGTTGGATGATGCAAAGGGCAAATGGGTAGACGAACTGCCGCACGTACTTTGGGCCTACAGGACTACGCCTCGCAGATCTACTGGGGAGACACCCTTCTCAATGACCTATGGGGCTGAAGCCGTCATTCCTTTGGAGACCGGGTTCCCAACGATGAAAACTAGTTCATTCAGTCCGGCCGATAACGATGAGCAGTTACAGAGGAGTTTAGATTTGATTGAGGAAAGAAGGGAGAATGCAATGGTTCGGCTGGCACATTATCAACAGAAACTCAGGCAAGGCTATGATTCTAACGTAAAGCTGAGGCCACTAGAGCCTGGTGATCTAGTGTTGAGGAAAGTTGTAGGCACTGCAAAAAACCCTGCTTGGGGAAAACTTGGACCCAATTGGGAAGGTCCATATCGTATTACCTCAGGAGCAGGCATTGGGGCATATTTCTTAGAAGACCTAGATGGTCATGTAATACCGCGCCCATGGAATGTAAATAATCTCAAGAGGTACTTTTATTGACCAAGTCTCTTCTTCAACCGACGTGTAAATTCTCTGCGTAAAGTATTCTCTCAAGTGTTTAAACTTAAATCCAATCATGCATGTAGTCCTCGGACCAGATGATTTGGGTTAGTTAGCACTCAGTTACATTTCTATAGTGTTTAAACTTAAATCCAATCATGCTTGTAGTCCTCGGACCAGATGATTTGGGTTAGTTAGCACTCAGTTACATTTCTATAGTGTTTAAACTTAAATCCAATCATGCCTGTAGTCCTCGGACCAGATGATTTGGGTTAGTTAGCACTCAGTTACAGTTCTATAGTGTTTAAACTTAAATCCAATCATGCCTGTAGTCCTCGGACCAGATGATTTGGGTTAGTTAGCACTCAGTTACAGTTCTATAGTGTTTAAACTTAAATCCAATCATGCCTGTAGTCCTCGGACCAGATGATTTGGGTTAGTTAGCACTCAGTTACATTTCTATAGTGTTTAAACTTAAATCCAATCATGCCTGTAGTCCTCGGACCAGATGATTTGGGTTAGTTAGCACTCAGTTACAGCTCTATAGTGTTTAAACTTAAATCCAATCATGCCTGTAGTCCTCGGACCAGATGATTTGGGTTAGTTAGCACTCAGTTACAGCTCTATAGTGTTTAAACTTAAATCCAATCATGCCTGTAGTCCTCGGACCAGATGATTTGGGTTAGTTAGCACTCAGTTACAGTTCTATAGTGTTTAAACTTAAATCCAATCATGCCTGTAGTCCTCGGACCAGATGATTTGGGTTAGTTAGCACTCAGTTACAGTTCTATAGTGTTTAAACTTAAATCCAATCATGCCTGTAGTCCTCGGACCAGATGATTTGGGTTAGTTAGCACTCAGTTACAGTTCTATAGTGTTTAAACTTAAATCCAATCATGCCTGTAGTCCTCGGACCAGATGATTTGGGTTAGTTAGCACTCAGTTACAGTTCTATAGTGTTTAAACTTAAATCCAATCATGCCTGTAGTCCTCGGACCAGATGATTTGGGTTAGTTAGCACTCAGTTACAGCTCTATAGTGTTTAAACTTAAATCCAATCATGCCTGTAGTCCTCGGACCAGATGATTTGGGTTAGTTAGCACTCAGTTACATTTCTATAGTGTTTAAACTTAAATCCAATCATGCCTGTAGTCCTCGGACCAGATGATTTGGGTTCGTTAGCACTCAGTTACATTTCTATAGTGTTTAAACTTAAATCCAATCATGCCTGTAGTCCTCGGACCAGATGATTTGGGTTAGTTAGCACTCAGTTACAGCTCTATAGTGTTTAAACTTAAATCCAATCATGCCTGTAGTCCTCGGACCAGATGATTTGGGTTAGTTAGCACTCAGTTACAGTTCTATGGTGTTTAAACTTAAATCCAATCATGCCTGTAGTCCTCGGACCAGATGATTTGGGTTAGTTAGCACTCAGTTACAGTTCTATAGTGTTTAAACTTAAATCCAATCATGCCTGTAGTCCTCGGACCAGATGATTTGGGTTAGTTAGCACTCAGTTACAGTTCTCAAGTGTTTAAACTTAAATCCAATCATGCATGTAGTCCTCGGACCAGGTGATTAGGGTTAGTTAACACACGAATACAGTCAAACCCCGGGATCCTTGAACCAAGCGACAGGTTAGTCGATACTCCCCTCGCGCGCAATTGTTGTTACTGGGGTTTTTTAGTGCTAAAATTCCTGATTGAGTTTAAATTGGTTCTAAGTTATAAATATCTTCCTCCGTTACGTTTAGCGCGAAACCGAGGGGTAATAACTTATGTTTTACTTGGAAGGACATGCGAAACTCGCGTATGCACTTATTTAAATCATTTCTCGTCAATAACTCCTACTCGGCCTATCCTTTTCAATTTTAATTTTTATTACTCACACCACCATTATGATGTATCAGTCAAGTTATTTATATTATCATGTCACAATTGCAATGTATGATTGTATGTACGGCAGTAGTAAGTGATAAAGCATGTATCAAAAACATCAAAAGACAAATAGGGAGCCATTCCGTTCAACAAAAAGTATGTACTTAGTCAGCAAAACAAGAAAGAAAGGACTACAAGTTCTTAAATAAAGAAAGGACTACAAGTTCTTAAAAACCCTATATATCTACTCTTTCGCTGGAGGAAGCACGGGGTCAGCGGCCTGGCTAGTCTGAGCAGTAGTTTCAGTAGGCTTTTCCTTGGGCTCAGAAGAAATTTTCTCTCCGCCTGACCCTTGGTCTTTTCCTTTGGCTGGTTCAGCTGGCTTATCATTAGCGCCTGGCTGACCAATTTCCTTGCTGGCACCAAGAGTGGACGGAGGAGCCTGGTCGGCCTGGTTTGGCCCAGAAGCCTCAGGAGGCTGGGGGGCAGAGGGATCATCCCCTGGGATCTCTTGGATATCAGGATCATAGTAGATGCTCCCAGGTAGCCTCAAGGGAGAGTCCGAGGGTACCCCAGCTGCGTCCAAGGCTTTTTCCCAGGTTTTGTAGCAGTACTCGCGACAAACAGAGGCAAACTGCTCAGTGAGTTCCCGCGCTGTCACATCTGCCCCCAACTGGTACGCTGCCTTCTTCTTGGTTTCAATTGACTCCTTGGCCAATTGAACCTTTTGCTCGGCTGCTTTGGCGTTATCCCTAGCCTTTTGCAGCTCGGCCCTGAGTCCTTTCACCAGCTCCCGTTCGGTCGCCAAATTAACGTCCGAGGCATTCAGCAGTTTTCGCTGCTCCTCGACCTGTTTTTCAACATTTTTAAGCCCAGCGTCGAGGCTTCGCTTCTGGGAGATCGCCTCTTTAAGCTCCTCGGAGATCCGAGAATGCTCCTCCTTCAGCTTTCCAAGGGATGCCTCTGCTTCATGCTGGGACTGGATTGCTGCTTGGGCTTTGACCCAAGACTCCTTGTTCAACCGCTCAGCCACATAGACTTGCTGAGTAATCTGCATGACAACACTTTCACTGTTAAGAAGAAAAACGAGGCCAATCAAGTATAAAACTTAAACTCATAAAGGGTGCACTTACCATGGCTAAGTCCCTCTTAAGAGACATGAAGAGTTCCTGCTGGTTGAAGCGCCTGTAGGACTCCATGTCGTGGGGAAGGAGGAGTGGTTGCTGCAAGGCTTCGGCGACATAGCCTGCCCTCCCTCCGTCATAATTCCTGAGGGAGGTATCCCACAGGATTGGAGCGCCCTCCAGCTCCAACTTGGGAGACCAGATTCTCGGTCCTCCCCCTCGGCGTACATTTGCCACAAAAGCCTCTTCTCGGCTTTCAGTGGATGATGCCCTATAGGCTCGGCTGTCCGCCAACTTCTGCTGCTTGGCCCCCTTGTCTGGCAGCTTTTGTTTTTCCCCAACCTCAACGTGGGGCCTTTTCTTCTTTAAGTCCGGAATGGGCTTCAGACTTGGGTCAGGAACTTGCGTGGGTGCAAGAGGCAGTGTCACTA
Source organism: Quercus ilex subsp. ballota (assembly GCA_032727855.1). Lineage (NCBI taxonomy): Eukaryota > Viridiplantae > Streptophyta > Magnoliopsida > Fagales > Fagaceae > Quercus > Quercus ilex. Next base: position 26,957,672 of record CM064914.1, on the reverse strand, counting down.
CCACTTTTGACGACCCAGCGTCTTTCTGCTCGGGTTTTTTCCCCCTTCCTTTCATCAAAACCCTCAGGTCCATATTGTCGTCCGAAGAGCCTTCAGAATGAGCAGCTAATAGATTAAGGTGAATGCCCGATTGCTTGTCGGTATCCTCCTCAGCGTCCGAAACCTCTATCACTCGATCGGCTCTTGAACCCTCACCCCCAAACTGGAATCTATCTATCTGTTCCTCTAGCGAGGAGGTGGAAGAACCGACCCCTTCGCCTTCAGCTGCTTGTCCGAGAGGGACTTGCTGGAGTGGTTGGACGAGAGGGGGTATAGCTTGAGGGCGTGGATGTGGTACGGGCTCTAGATCATATGACGCCAAAAAACCCTTCTGACCGACGTCAATACGGGCAAGGCGGCGGTCTCCTTGGACAATTGCGTTGCCGACTGGTTGGAAACCCTTTGGATTTCCTGTGTAGCCCAGAATAAGAGGAGCTGATCGGAGCTGCCCGTCTTCGCTCACAAAAATCTCAGATCTCAACAGGAAATTGAGGGCAGCGACGTTCGTAAGACTCAGCCGAGGAGCTACGAAATTTTTATCTGTTCCAAGGCACAGCAAAGCTATGTTAGAGACTCGCAAATAGCAGTACAAAGGAAACCAAAAACGATTAAAGGACGAGGACCCTAGGCCTATAGTTAATGTGCCTAAATCTAACATGGCCCACCTGGCTTTCCATGCTTGGTTGGGCAGTGATGGTCGTCATGCCATGCGTCCGAGACGATCACATAGTCGTCTTTCATCCCTTTGTTGGATTTGGGGAGGCAAGAGATGAGCCTGACCACGTCCGACCGGGATTTCAGGTAATATCCCGCGTCTCGCTGGCTATGGCATTCGTACAGATGTACTACGTCGAGCCAGGTGAGGCCTAATCCTAGGTGAAGGTTAAGGTCCTCAATGGCCCCTAGAATCCTAAACATGTTGGGTGCGCACTGCCAGGGAGTGAGCCTATGGTTTCGGAGATAGCTAATGGTGATAGGACCCATGGGAATGGTCATTCCCCCTTCTTTGAAGGCAATAAGGGGAATAACCACCTCTCCCGTCTTCCGGTCTGTTAGAATCTTTTCTGGGGGGCAATACCTCACACCCACGTTGGGAGGTATGCGATACGTGGCCCTAAATGCTTCTAGTCGCTCAGGGGTATCCACCATGTACTCAAGCTTTCCCATGGTGCTTAGACGAAACTGTTGGCCGAAGAGAAAATTAAATGGCTTGGTGAACGATGACTCACCGGGACCAAATCGGAAAGAAGATTTCAGGCTTGTAGGAAGGTTCTTGATGACTCTGGGAAGACCTGGAAGCAGCAACTCAGAAGTTTAGACGGAGCGGCGCGTTTGTTTCTCTTTGGAGCGTCTGAAGATTCGCAAAGTGAAGAAGGAATAATGACCTCTGAAGCTTTATACGGGGTCAAACGAAGGGTCAGGGGCACTCCCGCCCAAATTTCGAAGAAAAACCGCAACCGTTGGATTAGTCAGTTACCATTGGATATGAAGGACAAAGCGCCACCTGGTGCAATTAATGCAGCGCCTGGGAAATGAGGAAACCGCAGCGGCATTAATGAAGTGACAGTTCCTACATTTATGCACGTGCCAGTTCGAATCTACCTGTTTGCAGGCCTTTGCTCCATGGCAAGTCAAAATTCTACTTTTTCTCTTCGGATACGAATGAAAAAATACAATTTTGAGGGGCTATTGTGGGGGGAGAAAAACCCAACCCAACTTATTGGGCCCAAGGCCCTGAATGAGGAACACTTTTCGTCCGAGGAGGCAAGGTCTTCAGTCCGGCCCATGTCAAAGGGGAATGCCTAGAGATGAACGTGTACTATCCGAGGAGATGTTCATATGTCCGAGCAGTCCAACATCCTCGGATCCGAAGAGGTTTGATCCAACACGAGCTTGGGAGGTTCAAGCGACCTGCTTGACAAGTGTTAAGAGAGAAAGGAACCTTGGACGCGCGTAAAGATAACGGGAACAGAAAAATATCAAAGAGGCATACTTCAGCCACCACATTTAATGCACTGTACCTACCTTTCTGGCCGCATTTATGTGGATAAGACCCTTGAACAGTGCTTTCTCAGCTACCACCACTCACATAAGGCTAAGAGTGGGGTGATGGGACATGCACTCAAGTGGACGCCTGGATGATGAACAAGTGGACGGAGAAGATGTAGGAAGGCAGTACTATATAAGGGAAGGAAGCCTCTGATAGTAAGAAAAAAAGGGGGAAGATATTTGATGATTGTAGCTCCAAGAATTGTAATATTGAATTATCAATGAAAGACACCTCTTCGGACATGGCATTTCTATCAGTCCGAGGACATATTAATCCAAATTCTCCCATTGGTGTGGCTGTTTGATACTGTTACTCTCATTATTAGCCTAGCTCTTTCACCCACTCTCTACAAAATTTATTGTTTTGGGCTCAGTGGGCGCTGAATCCATACTTTGGGCTTGGGCCGCCAAAAACTGATCATACAGATGATATATGAGTTTATATGCTCATGAGTAGGACATTGGGTTAGCCTTTTGGCATATGTGGACGAGGCCTACTTGTCCAAATAATTATATTTTATTATTTTAATTTTTGATTCAGTTAGTCTATGCGCACAACAGTTATCTCTGAAACAGAGTGTCTGTTTAGTAACGTATAAGTATTTATGGTCCCTCATTCATAAAAAGAACTTTTCAGAAAAAACTCTTAAGTGAGAATATTTTTGTGCATTCATTTTGTGTCAAAGAGAGAGAAAGAGACATTGAGTAGTTCGCAGAGCACGACCTTATGTGCTTCGTTTTCGTGCTGTAGGTCATTTTATCTTGGGAGGCAAACGTCCGCGAGTCTCAAAGCACTACAGTGATTGTGTGAGGGGCGAAATCTGCTTTAAGGAGATTGTGTAAAACACAAGACTTGATCTCAATTGTTCATCCTTTCACGCATTTGGTCTGTGAGTCTTTAGTTATTTGCAGATTTCTATTTATATATATTCAGTTTTTATTAATTGTATTTGCCTTTCATATCTGTTTGTATTATTGCTTATTCTTATATCTATGTATTGTTCTTTTTGCTTTATCACAAAAGTAAATTGTTGAAATATATCCAACAATAGAAAACTAGAGGAAAATTTTTAATTTTGTTTAGCTTCACTAGAGTTAATTCTCTTCATTGTATTTGATTTTGATTTTGATTTTTTTTATATGCCCCATTTTTCAAACTCTCATAAAAACAATAAAATCAAATCAAGTATTTGTTACCCAATAGGATAGGGAGAGAAAACTCGTCTCCAAAACAGATCAGATCTCGAGTTATGGCATTACAATCGTGTTTGGAAAAATTGGTTCCATCCTTGGTTTGTGGCCTATAGCCATATCTTATAATAATGCTAGAGGACTATAATTTGTCCATGTGACAAGTTGTAAATGGTGAAGTTATGAACCTACCATTCTTATTCTATCACTCACAACTAGTTATATTGACAAGTCATGATTTTAGTTGTAATTGTGATATTTCTATAGTTCTAGAATCACAAATTATTTTACAACTTTATTTATTACAATTTTGACGTGATAAACTATAAATAGTTAATCATTACTTATATATAGACCCACTATTTTTTTCTTTTCAGATTATACTCTATCACGTTTCAATTATGTTAAGAAGTTGTAGAAATGTTTGTAATCCTATACTTTTTTCTTTATGTATGTAGCAAGCAGTATCTTTAGGTGTACATGTCATTTGCCAACAAAGCCATCAACGAAAAGAAAGCAGAAGAAAGTAAAAAGGTTATTCCATTGAATGGCAATACCTTTGGCCATTTCCGTGTCCGCTCTGTCCCTGTCGACTTTTATCGTGTGGCCTCCAATAAAAACATTCCACGTTACAGCCTCACAGGCCATGTGGAATAAAGAGATAGAGAGAGAAAGCTATTTTAGATAACGGTCAGATCATGGGTATGCCGAACACTCAAACCTCCTTAGATCAGAACCGTTAGATCTCTCTCTCATTGGATCGCATAGCCTACGAGTTGAGTTGAGTTGACACATACGGACGAGTACGACTGAATTGAAAGCTGGAAACAGTTATGTACGGTCCCACGCGGAAAATCATTTACTTCGTTTTCCTCTTGCTAGCTACTCCATTAAAGTAAGACACTGAAAAGTGCAAACAGCATGAACTGTATTCGGCTTTCCAACTTTCAAGGCCATGCTTAAACTAACTTGGAGAACTGCATTGGTTTACAATATTTTCTTTTTTTTTTGAATTTTTTAAGAGAAAAAATTAATGAATTTTTTAGGAATTATTTTTAGAAGTATTTTATTAAAAAAGAAAAAAAAATTTGATTACTTTTTGAATTTTTTTTTATATTTTCTATGAAAGTTGTATTAAATTTTTTTAAAAATAATTTAAGATCATGTTAATGGATGTCATTGAGATAATTGTTAATAAACTATAATAAAAGTTTTGATACCGTTTTTATGGAATTGTCAACAATATTTTTTGTTTTATTATTTTTCAACAAAATATTTTTAAAAATAGCTTCTAAAATTGGAGTATTGGTTAACATTTCTCAATAGTTTATTAACGAATGCTCTAAAAACATTTCTTAACAGGACATTCTACACACACACACACACACATATATATAAGTTATTGATTTGTGGAAAATATTTTTGTTACAAAAACTTTTTACAAACGGCTAATGTGGTGAGTAATTGTTGGTAAATAAAAATAATAATGTTATTGATGGGACCAGATGAAAACTAATAAGAAGTTGGTCACAATAACAATTTGTAAAAATGTGGTAAAATAGTTTGTAATTGTAGTATTACTCTTATTTTTTGACAGTATTTATATTTCTTATAGAAGTGATATTAAAATTTTCTTAAAGTAATTCATTAATAAATACCCTAAAATAACTATTAACTGGACTAATTAATATTGCAATTTTTGCCACAACTTTGGATGCTATTTGCATATATAATTCATGGTCAAAAGTTAATTTTTCTCAACAAAAAAAAAAAAGTCAAAAGTTAATTACTTTATTACTCAAGGTTGTTTATGAATTCTTCTTTAAAAAAAAAAGAAAAAAAAGAAAAAAAAAAGAGAGGTTGTTTATGAATTTTGATATAGCGAGTCATTTACTCAAAAAATAGATAAAAGGTCGTTACAATAATCGGGGAGTGTTGGGCAGGATCTTTCCATTTTATAGTCCTTTATCTAATTCTAGTCTATGGGTCCGTTTGGTTCCCGTAAAATATTTTCCGGAAAATACCTATTTTCCGGAAATGCTATTTTTCGGAAAAGGAAAATATTTTTAAGTGTTTGGTTGTATTATGAAAATTGTTGTGGAAAATATTTTAATGTGTTTGGTTGTATTAGGAAAATGCTATTTTCCTAACCATTCAACAACAAATTCCGGCAACAACAACACAACAACAACAACAACAACAACAAATTCCGGCAACAACAACACAACAACAACGACAACAACAATCAAACTTAAAAAAAAAAAAAAAAAAAAAAACTGAGTCGTTGACAAGATCGAGGAAGAGAGCGATGGGTCGTCGTCTGGGTTTGGGTCGACGACGAGCTCCGGGTCGAAGGGCTGGGTCGTCGAAGGCAATGGTTCGAAGGTCGAAGGTCGAAGCCTCGTGGGTTCGTCGGTGGGGTGCGATCTTCGTTGGATCGGTCTTCGGTGGTAATCTGGGCTCTGGGTTCGCCGGCGAAGTCGAAGATCAGTTTGTGGCGCGAAGGCGAAGTCGAAGATCGTGGATTTGCGCCGCCGGCAAAGTCGAAGATCGTGGGTTCGTCCGTTCGTGGGTTCGTCCGTTCGTGGCGCTGGCAAAGTCGAAGATCGTGGACGCCGACGATGGGCTGTGGTGGTGGATCGGAGCTCGGGGTGGTTCGTTCTCTCTCTCGCTCTCTCTCTCTCTCGCTGGTGGTTCGTTCTCCCTCTGGTTCTCTCTTTTCCAGAAATGATTTGAAGTGAAATTAAAACCGTAAAATCATTTCCAGGTCAAAGGTGAAAATTTTGGTCAACTGAAGCTTATTTTCCGGAAAATACTATTTTCCTTGTCTTCCAAACAGTGGGCTAGGTGGTAAATGATTTCCTGAAATCATTTACCACCAAAACAAACACAGCCTATATCTCTGGAGTCTGGACCAAAGGAAAAAATATATAAAAGCTAGTCTTCTATAAAACAAAATAATGGTTGAACATAGCCGCCGTTCATTTCCGTTATAGGAGCTGGGGTTGTTCACCTACCCCTCACCTTTTGCTAATTGCAGTTTTTTCATCGTTAATTGATGATCAGACATAAATAATTATAAATAAATATGGTATCATCAAATTACAATATTCTTTGCCAATGAAAATAAATGTTGAAACTTTGAAGTTTCCACCCCATAAGATGGGGTTCGGCTAGTTAGCCCAAACTTCGGATGATATTTATATTTTTACCATTTATTATTTGAGTTGAAGTCCAAAGGTTTGATTTCTTCTTTTAAAAAAAAAAAAAGTCCAAAGGTTTGAAAAGAGAGAGAGAGAGAATTCATTCTTTCTTCAATTTTTTTAGGGATTAAATTCTATAAGAATATGGTAAAAAAAATTTATATTTTACCCCTCTAATTCTAATGTGTCACATTATCTTATTATATATTTTTCACTGTAAAATAATAATTACTAACTTTCTTTTTCTAATTTACTATTTTAACCAAATTTTTAAGTTTTTGGTTAATTACTTTAGGAGTATTTTTGACAGAAAAAAAAGTAATAACTAACTTTATGAATCTTCTTAATATATACAGATTTTATTTATTTATTTATTTATTTTGATAGCAATATCAATATATTTTAAAAGCCTTAATAATATAAAATTATTGAATTTAAAATTAAAACAAGTTTCTTTCCTTAAATAGTTAAATGTTTGTTTTTCGTGCGTATCTATAAAGAACAAATGGTGCAATTTTTTTGCGCATGATAGGTGTTAATGGACCAAGCGGTGGGGAAAACAGTACACGTGGTGAGTAGTGACTACTACAGTGATCTCCAAAAATTCCCCCGAGTCACATGACAACAGTGGCAACCGACGCAAATAAACCACAAAACAATGGTCATATTTCAAGACTCCCATTTCCAAAGTGACAAAGGTCTTCGTCGGTTCCTCTTTCATTCATAGGAAACTGTAAACCCTCCACTCTCTCTCTCTCTCTCAAAAAACATACAAACGAAGTATACACTAAACAGTGGCATTCACTTTTTCTAGAGTTCTCAAAGAGACCACAAACTCTCTCTCTCTCTCTCCCATCAAAAAAAAAAAAAAAAAACTCTCTCTCTCTCTCTCTCTCTCTCTCTCTCTCTCTCTCTCGAACTATTACTAGTACCATATTCTCTTTCCACTTTTTTTGATCCTTCAACAACCCCCACTCTCTCTCTTACTCTCTCTCAATTCTCTTCTTCTTCCATGGATAATAATGCTGTAAAGAACATCCCCAATATCAATGGAGGAACCTTGATCTCAGACCTCAAAAGCCTCTTCTTCATCCTCAAAACAAGAAGAACCGTTGTTTTTGTATATGGGTTCATGCTTGCTTTTGTTGCTTTCACTGTTTTCTTAGCTTTCAGTCCCTCTTCTAACTCTGCCTCTCCTTGGTTCACCAACATCTTCAGTAGTAGTAGCACCACCACCGACAGTGATTCTGATAGATCTCAATTCTCTTCTATTTTCTCCTACTTCTTCCCCAACAACACTTCCCCACAAACCACTAATATTTATAGATCTACTAATACCACATTCCAATCTCCTAGTCCCAACAAAGAGCTTCAAAACCATCCTCAAACTACGCTGGTTTCTGATAAGGGTAAAGTCCCAAACTCAAATCAGACTAGTACCACATTCCAATCTCCTAGTCCCAGCAAAGAGCTCCAGAACCATACTCAAACTACACTGGTTTCTGATAAGGGTAAAGTCCCAAATCCAAATCAGACTATACTTGTTGCCCCAGAACCCCCGGTGGCAGAAGCGAATCACACTAAAACTGTGCCTGTGAATTCTGTTCCTAGTGTGAATAAAGAACCAACTTTTGTGAATAACCAAACTCAAAGTGTAGAGAATTCTGATAAAGGTAAAGTTTTGAACACCAATCAGACTTCAATATCAGCCCCGGCAAAAGCTCCTGTGGCTAAAAATCAGAGTTTGAGTTCATTGGGTTCTCCAAGGAAGAGTAATTCTGATGAGGCAGGGAAAGGCGCTTCCCTGTTGAAGAAACAGGACAATGAGAGTAAATCAGGTGTTTCGGTGAAGAAGGGAGGGGATAGTTTGGTGGAGTCTTTGATTAACTGTGATTTTTTTGATGGGGAATGGGTGAGAGATGATTCGTATCCGCTTTACAAACCTGGGTCTTGTTCGCTGATTGATGAGCAGTTCAATTGTATTCTTAATGGTAGACCTGATAAAGATTTCCAGAAGATGAAATGGAAGCCTAAGGGGTGCAATCTTCCTAGGTATGTGGTGTAATTGTAGATTCCTATGATGATTTTGATTTTTTGTTGGGTGTTTATTTGAAGTGTTTATTTTTAATTGTGAAGTCAAAATGATTTTCAATTCAGATTCTGGATTCTGTTATTCCGAGATTGGTATCCAGTAAGAGTATAAAAGTTTCATTTTTTAATGGCTGATTGTTTTAGTATCATTGATATTCAAAACGACTTTGTGTTATGTTCTATCAAGCTTGAATTAAGGTGGTTACAAGTAAGGTGGTAATTTAATTTAGTATCCGAGTTGTGTGTTGCTTAGATCAGAGTAGGTAATGAGTTTTAGCCTCCAGTTTATTTATATAATTATTTTTCTTATTTGTCTTCTAGTTTTTTGGCTTTGTTTTATACAATATATACCTCTATTGGAATTGATCCATGAATTTAGTTTGTTGGGTTGTTTTCATTAATGAGGTTGACTTAGATGAACTTTTGTTTATAGGTTGGACGGAAGTCGCTTATTGGATTTGTTGAGAGGCAAGCGGCTAGTTTTTGTTGGTGATTCTCTGAATAGGAATATGTGGGAATCTCTAGTTTGCATCTTGAGGAACTCAGCGAAAGATCAGAGCAAGGTTTATGAAGCCAATGGTAGACATTATTTTCGAGGGGAAGCATCATACTCTTTCATATTCAAAGTAGGTTAATGAACTGCTCTACTTATTTGTGTACTGCATTAATTTGGTTATTTCCTTGTTATGATGTGCGTCATTCCCTTATTTATTGTTTTTCTCTTTTGGTTTGGAATGGTTGGATGGATAGGATTATGACTGCACTGTAGAGTTCTTTGTATCTCCTTTCTTAGTTCGAGAATGGGAATTGCCAGACAAAAATGGATCAAAGAAGGAAACTCTTCGTCTTGATTTAGTAGGGAGATCTTCTGATCAATATAAAGGAGCAGATTTTATCATCTTTAACACTGGACACTGGTGGACTCATGAAAAAACTTCTAAAGGGTAAGTTCAACATCATTTTCATATTGAAGTGAATGCATTTTGTTCTTGAGAGTATAAGATAGTTTCTAGTTTGGAACCCCCTTTGGAGTTAACTAATATATTTCCGATGAAAATTGCAGGAAAGACTATTATCAAGAAGGAAGCCATGTCTATGGTGAATTGAATGTTCTTGAGGCATTTCGGAAGGCTTTAACTACATGGGCCAGATGGGTTGATGCCAATATAAATCCATTGAAGTCTCAAGTTTTCTTCAGGGGTTATTCCGACACCCATTTCAGGTAATTTGAAAATACATATGTTGATGCTTTTTTTTCCCTGGATGAATAAATTTGGGTGATGAATATTTGTTTGTTCCCTGGATGACTTTTGGCAAAGCTGCAGAATTTTTTTTTTGCTGAAACTCTTGTTATTTTATCAGAATTTAAAGCTTTATTAAAACTAACAATATATTATTTATGAAATATGCATGTTTGACTGACTGAGCAATTTGTTGATTTCCTCCATAATGTGTTTATAATTCTGCATCAAATTATTATTTTTTGAATTGTAGAATTTAGCATCATTGAATCTTTGTAGCAATAAAAATTTATTGGCTTTTGTCTCTCTTCAGCGGCGGACAGTGGAATTCTGGTGGGCAATGTGATCATGAGACTCAGCCCATCAAGAATGAGACATATCTGAGGCCATATCCACCCAAGATGACCGTACTGGAGAAAGTACTTAAAGGGATGAAAACTCATGTCACCTACTTGAATATTACAAGAATGACAGATTTCAGGAAGGATGGTCATCCATCAATTTACCGGAAGCAGTACCTGTCTAAGGAGGAAAGGAGATCACCATTGAGGTTCCAAGACTGCAGCCATTGGTGCCTACCTGGTGTTCCTGATGCATGGAATGAGGTTTTCTATGCCGAGCTCTTAATAAAACAGCATAAAATGCGGCAACATCAGAAGAGACCTTAGGTAAAACTACACGAACTCAAGGCTGCATCCACATTTTAATTAATTGTTGAGTTGCAATCACACCTATATTCAGTATAGTTTTTTGTCTCCTTTTTGGGAACTATAGTAACAAACAAGATACATGGGGAGGAGGAGTATTTTTTTCCTATAAATTATAAGAGAAGAGAAAAAAAAAATCTTGAAGAGGTAAATCTGTGGTGTAATAATGTCTTTGTTTATATGAATGTAAGAAAGGAAGGGGAGAGGATAGAACAAAGACAGGGATTCCCAATTTGTAGCTGGAAAATTTTCCCTCTAGATCCACTTCCTCTTTTAGCTAGCCTCAAAAGCTATGAGGACTGTAAATCTATAATTTGTTTTGTTTAATTTAAAGAAATTGTCAGTTGTAATCATTATTTCTCATCCCTTTCGATTTTTTTTTCCTATTCCTTTGTGTATTTTATGATTTGGCACTTGAAATTGTGATGCTCAAACTTTCATACCTTGTGCATGGAATCCTTAAAATTGTAAAAAACTATATTTGTTTTGCTCTCTTTCATGTCATTTCCTTTACTAAGAAAATGCAGTAAATATTACTCTTTGCTTAGAAACTCGGAATTTTAGCTTGAAGATTACGAAAATTTGTTTCTTTTGATGAGTACTGCATGTAGTACGAATAGAGAAAACCATTTGGGTTTACACTTTCATACCTTGTACATGGGATCCTTGTTATGGTGTCTCAAACTATGTTTGTTGAGGCTCTCTTTGACGTCATTCCTTTCCTTAGAAGATGTAGTAAATATTATTTATTTAGACACGGGGAATTATAGCTTGATGATTACGACAATTTGTTTCTTTTGACGAGTACTGGCATATAATAAGAATATAGAAAACCATTTTGGTTTACACTTTTTAACTTTTCCCTACTTTGTCACATGGGATGTTTGGCCATTCTATGTACAATTATAATTCTGAAAATTGTTATTTGAATCTTACACGATAGTGTTTCTCATGTTGTAGCGTTAGAGATTGGCATCATGATAGCTACTATTGTGGATCATGAATACTTAGCGGGAGCAAAATACAAATCATTGAATCAACAAAATAAGAAAATAACAAATGGCATAAGCTGCCGCATACAAATTATTTGTTTTTATTTTAATGAACTACAGGTATCCCATTATTGAGAACTAATAGGAGATGCTAATTCAAAAAGAATCTTTTCATGTACTTGGTTATTTGTAGGATTAGGATGCTTTAGAGTTTTCTAGGCATAGTGAAATGAGGATTGAATTTTGTAACTAATATGCATTTAAATAAACATTGAAATATAGTGGTATTCATCTTAATCTGATATTGTGAGTAGTATTCATCTTTATCTTTGGTAGTTTATTTTGAAAACATCGTAGAGAGAGAGAGAGAGAGAGAGAGAGAGAGAGAGAGATTCTTTTTCAATCTCTAAAATAGTGTAGTGATTTTTCTATACAAAATTAGTAAACTATGTTTATGTATAGGAGTTTCAAAGATTTACCATGTGTTTTGGGGAAAATCAATAAGTATAGTATAGGGTTTTTTTTATTTTATATAATTTTTAAAAATTTAAAATTCCAGTTGTCTTTAACCATTTGTCATAATGCTTTTTGTCTTGAAGTTATGTTTTGGGAAAATCAATTTAAACTAAACAATATATTAGTTATTGGGTATATTAAAAAGTTGATACAAAAATTAGAGAGCAAACCTCAGTTTTCTTAATTAAATTCAATACATGGATTCATTAAATTTAATTATCTTTCTGAAAGATTTTTTTTTTTGGTTGGTATGTTTTAATTTAACTAGATAATCTAAGAAATTGTACTTAAATTTTATCCTTAATTGAATTATTTATATTCAAGTATGAAAATTCTCAACACTTGATATTTCTTTTTATGATAAATAGCTCAAAGTATAAAACACTTTTATAATGTATTCTTTATTCGTTTCTCATCCCTAAATCCATTTTATTAGCTTTCTCAAAAAAAAAAAAAAAAAAAAAAAATCCATTTTATTAACATGATTACTAAACGGGTATAACAAGTGTAAAAAATTAAATAAATTAGCAACAGTTGCTAGCATGTTTATGCCACATAGCACTAAAATATAACAGCCCGTTTGGTAGAGTTGTTAAACAATTTATTTTCAGTTTTTAAACAACGTTACACACATTTTTTCACTCACACGTATTTCAAAAAACTACAAACAATATTACTCAAACTCTTCTACCAAATAGGCCCAAGACACTTGAATAATGTTTTCTATATACATTTTGTTTGTTTTGAAGTAAAATATTTTCGGTAAAACATTTTATCAACTTGGTTACCAAATGAGTGTAACGTAGTTAAAGAACTTGGTAACTGTAATATACCACACATTAACAACTTTTCAATAAGATTTTCCAAAAAAAAAAAAAACACTTTTCAAGTAGTTTGTGTAAAATCTATGTATTTCTATTTTGAAAATCTAACTGTTAAATTGCATATTTTTTACGGAACTTAGTTTAGGTTAGTGCATTTAGTGTACTGGACCCGGTCCAATAGTGACACGTGTTCAAAAGTAGACATATGTCATCATCTCAACGAGTCCAGTACTATTGGACATTGGACCTAAGCCTTACCCTTCTTTATGTTTTTAATACACATTAAATTTTGTGCCAATTAGATATTATTAACTAGGGTCATGCTAACGAGTGCCCTAAGTTTTAATATCACTTTTATGGGAAATGGAAAAAACTGTTAAAATATTAATTACTTTTTTTCATTTCCCATAAAAAATTTCTTTAAATGGATTATTAACCAGTACCCTAAGGACACTCGTTAACATTTCCCTATTAACTATATGGTCTATAATCTTACATTTTATGCATAATTTTAAACTATAAAAACTTTTAATTAAACAATTTATTGATAACATAGTTATTGATCTTTAATTTTTTTAAAATTTTGCAAGTATGAAGGATATAAGAAGAAAATGTAATCCAATTGTGAATTTGTCAAAATTCACCTCCAATAAAAAGATATTAAGTAAAGTTGTAGTTTTAGGCTATAACTAATTTTGTAACTAAATTTTATCTTTTTTTTAAAAAAAAAGTTAAAAAAAATATAATAAAGCACTGTTAGTGAAAATTGACAACACTTTATTGTGAAAATTATTGTGTGTGATATTTTAATATTACTGAATTTCTTTCTTCATTTGGTTGAGTTACAACCGTTTAAACTGGGAAAGATTTAATGGGCCTATAGCCCTGTAAATACTTTTTAGATACTCAATTAAGCCCTCATTAGCGGTCATCCAAATTTGAAGTTCGGTTTTATACCTCTGTTGACCTGCAAATTCAATAATGCTCATCAACATTACCAGCTCTTTTTTATTACACAAACGTTTCTTGGTTGCTTGAGCCTACCTCTTCCATGAAGTCGACTAGACAATTCCATCACAGTACAGCAATGGGATTATGGCCTTCCCTTGACAGATACCCGATTCTAATTGATGGAGTGATAAGTGATTATAGAGGGTGTTGAAAGCTAGATCATCTCAAGGAATCGACCATTGAGATTGCTTGGGCGCATCTTACACATTCTCCACACGAGCATCATGTGCAATATGTGAGAAGTGGAAATTTAAAGATTTATGAAGACTCATGACTAATTGAGTTTTTAGGTGTGATTGGTTACTTATGTTTAATCAATTCTAGGGAAAATTGTATTTCTCCTCTTAAGATAAATTGTAACAATCCCCTTGGCTTTTTGTAACAAGCATTTTATTTCTCCGTTAGTATTTTTGGTCAAATTTAATGGAAAATTCGAAACAGAAAAAAATGAGAATTTGTCTAGACTCACATGCTAAGTTTTTAATGACTTTAATACCCTCTAATAACAAACAAATTTCATGCATAAACACATCACATGCATATTAATTTTAAGGGTACTGAAGTCATTATTGGAGGGTACTGAAGTCGTTATTAAATAGTTTACGCACATTTTTTTCAATTTAAAAAAATTGATCATGCTAGAAGAGATATGAGGAGATATTGTTAAGGGAGAGTATAATTTTACCTTAATTTAGTTATCGAACCTAGGTCAAAAAGGTAAATATCGCGCATCTCATCTTGAATATGTGAACTATATTCGTATCATTCACTTTGTCTGCAGTTTCAACCTCAAACTGCACATACTGATATTGTGGCCTTGATTTTCTAATAATCTTTTTTTTTTTTTTTTTGATAATCTATAATACTCTCTTTTGACTATCAAGAAGAATAAATCATTAAATTTGGTGTGTTTGATGGTAAGAGTCCTTGTTCTACACCTAGAGAGGAGCGGTTCGAGCAATAGCCCCAGCAAGGCCCGTGTGGTATGTGTGGTATTATGCATTGCTGTCACGTGGCGTGAGGTCGATGAGCCCACACTAGAGACCCCATTTTTTTATTCAGCAAAATATATATATATATATATATATATATATATATATATATATATATCCTTGTTAATAATTAACCATAGGAATTTTGGATATGTATACCCCAACCTATGTTGTCAAAAATCAAGTCAGCAGAGCATGTGTTTCTCAAATTGAAAAATTGTATGTATGTATTGAAATAATCAATTTACACTAAGTTTGACCAGTGCTAACCAAATTTGACAAAGTTCTACCAAGAATTTGACTGTTTGATTGGAGTATCCCACAAGAAAACATCTTTTTTTTTTTTATATCTAATTCTTGGTCCTAATTTAACCCAGAGGGTTAAAAGGACTTTAATGAAATCAAGTTTTGATTTTCTACCATTCCACCATTCATATGATGACATTTGTATTTTCTTAAATTGAACTCTACGAGCATGGAACGCTATGAGTGCCTCTACCCACAAATTAAAAAAAAATGGAAATTTTGCAATTAAGATAGTGAACGCTAACCATGTCTCTACAAGTGTCCGATTTTTCCTTTAGCCAAACCAATTTGTTGAAGAGTCTAAACAAGTAGGCATTTGATGTACAATTTCATATTCTTCACAAAAAGTAAAGAAATCATGTAAAAAGTATTCCCCACATCTATCATTTCTACTTTTGATTTGCAATTTTTGAACTTTTCAAAATACCTATTGGCTTTGCTAGTTAACAAACCATTTAATTTAAATATATTAGAAGAGATAGGTTCAAGTTATACCTGGTATAACATCACAAAAGTTACACATTTTTTTTGGACTACTAATTACTATTAAATCTAAAAGTCAAAAAACACTCGTAATAACGGAATTATTACTCTCTAGAAATTAGTCAATTAAGCATTAACTCTTCTTAATAAAGGAAAAAAAAAATAGCATTAGCGTTCTCTGTCTTCTCATCATCATCTTCTTCCTTTCTCACATATTTCTTTTTGCAATATGTATTTTCTAGCCTCTACCAATGATTTCTTTACGGTACTGTCTTGAGGTACTGAAAATTTTTAGAAATACATGGCCAAAGTCACTATTGTTTTAAAGAATGATTGTTGAGGCTTAGTATTTCTAAGGATTAAAAACACAGACAAAGTCAATTAAAAAAAATTAGTGCTCTAACAACATTATGTTTCAGCCATGTCATCATCTCCCACCATGGTCTTTTGAAAGATTTTAAAAAATGTGTGCTCTCTTCCATCAATATATGCAAAGCATCATGGTCTATGGCAAAATAAGCTAGTACTTTTGTGGCATTATTTGTCTTTGGATAATCAACACTCAGCAACATTCCAAGGACCACCATGGTTAATGTCCTCCATGATCTGGCCCCAAAGTCTGCTCCAATGCTCAACACACCCCAAAATAACAATTTAATTGCTAACCTCTACATCAAGAGTCACGGCAAACCTAAGTAGCTAAATATTCAACCAACATCTATCTTGCTCCTTTATGATTTGTTTGCATGAGCACAAGAAGGTGATGTGAGAGAGGAAGACAGGAAGAAGATGATGATGAGGAGAAGAGTGAAAGTTAATGTTGTGTGTTTTTTTCCCCCTTTATTAAAAAGAGTTAATGCTTAATTGGCTAATTTCTAAAGAGCAATAATGACATTACCATGAGTGTTTTTTAACTTTTAAATCTAGTAGTAATCAATGGTTTAAAAAATGTATAATTCTTGTGAAGTTATACCAGATGTAACTTGAACTCATCTCTTATTAAAATATGTATAAGATCTAAAATTTGTGAATCTCTATGGGATCTTGAGATGGGCTTCTTGTCATTTGGCTTGAATACACATTTCACACTTAGCATTATCATCATGCTCATTAGAAATAAAACCATGCTTGGACATATATTTCAACTTTCAAGTATTTGAAATTTAAATGTGCCTAATGACCATTCCATAAAGAAAATTAATTAACAAAATAAGCAAAATGTGCTATAACTTCATTAATAATATCATCACCCCATTTTGACAACATGGGAGACATCAGACATCCTACTATGTTACTAAGTTTTAGCCTCATTCATTTGTCCATACTAGGCTTGTTGCATGTAACGGAGCATCTGATATAGAAGAGTTATTTGTGGCTTTACAACCGCTTTGATTGACCTCATGGGACTCAAGTGGAATAAGGCATCTTAAGAGGATTGAACCTTAGATTGGTTATGAAGGCATATGATTGTACTGATGATGGTTCTTTCTTTTTGCATGCTCCACGCCTTAATTTGGTGGCATGGTTCCAACAGAGTGATGCTACGTGTCTCTCTATTGGTCTCACAAAAACGTGGGGTCCTTTTCGTTGTCTTGACTGTTGAATTTTGATTGGCTTTGTCTTTGGACCCGAGTTCGCTTTTTGCCTTAAGATTGGCAGCAATGGCGGCTACGAGTGCATCCTTATTTCTTCATAGTCCTAATCAACATGTAGGCAAAGAGAGGAAACACCAAGCCAGTTATGACTATATATGATCGATAATCTCTACATTAATGAGTTATAAATGAGTGGAGGCGTGGGTTAGGTGAGGAGGGAGAAAGATGGCAGCCTGTGCTACTAATTATAATGAAGGGAAAAACACACACAAACTATAGTTGTTGAGTGTCTAAAACAGGAGCCCTTTGATATCATAAATTAATGAAGGGTGGAGTTTGGTGTGTTCAGTTAATGTTGGAGTTTTCTGAATTTTATAGCAACTTAGGGATGTTGTTAAAATCCTCTACAAAGCAAAAGGGATATATATTTCAAATAAGAGTTTTTTTAACGGATGTCTTGAAGGCATTCGTTTATAAAATATTTTAAAAAAAAAATTAATACCAAAAAAAAAACAATTGAATTTATTTTATAATTTTTAAAATTTTCATAAAAGTAACATCAAAATTTTAAAAAAATTGTTCGTTATTTCTGTTTTGTGCCGAGTACGGGAATATGGTCAACTTATTATTCTGCTTGCTTTGCTTTATTATATCCAGCATGTCCTCTTGTATTGGGCTTTTGCACAGCATTTCTTCCAGGAGCTTATGGGCTTTGCAAACACTCCAAAACCACTTGCAAAGTTTCCCATAAAGCCTAAAATAGGTAGAGCCTCTTTTCGGCTTTTTATTATTATTGAGAAACACAATCAAATTCAATTAAGACTACGACGGTCAATTAGACCCCAAGTTACAATGTAATGCAAATTTTAAGCTAATATACCAATTTAAGGTCCAATTGTGTACATAATTAGCCAAGTTAACATTAGTAACCATGTATAAACAATAAAACCAGCGTAATGTAAAGAGACAATAACACAACCATAACACACAAATGTGTTATCAAATAGGAAAATCTGAGAACCGGGCAGAAAAACTCTCTACAGCCTTACCATTGAAAACGATCCACTAGAATATTGTAGCACAAATTTACCCTCAAAACTCTCCAATTAATGCAGCAAAGATGTACTCAAGCCCTCTAAGCTCCTACTCACAATGAACTCTGCAAGTCATTTCTCTACTCTAGCAACTGGATGCGCAATTGACCATTGATTGCATCATCAAACCTCAACGACTAATTTTGCAGGGCATCGCGTCACAATGCTTCTCAAAACTCCAATCAACACTTACAACTCAATTAATGATGGGTTTGTTGGGGGTTGATCTCTCAAGGATTTGGCAACGGTGAGGGGGAGAAGATAGAGAAAATCAATGGTGTTTGGCTCTCAATATTTGTCGGGTTTCTCTCAACCTTCAGGTGGAAATTAGGGTATTAATCTCATGAGAAATATGTTAAATAAAAAGGTTGGGTAAAGGCTAGAACCGTAGGAGAATTTGTAACTGAATTCTCTCAGGTTTTGACCATTTCGACCCAATGTCCTGCAAAATAACTACCTCAACTGATTTTCCAATTGTTTCTCACGTGCTACTTCGCCATACAACTTTTTGCTAGACCGAACCTCCATCTTGAACAACTTCAATTTAGCTCATGAATCCACAACCTAATTAGATAAAGACCCACAAAATACATAATACAAAGTATTTTTGCATGATCAATTACAAGAAACCTTTGGAATATGCCCCAAAAAAAAAAAAAAAAAAAAACTTCACACTTGATTGTTTGTATTATGTGAAAAATTGGCTCCTAACAAGCGATTTCCTAGTACCTTGGCAGTCTGGCAGCCCGGGAAGTAGAGCTAACTCATAGGTTGGTTCCTAAAATAAGAACAATTTTCACAAATTAATTTTCTTACGGGAACTAAATCTACACGTTAAGGACATTTATACATGTTTATCACCTGCCATGGCCGCGTTACAATGCCACCACTCGCAACCTCCTGTAGGTTCCAAGGCTGCCATTACTAGTTGCAAGTAATTTTATTCTTGGGTTGGGGGACTAGTAAATTTGCCAGTACCTAATTAAACTCCTAGTAATTCATTCTGATCCGTTTGTATGTGTCCTTCATCTGTTTGCATTGCAATCATACAACACATAATTTTGTCCGGTAGCCCTACTACTAGGCCCCAAAAGTATTTTCTCAGGATCCTATGTTCACATAAAATTTCAATCCTTCCTGGTCCCTTCTAGTTCTTGGCCTCAAGTTGAGAATCCTAGTCCTTGATGCTTCACACCCAAAAAGAATACAGAATAAACAGAAAATTGACAAAGTGAAACTTGCAAATATATATATAGCTAGGAACTTGTTCTAACAAAAATCTTTTGAATTTTCTCATAAATCAACAAATATATATCACCCTTCTAATCTCTCTTTTCTCGCGTCCAAAACTCCATTAACAAGACACAAACTAGAGACAAAAAAGGTCGCAAAAGAAAGTAGGAAAATGCTCCAAACCAAAAGTATATACAGACGGAAAAAGGTCATGAGTACATTTAATTAGAGACTCGTGACATCGATCTCTCCCTTTCTCATGAAGCTGCTTGGTGAGCTGGGGCCTGTTGCATGTGAGCTTGGACTTGAGAAGAAAAAGGGTATAATCTAGCTTTAGCAAGTGACATAGCCGCTGAATTAGTAGTATTATTGGCGTTGGTGGTGGTGGTAGCGGTGGTGGTGTTGTTGTTGGCGTTCCCATTGGTACCTGAAGTGGTTGTGGTAGTGGTGGCCACGCGCTCACAAGATGGGCACATAGTGAGGGTGGTTGCAGGAAGTTGCATGTAGAAAGGTTGAGTAGTTTTCAAAGCTCTTAATTCTTGCAGTTCCTTTTGTAACCTCCTATTTTCCTCTGTCAGTGTTTCACAGCACCTCTTTAAATACTCACAATCTACTTCTGTCTGCTTTAGCTTCGTCCTGTAATTTTTGCCAAGAAAAAATGTTAAGTACAAATTTTTTAAAATATATATACGCAAAACCCACCAAACATATTAATAAGAATTGAAAGAAGCAAATACCTTGCTCTTCTGTTTTGAAACCAAACTTCCACCTGCCTAGGACGAAGGTTTAACTGTTTTGCCAGAGCAAGCTTTTGTTTCTGCACGTTGATTCATTGCAGGAATAAATAACAAATAAACAAAAATGTCCAATCAATTAATACTTATAACAAAATAGAAATGGGTGCTTAAAATTTGAAGCTTTGGACTTACTGGGTTGAGAGTACTGTGCTCTTTGAAACTCTCTTCAAGAAAAGCAGACTGTTCTTTGGAGAGCCTGAGTTTCTTCCGAGTGGAACCATTTTCCTCATCATCACTCGCCCTTGAACTTGCTCTCTCGGTCTCAACATCCAAATCTCTCTTGCTTCTTCCACCATTTCTTACACAGAAGTCCATCTGAAACGATGAAACTGTACTATTTGGGGAAGACAGCGCTGCCCCATCGTCTGTCTCCTCCGCCGCTGTCGCCACCGTCGGAAACCGGTTCACATCCAACCCTCTTACCGGTCCATCCGAAGAACCCGGTTCAGATGCCACTGTAGAAAGCAAGTTAATTTAATGAGCAAAGCAAGGAAAACCCACCAAAACCCAGATCCTAAATAACCTAATAAAGTTGAAAGAAAGAGATAAAAAAAGAGTGAAAAAAACAACTAAAACAAGAGCACAAGGCAAGTGGGTTATTACGTACAGTTATCAGTAAGCCAAGGAAAGCGAAGCTGTGAAGGTTGGTGGGTGCGAAGAACAGGTGTGAAAGGTAGAAGATCAAGCTGAAGTGGTGGATCTGAAGAAACTCTTCTTCTTTCATCACCATCGTCTTCCTCACTCTCACGGGTCTCTCTTGTTTTCTCGTCCGATGATCTTGATCCACTACTGGTTCCTAAGCCCATGCAGAACCCAAGATCCTTGTTAGACAACTTGGGAGTTTTGTCAAGAAACGTGAATGGTTTCGGTGCATCACCAAGACTCAAAGCTAGTTCCATGTTGTAAGGAGCAGAAGAGAGAAGAGTAGTACAGAGAAGATTGATTGTTTCACAAAGGTTTGGTTTTTTTGGGTTGTTGATGAAAGGAGCTGTGACTTAAAAAGAGACCCTATCCGATACCTTTTTGTTTTTTGTTTTTTTTTTTTTCAATTTTTTTTATATGTATAAAAAAAAAAAATTAAATGCAAACACACGAACAGAACAGAAACCCTAAACACTGGTGTGCCTTTTTATTTATTTCTTTTTGCCTTGTGTGAGTAAAAGATTGACCGACATATTCAGGTTGACAAGTGCACGTGATTCCATTTAATTATACAAACCGGTTCATACAATGGGGGCAAAGAGAGATTTTGTTTGTCTAAACAACCAAAGCTTTTAAGCATTGGTTTATTAAAAGAATTGAAAATTGGATGTGTTTTTTTTTTGACTTTTTCTTCCTTGGAAAATTGTAGATATAGAAAAAACACAATTTGCCTGAGATATTTTCCCTTTTTATGTTTCCCAGTTTATCACCAACATGTCAAGAGAATGTTTTTATTGAAAATAAAACATACCCTTGGCATTTATGTTACCCTTCCTATAGAGTAGTGTGGAGAATATTTCCTATTAATTTGTACAAAATTTATGCTCTTATTCACTATCAATATTATTTTTATTAATACAAATAATATATTGTCACCTTAACACGTGTAAATAAAATTGTGAATTATTTGTACTTTCTTAATATTTTTAAGGAAATGTTGAAGTTTGAAGCTCTACCCAACTTAAGATGTTTAAAAAATCAGGTATTATTAAACTTATTAAATAAATAAAGAATAAAAAGAGAGAAGAATTGTTCGTAATTAATGTGATAATTACTCCCCATTGTCACAAAATAATTGTGTTCTTACCAAACAAAGGGCCACATATCATCACAATTACTAGAAAATGATAACTCATCCAACGGCTTGCATCATTTGGCCCTGTTGATTCATTGACTAAGTTGTCACTGTACATAGTCATCATCATGACAATGATCATATGAGAGGGGTGATTAATGTGTTGCTACCAAACTCAGAATTATATTGGTTTTGTTTTGTTTGTTTCCAAATGATGGAAAAACAAATTAAGCTAAGGTTTTTTTTGCAGTTTCCAAGTTTAAATTTAATTATCAGTGACGTAATTTGAAATGAAATGACTGATGGCTTGGTCCGCTGACTTACAAGCCAAAACAGTGCACCTATATTGTCCACACGTACACGTGGCAGTCATGAATTGGTTGGGCTAAGACCAAATGAAAGTAAGCGTGAAGTGTGAACAGAGAAAAAAAAAAAAAAAAAAAACATTGGGAAGGATTAGTCACAATAGCACGAGATTTGACCATGATAATATGTGTTTTACTTAGGCAGACAAAACGACCATCTTTTCCTACTCCAAGGAAAGTTCTATTTTTTTAATTTTTTCTTGGCATAATTAAAGGTGGCAACCTTCCTTTTGTGTCTTTTAACATCCATAGCTAGCCATGAGTATTGAATCCTCTTCAAAGTGATTTTAATTTTTGTTTATAGGATTACAATTTTTTTTTTCGAGCACAATTCTAATCCTAACGTATTAAAATATATTATTTATTCTTTTCACATAAATATACTATTTTTTCTCTATTATTTCAAAAAAAAAAAAAACTGAGACTCAAAATTTGCTAGTCATGAGTTTTAAATCTTTAAGACTCATTTAATACGTGTGTTTTCAAATTTTGCTTTTAGGATTAAAATTTTCTTTCCTTCAACTTTACTACAATTTTAACAGATTATAAATGATTATTTATCGATTTAACATAAATAAATTTTTTTTTACTATTCACAATCTACTGTATTGTCATTATAATTAAGTTTGAAAAAAAAAAAAAAAAAAAAAAAGAAAGAAAGAGAAGAATGAAAAAAGAAGCTTAGTTCCAAAATTTGCTCTTCTTGAAAGTTGAAACTAGAAGAGCCACCAACATATAGGTATCCAATGAAACCATAATAGATGTACTTGGTCCTAGGCATTGGTTTCATTTTATAATTTTTATATAGTATTTGTTTTGGGTGGTGGTGATGTTTGTTTTTTGATAGTTTGATTAAAAGGAGGAGGAGGAGGAAGGGAGGGCTGTGTGTGGTCCCACGCGCGTGGGTTAGCTTTTCAAACAAGTCGTAATTAAAATACACATCTAGAGGATGTGACCAGGTCAGATATGTCATGCTTTTGGGATCATTGCAATTATTGAAGTCATGCAGGCTTTAATGATAAGTTGGAGAGGGAGAGAGAAAGTGAGATATATAGCGTGTGTATATATATTTATATTTATATGTATGTATTTGTGAATTATTGGGTGGGTCCCTAGAACCGTGGGATAAAGGTGACCCATGGAAAAGCCACACCAACTACTCCTTCCTACATTCCTAATCACCATTTTGGCAATCATTTAGCCATATAGAATTTCTACTAGTGATTTGGTCAAGGCAACTAATTAGGCATAGACAATACTGCCTTTTTTTTTTCTTTTTCTTTTTATATATGAGTCATACTATTGAGTATTTATATTATAAATTTGATGAGAAATTATTAAAAAAAATTTGAAGGATACACTATATTTTAGAGATTAATTTTCTTCTTTTAAAAAAATATTTCAATTCAATGTCATTGTCCCTTTTTTGTTAAGGAAGCAAAAATAAATAAATAATAAAATGGGAAACAATTAATTAAACTATGCATCTCAATGATTTCATTATAGAATTGTTTGTAAATCAATTTGATGATTACAAAAATAGAGAAGGGAGTGAGAAAACCAATACCTAAATTGAAACTGATAAAATCGCATAAAATCGAGTGGGGTTTTTTTGCAACCAGTGTAACTTGGATGAGTTATTTTCACCTAATCAGTCGTATAATTCTTACAAAATTATCATTATAAGTCTATTGCAGTACCATTTTCTACTTATCTAATATATAAAATGAGACAATTCAGTAATATACTATAGTTAAAAATTTAAAAGGAAAAAAAACAAAGAAGGAAAGAAGAAGAAGAAGAAGAAGAAGAAGAAGGAACTGCATTGCAGTGTCAGTGTTGTTCCTATCTACCTATCCTGTTGTGTTATGCATCTGTACCTCTATTTTCATGATTGCAAGTTTGTAGTGTGTAGACCGAAGAGTGAAAATGGCTGATTGTTTTGAGAAGATATTCTCTTGTTAACTTGTCTTTTAAGACATGAAATAGGATTTTATTTAGTAAGACTTGGCTGCAATTGTATGGCATCCTTTTATTTTATATAGTATTATTATTTGTGAAATCTTAATTTTGAATTATATTAGGCAGCAGGTTTTTTAGACTTAATTTTAATTGGTAATTTAACCATGCCTATTGTTTCAATTTGAATATTTATTTTATGGTCTCTCAAATTTATTTTCAATTCGACTGGTAACCCTTTGATTGAACCAGGAACTCAATGACCCGACTCTAAGACCAAGTAAACTGCATGTTTAGGTTTAATAACTATGGACTGAGGCTTTAAATTGAAATGATTGTATAAGTTTAAGACTATAAGTAACAACATTAAAAATTTGGGACCTAAGTTAAAATAATATATAAACTCCAAGCTATTTATGTAATTTCTTTGAATTTTTATTATAGAAATCATATAAATTGATACGTTAATGTCACTGATTGCAAAATAAAAGTAATTATGATATTTATTTACTTTGTTGAAGTGGCACCAATCTCAATCATTAAGACATCAGTTTCAAGTAGATTTGGTATTAATTTTAACAAATTTCTTTTTAAATTGATACTCATCAAATAGACGACAATCATATTAATTATTAATTTTAGGCAAGTCGAGTGGTTTCTAAAATGCAAATTCTATAATTTCTAGCAAATATTGTTGGTCCTCTCTCTTTTTTTTTCTTTTTTTTTTTAAGATATCTCAAAATTTTCTTCTTTTAAAAATTAATGGACATAGTGTTAATAAGTTTTTGAACTTACTCTTTACTTTATATCAAAATTTAATAACTTTTTTTTTTTGTTGATAATTCGATAATTAGTAAAATGTGAGATGTGAGATTTGAATCATGGTTCTCCTAATAAAGGAAAGTAAGCTATGCTACTAAGTTATAAATCTCTTCCTCTCAAAAAAAAAAAAAGTTATAAATCTTTTGACAACTATTTTCATTTGCGTTTAAATTAAAGATAATAATTTTGGAAGCTTATTTTCTATTTGAAAGACAATGTATTAAATAATGTTGGGTCTAGTTAACGGGTATACTTAGAGCATTTGTTAATTAATAATTTTAGAAAATTTTTAATACTACTTTCATGGGAGATATTAAAAATGTATAAAAAAAGTTATTTGCTTTTTTTTTTTTCCATAAAAAGTTTCTAAAATTATTTTATAAACTAATACCGTTAGGGTATTCCTTAGCTTTTCCCAATCATGTTTTACTTAAAAAGTCTAGTCTTCTACAACAAGATCCATAATATAAGATGAAGTCTAGTTCAACTTATTTATTTGACCTAATATAAGTTTGGGTTAAAATAAAATTGTTAAAATTTAGTGCAAATTAAATATTTTGCTTTATGTGGAAAAATTTATCCCTTTATTTCTTTAATGAGGTTACTTTGTTATGATTTGGCTTTATAACAATTTAGTTCCGCAAACTTTTCAATCGCTATATTTTGACCCCAAAATTTTGATTTAAAATGAAAATTTTAAGAGGTCTCATGTCCCCACATGCGAGAAAATGCATATTTGGATGGAATGTCAATGACTTTATTTTAGTCCAAAATTTGGGGGTCAAATGTAGTAATTCAAAGTTCTTAAACCAAATTATGGTTCGGTCAAACAACATGAGGAAATTGTATCCTCACCTCAATTTAAGAAAAGCAATTATCTCCATGTTGATATTTTGATGTTATGATCCAATATTTATGTGAAAGCTGGAAGTATTACATCTCTGTATTTTGAAAATACTTAATAATTTGTTAGGTAAGAACTAGATTTGCGGATTGCAATTGTATTTATTCATGCTTTAGTTTGACTTCTTGATTTTCTATCATGAGTTAAGGAGTAGAAAATTTATTGAATTAGGACGTTGCTATCATTTGGTCCAACCTAAGAATTTCTTGTACTCAATGCCAAGGGCATTGAATTAACAAATGAAGGTTTTTTCTTTAGAGAATCAATTACCACATTAAGTTTAAATAATGTGTCTTGCATTATTGTTGTTGTTGTAATAAGCCATGCTTTTCCTTTCCAAGCTAGAATTCTGAAAGGAAAGCAGTGAATCGAAAAGTCACCCTAATCAAATTGCATCATGACTTGTATATTGGATGCCCAAACAATCTTATAGTTGAAGGGTTATGACAGATGATCATGATCCTGATCATGCTCAAAAGACACAGAAAAAACCACCAATCATTTGCTAGAAAACATAGTTGAGAACCTAACTTGATGTTATGAATGGGCATTCACATGTATTTCTGATAGAAGATGGCCTTCCACCTGGTCATATTAGGTGAATGGTCCCATTTTGGAATATCTAAAAGCCAATCATTTCGTGCATCAATTATGAGATGTTTTGCAGCTCACACAGTAACACCTTCCCTTTTCTAATTAAAAAAGATCGGAAAAGACACTCCTGGCCTAGAACGGACCACAATCTAAGGGATATCTCATTCAATTGGTTAAATGTTCTTTATGAGAAAATTTAGGAGACAACTTTTGTTGTTACAACTTCTACGTGATAGACTATGATTTATGAGGAGTAGAGAAAAATTAGTGAGTTCATTTAAAAATAATAAACAACAACTCACAATCACACCAGAATTATGATTAAAAAAAAAAAAAAAAAAGGTTGTGATATTAAAACCACTCGTTCTTGTCTCGCACAAAAAAATAAAGAAAGAAAGTATGTAGGCTTCTTTGACCAAGTTTTCTACAATCCGTACTTATATTTTAGGGTAAAATATCATTTTCGTCCCTAAACTATCACAAAAATTCGTTTTTCGTCCTTAAACTTTCAAAAGTTCTATTTTCGTCCTTAAACTTTCAAAAGTTCTGACGGAGTGCTGATGTGGCTTGACAGAGTGCTGATGTGGGAGGGACGAAAATCAATACGTTTGGAAAAGTTTAGGGACGAAAATAGAACTTTTGAAAGTTTAAGGACGGAAAACGAACTTTTGTGATAGTTTAGGGACGAAAATGATATTTTACCTTATATTTTATGTAGACCTAAATTCAAAGTTCTAATCCAAGAATCAAGAACGGTCCATGACTCCATGTTGTTTGATCTTAGACTTCAAACCTAAAAGTCACGGTTCACATGGTAGGAAAAGTAAATTAAAATTCTGCTGAAGTTTCCACATTGACTACTGTCAAAATTAGATTTGTCTCCCAGCAGTCATTGAAGGTTTGCAGCTTATATCCTAACATTTCTCTTTGAGATTATCATTTAGATGACAGCAAATTTCTCTTAGATTGTGTAACAAATTTCCTTTTATTTTTTTTATTGGCTTTTAAGATAAGGCTATAATATTCTATTATGATTTGTTGTGGCTAAAGGCTGGCTAAGTATGTGATAAGAACGGTTTATTTGACCTGCATGATATTTCCATTACTTAAAATAGCTTTTATCAAAGGTTTCGATGCACGGGTCACCACCTTTGACTGTGGACCACCATGGTAGATGATCAAATTTAAGAATAGAAATGCTATGTTAAACTACAACCACCATTTTTTTTATAAATAAAATAAAATAAAATAAAATAAGAGTACAGTACTTCATATAACGCAAATCATTAATATGTCATCGATTATCCTGTGATGTCCCGAAATTTTGAGTACAGGATTAAAACCCATATTGTTTTTAATTAAAAATGATGATATGTCAGATGTATCATGCGAGGAAGTCCAAGCTCTCAAGACAAATTTATTACTTTTACTGGTGCAAAAATGGAGATTGAAGGAAATTCTAAAAAAAAAAAAAAAAAAAATACCGAGGTTGTCTGTTGTTTGGATTTGAATGTGGTCCAATATATCATTAATTCTCATAAAGATGCTTTGTCCAAAATCCACGCATATCCCATGAAATACTATTTTTGTTCAGGTACTTGCCAGGCAAGGTGAGGAATGAAAATTTTAAAAAGACTTCGGCCTCTCTTTGTACTCTATTATATATATATATTCTTTTTCTTTTGGGTTTAGCGACTTTATAAGAGGGTGAACAAATGACAAACTGAGATTAGTAGAGTATAATTTAGAAGATTGGAATATGTGATCTTTGTTCGATAGATAAGGGTATGCATAATGGGTTCATACAATATGTGATAGTTGGGAATTGTGTCATATATAGTATTCTATCTGTATGATGATTTTAATTAATAAATGTGTTTTATTGTTGAAGATTAGACGAATTTGATATTATGCATTCATATGATGAAGACTCCATAGGTTATATTGTATGTAATTTAGGTATATTAATAAGATTAATGTACAAAAGATATAAATTATTATTACATTAAACAGGATTGTTATGAGTTGTTGTTGTATAAATTACGGTCACTTGAACATAAGAACTCATGATTGATAAGTGCATTATCAATCTCTTCATCATAAAAAGAAGGTGAACTGAAACATAAATTGTAGGATACTTTGATATATACAAAAGTGAAATCTTGTACTATCAATAGCTCAATGTTGTACAATCACATGTTATGTTGTGTCAACACTATTCTTTAAGATAAAATTCATAACCTTTTTACAAGCCAAGAAATATCCCATTGAGATATACTTAATGGAAATTGATTATTAAAGTATCAGGTTCAAAATCTATATGCTATGGAATTGGATGCCAAAAATATAAGAAATCAAGAGATTAAATAGGAAATCTGTTTCATTAGGTTCAATTTTTTCCTAGTCCAATCTCAAGCTATATATATATATATATATATATGAGTAAGACTTAGGTACAGTATTTATGTACTGTTTTTTAGGTTCTCTTATTAAGATGTTGTCATAATGATTTTTTCTCATATGATGAAAGTATATTTTTTAGTTAAGTAGCCACATGGCTTAATTTTAAGTAGGGAACCTAAGGAACAATGCCTAAATTTTGTCCTATATATATATATATATATATTTATCGCATCATAGGGTTGTCGACCACTTAAAAGGTCTTAAGATTTTGCCATAAGGATTTTTTCACATAGGATAAATGTATATTTTTTAGTTAAGTAGCCACATAACTTAATCTTAAGTAAGAAATCTAAGGAACCGTACTTAAATTTTGTCCAATATATAGCATCACAGGGTTGTCGACCACTTAAAAAGGTCCTTAATGTGAAAAGGGTCTTTGTTGAGAAAAAATATCTCACTAGGGTGTTGACTTCACAAAGAAAGAGAGACAAGTCAGATTTTTCTTGTCCTTTCTATCTTGCATGAGCCTAGGGAATTTTCAACATAGGAAGATCCCACCCCTGTAAATATGGTCATTGAGATGAAAACCAATGAGATACAAGAGTTTATTTGCAAAGATCTTTTTCTTTGTTGTTATGTATTTTCTATTTACAAGTTTTAAATTCATAGTTTTACGTGGTATATATACGCAAAAATAGAAGTAGATTCTATTTTAATTTTGATGTGTTCGATACATATGAGATGCATATAGTTTTTCGAAAATGATCATTTCTGTTCATATTAAAATGGACAAAAGTGGTGATCCTTTAAAAATTAAAAAACTTAACCCCAAAAGAAAATACGAAATATCTTATCATAGAAATTATCTGTTGTGAAGACTGTTTAATTTGTGATTAGTTTAGTCTGATTTGTAACACTGTGTACATAAAAGTACATGTAGTAGTTGTGAGCAGAACGACCGGTAGTTTAGTAATATACATAATTGGTTAGTTTGTTAATACTATAGATGACACGTGTATAGCAGCGATAGGTTGTATAGTTAGTTTTTCTGTTACTCTTTGCTGCCTCTGTATCTGTTATATAAAGAACAGAGCAAGCTAATTATCAACATAGAAATTCATTCATTCAATCTCTACTTCTTGCTCTTCATCTCTTTCCTTGTGTACTGAGCATTCCACCATTGCAAAAGCTTAGGTTTATGAATGATTTTTAACATGGTATCAGAGCTTGAACAAATCTTAGAGAATCAATTCGTTCATCTGGTATTCTCTGAACTTTCCTAGTTCAATTTCTTTTTTGTAGTTTTAGTGCTTTCTCGCAAATCAAGCAAAATTTCATCTGTGTTCTTTTGATTCTTGCACTTGCACTGTTGTTTGTATTATGAATTTTGATCTAGGGCTTTCAATTGCTTGATTGGAAATTCGTTACTTGATTCTTGATTTAGGGTTCTTCAATTGCTTAATTGTAGACTCTGTTTCTTCGATTCTTGGATTCATTTTTTTGAGATTGATTCTTTGTGATCAAGAAGCTTTCTTGGTTGATTTGAGACTGTTGTTTGGATTTCTTTTATGTTGCAAATGGTTGATACTGCTTCTAGTTCTTCTGTACCTATTGTTCAACCATGGGAAAATCCTTCTAGTCCTTATTTCTTGACTAGTAGCGATAATCCTAGTGTGTCCCTTGTTGTGGAACGACTCACTGAAGAGAATTACAATACTTGGAGTAGGGCAGTGTTGATCTCATTAGATACTAAAACTAAGATTGGGTTCATTGATGGTTCAATTCCAAATCCTCAATGACCTGATCATCCATGCTATGTAGCTTGGTGTAAGTGTAACAGCACAATGTTAGCATGGTTATTCAATTCAATATCAAAGGATTTACAGCCTAGTGTGGTCTATTTTAAAACAGTAAGGGAGGTTTGGGTTGATTTGCAATATAGGAATTCACAAGGTAATGGTTCTAGAATCTTTGAGCTAAGAAAAGAAGTCAGATCTTTGGCTTGAGAAGATATGACTATTAATACCTATTACACCAAATTCAAGGGTATTTAGTGTTGGGATTAGTGCCCTAGAATCCTATTGTATAATGTTATGTATGATATTATGTATGACATGATGTATGACTTAATATTGTAATTAATAAAGTTGTTTTATTATTATCTAAAATAATGGTAATATGAATATTTGAACATTATCATTTAGTCCATGAGATGCATAGTATGTGATTTAGTCACAGAAGATATAAGCTACAAGTTCTTTGTAAACTCAGAATTTTAGTTCGTAGTCGGTGATGAAATTGGGCGTTTCATCTACGAAAACTATTACATATCAACTAAGATGATTTGTCTTGATCATGGAAGTGAAGACTTCTAGTTGATATGTTGATATGTTTTAAGAGTTAAGACATATTGAATTGGACCGCTGTGAGATTTATTATTCTCCTAATGACTGTCAATTGAATAATAAATCTCACGACTTATATTTGCATGAACTCTTAATCCTGAGAGAATAATGAACCTGATCATGAAGTGTAGGTTGTTTTGATATTATAGGAGTGAGATCTAAAGTAACGGTCAAAACCTCAGTATGTTGGGCAGCCACATTTAGTGTTGATGGAATATATATTCTCAAGATGGAATCTATAGTCTTTTAACAGAGATATAAAATATTCTCTTGAGATAAGTTTAATGGATTCAGTTATTCAAAGAGTTAGGTCTAACCACTTTAGTAAGAAATTACTAAAGTATATATATTTATGAAATTGGATTTCATAAATATATGGTGAATAACTTAAAAGGATTAAACCGGGTACTCAAGGATTAAGATGTAGTAATTTACAAAGTGGCAGTCTACTTTCATAACTTTGTATTACTACGAATAATTTATGAAGGGGTTGCATGTATAATAAAGTCTTGGGATATAATTTGTTAATAAGGCCTAGAGTGCAATTATATTTATATAGTGGTATTAAATACAATTAATGGTAACTTTGGACTTGTTAAGAGTTGACAGAAAAGATCAAGGCACATTGGAGCTAGTGTCTTATTGGTCCCTTTTAGTACCACTCCAAGCCATATTCTAAAACTCAATTGGAAAAGCTCAAAAGGTTAGCCCAATTAGACAATCAGTTATTAGAAAAGAAACATACAGAATTTTAAGAACACACAACAAGTTTGTAAAATGGTGTATGTGTGAGTGAAGCCACTCAATTACTCTCCCTTGGAAACTGATTGAGAGACCACACATCTTGGGGGATAGTGGAATTGGAGTGAAGATTGAAAGTGTTCCTGAGAACTTCTGATCTTTGGTTTTGAAATTCACTGCACCAAGGTACATACTCTTGTTCTATATTCTAAAACTTACATTATGCATGTTATCAATTTTGAATGAAGTAGATTCGTTATTTTTCTGCTGCCTACATGTATATTTCCAACAACTAGTATCAGAGCGGTCTTCATTTTCGAATCTGTATAATATGTTTAGTGAGTTTTAGAATTAAAGAGAACTATTTTCATAGTTGTGAAAATTCTGCAGTCATTTTTCTGCATATTATAGTTTTTGAAACTATTGTTTGATTAAAACTGTTTTTGATGTTATGATGTTGTTTAAGTTTGATTTTGACCATGTAAAATTGAATTTTAACACTTTAACATCAATGAAATTCAAGTTTTAATCTTAATCTCATCATTTTTTATCATTAAGAATGTGTTTTGTTCATTGGAAATGTCAAAAACGGTTAAACAGAAAAACGGCTATTTCTGGGTTTTTTCGCGACTGGTCAGTCGCGAGTTAAGTCGCCAGTGAGTCGCCAAAGTTTCTGGATAAACTCATGACTGGAATCTCGCGATTGGGCAAGTCGCCAAAACTCGCGACTTGGGCAAGTCGCCAAAACCAGTCGCCAAAAATTCTGACACCTGTTTATAACATGTATAAAGAGCAAGGCTATATGTGTAATTAGTTTATACATGTATTAAACAATTAAAAACCTTTATTTTAAAACATCTAGTGGGAGACAGATACAAGAGTTGCATCTCACGATTTCCATTGTTGGTTTATAGTAGTGTGATTAAGCACCTCGCCTTGGCATGTATGCCTTGCTCCCTTCGGAGGGCGTTTAATTCATGGTACTACAGGTTAAACTTCTTAATGATGAATGAAGTGTGTTTACATTGAGAACGACCATGCTTTTGTAGAGTTACTTGGTGACTCACATTGATTCTAGGCAATAGTGTACACTAGACTAAGTATAATGTTAACCTCCCTTCGGAGCTATGTCATTATTACTTAGAAGCTGAAGGAAAAGCGGCAAATTATTTTTGTTTGGTAAGAGTTACTATGATAGCATTAATAATGAGAATAATTCTCGCTTAATCATAGTGATTAATATGACCTTGCTTCTGAGGAATATTAATTGCGGGATTGGGTTGCCGTTGCATATATTATATTATGGTTTTATTAAGGTTCCATTCTATATGTTCATATGCTAAATTGATAATGTATAGTTTACTTATTATATTCATGTTTATTATTTTCAGATTTGAACATGGCATCATTTAGCCCACTTGTTACTATTCTTAATCAAAACAAACTGACTGGATCCAACTATGTTGATTGGAAAAGAAATTTGGACATAGTTCTCACTGCTGAAGAGCACAAATATGTGCTTACTAAACCATGTCCTAGCTTTCCCCCATTAGATGCTCCTCTTGAGAAAAAACAACGATATGATTGTTGGCAGAAATCTAATGAGATGGCCAAGTGCTACATCCTAGCATCTATCTCAAATGTTCTACAGCATCAAATGCAAGATGTAGAACTAGCTTCGGACATTATGCTAAGTCTGAAGGAGATGTTTGGTGAGTAAGGCCGTTCTGCAAGGCAAGAAACCATAAGTCAAATTTATAATACCAAAATGGCTGAAGGTAGTTCAGTAAGGGAGCATTGTCTTATAATGATCTCTAATCTGAATACATTGAAGGTTTTAGGTGCCGATATTGATGGAGAATCCCAAGTGGATATGATACTCCAATCACTACCGGAATCATTCAAGGAATTCAGACTCAATTATAATATGAACAAAAAGATATACTCTTTGTCTAAATTAATGAATGAATTGGTAGTGGCGGAAGGCATCCTTAGTACTTCTAATGTTGAAGCCAATGTGGGTGAAGCTTCTACTTCTCAACCTAAGTCGAAAGGCAAGGGTAAGAAGAAGAAGAAGAAGGACTTCACCAAGCAAGAGGGTAAACAAATTGTCTTAGGGGTTGCTGACAAAGGAAAGAAGCTCAAAGGAAAATATTTCCATTGTGGTGAGAAAGGACATTGGAAGAGAAATTGTCCAAAATTCAAGGCTGCCAAAAATAAGAGTATGAATAGTTCATTCCTCCTTGAAATATGTTTGGTACAAAATCCCACAGATTCCTGGTGTGTGGATTCAAGTTGTACTAATCATATCTGCAATTCTTTGCAGGGGTTCTAGGAGACTAGAAAGCTTAATGAAGGGGAATTGTTTCTTACTTTGGCTGATGGGAGCAGGATTCCGGTTGTAGCTATTAGTGTTTATAATTTATGTTTTGAGTCAAGGGTTTTAATATTAGATGACCGTCTGTATGTACCTAATGTTCGTAGGAATTTAATTTTTGCAACTTATTTAGGTAAACATGGATATTGTGTTATCCTTAAAGACAATGTTGTAATAAAGAAGGGTAAAGTATTTATCTCTTCTGGCAATATTGTGGATGGTCTTTATATTTTAACTCCTGATAAGCATGAATTATATAATTCTGAATTAGATAATAACTTTCATGTAAAATCATTAAAGAGAAAGTTTCCTTCTACTAATGATGCATATCTTTGGCACTTGCGTTTGGGTCATATTAATCCAAACAGAATTCAAAGACTGATAAAAAATGGACTCCTAGAGCCATTGGACTGTGATGAATTTCTAGTTTGTGAATTTTGTTTAGAGGGCAAAATGACCAAACGACCCTTTAATGCAAAAGGTAGAAGAGCCCAAAAGTTGCTTGAATTAATTCATACGGATGTTTGTGGTCCTATGTCAACCCAAGCAAAAGGAGGTTATGAGTATTTCATCACTTTTATCAATAATTACTCAAGGTATGGTTATGTGTACCTAATGAAACGGAAGTCCGAAACTTTTGAAAAGTTCAAAGAGTTTAAGGCTGAAGTTGAGAAATTAGGTAAGTGCGTAAAAGCCATTCGATCTGATCGTGATGGTGAATACCTTCTTGGGGATTTCAAGGATTACTTAACTCAAAATGGGATTGTATCCCAATTGACTGCACCTGGAACTCCCCAACAAAATGGTGTAACAGAAAGAAGGAATAAGACTCTTTTAGAAATGGTTAGGTCCATGATGAGTTACTCAACTTTACCAATTTCTTTTTGGGGTTATGCCTTAAATACAGCAATACATCTTTTGAATTTAGTTCCTTCAAAATCTATTCCCAAAACACCCATGGAATTGTGGAGTGGGCGTAAGCCTAGTATGAAATATCTCCATATTTGGGGTTGTCCTGCACATGTGTTAAAAGGGAAGCCTGATAAATTGGAACCAAAATCAGAAGTGTGTTTGCTTGTAGATTATCCAAAAGAAACTAGGGGTTATTTATTCTATAGTCGTAAGGATAACAAAGTTTTTGTTAGTATAAATGCTAGATTCTTGAAAAATGACTATATGAATAGTTTCACTCCTAGAAGTAGAGTTGTATTGGCTGAAATGAATGAACCTATTATTGAACAACAAATAGATGAAACTAGGGATGAAGTGGTTGTATTGGATACACCACAAGATACTACTCATGAGATGCCTAGTACACAGATGCCTTGTCGTAGTGGGAGGAATGTTAGGCCACCTATAAGGTTTATAGGTCTGGAAGAAACATATGAAGCTATCTCAGAAGAGGCCGAAACCGATCCTTACACTTACAAAGAAGCAATGAATGATATAGATGCACATCATTGGGTTAAATCTATGAAATCTGAATTAGATTTCATGTATTCCAATCAAGTTTGGGATCTTGTAAAGGCGCCTAACGGCATTAAACCTGTTGGTTGCAAATGGGTTTACAAGAGGAAAAGAGGGATAGATGGAAAGGTTGAAACCTTTAAAGTAAGGCTAGTGACGAAAGGGTACACTCAAAAAGAAGGTATTGATTACGAAGGAACCTTTTCACTAGTAGCAATGCTTAAATCTATCAGAATTCTCTTATCCATTGCTGCTCATTATGATTATGAGATTTGGCAAATGGATGTCAAGACTGCATTTCTTAATGGCAATCTTGAAGAGAAAATCTATATGATGCAACCAGAAGGTTTTGTAGCTAAGAATCAAGAACATATGGTATGCAAGTTGAAAAGGTCCATTTATGGACTTAAACAAGCATCTAGGTCATGGAACATCAGATTTGATCAAGTAATCAAGTCATTTGGTTTTGAACAAAATCTTGATGAATCATGTGTGTACAAGAGACATCAAGATAAAGTGGTAATGTTCCTAGTACTTTATGTTGATGATATTTTACTCATTGGAAATGATGTAGGGGTAATGTAATCTATAAAGGTTTGGTTGTCAAGCCAATTTGATATGAAGGACTTGGGTGAGGCTAATTTTATTCTAGGGATCAAACTTTTGTGAGATCGCAAGAATAAGATGTTAGGCTTATCACAAGCTGGATATATAGATAAGGTTCTAGAACGGTTTAGCATGCAAAACTCCAAGAAATGATTACTTCCTTTTAGACATGGGGTTCCTCTGTCTGAAGACCAAAGGCCTAAGACTCAAGAGGAAGTAGATATGATGAGACAAGTTTCTTATGCTTCTGCAGTGGGAAGTCTTATGTATGTCATGTTATGTACTAGATCAGATATTTGTTATTCAGTTGGCATGGTCAGTCGATATCAATCAAATCCAGGACCAAAACATTGGCAAGCTGTAAAGCATATTCTCAAGTATCTACGGAGAACGAGAGATTATATGCTTGTTTACCGGTGTGAGGATTTGATACCCATTGGCTATACAAATTCAGATTTTCAGTCGGATCTAGATTTTAGAAAGTCCACATCATGATGTGTATTCACCTTGGGAGGTGGAGCCATAACTTGGAGGAGTGTCAAGCAATCTTGTATTGCGGACTCCACCATGGAAGCAGAATATGTTGCTGCTTGTGAAGCAGCAAAAGAGGCTGTATAGCTCAAGAAATTCCTCTCTGACCTTGGTGTAATGAGAATGGAACAAGTTTCCATCACATTGTTTTGCGACAATAGTGGTGCAGTTGCACAATCAAAAGATCCAAGGAATCATAAGAAAGGAAAGCACATGGAGATGTAGTGGTTGCAAAGATTGAAAGTGCAAATAATCTAGCAGATCCTTTTACCATAGCCTTGCCTCAAAGGACCTTCGAGTCGCGTTTAGAGGGAATGGGAGTTAGATTAGTGCACAATAGTCTTTAGGGCAAGTGGGAGATTGTTGGGATTAGTGCCCTAGAATCCTATTGTATGATGTTATGTATGATATTATGTATGACATTATGTTTGACATGATGCATGACTTAATATTGTAATTAATAAAGTTGTTTTATTATTATCTAAAGTAATGGTAACATGAATATTCAGACATTATCATTTAGTCTATGAGATGCATAATATGTGATTTATGTGATTTAATCACAGAAAATATAAGTCACAAGTTCTTTGTAAACTCAGAATTTTAGTTCGTGGTCGGTGATGAAATTGGGCGTTTCATTTGCGAAGACTATAACATATCAATTAAGATGATTTGTCTTGATCATGGAAGTGGAGACTTCTAGTTGATATGTTGATATGTTTTAAGAGTTAAGACATATTGAACTGGACTACTGTGAGATTTATTATTCTCCTAATGACTGTCAATTGAATAATAAATCTCACGACTTATATTTACATGAACTCTTAAT
The DNA here is from genome assembly GCA_032727855.1 of Quercus ilex subsp. ballota. NCBI lineage: Eukaryota > Viridiplantae > Streptophyta > Magnoliopsida > Fagales > Fagaceae > Quercus > Quercus ilex. The sequence goes on along the minus strand of CM064914.1, from coordinate 26,919,528 downwards.
CCTGAGAGAATAATGGACATGATCATGAAGTGTAGGTTGTTTTGATATATCAGGAGTGAGATTTAAAGTAACGGTCAAAACCTCAATATGTTGGGCAGCCACATTTAGTGTTGATGTAACATATATTCTCAAAATGGAATTCATAGTCTCTTAACGGAGATATAAAATATTCCATTGAGATAAGTTTAATGGGTTCAGTTATTCAGAGAGTTAGGCATAACCACTTTAGTAAGAAATTACTAAAGTATATATATTTATGAAATTGGATTTCATAAATATATGGTGAATAACTTAAAAGGATTAAACCAGGTACTCAAGGATTAAGATGTAGTAATTTACAAGGTGGCAGTCTACTTTCATAACTTTGTATTACTACGAATAATTTATGAAGGGGTTGCATGTATAATAAAGTCTTGGGATATAATTTGTTAATAAGACTTAGAGTGCAATTATATTTATATAGTGGTATTAAATATAATTAATGTTAACTTTGGACTTGTCAAGAGTTGACAGAAAAGCCCAAGACCCATTGAAGGTAGTGTCTTATTAGTCCCTTTTAATCCCACTCCAAGCCACATATTAAAACCCAATTGGAAAGGCCCAAAAGGCTAGCCCAATTAAACAGTCAGTTATTAGGAGAGAAACATGCAGAATTTTAAACACAACAAGTTTGTAAAATGGTGTATGTGTGAGTGAAGCCACTCAATTACTCTCCCTTGGAATTGATTGAGAGACCACACATCTTGGGTGATAGTGGAATTGGAGTGAAGATTGAAAGTGTTCCTGAGAATTTCTGATCTTTGGTTTTGAAATTCACTGCACCAAGGTACACACTTTTGTTCTATATTCTAAAACTTACATTATGCATGTTTTCAATTCTGAATGAAATAGATCCGTTATTTTTCCGCTGCATACATGTATATTTCCAACATTTAGGATGAGTTTACTACTTACAGAAATTGCACTTGTGGTCATCAAGTGGAAGATTGCACAATGTCTTTCTTAATGGGGTTGAATGACACCTATTCTGCAGTGAGATGACAGATTCTGCTCATGGATACTATTCCTCCTTTGAGCAAGGTTTTCTCCCTTTTGCTTCAAGATGAAAAGCAAAGAAAAGTTGGGGCGGGTAAGAAGATTCAGGTTGATACTGCAGCAGTCTTGGCAACATTGGGGAACAAGAACAATGCTAAGAATTTCAACAAGAACAAGCCTGGAAGGCTTTAGTGTACTCACTGTGGTGCCATGGGGAATGTGGTAGATAAATGTTACAAACTACACTGCTACCCACCTGGCTATAAATTCAAGAATAAGGCTGGTACAACCACTTTTGCCAACTCTGCTGTTGCTGTTGAAGAAGATTCAAGTGAAGGTGTTTCTCTAACCAAGGCAGAATATCAACAATTGATTGGGTTTTTGAATTCTCAGTGCCATTTTGATAATCAAGCTCCACCAGAAGTTGTTGTGGAGACTCCTTAGGTTGCCAACATCATTGCACAGCCTTCAATTGGACTTCAAGGTCATGATCTCACAGGTATTTGGTCCTTTCCATCTCTAGAGTATTTTGTGTTTTCTTCCACTGTTGACACTTCTCACATCAATCCCACTGATTGGATTCTTGATAGTGGGGCCACGGATCACATGGTCCATTCACTTATTTTCTTTAAAACCATTACTGCTTCAGTCCAATTTTTAGTTGGATTGCCTAATGGAGACATGGCCAAAGTTACTTACATAGGAACTATGCAAGTGTCAGCTTCCTTAATACTTGAAAATGTCATTTGCATTCCATCCTTTTCTTTCAACCTTGTTTCCATAAGTAAATTGACTCACAATCCTTCATGTTACTGCATTTTTCTTTCCCATTATTGTTTCATACAGGACTTGCAACTTTTTGGATGATTGGGTTGGGCAAAAAGCATGGAGGTCTCTATACTTTGCAGAATTCTACTCAAGTTGCTTTGCCCAAGTCTGTTTCTGAAGTCCTATCCAAGTTCTCTTCTCATTTTTCTGTCAATAATGTCCATTCTTGTACTTCTGTTTCTACAAAAGATGTTTTTGGCTATGACATTGCATGTTAGGTCATCCTTTTTCACAGAGACTAGCTTTGATGAAAAACATTGTACCTGCTTTCAAATCTTGGAATGAAAATAAATCTTTTGAGTGCAATGTTTATCCTTTAGCTAAACAAAAAAGGCTGCCTTTTCCTCATTTTGTGACTGCATCATCTTCTTGTTTTGATTTAGTTCATGCTGATATTTGAGGACCTTTTTCAACTCCTACCTTGACTGGTTCTAAGTACTTTCTTACCTTGGTGGATGATTATAGCAGGTGCACTTGGGTTTACTTAATGAAACATAAATCTGATGCATCCTTGCTGGTACAATCTTTCTTTAACATGATCCTCAATCAATTTAAAACATCTATCAAGGTACTTAGAACTGACAATGGTCATGAGTTTGCTATTAATTCTTTTTGTGCTTCTAAAGGTGTTGTACATCAATTGTCTTGTGTTGAAACACCACAGCAAAATGCAATGGTTGAAAGAAAACACCAACACCTTTTGAATGTTGCTAGAGCATTAAGGTTTCAAGGAAACTTACCATTGAAATTCTGGGGGTATTGCATTTTGACTACCACATACCTTATCAACAGGATACCTAGTCCATTTCTACATGATTTAACTCCTTATGAAAAATTGCTGGGTCATCCTCCCACTTATGATCATCTTAGGGTATATGGTTGCTTGTGCTTTGCTTCCACATTGCATAGGAATAGAACCAAATTTGATCCTAGAGCCAAAGCTTGCATTTTCCTTGGTTATCCCTTTGGTTCAAAAGCTTAGAAATTGTATGATTTGTCTACTAAGTCCTGTTTCATTTCTAAGGATGTTGTCTTTAGGGAGTCTATTTTTCCTTTTAAACATTAGACATCCAAATCTGTGTCTCCCTCTCTTCCCATCAATCATTCTATGTTTCCCTCTCAGCCAATGGTTTCAGATGATTCCCAGGTTCATGTACCACTGGTTTCTGCAGAATTTTCCCCTTCATTATCTGCTAATGACATTGCTATTCCACCTGATGAGTTTCCTGATTTGGTTCATCCTGATTAGGTAGATTCAAGTCCCACTTTTATTTTTGATGTTCCTCTTCTTGCCACTGATGCTCCTGCCCTTCCTTCCACTGCTCCTGCACCTCTTAGAAGGTCTAATATACCTTATAGTCCTCCTACCAACCTTCATGACTACCATTGCAACCTTGTTTCTACACATGTATTGGCCTCAGCTTCCCTCACTCAATAACATGAATCCAATGCTACTAGTAATTCAGGTATTCTTTATCCTCTTTCTTCCACTCTTTCATATAACAAATTGTCCACTCCACATAGACTAGTTTATGTTGCCGTATCTGTTGCTAAAGAACCAGATTCCTATGCTCAAGCCTTGAAAGATCCTTTGTGGCAAAAGCTACAATGAAGGCTGAAATTTATGCTCTTCAAGCTAATCATACTTGGGTTATGTCTAAGTTGCCTCCTGGTAAAGTCCCTATTGGATGCAAGTGGGTGTACAAGGTTAAACTCAAGGCAGATGGCTCTATTGAAAGGTACAAGGCCAGATTAGTTGCCAAGGGCTTCACACAGACTGAAGGGGTTGATTTTTATGAAACTTTCTCTCCTGTTGTGAAGTTTGTGACTGTTAGAACCTTGTTAGCTTTGGCTGCTATCTATGGTTGGCATCTCACTCATTTGGATGTCAATAATGCCTTTCTCCATGGGGATTTGGATGAAGAAGTATATATGCTTCCTCCACCAGGTTTTGGCTGCAAGGGGGAGGTGTGTAGGTTAACAAAGTCCTTATATGAGCTTATGCAAGCTAGCAGGCAATGGTTTGCCAAATTGTCATCCACCATTGTTGACCTTGGTTTTCTTCAATCAAAATCAGATTATTCTATTTTTACTAGGGTCAATAAAGGTTCAATCATCATGGATGATATACTAATTACTAGTAATGATGTAGATGCAGTAAATGTCTTCAAGCAATTCCTAGACAATAAGTTCAAACTCAAGGACCTAGGCACTTTGAAGTATTTTCTAGGTCTTGAAGTTGCTAGAACTACCAGAGGACTGTCCTTATGTCAAAGAAAATATACCTTAGAGCTTTTATCTGACACTTGTTTATTGGCAAGCAAACCTACAAAGATACCAATGGAGCAATCTGCCAAATTCAGTAGTTCTGTTGGTGAAGATGTTCCTAATCCTGCTCTTTATAGAAGATTAATAGGCAAGCTGCTTTACTTGACACTCACAAGGCCTGACATTTGTTACGCAGTGCACAAATTAAGCCAATTCATGGCTGCCCCTAAAATACCTCATTTGCAAGCTGCTTATAGAATTCTTAAGTATTTGAAAAAGAGTCCAGGACAATGCTTATTCTTATTTGCAGAATCAGAATTAAGGCTTAAGTCATATTGTGATGCTGACTAGGCAGCATGTCCAAACACTAAGAGATTAGTTTCTGGGTTTTGTATTTTTCTTGGTGATTCCTTGATCTCTTGGAAGTGTAAAAAACAGCATGTAGTGTCTAGATCTTCTACAGAATCTGAGTATAGGGCTATGGCCACAGTAACAAGTGAGATAGTATGGCTCATAGCATTGCTCAAGACTTTTGGTTTAGACCACAAACAAGTAGCTTCCCTCTACTGTGACAATTGGGCAGCTTTGTACATTGCAGCCAACCTCGTGTACCATGAAAGAACAAAACACATTGATGTTGATTACCATTTTATTCGAGAAAAGATTCAAGATGGTACAAACAAAACATTCCATGATCCCTCAAGACATCAAGTTGCAGACTTCTTTACTAAAGCACTTGGACACAAACAATTTCATTACCTTTTGTCCAAGATGAAGCTAATTAATATATATGGTTCATATTGAGGGGGAGTGTTGAAGATTGTTTAGTTTGTGATTAGTTTAGTCTGATTTGTAACACTGTGTACATAAAACTACATGTAGTAGTTGTGAGCAGAACGACCTGTAGTTTAGTAATATACATAGTTGGTTAGTTTGTTAATACTATAGATGACACGTGTATAGCAACTATAGGTTGTATAGTTAGTTAGTTTTTCTGTTACTCTTTGTCACCTCTGTATCTGTTATATAAGGAACAGAGCAAGCTAATTATTAATATAGAAATTCATTCCTTCAATCTCTACTTCTTGCTCTTCATCTCTTTCCTTATGTACTGAGCATTCCACCATTGCAGAAGCTTAGGTTTGTGAATGATTTTCAACATCTGTGATGCTTTTAAATTGCAACCCCAATATATATATATATATATATATATTTATATTTATATGAAATACATATTTTATTGGTTATTACTTATTATTAAACTCCCTCATTTCGTTCAAGTTACACCTAATATAATTCTATAAGAGGTACACCTTTTTTTTAAACCATAGAACTTCATAAGATCTAAGAGTGAAAAATACACAAATGCCACATCATCAATATTCTGTTTATTCTGTTAAAAAAAAAAAAAATAAATAAAAATTCTATCTAAAAATTATTGAGTCACTTGCCTCCGCATTAATTTCCCTAAAATCAATGCTTCTCTCTTTAAAGTTTAAATATGAAAAGCTTCTCTCCCTAAACTCATTTTTGTTCTCTATGGCTCCACCACTCATATCAATTTTTGGTTCTTGCTATTTTCAAATTATCATGTGATAATCTCGGCTCGTTTATGCTAAGGTAGAAAAAAAAACCGTATACCTCTCTTCTTCACTTATGAGTTTTCCAATGGTGAAAGCTGGTGCCTTAAAATCCATAATTTAATTATTTTCCTAAAGTCATAGCATCTCTGATTCAACAATCCAATAATAAGTACTTTTCCTTATGCAAATCCTTAAATATGGAAGCTCAAGCCAAAGAATGTCGTAATGGCCCTTTTCAATCTCTTAACACACCCAATTAATCTTCATATCATTTTTGAAACAAAACCAACCAATTCAATACTTAATTTCCTTTTAGAGAGAGAGAGAGAGAGAGAGAGATTAAAGATTGTTGAAAAATGCAATGCTCTCATATAGTATAGGTTTAAATGAAAGAAGAGTTTCCTTGACATTAGAAGAAGGTGGAATGCTTGCAGAGAAGGGGTAATACTGCCAATGGACTAAGTATGGAAATCTTTTTTTGATCTTTCCCCTTTTTTAACCTTATTTGTTTGAAAATTTATACATCTACCAAAAAAAAAAAAAAAAAAAAAGACCAAAAAAACCAAGAATTACTAATGAAGAAAAAACCAGTTTTCGCACAAAACTATTCCACCACGGCCTCATCGTGGTTTTGGATCCTCCACAACAAGCACAAGCATCTTCTCCCTTTAAACCCAGCTGGGTTTATCATAGCCTACGTTACTCAGCTATTAGCAGGATGTTGGAGAGTGTGGACTGGAGTCGTGGAGAAGAATGTGAGTTTAGAGAGAGAAGCTGTTCAGGTTTAGACTTTAAGGGAGAAGTGTTGATTTTAGGGAAATTAATGTGGGGGCACTCGTTTATTTTTGGACAGAATATTGATGAGGTGGCATTTGTTTATTTTTCACTCTGAGATCTTATATAGATCTACGGTATAAAAAAGGTGTAACTCTCATAGAGTTACACCAGGTGTAAGTTGAACTCTTCTCATATATATATATATTGGACCTGGTTATATATAACCATTTGATCTTTAGTCTATCTAGGGAAACTTGATTATGTTTCCTATAGACGATGATAATTGACAATATAATTGATTGTTGTTGTCACATTGTTCATGAATACCTGCAAAAAGGAGAGAACAAAAAATAAAAAAGGAAGACGAAGGGAAGAGGAAAAATCAAAGATTCGTTGGGTTGGTGCTAGTAGAGGACTCTCTAATGCTTAAGTTAACAAAGGGTTATTAAGGGAGGAGAAGAGTTATTCTATAGGATTTCTATATCATACATTTTCTAAATTTGCCTCCCTTTTTCATGAGACACGTCTTTAGTCCAATGTTGGACACATGTTTCCATTGCATCATGTCTGGTGCAATGATGCGCCGAACATAAGCTTAACCCTTTTCATGCTCTTAGGGGAGTGAATCTCTCCATTATTTTAGCATGGAACTTAAATTTAAATTAAACATTATTTTGGTTATGATAATTGCGGATTATAGGGATATGATACGAGAATCTTTCTGGGGAGGTTGATTTAATCAAGTTTTCATTTGGAATCACGGTAGATAGTAATGTTTTCCTACCTGGAGAAACCAAAAATAAAAATTAATGCATAAAGAATAAAAATAGTGTCTATTTGGTGTTAACAATAAAAATATATATTATTTATTTTTTTAATACAATTCTCAATTTTTCAAGAACCTTATAATTCAACTGGTTGGTACTTCTTAGTATTTCTAACAGAGATATTCAGTGTTCAAATCCCCCACCTCTAACTATATATATATATATATATATATATATATATATTTAACATAACATTTTTTAAATCCTGAAAAATCATCTATGATTGATTTCATACTAAGTTTTGCAATAATTTTATTGACTCTATCTCAAGAGTCTACCCTAAATTTTCACATATAAATACAATTATGTTATCATATCCTATATCAAACCTAATTCTGATTTTTTTTTTCTTTTAAAAAAGCAATTTTGAAAACAGAAAAATGATGAATTGATGACTATAACAACGAGATAAAACAGATAAAATATAATATAAAAACTTAATTATAAATTATTAAAATAATTTGAGGCCTTGGTCCCAAAGTAGTTATGTTGTTGCATACTTGCTTGTAAGAACTATCATTTCAATTTTTTTTTATGTTTCTGGTATATTGTTAAAGTTATTTGCTGAAGTATTCAACAATGCTAATTGTGGCACTTTTAGTGCCGAAAAGAACATGATTGTGGCATTCAATGTGCCATAATAATAATGGGTATTAATGTATTATAGTGATAAGGATAGGTACTATAGATGAGTATTTGTCATAATTTTTTTCACAATAAAAAGTCTAAACCTTCTCTCATTGTCAGTAGAGATTTGGAATTCAAATCTTGCCTACATTAAAAATTAATTAGTGTATTATCGTGATAATAAAAAACAATTATCATGGAATAGATACCATTAATTAAAATTCTTTCATATCTATCAAAAGCCTGAACCTTAAAATATATTGATTATAATTATATAAACGATTATATTATTCTAAAAAAGTACTTATTATTTTCTTCTTCCACATTAAATATTGTTAAAACATATTTTTAAAATTTTTTAATTTTCAAAATGAGTTCTAAATAATAATATTATTTTTTAATAAACAAACACATACTTAAAAGAAAGAAGCGATGAAGTTCTAACACAAATTTATTATTAATAATTAAGATATTATGATTTTTAAATTAAAACAATATTGTCCTAATTCACAAATAATACTATTAAATACCAAATACTGGTGACCATCATATTTTATAACTGGATGGATACCTCTATCACTCTTCAATGAAATATATAATTATGTATAATTTTTTAAATATAAAAAAGTTGCGTTCTCATCTTTAGGAAAATATACTACTCATTGTCATGAGACATTTGAAAATTTCATGCAAAGATAGTACGATGAATGGAACTTGAAATCTCCAAATTTATAATATGTCATTTAAATCTGTTAAAAAAAAATCCACCATTGAAATATTTCAAAGCATCTTCAATGAGATAACGGGAGTGTAGTTCTCAAAGAATGGTTATGTTAACAGATACCCTTAGGTTAACTATAATAGGAAAATTCAGACACTACTATCATGGAAAATATAAAAAGCTGTAAAAAATATTTATTTTATTATTATTCTTCTAATAAATTTTTTTCTATAAATAGCTTCTAAACCAATGCCCTAAGGGTAACTATAATAGGAAAATTTAGACACCATTATCATGGAAAATATAAAAAACTATAAAAAAATATTTATTTTTTTATTATTCTTCTAATAAAAAGTTGTCAATTATGTTTAAGACTTTTTAAAATTGATCAACTTGGAACTTAAACCGTTACGCATTTATCTTCCCTTTCTCAATGATTACAATCCAAGTTGACCAAAATTTTGAAAAGTTTTGGAACTTGACTCACCTCAAACTTTATTTTATGCAAAGTATTTAAGGGCTTGCTTGGTAAGGGAGTCCAAATAACAATTTTCAGTGTTTAAATACTGATAACTGTGGGAAAAAAAAAAAACACATTTGGTAGGAGATTTCTTTTAGGAGTATTTGAGTTACATTTCATATTTTAGGGTGTTTGAACACTGAATTTAGAAAACTCTTCCTACTACCAGTTTTCAGTTTTCAAATAACATTGTTTAGTGGTATTTTTGTAAATATGTTAAAAACGGTAGATTCCACTTGATTAGACCACGTGATGAAACTTTTTCTCTCTTCAAATAAAATAAAAATAATTTTACTGTACTTGTCAACTTAAAAAAAAAAACACACACACACACACATATCAAATATACAATTATATTTTTTACATTTTAAAATATGTTATTTGAAACATAATGCCAAACACATTTTTTTACCTTATGAATACTTTAAATACATGTTTTGATAACATTTTATAAACCAGAGTCTTTGTATCATTTTGAATCTGCTACCAAATAAGCCCTACTAGGGCAGGATAGGAAAGATGACATTGGTCACACGTGACTAACGCGTGAGTGAAGAAGCAATAATGAAAGATGGGGGCGGGAGTGAGAAGAATGACGTGAGGTGGAGAGAGAGAGGCGAAGATAGAAGAGACGCAGAAAGAGAAAGAGAAGGAATGCATTACATATATAACATACATACACTTACCAATGAGGAAATGATGAATGATGATGGCGTAGATCATACATACATCGACAAACTGTGGGGCCCAACATTAGGGACACGCTGCACCATCCATAGGAGACAATCTATACAGCAGCAATCATTTGTAGATGGGATCTTTTTATTTATTTACATTGGCCTATAATATATGCTTATTGGGGCTTTCTTTCACGCTTTTCAAATTATTATTATCATTATAGTGTGGGCCCCTTCGCTCTCAATGGGGAATTATTGTGAGCTGATTGTTTGTAATTTAATTTTCGTAGTCTCCACTCTCCAGTCTGTACCCTTCGTCTCGTCGTTTTCCCTCACGATAACCAATACTCATTGCCCAATACTCACGACTCTTTAAATTGACATCCACACTTAAATAATAACAGAATTACTATTATATCAGTCCTTTTTTAACGTCTTTCATAATTTTTCTTTCAATTTATTAAGCTTGTCAATTATAAGGTTTGTATTTTCTCCTATATATATATATATATATATTGCTTTGGAGGTTTGTTTCAATGCTAACTTGCCCTTCCTATCAATTTACAGATGCTAAAACTAAAAGTAGCAAATATTAAAAGTTCCAAACAGAAAAAATAATGGAGATTAAAAAAAAAATGTGTGCATTAGGTATGAGAAGAAACACCAAGACCACATCACATTCCTTACATAATCTCCTTTCTTCTCACTTATTAATTTCACGCTCATTAGTACTCCCATAAAAGAAGAAAAAAGAGGGTAATGTTGCCACCTTAGGTTTTCCTTCTTTGAAGCAGGCACTTGAACAACAAAAATTCCTTAAGAACGAGTTCAATTAGCGATACACTAGAAGGGGCGTGCATGATTTAGGTTGGAGGTTTGTTTCAATGCAACCCACCCTTGTTGGATTGACAAATTTTCAATCCATCACATGTGTAAAGATCAACCCAATCCCACGTGGGTTAGGTTGGATCAGATTGGATAAATGGGTTGTGCTTACATGTTTCATGCCTTGTAAAAATTTGGGTTTTCATAAACTATTTAAGCATTTTTTTTTCCTAAAAGAATTATTATAATTCACATAAAATGCCTAAATCATATTCCTAATTTCCAAATTCATTAAAACTAACTCTCCAAGTATCAAAATAAATCATCCAAAAAAAAAAAAAAAATCAAAATAAGGATGTAAAATATACTTATATATCTAATGTGTCAAGTTGGGTTAGATGGGTTGAAAATATTATCAACCCAAACTTGACCCAACCAAAGCCTCAAAATAAAATTCCAACTCACTGTCGCAGAAAACTAACCCAAGATGTTAAGTTAAGTTGATTTCATCAGGTTGGTGAGTTTGATGTACAACCCTGCTCATTAGGATGCTTTAAGCCTTCAAAGACATATACCAGCTAGGTGACCGTAGCATCATCACTGTGGGAGACCTACAATCTCCAACTTGACCACAACATCTCTTGTTACTCCCTTTTACTCGAGATTATTTTGAAATCGTGTGTATTGAGAAGCACCAATCCCAGACAATCTCATTTTCAATAATTTTTTTAGAGACATCACATGAGTCAATGTACGTATAATAGCTTAAGGGGTAAATTTTGCACATTCAACTTCAAAAATCACCCACATTAGCTTATGTAAAATTGTGAAAATTTATATTCTAGTTACAGTATCAGTTAAAACTTTTCATGTGCGTAAAAATATTTTATTCATTTCTCTTGCGTCTTATCTTTATTCTCTATCTCCTCAATTATTGAAGTAGTAAAAAATAAATGTAGAATAGATAATCTAATATGAGTGTTTTTAAAAAGTGACTGTGTAAAATAAAAAAAGTAGATTATTATATTAAAATAGACATTTTTGCACGAGCTGATGTGAATGCTCCTAGCATATAAGTCCTACAAGGACTTGGTGTAAACCATTTGGTTCCATCCTCCAATATATAAGAACGTGCCAGATTATCACGTTATTAAAACATAAATACATCTTATCACATATAATAACATCTTAATAAGTACCATATTTTAAGTTTTAAATAAAATGCTGATGTAATATTATTAGGTATGGTAAGATATGTTGAATTTTAAGTAAAAAGCAGATGTGACAATCTCTTATTGGATGAGGTGTAAAACATGAGTATAAGTATCTTTTATCATGGGTTTTAAGGTATGGCTATATTTTATCACTTTTCTTTTTTCAAGTAAAAAAAGCTAATGAATTTAAATTATCTTTTATCACTCACATCAGCTCATCTAAAATAAAATAAAATAATATAAGTGGTCAATTTTACACATTTAACATTAAAAATCACTTGCATCAACAATACCAAAATTGTGCAAATTTACAAATGAGCAATAGTAACTGTGTAAGGTTACTGTTCATTTGTATATCATTATTTAATCTCTCTCTCTCTCTCTCTCTCTCTCTCTCATGTCTATGGCTTTTGGCTTCTTCTATTTCTCTCTTTCATCTCCTGTCTTTGCTCACCGCCACTCCAAGCGGCTGTTCTCCTTTGTTTTCCTAGCCACAATCTTCTCTCTCTCAACCAAAACCTATAACAGAGTAGTCCATTTTCCTCTTTGGCACTGACTGACAAGATCTAGCAGTGCAAGTGACTGGATTTGGTTTATGGTTTGCTGATTTTCGTGGGTAATTTCGCAGACTGATTTTGCAAATTTATTGATTTTGGTGGGTGGTTTGCTTAGTGGTGTCTTGACTTTGAATTTGTTGTGATTTGGATGTAGACAACTCATTTTGTACCTGCTAATAACCTTTGGTCCCTAACTCCACCGATGAGCTTGACATATATCAAATAAGGGTAATTAAAATGCTTTCAATAGTTCGAAGGTAATCACAACTTAAAAGTGCTCGAGTTGCTTTGAAAACGATACTAAAAAATGACATTTTATAACTATTTTGACTATAACATTTTATCTACAGAGAATTTTTAAGTGAGATTTGTTTCATTGGAAAGTAGACCTCTTGGGCTTTAATTTGAACATAGATTTTGTGTAATTTAGATTTAACATGAGTGAGTTATGGCTGTTTAAAGTCAAGTCAGCGGTGCCGTCAAATTTTTAGGATTTTGCGATCGCGTGTTTGGAACCATAAGTGCACATTCCATAACTTCATAACTTCAATTTTTAGGGCCTAAAACTTCATTATTTGATGGGGGTCGAGCCCAATGTCCAAAACTCTCCAAAAAGCCTCCAAAACTCTAGTTTATACGTATAAATGCACACCTTATGTCTCCAATCCAAACCCTGACTAGAGAGAGTTTATTTTTTGCTTCCGTGTTTTCTAAAACCCTAGTGTTCTTTCCATGAAATCTCTCTTTGTTTAATATGATTTATGCGAGTTCTTGATAGAGTTTCTTTAACTTGTTATATTTGATGTGTATGTGGATTCTTATTCATTTTGATATGTTCTATTTTGATCTTGGGTTGATTTTAATTTGTTCTTTTGTTCTTGTGTTGTTATTTTAATTCCTAGGTTAGATTGACATGATCTTCCTTTTGATGTGATCTTAGTATATGTCTTGTTTTATTTTATAATTATTTGTTTATGATAATGGTTTGTTCTTGTTATTCATGTTAGATTAGTTTTTAGTTTTCCTTGTGCTTTTAGGTTAGTCATGTGCTATATCTTTGGTTGATTAAATATGCAAAAATGTGATTTTTGCAAATTCTGTGCTAAGGATGCGTACGCATGCTTGAGGATGGGCATGTGTGGTTTTGACCAAGTGTACACATGGTTGAGTGCATACTCACCCCTAACCTAGATTAGGGCAAAAACCTTGTTTTATTTTGATTAGTTAATTTTCATGTATTTTAAGACCTGTTTGACTTTGTTTTAGGTTATTAAGTATGTTTAATTGTTTTTCTTTTTATTTTAGTCAATCTTGCCATGTTTGGTTTATTTTAATATATTCCTTGCATGTTTAATTTCATTGTCAACTTTCTATGTTTAGTATAATATGTTTGTTTTGTTTTAATTTGTTTCCTTACATGTTGTGATGTGATATTTAACACGTTGTGTATGTGTGTGTGCTTTAATGTATGTTTAGTTTTAGGATTAGGGCTCTTTTAATAACTTCTTTATTTAAATATTGTCTATTAACACATAATGAAGACTAGCCCACAAGCAAGGCGGTTTTGGGTGCCTAACACCTTTTTAAGCCGTACCCAAACTCCGAATCAATAATTTGATATGTAAATCTATGCCTATAAGTGGCCCGCCAAAATGCCCAATTTGATTTGTGGACCTAAAACAGGTGGTGATTACCAAATCTCCTCCTCCGGTCCATTCGATTGAGGTATTTCTCATGGGGGGCAAGAATTGAGCGTGAGTAGTGGGAGACAATGCACACACAGGGGGTTTTGGTTGAGGAAAAGAGAGGCTGTGATTTGTGTTTGTAGAGGTTTTTGTGAGTGTGATTTGGGTTAAATTATGTTTGTTTGATGCGAAAAAAGAAGAAGGAAAACCAATGGAAAAAAAAAAAAGAGAGGATATAAATAGTAGTCAAAAAATAAGTGAAGAATTAATATTATATTGAAATAAAGTGTAAAATAGATAATCTGATGTAGATATTTTTACAAAATGATTATGTAAAAAAAAAAAAAAAAGTTCTTATGCTAAAATAGACAAAAAAATTTAGTTGGGCTGATGTGAACTCTTATCATGAGTTTTACATTCTATCCTTACAAAATTTAGATTCATTTTTTTTTTAAGTATAACTATATATCTTTTATCACTTTTCTTTTTTAAGTAAAAAACAAGCTGATGAATTTGAACTATCCCATTGTAAGAGTATTAGCATCTGGTTTCTAAAATATATCCTATTTTACCATCTCAAAATTTACTTTATCTATATACCATACCATTTTACAATACACCCAACATCCCAACTTTTATTTTAAAAATACAACACTCTAAAATAATGTAAATTATATAAAAAAAAAAACAAATTATCTATCTATCTTCTCTCTTTAAGTTCTATCGCTGCCTCTCTATCACTCTCTCAACAACCAAACAACTCAGTCACCACCACAGAACCACCATGCCCACTGCCCCCTAAAATCCCACCAAAACCAAAAACCCAAATTAAAAAAAAAAAAAAAAAAACATATTTAGCAAATACTCACCAAAAATCTAGCCACAAACCCAATAAACCCATGGTAAAAACAACCAAAAACCCCATCACTACCACGCCACCACCACACCACCACGCCAACCCAAACCCCATAAGAATCCAAAATCCAACCCATCTGAATCTAAAACCAACCCAACCAAACCTAAAAAACAAAAATCCATAGCTGTGACCACGTCGATCTCCGCCACTGCATGACCCACCCGATAAAAACCCACCCACCCAATCTCGTCCACGCTGATCTCAATACCACGACCCACACACCCCACAATGAACTCCATGCAAAACGGCCCAACTCAGCTTCGGTGGCAAGCTTTGAATGAGAGAGAGAGAGAGAGAGAGAGAGAGATGTGAGAGAGGGAGTGAAGACTAAAGATTGAAGGAGAGAGAGAATCAAAGAAAATATGATAGGGAGAGAGACAGAGAACATGGGAGATGAAGAGACAAGTGAGAGACTGAGAGAGGAAAAAGTTAATTTTATATTATACCATCTGCTACAATGTCGTCATACAAGTAAGACAACACCGTAGCTATATTGTAAAACATTTTACAATTAGAAGTTCAGTTAATTAATGTTTTTTGTACTTTGATACTAAAATATACCATATTATAAGTTATATCGATGCTCTAATAGTGGATAGAAAAAGTATAAAAAAAAAACTATGAAATTAAAATAACATGATAGCATTCTTGGACTAGCTTAGGTAATAAGAGCATTCTCATCAAAGAATGCAAAAATGCTAAATCTTAAATTTTAGCATCTGAAACCCAAAAAACCCACTCCATCAAAACTTGCATATGCTAAAAGATTTTCCATCTTGCTACAGTGCACTCTTATTTTTGAGAGCGCACCGTAGCAAGATGTTATAATATTTTATTAATTTATTTATTCTCTCTCCAGCTCTCTGTCTCTCTGTCTCCCACATCTCTCTCAATTCTTTGGTTCTCTTTGTCCTCACTCCCTTTCTCTTTCTCATTCAAAACTTGCCACCGAAGTTGGGTTAGACCGATCTACATGGAGATCGACCTGGTGGCACAATTGAGATCGTACGTTTGAGATCGGCTTGGTGGCAAGGAGAACAACGTGATGGCGTGAGATTGGCGTGGAGGAGATCGGTGTGGAGATCGGCATGTTATGTGTTTTCTTGTGGCTGTTGTGGCCGGTGTCTTGTGGTTCTTGTGGTGGTGGTTTCTTGGTGGTTCTTATTGGGACCGGAGCCGTGGCTGTAATGTTTGGTGGGTGTTTGGTCCATTTAGGTATGGGTGGTGGGTTTTTATTTGGGTTTTGGTTCGGGTTTGATTCTCGTCGTGGCTATGGCTATGTTTGGCCGTAGGTGTGGTTTTGGTGATGGGTTTTTGGTCGTGGATGGTGATGGGTCATGGGTTTGGTTGGGTTAAGTTGGGTATGGGTGGTGGTGGGTTTTAGTTGGGGTTGAGAACGGGGTGGGTGGGTGGTGGTGAGTTTTGGTTGGGGTTGAGATCGGAGTGGTGGGTTTTATGGTAGCTGTTGTGGCTATTGGTATTGGGGTGAGGTTGGGCTACAGTGGTGGGTTGCAGTGGCTAGCTATGGGTGTGGGTGTGGCTGTGACTAGGGTTGCTTGGACTGAGAAGAAAGTGGCGAGTTTCATTAAAGAAAAAGAGAGACACAGCGGTAAAATAAAAATAATATTATTTAAACGAAATCATAAAAAAAAATAGAATGTTTGATGTTAAATATATTATAAAGTAAAATGTTAAAATTGATAAAGTAAGATTTTAAAATGTGAAATGTTAAAATAAATACTTTCTTTGACGAGAATACTATGGGTCCGTTTGGATTGAACTTATTATTGCTGAAACTGAAAACTGAAAACACTGTAGCAAAATAATTTTTAAATGTGTAAATAATACCGTGGGACCCATTTTTAATATTTTTTAGTGCGTGAACAGTGCTGTGAACAATGTTAAACAGTGCATGAACAGTATTTTTTGTCTCTGAACTCATTGGCTGGGAAAAAAAAAAAAAAAAAACTCAAACATGGACGCACACTAAAAACGCAGAGGCCAAACGCCCTCTATGATATATTTAATTTTTTTTTAAATCTGAATCCTTTATCATGGTCTGCAAAGCTAGTAGATTTATACGTTACACCGATTTTTATTTTTATTTTTTGGGTTCTGCTACGGACAGAGAGAAGTACATGAATTGAGGGACCTTTTTTTTTTCGGTGAACCAAGAGATAGCATAAACTTAAGAATTCACAAGTCTATTACAGTACAAATTAGCCTTATCAGCAGCTAATAAAGCCTCCACCACAGGCGGTGGGTTACAAAAAGTATCAAAACTATACATAGACTGCGCTCCTAATTTAGCCAATGCGTCAGCGCATTGGTTTGCTTCCCGATAAGCATGGATCACGCGCCTGTTTGGGAACTCCTTCAGAAGAGTCCTGCAATCAGATAAGAGAGGCTCCATTAAGAGGTTTTCAGATTCATTATTCATTAGAATAACAATACTCAAAGCATCTAGTTCAATTATTAGGTGCTGGATTCCCATTTCCTTAGCTAAAATCAACCCATCTCTAAGGGCCCACAACTCAGCCAAGGCACTATTAGTGTATCCAAGCCCTCTTGCAAATCCTTTCAGCCAAGACCCATCATGATCTCGGATCAATCCTCCTCCACCTGCTCTTGCCGGACCCTTCATGACTGAGCCATCAGTATTTAATTTCAACCAACCCCTCAGTGGCTTCTCCCAACCCACAGGAATAATGGATTTTAGTTGCTTGGACTTAGCATCAAGCCCAATAGAAAAGAATTCAGCACTGCCCTTTAAGCATTTCCTCCATACCTGAGCATCCACAGTTCCTGACCGAAAGAGGAAATTGTTTCTGTGAGTCCACAAAGACCATAATCCCATAGGAAATATCACTTTCCAAGGAATACCTTTAACAGTGACATTCATATCAACCTTACAATTAACTTCCAACCAAGCTTTAAAAGGAAGAGTAAAAGAGTTTCTGATGCAGTGGGGGGGTTGCAGCTGCATCCAGAATTGACACGCAACCTCACAACTTCTGAACAAGTGTTCTGCGGTTTCATTATGTTTATTACACAATTTACACAATGGATCAAGGATTAAACCTCTTGAACCCAGCACCTGAGCCGTAGGTAGGCTATCATGAATACATAGCCATAAAAGGAATTGAATCTTAGGGAGAGTTATAGCTTTCCATATCCATTTAAAAGGCAAAGTATCCAGGTTCAAGGGGTTTAACCCCTTTGCAATGAGATAGGCAGCTTGAATAGAGAAGGAACCATTATTGGAATAGTTCCACATGAGGCTGTCACAAGCATGAGGAATATAAGAGAAGGGTGTGGCCTTGATGGCGCTAAGCACACTTGCTGGAAGTTCAAAGGAGATGCTTGATGCCTTCCAAACATGATTTGCATCAAAACATTGCCTGACAGATAAATCTTCTTCTCCACGGGTTAGGGGGCCTTCAATGAGCTCTCTTAATCTCCCATTAGGTAACCAGAAATCTCTCCACATATTCACTGAATCACCATTTCTTACTGTCCACCTTAAGCCTTTCACATATATAGGCCCTCCTTTTTTGCAAGCTGCCCAAATCCGAGAGCAGGGCAAGTTTCTTCCTTCTTCAGTAATTCTGCTGGGACAGAGGTATTTTGCTGCTAGCATTCTAGCCCACGGCTTCCCTTCTTCATTAGCTAGCCTCCAACAAAGTTTGGCTAAGAAAGCTTCATTTCTGTGCTTCATTGAATGAATCCCCAAACCTCCCAAATCTTTGGGCAACGTAACAGTACTCCACCTGACCATATGCATTCTCCTTCTTTCCTCAGTTGACCCCCAAATGAAATCCCTCATCATTTTGTCAATGGAATCACACACTTTGGCTGGGAGATTATGGCACTGCATGTAATACTCTGCTATGGGGGCAGCAGCAGATTTGGCTAGCGTAAGTCTACCAGCTTTTGATAGCAATCTGGATTTCCAACCAGCCAGCTTACTCTGGACCTTATCAAGAACAAAGTTGAAAGCATTACCAACTCTTCCTTTGTGAATGATGGGAAAACCCAGATATCTACCAAGGTTATTTGTAGCAAGGATCCCCAGCCTCCTACACATAGTCCTCCTCCTCCTAGCAGTGACATTGGGAGAGAAAAAGATTCTAGACTTATCATAGTTCACCTTCAGCCCGGCCAGGTTACAAAAGTTATTAAGGACTTCCATAATGGCATTACAATTCTTGGAATTAGCTTTAGCAAAGAGCATAATGTCATCAGCAAAGAAAACATGGGAGAAGCTAGGCCCACTCCTGGAAGCTTTGACCATATCCCACTTATTTTCCTCACACATTTTGGTTATTTGAGCCCCAAGAAACTCCATGCATAAAAGAAACAGATAGGGCGAAATGGGATCTCCTTGCCTAATTCCTCTAGAAGGACAAAAGGGTTGGAGTTTGCTGCCATTGAAGAGAAGAGATGTTGAGGTTGTAGACACACAGCTCAGGATAAGCTTAATAATGTTTTCCGGGAACCCAAAATGAATGAGCACCATCCTAATGAAACTCCATTCTAAGCGGTCATAGGCTTTCTCCAAGTCTATCTTCACCACCATATACCCATCCTTACCTCTCTTTTTGCCAAGGGAGTAAATAAGCTCTTGAGCAATAATAACATTATCAGTTCCTCTCCTCCCTTCCAGAAAGGCAGCTTGCATAGGAGAAATGAGTCTAGGCAACAGGGGTTTGATCCTTTGAACCAAGATTTTAGAGACAATTTTATAGACAGTGTTGCATAAGCTTATAGGCCGAAAATGACCAACTGTCTCAGGTCCCAGTTGTTTGGGGATTAAGGCAATAAGGGTTTGGTTTAGGTAATCCGGGATTTTTTGTTCAGCAAAGATATGCTTCACCTCATTCCTCACAGATTCCCCAACTACAAGCCAAAACCTTTGGAAGAAGCCAGCATGTATCCCATCACTACCCGGTGCCTTATAAGGCTTCATGGAGCTGAGAGCATCCCAAATCTCTTTATCAGTAGGCATTCTCCCCACAGAAGTGGCTTCATCAACCTCAAGCCTCATGCACCACTCAGAATCCCATCTTTGAACCAAAGGGCATGCAACTTGGTCTGTCTGGTATAGCTTAACAAAGCTTCTGTTAAAAACTTCTTGGACTTGCTCAACATCATGAATCCAAGCCCCTTCTTCATTCAAAATGCTAGTAATTCTATTCTTACTCCTTCGGACCAAAGTAGTCAAATGGAAAAAAGAAGTGTTTCTCTCTCCAAAAATGGTCCAATTGACCCTAGATTTTATTGCCCACAGATCCTCTTCCAGCTGTAAAATCTCATTGTATTCTCCAGACAGCTGTTCTTGAAGGTCAATCAAGAAGTTATTAGGATTATTAGCCAGGGCACGCTGGGTTCCTAATAACCTTGCCATGATCTGCCTCTTCCTAACAAAAATATTGCCAAAAACTTCCTTGTTCCAATTTTGGGCTTTCTGAGTGAATCTGGTGATTGCTTCAGCAAGATTAGCATCCATGTCAGCCCAAGACTCCCTAACAATGGCTGGAAAATCATTGTGGCTCAACCACATAGGTTGGAATCTAAAGGGACGATTGTATGTATTAGTCAGGTTAGGGCACAGATTAAGTAGAAGTGGGCAATGATCAGAGTTCACTCTGGCCAAATGGGTTACCTTAGCTTCAGGGAATGAAGATTTCCAGCCAGGATTAGCCCAAACACGGTCAAGTCTACATTGGATGAGACCCCCCAATTCTCTCTTATTAGTCCAGGTGAATTTAGGTCCTGAGAACCCCAAATCCATCATTTGACACTCATTCATGCAATCAAGAATAGCCCTAACTCTCCTTTGACAGATAGGATTACCCCCAGCCTTTTCTTCCTCAGTAATAACCTCATTAAAGTCTCCCATAAGAGCCCAAGGGAGATCATGCAGAGTGGCTATCAATTTGAGATTATCCCATAACATGCATCTCTCAGCAAACCTAGGACTAGCATAAATGGCACTAATAATCCAGCTAAGAGATTGAGATCTTACCCGGATAATGGCATGTATCTCCTGTTCAGTAGAGGCCAGCACCTCCACATTCACCAGGTCAGTCCTCCAGAGCATCCAGATGCCCCCAGCAAAGCCAATAGTATCAGCTACCACTGAACCATCGAAAGGCAGGGACTCAATCATCTCCACAGCCCTAGCACCACTCATTCTGGTTTCAGTGATCACCATAAGCATTGGAGCATGCCACTCCACCAAATCCAACACTGTCTTCTTGAATTGGGGTTTCATAGCACCCCTACAGTTCCAAATCAAGATATTCATCATCTTAAATGGGGTTTTAGAAGGATCAAAAGGCATCAAAGAGGAAGAATCCTCAATGTCTCTCAATCTCCATGCACCCATCACCTCTGCCTTGCTCACCAACCTCTCTCGGAACAGAGTGATCGAGTGGTGAACTATACCCCTCTCCCTTATTGATGATTTGGAGAGAATGGTGCCTGAGATCCTGCTCTCTACAAGTTGGATCATCTTCACCCTGTGCAGACTCCCCATCATAGAGCATTCCACAGGCTTGGCTTGAGGGATCTTCCTCACAGAAATCACCGTTTTCACCCATTTCTTCTCTGCCTCGGTCTGATATTTTTCCGAGGGCTGCTCCTTTGAACTTATCCCTAACGAGCTTGAATTTATTGGTGGAGGGAAATGAACCGCTGGACTGTCCGTGACAAACCTCCACCATGGATTCGGGGTCAGCTCCCAAGCCTCGTTCATCAAAGGAAGATAACCCACCTCTTTGCTCTCCACCGTCAGTGGGAACAAGTTTTTCCAAGCCAGCATCAGCTCCAAGTCGAACCACCCCCAAATCTCCGTTGGGTCCTGTCTTATCCATCGGATCGTCTCGTCTCCGACTGGAATGATTTTTCCCCTGTAAAACAACCCCCATTTCTCTGCTCTCTCCATGTTTGCTGAAACTCAAGGTGCTAGACTCTTTTTCTTTATCCGTTAAAGCTGGCCTTGCAGTAGACTTAGCTGCTTTAGTCAAGGAAAGGGGACGTTGGCCCAGTCCGATGTCCATAGATGGGCCAGCACTAGCCCCAAACACAAATAAATCCCTTCCCTTACCCAGGCCCATTACACTTATTTGATTTCCAACGGTAGCATTGACTTTTTGTTTGTGGTTGGCACGAGCTCCCTTACCACGTGCACCTTTCCCATCAGTTGTCTTGTTATGATCAGACGAGATGCTCATAACCTCTTTCCCATGTGACCTACCACCCTGCAAAGGTGGCGCCTTTCTTTTCCCCGCTGCTATCACACCATCCCCTGCACTCGGCAAGGTCTTATCATAGGGCAATTGGGAAGACTCATCAGATTGGCTCCCACTTGAGCCATTTAGCTTGTCTCGGGCCCTGTTCCTTGGCTTACGCCGCGTCACAAGCATCCAATCCCCATACTCATCAACTTGACTGGTAGAAGCTTCATCCACCATAGGTGTTGCAGAAACACCCTTCTGACTCTCCAGCCCTTCACTACCTTGCTCTACCTGAACATCCTTGTTATGCCCACGGACTAAAAAAGGACACAATTCTCTACTATGCCCGATTCGTCCACATTCGAAACAAAGCGTGCCAATACCTTCATATTGAATGCTTTGTTTGAGTCTCCCCAAAAAAATAGATTTAACCAGCGGTTTTTCAAGGTTGACCTGAACACACAAACGGGCAAAACGCCCTCTAGCTCCATTGGCAGTGTTAGCATCAATACGCAGAACAGGGCCAATAGCTCTACCAATTTTTAACAGAGCATTATGCTCATAATACTCAATAGGTAGCTCAGGCAATCTAATCCACACCGCAACTGAGGAAAGAGTTGCAGAGGATGCTTGAAATTCAGGTTCCCACTGCCTAATGGCAAGGAAATGCTGGCCTATGAACCAAGGGCCACCCTTCAGAATATTATCAACATCCTCACAAAGTTCAAATTTGATTAGATAAAAATCAAACCCCAAATCAATGCAATCCATTCCTCCTCTTGTATTCCACATACTCCGTAACTTGGAGACAAGAAACGAGTAACCAATCCTCCTCCCAAAGGGTTTGATGATGAGGGCTTGATACCAAGGAGCTCTCATACAGGTTTTCTCCTCCCTAGAGAAGCACACCCTGATACTGCCATCCTCTGCATGTTCATCTTCATCATCAGAAACAACATCCTCTTGCATGTCACTGGCAAAACCAAAGGCTTTCTCAAATGCCCCTGGAATTGATCCCACCAATTTGTTTCTATAGCTTTCTGCCTTCGTATGTAAATTATCCTCCTTATCCTGTGCTACCTGGTGACTATCCTTGAATTTCTTTGTACTGCGAGCCAGAGTATCTGCTTCCTCATCAGAGCGCTTCAAGTTTTCCCTTTCTCTCTCCATTATTTCTTTGATTGAGGGACCTTTTCACCCAACAAGGATTTAGATCCATTATTTTTTTTTTCTGCTGATAATTCAGACCCATATTATTTAAACTTGAGTTTTACTTTGCTTTTGTTTTACATTGAATAATTTTGTTTACTTGACAAGATCTATCATCGCTTGCAGGCTATAGCACCTTCACTAGGCTTAACTGGGGAGAGATATTTTGTTACATTGAGAATAATGACATTGATCGCAGCGATAATATTTTTTAAGAAGGAAGGATCTGATTGAAGGGACTATTGATCTTGATGATTTGGATATGGTGTCAGAGAGTGGGGGCTATAAGAAGAGGCCTGTAGTATAATGGTCATAGCGCTGTACCTAAAACCTTCAACTTTCAACTCTTGGGGAGTGCCCAAGGAGGACTGTCAATTTTTTTGCAATGATGACTTTGCTAGGTCCTTTTGTCAGCCCAATGAATATGTGGTGACTAAGATTTCGTCCCTTTTGATGCAAAATCCGTCCCACCATTCCCTTCTCCTAGGTCTCTTTCTCTCCGTGACTTTCTTCTTAAATTGTAGTTGAAATTAAACTAGATTATATATGGTGTTAAAACTTTCTAGTTTGTTCAATGAGTCAACGACCATATACACTTACTGAGAATCTCTGCATTTCCATTGGGCATATTTTGATTTGGCCTTCTCTGCTTGCACTAGTGGTGGGGGCTTCATCAATTAAAATCTAATACTACAGTCATTTTGCTAATTCAATTTCCATGGAGGAAGTCAATTTTGATGGTATTGGGTACTTATTAAAAAGATCATCATTTACATGGTTGATGGCAAAGAACGATTTAGTCAAATTAATTATCTGAAATGATAAAGAGTATCACAATAATGCCTATGCAAATTTTAATCATTATTTTTGTCCACTTTTCTTAGCCTATAAAGAAGAAAGAGAACACAGTTTTTCCCAGCCTAAGTTTTATTCTTTTAGCATATAGAATTAAGTTGCTAATGTGTAAATTCAAAGAGTTAAGAGTCCTTATAAGTATCATATAATTTAATCATATAAATGATTGCGGTGTGCAGACTCATAAATGTTAGACTAAAAAGCACTTTACTAAAAATTATAATTGCTGTTTTATGATCACCAAGATGAGAGCAAATATACGACACCCTTCGCATGCAACCCTGGAAATGGAAGGATCTTTGTTCCCTCGGACATAATTATGACCAATTCATCAAAGCTTTTCTTTCATTATCATAATCACAATCATCACGACTATCATCATCATCATTCCAAAGTCCCTTTTCTTACTCTGGGATGCTGTTTGATGTTGGGACATAATGGGACAATAGACCCTTAAAAATTGCATCCCTGTAAACCCTTGTATTGGCTTTGATACGCTTTCAATAATTATAACCTTATGAATTAATTATGCTCTTTGTTTAAATTGGTTGGATTGGCTTTGTTGACATTGACACTAGTACACTTCAAATGATTCTAACAGTTCCCATATTTCAGTGGCTTTGGATTGTTCTTATAATGAGATCCATTACAATAGGACAAGGGTCTTAGGCTGTGTTTGGTAGAATGTAAATTATTTTTCGAGTATAAAATATTTCAAGTTAAAATATTTTTGAAAAAATAAAATATTTTCAAGTGTTTAGTTGCATTTTGAAAATTGTATTGAAAAAGATTTTTAGGTGTTTAGTTACATTCTAAAAATGCTATTTTTTTATTAGTTTATCACATTTTCTCTACCATTTTCTAAGCTTCCAAACAAATTTTATAATATAAAATTTCAATAAAAAACTTTAAAGAAATAAAAAAACAAAATAAAATCATTCATTAAACTCTCAAACTCGGTCAAACTGAGAGAGGGAGGAAGAAAGAATGAGAGATTAAGAGGAAGAGAGAGGTATTGGCGACGATCTTTAGAGGTGACGACGAGATTGGTCATACTTGGGTCGATCTAGAGGGAGGCGGTGACAAGATCTAGAGGTGGAGGAGACGAGCTACAGGGCGACGAGAACGAGAACGAGATGACAAGGCTCCGATCTAGAGGGCCGCGACGATCTTTGGGTTCACTTTCCCTCTCTCTCTCTCTCTCTCTCTTTGGGTGTGTGAGTCTGGAAAATGATTTGAAGGTAAATGAGACGTGTAAAACATTTTACGGGTCAAGGGGATTATTTTATGGTCAAATTTTATTATTTTCAGTTTGACTTACCCAAACATGTATTAGGGTGTTAAATATTTTCCCAATTCCATTTACTGCCGAAATAAATACAGCCTTAGTATTTCATACATATATTATGATGTATACAAACTTCTTAAATGAATCAATTCAAAATTTTCATTATTTTTTTAAGAAGGCAGTATATGTATTTTTTCCCCAACTTTTAAAGAATTCCAATTGAGGTGGAGATTTATGCAACTACCGAGTTCGTTACATTGAAATGGGTCTTTGACTAATTCAACCTATAAGAAGTGGTTGCAATACTTAGATTGCGTTTGACTTTTGCTTATTTACTTTTATTTTTTTAAACAATGTAAACTTAACTTTTTTTTTTCGGAGAATAAACTAATTTTTAGCGGTTTGTTACACATATATTATTAACGCTACGCAAATAAGTTACTGTAAATAAGATTTTGTTGATAACCAAAATTTAAGATTTTCACCTAGTTTATATATATATATATATATCTAAAACCTGAAGTGTAACATTTATTATTGCTATGCTCATATTGAGCCACCTCATTTGTCACGTCATTGCTTGCATAATCATTCTTTTTTTTATTTAATTTTTATTCCTAAATTTTGTTGACAATATTAGAATATATAAATATTTTTTTGAGAATATATTAAATATATAAATAGATTGACTTTACACGTTCATCTTGGACAATTTTAACTTTATATATAACTTTGCATTTATAAATTCATCTACTTAATTTAGATGTTTATAACTAAGAAATAAAATCAATGAAAAATTTAAAACCAAAAACAATATCTATACATGTCTATTTATAATATTATATAATAATTAATGGAAGTTTTAAAATAAATTTTACAAAACTCTTTTTGTGCCATGTCATTAGTAGCCTTTTACTTTATTTTATTTATTTTTATATATAGTTTTTTTACTTTTTTTAACCTTTCATCTTCTTCAACCATTGTCTTCTTCTTAGTTCAAATTTTCATCTTCTCCAAACATGTCTTCTTAAATTTTTCATTTGATTTCCTTTATATCTTCATAAATTCTACAATTTCACTTTTTTGAACATTTCATCTACTTTCACCCTTCCAACCTTTCATCTTCATAAATTCTACGGTTTTACTTTTTTGAACCTTTCATCTGCTTTCACCCTTACTCTTCTAACTTGATTTTCTTATAAATTTCTTTTACTTCATTTCCACTTCTCTCCCCTATTCTTTTCAAGTTGTTCACTGCGAAAAGGTCAATTTTCTCTCTCTCTCTCTCTCTCTCCAAATTTGTCTCTTTTGATGCATTTTTTTTTAAATTGTTTCAACCACTTTTTTCCCCGTTAATAGTTCTTTTTGTTATTGTTGATTTAATTGTGACTTCACATTTGTTTTTCTCTTTGGAAAAGTTGTGTCTACTTTTATACATATTTAGGTATTTTGGAATTCCAATTCCTAATCAATATTTTTTCCTTTTTTATTTTTTTAGTGATCCATTTAGATGTTAAACTATGAGACTTTACTAAATTTTGTTTATTTTTAAATCATTTTGGGGAACAAAATTGTAATTTTTGTTGAGAAAGTACCCTTAATAACTGTATTAGAAATACTCTATATATAGTGCCAATTATTTAGATAAAAGCAAAGGTTAATCAAATGAAAATAATTGGATTAGTGATATATTTTAGCTTTCGCGATTGTATTTTCATTATTATTTTGTTGTTGTTGTTGTTATTATTATTATCAATTATTATAATGATGCACATAGAAACTTTTTTTTTTGAGGGGGAAATGCACATAGAAACTTAATTATGAGATTTTGCTAATAATTGTTTATTTTATAATCTCTTTGGGTGGACAAATTTGCCGTTTCTGTAGAGAAAATAATCTTGATAGATTATATATAACAAATTATCTTCCTAATCGATTAAATTAATCATTTTTAAGCGATGATTGATATGACATTTGCAAAGTGATGATTGATAAGACATTTAGTTTTTTTGCTAAGTATCTTCATATAGGTTTGTTTTGATTTAATGTATTTTTATGGATGTATTGAGATAAGTAATGTATTCAAGAAGCTATTTTTTAATAATGGGAAAAAGCTATTTTTCTCATTCTCTTCTAAATGTCAATTGGCTCATAATATGAATAGATGAAAATCTTAATATAAAATAAAGTAAAAAATATATAATTTTTTATTTATAGAAAACACAAAATTCATTACTTAAAAAAAACATTTGCCGTTTGTTTGTGTCGTAAACAGTTATATAAAAAAGAAAATGAAATTCTCTTATTAGAAAATGTTTTGTTACAGATTATTAATCCTAATATATGATTTTATGATTTTTTTAAAAATAAATTATATATTGCATTTCATTTCAAAATAATCAGATATTCCCGCGCGATGCGTAGGGTTGCGACTAATCTTTATATAAAACCCAAACCAAAATGTAATATACATTTCCCAACCACGAGTATACAAGGAAGGCACTAAACAAGGAAAGGACATTAAGAGTGGGACTTTCAACATCTCAGAGCAACACATAAGTAAAAGAAGAAACTCAGGTCACTCAAATAGCAATCCTAGTTTGGAACAACCACGGAAAATACTAATTCTTTACCCTATGTTTGGTTTGAAGGAAGAGAATGGAAGAGAAGAGAAAATGAATCAAGGGGAAGGGAAAAATGTGGATTCTTGTGATAGATTTCTTAACAAATTTAATTCATTTCTTTTTCTATGATTCTATCCAAACAGCGGAAAGGATTTGATTTCTCTTCCTTTCCCTCATTTTGCTTTCAAACCAAACAAAGTGTTCATATAAGGAATGATATATACCCAGGGGCGGCTCTACATAGAGTTCAGGGTGGTCATAGGACCACACTGACTTGGAAAAGAATACAATTATTATTTATAAATTTTAAAAATTTATAATTTTTTTTATCTTCAAAAAAACTTTCTGACCACCCTAAATTTTTTTTAGGCCCAATATAATTAAATTCTGGACAAAATTTGGCAAAAAGCATGATTGTAAATTAAGACTACAACTCTATTCAATATATTTTTTTTATTGAACGTCAATTTTAACAAATCCACAATTTAATTACATTTACTTCTTAAATCCTTCATACTTGCAACATTTCAAGAAGATAAAAGATCAATAGCTATGTCGTCAATCAAATATTAAATTTCAAATTTTTGTAATATAAAATTATACATAAAAAATAATTTTATGAATTGAATGACAAATAACATCTGATTAGCATGAAATTTTAATGTGTTTTAAGAATATAGAGTGCAATTCATTGATTAGATTTTCAAAACAAGTAAAAATGTTAATTCATTTAGTGAGAGTGACTATAACAAAGTTTGTAACCAAATTTTATTCTTAAACTTTGGTCTCCTTAACAATATATTAGGTCCTTACAAATAAAAATAAAAGTCCAAGAAAAATTTTATTTAACTAAACTTTTGAAGAGATGTAACTTGTAATATTGATAATGAAACTATCATATAACAATTTCAAAATAAAAAGATTTGTAGAAGGAAATTGTAAGATTTTATGTATTTGCGTGTGTTTTTTTTTTTTTTTGCCAACGTATGAAAGTATTTTTTTATTAGATTTTGAATAATTTAAGTTTCTTAATAACCACCTTCAAAAAAATTATTGGAGTCGCCACTTTATATACCCATTGTAAGCTTAGACATATGGGAAACTCATATTATTCTGAAATCCCAAACTTCACAAGTTTTATGTAGCTCAAAGTCCAATATATAAGACCGTGGGGGCCTAAGGCCTTCTGGATTAACCCCTTTGTTGAAAACCTGTAATGGTTTTGCGGCTGGAAATAATTGATATTTGCTGAGTATTATTGTTTTATAATCTAACGTTATATCCTGTTACTGCATATCTTTGTTGGTTGTTGAATTGGTTTGTTTGTGCATAGGTTGGTTCAGCTCAGCAGAACGTCCTCATTTGGTCATGGTGGGAACAAGCCTAACTCTCTACACTCATGGTATCTCTATCTCAATCCTAATAAGCCCGAGTCCCATTAGATTCATAATTTGGATCTGGGCTTGACTGAACCACAATGCGGCTAAATAACTACTAGTGTGTTACTCAACATTATTGCTTTATATCTTGATAGTTTCTTAGATTCGTTGTTTGTGCCTAGGTTGGTTCCGCAGAATGGTTCTTATCTTGCTGTGGAACCAATTGCAACTGTACCCATAACTCTATTCAGGCCTAGATAAAACCAAGTCTTAAAATTAGAATTCAGACTTGACAAATAGAAAAAAAGGCCTCTAAACAAATTTAAAACTAAAGATCTTAGCTATGATGCTAATGCACTAAAGTACTGTTTAATTACTTGGCCTTTTGAAAGTAGATTAATTTTATTACTTTTGCATTCAATAGGGATTTTCTTGAAATGAGTGGGAATTAAGGATTTAACAAAAATTGCCTAACTATTGGCCAGTTTCGTGATAGAGAGATGACAACGACGACAACAAACAAAAACAACAATAAAGTAAAATTTATTATTTTTTTATGCAATAAGGATTTTCTTGCAATAAGTTTAGAGAAAAAAAAAGGGGGGGGGGGGGGGGGGGGTGGGTGGGATTAACAAAATTGCCTAACTACTGACTAATTTTTTGATAGAGAGAGACAATGCCAACAACAAATAAAAACAACAACATTAACAGTAACAATAAACATAACTGTGTGTGTATATATATATATATATATAGTTAAAGTTTAGAGAAAAACCAATTAGATTTTAATTGGATTTTTAATTTTGTGCCACATCTTCTATTTAATTTTTGATTTTGTGCCAAGTGAATTATTGAGTGTAAAAATCGAAGAATTCAAATCCAATTAGATTCCAAAATGGATTTCAATTGGATTTCAATTTTCTGTCATATATCCATTTAAGTTTTAAATTTTTGTGGCAAGTGAGTTATTGGATGCAAAAATTGAAGAGCTTAAAACCAATTAAATTATATATATATATATATATATATATATATAATGAGAAATTATTACATATTTTAGGAATGTGTGATTTTAAAAAAGTGTAAGGTAATACCATGTATAATTTGAAACATCTTCTAAAAAAATGGTATTAATTAAAACCATTTAATTATGATTATTTTTAATTGTACTTGTGTATATGCATGGGGCTACACACTAGTATCTATTTCGGTTAATTGAAATTAAGTAACATCTCTAACCGAATGATAATTGACAAACTGCTCCTACCATTGACAAATTTCATTAGATTAAAAAATTCTATTGTTTTTTAAAATTTCCATTAAAATGACATATATGTCCTTCAAAATTTAAAATCTCTCTCTCTCTCTCTAAAGAAAGCATGCTTTAACAAAAGCCAAGTACTACACCATAAATGATAACTCTACGCCTGCAGCCATTAAATTCTTAAAGTCTACCTTAATCGACAATGTCTTTACATTTCTTCTCATTGCTTAGAGGCATGTGTTTGACCTAAATGAGTCAATTAAGCTTAAGTAAATGGTTCGCAAACCTTTTAAAAATAATCCAAAAGTTAAGTCCATTTTACAATACTAACTATGTTTATCAAATGTCCTACTACTTGATTTATGAATGATCATAGGAGACCTTCCAAAAAGTTGTATTTAATCTAAATTATTTCACTATAATTCTACTAGTTACGTGGGGATTTTGAAAGCAACTTTTCTTATTTTGTTAAGCCAAATGGCTTATCTTGTAGTGTGCTTAAAGAGTGGGAAAAAGTTTTAAAGACTTTTAAAAGAGAAAGTTAATAATAATATGAATAATAAGAACAACAATGATGATAATGATAATAATAATAACAATAGTTTAATAAGCACAAATGTTGTTATGTTTATGTTTATTTATATAATAACATAAGTATGGTAACTATTTACCTAAAAAAATGTATTCAGTTAGTTTAACTAATAAAATCTCTCGTATCATAAAGAGGACACCAAAAACTGATTAATGTTTTAGATTGATGAAAATAATTATTATAAGGTGGACGTTGGTCATGTTATCAGTTGAAATTTTGTCATATTTAAAGAAAAAAAAAAACTTAAGTTTAAACTTTAATAAGAAATCATTCTTTTTTTTTTCCGAAGGTAAAGTCATTGGCCTTGTTCAGTTGGCAATAATGATCCATATCAATACTTGGAAGTCATAGGTGTAGGAGCAGTTTTTGAAAGCAAACTCAGTTGGGGACTCTATCCTCCACATGGCTGGTGGAAAATTAACCTAGATGCAACCTTTAGAACTGAGTCTTCATCGCAGCCATCTGTAGAGACTATTCAAGAAGATTTCATTATGCTTGGACAAGTGTTGAAGCAATTGGATTATATTGTGGGTAGAAGCAAAGGCAATCCTCTTAGCAGTGAAAGAGAAACTTGGCTTAAAATATATTGTTGTTGTTGTTGTTGTTGTTGTTGTTGTTGTTTTTTTTTATTTTTATTTTTTTTTTAAATTTTAATTTTTAATTTTTTTTGTTTTATTTATTTATTTATTTATATTAGTGATTCTCAACTGGAAAACATTGGCTATTCTAAAAGACTTTGAGAAACAAGATTGGAAGACAACAAAAATTATCCTAAGCATTGAGGTTTTCTTGAAAGTCTCTGGTTTGAGATGTTTTGTATATTAATAGAGTTGCAAATTGGTTCAAAACTTAACGCCTTGGGTTGCTCTTTCTAGGCTAGCTTCAATCCCATGTATTAGGTTTTCTCACTTAACGCCTTAGTTGGCCGTATTAATGAAGAAATAACCCCTGAACAGTGTCATCATTGCTCATAGCTTGGTGTAGAAGCCTTTCAGTGAAGTCTTGATGGTATAAGTATCAAGGGAAACAAACCCAAACCCTCCAAGTGGAAGACTGAGATATAACCTAGAAGACTATATAAGACAAAAAGACCTTTGTAAAAAGGGGATAAAAAGATTAGAGAACAAAGAAGAAGATAAGAGTGTAATTGTAAGACAAGAACAAGTGTAACCAGCACTTCGGATCAAACCCGAGGAACATAATACAAGCCTCTCTGAGGCTCTTTTTGACCAACTTTCATCTTATACATTTATGCTTAGTGTTGACCCTTTCATTTTTAGTTAATCAAACATGTTTCAATAGGGGTATTAAATGTTGATTAGCATCCTACCTCTATAAATTAATTGTACGAGAAAAAAAGCAAGTTTGGCTTATTTTTGCCCGCCATAGTTTATTTTTATAGTATGTATAAAAAAATATAATTTTTACATGAAGCATGTCACCAAAGTTTAAAGATAACTATTTAAAATAAAATTGTTAAATTTAAAAAAAAAAATTGAGGTAAAAATCAAAAAGTTAAAAGCTAAAATTGTTTTTTTAATTTCTCCGGCTTTGTCTTTCTGCTATAGATGAAATAGATAGAATAACCTCTCCGTAACCCTTTGTTTTGTTTGTTTTTCTTTTAGTTTAGTAATAAATTTCCATATTCAGAAAAAAAAAAAAAAAAAAAATCTTGACTTTGTTGTGGAAGCAAAGAATGAAACATTTTGCCGAAACCAAGAAAAAAAGAAAAGAAAAAGGAAATTGAAGGAAGGTTTTGATTAATGATGAGGTCTGTAGACCAGAGGACAGAGATGTCTTGAAGCGTACTCTCCCGTGTGCTCAATCATAGACCCTGCCTTCCTCCATCATTTCGTCCCATAATCCAAAGAAGAAGAAAATCATTCATTCAACAAAATGGTTATCGTCATCATCATGAAAATCAACATCATCATGTTCAACCAGCCACACCACACACCCCCCCCCCCCCCCCCCCCCCCAATGTCTTTTCTTATAGTCGTGGGACCAAGCAAATTAAATATATACATGAATAGGCTCGCGAGCGAGCCCTTGTGTTTTTATTTTATATGTTTGTGAACAGAACGTGAGAGTTGGGATATATGGACATGTCACATGTTGACGTGTGTGGCTGCTCACGATGACATTGGTGTATGTGTATGCGATTGTTCAAACTCAGTACTGCTCATGTTGGGCTTGAAGTACGTGAACAATGCACACCTGAGTTTAGCTCATGCTTCAAACCAAACCAAATAAGAATAATAGTAACAGTGTAACTACAACTCGAGGTGGGTATATATTAAGGTTTCTACTGTTTAAGCCCAAAAAAGAAAAAAAAATAAAAAGACTTGGGAATGGAAAATCCATGGGGAGTTCAAGTCGAGAGTCATACCCAATGCAGCCCTATTTACTCGACTAGATATGATCTAAATTAACCATGCTAACAAATACAACAAGGGAAGGCTCTACAATTTTTTTTCTAGAGTAGTCATTAAGAATTAATAAAAAAATTCTTAAATATATCATAATTACAAACAAAAGTCTAATCTATCTCCCCAAAAACTAATCTAACTCCCCCACAAAACAAAACACATCTCCCCCTAAGTACAAAAGTTCATCACATCTACTTTCCATTTTTCTTAGAGCGGATTTTTCTGATCAGACAAATTCGCTCTAAGAAATAATAATAGAAGGGCAAGAAATCAGAATAATGCTGACTCTAAAAATGTGAAGAAGAATGAAATAACAAAAAATAATGTTTCCCACACCAATTTTTTTTTTTGGTCTTGCCAAAAAAGGGAAAATTGAAAGTTTAAAATTAAAAATTAGTGAGATAATTATGATTATTAAGTGTCCTTAAAATAGCTTAAAATTTATAAGCATCCTATAACAAATCAAAGAATCAAGCAAGAAGTGCCTAAAATTCAAATATAGGAGTAAAACTCTCTAGTACACAGGTGCAGATTGGCACATTTGACCAATTTTCCGCCAAATTTGAATTTTGAAGTCTTTTTTAGCTCAAAACTCAGTTCCAACATGCATGAGGATAAAAACAAGCTCAAATGGATGGAAAGGAGGGAAATTTGAACTCTCAAATCCATCTACCTAATATAGGACCCCTTTCATGAACGTTGGAGATTTCTTCTGCAGTATTGAAGCTTTTTAGAAAAATTTTAAAATAGTGTGGTGTTGCAAAAAATTTCAGAGAAATCCGAGCAATCTTAGTCTATATTCACATATTCTCCTCAATCACGTCAACCACACACACACCAGTCTCCACAATTATCTTCAAGCTACAACATATATACATTGCAATCTTCTGCGTTTGTCAACAAGTACAACTTCCTCCACCAATCAAGTGGAAGATCCATGAATCATGAGATCAACTACGTCAAGGAACTTTATCTACATAAAAATTTGCCGTCAAGCCATTTGAAATAAGGAGGTCGTGCATGTAGGTATAAAAAATTTAAACTTGACATGTTGAAAGCATTTTTGATTGTTAATGACGTGGGTTGATTAGCATTGGAGGCATATAATTTTATGATAATGCATTTGATTATAGGTTTCAATTTTTATGTAAATATCACATGAGGAGCATCTTTACTTTTAAGCAATTTCATGCATAATGACATGTTGGATGAACCAAGTGCACTGCATATCATAGCCATCAATCTCTTGAAGATCGATTTACAGATCAGATGGAATGGATGCCTAAGTCCTAACACCTTTCTATCTCCATAACCTAGCATCCGGATTCAAGTCTCTAGTTTGGAGACCAAATTTTATTGTTTTATTTGCTTCCTTTTCTTAGAGTGTAACTAAGAAACAAAACAATGTACTTTTTATTTTATAAGAATGCAACTAGAACCAAAGTTGTATAAATTTTTTTTTTTTTATCTTATCATAAAGAGGAATATTCATTAAGTATTTCTTATTTTTTCCATAATGAAATACACACACAACACCCCCCCTGAGAATATTCAAGACCTTAAATTAGTAAAAAAAAGGAATCCGTGCACCAATGCACCACTCGCAACTTGCCATATCAACAAGTTTATTAAAAAATTGTAAAATAAGTTCCTGATTTTTGTTGTGAAATCTGTTTTTATAATGACTCATATATGAGACTTAGTTCTAGAAATCAAGGGAGTGCTGTTAGAGGATATTTGCTAGTTGTTTAATAACAGAACAAGAGGATCGTACAGCAGCCCCAGCAAACCCAAGTTGTTAAAAACAATTGTGAAATAAGTCATTAAATAACCGTTTGGTTTTCATTGTGATATGTATTTTGATAATGTTTCATAGATGGGACTTTTTATTATTATTATTATTATAAGGACAAAGATTAGTTACAAAATTAGTTGTAGTATAAAGTTACAACCTAACTCAATAAAATAAATATTATTACATATTTTGAAAATCTAGTTGTTGAATTGCATGTTCTTTATGTTCTTAATACACAAGTTAAATTTTGTGTCAAATGGATATTATTTACAATATAATTTATAAACTTATATTTTCTGTATAAATTTAAATTATAACAATTTACAATTTAAATAATTTATTGAGTATATAATATATATATATATATATTTATATATTACTTGAGAAGAGATTCATATATGGGACTTGGTTCTAGAAATCAAGAGAGTGCTATTAGAGGATATTAGAAGGTTGTTTAACCTCACATAGATTAGCAAGCGTCCGACACTAGATGTTTCAATCCAAGCCCAAAGTAGACTGTCCGTGAATCATATAAAAAAAAAAAAAAAAAAGAAAGTTAATGATGTGATTAATATTATTTAGGTTAAAATGTAAATAACACTCTTTAAGCTTGACTGAAATTCATTTTAATTTTTTAACTTTACTTTCATTTAATTCAGTACTATAAATTTCAAATTTATTTAATTCAATCCTTCCATCTAGTTTTGTTAAAAATTGCAATTAAAAATTTATTTTTCTCACATGAAAAAAATCTATAAAATTAAAAAAAAAAATTGATACATTTTTTATGCGAGATTTTTTTTTTAAATGGATTTGGACAAAAATACTTGAATTGAATAAATTTGAAACTTAAATGATTCAATTGAATGAAAGTAAGGTTAAAATACTGAAATGAATTTCAGTCAAATTTAGGAGGCTGTAATTACATTTTAGCAAATTATTTATGAAAGTTTACTAGAATACCCTTTTGTTTAACTACTTAGTTCTATTTTACTAGTCTCAATTGAAGTTTAAAATATGCATTTTTTCCAAACAAAGTTATGTAACACAAATTCATTAAAAAACAAAAATGTTTATGGCACAACACTATATATGTCTATCAAAAAGTTTTTTATATAACTTGATTAATGGATGACCATGGCAACCTTCCCCCCAAAAAAAAAAAAAAAAAACATTTAAAAAAAAAATTTAGCTATAATGTTAAGGACAAAGTCCAACCATCAATAATTTTGAATCCTTTAGCATATGACTCATTTAACCTAACTAACCAAATGAATCATGTGTATTGCTTATAACGGGACACATGTTATCTTCTTTTTAATGGTTGGAATCTAATGTTGTAAACATGTGAGGAGCCAAACCTTTTCCTAGTGTTAATGTGCTAAAGTATTGTTTAATTTCTTGGCATTCTGAAGGTAATTTTCCTACTTTTGCATGTTATAGGGATTTTCATGTAGTGAAATTAGAGGGAAAAAGAGCTTTAAGGGCCATTTTACAAAATTGCCTATCATGTAGAAAGTTTTGTGAGATAATAATAATGACGACAATGGTGACGGTAATGATGACGACAACAATAAAAATTATGATCAACATAATAAATTTGTGGAAAAATCTAATCACATTGAACTTGGTAAGAATAAACACAATAACTATTAAGGTTAATTGCACTCCCCACATATCTATTCGGTTCACTTCAATCTTCCCCTTAAACTTTTAAACCACACAATTCTCGCCCATCCCCTTTGATTGATTAGTAATTGGCAAATTTCCCCCTGCCACTAATAAATTCTGTTAGATTAAAAAATTTTAACAAGAAATTATTTTTTATTTTTTATAAAATTATTCTCATTAAAATAACGTGTGCCATTCAAAATTTAAAAATGTAGTCACTTAAAAAATAAAAACCATTCCCCTTATCTCTATATACTCCCTCTATTTCTCTCTCATTACCCACATGCAACTAATAATGGTGTATGTTTTCAATCATCAACCTAAGTTTACAACCTCACACACTCACCAAAATATCGGTGAAATCAGAAGAGCAAAAGCAAGTAAAGTGACACAATTGTTACTCAAGTACATGTTTTAATACCATCTCTTCTTGCTTTAAATATACCTCTCTGTGTCAGCACTTCGTGGGAGCACTTGACCTAAATATTTTAATTTTAATTAAGAGATAAATTTTGTAATCCACTTCAGAGAACATCATAAACTTAATGATTATTTACTATCATTAACAAAAGTTTAAGAAAGAGTCCATATGTTTAACTACTTAGGTTGACTTTGTTAGTATCAAATAAAGGTTTAGTATATGTATTATTATTATTATTAGTGTGCTAAAGCACTGTGTAATTACTTGGCATTTTGAAAGAATTTTTTCTTAGTTTTATAAGTTAAATGACTTACTTTTTTGAAGTGCCCTTAGAGAGTTTGAAAAAGCTTTAAAGATATTTAAGAACTCATCATATAATAACACGACCACAACAATAACAATAACATTAACAATAATATAATAAACATAATTGTTTTTAATGTTTTTTTAACAATTTATATATTTTTGTTAAAAAACCTATTCACACTTAACTTAGTGAGCATATACATAACAAATAAGTTTTAAAGACATTACTCATCCCTAGTGTTTAGCCCATGAGCGATTTTAGTCAAGGAAGTTTAAAGTAATTATTTTAAATTCTTAACAAACTTAAAGTGATTGAGTTTAGTCCTTAAAAAGCTTCAAGTGATCAATTTTAGTCCCTAACAAACATAAAATGATCACTTTTAATCTCCAATGTGTTTAATTGAGCGGTGATTTGTAAGTTTTTTGTTTGGTCACATCATCTAAAAGTTTTAAAACGATATATATATATACACACACACACACACACATATTGGAGTCTAAAATTTGCTCATAAACTAAATTTTAAGCCTTGATTTTATTTCCATCATTATACCTCACCTGGGTCTTGACCCAGAAGAAGAAAAATTGTTTCCTTTATTCTCGCTTATCTTTTGTGATAACCTGTGGTGGTCAAGAAATCAATTTGTTTTCTAAGGTAAAGTCATTGGCTCGGTTCTGTTGGCAAGAATGATCCAAATTAATGCTTGGAAGTCAATAGGACCTGTTTCTGAAAGCAAACTCACTTGATATAACCATTGAAACTGAGGGAGTCTTCATTGCAGCCATCTCTAGAGACTATTCAAGCAAAGTTCATTATGCTTGGTCAAGTGCTGAATCAATTGGATCTCCATCACCGGCGGCTCTAGGAATTTTGTTTAAGAGGGTCATTAAAAAAATTTAATAAAAAAAGAATTTGAATATATCGAGTTACTGACAAAAAAAAAAAAAAATTAATACATAAAGTTTTACAATTTTCTTCTATAAGTATTCAAATTTTGAATTATGAGTATCTATTGCCAATGTGGGTAGGTATGAGCAATCATTTTATTTTGTTAAGTTTATCTAAGATTTTTATTTTTATGCAGTTTTTATTATTTATTTGTTATTTTTTTTAATAAAAATATTTTAAACTAAATGACTAAACTAAACTCATTGGTTTTGTATTAATTATTGACGCACACAACCACACTCATTCATATGTAAAATTATACACTGGTTTCTACTTAACCAATCAAATCCTTTGTTTCAAAAAAAAAAAAAACCAATCAAATCCTTGGACAATCACTAACTTTATGATTTTTTTTCTTGAATTTTACTAACTTTATAACAAAAAGTTATTATAACATGATAACAATACACATACATGTAACAAGCCATCTCTATTTCCTAATTATTAAATTATATAAATTTATATTGTACACACAAACATCCACACACATCATAATTCACACAAATAACATTATAACAAAAATTAATGCACATAATCAATATTAGACACACTCACACACACAATATAAATTTATAAAAAATAGTGACACTTACAATTCACAAACACTTACTCTTTATTCTTAGAGTTGGAAATACTTGTAATAAAGGTGTGCAAAATTTAAGTCAGAATGTGCAAAAATATTTTTAAGAAAAAATTATAGTATTAAACTAACAAAAAAAAAATATTTTATATATATAATTTTTTTTTGAAGTTAGGGGGTTCATTTGAACTCCGAGAATAGTGTAGTGCCGCCTCTGATCTCCATTGTTTGCCGAAGCAAGGAAAATCCTCTTAGCAATGAAAGAAACAGCAAAACAAAGACTTAAAATACATTTATTTTTGAAAAGTGATTCTTAGTTTGAAACTTTGGCAATTCTGAAAGACTTCTAGCAATTGGATTG
Organism: Quercus ilex subsp. ballota; assembly: GCA_032727855.1. NCBI lineage: Eukaryota > Viridiplantae > Streptophyta > Magnoliopsida > Fagales > Fagaceae > Quercus > Quercus ilex. Next base: position 26,879,504 of record CM064914.1, on the reverse strand, counting down.
GGAGATTGCAAATATTATTCATGATATTAAGTTTTGCTTGAAAGCCTGTGGTCAGAGATGTTTGGTATATTAATAGAGTTGCAAATGTACTGGCTCACAAGCTTGGGTTGCTCTTTCTAAGGCTAATAGGGTCAACCCCTTCACGTTAAAATAGATCAATTTTATGGGTTAGGCTCAAATTAAATATTAAAAATCGAAAGATGTATTGCTGGCTCTACATTATAGATACGGTGTTCGAACGGCCTGATTTGCCAAAAACAAAAAAAAAAAAAACTAAACTAATCTGTTTTGTTTAGCCTAAAGAAGTATTTTGAACACCCTAACTAGAAAATCTCAAGAATTTGGGTTTAATATAAATAAGAATAATGTTATGTCTACAATATTTTCAGAATAAATCCTAAGTAATAAGATGTTATTAGCTCTAATCTAGACCTACTATTAATATTACTTTTTTATCTACTAATAATAGCTTGTCACCTAAGATTTGTTGTGAAATTGTTGTTAAAATATTGAGGAAAAATATTATCCTCCCAAGCAAAATCGCATTTAGTAGTGTATGCGTATGTGATTGCTCACGAGTTTTTGCGTATGTGATTGTTCATCTGAAAGTTGTTTGAAAGATTACTAATTTTTTTAAGCTTGTTTATACTTTATTAATTTCTATTCACTTTATAAAAATTATGAAAATTTATCTTAAAGGTTTTAAATTACTTTAGATATATTTTAAGGTCATATTTTCTTTTTTTTACACATTTAATACATTTATTTGCATATTAGTTAATTCTTAAATTAATTATGACATTATAAGGGCTTAACCTCAATTGAATTTTGATCTAACGTTAAAAACCTTGAACTTCTTTCTTTTTTGGTTTATTGAATAGTTCAGTTTATAAAACCACTGTGTATGCAATTGTTCAAGCTCACTTCTCATGAACAGTGCACATCTGATCAGTTTAAATTAAGGATCAATTTTCAATCCAAATATGAATATAAATAGTAGTAATAACAGTAATTAAAACTCAAGGTGGGTATACATTATGGTCTCTTCTCTCCAAGGAAAAAAATAAAAACTTGGAATGGAAACTCCATGGAGAGTCAAATCCAATGCAGCCCAACTTACTCAACTAGACAAGATCTAAACCATGCTTAACAAATACAAACGTGTCACCTCGTTGTTGTCTACTATAGCCATTGGTAACGGTCTTTCTAATGAGTAATGTTTCAGCCATTTCTTTCCTAATAAACTAGGGGGGAAAAACATTTCTTTCTCCACAAGCTATTATATATTGGAATTTAATTTTCCTAGTTGGAAATGGACTTGTGAGATTGTAGTCGTTAACCTCAAATTGGGTTGTGTTATGTTAAACAGATTTAATTCTCAGTTTGAGTCTATGTTAGGGCCAAGTAGATTATCAACCCGATCCAAGTTGCCAGAGTTAGGCACCAATTTTCCCTTAAGTTCAAATTTTATTTTTCGGCTCAATAATCAATTTAAGTCTTGAAAAAAAAAAAAAAAAACTATATTTAAGATGCTATTATTATAGCATATGTAAGTTTGAGTATGAGGAACCAAGCCAGGATTGGAACAATCTACTTCCAAGTCTTTTGGTCTACCGACAACTATAAGGATTTATCGGAGGTACATCAAAGATGAAGTTTAGTTCTAAAAATCATTTCGTTTAACTCACAAAGCATGACATTATTTATGTGATTTAGAGAAGGAAAGCAAGAAAAATAGAAAATAAGGATGAGATTAGAACTTACCTAATGGGATGGACTTAGGACTATGGAGCCGAGTGATTATGTTTTGGTAATTTTTCTGGAGGGATTAGAACATTATAGAGGTGTTTTGGAGGTAATTTTTTTCCTTATTTTCAAGTTTAGAGGACTAATCTACTCTTTAAATAGAGCCTAAAAAGGCGTAGGTGCATACCAAGTAGGCTTGTTTTTTTGGTCTCCATGGCAGTGGCAGTTGTAGCTTCCCACTTCTGCAATTTTTTCCTGTTTGTGCACATGGTTGAATGCCTTCCAAAACTCTGTTCATTTGGAAAGCTTACGCTGCCTACTTTCCAAAAATGCCAACTTTGATCATTTGGTGCCCGGAGAGTTATTACATTAGGAATAGGAAGTTGGTGGGTTAAACCGGAAATTTTCAAAGTTTTGGTAAGTTTTTGTAAATGCCATCTAATTAATTTTTACAACTTTTTTCATGTGTTGACATGACCTACTGTGATTGATTACTAATTCTTTAGAGAATCCTAGATCAAATCTGGTCATGCTATATTGCCATGGAACGAGAGGAGTTTTTGTTAACGGGTGTAGTTACATTTGGTGTTATTTGAAGATAAGAAATGCAGTCATTTTTAATCAAATCGTTGCAAGGAAGAAGTGGGTTGAAAGTAAATATCATGGGTTAGATCTAAGGCTTATATGGTCACTTTGGCTAAGAAGAGTGAAGGGGTACGTAAATTGGTAAGGATATCTAAATTCTTGCTAGTTTAGCAATAGTGGCAAAGTCGTTAAGCTTAAGAGAGTTGAGGAGTTCAAGTTTATCCTCTCCAATTGTAAGGAAGGTATCTTTTGCGTCAAGAGAAATTTTCATATGCGCCCTTTTAGAGACCCACATGTCAGTGAGAGATATGGCGCATATGAAAATATCTCCCCATTGTAATCATCGAATTATCACAAAAACAAGAGTTGAAAAAGAACGAGAATTGAAAAAGTGGCTTTAGAACAAAAATTTCTTCAGGTCAGAGTAGAGGGTGATACTTAAACTATGTTTTGGAGGCTGTTGAAGGTTCTCAAAAGGCCATTGGCTGGGAATTTAGCAGATAATTGAAGAGAAAAGGGGTCCGGTCAATATAGCAAGTAGCAACCCTGAGTTTACGTTCCGATTCAATTGGGTTCATAAATGCAAAACAGTACAGCCCACAATTTGGCAAAATGGGATTTTACAACCCGAGTCTTTCATGACAGGCGTGATTAGTGTGTGTGCGCGTGTGTTTTTTTTAGTTTCAGTATTGGACCCTAGTTTCCATGCTGATTTGGTTGTTTCCTGCAATATATTTATCATTTCACTCACAAAAAAAATTAGATTATAGAGTACTATGAAAGCCATCCAGATTTGCGTCATTTGACAACCCAAAATCTAAGGAGCCTAGAGTTCATACAAAATATAATCGCATAATGAAGCTCGGTTTTTTAGCAACCAAAAAAGAAAAAAAGAAAAAAAGAATTATCACATACCAGTTTTTGGGCATTTCCTTCCACTCAAATCCTAAACTAGAAGGGAAAACTAAAACCAAGATTAGGAGGAAAAAAATAAAACCTAACTGAGACAACAATCCAGCAAGCAAGCATGCCTATTTATCCAATATTAATATCGATTATAAGACAAGTTTTTCCATTAAATAAATCTTTGTGGAAGAAGCGCTATATCATTTTTAAAATAAAATTAAGATTCAAGTTCATAGGAGACTGATTAATATACGGTGAGAAGGTAAGTTGGTTCAAGTTGAAAGAACAAAAAAATGCAGCAGATGACCAAAAAAAAAAAAAATAATAATAATAATAATAAAGATAGTAACAACTAAAAAGGGACATACCATCAATTAAAGACAATTAAAGAAATAACATTGACTATGACTTTGGTAACATAGAATGATCGAAAATTTGTTGATGATTCTTGCCCAATCCCAAAATTTTAGAAATAAGGTTTGGTTATTGTTATCATAGAAAACTTAAAGCAAATATAGTTGGACATATGGAGCTTGCAAGGTTATGTACAGTAGAAACTAATGAAGCGGCCTACTTGTTCCACTACAAACTTGATTAGCCATACAAAATGAAAGCAGACACCTTGAAGGAGAAAGATAATATTTCAAGCAAGACATTTTAAGCAGCAAAAGCTGCAGAGTTTTATGATCACCTCATGATAGTTGACGGGATGGTAGCAAGGTGAATACATTGTAGAGTGAAAGCAATAATAAGGCAAGGAGCATTTGCACAGCTGTTGAAGTATCTTCTCGGAGTAAAAGCAGGATATTTAAATATTAGGACTGAGGAAACCCTTTTTAATTCAGCCTCCTTCTTCTAGGTGCACGAGAATCTCCACTGTCCACATCTGAACTCCTTGAAGCATCATTCCTTCTTCGGGAAGATGATGTTGAAAGGGACACCATAGAATCAATTTCCATAGCAGTGTCCACCTGACTTTCCGAATTTATAACAGCAGCAATACTTGAGAATGAATCTCTATCATCAACTGGTTGAGGCGGCTCTTGACTTCTTCCTCCAGGATGGTTGCGAAAATATGACTCAACAAACCTTTCAGCAGAAGTCAATGCGGATGAAAGAGAAGAAAGTGTATTTCTATGAGCTTGTGTCCTTCGAAGATAAAGGGCCTGCAGCCGGCGATTTTCTCCCGTCTCAGGGCTACTCACGTCGCTTGTTAAATCCACAACATCATCAGGGGGAGCCACTTGATTTTGCTCTCTCCGTGCACGAGAAGTCAGAATCCGATTCAACAAGGAATTAGTTCTTTCTACTGTTTCTCGTGTACTGTCAGGCTCCTGTGGCGGTATAAAGTCCCTAGTCAAATCAAACCTAGTTCCAAGGCGACGGATCATCTCCTCCACAGGGAAGGTATACGCAGTTCTCTGAATTGATTGCCTGAAACTCTCAACCCTGTGTCCCTGGGGCCTACCAGGGATCTTCAGACCTGAGTCCTCCTCGGGCTCATGAACAGTGTTCCCACGACCATAAATTGGGGTCACAGTTTTGTGTTGCACCTCTCCCTTACACACTGGACATTCCCCTGCGTCTGAATGGAGATGCAACCATCGGTAGAGACAAGGCCAACAAAACAAGTGGCCACAACAAGTCACAACAGGGTCCCTAGACAAGTCCAAACATATATTGCAATCAAAAAAGCTCCCATCATTGCCACTACCCTTTTCAACATCATCATTTTTCACTGAAGTCTCATCCTCCAAACCTCCATTGTTATTTTCACATGTTTTGGGAACCTCATTCATTCTTTCCTCAGCTGGAACACTACCCTCACCCGTCTGCAATGTACTCGTATCACCAGAATTGACCATCAATTCGTTCAATTCCATCGATATGTTCTGAGCTTCAGGTGGAATTGGAATCTGTCGCCATCTCCTCCATCGCTGTCGAGCTCTAAATCTAATAGCTTCCCTAAGACTATGGGAAGGATGATCAATCAAATGATCCAAATTTACAAATTCATTTGATACCGAGTCTGATGGTGGCTCGGGAACAGGACCCAGGTTCAAGTCAAGGTTCATAGTATCAGATGTCTCCTCACCCATCACAAATTGAACAACCCCAGATTAAAAACCACTTGCTTTATCCCAAATTCAACAACCCCAGATCAAAAAACCCTAACAACAAAGCCCCAAATTATTATTTTTTTCGCAACACAACAAATTCGACACAAAACCAAAACTTAATTACAAAAATTGAACAAACCCAATATCAAAAACACTATATTTGGTTACAAAATTGAAGAAACCCAAACTAAAAACCCTAAAATTCAACACAAAATTCACATACCCAGACATCGAAGTAACGCATAAATGGGAGTTTAAACTAGGCTTAGGTCAACAAAAAAGGTGACTTCGCCATATTGGGTGTTGTACTAACACTTTTTGGATAACAATTTAGGGGTTTACAAGAAATTACAGTGAAAAAATTGAAACTTTAAGAAGAAAATTGAACACCTGGGTCAGTAAGGATCGAACTCGATGATCAACCGAGACTCATTACCGAGTCAGAGGACGAGGTGGCGATGTCCTGAGCTGGGATGGGTCCGAGTCGACTCGGCATGGATGGTTATCCTTTTTGGGTCAGCGATCTAAGCGAGAAATGTAGAGAGAGATGAGGCTAATGACGCAGGGTTTTGATGGGTGTGTGAAATTGATACAAAAGTAACAACGAGGAGAGAGAGAGAGAGAGAGAGGGAAATAATCATGTGCGATACAATATGGCATATTTGGTGCATTTGGATCCACTTGACATGCTAGTTTTGTAATTTTGGCAAAATTTGGACAAATCATGAGATTTTGTGATTTTCAGGGTTAAAATTGTGTTTTTGTTTTGAGGTTGAGTAATAATTTTGGTAAACTTTAGGATTAGTAGGTGATTTTGAAAGAATTGGGGAAATTTTGGAGTAGTCTCATATTGTTTGGAATGTTTTGGGGATATTTTGGTAAATTTAGGGTTCATTGGATATGGTCGGGTAATCTTTATGGTGTTTGGGAGTATAGACACCACATTTTGTATCCCTTACGACTCGGGCCCTCGTTCAATGATGTTGAAATTCTAAGACCCAAGGTTGGTTTAGGGCCTAATCAGATTCTAAATTGACTTGAAAATGTTAAAATGAAAAATATAACTTTTTTATGAATAAAATAAAGCTATTTTTAGAAATTAAAGGCCATGGAAACCCTAGAGTTGCGTATGCAGGTTTGATGTATGCGTACGCATACACGAGCCTGAGTACATAGCTATGGTTCCAGAGAGCTATGAAAGGCAAGTTTTTTTGCATTAAAGTTGAGATTTTAAATGAATCACACATCGTCTGGGAGCTGTTCTAAACCCCCATTTTTCAACTATATAAAGTCATACACGATACATTTTCAAAAAAATACAGAGAAAATCCCAAGGGAAAACACAAGATTCATTAGAAATAGTGAATCAAAGAGGGAGTTTTTCACAAAATATCCTCAAGTCAATATTTTCTGATTGGGGTCTTTTCTGGCCTTGATCTTTGAGTTTTAAGATTACTAATCACTTCCTTATTTGATTGCGAATAGATTTGACTAAGGGGAACAGTCAAAATCAAGTGTAGGAGTTTTTGTTTTGAGGTATTGAATTCTAAACTCTTTTATTTCATTTATGCTTTAATCTTGTTTTTAATGTTGCTTTCTTGCTTTGTTTATGTTCTAATATGCGTGTTTAGTTTAGTTTTATGTAGTTTTCATGTTTTAAGGCATGTTAGGTTGTTAGATTTATTGTTTTAAATCCTGCTCTGTTTTATGTGTTTCTGAGTTTCTGGGTTAGGGTTTCGGGGCATGTATGTGTATGCATGCTTACTGCATGTGCATGCATACATGAAGTAGGCATACGCAGGCCCTATGTATGCGCACATGTACTCAAGGCCAGAAACCCTAATTCGAGTTTTTTGCTTATGTTTCTTTGTTTCTCTTATATAATATGTCTTTATTTTGTCATGTTTTTTATGTTCTGGATCCTCTATTCCTCTTTTTAATTACTTGTTTTCCTTTAATATGCTAGATTAGAGTTTCTTTTTATTTCTTGATTTAATGCCATGAACATGCATTTATATGGCCATCCATTGATACATAGGTGCTGAGATGAAGTAAGGTAAGTAAGGTAAGTCATGCATTTACATTAACATGCATTGGGTATATGTTTGATGATGAGTATGAACATGTTTGCTTAGATGATTTGTTCATGATGCAATCACATGTTTATTTGGATCTTGCTATGTTTGTGTTTTTGCCATGTATACTTGCTGCCATGATTTGTTTGCTGCCATGGATGTAATAGGAACATGCTAGGGTTTATGATGACATGATGATAGATGTATGGTAGGGTTTTGTGATGATTAATGTCATGTTGTATGCTTAGATATATGCTAGTGTATGTGTGAGTATAGAATGCAATATTGAATGTGCCTTTGATAGGATTAAGATGTAAGACGCAATGACTGGAAGCTGACCCACGGGTCGGGCGGTTTTGGGTGCCTAACACCTTTCTAAAACCGTTCTTAAACTCTTAACCCATACTCTGGTAGTAAGACTTAGTCCTTCCACGTAAGGACGCTATTAAATGGCTCTTAGACCTAATCTAGGTGGTGACTCCAATCTTTTTTGCTTGTGATGACCTTAAGTCCCTGACTTAATCTCAGCCAACACCACACATACCTACTGCAAGAAACATTTAGAATAGATTATATAGGGACTCACACTCATACAACACACACTATGTTTACAGGGAACCAACTCCAACCTTTATTACTTAATCTCAAGTACAAAGGAAACCCTTACAAGCTTGGAGAAATACACAAAATTCTCTCTAAAGCAATTACAAAATCTGCTGTTAACATCCTAACAACATTAGGGTCATATACACAGAAATAACTGCTATGTCAGTTATCGCTTAGTAACTGCCTAGGTCTTGGACAATCTGCCACTTGTGGTCTGACTTAAGACATCATGAATGTTGGGGTTTATGCCTTAAAATCCAATTTATTAGCATATCATAAATAATTAAATTATTTAATTATATGAGATTATTTATAAATGAACTAATGTGACATTATTATAGTCTTTGAGATGCATTGTATGTGATTTATGTGATATAGTCATAGAAAATATAAATCACAAGTTCCTTGTAAACTCAAAATATAATTCGTAGTCGGCAATGAAATTGGGCGTTTCATCTGCAAAAACTATAACAGATCAACTAAGATGGTTTGTCTTGATTATGGAAATGGAGACTTTTAGTTGATGTGTTGATGTGTCTTAAGTGTTAAGACATATTGAACTAGATCATTGTGAAATTAATTATTCAATTAACAACTGTTACTTGAATAATTACCCTCACGACTTCTAATTTCATAGACTCTCAATCCTGAGAGGATAGTGAACCCGATCATGAAATGTAGGTTACTTTGATATATCAGTAGTAAGATCTAATATTTATAGTCAAACCCTCAGTATTTGGGTAACCACACGTAGTGTTGAGAGAACACATATTTTCAAGATGGAATCCATAATCTCTTTTTATAGAGATATGAAATATCTCCTTGTGATAAATTTAATGGGAACTAGTTATTCAGGGCACCCACTTTAGTAAGGAGTTACTAAAGCTTAAACCGGGTACTCAAGGATAAAATAGTTGTTTACAAAGTGACAGTTCTTTATAACTTTGTTCACTATGGATATTTCATGGAGAGGTCAAATGATATCATTAGAGTTTTGAGATATAATTTATTAATAAGGTTTAGAGTGCAATTATATTTATATAGTGGTATTAAATATAATTAATGATAACTTTAGACTTGTCAAGAGTTGACAGAAAAACCCAAGGCTTATTGGAGCTAGAGTCTTATTTGTTCCATTTGGTCCCATCTTAAGCCACAAACTAAAGCCCAATTAGGCAGGCCCAAAAGGCTAGCCCAATTATATAATCAGTTATGTATAAGGACAGAAACATACAGAATTTTCAGAATATATAGATCATGGAAATGGTGTGTATGTGAGTGTAAACTACTCTCTTATTCTCCCTTAAACACATACATGTAAATTGATTGAGAGACCACACTTCTTGGACACCATATGGAGTTGAGATGTTGATTAGAGGTATTCTCAAGTATTGGTTTTGAATTTCATTGCATCAAGGTACGCTTTCTATTTTTTGTTCTAGAATTAAATGTTACATGTTATCTCTCATGAATGAAGTAGATCCGTGTTTGTTGCTTCCGTTGTGTGTTTTGTATGAGATGCAAAACCAGATTTTTCAACAATGAATTGCTGCTATCTTAGCTCTCTTCCCACGTTTGCAGCCTCTACATGGTAGGCTAACATCATTAGGAACATCAAGAACTGCTTGGTAACTGCTTGTAATTACCATTGCACATCAGCACATGTCACAACCCATGTCTCGACAAATCACGGGGCTTCTGCCAATCATCCAACAGCCCACACATCATTTGAATACACGATTTGGGAGACTTGGGCCATGCCAAAGCCTTCCTCTATCAGCCAACATAGCATGTCCATATACAGCATATACACAATGTAACTATCCATCCTACTAGCATTTGTCCATGTACTAGGCCAGCATCCAGTAGCCCATGCCTTGCACACAACATCTGATTGCACATCATCATGGTAGCATAGCCCTGCCTTGCACACAAGCCACCAAGACCACACACAAGTAATCAGCCATTAAGCCACCATGGCATGCACCGCCAAATAGGGTTGACACATCTTGTTACCACCCATCTTGAAATCAACTCTGCCCACCATGGCCCTACTCTGCCATGGCCTTGGGGCATCATGTTGAGCAAGGTGCCTCCACATGTTGCTCATCTATCCAACTCAAGTAGGGAGACTTGACATGTCTTCCTTGAAGAGCCCTTAAGAGCATTACTAATTTGGCATGAGGAACCATCAATGTGTTGAGAAGACATGAAGCCATGTGACTAGCCTAATGCAACCTAAACACCCTCATTTCTCATGCCATCATCAACGATAAGTAAAGCTCCTAACATTTAGTGTATGCCATATAACAAGGGTAGTAGTGTGAAGTGTATGCCACGTAACACAGAATGATCCAACATAGGTGTAATGTTGAATGTATGCCTTGACAGCATAAAATGATCTTATCGTGCTAGTGAAAAAGTGTGTATTGGGTAGCATAAAGTAATCTAATATCAGTGTAGTGCTAAGTGTGTGCCTAGGTAGTAAAAAGTGATCCTACACTAGAAAGCAAGATGCTCTAGTGAAATTGTGATCCCATGAAAGCTCATTTGTACCATCAAGGGTTTCCTTGAATGCACGAATCACCTAAGAAGGTCTAGTTGTAGACACCCCATTTCATAGCTCCCATTTAACTTCATTGCATCATCATGATTATATCACATTTTACGGGTAAAATTGTAAATTTTTGGTTATTTGATTTCCAATTGCATTGCACGAAATAAATCTTGGAGTCACAACAATCAAAAGGATAGTTCATGGGCCTTAATTGGGCCACCAGATTAAAAGATATCAGGTAATCAAGTTTAATGGTTAATCTACACTTGCGAAAATTAAATCTAGACTATATGTGATTATAAACTCTTAATTGTAATTGATCTATTTTTAGTCTAAAATAAATTTAATGATGTGTCATAACATAATTGGTCAAAGATATGATTTATCATGGAGTTGCATGTGTACAATTCAATTTGGGGACAAAGCATTAATTAATTCCTAAAATTTGGTTAAAATTAATCAATTAAATTAAATTAATTTGGAGTTAACTAGATCTTATTTATGCTAAAAAGAGTAAATTTGGGGGCTATTAATGATAATTGTGCTGAAACTCTTCTCCAAGAAATGACCTCTACTAACTATTTCGTGACTATATCTTAGATCACTTCAAATTGTTGAGTAAGGTTAATATTTCTTGAAACTAGACATCCGAAGTTTCAATTTAAGCACAAGAATGGACCTATTTCATTAAGAAACGAGTGAGATATGATTTTATTTATTTATTTATTTAAAATTGACCTTACTTAAAGTACCCCAAATTTAGTTAATTTCTCACCACTTCTTCCTATCCCTATTCTCTAGAGTTGTTAGTAGGAAAGTTCTTTTGGTGTTTTTGTCCTCTTGCTTTAACTCACCAGAATGGGTAGCTTGGTCGACTTGGTATTAGGTTATCAACTTCCTATTAAAGAATCCCACTCTAGAGAAACTTTCTTGCTTTGAGTGGTTAGGCATGCTAGTGTATGCAGGTAGGGTTTCTAAACATTTTTCTTTAATTATGCCATAGTTCTTTAGAATAAAGCATGCTTTTATTTCCAATTTCTTCACATGTTTTTGAATGCTAGCTTGTTCGATCTAGCTTATCTTGAGTTTTTAGTGTTAAACATATTTCTAGGGCTTTTCAATTCAAATAACATACTTACATGTTCTTAAATTAGGGTTTATCACATGACACACACATATTCACCTTGCTTTGATGTTTGCATGTCTAAATTGGGGTTTTTTTTTTAACCAATCCTATTAATGTTTTTTTCAATGTTCTTAATCACATGTTTTTGGGTGCTATAATTATTTCATGATTTGATATGCAATTGACCACCAAACTCTAGAAGACTGGCTTTACCAGGCAAGGTGGGTGCCAAACATGTTCACATTTTGTAACTTACCCTCCAAACTTAGATTAAGAGTTCTAGATCAATTCATTTCCATGTAATTTTATTCTTGTAGAATGTAACTAGGATTCAGATCCTTGTACTCTTGTCTTAGATTGTATTTAGGACCAAAGCCATGTAATATTTAGTTACTTCACAAAGATGTACAATTTCAATTCATCAATAAATATGCACTTTTTAATTGTGATTTTCTTATTTTTCCAATATTAAACAAGTGGCGACTTCATCCATTCACGTGGGTTTAACTCAACTAGAGAATCGGTTGGGTCAGGGGTACGGTATCTCACACGACCAAAGCCATGTAATATTTAGTTACTTCACAAAGATGTACAATTTCAATTCATCAATAAATATGCACTTTTTAATTGTGATTTTCTTATTTTTCCAATATTAAACAAATGACGACTTCACCCATTCACGTGGGTTTAACCCAACTAGAGAACCGGTTGGGTCAGGGGTACGGTATCTCACACTAGTCAAAACCAAGATTCTTTAAGAGGTGACTGAGTGTCCTTATTTTGCAACCATATTTTACCAAGAACATAGGCTCGTTTTAGATGGCCATGTCTTGGCACATGTGTGAAGAAAATTTGAGTGGCTCTTTCTTGATGTGAAAGGGTAAGGCCTTAAGAGTTTGGAGCACATGTTTAGGTTTTCAAGGCCTCATGCTTAGTAGAGAATTCTCTTTTAAGACACAATGTCTCTCAAGGAAGGTTTGTGGATCCATGATCAACTAACCATTGATAATAGTGTTGTCTTTTGTCACCTTGCAATTTAGTCTTGGGGTTGATAAGGTGCTAAATGACTCTTATATGGGTGATTTCTTGGCATACAAGACCCCAAGAAATGGTTTTTATCACCTAGATATGGTGTCCATTTCTCAAAGAAAATGTGTCCTAAAATGTAAGAGAGAGAGAGAGATTTTTGTTAATGCGCAGTTGTAGAAAGTCTCACATGTACTGTACAATGTTTTGTATTAGGCCAAACATCAGTTAGGTAATAAGAAATTTTGAGAAAATATCAATTCAATCTAGATACAGAGCATAAGATAACAGTAAAGCATTCTTTAAATATTTAAAAGGGACCAAAATTTTTTTGTTGGTTTTTAGTAGTGAGGATTTGACTTTTCAAGGTTATTTAGATTTAGATTTTCAATAAGATATTGATTATAGAAAATCAACTTCCATTATTGTATTTATTCCTGACAAGGGAGAAGTAAGCTGGAGAAGTTGCAACCAAGATACTAATTCAGAAGCAAAGTATATGGCTACAAGTGAAGCAACAAAAGAAATTGTGTGGATTCACAAGTTCTTTAAAGAACTCGAAGTTGTTCTTTCTATTGAGCCACCCATTAAAATCTTCTGTTTCATTAGTGATGCAATTGCAAATGCAGTGAATTGAGAACTAATTCATGGACAAAACATATTGAACATAGATTTCAATTGATACATCATATCATACACAGATGTGATGTGACAATAACAATGATTGCCTTAGCAAAAAATGTAGCATATTCGCTAAAAAACATCTTGCCTCAAAGGGTGTTTGGAAATTATTGTAAGATATTGGAGTGACATATATGTATTATTGGTTTTGACTACAAGTGGGAGTTAGATTTAAGAGTAAACATTCGGTTAGGTTTGGCGTAAAACCAGTGTTTTACGCCAGCCAATAAAAAGCTGCCTCGTCATCAATTAAAAATATTTTTTCTCTCTTTCTCTCTTACTCTCTCTCTTGTCTTCTCCGTTTCACAGGTCTCTCTCTTCTCTCTTTTTTTCTTTCTTTCTCACTTGTTCTTTTACATAATTTTTATTGACAGAACAACCAAGAGTGAAGAAAACTTCATAGAAAAACTGCAACAGAGTAAGCAAGTACAGGGATCAAACTCTCTAACTCTCTAACTCTTTCTACTACAGTATAGACAAATCACAAGAAATTGCAAAGTACATAAGAACCCAATTGATGACAAAGCGGTCAATTATTATGCAGTAATAATGCACCTATTGTGAGTGGCGCGTATAAGTTCATCTATTTGGAAGTATTAACCATCCCAAAGCGTTTTCGCATAAAGGCAACATGTTTGTCTCTAGGAGGTAGACTTTCCTTGATGGCACTTACACTTACAAACTCATTAGCCCAATTGAAAAGTTTGGGAAATTTCTCCCTTGTCAACAACTCTGATGCCTCTGAAGCTTCTTCAAAAACTCCAAGCCAGTAGCCTATCATGTTAGCAGCAATGTCTAGCAGTCCAATAGTCTCTCCACCAAAATACCTCTTTCCCTTGAGCTCATTTTCTCTTCCTCTCTCCAGCCACACACCACGCGCCGTCGACGTCGATCCCTAGCCCACAACCCACAACCCATATGCTACCATGGCCAGTGACCACTCCACCACCGCGCCACACCCATCGGACCACCCTACAATCCAGCAAAAACCCATGCCACAAAACCCACAACTCACAGCCCCACAGCCCACAACCCTCATGCCACCACTGCCACGACCAAGCCACCAGCACAGCGTCGCCACCATCGAGAGAGATTGCCATCAGCCCCTCCCCTTCTCCCTCTCACCCATGCCTCTCTTCTCCATTTGAATTCAAATACAACCCAAATCTTCAAGGCCATCTCTTTTCCATGGCTCCATCACATCTATATCCTCCATATTCTCATCTCCATTGCTCCACTAAAGTTCTGTGTTTAAGTGTGATGGTGGTCGTCACTTGTGGTGGCTAGATTGGGTTTTGTTGCTGCCGCCGCCGCCGCTAGTGGTATGGGTTTGTGTAGTGAGATCTCTGGTTTTGCTGAGAGGGAGAAGGGGAGGGGCTGATGGCCTTGAAGCTTTTAATTGGATTTGATTTTAGATGGAGAAGAAAGGTATGGGTGAGAGGGTTGGAGAGAGGAAGAGAACAAGTGAGAAAGAAAGAAAAAAAAGAGAGGGACCTGTGAAATGAAGAAGACAAGAGAGAGTAAGAGAGAGAGAAAAAAATGTTTTTAATTGATGACGTGTCAGCTTCTTATTGGCTGGCGTAAAACACTGGTTTTACACCAAGCCTGATCGAATGTTTACTCTAGATTTAATTATATGCCCTCAAAAAACTGATTTTGTAAATCTATTATTTAATAATTAATATCTTTTCCACATACATTATTATTGTAGGTAGATTCATTATTTAGATGTGGCATGCCCCCTTTGTTGAAAACTATGTTGGTGGTTAAGGAGCCAAAGGTAGAGAGTAATACTTTTTCATGTACTTAAATTGTTCTATGTTATGGATATTAACGTAATATCCCAACTAGAGCTTACATTTTTTATGCTGCTATTTGATAAAATGATTTGTTCCATCATTAAGACAGTGAGCTCATGCAAACAAATGGGGTGTAATGTAACAAGTACACAATAATTAGATCAAATTAAAGCAAGAACGTACACCTTAGAGAGTGGACATTGTCGATTGAAGGTTGTTCTATTACAATTTTCCTATAGTATCAAACATGAAGGTTTGTGTATTTTAACATAAATTTGGCGTGCTAATCGACAATACTTATTTAAAGGAATGGGCATATACATACATACATACATACATACATATACACACACATATATATATATATATATATATATATGGCTATATGTACAATGAAAAATAAATCCACCAGTCTTTGAAGGAGATAATATATTTAATTTCTTTTCTTATTGGAGTTGGAATCAATAAAAACGAAGCTAGTGACTTTTTCAAAGTGTTGTTACATATATGTTATAAAGAGTTTTCAAAAGCCTCCCCTCACCTAAATTTTTTTTTTTTTTTTACCAAAAAAAAGAAAAAAAAAGAAAGAAAGAAGTCTTCAAAACTTCTTTTGGAGTTCGACAAAATTAATTAAGAATTTTAGGGTTACAAAAGGTGGGGTCTTGATTCTTGATAGTGATATTAATCCAATCCTAGTGGCTTATGTGAAATATTTTGCCAAAGAAGATAAATATGTAAAAATTCTTGATGAAGGGATTTCACTTGTAATTCTCTAATTTTCATGGGTCAATTGTAATGTGTCGATGAACAATATTGCAATTTATAAAATTCAAAATATTTTCCAGATTTGAATGAAAAAATCTAAGAATAATATTGGAAAGAGTTTCAAAGTTAAGTCTGTAACCTCTTAAAGGTATGACTAATCATATGAATGCAGATTAAGATCCCTAATGATCCTGAATCCAACCTCTCAGTAGTGTTTAACCCAAGTCTTATAATTAAAAGTTAAGACATATCACAATAGTAGTTAGCCATTAGAAATTTAGAACTACTATGTGTTATTGCAATGGTCTTCAAAATCCGGAGAGGGAGCACTGAGATGATAAGATAGTTACACATCTTGTTCTTTTTCAAAATATGTGATATGCAATGTAACGATCTTTGAACGATTAAAATAAAACTTCATTTGTTATTAATTTCTCAATCTAACTAATAGCAAATTACTCCCTTTTCTCCCGAATTTCTACAGTTGATAAGAGTTATGAATCCAATTCTTCTCAAAATATGTGATTTTGTGGGGGATAACAATCTTTTTATTGAATTGAATAAAATTTTTATTTGTTATTAATTTCACAAACTAAAAAATTACACTCCTTATCACAATCCCCGAGCAAATGAGGGGCCATCCCTCTTCTTGCATTTCTGCCAAAACCATCTATTCGTTTCTTTCTCTTATCCATCTCTTTGTATCCATGATAAATCCGGGAGAAACGAATCATAGTATTTGTATGCAGTCCTTTGGGGAGGACTTATAAACAGCAACAGTAAATGCATTAAATAATAAAGAGAAGATTAAGAAATAACCTATTGTTTTAGAACATATTCTTTCAGCCAGCAACCCTTAAAGAGAAAGGCAAAACCAGAAAATTATCCGGGGGAGGGGGGAAATAAAATGTAATTATTATTATTATTTTTTGACATATCATATATAATGATAATATTGTATTATATAAATTTTAGAAACATAGTTTAAATGCAAAGTGAAGTATTTTATAAACCAATTTTTTTTAATTGAAATTGTGTGGGATCCGAGGATCGAGGAGTACCAACCAATGATTAATTTGCCTAATCCAGTCCTAGAAGGGTAAGGAAGATCCAAGGACTCCGCCTACCCAAGGAGAGTAAGAGAAACAGGACAATTGATATCCTGTAAAGGCCCAAGGAGAGGAGAAGAGATAGCAATGGGGGCAAGGATGGTGGAAGGAAGTTTCTTGAAGGATATACCTCTCACCTTCGCATTCAATGCCCCACACCAACCTTATCCGCTGCATTAATGTGGAAATGATCCTTGAACAATAACTTCATAGCTAGCAGCTCCTACCACCTTTAGCAGGGTCTTGATGGGACAAGTATCTTGAGAAATGCCTTGAGACATACAGGTGGAGAGCTGATATGCATGGAAAAAGGATATAAAAGGAAGGGAACCCCCTAGAAAAAGGGGATGAACAATTTCTAAGTAAAAAGAGAATAATGAGGAGAATACAAGATTACCTTGTAAAAGAACTAGAACTCAATTTATACACAAGAAGTTAATCCTCGGATCTACCCGAGGAGAACATTATCCTTAATTGATGTCCCATTTACGCTTTTCAATTGCTTAAGACTCTTCGGTCCTAGACTTGGATGTAACCTTGTATTGCACTTGAGTTAGTCACCCAATCTCTTATAAATTCTATTATTTGGGCTTGATTTGAAGGACAAAGTATCACTAATCTAAGTGGGCTTGGGCCTTTATTTTTTGAGTCACTACATAAATTATTTTTTATAAACCAAAATGTATAGCAAAAAAGTTTCTATTGAACTTAATAATTTGATGTAAGATTAAGAAAATATTAGGAACATTTTACCTACTTTGATAATTTCTCATGCAATCACTAAGTTTATGCACAAGAAAATTGATGATGCATAGAAAATCAATAGTCTGAATGTTCCGAGTTTCAATGATCTAATATCTGCTTGAAAGGCTTGAAAAGAAAAACAAATGATCAAAGGAGACCGGGGCTAACCGGCAAAGAACACTCTGATACTTAAGTTAGTTTCTCTCTTAAATTCTGGAGTTCCAACTTTTTGGGAGTTGTCTAAAACTTACCTTCATTTGATGAGAATGAGTGTTTATATAGTGTGCTCTTGAAGCGGTTACTTGTCTTGTAACTTTCCCTATATTTGAGGAGGTCAGAGTGTTCAAGGTTAACTTCCACAACCGCTATAGGAGTTAGAATATTTTCTTTTTCTATAACTGCCATTGGAAGTTAAGTATTAAGTAGGAAGTTATAGCGATAAACCAGGATCTTACTCGTGCCTTGAAATAATAATATGTAGGGGTGTTCACCAAACCGTATAAATCGCACAAATTGCAAAAATCGCACCAAAACCATTCGCAGAATGGCATAACTGCACTGCACCGCAAGTAATTGTGCATCGCACCGCACCACACTCTATGGTGCAGTGCGGTTTGCGGTTTTATAATAAGAAAACTGCATAAACTGCATCGCACCACACCATCTCTATATATTAATATATTTATTTATTTTTAATATTAAATATATTATTAATAGTTTAATAACCCTAATTTTCAAAAAAAAAAAACAAAGTTTAATAACCCTATCAAGTGTTGACTAGAAAAGCCAACTCAAAATAAAGAAAAACTAGCTCAATAATTTAAAACTTGGTCCAAAAAAAGGGAAAAATTAGTTTTGGGTTGAGTAGGAAAAACCCAAAATTTGAAAAATATACTGATTTCAAATCACATCTTATACATAGTATCGCACATGTGATCGCAAAAATGAGATGCGGTGCGGTTATGGTTTTGGCTAAACTTTAAACCGCACCGCACTGCACATGTGACCGCAAAAACAAGGTACGGTGTAGTTATGGTTTTAGTTAAACCGCACCGCAAAGTGTAGTGCTAAAAATGGCCCAAAACCGCACCGCACCGCACAGCGAACACCCCTAATAATATGTGGTTCAATTTACTGGCTCTTGTAGATAAATTTCTATGGAATTTTCCAAGTGTCGGGGGTCGTCCAAGCACTTGCCTCATGGACGACCCTTATGCCCATAGATGACCGTCCTATAAAGGATGTTCATTCTTATCTACTTGACCTGGACGACTCTCATGGACGAGTTTGGAGTTGGTTCAGTTTTCAGCTCACCATCAAAAATAATAATACAAAAACTAACTAGCTCAATTAAAAACTGTAGCCTATGCTATTTTAGAGAATTAAAATAATTAGGTATAAATTATTAGAAATTTCCCTTTCAATATGAACAGCTAAAAAGAATTAAAAAAAAATTAGGTATAAATTACTAGAAATTTCCCTTTCAATATGAACAGATAAATTATTTGTAAAAACTAACCGTTTGAAATTCTTAAGAATTCTCTGGGAATTGAAGTTTCCGCTAGAATCCAAAATTGTAGTACTTTTATTTTATACTATCAAAATTGTTTTCTTTAAAGAATGTATCAATAATTTTTAATTCGGACTAATATAATTTTTAATATTTAAATCACAATAAGAATTAATAATAAAGGATCCTAGTTTTTGATAATATAAATTTGATATACCAAGTGTAGGGACTTAAATTGGATTGGACCCAGAATAAGGATGGGTTTCTAGCCCAATAAGTCCAAACAATAAATTTTTAGAGCGTGGGTGCAAGAACTAGTTCTATTTGATAGCAAAGGTCATGGTTACAGTGCAGTAAAGGACACTTCAAGCTGATTGTATGATAAAAACTCTCCTCGGCTCCGTTTCGGGGGGTATCTTCCTGGGTTCTATTGTTCTTCTTTCTTTTTTTTTTTCTCCCAAAAGTCTTCTCTAATGTCACCGGCTTTCATGTTATATACTGCGTTCCTTACCCCATTCTCACCGTACACGTGTAGTTCTTATCTTGGGAACTCCTTTTTGTCCCATCCAGCACCTCCCGGAACTTTTGTTCAGTAGCCATAAAGCTGTTTGGTTACTGTTCAGGTATCACCTCAACATTAATGCAGCCAGAGAGTTAGCTGGAAAGCATTTAATGTGGAGGTAGTAGCCTTAGAAGATATTTGCTATCTTTCCCGGTTCCTCCTTAGGTCTATATTCACTTTCCAGTTCTAAGACAACTTTGCGGGGTATTTGGGATAGAGAGGTAGTTACATCCACCTCGGACCATGGTATCCGAGGTGAGTCTTATCCTCGGACGAGTTTTGCGCTTTATGTATATGATTTCTTTCACAACACATTTCTTTAACCATTCTCGGACAAGCGAATGTCCTTGGACCGGGCCGTTGGGCCCCAAGCCTATTTCCTATGATTCCTATATCTTTTTAGACAACAGGCCCCACACTAAGATTATAATTAATAAATCAAAAATTTAGTTTAATATATTGAAGTAATAAGAATATTTTGAATGAAATTAAAAAAAGGAACTGATTTATTTTATTTATTATTATTATTATTATTATTATTTTTGCTTTAAAAAAGAGGACATTAATTAAAAACTTTTGAGGTATGAACTATGAAGATTCAACAATTGTATATGGACATCATCGCGTACCCTTGGTGCGGTGATCACTTCATAAGTATTAAGTGTTTGTGGGGTGTGGGGGCAAAGGCCGGGATTCAAATCTCACATATATACACTTAGATTAGGTTATAGTAGAATTTCTGTCTTGTATTAAAAAAAAAAAAAATTGTATATGGACCGTTATGGTAGAAGACTCAAATAGGCAGATACTTAAAACTCTCTTTACAATTTATAAGTCTCTTTTATTATTATATTTTTTTAAAGGATTACATGTCTATTAAGTATAGAAAAATATTAATTTTGAAGAGGGTCATCCATACATATGAACTGTAATACAAATGCGTATGGAAAAGAAAAATTCAATAATATGATAGCAATCAAGACACAATTTCTAACAGAGATATCTAATGTTCAAATTCTTCCCTCTCTCAACTATTGAGCTACTAAAAATAAAAAACCAATATCATAGCAAAACTTGAGAAAAAGATCCCGCAACGTCTTATTGGGGCTAATTAGTTGAAAGAGAATAAAAATTGCAAATCTAACATAAATTATAACATGGTTGGACGGGTTAAATTTGTACCCTTTTTAGGTTTTGGTATAACTGTTTATTCATAAGAACAGATAAAGCCGAAAGTATTAATATTCAATAATAGATGTAAATTACATATTTTAATTTTGTCCCTAATAGCCTAAGTGGAGGGAGAGAGGGAGGAACTACCTTTGATGTAACAGATGTTATATGAGATAGCCATGTGCTACCGTGCCTAGGGTGCTATACGTTGTTTTAGTATGGCGGCTTCAAATTGAAGCCAAGGCTAAAGCCCTGTTTATTCGTCTGAGTCTGAGTAGGATATGATTTATTCAAAATTATAACGTTTTCATTTCATTAAAAAAAAAAAAAAAATCATCGTCTTTGATTTTTGGTTGGATAAAGGGTTTATGACAATGATAGGTTCATTATATGGGGCAAGGGTTGAGTCTAGTACTTTGTGTGTTCACATCAATTATTTGTCACGTATTCATATATATCTCAATAAATCCAATGCACTAATGCATCGGACTGAAGCCGTGTCTCATTATATTAGAGGGAGAGATGACATGAGTTCAAATCTTCTGTCCTACTCTCTCTATCCCACTTTATGTTCCACAAACAAAAACTTGACGTGACGCAATAAAGTACATGATAGGAATTTTTCTCTTGTGGGCTCTTGTGCGTGAAACCTACGTAGATGAAAACCTAATGCCTATCTTCATATAGGCCTCCTTTTCCCCACGGCGGTGGAACCTAGGATTTCTATATCCCTCCCCTCTTCTCCCTTACTCTACCTTCGGAACCATGGAAGAGCTCACAGGCAAGTGGGCTCGTCTCTCACTCAACACAAGGGAGTGTCAAACGATCCCTTTGGCTCTTGGTGTGGAGAACAATAGTAAAATCTTAGTGGCCAAACTGTTCACAAAGCGACGAGTCAGCATGGAAGCACTATCACGCACCTTGAAGACCATGTGGTGGTCTATAAAGAATTTCCAGGTTCGTGACCTCACTTCCAACACGGTACTCATCCTTTTCTCCGATGAAGCCGATGCGATGAAAATCATCTCTCAAGGACCATGGTCCTTTGATAAATATTTGATTGGCCTCTATAAACCCAGTGAGTCGGAGTCCATGGATGACGCCAGGTTTGACATCGCCTCCTTTTGGATTCAAATCCACAATCTCCCACTCAGTTGCATGAATAGAGTTAACGCGGAAGCCATTGGATCTTCGCTTGGTCAGGTTGAATAGGTGGACGCCTCACTAAACGGTGAGTGTCGTGGCTGCTACATTCGGGTCCGAGTCACGATTGATATTAAGCAACTGCTTTGCCGTGGCCGCTTCGTGGACATGGGTGATTTCGAACCCTTCTGGGTCTCGTTCCATTACAAGCGCATGTCGGTGTTTTACTATTGGTGTGGGCTCATAAACCATGATGAGAAGGACTGTAAACTGTAGACGGACAGCGGTGAAACATTGACCAAGGACACCCAGCAATACGTACCATTGTTAAGAGCTACCATGACAAACCTCCAGCAACCTCAAGTCGTGCACACTAAGGCTACACCTTCCACGGCACCGCCATCCACCCACCGCCCAGCACCATCCCCTACCATGTGATCCTCACCACCGATGGAAAGTGCCCAAAACTTGCCGAAATATCCTCTATCCTCCTCACCAATAGAAGATCCCGTGATCTTAGCCCCACACCCTGAAAGCTCGCTGACAAATAAGGACATCCTATTTGACCCGAATCTCTTCTGTACACACCTTATAGAAATTGACCAAGCATTAAATTCCTTTCAAAATTTAAACAAACCAACACCACCTACACAGCTAGCAAACACCTCAGTCACACATATTCCAAAATCTCCATTAACTTGCCCTCCAAAGTCAACCACCACTGGAAAGGAAACCAATAGTGCCTTAATGACCCACCAGCCTGACACTTTATCCACCATAACTGACCACGTTACCTCTCCAATACACAAAAAGTCCAGCAACCCCACAACATCCACTTCCCTTAACCCGGTGGGCCCACAAATTGGTTCTTGGTGTAGACTTATGCTGTTTCGATAGATAATGGACACTAATGGGCCCAATATAGATATTTTGGGCTCAAAACGTAAAAACTTAGATGAGGTGATCAAGAAGGACACTTTTGATGATAAGAAGCAAAAGATGCTCGATGATGAAGAACGTACCTTGGGCAAGCTCATGGCAGACAACCTAGGATCGATAGGCTGCTTAGTAGCACCGCCAGACACAATGAGTATTTTGAGCTGGAACTGTCGGGGGCTTGGGAACCCCCATACAGTAAATGCTCTTAAGAGAGCATGGAATAAAAAAGCTCCCATTTGTGTCTTCTTAATGGAGACCAAACTCACTACAGAGCAGCTGAACAACATGAAGCAAAATTGGAAATATAGCCAAGGCTTAGTGGTTTCTAGTGACGGTTCTAGTGGTGGCCTAGCGCTATTATGGAAACTCGGCACTCAGGTATATGTCAAAAATTTTTCCTGTTGGTATATTGACGCCCATATAGTTTGTGATTCAACAGGTGCAAAGTGGAGGCTAACCGAATGCTATGGCCACCTCGATACAAGCAAGCGGGAAGAGACATAGGCATTACTAGAATCCCTTGGGTGTTCAAATACTCTACTGTGGCTATGTCTGGGGGACTACAATGAGATACTCAGCTAAGCGGAAAAGTCCAGAGGACGTCTACGACCAGCTAGACAGTTGGACCGTTTTCGTATGGCAATCTCACACTTTGCTTTTCTGGATTTAGGTTATCATGGCTCTCTATGCACATGGTCACGAAACCACCCCACTAAAGGTCGCATTCGTATATGCCTAGACAAGGCTCTTGCTACTGCTGCATGGAAATTAAAGTTCCCTGGAGCATTAGTCCAACACCTCTCCATGTCCACCTCAGACCACTCCATGATCGCTGTTAGTATGCCATCTTCTAAGCCCCGCTACAAATGCCCTAGGCCACCATTCTTCTTCGAAGCAACGTGGCTTTGTGACCCATGTTGTACTGAAATAGTAGAAGATGCTTGGATGGAGGGACTTTACCAACCAAATGGTGCCCAGATTAGCAGCCTTGTCTGCATGGAATAAAACTGAATTTGGGCACGTTGGAAGGCAGATTACAAGGCTGGAAAAAGAACTACAAACTCTAGAGCAACATCATCGACCAAATCATAAGCACATAGAGGAGGTTTGAAAAGCTCTGAACTGTTGGCTTGCTGCTGAAAATACAATGTGGCACCAGAGGTCTGGGCACTTATGGATCACCGATGGTGACCGAAACACTTCTTTTTTCCATCAAAAAGCATCGAACTGCAAGGATAGAAACTTCATTAGAGGTATTATAGATCACAATGGGGTATGGCAAGAAGATGATCATGCCGTGGAAAGGATTTTTCTGGACTACTTCAATTCCATTTTTCGGTCTAATGGCCCTACTGACACAGCTCCCATAATAGCAACAATACGTCCTGTGGTCATTGACCAAATGAATGAGTACCTTTGTCAGACTTTCCAAGCGGATGAATTACACAAGGCATTGAAACAGATGCACCTAAAGAAATGTCTAGGACCTGATGGTATGCCCCCACTTTTCTACCAACATTTCTGATCTCTAACGGGTGAGTGCGTTACTAAAGTTGTCCTTAATTTTTTAAATTTGGGAGTCATACCCCCTAAATTTAATGACACTCATATTATCCTCATCCCAAAGGTGAAAAACCCTACAAAGATAACACAATATAGCCCTATAAGCTTAAGCAATGTCATCTTTGGACTATCCTCTAAAGTTATTGCCAATAGACTCAAGCGCTTCCTACCAGATATTATTAGTAAGAACTAGAGTGCTTTTATGTTCACTCGCCTTATTACTGATAATGTGCTAGTAGCTTTTGAAATTATGCACCACCTAAATCAAAAACAGAGTGGACGGGTTGGGGAGATGACTCTAAAAATTGATATGAGTAAGGCTTTTGATAGAGTGGAATAGGGCTGCCTTCATGATATAATGTTGAAAATGGGCTTTAACACTAAATGGGTGAATCTTATACTGCTTTGTGTTACTTCTGTTACTTACTCCATCAGGATCAATGGCAAGCCTCATGGCCAAATTACCCCTATGAGAGGCTTACGGTAAGGAGACCCCATATCCCTTTTTCTTTTCTTATTTTGCGTAGAAGGATTATCAGCTCTCCTCACTTAAGCCACTATGAATGGAGCAATCCAAGGTGGCTGTATGCCTATGGGGCCCACAGATCTCACACCTCTTTTTTTGCAGATGATAGCATAATATTCTACCGAGCCACTAGTGATGATTGTGCCCATCTAAGACAAATTTTGGAGACCTATGAACATGCAACCAGTCAGCAACTCAATCGTGAAAAGACTTCCTTATTCTTCAGTCAAAACACACCTCTTGAGACTCAAGAAGACATAAAACAACGTTTTGGGGCTGAAGTTATCAGGCAACATGAAACTTACTTGGGATTTCCTTCCCTTGTAGGTCGATTAAAGAAAAATACCTTTAGGGCGCTAAAGGAAAGACTTGATAATAAGCTCTCGGGGTGGAAGGAAAAGTTGCTCTCATAAGCTAAGAAAGAAATACTCATCAAGGCCGTAGCACAAACCATCCCCACCTATACAATGAGTGTCTTTAAACTTTCGGACACCCTTTGTGATGAGATGGCTAGTATGGTCTGTAACTTTTGGTGGGGACAAAAGGAAGGACGAAACAAAATGGCTTGGTTGAGTTGGGATAAAATGTGTACACCCAAAAAAGATGGAGGCTTAGGGTTTTGTGATCTCAAAGCTTTCAACAAGACACTCTTGGCAAAGCAGGGATGGCGCCTCCAAACCAATACACATTCCCTACCTCACCGTGTTTTCAAGGCACGTTACTTCTCTGACCATGATTTCCTCCATGCTGAACTTGGACGAAAACCTTCCTATGCTTGGAGAAGTATAATGTCAGTACAGGACGTTGTTAAAGCCGAACATAGATGGCGGGTGGGTGATGGCACTTCGATACAGATTTGGAGAGATAAATGGCTCCCAAAACCTTCTACATTCCAAGTCATCTCTCATCAAAACACTTTCCCTGCTAATGAAACTATTTCAGAGCTTATTGATGAAGTCACAAGAGAGTGGAAAATCGACCTGGTCAAACGTGTCTTCCTCCCCGATAATGCTGAAGCCATACTTGGCATCCCACGTAGCAATAGACACACAAAAGACTGCATGATATGGGCTTACACACCTAAGGGTACTTTCATTGTAAACAGTGTCTACAAAGTTGCCTTATCTCTAATCCCATTGAAGACGATGGAGGAAGCCTCACACACCAACAACCAAGGTCAGTTTTGGAGAAAAATATGGAGCCTCAATGTCCTAAACAAGTTGAAAACCTTTGCATGGAGAGCGAGTAGTAATATTCTCCTTACCAAGTCGAACCTCTACTCTCGCCAAGTGCTAGACGATCCCACCTGCGATGCATGTGGAGTGGCAGCTAAAACTAGTAGACATCTCTTTTGGGAGTGCACATGCGCAAGTGATGTGTGGGATGCCACAGGTATCCCCTTTGACAACAAGGATGTACACTACAGGGACTTCATTGACATTCTATGGTATCTCATTTTCATGCAACGCGTTGGCCATGACGTGCTTGAGCTTGTTGTCACTGTTGCATGGTGTATATGGTACAGCTGAAACAAAGCATGGCATGGCTCTCCAAGGCAGTCCACCAATGAGGTCTTACATAAGGCTCGCACCATTCTTGAGGACTTCTAGGCAGCCTACTTCAAGCGCCCTCAACTCATGAGCCCACTAGATGCTCATTGGATCCCACCATCATACCCGTGGTTCAAGATCAACACCGACGCAGCACTTTTTAAGGATCTCGGAACAGTGGGCATCGGTGCTGTCATCTGTGACCACGAGGGAGCAGTCATTTGCCGCCTTAAGTCAGCACTTGCACCTACCTCTGGGTTCCTTGGAAGCAGAAGCAAAAGCCTTGGACGTGGCGATCTCGTTTGTATGGAATATAGGCGTACGTGACGTGATTTTTCAGACTGACTCCAACATGGTTTTCACTATTCTATCATCCTCCACCACACCACCATCTGCAATTGTTGACGTCATGGAAGGCATTCAGCTTAAGTTGCATGATTTTAGACGCTCTCAAGTTCAACACATGCGATGGCAAGGCAACAAACCGGCACATGCTTTAGCACAGCATGCCAAGGGTATTCATAGCTTTGTAACTTGGATAGAGGGATGTCTACATTTTATTGAATCTTTTGTGTTCATGATGCTATGTACTTATCCTCTTCGTAATAAAAGTTGTAGTATTTCTCATCAAAAATAATAATAATAATAATAATAATAAATAAAAACTTGACATATGTCTATCTATTTAATTAATTACTAATTTTTTGCATTTCTTAATTTAGTTACCTTAATTAAATAAAAACTTAAAAATTAAAAGTTTGGCTTACTTTCAGTACTTTTTTAATTAGACATGTCCTTTTGTTTTAAATATATAATGGCAAGTGGTAATAAGTTTTAATCCTCATATTTTATTTGTGGAATATAGAGTGGAACAGAGAAAATGAGACATAAGAGTTGATTTAATTAATTCCACTAGTTTTCACAATGCACGGATTAAATATTCACCAAAAAATAACTAATAGTGTGTTTGAGTTTCTATCCGGAAAAAAAAAAGTGTGTTTATTTTAGGGAGGGATTTATAGGCATGATTTGGTGACCTTATAAGATTATATTTTAACTTATGTTAGGGTAAGTAGATACTTTGCCCTTTATTTTCTCAAAAAAGAAGAAGATACTTTTCCCTTTTAATAAGAAGTCTTATCATAGATGCATTTTGTGATGTTATCAGTTGCTACTGTATCAGAAATTATGCCGGTTAACTTGGCAGTCAAAGTAGCCTAGGATAACAATAACAATCACAATCAAGTGATTATTGAGGGAGAAAAAAAAGAAGAAAAAAAGAAGAAGAAGCTAGGTGGAAGGAATGAAAGAAGAATATTGGCCTATCTGCATTGGGAAGCTCCTAAGATAGTTTTGAATAAAAGAAATTAAAAAAAGTCATGAAAGTTTTTATTGCAGCAAACAAACAGAAACTAGACATTTACAACGGCACGGATCCTATCAAGATCATCAAAAATATACATCACAAAAGGCTTTAGGTCTATTTAACAATTCAAAAAAAAAAGTTTTGAATGGTTAATAACTTAGTATCTTCTCCGTTGAAGCCCTTCATATTTGGGCCCGGAGCAATTGTAAGTTTGTAATAGTGTTGTGCATGTCCTTGTAAATGGAGAGGGTGGTTTTGGTATGGGATTGAATGACTTATTATTGTTGTGGTCTTGGACTTTTCACTTTTAATTGACAAATCAAGATATAACTGTCTGACCTTTATTTCATTCAATGAACATTTTACTTTATAAAAAGAAAAAAAGAAGTGTAACAGCGACGGTGACTTAAATAATTTACTTTAAATTACTGTGTTCCATTCCACGATCCAAATTGTGTTCAAGATAGTACAATAAAAAGTATGTCTGACCCACCATTCCCAAATTAATCAATAATTGTAGAAATGATTGTACCAAACATTTGCGTGTCATTCTTAATTGAACTTTCAATACAGAACTGTTTATTCTTTTCTTGATAGTTTGCAGAAACATGTCTATAACTAAGAATTCTTATATAAAAAAAGAGTCTATAACTAAGAATTTATTGGCTTCCCATGCAGTGCTCAAGTTGATGTAACACTTTGATAGCTTAACTTCCATTAACTTTCTTGCAGTCCGACCTAATCTCCCCACTGCTTCCGGTTAGAGGGCTTATATTTCCCATGTTTATCATGGACTGAGCGAAGCTTTGAAAGAAAGCTGTTTGGTTGCTGCTAAAGCTATTAACAATGGAGACAGTGGCAGAACCAGTGGTGGAGAACAACTCTTGGTCTGATTGGAGAAGGCCTTGATTGTTTTGAAGGTTAGCGAAGTAGTTGTTGTCAAAACTATCTGGGGTTGAAGGATCAAGGTTGGCTAAAACAGTTCCACTACCATTTTGGGGACATGTTTGCTGGAGTGTAGCCAAGTATGATGAGCTTATTGTTGGGTCAGGGTTGCCTGTGCCGTTGAAATTGTATAACCGGCCAACGAATAAGCGACATTGAGCACGTCCAAATGTGTGAGCGCCTGTCAAATTTGTCAAACATGGTTAGTAAGATCTGCAATGGAAATTGGTCAAACATGCTGAATAAGATCTTTCTTATTATTATTATTATTATTATTATTATTATTATTATAATATAGATACTATAAAGTTTTGACCTATAAGTTTGCACTTTGATGATTACTCTTTATAATCGAACGAAGTCATCAATTGATTTTTAATATAGGTAGGATTCGAATATCATATTTCTAATCCATAAGAGGAAATTACCAATTGAGCTAATCGGAACTCACGATGAATAAGATCTTTAAGTACTTAATCAATTGTGTTTGAGTATCTTGCATATCACATTTAGCACATGTTTATAATCAAGAAATATTAATATCATTGTTAATTATTTTAGTCCAATCAAGAGATTCTCTTTTATATCATTGTTAACTCTTATACATTTTTTACTACAATTTTTTTACAATTTGTTGTGGTGGTTGACTGTGAGTGTTAGAAAATCATTTTTATATAGATCCATCACTCACAGTTGATCACATCAAAATTGTGGCATAAAAGTTGTGTCCTTAAACTTAGACACATTTGCACAAACCCAAAAATTGCACTAAAGTTATAATTTCAAGTTACAATTTCAGCGTAATTTTTGGGTGTAATAAGTGGCGTTTGACCATCATTTTCCTTAAACTTAGACCTTAAGCATAGAATAGATGTAGTTGTGTAGGCTTTTGGCTGTTTCTTTCTGTTTCTAGATCTTTTATTTTTCTTCCTTATATTTTAACAAACTAAAACATTCAATGAGTTTTTTGCAGCTAGATTTTTGGGTCGTAAAAAATAAGTACCAGATAATGCGACAAGGTCATTAGTATTTAGACCAACTGCAGAAAACTTGGAAGTAATGTTGGATAAGCCTTCTACCGGAGACGGAATAGAGGAATTGGCTCCAGCTTGGTTTGCCGTCAGACTGTCCCTTCTCCCCAATAATACATTCCAGGTAGGACCTCCTGACTGCAAAACATACATTATAGTCTGTGTAATTGAACAAAGAATAAATGACCACCCTCTATTCTTCCTAGGAATATGTTCTAGAGACTTACCAAAGAAACAGAAGCTTCGGCAGCAATGGCTAGTATGTCAGCACAAGAAACAACACCAGGGCATGAATTTTCAAGAGCAGTTTTGATGTTGTCAACGACATCGAAGCCCCGAGTGGAGTTAGCATTTGGAAGAGCGTTTTTCTCGCTCAGAAAGCTTGCAGTACCGTCTAACAAAATTGAAGCATCACAACCCTGTAACAAAAAAAGCACCAACTCAATATGCCTACTTTGAAATAGAAAAACCATTTAAAAGCCTAGACAGAATAAAGAGAGACTTAAGTTTTTGGATAAAGAGTCTGAGTTTACATTAACAAAGCAGTCATGAAAATGGAGTCGGATGAGACTGGCTCCTATCCTGGAATCAGATTGCAAAGCCTGCTGAATGACATTACTCACAATACTAGACACATTCGGACATGTGTTAGCATAAAATGTGGAGTTCAATTGTGCATTTGATTCATGAAGCATTAGTGTTAAGAAAATGGTTGCCACTACAAAAGCAGAAGAAGAACCCATTTTTGTTTTTCCTACTTGTAAATTGGGTTCCAATTTTATGCTCTGTGGCGTTGGTGAATGGTGCCTAATATAGCCACTATATATAGAAATATGTCACTGTACTCTACTTCACTGTTGGACAGAAAAGTCAATTGCGCGGGTTATCACGAGCTTGTAATATTACTAATATAAGCATAATAGTCAGCAAAGTAAAAGTTTGATTTCGGTGTCACTAATTGTCTCCTTCTAATGGGGTCTCTCTGTCCCTTCTTGTATAATTCAAACGTTCAAATTTTTAATAATGCATTAGGTCATTTAGGTGCAAAGTAAAAGAATAAGAGAAATAAATTTTAGAATAGAGATTAGAGAGATTTAAACTACTAAAAAAGGAGGGGCAAAAAACTGAACTGAAATTATTTTTTTATTTTTATTTTTTATAAATAGTTTCAATTTATGATGTTGGTTCTTAATGATAACTTTTTATTATCAGACTAAGACACCAATAGAAGAACACTGCTTGTTAGGCTTACGAGTCAGAAAGATCGATTAACATCTTTAAGTGATATTTTAAGTGTTGTATTTTTAAAATTTATTATTATTATTATTATTATTATTATTATTATTATTATGTTAAAATAAATTAGGATAAAATACAAAAGTTATTCGTGAGATTTTGGCTAATATATTTTCGGCTAACGTCTGTATTTAGGGGACAACTTAGATAATTTTGAAAATTTTCTGTATTATTTGGCATTAGACCAAACCTTGGAGGTAGGTTTTTTTATTATTATTTTATTTTATTTTTTCAAAAGGAAAGGTTCTTAGCCCTTTGAGGCATCCAACTATCAAGATAAATTAGATAAATATCAATTAGATAAATTTATTTAATGTTAACCAATCATGGTAAATTTGTTGAATTAAAAACATACTTTAATAAATTAATACTAGACAAACCAATATTAATTTCATAAAAAAAAAAAAATCAAATATCACAATTCATGCATAAAGTTTAACCAAAAAAATTGAAGATTTGTTTTTGTTTGTTTGTTTGTTTTGTTTTTTTCAAAAAAGATTTACTTTATCTTGAATAGGGTAATGCTAGATTAAATAAAGTTGTAATGTAATTTTGATTTTGGTGTTAAGAGAGTGATACAAATTGTTTAGTATGTGTTTGTGTTGGGGATGACAATTTTGCCCTGTCCTGCTTAATCTACTCCTTCCCACTTCGCCCCATGCGGGTTTTCCCCGCCCCGCAAAGGTGGTGGGGCGGGGATGGCGCAAGAATTTAGCCCCGCACCACGGGGCGGGGCGGGGATGGGTTTGGACTTTTTAGACCCACCTCGCCTTGCCCGTCCCGTCCCAGCCCGGCTCTACGTTGCTAAGGGTTATAACTGTAAATTTTTCATACCCTAAAACCCTACTATTTAAACAAACATATTAATATTAGCTTATTTTATTTTACCCAATGTGGTTCTCTGCCTTTATTTTGTTATGTGTTTTAACATGAGATTTTTTTTTTTTTTTTTTTTGTGTGATTGTCTTGTTAAACACTTGGATATATTATTCAATATTTTCTAAAAAATTAATTTGATTGGATAGGATTATTTAGTTGTAATTTCAAGTATATTTTTATTAATGAAATAAGTTTCATTAAAAAAATTATACTAGTTGTAGGGCAAATTAACAAAAAGTAGAATTTTACAGGGTGGGGCAGGGCTTTGCAGGGCCCCCAAGGGGCAGGGATGAGGTGAGAAAGTTTTTCCCATCATGCGAGGCGGGGCAGGGATGGCAAGACAAAACCATGCAGGGTGGGGACGAAAACTCCATCCTTTGGCCCCGCCTTGTCCCATTGCCATCCCTAGGTTGTGTAGTATGTTAGGTGGTAGAAGTTGACAATCTACCTTATAGGATATTGATGTACAAAATTTAAAGTGTCAGGCTTTTAAGGAAAATTAATCACCATTGCTAATTCAACACATTTACAATATGAGATGGGTTCAAGTTACATCTAGTTTACTCTTTAGAGTTACACATTTTTTAAACCATTGGATTTAAGTAAATCCAACGGTTAAAAAAAGACCATCATTAATATTAATATTCTAATTGATCTCATTTATTATCTTTTATTTAATACACTCTATACTTATCTCTAAACCCAAAAAAAAAAGGTCTACGTTTCTCTGTCTTTCTCTCTCTCTCCTCCATAATCACGTTTTTCTCTACTCTCTCTTTCTCCTCCATCGCTTTTCTCCAAATCTATTTCATTGCCTTTCTCTTAATTCCAATCTCACCACCATGTTCCTTGCCTCATCAACATGAACACTCTAGATCTTTTCTCATGATCATGAAGGTTGTTTTTTCAATAAGAACCCACTACAAACAAGTATTAGTTGCATTAAT
The DNA here is from genome assembly GCA_032727855.1 of Quercus ilex subsp. ballota. Lineage (NCBI taxonomy): Eukaryota > Viridiplantae > Streptophyta > Magnoliopsida > Fagales > Fagaceae > Quercus > Quercus ilex. Next base: position 26,846,229 of record CM064914.1, on the reverse strand, counting down.
CTCATCTAGTTTTGTGCTTTTTTTTTTTTTTTTTTTTGATATGTAAATTAAACTCAACTACGCTTTAATCTCAACTACACTTTAATCTCACATGGTGTAATCTCATATGAGATGGGTTCACACTTTAATCTCACAAACAATAGGTTGTGTGCTTTTTTTAATTTTTTTTTTTATTTTTATGAATGTGTGTGTGCTGTTTTTGAACTCAATTGTCCTAATAGCTCATAGGATTCTACAAAGCTACGGTCTACATAGTTATAATAACATCCTCATATATTTGAATATCCCCTCTCAAATTCAAGATGAAAGTTTGAAGATGTCACGAGTTTGATATGAAAGTTCCTGTAGAAAGAAATTAACTACGGGCCATAAATGACCAAATCAGATGTAGAATGGATTGAGCTTGACATGAATTGAAATGCCTAAGATCATAGTAAATGACAACTATTAATTAATGATGGATGGGGGCCAAAAGATGACTATTGTGGCTGGAGGACAATGCACCAATGACTAGAGGATACCAACAGAAGAACGGTGGCTCAAGGATTGCATATGCATGTAAGACAAACATTGACAATAACAATGGATAACGACGAATAGTGGATTGTCGACAACAACTCCGATGACCATAAGAGAGTGGCATGGTTGGTTGAAGATATCATAAAAAGAAAATGTTATTGGAGACAATCCAGTGAATTGAAATGCCCAAGATCATAGTAAATGACAACTATTAATTAATGATGGATGGGGGCCAAAAGATGACTATTGTGGCCGGAGGACAATGCACCAGTGACTGGAGGATACCAACAGAAGAACAGTGGCTCAAGGATTGCATATGCATGTAAGACAAACATTGACAATAACAATGGACAACGATGAATAGTGGATTGTCGGCAACAACTCCGATGACCATAAGAGAGTGGCATGGTTGGCCGAAAATATCATAAAAAGAAAATGTCACAGGAGACAAAAGATATTGATGAAGGAAAGTGTTGTGGTTAGTACTAATTAAAGAAATAGAGAATGCAAAATTTTCATTTGGAGACTATATAGCAAAATTTAATTTGGAGATTGTAATAATTTTGATGTGATTATATAGTTTTATTTATTTATTTTTTATTTTTATAAGCTAATGTTAAGTTCTTTGAAAAAATTCAAGGGTCATCTTTTTGTGACGATTACTGGGGATTCAAGTCAGTCTAGCATAACTAGAGAACATATTAAACAATGAAAAGAAAAATAAAATCTCAGTAATAATCATTGCTTCAGTTCAACTGGAGAACATATTAAGTGTTTTTTTTTTTTTTTTTTTTTTCTCTGCCGGCGACCTGGCTGTGGAGGAGATAGAGAGAGAAACGTGCTAAGATAAAAAGAAAGAGACATGCATTGGAGAGAGAAAATCAACCGTATAATTTTTTTTTTTGGGTTTAAAAATATGTATGGAATGTATTAAATAATGGATAATAAATGAAATTAATTAGAATATTAACATTAATAAGGGTCTTTTAAATCCAATAGTTTAAAAAATGTGTAACTTGAACCCATCTCTTACAATTTTTAATTTGATTAAGAATTAGTTTTTTTTTTTTTTTTTTTGGTAAACCTTAAGAATTAGTTTTTATAATAAAAGTTTCGATTTTTTTTTTTAATATATTAAGGGGGCCTCACGCCTAGGCCTAAAACTGGCCGTACCAACTAGCTAGGCAACTACTACCATTTTAGTTGGGAGTATAATCTATAAGTTCATATATAAAAACCCTCTATCTACCCTCTCCAGTGGAATACGCCACATTTTTTTCAAATATTATAATAAATAGATTTACCTACAAACACACACAATTCTAATTCTAATAAATGTCTATCAGAAACTATTCTAGATATCTAAGAGTTTAAATTGATGTGTTTTTTTTTAGTTATTATATTTCATCTCTTTCTTTCCTTTTTCAGTATTTTTTTCTCATATATATATATATATATATATATACACACACACAATGAAATTTTAATAACTTTGTTTATAATGGAAAAGAGAAAAGAATGGACATTTTTCTAATCAAACAATGATCTCCTCGTTATCTTTAGAAGTATTAACAAAAGCTAGATCATATCAATTACATTTAATAGGAATACTACCAAGTCACAAATCTAAACTAAAAACTTTCAAAGAATTTTCAAGAGGTCTTTGATTAAGCAAAAAAGAATAAAGTCTTTTATCCTCCCTTTTTTTTCATTGCTACATGTAACATGAATACTAGTTAAAATTTTATGCGTACTCGTTCGTGTGAAATTGATGTTATAGACTTACAGCCTTACAGCTACAGGAGTAAGCTTAAGCCATAGGAAGATGTGTATTTGATACAGCCGACATAATAAAAAAATTTATATATTTGTTGCTGTATATTTAACATCTTAGGTCTCATTTTCTTTCAATTATCCTCCATTGTTTTAGTACCCTGATATTGATGTTTGATATAATATTATAGTTACTAAAGTTCAACATCCAACCCATTCTTAAAAGTATATTGTCTTTTTACGTATGAAATTTTATATAACATGTCCCTGGATTGTACACAATAAATGAGATACGAAAGTGGCACATGACTTTTTTAAAATATGTGGTATGCTCATATTATGGTTAATGTACAAAAGTATTGGACACGATCTAAGGTCATGTTTGTATTTAGAACTACCAATTATACCTTTTAAAAAAAAAAAAACCCCAATATGACTTTTTTTTTTTTTTTTTTGAAAAACAAAAAACTCAATATGACATGATCCTATCAGAGGGTGTAAATAAGAGGTTTTAGAGAAAATCTTTATAGATTTTAAATTTCTTTATATGATATTTTATTTGCATATTGCGTACATAAAACACTATATTTTAGAGTTTAAAGGAAATGAAAAGTAGGTGCACCACATATTTATGTGAGAAGAAAGTGTAATGCTAATATGTGAGTTTTGCACGAGATCCATATTTATGTGAGAAGAAATTGTACTACATTGGATATGTAAAATATAATTTCTCAAAAATTAAGGATTAGAAGGGGAGGGCAAGAAGAAAAGAGACAATAATTTATTTATTTATTTATTTTTTTGCTTAAATGAATATATTATTTGAGATAGCATATATTTTCACTAGTTTGGTTGCTGATGGAAATGGGAGGAATAGCCGAGAGGCTTATAACTCATCCTAGTGTTTGTACGTAACTGAGATGTCTAGGGATCAAATCTCCTTCTCATTGTAACTATTGAATTATCCCAAAAACACCATGAAGTGAATAAATTATAAAAGTTCTCTTACACATTTTTACAATTTTAATAAATTGTAAAGGTTAAAAAAAAAACCCCTTTCTCCAATTTTTTCCTGAATTGAACATAGTTAATAAAAAAAGGGATTAAATTACAAATTTAATCCTCTAATTATTGCCAAAAAAAAAAAAAAAAATCAAATTTTCCCTCTCAACTATTATTTGTGTTGTTATTACCCCTAACATTTTAAAAATCAAGTCAATTTCATCTTTAGGCCTTCTCTCCATTAAAATCTTAACGAAATTAATTGACAATGGTTTTGATGAAAGAAATCAAATGCGCATCTGATGTGTGCAGTATTTGTTAGGTTAGGTAATCTTGTTAATAATTTTTATGGGGAGAAGATATATAATGAAATTGATTTTTTTAGGAAATATAATGAAATTGATTCGATCTTAAAAGTTGATCGGCAAATTTGGTATAGTTAATAGTTGAAGGAAGAAATTGACACAATTAATATTTGAGGGAAAAAAATTGATACAATTAAAATTTAAGCAATGAAACAAAACTTTGGTCAATGATAAGAAACAAAATTATTAATTTTAGCCAAAAAAAAAAAAAAAAAAATCCTATTTCATTTCTCCTTTTAAAATTCAAGCTTCTAAGACCAACTTCTCTTTATTACATAGTATGATTTTATCTCTTAATTTTCTCCTATTTAATTTGTATGGTTTTAGCAAATATAAGAGGAGATCAAAGTTAATAGTGATTCTCACGCTAATGGTTATATGATCTAAACGCTTTGATTGTTTCGACATCAAACATTTTATAGACATTGAATTATTTTTTAAAAAGGCATTTTTTAGTAAACTATCTTATTTTACTATGTTTGGTAGTGATTTTAAAATGAATTGAAAAATTATATCTTAAATTCCTTTATTTGATTTCTCATGAGATAGAGAGTTGTTTACTTTATTTAGTTTCGTGAGATATAGAGTTATTTTCTAAAAAATTTTAGCAGAAAACAACTCTATCTCACGCCAAGCTAAACAGGGAAAATTAAAAGATAATTTTCATTTTACCAAATTTTTATGATATCTTCATCCTGGAATCAGTCCACTAATCACTCCAGTCCATATTTCCAGCTCTAGGAATTTCTAATACGAGTGATACTCCCTTGACAATTTTTAATCAATGCCCAAATATGATTTCCTTGAATCACTTTCATAATCATTATCTCCAGCAGCAGATACTACTACTACACTACCAAATTATCGTTGATAATTCTCTAATAATGTCCCGCAATCATAGGGAGGTAGCCTCTTGTGCCTGCCTGCTCCATTTTTTATTTAAAAATGCTCTAGTATACTTTTCATCGTTCAAGTTTGATTCATGTTTTTGATAGAACGTAATTAAAGGGTATCTTCTGTGATGGTAGAATACATGTTATATGTACAATTATTGTACTTCAATCAAACTTATATTGCCCATAAATTAATGGTCAATGAGATCGCAAATCAAATTAAGGGTAGTTAGCAAAGTCATAATAATGTCGAGAAATAATTACATTTTAACCACTTATAGTGTTTCAGGCTTGTTTATAGTTGTTTATCTGTGCTTCTAAAACGGGTCATTATACATCTAAGGATAGTTTCATTATACAGCCATAACCCACCTCACTCTTTTTCATTATAAAAAACATTTTTAAAAGATAAAACATAAAATAAAGCGAACTTAATAGCAACTCAAGAAGAAACTCTCTCTCACCGTTGTGAATCCAAAGATTGTGACCATTTTTGCTACACCCAAGATCATAACAACTGGGTAAAGTGTAATAAACTCTAATCTTGATTTTACAGTTTTTACAATTTTTTTATTTTAAATATTGATTATTGAAGTTCCAACTATAATAATTAGGTTGGTATTTGGCGTAGAACAATATACCAATCAGAGAAAAATGTAGAGTAAATGGTGTGACCAGTAATTCAGTAAAGACCCTTTTTGCTCGTAAACATTTCCTTAGATTGCATCTTCGCAGAAATTTCCTTCCTTGATTTATCTTCCACATTAGAATTAATGTACTTTGCCAAGTAAAACCCACCGAAAAGGAAAATTGATGTTAGTGAATCGTGTATATCATATTAACATATAGATAATAGATGCACTTCGACCTATATATGTACCAGCAGTAAAGATAAAAGAAAAAATAAATGAGAAATAAAAATTAATGTGATATTTGTAATTGTAATATAAATATCACAAAGAAAGTGGGTGCCATATCTCTCAAATTATGCCCAAAGTAGATGTAAAATTAAAATTCTATCACTTAGAAGAACACATGGGTTCGGCGAGAGTGGTTGATGCATGCTTTACGACAAACTTTGAATAGTAAGTTAGGTTGGCTTGACCACAACTGGCCAATCCAAACTTTCTTTTTGATATTTATCATTTTGTCAGTCTCCTAGCTACTTTGTTATAGTATATATAAATCTATATAATACTAATATAATTATAGTGGAAACTTTATTAAGTGTAAATTCAAAATGCCACTACATTTTTCTAATAAGAGTAGAACGAAGATTAAGGCCATGTTTGACCCGAGTGAAAATAGAGGAAATAGAAAATAAAAGAGAGAAAATAGGAAAGATTTTGGGTGGGAAGAATGCTTGGTTGGAAAGATTTTGGAGAAGAGAAGATGATGGAATCCAACTATTTTCTCCCCGAGCCCACTACTTTTCGGCCTACCACTTTGCGCCACATATATAGTACACATTCCTCTCTCTAAAAATATTTGTAAAAAATTGTGATGAAAAATAAAATAAAAAAGAAGAGACAAGAGTTTTTACATAGTTCGGCCTTATGGCCGACCTCCATAGGATAAGAGCGTAAAAAATTATGGGCCCGTTTGGCCGACATCCATAATTTTCTATGCCAATCAATCTCTTGATTTATCAACCAATCCCCTAAGAAATTCTGATTTTCTTAAGCAATCAATATCTTGATTCGGTGACCATTTTCATGGGGAGTAAATTAAGAAGTTTCACTTGTAAACTGATCATACTTGATGTGTTTTTGACAATTCACAAGGAAGCAGCCAAACCATTTGTCTGATCTGCGTAAACAGAGGCAATTAAGGAGCCGCATTATGTGTTTGACAACTCACGCTTCATCCTTCTTTTCTGAGTAAAATATGTAGTACAAATTTGGTTGAAATGTCGTAGCAATCTTGTTGATTTAAGAAAACTTCCTTGGGGGAAGCTTAATTCGCTTGATAATGTAAGGCTTTTCTAGAAAGTTATAACAAAACGATAAAACAGCCAGACAGAGTCCCCACCGATTAATTTTACACTCAATTGATCCATCAAAATTCAAAACACCCTGGCACCATCTGTATAAGATTTCTGGTATTTTCATATGATATTTGGCAGAAGTTGAGGGTCTGTCTGGTACATGTGTTTAAACAATAATTTTTAGTTTTTTTTGGAAATATGTGTTTTTGAAAAAGTGTGAAAATACATGTAATATTGTTTAAAAACTGAAAACATGTATTTAAACTCGCGTATCAAATAGAGCCCGAGTGATTTGAGTAGTAATGCTTCCACAAATGTGTTATTATACCCACAATAATAACTCAGTAAAGCATAAATAATATAAAACACTTATTGGGATCTATCTTATGTAAGAATGAGAATTATGGTATAAAATGATCTTTCTTGCGTGGAGTAATAGTTGTGATTAGTTTGTGCATATTCAGCCAATACTGCAGGAGACAGGGCAGCCCAACAAATTTGGAGGCCTAAGGTGATATAATTAAATGGGGCATTTTTGTTATCACTTAAATAATATTTATCTAGTATTCAATATCATAATTTTTTTTATAAGAAAAATCTATTCCTTTCATTTTGTAATATGCTTTGTTTTGGGGAAAATGCTAAAACTATAACAAATTTTACTAAAAAAAATTTCAAACAATGTAGAAATGAATGCGATTAATGACACCTCAAGAATATAATAAACAAGCATTTGAATTAATGATGTAGGGATATTATAAATTTTATAACATGAGGCTTACAAAGACGTATCATTAATCACAAAAAATAATTCAAAAATGCATTTAATAGGTTATTGATGTCTACATATCATATTAATTGTCACATCAATTTGTAAAGTTTTCAAGTAAAATTAATAATATTTATAACATTTTCCTATCTGAATTATTTTTTATGATTAGTGAAACATATATTTGTAAGAGAAAATGCTAGAGATACAAATTCTTTAACAAAAACTTTTATAAACTGATGATGTGGTAAATTATTGTAGATAAATAAAAAAGTGATGTTATCGGTAGGTCTAAATGAGAACCAGTAAGAAGTTGGCTATAACAACTGTGGGGTCAGAGAATTTGGTAACCTCGGCCTACTTTATACCAGGCCCAAAGCCCATGCCGAGGAGGAAGAAACGCCCGAGGATGAAGTGTGAAAGTTCAAATTGACCAGGAACCTTGCCGAAGACAACCCTGTCCTCGGCCAACCAAGACCATGGGAGGAGGAAGTAACAGACCACCAAAGGCAGCCTTTTAGGGCATCTAAAGAGAAAGAATAAGTACAACATGTCAGCCATGGAAGCATGGTGGAGGAGCAAAACCAGAATGAATTGTCACATCCACATTAAATGCCCTCAACTAATGTTCTGGCCGCATTAATGAGGAAATGACCCCTGAAGAGTGCAACCTTGGTTGTTGCAACCCATAGAAAGAGTGGGAATGCGGCTGATGGGATAAGCACTCAAGTAGTGACCTGCTTGATCAACAAATGTAGGGCTAATATCAACTAAGAGGGGATATATAATGTAAGAAATCCCTCTTGAAAGAGGGAGACCATTCTCATGGGATAAATATTACCGCCAAGCTCCTCGGATCGGTCCGAGGACAGACATTCTAAGATAACTTCGGTTCATCCACATTCGATGGTGGCGAATATCACGTGGGGCGTTGTCCGCGTGCTAAGGCCTAGTTCTTAAACCTATTCTCTACAAATTCATTGTATTGGGCCAACTGAATCTGAGTCCACTCTTCCAGCAGTAGAACCGCCCAGATCCAGACCCTACAACAATAATTTGTAAAAATGTTGTAAAATAGTTTGTAACTATAACATTACTCTATTTTTAAGACCCATATATTTAAAGTTGTATTATCTCTAATATTTCTCAATTCTTTGGGACTTTGTAAAAGTAGAGGAAAAATATAAAATTAAAATTTTTTTTTTCTATATCTCCAAAATTTTTTTTTTTTAATATATCAATTTTTCCTTCAAACTTTGGAGCCTCCCTCTAGTAGGGCCCTAGCGGTAGCCTAAGTGGGCCGGCCCTGAGAGATTGAGAGAAGATTATCAAGGAGAGATTTTTTTTTTTTTTTTTTTTTTTGGCGCGCGCGTGTAGATATTTTGATAGTTACAATGCATGTAAAAGGATTTGACTTCAGTTATTTTAAGTTTTTAACTAAAAACATTAGAAGGAAGATTACGTTCAACTTTTGTAGAAATCAGAATGCATGTAGATTATAGTAAGAAAAATTACTTTAATTTTAACAAGCAGTCTATATGGCAATTTGAATATATATATATATATATATATAGAAAGACTACGAGTACAACAAAATCTCATAACAAGTTTGTTTTGAATTGTGGTGGGTCTTAATGTAAACTATTTTTTATTTTATTTTTGACTTGTAGTATGTTGATATCTTAGCTTGTTATGAAAATATTGTAAAATTTTGTTTTAATTGTAGAAGAACTCAATAAAATCATGTCATTTGCATTTTTTCCCCATAGAAGGAGAAAAGAAGAAGCATTCACTAAAATAGAAAGAAGCAAAAACCATAGTATAAACAAGTAAGCAACCCTATTCACAACATTATATTTTTAGAAAATGACCTATTACATGAATGATGACTCGCATCATGAATTTAATCAATGGTGCTGATACCATATTTTATTAGCCCTCGAGTTTGTGCATAAATTCTAGAAAATTTCAAAAACTGCATTTTTTACTCCAAAGGTAAGGGAATTATAGTGATTGAACCAATTTCATGAATCAAGATCCAGTATAATCAAATTACCCTCTTTGAACAAGTTTAACAGGCGGTCAAACTAACTCAAAAATTCACCAAACCACTAAATTCCATTTTATCATTCCCAAATATATCTACCAAAACACTTTGACCTACTTTGACTAATAGTTGTCAAAAAATTTGATAGTTCGATTGAACCGGCTCATATGAAAGCTAATTAAATTTCCTCTAAAATGAGTACTCATGGGCTGAGATCATACATGAAACAAATAAGATATCGTGGAAATGTTTAAAATTTGCCAAACACTTGGTCATTTTTAAGAAAAAAAATGTCATAATTCCATATCAATATTTGAACCTGATTAAATTATGAAAATATCAGTTTGGCCCAAATGAAGTGTAATTGGAAAGATCTCATGATAAAGGTTTGATTTGATAGGCTAGGAGCACAAAAACTCCACACAAGCAAAGAGAACTCACGAAATGCCATAAGTAGAATTTTGGACAAAAAACTTGAGCTTGGTAAATCTAAAACCAAATGTTGTAGAGTTGCTATCATTAGAAAATTTTCATCACAAGCTTTCCATCGATACTTTCCACGATGCACCCATGGGTGATCCAAAAAGTTGGTACTTTAGTATAATTGTGTGTGTATCTACGCTTTGGAACAAACTACTTCCCATTTGGATCACCTTGCTTCCCGATTGAATAACCACAGTACCAAATGACACAAACTTGGAATCGTTGGAAAGTACATTGCACAAGCTTTCCAATTGTACCAAGAACCCGCAAAATGGTGGTTGGTAAGGTCTCCAACCAAGAGTATAAATTTGGTACCTCAAATTAGGGAAAGAATGACAAAATTCAAAATGGAAGAACCAAAAAAAGAGACATATTTAAGCTTTAAATTGTTTATCATTTTTAATTGTCGTATTGTTATGTTTGAATTGTGTGTATGGTTTATAATACTTGAGTTGTTTTATTTCTATGCTTTTAGAAGGTTTTGTAATCTTAGAACTTGATTTTTGACATTAATTAGGAGTTTTTATTTAATATATGATATATTATAAATCAAATTTTAATAGATTAAAAAAAAAAATTGAGTTGGTTAGGCCGGGTACTTATGGGTGCTTGCTAGGAATGAGTGGGGAAAAAACCCACCCTTATGCTCGTGTAGTGGGGTGGGGGATGAGGATGGGAATACGAAACTCATCCTATTATCACTTCAAATGCCATTCCTAGCTACACTTCCAAACTAGATTATCTGACATAACAAATGGAGCACACACCAAACACACACAACGTAACCATTTTTATCAACACCATTATTAGATAATCTGAAAGCAAGATGAATTTGATTTGATTTAAAAAGTTGACAAACTAGATTGACACAATTAAAAATTAAAGAACTACATCAAACTTTGATAAACTTTTGAAGGATCAATTTAGTTATTTGTTTAGTTTTTTGGTTATTGTTTTTCTTTTCACCTTTACAATAGTCATTTCATCAACAAACACAACATTTTTTATTTGCATATGCAACTGGTCGTTTTCATTTGTGAAAAAAGGTCAGCTATTCATATCTTATTTTCTTTGATTGCCTGAGTTCTGAGGCAGTTAGTTTCTTCCCCTAGTACAAATGGCACCATTTTGAATGGTTTGCTCTTTGTGTTAGGCTCTTTTATCTCCCTTTCATTGTTCAATAAAATAATACTTTTTTCGGCTCAAGATTATCTTGATTTTTTTTTTTTTTTTGATAATTTAATAATTGGGGGAGAGGATATTTGAACTCTAAATATCTCTATTAAAAATATCAAAATGTGTTAATTAATTGAGGTACAAAACTATTTACAGATTATCTAGATTCTAGAGTTTTTAAAAATAGGATAACCCTATAAACTCTAAAGCTTCCCACTCTTTTTTCTATATGAAACTTTTGAACTTTTAAACATAGAATCCTTATTCTATACATATGATTCCCCATCAATTGCTGTAGGGCCTCTGACTGCGACAATATTCATGTCCAAGATCTCCTAACACTAAACATGTTTCACAATGTTTCTTCCTTTACTTTTGTCTTTTTCTCTTTTTTTCCCCCAACAAGAAAAAGGTAACCTTATCATGTTTAGATCACTCCATTAAAATGTCAATTTTTAAAAATACAATCACCTAAATCTATCGCGTTTTAAAAAAATTTGATAATAATTCATGACGGGTAGAACGCATTTAAGGTCACTAGGGGGAACTAAAATAGGACTTATTATTATTTATAACTTAGCAGTTACAATGGGTGGAGGATTTGAAAACCCAAAATGTCTTTGTTGTAAATACTAGAAGATATCATTGAGTTACAAGAAAAAATAAAAATATATAAAGGGAAACTTCTACTTTTAAACTCTATAATTTAGAAAGTGCTTCAAATTAAACCTTTCATAAGTTGCAAATTAAGCCATTAGTTTGAAGGGGTTTCATATTAAACCTTACAGTTTTATTAGTCATGTATTAATTTGGAATTTATGACACTACAAGGTTTAATTTAAAATTCAAATAAGCTATATGATTTAAATAATGTAAGTTTTCAGTAACAAAACACATAACCGCAACTTGTAAGTATTCTTTCATTTAAGGGGGTGGAATATTCTTACAGTTGTAGTTTAATTTTTTTTTTTAAGAGAGATTGTGTTTAATCTATGGTGTTACTCTTTATCATTAAACCAAAATACCAATTAATTTTTTGTGTAAGTTTAGGATTCAAAATAAAAGATTTTATCAATTAAGCTAACTATTTAATTATTAAGTATAGTATCAGTATGAATAATATGAATATTTCTTGTCATAAAAGTGTAGTTTCTTCCTTTTAGTATCAATGGATAATGATTTAAGAGAGATCCTAGAGGTCAAAATATAAATTACGAGATAACTATGGGGAGCAAGCTCTAAATTGAAAGCTGGTGGGTAGAGCCTCAACAACATGGATCAGAAAGAGAGCAATTGTGGAACACCATATGGTAGATGAAGCTTCAAAATAATTAAAGTTGTTCGCCTGGAGAGCATGCAGAAATATATTCTCCCACAAATGCCAATTTACCGATAAAAGGGATGAACACGGAAAGATGGTGCAAGAGCTACAAGTTGGAGAAGGGAACAGGAATGTATGCACTGTGGGTAGTGTGTGAGCAGAGACTCTGGGACTATGGGAGACTACAGTCTACAAGGTCCAAGGATCACAGAAAATCGCTACATATTAACGAGATGTTGTTGAATAGGTATGGCATATTCTTGAGGCAAATGAGAAAGAAAAGCTTGAGCTGTTCTTTGCAACAGTGTGGAAGTTGAAGCTACCGAGTTTTATAGTATAGAAGAAGCTAAGGTTTATATATATTTAGAGGAATTAATACCATTAAAATGGTGAGCATTTCCAGCAAGGGTGTACAAGGTGAACTTTGACAGAGTGACATTTCAAAATTAAACAATCTTGGGAGTCAGGTTAATTATCATCTGGAATGACAAGGTCAAGTAATTGTTGCCATGAGTAAATGGAGAGAATTAATAGTGCAAGCTTTGTGGTGATCAAAGCTACACAATACTGAACAAGAGAGAACCTTGGTCACAAACGTGGGAATAAGGGATGTGATAATATAAAGATGACTTTACAACAACTATAAGAGCTCTCCAATCCAATGATCAGAGTCTCTCCAAGGAAGGACACATATATAGCGGAGAATGCAATTAAAAAAAACAGATGAATTTTAGAGGCCTGAGGGGGTGCAACACATATGCCTAACACATTGAGGGGCTAGAAGAATGACTAGAGGAGCTCTCCAACTTTGGACAAATATATTTCAAAACTTATAAACCTAGTACGCCCTTATGTGTGTTTGAGATTAGATTATAAGTTAGATTTTTACATTTTAACTTTTATGTATAGTTTTTTAAAACCTCACTTTTTATTATTGTGGGGCCAGAGGGTTCGGTATCCCTGACCCATTTCATATCAAGCCCAAGGCCCATGCTGAGGATGAGGAAACACCCGAGGACGAAGTGCGAAAATCCAAATTGCCCAGAAACCTTGCCAAGGATGACCCTCTCCTCAGCAAACCGAGACCATGGGATTAGGAAGTAACAGGCCACTTAAAGCAGCCTTTTAGGGCATCCAAGGAGAAAGAACAAGTACAACACGTCAGCCGTGGGAGCATGGCGGAGGAGCCAGTCCAGGATGAACTGTCACCTCCACATTAAATGCGTACAACCAATATTCTGGCCGCATTAATGAGGAAATGACCCCTAGGCAGTGCCTCCTCGACTACTGCGACTCACAGGAGATCTGGTAAAGTGATTGATGGGATAGGTTGTTAGGAGAAGGCATGGATGATCAACAAGTGGAGGAAAAAGATCGTTGGAGGAGGACTATATAAAGTGGGAGAAACAGATTGAGAGGGGGGATGGATCCCCATGGAAGAAGGACGACTAACAAGCTCCTCGGACCGGGCCGAGGACAGATTCTTAAGGATGGTTTCGGTTCGTCGGCGTTTGACAGTGGAAAACACTGCGATTGTCCATTGTCCGCTTGCTAGGTCCTAGTTCTTGAACTCGCTATCTACAAATTTATTGTATTGGGCTAGCTGGGCTTGAGTCTACTTACTCAATAGTAGAAGTGCTCAAACCCAGTTTCTACAATTATATTTTTTTATTTTTTTTTTCAAAATACAAATATACCTTAGCATATTTTCAGTAGAAAACTAAATAAATTGTTCCTAAACGGTAGAGTAGCCGTCCCTTTCCCTTTGAAAGAATTGACATTATTGAGGATGCAACATACATAAGAAATTTAGTATTCAATATTTTATTTTTATACTTTATCCAATTAATTATGTTCCTTTTTTGCCATTTTAAGTGAGGATTTCATGGATTTTTGTTTTGGTTTGTCTTTTTCTGAATAGGCTTCTCATCTGATTAGGACCTTAGAAGAGATTATACTCTCAAATTATTTATTTATTTTGTCGAAACAAATAGTTAATATAAATAATTAAAAATTCCTACTTATCTTTTAAGGCTTATCAAATGTATGCATGTTCACCATCATCTTTGGGTTTAGCCAATGAAAATCAAGACTTTAATTGATTATAATTTTTATAAATAACTTTGATTCTTTGCATTTATTTCTATTTTAAAATGATCTTTCTCCTAATGAAATTCAATAATGCCAAGAACCTTAAGGGTGTGTTTGTTTGGAGGTAAAATAGAGTGGATGGAAAACTTTGGAGAGAAAATAGGAAGAAAAACTTTTTGAGTGTGTTTGGTTAGGTGGGGAGGAAGGGAAATAAATGGTAGGGTCCATGTGTTTATTCCTCGGGTTTACCAAAATGTTTTCTTTCCAAAATGAGGAGAAAACTGGGTGGGGATGCATGTTTTCTTTATTGACAAAAATGCCCATGTGCAAGTACACATGGGCTTCATTTGGTTTATTTATTTAATTCTACGGCTTGGGTGTGATAGTTGTTTTTTTTTTAATAGATGTGATTTTTTTTAGCAGGATTTTTTTATAATAAATTTGGGTAATTGCTCTTTTTTTTTTTTTGGTTATTTATTCAAACTCATTTTTTCCATCTCTCAACTTTTCTACTCTCAACTAAACAAAAAGGAGAGAAATTAAAATTTTTTCTATCATTCCACTTTTCCATTTTCTCACTATTTTCTATCCTCCTACTTTTTTACCCCTTCAATCAAACAAACTCTAAGGCTTAGTGGTTAGTCTACATTCTACCTGAAAATATTAGGGTTCAAATTTCTCATCTCTCGTTGTAATTATTATTATTTTTTTGTTGAGAAACCACTCGTTGTAATTATTGAGTTATAAAAAAAAAAAAAAAAAAGTTAATATTCTATATGACTTAGATAAAAAAAAAATGAATTTTTTTTCTATAAGATGACAACTTTATCTTATATTCGATGACGACCTATTTTGTGATCATGTGAAATGACTTTTGTGCCTTTGGGTATTTGATACGGTCATTTTATCTTTTGGTATTTTTTTCTCAGAAAAAAATTGGTTTTATCTAAAGCTGTGAAATGAGTGACTATTATATGATTTTCTTTTGGTTTGCGAATTAACTTTAAATTCCAAAATTACCTGTTTAAACTTTAAACTTTAAACTTTAAAGAAGCTTATTGCATATTGAATGCAATTTCTTTCTTTATTTATATAATATTTTATTTTATTTCATATATATGTTTGAGATAAATACAGTTAAGGTTTTTTTTTTTTGGTAAAGCAGTTAAGGTTTAATAAGTTAAAAATAATTTGAACAAGAAATGAACAACAAAACCACTGTTGGCTCTTCCTCAAAAGAAAAAAAGAAAAAGAAAAAGAAACCACCGTTGGCTACTCTATAAAAGTAAGGTACACACATTCACAAGTAATTTTAGCTTAGATGTTGGTCATGGGTTTATCATTTTGCCCAGCCAAACTGTCCAAGTACCTTGGGTCGAACTTGGCCCAGACTCCAGAGTTGGTCAATTAATACACACCTGAAAGTTGCGCGGATCAACTCTGTACACCAGTGGGTCACTGGGCCTGAACCTCTTTTAGATAAATTTGAGTTGGTGGATCAACTCTGTACTACTGCACCAAGATCCTCTATCTTTTTTTTTCTTTTTTCTTTTTTTTGAGAATGAAGATCCTCTATCTTGGTTGTTGGAAGTCGCACTCTCTTAGATAAATTTGAGGCCTTTTTTGAAAATTTAATTATTATTATTATTAAAGGGGGATAGAGGCGAAGGGTGTTTGTGTTTGTGTGTGTGTGTGTGTTTTTTTTTTTTGCTCATGGTGTTTGTGTTGAGATATCTATGATGTATAATTTTCATACATTTTAATTTTTATGTTTATGATCTTCATTCAATAGATTTGACATCATCAGCTTCTTTTATAGTTGGGATTGATGGTTATGGCTAGGTTTGAAATAATAATATTAGAGAGCATATACGAGAACATGGAGGCAAACAGGAGCTTGATGAAAGAGACTTGGCACAATGGTCAAAGATGGCCATAAAACATGGCTATGCTATTATATAAAATAAAAATAAGACAATTATATAGATGTAAAAGGTGAGAAAGTAGAAGTAAGAAAATTAATATGATTTGACCTAATAGACACTGTCTATGTTCATGGTAGAAGCTCAAACGGCTACATTTTTCTATTTTGAATTATGGATTACGCACAATTAACCCATATATAAAAAATTAAACCCATATATAAAACACTTGGATTTAGTTTATGTTTAAAACCCTAGTACCACATGGTATTCTACGGAACAATGGTCGACGCATTTGGGGTAGTACCACAGTAGCCTATGGTATTGTACAAAACAATGGTCGATACATTTATGGCAATATTTACTATGATAATCCTAAAATGATGGTATTCTACAAGAGTAAACCAATGGTGAACATATTTATGAAAATATTTAATATATTTTATTATTATGCATTAAATTACATCTATGATACTATCTTGATATATTCTAATAAGTAGACTAAAATGGAAGCTCAGCTGGGTATGGTTCGTTCACTTCGCCTAACACGCCTAGGTTCGATTCCTGCTACCAGCAGGAGTCCGTTGGTGGGAGCTATATGCTAACTAACCCGGGGGCTAGCGTAACCTAGCGAACTCCTATTTTTGTTTCTAAAAAAAAAAAAATCAATATATTCTAATAAGTGGCCTAAAATGGAACATTTAAATCATAATGGAAGGGAATATAAATGAAAGGAATATAGTGTATTTTCTTAAATGTGTTTAGGAGTTTATAGAAAAAATATATGTTTTATTCATAGTTATTAAACCCAGACCAGTCATTGATCTGGTTTATAAACTTAGTCACTAGGTCAATAGTTCAACTAGTGGGTCACCAGTCGAACCGCAATGTCAGATAAATTTTTTTTATAAAATTAAATTTGAGAAATCATAAAATGAATATGTAAATATATATATATATATATAGGCATATGCCTAAATTAAACTCGCCATTATAATTCGAAATCAAGGTTTCACAAGCAATAACATTTGAAATTCTATAAAATTCACAAAATATTAAACATCATAAGATTGCAACAAAGTCTTTACTAAATAAAATCTTGTTACATGACTTAAAATTTTATATAGGCTAAAACTTAAAGCAATAAACAAATAAAGCATAACAAATGTAAACAAAATAAGAGAAAAGAAGGTTTAAGCAATAAACTATATAGCATGTATTGATATACTCATACATATGTGCTAATTGTCTACGTGAAACTGAAAATTGATATGTTCAAAGTAGAAAATTTGATGCACAATTACAGGGTTAGGGAATTGAAAGAATGAAAAGTAATGGGTATAGTAGTGTGAATAGGAAAAGAAGTGAGAGAACAATACTTTTTAAAAAAAGAAAAGGTTTTCTCTTATTTAACTTACCATATTATCATACAGTAAACAGTAAATAAGTCAATAAGGTGGGCCTATTAATATAATTTTACGCAATTCACAAACTTAGTCGGGTCACATGGTTTGCTTAAAACCTGCCGAGTTTTACCAGTTTTGATCGAGTCTTGTGCACATTTGATCAAATTGATCACTCGGCTTGGTCTATGTGCCAGGTCACTAGTCTGACCGCTGGGTCGGATCGAGTTTAATAACACTTGTTTTATTAGTATAACATCCACCTTTTATTTGTATTTTCTCCTAATAATGATAAAATTGATAATAGAATGAGGTTCTCCCTCCTCCTCCACTTTTGGGGAAAAATACTTAGGATGAATGAAATGAGATAGAAATTTCCTTGTAACTATTCCATTCTTTCTCAATTAACTCTTAAGTAGGTAATAAATTAGATGAAATATCCCTTAAAAATTAAACTTCATCCCCTTCCTCACTCCAAAAGAATTACCTTTTTTTTGAGAATCCAAAAGAATTACCTCACTCCAAAAGAATTAGGAAGTTTTTATAATTTGTCATGTTATATGTTAGGCGTTGGGAAAAATAGTCTACTCTGAAAGAATTAGTAAGTTTTTCTAATTTATCATGTTATATGCTAGGTATGCGGTAGGCAAAAATAGCCCATTAATACAAACAATATGAAAAAAACTTATTTAATCTTTCCATATTTCTGAAAATTCAATAGGAATTTCAAATAATTTAGGCAAGTAGAAGAACTATCATAAACAAAATAATCCAACAACAGTCCACAATAAATAAATACTTAATTTTTACGTGAAAAAACACCCAAATTCTAATGCGTAATGAGACAAGAAAAGCCACAAGACATATTCCTATAAAATCTGCTGGTATAGAAATAAAGGTTTAAAATTATCTTCTCTAAAAAAAATGCCAAAGGCTACCAAAACATTAAGAACACACAATTCTTGCATTATAACAAATATTCATCACACTATGGCGGTTTTACCAATAACAAGAAAACATCTCACCAAGTGAGTCTTCGCATTTGAGTAAACAAAGAAAAGTTTCAACCAAAAACACTAGTACTTGTGGTTCTCTTCGTCAAGAACAACATATTGAAATTTCATCAAAAGCAGAGTTGCAATAACCTTAGAATTTTGGCTTGAAAGTGTAGTTTATACAAGAATTTTTTTTACTTTCCTCTCTCTCTCTCTCTCTCTCTTTTTTTTTTTTTTTTTTTTTTTTTGCATAGCGCTTGAGCAATTATTTATAAGAAGAGTGTCCCTCACATAGGGGAGATTGCCTAACAAATTTTCCCCTCTTAACTTTGTTGGGACTCTCCCATTTTTATTTTTCTTTGGTTAAAACTTAGATATGGTACTTTAGGTAAAATATATTAGGCTTCTCAATTAAATTTAAAAACATATCTCTATTAAAAATAATTTTCAGCAGAAAAGAAAACTTTGTTTTTGTTTCATTGGACAATTCAATTATGTGTTTGAATTTAATTAGAGAACCTAATGTACCGTACTTATGGTACTTTATCCAAGTTTTGGCCTTTATTACAAGCCTCAAGTTTTTCCATGAATAATGGTTTTCCGTCATATTTGACCAATTGTCATCAATTTGAATTTTCTTAAAGTGTGACAACTTCATCTCTAATGCATCATGGTTCCAATAATACCTCACATCAATATGCTTAGACTTCAAATGAAAAGTTTGTTTCTTACTAGAATGGATTTCACTTTGACTATCACAATATAGAACATACCTCTATTAATTCAGGTCCAATTCTGTAGGAATTTATTCATCCACAACAATTTTTTACTTGCTACAGTGATAGCAATGTACTCAACATTAATGATAGACAAAGCAAGACATTATGCAATTTGGATTTCCATCAGATTACTCGCCCTCAATAAGTGATCAAGTATCTTGAAGTAGACATTACATAATTAACATTACCAGCCATATCTACGTTTATAAAAAGGAAGACAAGATAAGGTTGGGGCGACAAAAAAGACCCCGACGACTAAGAAACAAGAGTAAGAAGGTTTTAGCTCTACCTTCAGCTAAAAATGGAGTGCATTCTTGGAGAGGTCGTTCAGGTTGAAGCATTTCAGATTAACTTTCCCTCATCTCGTCTTGTGAAATAGATGGATGAACTTGGAAAGAGGGGCAACAAATGGGTATCAGTTCCACCAATTTGGCTTGTTTATACAGTCCAACTCTTCATTCTTGTTCGTTTAAACTGTGAATAACGAACTACAACATCATGAGGAGGGGAAAGGAACATGGACAACCCACATCTATTGGGAAAGCTCAAATCTTGAAACATGTAAGCTTTATTCATGACAATAAGTATGCCACGTCCAATATTTATACACCATCCCAATCCTTTTGTTCTTGTCATCGCTCAGATGTGCTCCATGGTGCTAATCATATGATATGGTTAAAATTAAGGGACAAATAAAAAATACCCATGTCTCCCCTATGCAAAGCGGGGTATGTATAAACACGAAAAACACTACACTAGTGTTTGTGGTCTTTTTTGCCTACACAAAAAATGTCACTTTTGAAAATGTTGACTCAAGTATCGAAGTAATTTTAGCCAACATCACACTAGTGTCACTTCAAACTTGTTTGTGGTCTTTTTTGCTTGCCTTTAAAATTAAAACCCTGAGTAGAACATGTGACCACTGACTTACCCCATTTACAATTGTTAAATATGTTATGAAAATTACTTTTTTTTAGAGAGTTTCAACTTATGATGTTTGTTCTTGATGATAGTTTTTTATCATTAGACCAAGACACCAATCAGTTTTTGGTATAAGTGAGGATTGAACCCAGATCTCTTATACAACTATAAAAAACTTTATCAGTTGAGTTAACTGAAACTTAGAGTTATAAAAATTATTTTGGCTCCACACAAAAGTTATTGTCTTAAAATTATTTGGGTTCATATATATATAAAATCAAAAAGTGTAGCTTATATTCTCACGCTTGTGATGGAAAGGGGATGCACTATCTTGTCCCGCAGTCATAAACTTCCACTCCCACCATTATTATTAGACAACCAGGTGCTGCTGTGCTGCAGTGCTGAGTGGTGAGTGCGACTACAAATTGAATTTGGAGCATAGGAATAGGAATAGGATTAGGATTTGTCATTAGGCAAAGAGAGCAATTGAGATTTTATTTAGGTAATGTACACTGTACAGATGAGTTGTGTTTTGTGTGTTAGCCGTCTTGGTCGTTGTAATAAGACTTAATATTAAGAGGGGGGGAAGTGGGGGAGAGAGAGTGGGACCCACACTTTCCTTCTTAAAAGTATAAACGATAGAACTACCCACTCCCATCATTTTGTATTCCTCTTCTCACCTTCCACCCTGGCATCCTCGTCCGTACCCTGTCCCCTTCTTCGTCCCGATTCCCCACCTCACCGGTTACCTCCTAAACCAGTCACTATCCCCCTCACACGTGTTATCCACCTTCTAACCCCCGACCCTCTCACACGTGCGTACTACCCCCCCCATAAGACGCTTCCCCTTCTTTCTTTCTTTCTGTGGTGCAATTGGTGCAACAAATAAAAGTTAGAGAGAGAAAGAGAACCCAAAGATATTAAACAAAAAAAAAATTTTAAATAAAAAATAAAGCATAAATTTTTTTTTTTCCTTGGTCTTGGTGTGTGTGGGTTGCAGTAGCCATATATGGTCTTTGCTTTGGCTTGCACTCTCTCTCTCTTTCTTTCTCTTGTCGAAATCTGACCTCAAAGATCACTTCTGGGTCTGAGTTATAAACCAGCCAAAAATCTTTTAGAGAGAGTCAAATCTTATATATATATTTTTTTTTGTGCACCGATGAGGATCCGTAAAAGACAGGTACCTTTCCCTTTCTCATCTCTCTCTCCGGTTCCTCTCTCAGATCCCCTCCTCAACCGGTCACCGGTGGTGCAACTCCAGCTTCACAATACCACACAACCAAAAGCCTCACACCCACTTGAAAATCTCTCCCCACAAAGTGATAGATATGCCCACTTTGGTCCTCAGCCGTCTGATCAGCCCAATCAACGTCTCCCACCGATCCGTGGAGGAAGCAACGGCTTGGATTTCTCTGATGATGTTGCTAGTGGGCCACACAACGAGCTGAAGAAGAAAGATTGTTTGGTTAGTAGAAAATGAAACAACCTTTTATCATCAATTTCTTTCTTTCTTTTTTTTTTCTTACTGTTGTTTGTTTTTATTTATATTTGTGTGTTTATGACAGTGCACTTTGGTTCAATGTGCCCTAAAGATTTCATGTGTATGAATTTTGCCTTTTGTTAAATTTTAAGGAACAAGCATATATGTGTGAGTGGATCATGGGTGTGTTTTTTGATTTTGCAGGAGTTGTTTTTGCAAGGAAAAGATGAGAGAGGCGGAGTGGAAGAGAAGGGTAATGATACCAGGTTAGAAAAAAAAGTCCCCTCAAAAAAAAAAAAAAAAAAAAAAAAAAAAAAAAAAAAAACAAAAGCTAATCCATGTTCTTATTCATCTTTCATGAGATCTTGTAGTAAAAAAAGTGAAAAGAAGGAGACCCATAATTTGATTTTACCCATGTAAAAAAAAAAAAAAAAGAAAAAAAAAAAAGGGAAAAGAAAAAAACTGTAAGTGGAAATACTGTTTAAGGTGTTTTTATATCAGCTTTGCTAGCCACCATACCTTCCCATCTAATCTAATCTAGCTAGTCTTTTTTATCTCTTATTTATCTTGGCTCTTAACTAATATTCCCCATGCGGTGCACGTTAGCATGGGTTGCTTGCTGGTCCCAGCTACTATATATCCTGCCCTCTATTGCACCTTTATTATTTTTTGGGGTTTTGTTTGGTTCTTTCTCTTGTGCTGTAAAAAATTTCATGTTTGTGGTTGTGTGTATCTTCTGGGTCTGTTGTGCTTTCAGGATGGGAGGCATTTTGGGTGCAGAAACTGTTACCGGGGTTCTTTCAGAATCAAGTGCTTCCCGTCAAGGTAATAGTTTATGTAATTATACTAGAGAAATTAGTGAATAGTGATCATAGAATCTCTTATACATATGCCATCAGATAGTATTCAAATGTGGTGTTGTGGTGGTTGTTGTTGTTTGTATGCAATTATGTATAGCATCTGGGAGATGGTGTGAGGGAGAGAAAGCATTTCCACCAAAGAAAAGAAGAGGTACATTCGAAAGGAGAGCAGGAAATGATGAAGATGCGATAATGGAGAAAGATAGGAAAATGAAGACTAAGATGAAGACGAAGATGAACAAGAAATGTGCAGCGCAGCCAAACGATAATAACAAAGAAGAAGAAGAAGAAGAAGAAGAAGAAGAAGAAGAGGGTGAGGAGAAAGAAACAAAGGACGGTGTTGAGAATGTTAGTAATGTTGGTAGCAATATTGCAAAGAAGAGAGCAAGAGGTGGTGCACTCATGGAAGGATCGCGGTGCAGTCGCGTTAATGGAAGAGGATGGAGGTGTTGCCAACAGACCCTTGTGGGTTACTCTCTTTGTGAGCATCACTTGGGTAAAGGGAGGCTAAGAAGCATGACAAGCGTTCGAAGCCGATCCTTGGCTAGTACTACTACTGCACCAAAGTTGGATAACTCTAACTCTAACGCTGACCCACCAGCGACACTTTCAACCTCGTTTGAGGATAATAAACAAAAGGATATTATGTTAGACAATGATTTTGCTGGAGCTGAAGATGAAAAGAAGCCATCAATATCGGTCACGAAAAAAAGGATGAAGCTTGGGATGGTGAAAGCACGTTCAATAAGCAGCTTGCTAGGCCAAACAAACAATGGAAATAATGTTGTGCTTGATAATAACAACTAGGGAAAAATATATATATGTGAAAAAAAAACCAATTTTTAGTCAGAATTTATATATATATTTTCGTGTGTCTTGAGCGAAAAGAATGAAGGTTAAGGTTTGACGTTATGTTACAACTTGGTGCAACTACTTTCAACTTCCAACTGTGTTTGATATTTTTAATGAATAACAAAATGCTTGATAAGGTGTTTTTTAGTTATCAGTTTCTTCTTCCTTTAATCTTTTATTTAATGCTTTTTGTTTAAGAGCAATTAGTATTAAAGAAGTTTATTTTACAGTTTAATTTAGATTTTCTTGCAAATAGTTTTACTTTAACAATTAGTTTTATATTAAGTAGGGAACCACCCTAGGAGACACTAGTTTAGATGCTTACTGTGTATCTTTTGACTAAGCATTCGTTTTACATGTAGGTTTTTTTTCCCCCTCTCCAATGTATATCTCAATTATAATATGGCAACTCTCTTTCAATTCTGTTTCACTATTTTTTTTTTTTTTTTCCAAGTTGGAGAAATAGTAGTCTTAACTGTTATATCTTCAATTTAGTCATGTTTATAATACATAAACGTGGAATAAATAAAATTATATGAAATCAACCCGTGAAAGCTAGAACATTAAAAAGGTTTAATTTATGGCAATATAAAATTCTGTATGCCATAAAAATTAATTGGAAAAAAGAAGTAATTGCTTGCTGCTGCTTTCATGCCAAAATTCTATTTTTCACTGGGTTACAGTGGTCATTCAGTTGGATTAATTTTTTCATGAATGAACTTTTCCCCTCCTACATTAGGGAACTTAAACCTTCGATCTAATTTGGAATAAGCCGTGGATAATGAACGATTACACATTTCCATTTTTTCCAGTTATTTACTGAGGCGTTGTCAAAACCACAAAGCTATTATTTATATGGTCAAACTTGATTTTTGAAATTTTTAATAGATAGAGATTGATTTGAAGTAATGACCATCACGCTACAAGAACTTAGTAATGGTGTTGTGACTATTATGCTAACAGCGTGTTGTGGTAAGACTAAAAAAATTTAAAACGTTCAAAAACTTAAATAGTTGATTTATAATGCTCTTTTGAAAGTGTTTGAGTTTGACGGACCACACATGAAATTTGACTTTCAAATTAAATCAATTCTTATCTTTTCTAAAATAAAAATTCGTTTCATTATATTTTCTCTGATTTGTATTAAATAATAAAAATAAAAATAATAACTGGGGTATTTTTAAGTTTTAACAAGAAAGGCCGTTCTCTCCCAGGAAACACAAGCACCTTGTGGATAGTTGGCAAAAGGCAATTATTTCCCCTTTGTCCACAGGTTGGTGGGGCATGGCTTGCGATATGATGGGTTAAGCTCCACCCGTTAAAATCAATCACATTGGCAATTAAAATTTTCCCGTAAGCATTTCAATTAAATTTGTTTATAGGAACAAACAAATTTTACAATTATTTTTAGATATTAATATAACACTTTCTCATAAGATCACTATCAACACTTTTATTGTACATAAATGACAACTCATCATCTTTAACCACTCTGAAAAAAGTTATAAAATTTGTTGTCTACTTAAACTTGTTTACCATCAATGTAAATATTTGAAAAGATGAAATTGCTTGGTGAAGGCTTAGAAACAATTACTACAAAGTTATAGTTGAGAGCCAAGTCCAATGAAACTAAACCAAGTAAACAGGTCAAGTTGAGTTAGGTTAATCAGGTTGGGGTCAACAAGTAAAAAACTGGTTATTCTTAACAGATTGGGAGTGAGTTTGGTTAATCAAGCTATGAATCAACTTAATCAAGTTATGGGTAGACTCGTATTTTTCCTTATGCATAATAATAATAAGAATAATAATAATAATAATAATAATAATAATAATTAACAAAAAAGATTAAAAGTGAAAAATGACAAATGACTCTACTAAAAGTTAAATATTATATAAATTCTTAAATTTACACAATTCAAAGTTTAGTAATGGTATCATTACCATAAAAGTTAGGTGACTTATTATTAAGTGCTAAAAGACGACGTAATTTTGGCTTTTAAATCCATAAAAGCGTTTTAAAAGTTTATAAGAAATATTGTTTTTAAAAAAAGCACAGTAAGTGCCCATAACTCTAATGGCATTCTTGGGCAATAGAGATGCATTCCCATGACTCTTATTCTCTTAGATACACATTTTGTTCCGCTTAGGAGATAGTGAAAGAGATGTTACTTCACTTGCAACATATGAAACTGATAATGACAAAGATCATATGAGTTTTATTGCAAAATTTTGGAGTTTAGACCAATACTTTCAGCCTTTTATCACACCAAATGATGTAGAGATGTTTCAATCTAAGTTATTTGATTCTCTCAAATTTTATATTGCGATCTCAATTTTTTTGAATCTTATTATCTTGTGGTCAAAATAATTAAAAATAAAATGTTCTAATGGTTGTTATTTAATTCAAAGTGGTCATTACCTTAGATAGTGAACATCACATTACCTTTATATGATTTAACATTTGGAGTGATTTGCTAGCTTACTTGACCGGTTTAAATAAATAAATAAATAAAACTACTTAAAAATTGGGTCAAATAGGTTGACTCGATATGGGTTGGATACAGGTTAACTCGTTTTTACTCCGAGTAAAAATTTCTTGGGATCATATCGGGTATTTTTCTTTGACTTCAGGTCAGATTGTGATATTAGGTCCATTTTGCCATGTCTATTATGAAACCAATTCTCTATCTCTCTCTCTCTCTCTCTCTAACAAGGACATGCATGGGTTCCAGCTGTGCAGCACGTTAGGTTTCTCTACGCTCATCCAAGTTAGAATGCAGAGTATACACAGGACCACCGGTACCATACATCTACTAGATTCTATTTTTAGATGAGTTATCTTGAAATTAGTCAAGTTCATAACCACTGCATTTAAAGTTACCCTATTTTTTTTTGTACAGTCTGAGGTATCCAATTCTTTTGGATATTTAAATATATATATATATATATATTCGAGTTGTTAAGACTCATCAAATCATTTTGTTTATTAGATGGAAGTTCTTGATCCATTGATTGTCTTCATGATCACTTTGCAATTCTCATGTGGCCCACCAATTTCAAGTAGACAAATGTCTGTTGAAGGACGCTTGTCAACACATATAATCAAAAGAACTTGGAATGTGATTTGTTTTGATTCTTAATTACTAGGAGTTTTACTGTATAATATATATATATATATATATATGTATGTATGTATGTATTTCCCCTGATTGATGTACACAGTTTTAACAGTGTACATTGGAATGGAAATAAAAGTAGATGCTGGAGGTAATGCTGGGAAAAAGAATGCATATTTAGGAAGTAGTTGCTTCAAATAGGCAAGCGGTATATGAAAGAAATCTTGAATGATATATAATTAATCAAGTTTACATCCAATCAGTAGACCCAACGACTGAAAAAGCGAGTGTAGACCCCATAAATGGCACCTATGACTAAAAAGCACAATATCGGGTCCAAAATTATAGAGGGTGATCGATGATAGTCTATCAACCATTGGCTTTTAGTTTTACCATGCAAGCTATAGCTTCCCATGACCAAGAGGAGTAATAAATGTGATAACTTGCACTTTGATTATTGGAACACTATTTGCCTGGGGTTGCGTCTGAAGCATAAGTTCATTTCATAATTAAGCTTATTAAGTTTGACTACCAATTGAAGATTGTCTTCCTTTTGCTATCATGTGGAGTAGAGACTAAGAAAAAAAAAATCCTTCTACAAATTGAACCAAGTGTTTTATACAATTTCTAAATTTTGGCCACTAAGGCTTATAATCAGCCACATCAGCCTCAAATAAAAGCTTTATAATTTGCGTTTAACCCCACCTGATATCTGAACATGGATCTCGTTTTGTGTTTGTCTCATACTTTGATCACCATCCATCATAAGACCTATCCTAGTACTTGTCAAGAATGGTTTCATGCCATGGAGCCCAATGTTCGGAACAGCTGGTAGTGATGAACTACACTTTTAGGAATGCCAGCTAAAATTTTTTGAGGAAAAAATGTAAAAACATTTCCTGAATTTTGAGTAAAAAATCATGACCCTCTGCTCTTCTAATTTGAAATTTAATTAAAGCTCCTAAACTTCCGTTAGAAAATTGAAATCACATGTGATGCTCTTGATGCATTTTGATTAAAAAAAATTATTTTAACTAAAATTTAATAATAAAAAAACTTGTTTTAAATTGTATTAATAATTTAACGTTTTCTATTTTTGGTCTCTACCCACATGGAACCCATTCCTCTCTCTCTCTCTCTCATGCTGCAGAAGACATCAAGAGAGACGAGCCATTGAATGCGATCAATTGAAGTGGGAGTGGGTGCGTATGGTCTATTAGAAGATGGGAGAGGGTGTGATGTAGGTGGAAAGTCACAAAGTCACAAGAAACAAGTTTCTTCTATTTCGAGAATAAACCATTGAAATCCACAACGGGTTTACTGAATACACAAGCAGAAATGTGAAATCCACCAAGAAAAAAAAAAAAAAAAAAAATCACCTCCTCTCTAAAAAGCTTATGAAACAGAGCTTGAATGCCTGAGGGATACAACCAGTAATTTATAGAAACCAATTCATTGAACAACTAGATTCTCAAAAAAAAAAATTCATTGAACAACTAGGAAACCCCATGAAAACCCTAATTTGGGCTAGGCATGAAATTAGTCTAAATAAACGGGAAAATCACCAAATCATATTTGAAAACAAATCTTAATTACTATGTAAGGACTCAATTTCGATTAAACTATTCTTAGAAACTCTCTAAAACAAGGAAATAATATGCTCTAAAAATTTCACGAAATTAAAAATAAAAAGAAATAGAATATACAACAAAACTTAAACTTCATAGTTCATACTCTATTTATATATCAGAACTATGGGTGTTTGTAGTACAAATCGGTGTGGTTTTCGGTCATTTTAAGAACTACACTTTGTAGTGCAGTTTAGCCAAAAACAAACTTATGACAGATTAACAATAAACTAAAAGTTCCACAAATATATATAAAAAAAAAAAAAAAAACTTTTGAAAATTTGATTTTGTGAGAGAGAATGAAAGTGTGAGATGGAGAAGTAAATGAAGTTTTGAACTTTTGATTTTGTATTTAACTAAAACGAAACCATTTTTAATGTGAAACTAGAACAAACTTACGCAAGGTTGGCTAGTTACCCTTTTCTTTTTTCTTTTTGTTTTTTGAGAAGAGGCTAGCTAATATAACATTAAATTATTAATATATATATATATATATATGTATGTATGTATGTATGTATGTATATATGTATGTATGTATGGGTGTGGTGTGGTTTTGTGCCGTTTTTTTTATCATAAAACCGCACACCGCACCACACAATGCGGTTCAATTCACTACCATTTGTGGTGTGGTGCAGTTACTCTATTTTGTGGGCAGTTTTGATCGGTTTGGGTGTGGTCGTGCGGTTTGAGCGGTTTGATGAACACTTCTAATCAGAACCCTCTAATTGAAAAAGCTACTCCTTGGGATTTTGAATCTGTCATACCCAGCAAATAACTATGTTGAATACTTAAATCCTTTTATCTTCTTACAATATTTATGTACAATTCATCAAATTGAATTAACAAAACAACTGGAAATTCTTTTTTCTTGAATTTTAGGAAATTAACCAAATTCACCTAATAAGGATTGATTGACAACTAACTAGATATTTCAACCCTAATAAAATCAATAAACTTTGGTGATTTTAGCTAAAATTATAGAATCTTGACATTTACAATCAATTAAATTGATTTCATGGATCTTTAGCGAATTTCTTAACAATTTATGTTTCATGATCTTTGGACCTACTACAATTTTCATCATATTTTTTCAAGAGCATCTATTTTTTCCTTAATGGCTTAAAGAAATTTTCCAACAAATTACATTATTTTTCACATAATTTTTTAGCCCCAAATTTAAGGCTTGAACTTGAAACTGAATAAAATAATTCTTGGTATTGCTTGAACAACACCAACTCGTAATTTGGTTATTAAAGACTTGTCTCAATCAACTGTACAATTTTCAAATTTGTAAAAATACACACATGCACGGATGCACACATATATATCACTAAAATGAGTTAGGAAATCTAAATTGTTAAGATTAATTTTAGTGATTTCACAAATATTTAATTTTTGATGGCTTTTATATATATATATATCACTGAAATGAGTTAAGAAATCTAAATGTTTAAGATTAATTTTAGTGAATTCAAAAATAATAATTTTTATGGTTTTTATGTCAATTGTTGTCAAAGCAACTAAACGTGAGGAAGAATGTCATTTCTAAATCTTTTATTATTATTATTATTCCAAATAAAAATTGTTTTTATATAGAGTTTATAAAAATAATCATATAAATTTATTTAATATAAATAATTAATGCACAATTTTAGATAATTAATATATGTATTTACTATATTGGCAATTCAATGTACTTATACTTTTTTTTTTGGTTGAGAAAATGGGATTCAGATTCTCTAGATTTCCTAGAGTACTCTACCAAATAGATTTCCTTAAATTTTAACCATTATTTAATGATTTAATGGTCTAAATTTTGCCATGTCTGCATTTCACTAACAATAATCTTAATTGTTTTGTTTGCAACATTATTTTATTATTTTAAGAATATTGTTAGTGGAATGTTGACATAACAAAATCTTGACTATTAAATCATTAAAGAGTGGTTAGGATTTAAGGAAATCTACTGGTAGAATACCTTAGGAAATCTAGAGGATCTGAATCCGAGAAAATGTATTTATACTTTGTTGAGAATCCCAAAAAAAAAAAAAAAAAAAATCTCAAAGAATATATCACGTGACAGAATCTTATGCTCTCTTACATAATATATATATATATATTTTATTGATTAATTACTTTATTTCGACCATGAAAAGACTAGGCACGTCAACCATTATTATTAGCAATTTGTATAATACTTGCAAGGTTTTTGTTGAAACTGAAATTTTTTTTCTTAATAGAATATCTCTAGAATTTTTTTTTTTATTAACCAAATTTTTTTATGCCCATGAGGCTTCAACTACTAATTTATAGAAGGTAATCCTTGGACATCTAGGAAACATAAGAAAATCCTGATTTTTGCTGGGTATGAAATTAGGTTTAATAAAAGGAAAAATCACAAAACCTTATTCTTAAACCGACCGTAATTAATATCCTACGATATAAAATGTAAATTTTGACCACAATACTCCTAAAAATGATTTAAAACTAAGAAATAAAGGATAACTCTAGAAAATTCTAAAAATTATATTAAAAAATGTACAAAAATTAATATGCAACAAAACATAAACTCGATATCCTATCCTACATCACGAATCACCACGATGTCATCTCCATTCTCATAAGTGATGAATTTTTGAACAAATATTTTACGATTTTTTTTTTATTTACAATGTTTTATTTTATTTTATTAAAATGCATCACTTGCACCTGGCATGATTGATTTGAGTCTTTGTTGAAAGTTTAGGGAGTTTTAATATAATATTAGAATAGGAGGTCAACTTGATTTTGGCCCAAAATTTCGGAAATGTTTTTGCATTTTCCCCCAATTTTTAGAAAAATTATTAGAGAAATGATATATCTACAACAATTTTACAACATTTTTACAACAAATCCTAAGTGGCAGGTTGTTACTGGTTGTTATTGTTGGGGCAAAAAAGTAATTTTAGTGTTAGTTTCAAATTTGAACCAATAACAACTAACCACCTGTTATTTGTTGTAAAAATGTTGTAAAATTGTTGTAGACGTAGCATCTCTCAAATTATTAAGTACTTCTTTCTCTCACATGAATGGTAGGTCCCACCATGAATTTAATTAGTGAGACCTATCATTCATGTGAGAGGAGGGAGTATGCATTTACAGTACTCCGAGAGTACACAATAATTTTTTCAATTTTTATAATAAGATATATCATCAACAAAATTTTAGAGACAACATTATTCACAATTGATGATATAACATGTTGTGATTGGTAGATATTAAAAGTGCTATCAACAATGAACTCAAGTAAAAATAATATTACTTCATGCTATATTAGTAATTACGATAAAAGTTGAAAAAAATGTAGTACCTACTCATTTTACAAAAGTCTTTATTTTAATTTAAAGATTAGCACACAAAAGGAATGATAATTGAAAGTTGTTGCATTGCCCTTCATTATAAAAAGCACTTGTACCTCCTATTTAAAGAAAGCACATGGACCACTCATGTCATACTTTCGGGCTCCAATTGCGTTTCTGTCTTCTGCTACTCGGAATGGATTTTCATTTTAATTTTTCAACAAAACCCACCATCTGCGGTTGAGGTCGTGAGGGATGTATGATTGGCAAAAATGAGATAAATTAATTCTCGGTTTTACAATTTGTTTTGGTGAGTGTAATTTTGACCTTAAGGACAGAACGATAGCGGTAGGGTACGGATTTTTTAATATTTTAGTCTTTTCATAATTGTTTGTGTTTATGGAAAGGGAAGTGAAAATTACACATATCAAATTAAACACATGTCCATACTCATAAGTACAAATATGACTGAAATCGTGAGTTGAAAACAATTTCGTGTCTTCATCTCATGCACGATTTTAGTTGTTGCAGGCCTGTGTGGTAAGTACACACATGTATGTAACAGGTTTTACTACTACGGACAAAATATATAGATCTTTATAGTTAGGGCCCGTTTGAATGGAGAGGGGGAAGGAGAAGGAGTAGAGTAAAGTTTGCTAAAAATAGACTAATTTTGAGCTAAATTTACTATACTCTCCCTCAATTCAAATGGACAATTAATTAAAGTTCTTTAATTTCATTTATCCATTATGTGCCAATGCCTAAAAGACAAGGTCACAAGAGTAATAGAAGTCACACTTGTAGTTGAACTGTTGTTTTCTCATTCCCTGGGTCTTAGGCTTCTAGTTGTGGCAGTGGCAGAGTGTTATTGGCCAGTATGACCACCAATGCTCGTGTGTACCTCCTTGTCCCACATTAGACTAATTTCGTGCACTACAACAACACATATCTATTATGCATGCTCTTTCGTGTTTTGGTCGCTTCTACCAATTTTAAAATAATCATTGTAATATGAAGCGAATGAGAATTTAGTTTCAATTTTTTTGCAGAATGGTCACTCATTTTTGTGGTTTAAATAAAATTACAGATGCCCTTCTTGTGCCTGTACCATTAAATTTGACAAAGAGATTCTTTTTCGATGTAGACCCTTAAGATGGAGACAATAGCCAAAGTCTTTTCCACAAATTTGGAGACTCTCACGCCCTCCACCCAGTTTGTTTGGAACCTCCAAGTCAGGTAAAAATTTAAAGGCAGCGATAGGAGACACCAGTAGAAATCACTTTCATTATTGTAAGATCTTCACGACATTATGGTACCCATTTAGGTCAAACAAATTTCTGCTAAAATCCATCATAGTATTGAATACTGTTCACTTCAAAAAAATATGGGTATTGAGTTTTGGATAAATGCTGAATAAGTTTTCATGAGGTTTGGTTAGAGTCCTAAAATGACATGAGGTTTGGTTCAACCATGTTACAACTCTTTTACTTTCCTCTACTGGCTTGAGGCTTCCATGTAAAAAAAAAAATAGTGTGTTTAGTGCACAAAACTTCAACTTTTGCAGAATTTGAAAACTGTCGTGGTATGCAGTCTTATTTTTAGTCCAACTTTTTTGAAGAAGTTGATATTAGAACTCGAACCTATAACTTGTCACTTTTGACTTTCAAGTAAAGAGCGCTTATTTATTTAATTATTTTATGATTATAATATATAAATTTAGACATTGGTGATATCTATAAAGCACATTTCTAAGTCTCTTGTTCCTTAATTGACTCACCCAGCTATGTTAGTTGGGCAGGATGACGAGTTGCCAGCAGGCAAGTCATGACCTGTGACATATATGCAAAGTGTAGGGCCATAACAGTTCATTTGTTTTGTGGGCAAAGCTTATCCACTTAGATGGTTAGCAAAGAAAAAAAGCTTATCCACTTAGATAATAAATTCAATGCCATGGGTCTAGGCGGCCTGCCAATAAGATGTCAAACTGATATATAACTTTTTTTTTATCATAGCCGAAAGGCCAAAATAGGTTTTGAGTTTCATAGGCTCTCTTTTCCTTTTTATATAAAGGCCAACCTCTTTCACAAATATATATTAAATACCTTTGCAATTTCATATAGATCTAAAGCTATCAGCCGGCAGAAGGTACAATTAATTAGAATATGGCAGCCATGGAAAGACCATCTTACTGGCTAGTGCACTGCACAAGCATATGAAACCTGTTATATATATGATGATGAAAATCACAATCATTTGATAATTGATTCAACTTTGGCCCTAGGTGGAGTCTGAGGCTGAAAAATCTATCTTATTGCTTGTATGTGTTCCAGTATGGCATGTGAGTTTTATAAGCAGTGGGTGAAGTGTGTATATATATATATATACACACACAAAAGTCTCAGATATGGGATGAGAAAAAGGGTGGGAGTCATACCCTGCAAATATTCTAACTTGATATTTGATCATTTTGAATGGTCTTTGCTAAACTCGCCAGAACAAATATAAAATGTGTACAATCTCTTTTTTTTTTGAAGCAAACTAATAATAATCAACAATATAAATAATGAGTATACCCATGTTGTTGATGATGAAAAGGGTGATGACGAGGAAACCATGTGATAACCAACATTGGCTACAAGGTAAACGGTCTACAAAAAAGATATATTGCCTCAACCGACATTGTGATACAGCTCATGGAACCTGCAAATCAAAAGTTCATATAAAGCAACTACGGCTGTCTAAAAACAATATAAAGCAAAGTTGAGAAAAGAAAAGAAAAGATTAAGCAATTAATTAATATTACAATATCTAAGAACAAGATATCTAGGCTAGAAGCTAATGCTTGAATTGACGAGTCCTCATGAACAACAAAAACTTTTTGCAACATGGGGATACAAACATTATTACCATACATACTGAAGATCAAAATAACCATTTTTTTTTTTTTTTTAATCAATATAGGCTGAGATAATCTGTGTGTGAATTCAACTCCAAAAACTCCAGTTTGGGTTTGCATGCATGGGTTCCTCATATATTCTTGCGAAAGTGTTTGCAATGGTGAAGGAGTTTGGACTTACTCCAACTTGCAGTATCATTTATAGGTACTGTATGTTGTGGGGAGGCACTCCCAGACTTTTTGAGAGTACTGCTGCGCTTGCCGAATCTTAAAACTTGGTTGTGAATGAGTATTGACCATGGCGTAGTTAATAATGAGTAATAACCACCATAGCCAATGGTTTGAAACAGAATCAGTTCAGGTATCACATTGATATCCTTAATGTGATATAAGGGGAAAGAAGCAAAGGTGTGCGTCATGGTTGAGTGGTGAAGGCATGAAAGCAAAAAGATTTTCAGATCAAGTCCATTACCTTTTTCTTTTTTGATGGGAAAGTCCATTACCTTTTTCTACGGTAGCAAAAGTGTGTTCGGAGCTTCCAAATGAATTTCATCTTAAGGTCCTGTTATTGGTCGAGTGCAAATTCTGGGGCATCTGATCTCTCAATGTTTTTGAAGAATAAAATTTCATCAGGTACTGCAACTATAAGTAATTAAATCCATATGCTGGGACTTCTAATTTGCACCCGGCAGGAGTGCGGTTTGAGGTTGAACGTTCAGAAGTTTCAAGGTTAACAATGGTGGCCAAAATGGCATGTATAAGTGGATTACATCAAGGTTGAGCATCGTTCCCTTTCTCTACTAATTGTTCTCTCACAAAAGATGCTTAGTTTACCCTAGGCAAATAAGATATTCCTAGTCAAAACTATGCCGGGATAAAAGGCTACTATATTCACAGCAAGACGTCAATGCTGTTTTGGCAATACTTTTCCTTGAGAATCCACGATTTACTTGCTCTACAATGTGTTAATCATTACTACTATTTTCAGCTATGTTTAGCTCAAAATTTGTTTTGATAATGCATGAAGTCCGTCAACAATTGTTTTAAGGACACATTTGGAAGAGATCATTATTTTCGCCCGGAAAAAATTGTTCACACACCTAGTTATACAGTCTCACACACACTCAAATTGTACTTAAATCATGTCTTGAAGTTGCAATTTTCATATATGTGTGTGTAATAAACACCACCCTAATTTCATAATTAGGCTCATTAATTTAAAAAGAAGACTAAAAACGAAAATGTATTTGAAAAAAGTAGAGATATAAAAAATTTTACATCAACTGAGTAAATTGGAAATAAGTTTAATTGGCAAACAAGAAACAATTGTTAGCTTTAGAAGTTGGCAAATTTCATGACTCGTAATATTGGTTGAATTTGTAACGTATCATCATAATACAAGATCAATTGTCCGAAATTAATGCAATTCAATAGACAGAAGAATCTTTAATTTTGTTTGCTCTTCAATTGAGTTCTGATTGATCAAAGTAGTGCTTTGTCAAACTTTCAATTTAGTCTTGATTAATCAAAGCAAACCTCTCGAAACTTCTTAATTGCTACTCGCTTGAACGAGAAACCTAATTTAATTTTATTTGCTTAATGAAGTCAACTAATGACTTGGAACTTGTGTAAAGGGATAGAGAGTTTGTTCAGTTTGCTACAAAAGAGAAACCCTAAACCTAGTTTTCGCCAACTTGTGAGTTCAAAATTTAGATTCAATATAGTGTTCAAGAATTGTGATCAAGATCTTTAGCCATAGACTCATCCGGCCAATATGTTTGTTGCAGAGATCAAAACTTTCAAGATGGTCCTTGAAGTCACTGGCAGGATTTGAAGAAGAATTTTGAACATAGAAGAGCCCAAGCAACTTAGAGATGATAGTGGGGTGACGTCAAAAATTATTCTACTAGGAAATTCTAGGATCATGGGTATGATTCAAATTGTAAACTTTAATTCTATGTAGTGAATTCCTTCTTGGGGTTAGGGAACCCTTGTAGTGATCGGTTTTTTTTTTTTTTTTTTTTTAAATGGATTTTCACTTCGTCGTCAATACCTTGTGTTATATATTTTACTACTTATTGCTTTATATTTGGTTAATCTGGATGCTCGTTGTTATTAACCGGTAATAATTTTGATTTCATAATTAGTTATTTGTGAAGTTGATTAAATTCCACAGTAAAATCAATTCTTGAGTGTGATCCGTATAATTATATATTTGACCATGATAACGTTTCTAAGCCCGACTCTTATACCGGTGGTAATTTGAAAATAAGATCTAATAAGCTATTTAGGGAAGTCGTAAGATCAAAAAAATTTCAAAGAAATCTCTAGAAAAGATAAATAGAATCGAGCATCAAAACTAAACCCTAAGTGTTAAGCTAAATGAATCTATTGCCTTGATTAAAAAATGAAAGGAAGGTAATTTCTCCCTTTGGAAAAGAGAAAAGGTATAGGTAAATAAGCTACTGCATGTGCTTCTAAGCTAGGTTGAAGAACTTTCTGGGAAACATTCCAGATTTTGCTGTGGTGTCAATGGTCATACTAGTATCTAATGAAAATGGGTTTGAAATCAATTTAGAGCTTTTGAGTAGCAAGTTAAGCTTATTTTTGAGCTGTTGTCCATACTGACTCATGCCCAAACAATGTCCTTAAAATTGAGTCCTTGAAAGACCCCTTCTATCAAGTGGGTCTAGGTAAAGGAGGACAATATTTATTTGATAGTCAACACAGCGTTAAAGGTTCTTTATACTTGTTTGTGATATCTACGCAATTGCAACAAGTCTTTATTTATGACTTTAAAGGAAGGGAGAAGTAGGCTGCTAATTAGTAACCTTTGGGGATGGTTGTAGATCTCATGTTATAGGTAAGGGAACTATAGCCATACCAACGTGTATTTGGCTCCAAATTAAATTTTTTTTTTTAAAAAAAAAAAAAAAAAAAAAAAATCTAACTAACTTATTTTACTATTTAGCTTATTTTTGTTACTATTCATGGACTCCATTGTATTTTTTGGTACTATTCATGGGTCCCACTGTATTATTTCAGCTAATTTTTATTTTTATCTACAGTACTTTTAGCAAAAAAAATTCAGTTTTAACAAAATAAGTGAATCCTAAATAAACCTAAATTGGCCAATCTTTTAAAAATTTTCAGTTTCAACAAAATAAGCGAATCTTAAATAAACTTAAATTGGCCAATCTTTTAAGCATCAATGGCATATGTGATGATAATGTCATTGTTCAATTCACTAAGAAGGTTTTTAATGAAGACGGAGAACGGGTTGATGGGAGAAGTGAGAACTTCTGAAAATGTTATTGTATTATTTCTGACACTAAGCTAAGATACAACATTGTTAGATTAAGTGACATTGAGTGGTGACCCCAAATACT
The DNA here is from genome assembly GCA_032727855.1 of Quercus ilex subsp. ballota. Taxonomy (NCBI): domain Eukaryota; kingdom Viridiplantae; phylum Streptophyta; class Magnoliopsida; order Fagales; family Fagaceae; genus Quercus; species Quercus ilex. Next base: position 26,808,224 of record CM064914.1, on the reverse strand, counting down.
TAGCCATGATAGATACAAATAATTGGCCAAGTCTGAAAAGGTTGAGGCTATTATTGAATTAACTAAGCTTAGCAAGGTAGAAAAAGCGGTTTCTGGACCTTGTTTGATAGGACAATAGATTATATCCCAACTCCTTCATATTGAAATCATAAACAAGATTTGGGCAAAAGTGTCATTTGCGCAAACTGCTTGGCCTAAAGTGTATTTGACGAAAGGTTTAGAGGTTTGAAAGCAAATGTGCTAGCGTTTTTTTTAACAAGCGTTGCTTTTGCTGGGATATTGGTTTTTTTTTTCTTAAGAAAACTGATGGGCTTGATTAAGTGAAAAGAATTTTGGGCTTAATTTGTTTGGGTTTCTGGGCTTTGAAGGAAAAAAGATGTTAGGCTTAGGCAGTACTCGAATTGAGTATTTTAATGTGGCCGGTTCGAGCATATCTGAGTGGGCTGGACATGGGCTGCGTTTCATTCCATTTCTTTGAGCTGAACAGAATTGAACAATACACTTTTTTATCCTTGACCTTGATGTTATCCTTCTTATTTTTCCTTGCTCCTTCTCTGTATGATTACCATGTATTATCCCTAACATAGAAGAGAAAGGATGTCATTGGTAACAATAGAAATAGAGGAAAATAATCTGACTACCATGACACAACAACAATGATTACAAAGTCAAATTATTAACTGACATCATGATTGAAACACAACCAACCACTGCTATAAAGAAAGCGGTTCCTTCAGTCTAATGAAGTTTCAAGGTTATTCAAGAAAACAAAAAATAAAGAAAGAGAGAAAGAAAGAAGGAAGGAAAGAAAGTGGCTGCTTAATTATTGGATATTTATCAACTGTTACAAACTATAAATATACGAAAACTTATAGTCAGGCAAGAAGCCAGTCAAAAGTTTTAATCAGTATTCATATAGAAATGTGAAGTACCCAACAAGGTCTTATTAAATGCCATTAGACACAATTCCTCAATATGAGAAAGCCATTCTAAGTCCTCACTCTGTTCACTGTTCAGTGTTTTTTTATTTTATTTTTTGAACTCTTACGAAATTGTGCCTTAACTGTCATTGTGAAAGTCATAAATAAAGAAGACTTGGGTCTCGTATTTTAGTCAGTAAAAACTATGCATTTACTTTGATCATACTTTTAAATCAGGGGTCTACTGTAGCTTGACTTGAATAACCTAATCTAACTGCTAGAGCAGCTATATATAGAATATACCAATTTTATGAACGTGTATACCTTTGACATTACAAACCCTTTTGATTGCTCTTAATTAACAATCATTCGTGGCTCAGTATCATTTTTCTAAAACTCATTCGTCGCGTTTATTCATACGTGGTGAAAGAGACCAATTTACAGCCAGAGCAATGTCACTATTAGTGTTTGATTGTTATCTATACTCATCCCAAGACCAGTTTGCATTTTATGAGTGATGAGAATGAAACTCTGCCATGTGACTATGCAAGGGACTGCTTTGATTAAGTTGTAAAGGGGTGGACTTTCTTACGGGGTTCGTGGCGCCAATTCCATCCTTTATCTAATGTGAATATGTAGAATTATATTGTTTGATCATTTCTCTGGAGAAAAAAATCAATCAATATAAAACCAGGTTATGTACATATGTTAAAGAAAAAGCATGTCATGCTCATGATAGAAATCATCCAATGTGAATATGTAGAATAATATTGTTTGATCATTTCTCTAGGGAAAAAAAATATCAATCAATATAAAAGCTGGTTATGTACGTATGTTAAAGAAAAAAGCAATCATTTGTGTATTTGAGTTTAATTCATTTAATTGGTCAAGAACTTTATAATTCAACTTGTTGTCACTTCTTTATATTTTCAATAGAGATATTCAAAGTTCGAATCTACCTTCCTTCATTGTAACCATCAAGTTATAAAATAAATTAAAAAATCAACTACATCCTCCCCCATTATAACTATCGGATTATAAAATTAATAAAATAAAAAAGTTTAATTTACTTGAAAATTAATTAGCATTCATTATAATCATAAAAAACAGGAAAAGTGCTTGTATCTCAATATTGTAACTATCAAATTATTGAATCTCCCCCCCCCCCTATTGTAATTATCGAATTATTAAAAAAAAAAGTTTAATACATTTGAAAATTAATCAACATTCATTATGATAATTAGAAAACAAAAAAGAGCATGCGTTTGTCAAACCAAGAAAAAGTCAAATTTTGAACTTTTGGGTTTATTTTGCCGGTAGTCCCACACCCAATAATAATAATAATATTCCTTTCTTTTATAGTACTTGCAATAATTAAACAACCAGCAAAACATATTCAAATACATACGAACTCTTTTTTAATGGTCTTAAGAGTATTCTCATCAAAGATGCTAAATGCTCTGATATGCTATTTTTATAGCTCCAAGCACAAAAAATGTGCTCCATCAAAAAATGCAAATGCTAAATTTTTTGACACCCAGCTACAGTACGTTGCTAGGGAAGCTACAGTGCGCTGCTATCTCTAGCAGCGCATTGTAGCTAGACATGGCAAAATGGGTCAGACCCATTTGACCCGACCCGTTTGACCTGCAACCCGTTTGACCCGTTTAAAAATGACCCGTTTTGACTCGCGACCCGATTGACCCGACCCTCCCGTTTTACCACGTCTACCAACGTTGAGTAGATTGAGATTGAAGTGTAATTCTTATAAGATATTTACTTATTCTTCTTTACTTAATATGTTATGTATTCCATTATAGTTTGTCATTCTTTATTTGCCACATTCATTTTCTTTTCCTACTTTAAACAAATAAAAAATTATACCAAGATTAGCTTCTAGAAAGCTGGAACAAGAGTTGCACCAAATTTAGGTATCATGTGTTTAGTGGTAATTGGTAAGTGGTAACAGTATCACCAATGAAAATCTAATCACAGTTAAGGAACTCAAAAACAATTGACAAATTGCATCTATTTCCCAAAAAAAAAAAAAAAAACTTGTTTGAAAAATACGGGTCAACTTGACCCATCCCGCGACCCGACTTGACCCGCGACCCGTTTGACCCGACCCGAACCCAACCCAACCCGCCCGTTTTGCCATGTCTAATTGTAGCTGAGTGTCAAACCCAAATATTATATTTTAATCTCTACACGTGCCCTCTCTCTTTCCCACACGCAATTTCCATCATCTTTCTCTCTTTTGGTTCTCCCTCAACCCATGCCTCATCAGTCATCACACTACCCCCTTTTTTTTTTTGGTTCTCCCTCAACCCAAGCTCTTCCCTTCTCTCTATGGCTGAACCTAAAAACCCAAGCTTGAGTTAGCGTTTAGATTGGGTTGAGTCGGCATTCTTAAGGCGTCATTCTTGAGTTTGTGTGGTCGGTGTTCTTGGCTAGGGTTGACATCGGAGAGGCTGGGCCACTGGGGTGGTGGTCATCAGAGAGGCTGGGGTGGGTTTTGGCAGTGGTTATGTGGTGGGTTCAGATCGAGGTGAGTTTGATTTGATTTTGGGTCTTGATTTAGTTTTGGGATTGTGTTTTGGTTTTACATTGCGAAGGAGGAAGAGGAAAGGAAAGTGAAGCCGCTACCGTGGAAGAAGATGATTACAGGGAGGGAAGTGGTGTCCATGTCCTTAGGGACGAAGAGGCGGAACCAAAGGTTGAGTTGCAGAAGAAAAATGCATGGTTTGTTTTTGTGTGTGTGGGTGCGTGCTACAAAGTTGAAGAAGGGATGAATTTTTTTTTTTTTTTTTTTGGTTGGTTAGGGGTTAAGGTTGGTGGTGGTGGCAGTGGCTGTGGATGGTGGTGGCAGTGGGTGTTGGTAGTGGCAGTGGGGTTTTTTGGTAGTGAAAGTGGGTTTGTTGGAAGTGAAAGAGATGAGAATGAGAATAAAAAATAATTAGAGAATAAAAAATAATTAGAAAATACTCCCTCCATCCCACTTTTTTTGTTCTGTTTGAAAAGTCAAACCTTTTAAGGAAACATCATTTATTGTTTTGTCTAACTTTTAAAAATGTATAAGTTTCCAAAATTACCCTTAAAAAAATTTATCAAAAAATTGAATTAGTAAATTAATAGGGGTATAATAGGAACATTAGTAAATTAATAACTTTTATTTTTAGAAACAGGACAATATTTTAGGACATCTCAAAATGGAATAGAGGACAAAAAAAGTGGGACGGAGGAAGTAATATTTTAATGAAGTGGTAAAAAATATAAAATCTTTGATGTTAGGTGTATTGTAGAGTGAGTTATTAAAATTGATAAAATAAGTTTTTGAGATGCTAAATGCTAAATTTTTTGAAATCTTTGATGAGAATGCTCTAATCACTTTCAAGACAGTGATGAAAATGATATTGTAAATACTAAAAATAGCATTTATAACACTCTTGATGAGAATGCTCTAAATAGCAAATCTCATCTTATGATGCTACTAAGAATAGATAACTTGTCATTGGTTTTAGTCACAAACCATCACATCATTTGTTGGTTTTCCATTGCAGAATAGATAATTTTTCAAGTATTCAAAAATCAAAATGGGCAGTTTTTGGGAATAATCCCTTTCTTTGCAACTCGTACCTGTTTCTTGTTTTTTGAATTCCATTCTATTTTCTCTCTCATTATCTGTTTTCCTTTTATTTTTTTTACATTTCTGTAATAAACAATCAACAAAGAATAATCAAATTCTAAAAACCACGTTTTCGAGATGATCAACTAAATAAATTAAAAGTTTGAATGATTTGTTAATTGGCCTAATTGCTATGGATTATCTCTATATTCCTTAGCTGCAAATGACTCCACATGTTTGAATTACCTTTTCAGTTTTTTATTTTTTATTTTTTATTTTTTTAAGTTTCAATCTATGATGTTAGCTCTTGATAATTGCTCTTTAGTATTAAACTAAGATACCAATTGGTTTTTGGTGCAAATGCTAATCAAACCCCAAATCTCTTATTCGACCTTAAGAGACTTTACCAATTGAGGTAACTAGTGTTGTTCCAAAAAACAATAATCAATAAATAAATTGAATTTTATAACATTCAAAATATCATTTTAAATAATAATAATTCACATAATTTAGAAATTAGCAAAAATTAGAGAATAGTTGAGAGATTTTACTTTAATGATACTTTAAAATCATTTCATAAAATGATAAACAAATTATCATCAATTCATGAGTTTTTAGGTGGCAGGGTTGATGTGTGGACCAAGTTACTATTTTGAGATTATACATGCCGTTTACAGAATTTCTAGTGTAGTAGATTAACAATATTATGCGAGCTGCCCCTAGGATACAACAACCATTGTTGATTATCATTACAAGCCTACACCACTTGTAGGACATGAAGCTCTCAAAATAATAGTACTTTCCAAACCAACGAATATAATACTCCCTCCATCCCAATTTAATTTATTTGTCTTGTTTCAATAATCAAACTTTTAAGGGAACGTAATTTATTATCTTGTCTGCCTTATAAAAATGTATAAGTTTCCAAAATTACTCTTAAATAAATTTATTAAAAATTTTGAATATTAAATCTGAAATTACACGAACAAATCTTTGGCCCTTAACAGTGTTACTGTGTTAGCGTTTTTGAAATTACACGTGCAAATTGTAACTTATCCTCTTAATCAAATTTCAAAAATCTACAATGGCCACAATACAAAAACTATTGGGTATTGGCTCCAAGAATTTTGGATTACTTTAAATAAAAATTCTAGTTTATCTTTTGAATCAAATCTTAAAAACCCAATACTTCTAAAATACAAATTCTATTGGCTTCAAGTCAGAAATTTTATCAGCTCCAATCCAAATGTGAAATTTTTTTAATAGTGGCGGCAAAAAAGAATTGTTACTAGGAGAAAATTATTTGCAATATTTCATTGCCTATAAAATTCTCATACGTAAATAGATCTAGATTATTCTAGAGTATTCCTAATCTCAATCCAATACAACCTTTTTCATTATCCTTTTGCTAATGGGTTCCATGCCAACAAAAAACTCTACCCGTTGCCTTGCCTATTCTCCTTCATCATTATCCTCTCTTCAATTCTTGTCTTTCATGGGCGGCGCTACTCTATATTGAGGGGTTCAATTGAACCCCCTGACTTGAAATATATATTTTAATATATATATATATATTATTTTATTAGTTTAATTTCCCTTATATAATTGTAGCTTATATATATACATATATATTTATTAGTTTAATATATATACACACACACACATATATATATATATATATATATTATTTTATTAGATTAATTTACCTTATATTCAGGCGCTATTCTATTTCTTATATAATTTTAGCTTGTATACGAAATTTGTGAAATCCCTTTAATTTTAATTAGAAATAAGTTCTTAAAGGTAGCATATATGCTCTAGCTCTATGGTTGACATGGTGATTGATCTACTAAATAAAACAAATTCATTGAACCTGATACCTTTTTGGAGTGCTTCTATTGCTTTATATGTAGTTTATGTAAAGATATTTGGGGTTAGCCTGACAATTTTGTGTTTCTTGTTCTAGAGCGATTTGCTTTAGTTGGGTATACAATTTAACAATTGTATAATTAAAGGTTGCCTGAAAGTACATAGAATACAAGGACCATGTGAGAGAGGGAGAGAAGATGAAGCTAATGATGGAGAGCAGAGAGCAGTTAATATTGTTTTTTATTTTTCTATTTTTAATAAGAAGAGTTAATACTCTTTTTTATTAAGAAGAGTTAATGACTTAATTACTAATTTCTAGGGAATAAGAATGACATGACCATGAGTTTTTTTTTTTTTTTTTTTTTCACCCTTAGATCTAATACAAATTAATGGTTCAAAATATGTGTAACTCTTTTAAAGTTACACTTACACTAAGTGGAACTTAAACCTATCTTATATATATATATATATATATATATATGACAATACGGGAAAGTGGAAACCACTAGTACCACTCAAAACTCGACCACACATTTATGTAAAGAAAATCACAACCATTCATTTATGTAAAAGAAACCGGCTATATGTAAGATTTGAGGAAGCCAAAATTGCAAGATTTAATGGATTTTATGATAGATTAAATTTGTAGTCTCTTGTGAGTTCCAGTTAGCTCAACTGGTAAAGTCTCTGATGGTTATATAAGAGATCTGAAGTTCAATCTCCGCCTATACCAAAAACTGATTGGTATCTTGATCTGATGATAAAGAGTTATCCTCTCTCTCTCTCTCTCTCTCTCTCTCTCTCTCTCTCTCTCTCTCTCTCTCTCTCTCTCTCTCTCTCTCTCTCTCTCTCATTTTATTAGTATCATAGTAGGAATTTTGAAAAGTAAGCCATGGCCCCACCTTAGCCCCGCCCCTGCCTATCAAGAGTCATCATTTAATGGCGATACACCCATTTGGGATTGGGATGACAAGTCAACAACCAATAACATTTCCGTATTATTCTCAAAAAAAAATAAAAAAAATAACATTTCCGTATAATTCTTATAAAATAAAATAAAATAAAATAAAAATTCCGTATAAAGGATTTCCAATCTACAATTAATCTCATCACATGTACCACCATGTTAATCAATAATGTCTCTAAGGCCGACTAAATAATCATACAAAAAAGAATATAAGAAATCTCAGACATCATCAGTTTGCACAGTCAATTTCCTGTATGCCCAGATCATTCATTGGTACAAACCCATGCACAGATTGGAGCATTGCACGATCATCCATCTCATTCTTCACCTGTAAGCTGTCATCCAACAAATGAAACCCACTATATTTCAGATTTACAATTAATTAGATAAAATGCTACCATATATATGCCCTACCAGAGTGAGAGAAGAACAATCAAATAATGATAAACTGGTTTGTTTTATCTTGTTTTCTTTATTAATAACTTACTAGTATGTAGCCCCGTGCTACCGCACGAGAAATGATATATTATTAATCATGAGTTTATTCATGTTTAAAAGGCTCAGTTAAGTCTAAATTTATATTATTAACAGGAAAATTTCATTAACAAAACTTAGCAGTATATATATTTTACACAGAAAGATGAACCTTGGTGACAATGTTTATCCAAAAGATCCATTCACGCTTTTGAATCTTCAATATCTAATGGTGATTGAAATTTTCGTAGCTTAAAAATTTTAAAATTAAAAAAAAAAAAAAAAACCCTCAAAGTTGTACTCATTTTGTAGTTTTACGATGGGTCACTTTGTAACATGATGGGCATTTGTGTGAAGAAAAAACCTCTGAAGTTTCATGGCTGATAAAAGAAATTCTTTCAAATCTCTTTTTATAGAGAGATGGGTTTGTGCGTGTTTTTATACATCCTTCATAGTTGTATTATCACGAAGCAGGTCCAATAGATTTAGATTGGTACTATCGATTCCCAAAGCATGAGTGTTTAATATATTATTAATTTCATCTCATTGGCTTCTACACATGACAGCAAAATTAAAAATAATTAGATTGTACACGTGTATAGTAAAATTGGACTCCAATTTCAGATTCTAATTGAACAATCGGAATGATAATATATGATAGTAACAACAATAGGAAAATTCAAATAAAAATTCGGATTAAATTGTAACAATTTGAATAAAAAATTCCAGTAGAAAGACAGGGTGGAGTGATCGACTTCAAGAAGGCGACCAAACTTGTGTAAATATAGAATAATAAATCTCTCTCCGGAAAATTTACATTGTTTATAACCTTTACCTTCACTGAAAATTTTAAAAACATAGTGACTCACATCTGCCATCCAGACATCTACAGCCGGGTCCTCTCCAATTCGCGTGAGATTCCATTGATCACTAAGTTTCTTTGCAGCCTGCAAAAAGTATCATCCATCGGTCCACAACAGTGTTTTCTTCATTGTTATAAGTGTCAAACCTGAACAAAAAGCCAAATATAAGGATAGTGAATTTTAGGCATAATGTGCATCTAATCACATATTAGCAATTTATAACAAATGTAAAGATGCAAACTTTGTAAGTGAATAGTAAACAAAACTCCATGTCAAAACCAAGAAGAAAGCAGTTTAATTTGAAACTCAGTGCAAATGTAAAGATGCAAACTTTGTAAGCAATTTATAACAAAGATGCAAACTTTGACTTTGCTATCTTTTTGGAAATTATGCAATGTACCCAAACCAAGTTCTTATCACCGATATTAATCTCTTTGGTTTTCATGTTTGACTGCAAAATCAAGAAAAAACTTAATTAGCACAGTAACTCACTTGACCCGATACATAGAAGTGGTTTTAATGAGAATGAGCCCACATACATTTATCTTTTTGGAAATTATGCAATGTACCCAAACCAAGTTCTTATCATCAATATTAATCTCTTTGGTTTTCACGTTTGACTACAAAATCAAGAAAAAACTTAATTAGTACAGTAACTCACTTGACCCGATACATAGAAGTGGTTTTAATGAGAATGAGCCCACATACATTTAGCCACATAATGTAAAATTTAACTTCAATTTCAAATTTTAGACACATGACACAAAATTAGAACTCTAATTAGGAATTCTAATTAGGTGTGTACACATGTCACACAATTAGAGTTCTAATTTGGAATTCAATTTCACACTCTCTCTGCTTCACCTATTATTATATATATAGATTCATAAAAAAAAAATAAAAAAAAAATCAACCTAATGGAAAATAGTAACTATACTACAGGGTACCAAATTCACTGCCATAAGACCAATTATATTTAAAAAAAAAAAAAAAAACTCACCTGTATTGAGACGAGACCCAGAGCCAACAACGTGACTACTGAACAGGGACTAATTCTAATTCGCAAAAACGAGCTTAAGAGACCTCCGATTAGGGATGACAATTTTTTCCTGTCCCGCTTAACCTGCCCCTCCCTGCTTCACCCCACGCGGGTTTTCCCCGCCCCCCAAAGGCGGTGGGGTAGGGATGGGGCAAGATTTTAGCCTCGCACCCCGGCCCGTCTCGCCCCGCCCCGCGTTACTAAGGATTATAATTGTAAATTTTTCATACCCTAAAATCCTACTATTTAAACAAACATATTAATATTAGCATATTTTATTCTACCTAATGTGATTCTTTGCCTTTATTTTGTTGTGTTATACTATGAAATTTTTTTTTTTATTTTTTTATTTTTTTTATGATTGTCTTGTTAAACACTTGGATATATTATTCAATTTTTTTTTAAAAAATTGATTTGATTTGATGGGATAAATTTAGTTGTAATTTCAAGTATATTTTTATTAATGAAATATGTTTCATTAAAAAAATTGTACTAGTTGTAGGGCAAATTAACAAAAAGTAGAGTTCTACGGGGTGGGGCGGGGCTTTGTGGGGCGGGAATGGGGTGAGAAAGTATTCCCCGTCATGCGGGGCAGGGCGGGGATGGGGCAAAACAAAACCATGTGGGGTGGGGACGAAGACCCCATCTTTCGGCCCCGCCTCGCCCCATTGCCATCCCTACCTCCGATACATCTTCGCGGGTAGTAATCTAATATTCTAATGTTAAAGTATATTTTTTTTGCCTCTTTTTGGTAGTTTTTTTATTTATTATCTATATATATATATATATTGTTTCAACCTTTTTTTTCCCCCTATTGGTTCTTTTTGTTATTGTTGATTTAATTTTCACATTACATTTGTTTTTCATTTTGGCAAGTTTTTATTGAATTTTATGCATAGTTATTAAATCTAACCTAAACCTTAACCCGGGTTATTAGGTTACTGGTTCAACTAGTGGGTCAACAGTCGAACCGCAAGGTCAAATAAAAAATTTTAAAAATTAAATATATATAAAATTTTGAAAAATCATAACATGAATATGTAAATTTAAAAAAAGAAAAGAAAAGAAATATGCCTAAATTAAACTCACCATTATAATTCAAAATCAATATTTCACAAGCAATAGCATTAAAAATTCTATATAATTCAAAAGCAAAATAAATGAATGTCATAAGATTGCAACAAAGCTTTTGCTAAATAAAATCTTATTACATGTCTTAAAATTTTGTATATTAAAAAAGAAAAAAGGCAAACCTCAAACTACATAAACAAAAGAAGAGAAAAAAAATGTTAAAGCCTTAAACTTAAAGCAATAAACAATTTAAGCACAAAAACGTAAACAAAAGAAGAGAAAATAAGGTTTAAGCAATAAACTATACAGCATATACTGATATACTCATACCTATGTGCTAACTAACTATGTGAAACTAAAAAGTGATCTATTCATAGCAAAAAATTGATGCATAGTTGCAAGTTTGGGGAATAGAAATAGTAAAAACTGATGGGTAGAGTAGTGTGAATCGGCAGAGAAGTGAGAGAACGATGCATATTTTTTAAATTTCTTTAGGTTTTCTCTTATTTAAATTACCATATTATCACATATTAAACAATAAAGAAATGAATGGGATGGACCTGTTAATGTAATTTTACACAATTCACAAACGTAGCCGAGTTATTAAAACCAAGATAGGTCACACAATTTGCTTATAACATGTTGTATTTTACTAGTTTTGACTGGGTCTTGTGTACATTCGATCTAATTGATGACCCAGACCGATCTATGTGCTGGGTCACCAGGTTATCAGTTCAAGAATTGTGGACTTAATTGCTTGCGGGGTATATGCCCGTATACTTCAAAACTTGGGCTGTTACTCATCTTACATAACGTTACAAGATACATGCACTTACATCATAGGGAGGGACAAGAATACTTGTACTCAAAATTATATTTAGTGCATGTTATACAAACTACTCTATGATTCATTCTTCCCTATGAATCTACTTCCTGGGATCTCCAATCCGACAGTCCCTAGGTAGAGTATCCTCATAGGTAATCCTTTCCCCCTCAATGTATATCTAGAACTTTGACTTAGCTATAGATTTTTTTATCTCATACATAACTTGGCAAAAGATCTAGATTATGGTGGTATTAGCAATTGTTAAAATTTTATAATTTTTGTACCACCATTTTTTTTTTTGGCTCACTTTGGTGGTTTTAACAAGGAACCATTATTTCTTCAATTTCACAATAAGTTAATGAAATAGGACACGGTTTAATATCTAAATTTTGTAAATATTTAATTTTAGTATTTTTATGTAATTTTTGTTATTTTAGGTTTATGTTATTTATTTCCTTCTTTTTAGGTGTTTTTAATGTTGTTTAGTCAAATTAGGGTTTTATATGCTTTTAGCTGCCTTAGGGTTTCTAGTTGCCCTAGGTTTTGTTTTTACTATTTAAACATATTGTAGCCTCCAAAGGCAAGTTTTTAGACTATTATTAATAAAAATATAGGCTTTTTGTCGAGTTCTTTCTCTGGTGGATTCCAGTTTATCACCTTATAGATTCAAGGAACCCCTCGTGGATTCGAAATTTACTACCCATAAGCTAATAGTCTAGTTTTTGTCCATCAAAGAGAGTATCGTGTGTGCTTTCTTCAGGTTTCCATGACATTAGTTATCCACAATCACAAAGCAACATATAAAGCCAATAAAAGTATGTATATATTTTTAATATCACTCTTGCACTTGGTGGTTACATTAGCACAAAATTTATCTCGTTAGATCTTATCCACTAACCCAAAATACTAGTTAGATAATTGTTTGCAAACTTAAATTATTTTCCACCATTTCTCAACTCATATATATGTATGGCAAGAGATATAGATTTTATTAGCATCTACATAGGATTAGTAGTGTGGGGATAAAAGAACCGAATAAGAGTGTTGGGCTATAGGCCCTGCCCAAGGATGCCAAGGAGCCTGAGGATGGTCAAGCAATAAGAAGGACAAGTGGGTTGATGGGTCGAGGACAATAGCAGATAGCAACAAACAAGTGGTGTTTCTCAAGAAGCCAAACGTCCTTGGGGAGCATTGTGGAAGGTTGGTACCCGGCCGCTTAAAGAACAATGTGCAAGAAGTAATTGTACTTTTTGATGATAAGCTTCAGAGAAAGGAGTCAATAGTAAACATAGAAATATCTGAGAAGAAGGCCGCTACCACCACATTAAATGTTCTGCACCTAACCAGCTGGCTGCATTTATGTGGAAATGATGCCTGAACAATGATATTCAGTCTCACAACTACACACAAAGTCTCTAGGAAGGCTCTGATGGAACAAGCATCTAGGAAATCATCTATATAATCAACAATTGGAAGGCTGGGATTGAAGGAAGGAATAATATATAAGGGAAAGAACTCCATGAAAGGGATGCATGTAATCTGAGAGGGAAAAAAGAGAGAGAGGAACATCTTGTACTTAGAAAAACCTTAAGTAAATATAAGAACACTTCATCATCGGACTTGACCAAGGAGTGTTATTTCGTACTTAACTGTGTCTATTTTGTCTTCTTGGCATGAAGCCAGTCCATTGAGGCCCATATTTGATTTTACTGAATCTTCTTTCTATAGAAATCCACTCTCTAACAGACAAATAGATTGTTTTGGATCAATTGGGCCATCATCCATTAGCAGTGGGTTAAAGGTCTAATTCTAACCCCTACAAGTAGTCTCTAACTACTAAGAACCACTTTTAGGAACTCAAATTTCCATAGTTTCTCATTCATTAGGGACTTAATATTTCTGTCAAATCTTTGCCATCATTATACAACAATTGTATAATAGGAATACCTATTCATTCTCATTTTATTCTTGGCACAGATTTATGTATCTACTTGAATACATTGGCACGAAAGATAATATCAAATTAAATTGTGGTATCATTGTATCTCTATCATACAATAGGAATACCAACTTGGTATGACACCATTGTTCTCACTTAACAATAGGAGGGCCATTTTTCACCATAAGACTAAACTTTTTCACACTTAGGCCAAAACATAATTTTTTTATTTTAATTTTCAAGATAATTCACATAGTTAAAATTTATCATCAACTATTTATTGAGCCCCAAATAGCATTTCTCAAAACACTTTTTTATTTTTTATTTTTTTTTACACTCTTATATTCCTCAATTTCAATACCCCCACTTAGGGCTGTTCACCAAACTGCACCAAAACTACTCACAAAATGATGTAACCGCACCACACTGCACCGCAAGTAACAGTGTACCGCACCGCACCGCACCCTCTCTATATATTAATATATTTATTTATTTTTAATATTAAATATATTATTAATAGTTTAATAACCCTAGTTTTCCCCAAAAAAAAAAAGTTTGATAACCCTAGCAAGTGTTGACTAGGAAAGTCAGCCCAAAATAAAGAAAAACTATCTCAATAGTTTAAAACTTGGCCCAAAACAAAAGTTTGATAACCCTAGCAAGTGTTGACTAGGAAACTCAGCCCAAAATAAAGAAAAACTAGCTCAATAGTTTAAAACTTGGCCCAAAACAAAGGAAAAAAATTAGTTTTGGGCTGAGTAGGAAAAGCCCAAAATTTGAAAAATATACCAATTTCAAGCCGTTCAAACCGCATCTTATACACCGCATCGCACATGTGACTTCAAAAATGAGGTGGGGTGCAGTTATGGTTTTAGCTAAACTCTAAACCGCTTCGCACCACACCGCACCGCACATGTGACCGCAAAAATAAGGTACAGTGCAGTTATAATTTTAGCTAAACCGCACCGCAAAGCGCGGTGCTAAAAATGGCACAAAACTGCATCGCACCGCACCACGAACAACCCTAGTTGTAAGTTATAACATTAGAATAGAACTTAAAATTTATTTTAGGAAATATCTTACTCATACAATTATATTTCCTTAAAAATTGTAATTTTTTAAAGGGAAAATTACAGTAAACCCACCTGTGGTTTAACCTGTTTTTACTTTGTCTACCCATGGTTTAAAACTTAACACTTTGCCCACCTGAACTTCAATCTGTTTGCTCTCCGTTACCCACCTCACCCTTAAACGTTAGAAAAACACCCTTTTATTAAAAATCAAAACATAACACAGATAAAATCATGAACCATTGAAACTTTTCCTCACAAGCCTTGGAAACACGAAAAACCCTTGTATTAAGCTGGGGTTTTGATTTTTCTGATGGTGGTGCATAACACTTTCATGTGAGGGTGAGGTTTTGACTTTGGGTTGTCTTGAGGCATTGAATATTCAAAGATACATCATCACCAAGTACGAAAGTTCTGCTTTATGTGGGTTGGGGTTTCAACTTTTGATGGTAGCTTTGATTCACACGAAATTTGATTCACACAAGTTGATAAGCGATGTCTTCTTCGAGTGGAAATTACTCAGGTTCAAGTGGGCACATGTGTACATATGAGACTTATGTGCTGAGAACAAGTTTGACAGTGGATAATTTTGGGAGAAGGTTTCTGCGTTGTAGCCAATATAAGGTAAGTATAGTTTTTACTTAATCTAGTTGACTCAAGTGAGTTTGGAATGTGATGTGTTCAATTCAATTTATGAACAAGTTGGTCCCAAGTGCCCTTTCTTTCAATGGATTGATAATCCCACTTGTATGCGTGGGAATGAAGCTACCTATTTGGTGCAACAAAAGCTGGATTTACTGCAGAGTAAGCTGCAACTTGTAAATGAAAGGGAAAGAGCATCTACCCAGACAGCAGCAGAAGTTACCCATATGGCAGAAATTGTTCAAGAAAGGGCAGCAAAAGCCACTGAGAGGGAGCGAAAGTTTTGAGCTTCCT
Organism: Quercus ilex subsp. ballota; assembly: GCA_032727855.1. Classification (NCBI taxonomy): domain Eukaryota; kingdom Viridiplantae; phylum Streptophyta; class Magnoliopsida; order Fagales; family Fagaceae; genus Quercus; species Quercus ilex. The sequence continues at coordinate 26,792,625 of CM064914.1, read as the reverse complement.
CTGTTAAAGCCAAGTAGATAGTAGTGAGAGCTTTAGAGCAAGAGATAAAGTGCAGAATTGCACTAATTCTATCATGGTTTGTTTGTTTGTTTGTTTTTTTTTTTTTGGATATATTGTTTTCATGTTTCGGCTCAAGTGAGAATGTTGGAATGATGAGATTGAGTATGCCTGGCAAGTTGTAATGTATAAGCAGGTCTTCAATTGTATTGTAATAGAACTATGTAAGATGGTAGATGTTGTTGGCTTGAAGCCACTTAATAGTATAAGCTTTTTTAAGATAAAGTGTTATTTATGTTAGACGTTGTTGGTGTTTTTGTTTAAAGTGAATTGGCAACTTGTGACTTGTTTTTTGTTGGATGTTGTGAGCTGTGTTGTTTGTGCATAAAGTGCATTGTGTGAAGATAATTGTGTTGAAAGTGAATTGTTTAAAGTTTAAATTGCATTGTGTAAAGTGTTTGTGTTGAAAGTGCATGACAACCATCTGTCAACTTGCAAGAAAAGACAACAAATGCACACATAAACCTACTATTCAACACAAACACCTGTTGTATTCAAAAGTGACTACTATATTCAATACATACACACATAAACAAACATATATATGTTCAACTGCAATAATCAACCACAAGACAACAACTAGTCAAAATAATAATTTTGAACACCTGTTGTTAAGTTGGGAAATTGTATACACATTTAAGGTGGCATTGAATAGTCTTTCATCAACCACCAGTAAATATGGGGCATTTGGTACAACAACAACCAAAACAGTTGCACCTACCCTTGTTTACAAAACTTACAAAAATACAAATAAATCCCAACAGTGTTTTAACAGCATATATGTTCAACAATTGTCTTCCCTACCCTTGTCTACAAGTTACATATAACCCTAACACAGAACTATATTGCTCTAACATTACATATACATAGCAATAATATTGTCTTGACAAAAGCTTCATTTACTGTCCCTGCCTCTCCCACCACAGCTGGCCTTTCCTCCTCTTGTTTTACATTTCTGTGTCCTAGCTGCATTACCCCTTCCTCTCAAAGTAGCTCCTCTAGTAGCAAGTGGTCTTGTAGGCTACAAAGTACACGAATTCATATACTAGCTACTAGTATCATAGTTTTATGAATAAAACATCAAACATAAAACTACAGTACCTGTGATGATGGTGCTCTAATGGCCCATGTTTCTACAGAGGTGTATGGTGTTGGCTGGCACGAAGAGAACCAAGAAGCTCCTCTAACTATGTACTTGAAGTCTAAAGAGTACCACTGACTTGACCATTGAGTCTGACCTGGTGGCTGTGACCTTACTGCCTGGTTAGATGAGACCATAGTGTAAGGCTGATGTGTTGGTGGGGGCTGAGATGATGCTAAGGGTTGAGATGAGGATGGGGCCTAGGATGAAGATTGGGCCTATGATGAAGTTGGGCCTAAGATGAGGATTAGGCCTGTGATGAAGATGGGGCCTAGGATCCTTGTTTGCACGTAGAGGTCTTCCCCTTGCCTACAACCAAATATGAGCATGTTTACAATGTTAGTTATTGGTATTTTGCATATAATAAAAAAAAATTGTAAAAACTTACAGATTTCTCTTTCTGCACTCTCTTCATCCTCTCCCATGGTGTCTCACTAGTGACATTGGCCTTGCATCCCCTTGCATTGTACCCTTCCTTTTGACACCTTCCACACCTCACTGGCTTGTTTGCTCTAGACACCCTATAAGGGTTTCTTGGCTCATCAACATCTCTCTTCCTCTTTATGGGTGGCCTGCCTGGTAGCTTATAGATAGTAGGTGCAACAAGCTTGGGTTGGCCACTTGAGATCCATTCATACTGGCCAAGCATAGGAGGTATGGGTGTCTTGTATGTCTCCACAAAAACATCCTTGTAGTAGCATGGATGGGTTTAATCCTTTAGTTTCCCACGATTCACAAAAATGGCTGCAACTCCATGCTTGCAGGGGATTCTTGTAAAGTCCCATACTCTACAGCTGCATGTCCTCCCTACCAAGTCCACTACATGTCTTTCCCTCTTATTGTCAACTTCATACACAAACCTCCCAGATGACATTACACAAAAGTTCTTAGACTCTAATTTCAACTTCTCCAATTTGTCCTGTATGCTTGGACACAACTTGCCACCATACATTTCTATGTCAATCTTCTTTATATACAGCATACTCATAAGCCTAACTTTGATCCACTCCAACATTGATAATATTGGCTTGTCTCTAGCCTTCACAATCATAGAGTTAAAACTCTCACTCAGATTGTTTACCAGACAATCTGTCAAAGCCTTTGGAAAAAAGTGGGATCTGGTCCACTGTGTAGGCTCTAAATATGCAAGGTACTTCCAAGCTTATTCATCCAAACTCTTAAGATACTCCATCCCCCTCTCAAATTCCCTGACTAATGTTGTGCTAGCACTCCTCCATATTATACTCTTCAACTCCATGCCTTTGTGGTTAAACTTGAAGTTGTTGTATATGTGCTTCACACAATACCTATGCTCTACAATTGGGAATAGAGTCTCCAATGCAGGTAGAAGGCCTTGAGTATTGCAAGCAAGTAAGCAAGTAAGCATTCAATGTCAGCAAATAAGCATGTAAGCATTCAAGTAAGCATGTAAGCATTCAAGTAAGCAACTATGCAAGTAAGTATTCAAGTAAGTAATCAAGTCATAAACATGAGCTAGATAATAATACCTTCTACCTGTCACTGATGAATACCAGATTGAAATCATTTTACCTGCCAATGTCATCTACAAATTGCTCCAAGAACCAGATCCAACTGCCCTTGTTTTCTTGCTCAACCACAGCCATTGCCACTGGGAATATATTGTTATTTCCATCCTTGGCAGTTGCAAATAAAAATTGCCCACCAAACCTACCCTTTAAGTGGCATCCATCTAGCCCAACAAAGGGTCTACAAACACCTAGAAACCCAACTTTCTGAGCATTGTACCTAATGTACATCCTTTTAAACTTGGGTTCTACATTCTCATTTTCCATCTATGTTTGCAGTATCACCTTGCTTCCTACATCTGCCCTTCTTATCATTTCTGCATAATCTCTAAGTAGGCTATAATGAGCCTCTTCATTCCCAGTGATCAAACCCCTAGCTTCCTTCCTTGATTTATACACCTGACTAAGACTTAAATCAACAGAAATCTGTTACATCACATGGTGCTTAACACCTAAGACCTCCCAATTAGGATTCTTACTAAAATCCTCCAAATACCTGTTTACCACATAGGTTGATGTAACTTGCCCATTTTGAAATGTTAGGGGGCAGGTACACTCAAGATTAAGTGTCTTGATCTCAAATGTGCTCTCTTTAGTCACCATTGAGGCATAACACCTCTATCTACTATTGTTCTTACAATGTACAGATATCTTCTTCTTCTCATTCAACTTCCACTTGATATCAATGTGATGCTAAATCATATACTCCCTCAAAGCCTTCCTAAAAACCTTAGAGTTTCGAAACTTCATCCCTTTTACCAACTAAACATTTGTCATATTAGTCCTCTCATTGTATTTTGGGTTGACAGGCCTCTGCTCATCAACAGAACCATCCACACTTGCAATATCATCCTTTAAAAATAGTTTAGCCCACTCTTCATCTAAATCTATGTTTGGAGGTGGAACATTGCTTGGTTGAGGTGTATCTATTTTTGGCTGAGGTGTATTAGTGTTTGGCTGAGTTGTATTAGTGGTTTGTTGAGATGGAACAATGTTAGGCTTAAATGGAACACTGTGAGGTAGAGAAGACTCACCAAAAATATTATTAGCAAAGTCTTCTCCTTCCAGACCTTCATTCAACCAATCAAACTCCTCCTCTATCTCCACACTAGCATTAACCCCAGTAGCAACCCCTGTAGCAGCTCCTGCACCACCCCTTACACCAACTTCTGCACCCCTTATAGCAGCCCTTGCACCACCCCCTGCACCAACCCCAGGAACTTCAACTGCAAGTGGAGCATGACCACTCTCCACATACAGTATGATGTTGTCTCTTGGCCCTCCCTCATTAAGCTTACACATGGACACCCCATCTTTATCACCTTCTATAAGCCTCAAGTCTTGCTCCAAGTTTCCCCCAGGAGCTAAATAATGAACCCTAGATGGTTCATCAATCCCCAATTCCTCGCATATACCTTCTATTTCAAAATAACTAAGCCTATCAGGATTCTTATACACTATTTCAACTTTCCCGCCAAAGTATTCTAAACTTGGGTTCCACAGAAAAGTACCCCCATAATGAACCTCGAATTTCACTTCCTCATCATCCATCTGCAATAACAAATTACCATTTGACACGTTCACAATTAAAGAATTGTAAACAACAGACACATAAAGAGTAAACACTTGTATGTTTCTGTTTTGCTTTTGGGATGTAACACACACATCAGAGGGAATACATTTTCTACTTTGCTTTTGTTTCTATTTTACTAATAAGCACATGCAAACACTAAAATTCAAACCCAACAAAAACTTGGGTCCACTATGAGACACAATGACCGTGACAGACAAAATGCTTATAAACAAATACAAATCCGAACAACAGGTGGTCACATTTTTCATAAACATTAACAAACATAACCAATATTCTCATTCCATTACATGCAACATTGACCATTGACTGATTACTCAAAAAACTATAAAACAACCACAAACCAAAATTAAAAACCCAAACAGTGACTGATTTCTTACCAGGATTTTAGTCCCTCGAACAACCCGTTGCTCATCTAGGTTTATGCTTGCAGCACGATTTCAATATCAGATGCAGAATGGGGTTTTTCTTGTTTCTAGGGCTCATGAGGAAAAGTTTCAATGGTTCGTGATTTTGATCCGTGTTATGTTCTGATTTTTAATAAAAGGGTGTTTTTCTAATGTCTCAGGGTGAGATGGGTAACGTAGAGCAAATGGATTGAAGTTTAAGTGGACAAAGTGTTAAGTTTTAAACCACTGGTAGACAAAGTGAAAACAGGTCAAACCACAGGTGAGTTTACTGTAATTTCCTCTTTTATAAATTTAAAATTAATTTTTTTATGATTTTTTATTTTTATAATTGTTAGATGTATATGGAAAGTTTGTTTATTTGGAAATATATTAAATTTTGTAATTATTGCACTTACTAAAGAATAACTCTTTTTTTTTTTTTTTTTGAGGAAGAACACAACATATTTTATTAAGAAAAACCAGCAATGTCAGCTAGTACAATTAGAAATAAAAGTGGTAGAATATCCTTCATCCACACTACAAAGTTTGAAACACAAATAGCTTGTCAAGCTAACAAATGAGCAATCTTACTACCTTCTATCTTTACATAAGAGTAACGTAATTCATTAAAACAAGTAGCACTAATTCTGATTTCATCCAAAACTAAGCCCACCGCGGACAATAACTTGGTATTGTTGAGCAAAGCCTTTACTAACACCTATGAGTCTATCTCAAGGATTGCATGATGGAAACCCAGGTCTGCTCGAAACTGTAGGGCTATTGAAGCAGTCACTGCCTTGATCTCCAAAGGTGCATAAGCCTGAGGAACTTGTTTGGATAGTGAACCCAATACCAAACCCCTGCTGTCTCGAATCACTACACCGATCCCAGTTTTGTTTTCCTTTGAAAAAATTGCACCGTCACAATTTATCTTGACCATTCCTTGCATTGGAGGCAGCCTCCGATTCCGTGTCGAGGAAGAAGCATTCCGAGTAGACGGAGGAGGTGGGTTAACTACCTTGAACTCATCAAGTTGTTCTTTTGCCAATGGAGTGATAAAGTGAGGGTTACAGTTGGGTTGTAATCGTACCTAATTTTGCTGTGTCCAGATAGACCATGCCATGACCGAGAAAAGCTCCAAATGTTGCTGGTTTTTTATCAGCCATTAAAGCAACTCCTTGAAGTCAATGAAGCTGGTTGTACGATGACAATTCCATAGAGTAAGGCCCTCCCAAACCACATCCAATTCACTACATGACCAAAGGGCATAGAAAGCTAATTCATTGACACACATGCAACGATCGCAAAGTGGATATTCGTTGACAGTTCCACGCACCAAGGAATAGCTAATACAACCCTTTTAAAGAGGAATAGTTATTCCTCATTTTAAAAATAGCTATTCATAAGGAATTATTATTCCTTATAATAAAAACATAAACAAACTAAAGAATAGCTAAACCATAGTGTGCGCGCCAAAAATGAGGCTAATGGGCTAGGGCTCACTTGGACTCACAACTTATTTGTATGGTGGGTTTGGTTTCCTACACTGGGTCGTCCTCGACACTGAGACTCAATTAGATCACTTTTCTCTCCTTAACTGCCTGAATCACCTTCTGCTCCCTTTCCTTTCTTCCTATATCTCCTTCTTTTTTAGTAAATTCTCCAAACCCTTCTTCTCCCCAAACTTCTCATATTTATAGTTCTAAGTTAGTGGAGAGGTTATGATCACTTTCTAGTTAGTGCAGCGGGTGGTCCAATATCATCGAACATAAGTGGGTGGTTAGGTAGGAGTAGGAAATGGTGAGGATGGCTTTGGAACTTGGTTCCCACTTCCGCAGATATGCTTGGCAGCGGTGCACCCAAAGGCGACGCCGGGCATCCACTGGACGATATGTTCGGACGCCGTCCACAACATTGATCGGTAAGGACTTACTGAGCATAAACAGGAGGCGAATCTTTGGGCCAGCGACTTGTGTAGATTTGGGATGGGCCCACAGAGAGAGAGAGAGAATAGGAGTATGGGCCGTATTTTCGCATGAGAATTAATGGCCCAAGTGGGCTCGAGTACGGGTGCCATACACATAGGAATAACTATTATATTATAGTGTCTATTACAATCTACCAAACATGCCTTAAATGTTCTTCAGAGGATCAAATGAACCTTAGACTTAAAAATAAAAAATAAAAAAATTTATTAGCTTACTTTACCTTAAAATTTTTTTTTTTATAGCTTACCTTATTAGCATAATTTCTATAAACATCACAAAGACCATCACGTGTTCTCTCTGGAATTCACTCCCCTCTTCTTCCTTGCTTACTCTGTCCCCCTCAGTTTCACGCCTCAGTCCCAAAAAAATCTTAAGTTGAAATTACCCCAGACTGAAAACACTAAAGTCTCTGACTCCAGAACAGTCACTTGTTCATTTGCATAGTAATAGAACAACAAGAAAACTACTTGAATAATAATCAATTGACTGAATGTGACCGTTGCTCTTAACATAATAATGGAAGGATCGCACTAAATGACACCAAACAAATTTTTTTGATAAGGCGGCAGTTGGACAGAGTGGTAAAATTTTGTCAAATGGTAAAGATGTGCAAATTCTGTCAGGTATGAAATCGGAAGCCCATTATCCATACACCCACAAAACATACGCAATTGTGAGGACTGTTCAATTGAGGCCATATAACTTAAGATACACACCTAGTTCAATTAAAGTAAAGCAAACATCTTTTGAATAGACAAAGTAACCACAAATTCGTTATCAAGCAGAGTAAAGCAAATATCAGATTTCTTCAATATTGGGAATAGAAAAAAATAGTCAAGTAACCACAAATTCTCTCATTACTTTCTCCGCCCAAAATCAATTTTTTATCAAGTAGACCAAAATCAAAGTATAGTAGTAGAAAAAGAGAAAGAGAAACCTGTTTGACGAATTCAATGCACTAATATCACCACCAGGCCAGAGAACGGCTGGAATTGAAGAACTCAATTTCTTCTTTTGTGGGTTTTCCTTTAGAGTTTTGTTTAGTAGCTGTCTAGGTTTACTGTGGCTGGTTTGGAAGAGAAGAAGCATAGAAGTAGAGAGTTTTGCTTAGTAGCTGTTTAGGTTTCTTTTGGCTGGTTTGGATCGGATGAGGCGTGGAAGAAGAGATAGAAGGGGAGAAAAAAGCCTATAAGCGCAAAAGAAAATTCTGATTTTGTTTTTTGTTTTCTGTTTATATATGTAACATGCTCTATCAGTAACCAGTATCCACTTAAAATAAATGAATGGTAGAATGACCCATAATTATGACATAAATTATATAATTATATATATGGTGTCAATGCAAAGAATAAATTAAGAGATACCTTACTAGGAGGAGCTTGAATTTGGGGCTATTTTGGAAGTGGCGGCCTTGAGGTTTAATGTGTGGAAATAGATTTTTTGTGGTTGAATAGCGATGAAGAGGAGGTTGAAGATGAAGGCGGCCATGTACTTGAGGAAGCTTAAGAAGGTGGTGGCGATGGAGAGGAGGTTGAAGAAGAAGGAAGCGTTGAAATTGAAGAAGTTAAAGATGAAGGGGGGCATTGAAATTGAGGAATTTGAAGAAGAACGCGGCGATGAAGAAGAGGTTGAAGATGAAGGTGGCCATGTAATTCAATTTCCTCAATTACATGGTCTCCTTCATCTTCAACCTCCTCTTCGTCGCTGCATTCTTGTTCTAGTTCCTCAATTTCACCACCCCTTTCTTCTTCAACTTCCTCAACTTCAACGCCCCTTCTTCTTCAACCTCCTCTTCATCGCCACCGTTGTCTTCAACTTCCTCAATTACATGGCCGTCTTAATCTATAACCTTTTGTTCATCGTCGCTGACTTCTTCAACCTCCTATTCATCACCACCTTCTTCTTCAACCTCCTCCTCATCGTCGCCTTCTTCTTCGTCTTTAGAGGTCCTAGTGGGATCCATTGGGAGGTAGCGGCAATTGGAAGGAGACTTGGTTGAAAAACATTTCTTTCCTAAAATTATACTGTGTAATAGACGATGTCCCTATTAATTGCTCAATTGGAGTCTTAAGGGGGAGCTGTTAGGACTTAATATGTCCATTGCCAGGGATGAAATCCTTTCAAATATCTATTTTTGGCTCTATTCCAAGAGAGAAAATAAAATGCCTCATTTTTCATAATGACTTTAATTTCTTTCTGGAGGTCATTGTATTTGAATCATGTTTTCTAAAAATACTACAAGTTGACCCCTCACCCAGCCCTTTTTTTTTAATACTAATTTTTTTATTAAAAAAATGTTTATAGATAATGCCAACTTAATTGCATCTAAAATTAAACATAACAATTAGATTATTTTTCATGATATTAGATTATGAAATAAGTTTTCAAGATTGTAAATTTCTTATCTGTTTTTATTATTTATCAAATTAGCTTATCCAATGGGGCATTTATAATTTGCTTCTCAATTTTGGGATATTAATATTGTGTGAAAATGGAACTTGTTTATTTTTTATGTTAAATATTCAAATAGTTAACTAAACTTATTTGTTCTTGTGCTATTTTGTTTTGGTTAGAAATGCTAGAATTTGTATAATTTTATTATTGAATATTGAAGCAAGTATCAATTTGTTGACTTGAACTCTTCTTTGACATGGGTGAATATAAATTATTGCATTTCACACCAAATAATTTATTGCATAACTTGCTAAGTGGAAAATACATGCTTTAAAAAAAAATCCATGTAAAAATATATGAGTCAATCAGAATCTAACCCGACCCAAAACCAGATTGACCAGATTTGTTTCTAACCCATTTAAGATGACTCATTTTCTATTCAAACCTAATTAACATGACCCAACTTGGCCCGTTTGCTCAGTCTAGATTTTATGTATTTCACAATTTAATATGAGATTACTCTCATTCTCATAATAAGACTTTTAGTAAGAAAATCTTAAAATAATTTTGAATCAAAATATATGACCTCTTCTTTGAATTTCATAGGCATGCATGCCATGCTCATAACAGAAATTATCCAATTTCATATGCATGCATGCCATGCTCATAATAGAAATTATCCAATGTGAGTTGGTAGAATAATATTGTTTGATTATTTGTCTGGGAAAAAAATTCCAATCAATCTAAAATTGGGGTATGTTCATATGTTAAAGTAACCATACGTGTGTTTGGGTTTAATTCACTCAGTTAAGAGATTTATAGCTCAAATTGCTGTTATTTTTTGATATTTCAGCTGAGACATTCAAAATTCAAATATACCCTCCATTGAAATTATTAAATTATTTTAAAAAAAAAGGTTAATTCTATCAACCCTCATTGTAACAATTGAATTATATAAAAAAAAAAAAGTTTAATTCACTTAAAAATTAATCAGCACTCATTATAATCATAAAAACACAAGAGAATAACTATCAAATATCGAATATTCCCTCTCCTCCTCTGTTGTAACCATCAAATTATAAAAATAAAAAAATAAAAAAAAGAATTTAATACACTTGAAATTAATCAGCATTCATTATGATAATAGTAAACAAAAAAGTGCATGCATTTGTGAAACCAAAGAAAAAGTCAAATTTTAAACCTTTTGAGGTTTTTTTTTTTTTTGGCAGTCCCACGCCCAAAAAAAAAAATAATAATAGTAATAAATTTCCTTTCTTTAATGGCAATTCCAATAATTAAACAACCAAGAAAACATATTCAAATGCATACAAAAGCGTTTGTTTTTTAATGGTTCTAATCACATTCAAGACAGTGATGATAATGATATCATCGGTAGCAAACCTCGTCTTATGAATCAGTTATGATTCTACTAAGAATAGATAACTTGTCGTTGGTTCTAGTCACAAACCAGCACATCATGTATTGGTTTTTTCCATTGAAGAATAGATAACTTGTCAATTACTCAAAAATAAAAAATGGAAAGTTTCTTAAGATAATCCCCTCTTTTTGCAACTGGTACCCGTTTCTTGTACATATAGATAACTTGTCAATTACTCAAAAATCAAAAATGGAAAGTTTCTTCAAATAATCCCCTCTCTTTGCAACTGGTACCCGTTTCTTGTACATTTTATTTTCTCTCTCATCATCTGTTTTCCTTTTATTTTTTACATTTATGTGCTGTCAACAATCACTCCACAAATATATGTGTTTGTAGGGTGTAAGAGGCAAGGCAAAGACCAAAGTTTAAGTTTTCAAGAGAGAATTTCACAATCATATACACTCAGATTAGGTTAGAGTAAAATTTTATCTCATAGCAAAAAAAAAAAAAAAATCGAATTCTCAATACCACATTTTCCAGATGAACAACTATATAAATAAATTATTAGTTTGAGAGATTTGTTAGTTGGCCTAATTCATATGGAATATCTTTATATTCCTTACCAATGCTTTGCATGTTTGAATTATCTGTTTTTTTTAGTTTTAATTTATAGCGTCCGCTCTTGATAATTGTTCTTTATCACCCGACCAAAATATCAATTAATTTTTTGTGTAAATGAAGGTCTAACCTCATCTTTTATTCAGTTATAAAAGATTTTGCCAACCGAACTAAATTAGAATCCACGCATTATGACGCATTATGTTTGAATCACTTAAAGAAATTCTTCATAGCTGACTTTTTATTTATTTATTATTAGAATGTTTGTTGTTCCATCAAATCAAATCCATCCAGCTTTCAACAGTTTAGCTGGCTCCATGGAATTATTTAGAATTCAGTCATTTTCTAGATAAAAGAAATATATATATATATATATATATATATATTAAATCCATATCATTACCTCAAGTATACTCAATAAATAAATATATATATATATATATCTATATTTATTTATTGAGTATACTTGAGGTAATGATATGGATTTAATTGCACTTAGAAGACAAATAAAATTTGTAGACAATGAAAAGTACTCGTTCTTCCTGGGTATATTAGTCATGTTACTCTGCTTTAAAATTTGATGATAGCTTGACAAACTCTGTTGACATTGCTATCATATAGTTTCGTTGTTGATTCGGTCAGAGGAGATCCGTGTCCAAATTACAATATCCTATCCAAAAATAAAATAACAATAACAATAAATTATAAAATTTATAGTATTCTTACTTTTTAGATGTACTTAATACTCATAGTCTCATAGAAAAATGACGTGCATGCCACATTGAACTGTGAGAGACCTTATACTAAAGAATAATAAATAGACTCCTTCAATTTTTTTGATAATGATAGACTCCTTCAATTTGATCTATATTATATTCAAACTAGTAATGGATGAGAAAATTTTCAAAGAAAAAATTCTAAATAAGATGCTTGTAAAAAACAAAATTGGAATTTGTAGATGAGAGAGAAAACAGAATATTATTCAAAGTTTCAAACTAAAGTAACAAGTGACAAAGACAGCACATTACTACTGATTAAAAATTGCAAGCTAACAAAAGGGCCACTTACTATTATTTTTACTTTTTTGTTCTATGTTTGATTGCAACTTGAAAATGAGTTAGAAAATATTTCTTTTAGTTTATTTCATTCGCATGAAAATTCATTTATAATTTTTGTAATTTCAAACTCCGATCCTATTATAAAAAATGAAGTATGAATTAAAATGACTATTTTCACAACAAATCTTAAGTGTTAGATTGTTACTCGTTGTTATTGTTGGGGTTAAAAAGTAATCTTAGTATTATATTCAAATTTAAACTAATAACAACTAACCACTTATGATTTATTATGAAAATGTTGTGAACATATTATAGACGTAGCACCTCTCTTAAATCATTTATAAATTATAAATGTAGAACAAGATACAAACAATTAAAATTTTAGTAATTTTAAACATTGATGAAATTGTAAGAAATATCATAATCCTACAAAATCCCATAATTTAAATAAGGATATTAAAGACCCTACAAATTTAAAATTTTACTTAAGATCTGAATTGTTTTAAGCAATTTGAATCTTAAAATTATATTATTTTAAATCTAAATCAAGATTAACCATTACCCACCCCTTCATAGTATTATTGTGACCAATTCCATGATTCCATGTTATTTGAGTAGGCGTATAATATTCTACCATTCGAAGTTGGACAACAATAAAATATTATTATCGTAGAAAGTTCAGGGAAATTTCTCTCTTCTAAAAGTCTGATAGTCTAGCTAGAACCTAAAAAACCTTTCATATTTGTGCGAGAACAACAATTGTCTTCCATAAAATCTAAAGTTTGCTTTCATTCATCTTGATCATTATTGAACCTTACCAGAAATTGATATTAATCCTAATACCTGTATTAAGACCCTTCTGCCTTTTCCATAGATTAAGACCATATCTGTGTATTCTGTGAGTAGAATGTGTTTCTCACAGGTTGTTAAGTCCCTTTTTCTGGTGGTCCTCTTGGGTGGAACTCTCACTCGAGTACGGTGCCTTAGTTTTAATTATACGGTGTTCGACACAATCTACCCTGAAAGTGGTTCTGGTTATCTGATTTTGTCGAAAGATTCAAATATTGAGTTGGGTGCTATTCAAGTTACACGAGATGTTGGTGGAGCTCCTATTACAAATCTTTCTGGGCGTGTCTTTCACAACACTGCATTCAGATTATGGGACAAGACCAAAGGTGTGACAGCAAATTTCAGTGCCATCTTTGTACTTAATATCAGTCCTAAGACATCTCCAGGAGGCGAAGGCTTGAGCTTCATATTAGCTGCAGATACCACACCTCCACAGAACAGCGACGGACAATGGCTTGGGATTGTAAACGCAAGCACGAATGGATCCTCTCAAGCTAATGTGGTGGCAGTTGAATTTGACACGAGAAAGAGCTACCAAGAAGATTTGGATGATAACCATGTTGGCTTGGATGTAAATACCATCTACTCAGAACCGCAAGTCCCTTTAACCAACCTTGGTATCAATCTTTCTTCTTCTTCTAATATAACGGCAACGGTTCAGTATGATGGCAAAAATATGACTGTTCGTGTTTCTTCCAAGGATGTATTTTCTTGGCCGCTTAATCTCTCTGAACATCTTCCAGAGGAGGTTTATGTGGGATTCTCCGCTTCAACAGGAAATGACACTGAACTCAACTGCATATGGTCATGGGAATTCAATGGTTCGGATATTGGTGATGGTGATAATGATTTAAAGTTGTTGTGGTTATGGATCACAGCACCCGCTGCAGTAGTGCTTGTGCTAAGTGGGATTGTCTTTTACTTGTATTGGCGGAGGAAACAGGCTCTACATGCAGAGGATCCATATCCAGGGCTAGAAGACCAGATCAGAGGGTCCTCCACAGCTCCACAGAAATTCCTACTGAAAGAGCTGAGAAAAGCAACAGGCAACTTCAATCCCAAAAACAAGCTTGGAAAAGGTGGCTTTGGAACAGTCTACAAGGGACTCTTGGCAAATAAGGAGGTAGCTGTCAAGAGAATCTCAAAGAATTCTAGTCAAGGCAAGCAAGAATTTATAGCAGAAGTCACAACAATTGGCAGCCTCTATCACAAGAATCTTGTGAGATTGATCGGATGGTGCTATGAAAGGCGTGAGCTCCTTCTAGTTTATGAGTTCATGCCAAACGGTAGCCTTGACAAGTTTATATTCGGCAATGAGAAACTAGGCATGGAGGAACCAACACTCACCTGGGAGAAAAGGCACATCATAATTCATGGGGTAGCTGAGGCACTGGATTATCTTCATAATGGATGTGAAAACAGGGTGCTTCATCGAGACATAAAAGCCAGCAATATAATGATAGACTCAGAGTACAATGCAAAGCTCGGAGATTTCGGACTAGCTCGTACCATTCAACAGAGGGGAAAAACTCACCATTCAACAATAGAGATCGCAGGAACACCAGGATATATGGCTCCAGAAACTTTTCATATTAGTAGGGCAACTGTTGAAACAGATGTCTATTCATTTGGTGTTCTTGTACTGGAAGTTCTCTGTGGAAGGAAGCCTGGAAATCAGACTGAAGAGAACAACTACAACAGCAGCATTGTGTATTGGCTATGGGAACTTCACAGGAATGGAAGGATCCTTGATGCTGCTGATTCACGACTGAACATGGAATTTGATGAGGAAAGAATGTCGTGCATGCTTGTTTTGGCATTGCTCTGTTGTCATCCAAATCCACACCAAAGACCCTCCATGAAAACAGTTTTACAAGTACTTACAGGAGAAGCACCTCCACCACTGGTGCCCACTGAAATACCAGCTTTCGTGTGGCCAGCCATGCCTCCTTCATTCAAAGGGGACTCCGGAAACTCTCTCTCTGAAAGCAAAAGTTCTCCTTTCACAGAACTCACCGGAAGATGAATCATGCCAGAAGCTAGATTAAGAATAATGTCCACTTGGAGTATTTTTTTTGTTTTTATTTGCAGATGTTTGACCTGTCTATACAGCATAAGTTTCAATGGGAAGAAGATTGTGATTGCATCAAAATAGTACAGACACTCTTTTTCGGCCCTGTACATGTATATAGGTCCCAAGTTTCATGTAAATTAGGATGTCAGGAAGCTTGTAGTATAATGGCACTGTCCAGTTTTCTTGTTGGGGAAAATTTAGATTTGAATCTATCTCACCATTGTAAGAAAATAAAGTAAACGTAATTTAATGGACTCGCAGTGAGCATTGTAGAGCTCTCGGAAACTGAACATGTATATCAAAAGTGTCTTACTTTCTTGTTCGTGTATCATACTCTTGTAAGATGCCATGTTATGGCAACACCTTGCTGTACTAAACTATCTAAATAAATAAAAAAATAAGTTTCCTCTGTTGCAGAGCAAGTTAGTAAATACTTCTGAATTCAAATCGTTCTCATGTTTTCTGAATAGTTAAAAAGCTATAAATGGCTGACGTTGATTTTTAATTATTATTCTTTTCTAAATTGTACCAGTAATAACAATGCTGCTAGTCATTAGAGCATTCTTATCAAGGATTGCAAAAAATTTTGGCATTTACTATCTCAAAACTCAATTTTATAACGAATAACCACACCACTTTACAACATTCTTTCCATCAAAACTTCTATTTTTTTTAACACTTCATTTAAATATTCTTTTTTTATCATTTTTTATTCTTTTTTATTTTTCCAGTCTCTTTCTCTAACTCTCTCTCCTCTGTGTCTCTCTTTCACAACCCAGCGCCGCCGGCCACCATATCCACCCACCATCGCCGCAACCACAACAGGCAAAAAAAAAAAAAAAAACCTCCATATCCAAAGCCACAAAATCAAAGAATCATCCAAATCAAAGAATCACAAAATCACAACAAAGACCCAAAACAACCCCGATCAATTCACACCCATCTCTGAACCACCCCAATCAACCCACACCCAACACCCAAAGCCACCCCGATCAACCCACGAACCCAGCCACTGAAATCAAGAACCCACCAAAATCAATCAAAACCACTTAAATTAAAACTCACCGATATCAAATCGCAAAACCCACTCACCGAACCACCGTAGAGATACACGATCCACGAAAAACCACCGCAGCCCAACCACACCCAGCATCACATCTCGGCCACGCCTAAGACCCACGAACTTGAGATGCAGAATCTACCATAACCCATACAACCACTGCCGAATCTACCATCAAATCACAAACTAAAAAAAGAAAAAAGAAAAAAAAGAAACCACTGCAATAGAGATCGGCTTGCCTTGATGCTCCGGCTTGAGTTTCGTCGGAGAGGGAGGCAAAACATCGAGTGGAGGGAGAGAGCAGAAATATGGTTGGAGGCTCTCAGAGCAAGAATGAGACGGAAGAAAGATAAGAAAAGGAGAGAAAAAAAAATAATAAGAAAAGAAAGCGGGCCCCACAGAATAAAAAAATAACATAACTTTTACAATTGATGAACAATGCGGTCTCAAATTTGAGGTTGCACTGTTCATTAATGCCAAAAATTATGGCAATTACAATGCTTGATGGAAGTGCTTTAATTTTTAGGGTATGGGGTGTCAAATGCCAAATTTTTAGCATTTGATACCCTTGATAAGAATGCTCTTAGGGCAAGAGAAAAATACTGTTTCACACTTCTTTTTTTTTTTTTTTTTAATAAATTTCCGTACACACAACGTCCACAAATACATGCTCGACTCCACTTTGTAACAACAAGGTAATGACGCTGGTCCTAAATAATCTTTCTTTTTCTTTTTCTTTTTTTGAGCCCATTGGTCCTAAATAATCTATTAAACACTCAGAATTACACAATTTAATCAGAGTATCTACGATGGTACAAGAAGGAAGGGACATTCAGCCACCCAATGAAAAACTATTCACCTTACATTCTCTAGAATTTCTAGAATTTAAAAAGAAAACGCATCAAATAAAATTTATAACAGTTAAGATATCTTGAAATCCCTTAATATGTACGGACTAAGATAAATTGTACATGTTCTTTCTCACACAGGGAAAATAGGGTTAGGAAGGCAATGTGGTGAGGACTGAGGAGAGTTCAGATCTACGTTAAAAAAAAAAAAAAAAAACTTACAGAGGAATTCCAGGAACAAACAAGCTCAAAGAGCTCAAGAATATTCTTGTGTTTTGTCTAGAAATTTACGACAGTCAAACAGAAATTTATAGGCTTAAAGAGCTCAAGAATATTCAAATCTAAAATTTCATAATAGCCTTCAGTAATTGAAGTCACCAATCTTGTGTTTTGTTTAGAAAATAAACTCTTGACTGAAAGAAACCCACTCTTGATTGAAAAATTAAGCGTTTTCTGTGATTTCAAATATCTCAATACTTGATTATTAGATTAAACCACATATTCTCACTAAAAAACTACACTGGCCTTCCTTTCTTACTAAGAGGCTAAGAGCAGCCCCTATTCCCAAGTGTGAAACATTGCACTCCACAATAAAAGGTTTCTTAAAGTTTGGTAGTGCAAGAACCGTAGCTATCCTCATCAATATTTTGATATGCTCAAAGGCCCTTTATGCTACTTTAGACCATTGAAAAACAGCTTCCTTTAGGCACTCAATGATAGGACTAGTGACATAGCTGAAATTTGTTTTATACAAAACTTACCTAAAATAATGTTAGTACATGGAAAACACGAATATCACCCATGGATAGCTCGGACCAGCTCAGGCACAATAAAGCCAAAAACTTCAACCTTGTGGCAAAATAAAGAGCATTTCCTTAACTTTACGAAGAGTTTCTAAGCTGTACAACTAGCCACTAGCTGAAAATGACATATGATGATGCTAAGAAATTCACCAGTGAGCCACACGATACCCACGCATTTAAATGTGAATCTGCACAACACAAAAAAAGAAACCTAGCAGAGAGCACCGTTGTGGTGCCGGCCAAACACCCTCCGAAGGTTAAGTCAGAAATATTCTCACAACTCTAGAGTGCTAGAGAGAGTAAAATATGCGTACCTCGATTTGTGAGGGTATTGGGGCTTTTATAGTAGTAGAGGGTGGACTTCTCTTCCTTGGAGTAGAAGTCTTTTCCTTATAGGAATCCTTCGAGCGTAGATTGCGGAATCCTTTCCTTATAGGACTCTCAGAAGTGTGTCGCAAGTATCACATACCAAGGGCCTTTCTGCCTTCCTCATGAGCCTCGGACCCGCTGATACTTCATACTGGACTCTTTCCCATAGAATTGGCGATAATGGGCCCGTCCTCTATTGGACCACAGCAGATAACCGTCAAGCCCAAATTCAACCTCTTCAGTTGCCCCCTTCACCCTATGTGTCCGTCATACATTAATGGAGGGAAACATGGGGTGACGGTCATCATTAACGGGGGTGATGGTTGAGAGGCCTGTGAGTCGTCGACTCCAAGTCGTTAAGGTTGATGGCTCCAAGGTACACCGTTAGTAATTAGTGCTGCTGACAAGATCTGGAAAGCATTAATGGTTCATGACACGCGTCACTTTTTTAGAGGCCATTGTATGGGATCGAAGCGTCGCTTCGTCTTCCGTGCACCTTCCCTATAAATATCAGACCTTCGACTCTCATTTTCCACTTTCATCAAAAACTCAATTGTCAGAGCACGACCCGTCATCTTTGTCAGAATACACCGTACAAGAGTAGTGTCCGTCACCATCAACTTTCCTCCGTTCACGTATTATCTGGTAAGTTTACTCTTCCATACATTTCTCCCGTCGTATTACTTTTACAGTTCAAAACTTTTACTTCCGTTATCCATTCTTAGACCCGTCAGAGTCTTAGGTTCTGTCGTCACTTGTAGGCAATGTCTAGTGCGTCAAGTAATCAGTCGATTGTCCGTGACGGGGCAGATTAGGAGGAGGTATACCCGTCAGGTCACAAAGACCAAGAGAGTCCAAGCGAAGAGAGGAGTACGTCCGCCTCTTCTCCGTCCTCAACAAATGAGGATACGGAGTTAGATGAACCGGGGGAAGGTTCTGATGGCGAGGAACAAATAG
Organism: Quercus ilex subsp. ballota; assembly: GCA_032727855.1. Taxonomy (NCBI): domain Eukaryota; kingdom Viridiplantae; phylum Streptophyta; class Magnoliopsida; order Fagales; family Fagaceae; genus Quercus; species Quercus ilex. The sequence goes on along the minus strand of CM064914.1, from coordinate 26,773,504 downwards.
GACCCGTCATAAGAGCTGGTGGACCAAGGGAGTTCATTATGCTTAAAGAGTGGACGGTGAACGATTTCACATCCACTATCAAGGAGACTCACTTCAAAACACTTAGGGCTAACTACCAGATTCCAGATAACATTCCCATCCGTCTACCTTATTCATCAGAGAAGTGCTATTATGAAGGCGTACAAGGCCTTGGAGTGTACGAGCAAATGTTGAAGGCAGGCCTCAGATTTCCACTGAGTTCGCTCCATCGCGAATTACTTAAGTATCTGGGTCTATCCGTCAACCAAATATCACCCAATGCCTGGAGGGTCTTCATAGCAATGGAGGTCCTGTACGGGGCTTGGTCAGACGGATCAAGGAGGTTGACGGTGAGAGAGTTCCTTCATTGCTACCATCCAGATGAAATTGACAAATCTAGGGGTATATACAGTTTTGTAGCTAGGAGTAAGTTATTAAAGGTAATATATGAAACTCCAGACTCCAACAGAGACTGGAAGAGTCGTTATTTTTTCTTAGAGGGTGACGAGTGGATGTGTCATCTAGGGGAGACGGATCACATGCCTGTCGACACTACTTGGGGCATATTGCCTCAAGCTGGTACGTATCCGTCTCAATATGTAAAGATTTCCATATCCGTTCAGTTTAATAGGTTCTAACCGTCCTTTTCTTTGCAGTGCGACGGCGTCCACAAGTTAACCTTGAGGAGTACAGTTTTTTGGAGAAGATTTTTAAGAAAACCACGCCGGAGGAAAGGACCTGGGCAAAGTTGGTCAATCTCAACACAATCCATTGGTACTGTGACGGTCTAGAACCATCAAAACCAGCGATTAAGTACGAAAATCGGATCCGTCAACGTAAGTCCGTCGTTCCAAAATGTGTTTGACCCATTATTGTTATACTTAAAGAAATTAACTTTTGTCCGTTTGCCTTCGCAGAAATGGACGATGCAAAAAAAAGGTCTATTATCAGGGCAAATGCTGCCAAGAACAAGGGGACGGGTGATGCTGATCCCAAGGAGACGGGTGCCATCAATCCGTCAGCAAAGAGAAAGCAACTCGCCAAAAGAGACTGTCCTCCCAAGAAGCCCAAGATTCCTTTGGAACCCATCATGGGGCTTATGGCGGAGGGTTCTAAGGCCGTCACCCCAGCCAAATATGGGGCCGGTAAGGGCCTCATGAAGGGTCCGTCTACAAGCGAGAAGAAGCCTCCTTCCTTTCTTCGAAACGACCCTAAGTACGCCTTGGAACAACTCTCGTCCATCATGACCTCTGAGGATTATGAGGACCTGGGTAATCACTAGACGAAAGCGATGGGTGAGACGGGGCTGTTTAGCATCGCCGAGGTAACTTTGTCCTCCTATTTCTTATCCGTCTATTCATTTGCCTCTGCTTGAGACTAATTTATCCCCATTGATTAGGCCATGGTCATGATGAAGGGTCTGTTTGGACGACGCTTAAACCATGAGACGACCTTAGGCCGTATACTAGAGAAGGCAAAGGTGACGGAGAACGAGCTGGCCGAGCTTCGGGCCTGGAAGGTGATTCAAGACAAGAAGCTCAGGATGGCCGAGGAGGCGTGGGACCAGTACCTTGAGGTGACGGAGCAACTGAAGAAGGTTGTTGAGAAGAAGGAAGAAGCACTCCGTCAGGCCAAGGCAGTTGCTGTGCTGGAGTACCGTGATTCTGACGCCCTCCTGTCCGAATTAGGAGTTTCATATGCCGACGATTTTGACGAGGCCATCCATCAGGTGAGGGCTCTACATCCTCAGCTGGACTTGTCGTCTGTCAGTATCAACGCTGCGGAGCAAACGTCCGTTCAACCTGCTCAATCTGAGGATACAAACGAAATTTTCGACGAGAAAGCTCCCCCTGACGCCCCTCTCGAGCCGGTTGCGGTTGAAAGTGATCCAAAAGATGGTCCCTCCCGTCGTAGTGAAGAGAAGGAAGCCCCCGTCGTAGGATAATTTTAATTTTATTTAGTTCTTATGCTTCTTGTAAAATATTTGGAGAACAATTCATGACTCCGTCATGTTTCCATTTTTTGTAAACACTTTTTATATTTAGGTATGTACTCTGTTTAACTTTGCTCTTTTTAATTTAAAAAGTGGCTTGACATACTCCGTTGGGTGGAATTCATCCGTTCACATTATTTTAAAGTTTGATTTTCGAATGACACCGTTCACATGGATGGGTTTAGACGGGTGTTGTCCTTCGGATGTGATTTTGTCAATTTATTATCGTGGTGGGACAAGTAGGTCAAGGGGACCATGGCTTGTATCCGTCCGTGTTTAGGGACTTAGGAAGCTTACGAGGACTACCCATTTTGAGGACCCAATATCCGTCCATGTTTGGACAAAGTAATAACCGTCCATTTTGTAGAATTTTGTATAATCCTGTTTTCTTTATGGACTTTGTAGGATCCGTCTGCTTTGTTACATAACATTTTTTATCCGTCTAAATTGATTTCGCGGATAGTATTATTACTCCTTTAGGTTTACTCGTCCACTTTGTTGAATTGTATCCGTCTACTTGCGGATTTCGTAAATAAGATCCTCTTTTGGGATGATCCGTCCGCTTTGCGGCAAGGCGTGAAAAAGACCATCTTTTGGGATGATCCGTCCATCTTGTGGACTGAGTTTGCTCCGTCCATAGTGTGGACTTTTTGAAAATTTTTTATCCGTCCTATATGGGACTTGGGATTTTCATCCTCTTGGGATGATTCGTCCAACTTGTGGACTAAGATTTATCCATCCTCTATGGGACTTGGGATTTTTCCTCCTCTTGGGATGATCCGTCCAACTTGTGGACTAAGATTTATCCGTCCTCTATGGGACTTTGGATTTTCATCCTCTTGGGATGATCTGTCTAACTTGTGGACTAAGTTTTATCCATCCTTTATGGGACTTGGTTGGATTAAGCAGGAAACATAGTAGTGTCTGAATACTTCTGTTATTGAACAAAGAAAACCATACAAAAGAAAAAAGGTACCTGCCCCCTTGGGCTTAAAAAGGTACTTGTAGAATTGTTTGAAGCAAAAACTAAAAAATGGGGAAAAAATTGTTTGAAGCAAAAGCTACTAAAAACCAAGTGATAAACTAGAAGTTGGAGGAGCATCGATGCTCTTCATGTCGTCTCTACTGGTAGTATTTCCGTAGGTGCTCCGTGTTCCATGGGTGTTGAAGCTTCTGTCTGTCTGGAGTTTCGAGGTGGTAGGTTCCTTTCCTTTGCCAAGATGAGATCCTGTATGGTCCTTCCTAGTTGGGGCCGAGCTTTCCTTGCGAAGGATCTCTAGCAGCTCCCATTACCTTCCGTAGCACAAGATCTCCGACCTGGAAGTCCCTGTGTCTAACATTGGAGTTGTAGTATTTTGCCATGAGGTTCTGATATCGTGCCATCCTCTGCTCCACTATAGCCCAGACCTCATCCACCAAGTCTAGCTGAAGCCGCATGGCTTCTTCGTTTCTGTCCTCCTTGTAGTTCTCCACCCGATAGCTCGTAAGCCCTACCTCCGCAGGGATGACAGCGTCACTTCCGTATGCTAGCCTAAAAGGTGTTTCTCCTGTAGGTGTTCTTACTGTAGTACGATATGCCCATAAGACGCTTGGCAGTTCATCAGGCCAGATGCCCTTTGCTCCTTCGAGCCGGGTCTTAATTATTTTGAGCAAGGACCGGTTCGTGACCTCGACTTGTCCGTTGGCCTGTGGGTGCGCGAGCGAAGAGTAATGATTCTTAATACCCAGCTCCGAACAGAAGTCCCTAAATGCATTGTTGTTGAATTGTTTTCCATTGTCGAAGACAAGCACTCTTGGTATCCCGTACCTGCAGATAATATTCCTCCACACAAAGTTTCGAATGTTCTTCTCCGTGATAGTGGCTAGGGCCTCTGCTTCCACCCACTTGGTGAAGTAGTCGATACCTACTATAAGAAATTTTAGTTGCCTTAGTGCTGTCGAGAAGGGGCCCATGATGTCTAATCCCCATTGGGCAAAGGGCCAAGGGGCCGTCATGGGTGTAAGCTCCTCGATTGGTTACTAGATCAGATTACTGAACCTCTGACATTTGTCGCAAGTTTTGACATAAGATTGCGCATCCTTTTGCATTGTAGGCCAATAGTACCCTGCTCGGACCAATTTGTGCACTAAGGATCGCGCCCCTGAGTGATTTCCGCAAATACCCTCGTGAACTTCTCTCATCACTTAGTCTGCTTCCTTGCTGCTCAAGCATCTTAGGTACGGTCGGGAGAATCATCTTTTGTATAAGATATCTTTGATCAGCACAAACCGTGAGGCTCGTACTTTCAGCTTCCCCGCTGCGTCTTTCTCGTCCGGCAGAGTGCCTGATCTTAGGTACGCCATCAATGGCGTAGTCCAATTGTCCCCAGAACTGACTTCCTATATATTTGTTCCGTCATTAATAAGCAAGGAGTGTTGTACGAATGATAATACCTGTTTGGGAACGAGCATAAGTTCTGCCGAGGCTGCTTTTGCCAGACGGTCGGTGCACTCGTTTTCTTCCCTTGGGATTTGGACGAATTTTACTTCGAGGTTGCCGATCCGATTCTTCATTTCCTCCAGGTACTTCTTCATCCTCTCACTCTTGTATTCGTAGCCTCCGTCAATGTGACGTATTACAACCTGGGAGTCGTAGTGTACGACTATGTTTTCAGCACCTGCTGCTCTTACGAGGTCTAGTCCCGCTACCAGCGCTTCATATTCGGCCTCGTTGTTGGTCGTGGGGAAGTCGAGTCGGATCATGCACTCGATTTTATCCCCTTCTGGGGTTTGGATGACTACACCAGCTCCTCCAGCCTTTTTGTTTGACGATCTGTCAGTGTGGATGCTCCATTGCGCGGCTACCTTCTTCTCATCGTCCTCCAATTGTGCGAATTCTGCAATGAAGTCAGCCACAGCTTGCCCTTTGATTGTAGTTCGTGGGCAATATTGTATGTCAAATTCACTCATCTCAATAGCCCACAAAGCCATTCGTTCGGCTACCTCGGGGCTCCCTAAGGCTCTTCTCAGGGGTTGGTTCGTCAGGACTATGATAGTATGGGCTTGGAAATACGGATTTAGTTTTCTTGCCGCTGTTACCAATGCGAAGGCCATCTTCTCTATTGGCGGATACCTTTCTTCTGCTCCTCGGAACGCCTGACTTGTAAAGTAGACGGGTTTTTGGGATCCGTCTTCCTCTCTTACTAATGCCGCGCTGACCGCCGCTTTTGAAACAGCTAAGTAGAGGTAGAGTTATTCTCCTGGTCTGGAGGGGCTGAGCAATGGCGGGGATGTGAGGTACCTCTTTAATTCTTCAAAGGCCTTCTGGCATTCTTCCGTCCATTCGAACGACTTTCTTAGTATTCTGAAGAATGGTAGACATTTTTCTGTTGCTTTCGAGACAAACCTGTTCAGGGCGGCAATTTTGCCATTCAGTATTTACACGTCTTTGATTGTCTTTGGTGGTTCCAACTCCACAATGGCCCGAATCTTCTCTGGATTAACCTCAATCCCTCTGTAAGATACCATAAACCCTAAGAACTTTCCTGCCGTTACCCCAAACGCGCACTTAGTTGGATTAAGCTTCATATTGTATGAGCGGAGAGTGTCGAAAGTCTCCTGGAGGTCCTTCAGGTGATCATCTTCAAGTAGGCTCTTCACAAGCATGTCGTCGACATAAACTCGCACGTTTCTGCCGATCTGGTGTACGAACATTTTGTTCATCAGTCTTTGGTATGTTGCGCCTGCGTTCTTGAGTCCAAACGGCTTCACTTTGTAACAAAATATCCCTTGGCTAGTGACAAAAGAGGTTTTCTCTTGGTTAGTTTCGTCCATTTTAATTTGATTATAGCCCGAGAAGGCATCCATGAAGCTCAGGAGCTGGTGTCTGGCCGTGGAGTCAACCAAGGTATCTATCCGGGGCAGTGGGTAACTGTCCTTTGGGCATGCTTTGTTGAGGTCCGTGAAATCGACGCACATTCGCCATTTTTCGTTAGCTTTTTTGACCATCACTACGTTCGCCAGCCAGTCGGGGTAGTAGACTTCCCAGATGAAGTTTGCTTCTAGCAGCTTCTTCACCTCTTCCGCTATTGCCTTGTCTCGTTCCTGTGCAAACACTCGCTTTTTTTGTCTAATTGGCGAGAATAATGTATTTACATTCAGCCTGTGAGCTATGACCGAGCTTTCGATTCCTGGCATGTCTTCGTGGCTCCAGGCGAACACATCCTGATTCATTCTTAGAAATGATATGAGGGCTTGACGGATTGTCTAGCTAGCCAGTGTCCCCACTCTGGTAGTCCGTTCAGGTCTTGATTCATCAAGGGTTATTTCCTCTAGTTCCTCCACCGGCTCTGCTGTCGTCCATGTGTCCTCTATGCACATGGTTGCTGCTGGTCCTCCATCTCTAGCATGGCAACGTAGCACTCACGGGCGGCCACCTGGCTCCCTCGTAATTCACTGATCCCGTGTTCTGTAGGGAATTTGATCATCAGGTGGTAAGTTGATGTTGCCGCCTTCCATGCATTGAGGGTAGGTCGTCCGATGATACCGTTGTATGCGGATGAACAGTCGACCACAACGAACGTCACATCTTTTGTAATCTGTTGGGGGTAATCCCTAACCGTCACCGAAAGTGTGACCACACCTAGTGGAAACACTCTTGTTCCTCCGAAGCCAACTAACGGAGCATTTGTTGGTGTCAACCGATCCCTGTCAATTTTCATTTGTTAGAATGTGGGGTAATAGAGAATGTCCGCTGAGCTACCGTTGTCCACCAACACTCTGTGCATGTTATACTCTCCCATCCGTAGAGTGACCACTAATGCGTCGTCATATGGGTGGTGAAGACGTCGTGCATCTTCCTCTGTGAATCCGATAACTATGCTATCTCTTCGTGTTATCTTTTGTGCTGAACCTGTTAGCTGGACGTTGTGGATCATTCTAAGGTAAGTCTTTCAGGCCTTCTTGGACAACTCGGTGGTTGATGTTCCCCCTACAATCATCCTTATGTCTCCGATTGGGGGTCTAGGACGCTCGTTATCCCTTCGGGGCTGCTGCTCTTGAGGTGGCTGGTCCATCCTCTCCTTTCTGATGAACTTTTGTAATTTTCCCTGTCTAATAAAGGCCTCTATCTGTTGCTTCAAGTCATAGCAATCTGCTGTATCGTGGCCGTGATCGCGGTGGAAACGGCAATATTTATCTCGTGACCTTTTTCTAGGATCTCCTTTCAGCTTTCCTGGGAAGGTTAGGGCACCTTCGTCCTTGATTTGCATTAGGACTTGTTCTATCGGAGTAGTCAACGGGGTGAAGTTCGTGAACCTCCCCCCTGGTGGCCTAGAGCGCCGCTCATCCCTTCTGTCTCCCGTTCTAGGCCTCTTCGACCTTTGGTCCCGTCGTTCGTCTTCCTGCCGCTCCCTTTTCCTTGGTTTCTCATCTCGGGCCTGCAATGCGTCTTCAGCATTCATGTATTTGGTTGCCCTGTAGAGTACTTCTGACATGGTCTTAGGATCGTTCTTGTATAAAGAGAATAGAAACTTGCCCTTCCGCAATCCGGTCGTGAAAGCCGCCACCAGGATTTTGTCGTCGGCTTCGTCTATTGAGAGCGCTTCTTTATTAAAGTGCGTTATGTAGGTCCTCAGTGTCTCGTCCTCCCGTTGCTTGATACTCATCAAACAGGCTGTGGACTTCTTATACCTGTGCCCTCCAATGAAGTGCGTAGTGAACTGAGCGCTCAGTTCCTTAAAGGTGCTGATGGAGTTCGGCGTCAATCGGCTGAACCATACCCTTGCGGGGCCTTTGAGCGTTGTGGGGAAGGCCCTGCACATGATCTCGTCTGCTACTCCTTGAAGGTGCATTAGGGTTTTGAAAGTTTCTAGATGGTCCAGAGGGTCTTTCACTCCGTCATAGCTGTCTATATGAGGCATGCGAAATTTGTGTGGTAAGGGGAAGGAGTTCACGGCCGCAGTGAAAGGCGAGTCGGTGCGGTTGACTAGATTGTCAAGATCACTGAAAACTCGCCCCTTGAGCGCGTTCATCATAACCTCCATCTGTTCCCTCATCGCCTGCATCTCTGCTATAATATGCGGTGGAGTCGCATCCGTGAGGAATGGCATGCTTAAGTTCTGCCTTTCTAGTTTACTTGGGGTGTGGCTGCCTTCAGGTTTCTCCTGATTTTTCCTTGGAGCGCTAGTCCCTTCCTGATCTTCTTGTTGGTTATTCGGTGCCGTATTCTTCTGACGCAGCTGTTCTTCTAAGTCGTGGTTTTGTTTGGTGAGATGTTCCACGGCGGCACCGAGAGTCCGAACTTGTCTCTCGAGGGCAGTCGTGGGTGGTTCATCTCCTTGAATGTCGTTAGTAGTTGCCATCGAGCGAGTGAGTACCATGCAACCCTTTAGTCCGGGAAACGATAGTATGGCTTATGAATCTCAACTTCGATTTCCCACAGACGGCGCCAACTGATGATGCTGAGAAATTCACCAGTGAGCCACACGATACCCATGCGTTTGAATGTGAACCTGCACAACACAAAGAAAGAAACCTAGCAGAGAGCACCGGTGTGGTGCCGGCCAAACATCCTCCGAAGGTTAAGTCAGAAATATTCTCACAACTCTAGAGTGCTAAAGAGGGTAAAATATACGTACCTCGATTTGTGAGGGTATTGGGGCTTTTATAGTAGTAGAGGGTGGACCTCTCTTCCTTGGAGTAGAAGTCTTTTCCTTATAGGAATCCTTTTGAGCGTAGATTGCGGAATCCTTTCCTTATAGGACTCTCTGAAGTGTGTCGCAAGTATCACATACCAAGGGCTTTTCTGCCTTCCTCATGGGCCTCGGACCCGCTGATACTTCATACTGGACTCTTTCCCATAGATTTGGCGATAATGGGCCCGTCCTCTATTGGACCACAGCAGATAACCGTCAGGCCCAACTCAAGCCCAAATTCAGCCTCTTCAACATAAATGATCTCTAATTCGAGTCTATATACCAATATATCTCAAAATATAAAGTTAGAAATGAGCTCTAGAAAGGTTTAAGTACCTCTATCATAACTCATATGAAAGTGCTTTGTACAATATTAGACCGTCCAAATAGCTTGTGGTATCTATATTACACCATCCAAGAGATTGGTCTTTGTAAAAATATTGTAAAATAGTTTATGGTTGAAGCATTACTCATAACATTATTAACCACTCATAAAGTTCATCTAATGTCTTAAGTCCGTTTGTCACGTGTTTGGTTTTTTCATTTAACTTTTAACTTATTTTATTTTTTGTAAAGCTTTTTAAAACCTTTTTTTTTCAAGCACAAGTGTACTTTAATCCATTTTCAACAAATAGATGTTCTAAGGTGTAAGGGGGAGGTGGGGGTAGAGGGGAAGGGGGGAGGGGAAGTGCCGGTGGTTCAAATATTGGTCTCTATCAATGTATAGAGGCAATCCCATTTAATATACCATTTTCTACATCTTATATCCAAACACCCTTCTGATATTTGACCTCTTCCTAAAGCATTTTAATAATCCAAGGTGACTCAGGGACTAATTCCAAAAAAAGGAGCTTGAGATGGAGAATTGGAGATACAAAAAGAAGGTGGTTTTGTTTCCACCTCTTATAGTCTTCCTTGTTTGACCACTTATTGATTAAATATACAAAATATGTAATAAGGGCTTCTTTTATACAAGTATTGTTTCAGCACAAAGGTGGAAAGAGCTTTGTAATTAGTCATTTTTCATATCAAAATTCAAGGAAATTTCTTTTTCTTTTTCTTTTATTTATTAATCTTTCAGTTTTCCACATTATATCAGGGTAATCTGCATTTTGCATTACCACCCTAGCGCATCAAATGAACTGAAAATTTTGTTGAAATGCCTTATTAGCCTTAGCATTTACAGAAATCTAAAAACACCTCAATTTAGTTCAAGACATCTACCCCTATTTGTCAAAAGAAGAAACCTAAATATTTTATAGCTGAAACTAACTAGATAAAGCTTCTAACTGCAAGACAATAACTTCTTAACAAGTATATCACTCCAAGGCCACTTGACCCCCTGAGTCATTGCATGTGTGATCAAACCTCTGTGATTTTCTCTTGCGTCGAACATCTGTGGACAATCTGAGAAACAAATGTCAAAGAAAAATATGTAAAGATCAAATTAAGAGTCAGAACCAATTTGACACTGAATTTTGATTAAAAATATTTCTAGATTTGATTAAAGCTATTAATATATATTAGAATTGACATCCTCAAACAAGTCCAATTGTCAAGCACAAGCTCATGACAAAGAAAATTTATTAAAAAAAAAACGACAATTCACTAAATCATAAACAATCTCTTATTCATCATTTTATACAAATTACTTTCATTCGAGTGACTGAAAATAATAATGTCGTAGAATTTTTTCAGCATTTTCTATAATCTTGGAATGTTGTTAATTTTTTGTTGAAAGCTCTAGATTTGATGCCAACTTTTATCGCAAACGTTCCGATCAGTTCTCCTACAAAAATTGGACATTGTTGATAAAGAAGCAGTTTAAACAAATTATGTGAAAACTGTAAAATTTATTTCCAAGAAATATATTACCAAAAAGGGTATATTGGTGTTGAAAATGTGTATACATGTGTTTAATAACATACATGTTTCACTCATACCCGAAATATGATCAAAACAGTTAAAAATAAAGAAAATAAAATGACAACAACCAATAGCAATAGATCAGGATGTTTAGACTTTTTTCACACTACCAATTTTTGGTGGCTAGAACTAAACCAGATGCAAAGGTATTAGCTCACATAGAGAACCACACATTGATAACCATGTTGAAACCAATCCTACAAAGGTAGTTGTGTCAATATGGAGAAACTAAATTACTTAGCATATAAGAACTATAAAAACAAAATTTGAGAGTACAAGACTACACATGCATATTGTTCCTCAATCATTCAGAAAATCACACTGAATTCACTCACAAGTCTTGTATAATTTGGCAAACAAATTGTGTGAAATTGAACAATATGCAGAACTTCTTCAAGCTAGACCCTAAGGTTTTCGGACCCGGACCAAACCGAAAAGTCAGACCATGAAAACCAGGAACCGAGATGAAAACTGGTTTTTTAGGCACAAAGAATCGGATTTTTTGTTAATTCCGTGAACCTTTAAAACTGGGGTTGGACCGCACAACCAATGACAAGAACTGTGCAGTCCAACCCCTTAGCAATTTTTAAATTAAAAAAAAAACAACTTAAAACAATTTTATTCTACTTAATTAAATTATCCATCTCTTACAAGGAATAAAAAAAAAATTATAATTAAAATCCTTCAAAAATATTCAACTTTACTTCAAAAATTAATCATAAATTTTAATGCTTTCATGGTTATTATTTTATTTTATTAACTTTCTTATTTAATTATTAAATATATGTTTGAAAATCATTAAATTTCCCTCACATATATAGATATATTGTCAATTTTTCTAGTTTTATAAATTTAATATCTATATTTAGGTTTTAATTAATTATTAAATTAATTATGACGTCATCACGGTTCGAACCCGGTTCAACCTCAAAAACCTTAAACCTCTCATTTTTACGGTTCAATGAACGGTTCGGGTCTGAAAACCTTTAGCTAGAGGAGGGCAGTTCACAAACCAACTTGATCAAATACTAAAAGAGAAGGTAACACCAAACTAAACAGCTCCATGATGTAGGGGCGGCAACGTGGTGATAATTGTTCTTCAGGGGGATCAAGTGAACCTCTGGCTTGAAAATTAAAATAATAATAATAATAATAATAAATTTATTAGCTTACTTTATTAGCTTAATCTCTATAAACATCACAAAGACCCTCATGTGTTCTCTCTGGAATTCACTCCCCTCTCCTTCCTTGCTTACTCTGTCCCCCTTAGAGGCTGTTTGGATGCATTTTTTTGGTCACTCAATTTTCATCACTCATCACTTATCACTTATAACTCATCACTAATCACTCATCACTCATCACTCTAAAATACCATGTTTGTTTGGCACCATCACTCATTTCCCATCACTCAATATTTTTCACACTATTTGTGGGCCCCATTTCTGTCACCCACTGCTGCTTTTTCTTTTTTTTTTTCTTTTTTTTTTCACTGGGTTCGGTGAGTTTTCCAGTGAAAAAAAAAAAAGAAAAAAGAAAAAGGAAGAAACCAAGGACGGTGAACCCAGGTGAAAAAAAAAAAGAAAAAAAAAAAAAAGGAAGAACAAGGACAGTGAACCCAGGTGAAAAAAAAAAAAAAGGAAGAAAGAAGGACGGTGAACCCAGTGAAAGAAGAAAGTAAAAAAAAAAAAAAAAACTCAGGAGTAGAACACCGAACCACTGAAAGAAGAAAGGGGAAAAAAAAAAAAAAAACCCAGGAGGAGTGGAGAAGACAACCTAGGAGGAAAGGAAAAAAAAAGTGAAAAGGGAGTCAAAAGGTGCGGCTGAATTTATGACAGTGGGTCCCTCATGTGTATTTAATTACAAAAATGCCATTGAGTTATGAGAATTGGAAACTGGAAACAGCCAAAAGTTGTTTTCAGTTTCCACAACTCATAACTCAAAAAGTAGAGAATTGAGTTATGGAAACAGAGAATTGAGTCATGAAAACTAGTGAACCAAACAGCCTCTTAGTTTCTCACCTCAATCCTAGACCCAGTCCCAAAAAATCCTAAGTTGAAATTACCCTAGATTGAAAACACTAAAGTCTCTGACTCCAGAACGGCCACTTGTTCATCTGCATAGTAATAGAACAACAGGAAAACTACTTGAATAATAATCAATTGATTGAATGTGACAGGTGCTCTTAATATAATAATGGAAGGATCACACTAAATGACACCAAACAAAACTTTTGATAAGGCGGCAGTTGGACAGAGTGGAAAATTCTGTCAAATGGTAAAGATGTGCAAATTCTGTTAGGTATGAAACCAAAAGCCCATTATCCATACTGACGTGGCAAAACAGCCGAGTCGGGTTGGGTTCGGGTTGACGGGTTAAACAGGTTACTGGTCAAAACGGGTCATTTTAAACAGGTCAATCGGGTTGCAAGTTGGGTCGGGTCGGCTTGACCCGAATTTTTGAAAATTTTTTTTTTTTTCCAATTACAAAAACAAATCAATGACAACCTGTTTAGAGAAAATGAATAAAATCAGTTAAGCAAATGAATTGCACTTAATGCCACTTGTTAATATCCTTCTAATTCTAACAGTTTTGACTTTTGAGCTTGACAAAAATTATTTATAGTCATAAATTCATGATGGAAAAAGTCTTCAATGTTAATAGTTCACTATCAAAATGCATATAATTACACGTTTATAATTTTAAAAAGAGATAAATCTTAAAACAAACAAAACAAGTAAGCCAGTAAAGTAGCAAGTTATTGGTCTTCTTAAGTGCATATATTCCTATTATATTTAAAATAATAGTAAAGTTAGATTACTTAGAAAGATAAACTAAACAAAAAAATATTTAAAAATAAACATAACATATTAAGTAAATAAGAATAAGTAAATATTTTATAAGAATTACACCTCAATCTCAATCTACTCAACGTTGGTAGTAGATTCAACACTGCAAATATTCATACTTGCAAATTGTTGCTCAAGTTGGCCAATTTCGTTAGCATCTTCATCTACAATACAATATTTTAATATAACTTAATGTATCATAAAAGCAAATCAATAAAGAATTAAAATTGTATAATTATGACTATAAAAAAATTAAATTACCTTCAAATCCATATAGCCAACTTTTAGTATATAACGTAGCTTCCACATTCTCAGGTAAAAGACGTGATCGATACGGAGTAATAATTTTTTTCCCAGTGCCAAAACTTGATTCAGAAGCAACAGTGGTTATCGGAATGCCCATAAGATCCCGTGCCATTAAAGAGAGCTCTGGAAACCGATTGTAATGCTCTTTCCACCAAGAGAACTTCCAACTTTGAATTTTGCTTTTTGTTAAGTCTAGGCTCTTCTAAATACAAGTCCAACTGAGATTTTTTTTGTTTTGGTACCACGACCGCTTTCATAATGAGCAAATTCCTAATCATTAAAAAAAATTGCAATGAAAAATAATACCACACAACATTACAATCTTTATTATTAAAAAAATATAGCACAAAATATACCAAACAAAATGCAATTCACTTACATCATCTTCCTTATCTTCATCATCATCAGGATCATCCACAGCACCGCTAGTATGACTAGAACTCCCAACAAATGAAACATTTGTAGTGGCCATAGGCTTGGGGCATTCATATTCTGAAAAAAGCTTATACAATGTAGTCTCAATGCTCTCCACTTTCATTTTAGCAATGTGCTTAATTGGCTCTATTTTCTTGAAAATATAGTCCACATAATCCAACTTATACCTTGGATCAAGAACAATGGCACAAGCTAGCACCACACTATAACAATCACAATATTTGTCAAATTTAACTTTCATCTGTTCTGCCATATTACAGATAAATGAATCTTGGCTCTCCATTTCTTCAAGTAAGAGCAATTTAATTTGAGACACTCCTTGAAAATATAGATTTGTCGTAGGGTAATCAGTTCTAGAAAATAGAGTTGTAATGTCATTGAAAGGTTTCAAAAACCAAGTTATCTTTTCAACTCTATTCCATTCATCCCCTGATGGACAATGCTTGAAATTAGCATCTTCCTCTGCTAAACGGTTCAACACAGAACGATATCTCATAGCACTATCAATCATGTCATATGTTGCATTCCATCTTGTACACACATCTAAACGTAAACCCTTTGCTCTTTTCATACCAACTATCTTGGCACATTCATCAAATCTGCACATTGTATTTTCTAATCCTTTAAGATATTCTATAGTTTCTCGGATCTTAATCACTAAGTCATCTATTACTTTCAATCCTTCTTGAACAATAAGATTCAATATATGAGCACCACAATGCATATGGAAAAAGATACCATCACATAACAATAAACCCCCCTCATTAAGCTTTTTCTTTATGAAATCTTGGCAATTATCATTATTAGATGCATTATCTAAAGTAATGGAAAATATTTTCTTCTCAATACCCCATTCTTCCAAGAAACTTAAAATTTTCTCCAATAAAAGAGTTCTCATGTGTGGAGATGGCATATGCAAGGTAGTTAAGACCGTACCGGTATGTATGCCGGTATCGAAACATCAAAGTTTCGTACCGGTTTAAATACTGGCCGTATTGGTCAATTTCAGACAATACCAGCCGATACAAAAAAAAAAAAGTTTTTTTTTTTTTTTAAGTTTTGTAATTTTTGAATTTTTTTTAGGGTAGAATGGTAACTTATTTGCATTAACTTATTAGTATTATTTGTTTTCTTAGTATGCAATGGTAACTTTTAAGCTTTCTATTTTTTATATTGTGTTTTTTTTTTTTAATTGATACTAAAGTCTAAAACCATGAATAATTAGTTTTGAATTGAGGAAATGTTTTATGGTAAACTTTTATATTTATTATAATATATATACACTCGCACACACACGCACACACATACATACATACATATATATATATATATATATAAAATAGTGGTAAACCCGAAATGGTACTCCGGTATTGATCGGTATCTGAAATATATAGTATCGCTAACTAAACCGGTACAGCCTCCGATACGGTATTGACTTCTTTGGGCATATGACAAAAATTCAAGATAATGCTTTTCAATTCACAATTCTCATCCACATAATGCGCCGTAAGACAAATATATCCCTCACTTGTAACAGAGGTTCATAAATCCGAAGTCAAACATATTCTACCAGGAATTGATTTCAACTAATTTTTAACGTCATCCTTCTCTTTCTTGTAAAGTTTTAGAACATCAGCTTTTGAAGTATTCCTAAAAATATGTTTAACGTCTGAATTTAGATAGCTGAAAACTTTTCTAATACCCTCATACTCAACAAAGCTAAATGGTAAATTATGTTTGATAATAGCCTCCGCTAACATCTCACGAAACTCTTCTTGAGTTATCTTATTTTGTAACACCATACTCTCTTCTTCACCATCTTCTTTTACTTCATTTCATTTTAAGCATTTGTGAAGATGGCGATGCAAGTTTGATGTTCCATGATGACTATCCGCCAAAAACATTTTCCCACACCATTGACAAGTAGCCTTACTTAACCCTTTTTCATCAATAGGCAGTTTCACAAATTTAGTCCAAACTGAAGAAGTGTGTTGTTTTTCCTTTTTTTTTTTTTTTCCTTGAAACTCTTTTTGGTGTCTTAAAATTTGATTTTGAATTAACTCTTAAAGATGGTGAAGGACCAATAGAGGTATCCATCATTACAGTATCATCATCACTTTCCAAATTTACAGCCGGAGAAGCCGTTGTACTCTAATTATCAAAGCAAAATATATAATTAAAATTCTAGTCTACTTAAAACCTCTAAAGAAATTGTGAACATAATTACGTAAGACATTCATCCAAATGACACAGAGGCAGAGCAGAGGCAGAGGAGTATACTATATTTGATGACACATTCATCCAAATGACACAGACATTCAACAATCAAACACACAAACAATTAAATATAATGTTAGCAGAGGCAGAGCAGTATACTATATTATTATTGCTAAATCATAAATTCATAATATTAAAAAATCAATCCAAAAACTAAAAACATTTAGGAATTTAAGAGGATGATGAAAATGATTTAACTTACCTTCACTATAGTTGATGGTTTGTAGTTGTGCTCCTCTTAAATGGGTCAGCAGTTGTGTGGGCCGTGTGGCCTGTGGGTGGCGAGAGACAGAGAACTGAGAGAAGTGAGAAAGCAAAGCAGTGTAGAAGGGTAGAGGTGCAAGCTTTGACTGCTTTGTGTGAAACTAAAAAAGTGTGGAATGCCGAATGTGTGAAGACTGAAGAAGGGCAGAGGCCGGACTCTGGAGGCGCAAGAGAAGTAAAGGAACTCAACTTTCAGGTTTTAGGTTTGTTTGTATAATTGTATTGTGCATTTTGTGCTTTGGTTTTGGACAATAGAGTGAATCGAGTGATGGACTACAACTAGTAAGTGTTGAATGATATTTTTTTTTTTTAATGGTTATGATGGCCTTGGCCCTTGTGTAGTGTTGTGATGTCTTGTCTACTGTCAAGCACAGTAGCACTGAAGCTCTTCTTATTGGTTGTGATAAACATTGAATATATTATTACTAGTTTTGGTACTTTGTGCTTTATGCACATAGTATCATAGTATCAGGACGTAATTAAAAAAAAAAAAATTAGCGAATTTTTTTTAATAGGTCAGGTCATGGGTTATCCGGGTCAGGTTGGGTCGGGTTGACCCGCAAAAAAATCGGGTTGGGTAAGGTCGAGTTGGGTCAGAAAATTCTGACCCATATTGCCATGTCTATCCATACAGCCAATTGAGGCCATATAACTTAAGATACACACCTAGTTCAATTCAAGTAAAGCAAATATCTTTTGAATAGACCAAGTAACCACAAATTCGTTATCAAGTAGAGTAAAGCAAATATTAGATTTCTCCAATATTGGGAACAGAAAAAAAAAATTTATTAAAAAAAAAAAGTCAAGTAACAACAAATTCTCTCAGATTCAATACTCTAAAATCGTCGTCAAGCCAGAGAGCGGCTGGAATAGAAGAACTCAATTTCTTATTTTGTGGGTTTTCCTTAGGGTTTTGTTTAGTAGCTGTCTAGGTTTATTATGGATGGTTTGGAAGAGAAGAAGTATAGAAGGAGAGGGTTTTGTTTAGTAGCTGTTTAGGTTTCTTTTGGCTGGTTTGGAAGGGATGAGGCGTGGAAGAAAAGATAAAAGGGGAGAAAGAAGCGTGTAAGTGCAAAAGAATATTCTGAATTTGTTTTTTGTTTATATATGTAACCTGTTCTACCAGTAACCAGTATCCACTTAAATTAAATGAATGGTAGAATGATCCATAACTATGACACAAATTATATAATTAGATATATATAATGTCAATGCAAAGAATAAATTAAGAGATGCCTTACTAGGAGGAGCTTAACTTTGGGGCTATTTTGGAATTGGCGGCCTTGAGGTTTAATGTGTGGCAATAAATTTTTTGTGGTTGGAGAAGGCGACGGCGATGAAGAGGAGGTTGAAGAAGAAGGTGGCCATGTAATTGAGGAAGCTAAAGAAGGCGATGGCGATGGCGATGAGGAGGAGGTTGAAGAAGGGGGCGTTGAAATTAAGGAAGTTGAAGATGAAAGGGGCATTGAAATTGAGGAAATTGTAGAAGAATGTGGCGATGAAGAAGAGGTTGAAGATGAAGGCAGGCATGTGTAATTCAATTTCCTCAATTACATGGCCGCCTTCATCTTCAACCTCCTCTTCATCGTTGCATTCTTGTTCAACTTTCTCAATTTCAATGCTCTCTTCATCTTCAACTTCCTCAATTTCAACACCTATTTCTTCTTCAATTTCCTCAACTTCAACGCCCCCTTCTTCTTTGACCTCCTCTTCATCGCCACCGCCTTGTTCAGCTTCCTCAATTACATGGCTGTCTTAATTTTTGACCACTTGTTCATCGCCACCGACTTCTTCAACCTCCTGTTCATCACCACCTTATTCTTCAACCTCCACATCATTGTCGCATTATTCTTCGTCTTTAGAGGTTCTGGTGGGATCCATTGGGAGGCAGTGGCAGTTGGAAGGAGACTTAATTGAAAGACATTTCTTTCCTAAGATAGTAATATGTAACAGATGATGTCCCTATTAATTGCTCAATTGGAGTCTTAAGGGGGAGCTGTCATGACTTAATATGTCCATTGCCAGGGAAGGAATCTTTCAAATATCTATTTTTGACTCTATTCCAAGTGAGAAAATAAAATGCCTTAATTATTCATCTTTCATAATGGCTTTAATTTCTTATTTGAGGTCATTGTATTTGAATGACATTATCTAAAAATACTACAAGTTGACCCATCACCCAACCCAATTTTTTTTTTAAAAAAAATTAATTTTTTATTAAAAAAATGTTTTTAGATAATGCCAACTTACTTGCATCTAAAATTAAACACAAAAATTAGATTATTTTTCAAGATATTAGATTATGAAATAAGTTTTCAAGATTGTAAATTTCTTATGTGATTTTGTTATTTGTCAAATTAGCTTATCCAGTGGGGTATTTATAATTTGCTTCTCAATTTTGGGATATTAATATTGTGTGAAAATGGAACTTGTTTATTTTTTATATTAAATTTTCAAATAGTTAACTAGACTTATTTGTACTTGTGCTATTTTGTTTTGGTTAGCAATGCTAGAATTTGTATAATTTTATTATTGAATATTGATGCACGTATCAATTTGTTGACTTGAACTCTTCTTTGACATGGGTGAATAAAAGTAATGTATTTCACACTAGGTAATTTATTGCATAACTTGCCAAGTGGAAAATACATGCTTAAAAAAAAATCCATGTAAAAATATGAGTCAACCAAAATCTAACCCGACCCAAAACCGGATTGACCAGATTTGTTTCTAACCCATTTAAGATGACTCATTATCCAATATGAGAGTCTCATTTTGGATAATATGAGACTCTCATTCTCATAATAAAACTTTTAGTAAGAAAATCTTAAAATAATTTTGATTTAAAATATATGATCTATTCTTTGAATTTCATAGGCATGCATGCCATGCTCATTACAGAAATTATCCAATGTGACTAGGTAGAATGATATTGTTTGATCATTTGCCTGGGAAAAAAAAATCCAATCAATCTAAAATTATTCATATGTTAAAGAAAAAGCAACCATACATGCATTTAACTCTCTTGGTTAAGAGCTTTATAGCTCAAATTGTTGTCACTTTTTGATATTTTCAACTAAGACATTCAAAATTTGAACCTACCCTCCATCGTTGTAACCATTAAATTATTTTAAAAAATAGTTTAATTCTATCAACCCTCATTGTAACCATTGAATTATTAAAAAAAAAAAGGAGTTTAATTAACTTTTTTTTTAGGGACACTAAGTTTAATTAACTTGAAAATTAATTAGCACTCATTATAATCATAAAAAACAAGAGGGTAACTAGCTATCAAATATTGAATATCACCTACCCTCCCCGGTTGTAACCATCAAATTATAATATATAAAAAAATTAATACACTTGAAAGTAATCAGTATTCATTATGATAATATTAATAACTTTTCTTTCTTTAACCATCAAAAAAAAAAAAAAAATCCTTTCTTTAATGGTACTTCCAATAATTAAAGCAACCAGGAAAACATATCCAAATGCATACAAACGCGTTTTTTTTTTTTTAATGATTATAATCACATTCAAGACAGTGATGATAATGATATCATCAGTAATAAACCGCATCTTATGAATCAGTTATGATTCTACTAAGAATAGATAACTTTTCATTGGTTCGAGTCACAAACCAGCACATCATGTGTTGGTTTTCCATTGAAGAATAGATAACTTGTCAATTATTCAAAAATCAAAAATGGGAAGTTTCTTCAAATAATCCCCCCTCTTTGCAACTGGTACCCGTTTCTCGTACATTCTATTTTCTCTCTCATCATCTGTTTTCCTTTTATTCTTTTACATTTTTGCACTTTCAATAAATAAACAATCACCACCGCACACCAGCAAAGGTGTAGTGGTCACTTCACAAGTATAAGTGTTTATGGGGTGTAAAGGGGCAAAACCAAGGTTCAAGTCTCCAAGAGAAAATTTCACACTTATATATACTTAGATTAGATTAGAGTAGGTAAATGGTTCCTTTTCTTCTCTTCATGCTAGGAGTCTTCTTCTCACGTTGAGGTGAGACTTTTCTTTTTCTTTTTTTCTTTTTCCTACTCTACTGTTGACTCCCAAGAGCTCTTTGTGTCAACCTTAGGTGTAGTTATCCTAATTTTCTCAGATAATTACTTGTCAGCATGGACTCAAACTTTATAGAATGGCTACAGAGGGTCAGTTTGATGGTAGAGGAGGATGAGGTGATCATGGTTTGGTCAGATCATCGTGAGAAAATCTTAGAAGACTACTCCCTCAGTTTACTAGGAAGGTTCCATACGAAAAAACTCATCAACTTTAGAGCAGCTAAAAACCTCTTACACTTAAAATTACGGATGTTGGTGATGGGCTGTTTTAGTTTAAACTCTTGGGAAAGTCAATTGAAGTGGGTTATTAACAATAATCCTTGGAGTTTCGATAATCACATCCTACGACTACGACAGTGGGAGAAAGGAATGATGGCCTTTTCAGTTAAGTTCCTAACCATTCCGATATGGGTGCAAGTTTGGGGTCTACCCTTTGATTTGATCAACGAGAAAGTAGGGAGAGATATTGGACAAGGAATTGGCAGAGTTATTGAGGTTGATTGCAAAGCCATTGCCTCGGACCAAGCAAGGTTTCTCTGAGTTAGAGTGGACATGCCTTTAGACAAACTGATACGCCGAGGGCCCTAATACTCAGTTCGAAGGGTGATAAGGTGTGGGTGGCTTTCCAGTATGAACGCTTATTAGGCCTATGTTTCCATTGTGGCCGCCTTGGGCATGATGCAAAAAACTGCAAAAACACAACACTGAAGAAGGGGGAGGAAAGTCCATATGGTGAATGGTTGCGAGTTGGTTTTCAGAAGCCAAAAGCAATGTCAGGCAGCGATACACCATGTTCACAACGGTAGCAGGAGACAGAGGGAGTTCAGCCGCAGTCCAGTGACTCTCCAACGACACAAGCTCACCAGAACGGAAAGCCCAACGGTCACGACATTGATGATGTAGAAATGAATCCCTAGTAGAATGTTATTGAAAGTAACGGACACTCCCATCATTCAGCGACAATAACTGAGGAAGGAAATCTAGACATTATGGAGATTGTTGAACGCAAGGAATTTAATGGGATCAGGATTAATGAGGAGTAAATCTCGAAATTTAATGTTGGAATAAATCCCAAAAATCATGCTGGGTTGTTTGTTAATGTACCTATCATGTATATGGACAATGAGGTCAGCTAGGTGCACTCTCTTAAAACTGAAAACCTAGCTCGCCTAACTCCTGATGGGCAGTCATGTGAACTAACTAAAGGCACACGTGCAAAGGTCCCAAAGTGGACCAAAATCACAAAGGAGGCCACGGCAAGCAAGGAAAAAGAAAATAACAGTAGGGTTGTTGGGAAAAAATGTGGACATAGGGAGAAGAATGAAGAGGGTGGTGACAGGAAACACTCAAAGGGGGATACCAGAAACAAAACAAACTCAACGGTGAAGGCTAATACCTAGCCTCGCCGAGCATAATGATTGCCCTAAGTTGGAACTATTGAGGGATTGGGAACCTCCGTGCAAGCACTGTACTCTCCCACTTGGTGAGGGAAAAAGCTCCTAAAGTTTTGTTTCTCATGGAGAGAAAACAAACAGTGGACGAGATGAAGAAGATTCAAGCAGGCTTACACTATGATTCCATGATAGCAGTTCCGTGTGTCCGTAGAGCTGGTGGTCTTGTTGTGCTATGGAAGGCAAACGTAGAATTACATGTGCAAACGTACTTTCAAAACCATATTGATGCATGAATAGTGATTGATCCATCTTCACCATGGAGACTAACGGGATTTTATGGGCAACCGGAGGAGCACCAAAAACATGAGTCTTGGGAGTATTTGAGACATCTTCACTCACGAGACTCTTTGCCTTGGATATGTATAAGTGATTACAATGAAAGTCTATCATCGGATGAAAAACAAGAGCGAATCCCGAGATCACTTCGGTGTATAGAGGAGTTCTAGAGTGCACTACTACATTGTGGGTTAATAGACCTTGGCTTCACCGGAAATATCTTTACTTGGAGAAATGGTAGACCGGGGAGTGCCTTCTTTCAAGAAAGGCTAGACCGAGCTTGTGCAAATACTGGATGGCAAGACATATTCCCTCGCACCAAGGTACACCATCTTAAAGTTGCTTATTCTGGTCATGACCCAATATTACTCACCACTCAAGCAGATGAAATAGTTGACAGAAGGAAAAGAAAGCCAAGGCTATTTGAAGAGAGATGGGCAACACATCTAGAATATGAAGGGGTCATCCGAGCAGCATGGAATGCAATGGCTCCCACGGGTAGCCCTATGTATCACTTGTTTGACAAAATAAAAAATTGTCGAATGGCCTTGGTGGCATGGAGTAGAAATCTGGGTAACACAAAGGATAAGCTTGAGGAAAAAAACAAAGAATTGGAAGCTTTTTCTTCTATGAACTTGGCTGAAAATCAAGAGTTGATTCAAAGGGTGAGGGTTGAGATCAATTCCTTATTATTCCAAGATGAATTATTTTGGAGGTAGAGGTCACGATCTATTTGGTTACCTGCGGGGGATAAAAACACGAAATACTTCCACCAAAGAGCGAGTCAAAGATGACGAAAAAATCATATACATGGTTTTATGGATGATGCTGGTAGGTGGTGCACATCTAAACCTGACATTGATAGAGTGGCAGAATCCTATTTTTAGTATTTGTTTACCTCGTCAAATCCAACAAACCCGGAAGAAGTATTGGATTCCGTGGACACAGTGGTAACTCCGAATACGAACCATAGGCTACTACAACAATTCACTACGGAAGAGGTGAAAATGGCATTGTTTAGTATGCATCCATCCAAATCGCCTGGGCTTGATGGTATGTCCCCTTTCTTTTTCCAAAAATACTGGCATATTGTAGGCACTGATGTTACAAATGATATATTATTTGTACTGCAATCTAGCCACTTTTTGCACAAGATGAGCTATACCCAAATTGTACTCATTCCAAAAATAAATGAACCTAAATCCGTTTTTGATTACCGGCCTATTAGTCTAGGAAATGTTGTATCAAGAATTGTATCCAAAGTTTTAGCTAATTGGTTAAAACTAATTTTGCCAAATGTAATATCAGACTCACAGAGTGCTTTTGTTCCTAACCGGTTGATTACTGATAATACAACTGTAGCTTTTGAGGTTTTACATAGGATGAGGAACAAAAGAACAAGAAAGAAAGGGCAGATGGCAACTAAACTAGACATCAGCAAGACCTATGATCGAGTGGAGTGGATTTTCCTACGGAAAATCATGTTGAAGGTAGGATTTGATGAACGGTGGGTTCACTTAGCTATGAAGATGGTACACATAACTACATACTCAGTGCTCATCAATGGAGAATCAAAGGGGTACATCACTACATCATGTGGGATAAAACAAGGAGATCCCCTCTCTCCATATCTATTCCTTTTGTGTGCAGTAGGCCTCTCTACTCTAATCAGGAAGGCCATGGAGAGGAAGCAGTTGCGTAGCATCCTATCTTGTACCAATGGAGTGTGTATATCCCACCTATTATTTGCAGATGACAGCTTCATTTTCTGCCAAGCGATGGTGGAGAAGGGTCAACACCTACTCAATATTCTTGGAAGATACAAAGCCGCTTCCAGTCAAGCCATCAATAGACAAAAAACATCCATTTTCTTTAGCCATAACACAAGGCAAACGGTTAAAATGGATATGCAGGCACTCTTTGGGGCTAGCGTTATGGAGGATTGTGAAACTTATCTTGGCTTGCCTATGGTGGGTAGAAAATCAAAGGTGAACACGTTTAAAGGCCTACATGAGAGAGTAACAAAGAAAGTGATGAAGGAAAAATTATCTCATAGGCGGGGAGGGAGATACTTATTAAAACAGTTGCTCAAGCCATCCCTACGTACACTATGGGGATTTTTAAAATCCCAAAGGCCTTATGCAACACTCTAAACTCTACACTAGCCAAGTATTGGTGGGGCCAGCAAAGGATGAGAAGAAAATTCACTGGACCAACTGGAAGAAACTTTGCAGCCCAAAGGGAAGAGGAGGTATGGGTTTTAGGGATATCCAAGCTTTTAACTTGGCTTTGTTGGTAAAGCAAGCATGGAGACTCCTTCACAACACTTATTCATTATTTTTCCAAGTGTACAAGTCAAGGTATTTTCCAAATTGTTCTTTTATGGATGCTGAATTGGGGAGCAACCCATCATATGTATGGAGGAGTTTATTGGCAACCAGGGAGATAATTTGTGAAGGATCAAAATGAGGTGTGGGTGATGGCAGAACCATTGGTGTGACCACGCATAAGTGGCTCTCTCATAAGCCAATTTTCTTGGGAGAATAGCAGTCGAACTTAATGGTAAAGGACTTAATAGATGGTGATACGGGGCAATGGGATAGAGAGAAGATTTTCGATCTCTTTGCATACAGGACACACATGGAAATTATGTCTATTCCACTACGACGAAATACCACTCGGGATGTGCTGATTTTGGAAGGAAATTAAGTCACAATCGTTCACAGTAAAATCTGTCTATTGAGTGGCCCTTAGGATGAAGGCAAACACACAAATTGAACACTCCACAGCAAGCATAGAACGACCCCTTTGGAGGAAGATATGGCAACTAAATGTCCCCCCTCCCCCCCCCCCCCCCCCAAAAGTCTGCATGTTTCTCTGGTGTGCATGTTCAAATGTATTGCCAACCAGAGAAAGCCTCCATAAGCAAAGAGTACATGTGGATCCTCATTGTCTAATTTGCTGCCAGCAACCAGAATCAGTAGGCCATCTGTTTTAGGAATGTGCTCTTGCAAGGAACGTGTGGGCACTTTGCCAAGGTGGACTCATAAAATGAGCAAACAGTTACTATGACTTCTTCCTACTTTTTCAGGTGTTGGTGGGAAAGTTGCCTCTGGTGGAGTTGGAGAGGTGGGTAGTGACGACTTGGGCAATCTAAAATGCAAGGAACAAATACTACTTTGAAAAAACCCAAACCCATCCAAAAGAAATTTTGAGTGGGGCTCTCAGCTTCCTGCAAGAGTACCAGACGTTGATGGCAGCACAACAACACACCTAAGCCACAGGGATGGCTTCTTGGAGCTTAGGGTGGAGTGGCCATGGTTTTGAAACCTGGACCAGACCGGCCAGTCGGATTGCAGTAACCGGGAACCATCTATCATTCTAGTTTTTTAAGCTACCAAAACAGGAAATTTTTAATTTTCAGTGAACCTTTAGAACCGCGGTCAAGCCGCCCTGTTTTAAAAACCGGACACGGGTCTGACGGTTCCCAAAAAATCACAAAACATTGCTCAAAATAATCTCCAACATTAGATCTTCCCAGAAAAAGAAAAAAAGAAAACAAGTAAAAAAAAAAAAAAAAAAAGAATAGAAGACTATGGAAGAAAGGCTATAAATATGCTTCTGGCTTATGCATA
Source organism: Quercus ilex subsp. ballota (assembly GCA_032727855.1). Taxonomy (NCBI): domain Eukaryota; kingdom Viridiplantae; phylum Streptophyta; class Magnoliopsida; order Fagales; family Fagaceae; genus Quercus; species Quercus ilex. The sequence goes on along the minus strand of CM064914.1, from coordinate 26,747,315 downwards.
TGCATCTGCATCTGCTTCTGCTTCTTCTTTATTTGTTGAAAAATTGTGGAACGAGACTGCTGTTTGTTTGAAAACTGTGGAAGAAATAACAGAGGGAGAGAGAGGCGGAGGCTGTAGGGAAAGCTAAGAGAATAGAAGACAAAAGTTTTGAAGTCTAATCATGTGGTGTGGCTTGAGGAAATGTGTAACTTTGATCATGATGCTTGGGGATGTGTGAGTGGGGTTGGGTTTCTCATGAGATCTCATGAGTCATAAGCTTTTTTTTCTTCTCTTTTTATCCAGCCCAGCCAACTTATTAAGGTTTAAGTTTATTATTTTTTAATTATATTTTTTAAAACTTTCTTTGTTATATTTATTTATTATTTTTTAGATATAATGTTTTAAAATATTTTAAATAACAAGAGAAAATCTAACAAATATCATATTTATCGTAAATTAAGATATATTTGAATCTCTATAAGTACTAATTTAGTCAATATTACATAATTTTAAGCATTTATTTTAATTATTTTGTATTAAATATTATTAATTTAATAAAATTTAATTAAGAGAAAATAGTATTTACAAATGACCCAACTTTTTCCTATAAATTTTTATGTAGTTTTTCAATTTTTACTAATTTAATATATTTATTTATATTTCAAATAATTATTAAATTAATTATGAAGACATCACGATTCGACTTCGGTCCAACCTTAAAAACCTTGAAACTCTCCCTTTTATGGTTCATTGAACGGTCCGGGTTCCAAAACCATGGTGGGACCACACGGGGTATTGGGAGTCTTTGAAGAAATTGGAGTTTTTAAACTTGTATTAATTTTCCTTTTTTCCCTTGTTTTTGGATTGCTTGAATAGGGTATATATGTTGTATATGTATTGGCTTTTATCAATAACACTTCTATCTTTTACCTCAAAAAGATTAGGTTAGAGTAGAATTCTATTATTAAAAAAAAAAAAAGGAATTCTCAAAACTACTTTTTCTAGATGAACAACTAAATAAATATGGAATATCTATATACTCCTTACTTGTGCAAATGTGCAAATGACTTTGCATTTTTTTTTTTTTTAATTTCAATCTACAGTCTCCACTATTGATAATTGTGTTTTATCATCAGACCAATATATCAATTGATTTTGGTGTAAGAGGGAATCAAACCTCATCTCTTATTCGACTATAAGAGATTTATCAATTAAGCTAACTAGGATTCACACATGCTTGAATTACTTAAAGAAATTCTTCATAGCTGACTTTTTTTTAATTTTTTGTTATTAAAATGTTTGTTGTTCCATCAAATCAATTCCTTCCATCTTTCAACAGTTTAGCTGGCTCCATTGAGTTTTTTAGAATTCAATCATTTTCTAGAAAAAAGATATATATATATATATATATATATATTGAGTATACTTGAGGTCCCCCTCAAAAAAAAAAGAGTATACTTGAGGTAATGATATGGATTTAATTGCATTTATAGATTAAAAAAAAAAAAATTAATCTACCTTGTTGAGAAGTGTCGGACTAGCCAATTCTCCACAAACAAAGAACTTAGAAGACAAATAAAAATTGTAGACAATGAAAAAGGACTCGTTCTTCCTGGGTATGTTAGTCATATTACTCTGCTTTAAAATTTGATGATAGCTTGACAAGCTCCGTTGACATTGCTATTATATAGTTTCGCGTTGTTGATTCGGTTAGAGGAGAGCCGTGTACAAATTACAATATTTTATCCAAAAATAAAATAAAATTAGAATACATTATAAATTTCATAGTCATCTTAATTTTTTAGATGAACTTAATACTCATTGGCTCGTAGAAAAATGACGTGCATGCCACATTCAACTGTGAAAGTCCATATTCTAAAGAAAAATAACTAGTCTCCTTCAATTTGATATATATTATATTACTAAAGAAAAATAACTAGACTCCTTCAATTTGATCTATATTATATTAAAATTGTTCATAAATATATATATATATATATATTATATTCAAATTAGTAATAGTGCCCAGGACGAGAAAATTTTCAAAGAAAAATTTCTAAATAAGGTGCCTATAACAAACATAATTGGAATTTGCAGATGAGAGAGAAAACAGAATGATATTCAAAGTTTCAAACTAAAGTAACAAGTGACGAAGACAACTCATTAATACTGATTAAAATTTGACAGCTAACAAAAGGGCCACTTACTGTTTTTACTTTTTTGTTCTACGTTTGATTACAGCTTGAGTTAGAAAATGTTTCTTTTTTGTTTGTTTCATTCAAATGAAAATTCATTTATAATTTTTGTTTCCCATTAATCACCCGAAAAAAAAAATGTGTTCCATTTCGAATGCATAAAATGCAAAATTTGTTCGCAACAAAGTACATTTTTATTGCACCAAATACTAGAAAATGTAGCACAATAGTCACGTGTCCCTTTGCATTTGAGGTTTTTTTTTTTTTTTTTTATTAATTACGTCTCAAAATTTTAATTGTGACCTTTTATGTTTGATTTCATTTTTATATTGACACTGTTGTCCATGCTTTTTAGTAATCTAATTGTCTATAATATGTTTTACAACCTACAATGATTAAATTCCTTGCATTCTACAGCATTTTAGAGGTAATCATTGAAGGACATTTAATGTCATATTAGTAAAGGAAATGTCAGAAATTTTATTTTATTTTTAAACACCCATTCCTAGAAATGTTGTGGTCCTTGTTTCCTGCCTATAATAAATTTAAAATATTTAGGTCACGGTTTCTATGGGGTAATATTTTAGAATTTTTGAAAATGCTCAAAATCTCCTATATTTGAAAATGTTCAAAATTTTTGAAAATGTTCAAAATTAAAGAAAGTTTTTATGGGAAAAAAAAAAAAGCAATTAATGTTTTGACAACTTTTTTCATTTCCCATAAAAGTGATATCAAAACTTTCTTAAAATAGATTCTTAACCAATGCCCCAACGACAGTCGTTAACATTTCCCTTGATTATAAATCACACAAGAGAATCAAATGGTAGGAGTGGATTCCCACTTAACCCCCTTCTTTCAGGAATATGGATTCCCTTTGAAACATGTGGGTATCTAGATTCTCAAACTTTAAAAAAAAAAATCACATTTGTTATAAATTGACAATTTTATTAGTTTTCACTTATCATTTAGCCAATGGAGATAAAACATACTTATCAAAAAAAAAAAAATGGAGATAAAACATAAAACAAATCATCAATATATATTCCTTTATTTTAATCTCTTCCCGCCACAACAACATAAATGTTAAAATAAAATAAAATATTTATATCTCCTATTCGGATTGGTTATTTGCTAAAATAAAATAAAATATTTATTAACAAAACATGATGTTGTGATTTTCATAAAGAACATGAATTTAAATAGTTATTTATTTTTGTATTATACATGTCATTTTGAAATGTTAGACTATAGTTTTAATGAATTTGTCTTAATTTATAGTTTATATTTTGTAGTTATTACTTATTACACCTTTAAATCCTTTATAAATTATAAATTAATGTAAAAATATCATAATCCTACAAAATCCCACCATTTAAATAAGGATCTTAAAGATCCTACAAATTTTAAATTTTACTTAAGATCTGAATTGTTTGAAGCTATTTGAATCTTAAAGTTATATTATTTTAAATCTAAATCAAGATTAACCATTACCCACCCCTTCAGAGTATTATTGTGACTACTTCCACGATTCCATGTTATTTGAGTGGGCATATGATATTCTACCATTTGAAGTTGAACAACAATAAAATATTGGATATTAGTATTATCGTAGAAAGTTCAGGGAAATTTCACTCTTCTAAAAGTTTGATAGTCTAGAAGCTAAAAACCTTACATATTTGTACGTGAACAACATTTGTCTTCCATAAAATCTAAAGTTTGCTTTCATTCATCTTTTTCTTTTTCTTTTTTCTTTTTTCTTTTTTCTTTTTTTTTGATGAACAGCTTTCATTCGTCAAAATCATTAATTATTGAACCTTACCAGAAACTGAAATTCTAATACCTTTATTAAGACCCTTCTGCCTTTTCCATAGATTAAGACTATATCTGTGTATTCTGTGAGTAGAATGTGCCACTACAAAAGACGTGTTTTATAGCTACGTTTTTTTAAGCTGCGTTTACAAAAACGCAGCTATAGATTATGTTTGAGTCATGTTTTACACAAATGCAACTCTAGCACCAGAAGTATAGCCGCGTGCACTGAACACAGCCCAAGATCAGCTCTATAACCGCATTTCTTGATGTTTCAGCTATGTTTTGTTGGGTTGGGCTTAAGTCGTGTTTTAAAAACGCAACTATAGGCCCTTTTGTTTTTTTTTTTTTTTTTTAAATATGTCCTAAAGACGAGTTTACACAACACAGCTATAATCTGTCCTAAAGCTGCGTTTACATAAACGCCGCTTCAAGTATGTCTATGCTGCGTTTCTATAAATGTGGCTACAAGACCCAGTATAAATGAAAAAGGAAGAATTACCCTAAGTTCTTCGAACACCCTAAGCCACTCTCTGTCTAAGCCCTTCGAACACCCTAAGCCGTTGTTAGACCCAATCTGCGACTCCTAGCCGTTCACGCCCTCTCTACCACCGATCCTACTCACCGGCGTCTACAAAGCACAGTCCTCCATCACCGGTGCTACCTTGGGTCTCTCCCTCTCTCTCTCCAACTCTCAATCTCACTTAAGACACTCTCACAAGGCCAACTAATAGTAAGTTTTTCAAATTGTTTGTTTTGATTTTTGTTTAGGGTTTCCATTTTTGGTTTAGGGTTTCGATTTTCGATTGCACCATCAGTTGTTCTAATTTTGTAAATATCTTTACTTGGATACTTAAATGATAGGATTAGGATTATTTCAGTTTACAGAAACACAGAAAGCTTTTAATGCTTATTAATTAGGATTTAAGCTTCCTTTTCACTGCTTAAAACTTTAAGCATGACGTTTTAAAATTATTTTTCTCCATTTATTTGGTGTAGGTGTATGTGAAGAGTTCTCTGTTTCCACACTCTCCATCTCCTTGTCTTAGGTGAAATAATTCATTTCAATCTTTTTTCTTTACTAGATAAGTTTCCTTTATGTCTTTCTCATATTGATATTAATAATTTCCATTTGTTTTTGGTTGCTCCAATGAGGTTTAGTATTAATAACAGTTGATATTGCCTTTGAGATTGTTGTTTTGTATAGCAGACAATGAATTTTTCATGAAAATGATCAAGGACATATATGTATTTGTAAAATATGTGGAGCTTGGTTTGTTTTTGTATGAACATATATAACATGAACATGCATTGGTTGCATCTATAAATGTGGTCAGTGCTTTGCATATGCCTACTAACATGTTATTTTGCCAGTTAAAATTGTCACACCTTTTTTCCGATTGCATAATCTAAATGTTTAGTATTTTCTTACAATTTGGTAAAAGGATATTTGTATCTCACAAACTTTTGCAGTCAATCATTGAACATAGCCCAGGAAAATTCACCCTATTTTTCTGCTAGCATTTCCTATTTCTAAGTAGTTCTCTTACAAAATTTATATGTTGTATGAAGCTTTTCACATTTAAATTTTGTAGGTTGTGCAAAATTGAGGGCTTGGTTATATGATTAGTCTTAATCTGAGCTGGATTATAAGAGAAATGAACAATTTATTATTTAAAGGCCACACTTTACATTGTTATCCCTTTGAAAGAATACTAATCTATTCATAGAAATATTTTCAAAAAGATAATATACCTTCTAAATCAAGACAACTATAGCCTTGGATTATTATAACTATTCCCGTGAAACTAAATTCCAATAAAGTTAAATCAGATTTAAATATTGCTTACTAAGTTAAGAACTTCTATCCCACCATCAAAATTTAACAAAAGCTCTATGTGTGTGTGTGTGTATATTGCTAAGCTTAATAGAAAAAAACTGTACAAACTGAAGCTCAAGTTTTCTAAAACTGGTAGTGATATCAATTGGCAGTTGTGATTACTAGAAACTTTGTAGTTCACAAAAAAACATAGACTATTTCAGCTTGCAATGGAAGCAGAAATCTATAATTACAAAACTAAAGTTGATAGTTGCATGTATTACTCTGATGTAGAAGACTGTTCTGCAACTTTGTGATTATCTTTCTTCCTCCTGGAAGTTATGTTCTCTCTAATTTTTCTGTCTTCTGAAAATTGCATTGCCGCCTACAATGTTCAAAATATCTTTCATTCTTTTATGCTCATGTTGGTCTTGATTCTAGTTACATTCTTCTCATTTTTGAGCAATTCATCTGCGATCCCATCCAATTTAATTATGCTCATATCATGAAGTCTGATCATTTTCTACTTGTTATCATCTTATTCTAATCCACCATTTTTCTGTTTGGTAGTGGTATTTTACTATTTTGATACCTTTTTATTTTTATTTTTATAGGCATTTTACTATGTTAGTACTTCTTTTAGATCAATTAGTCTTCACTTCAGAAGCTTTCTGAATCCTTTATAAATTTTACATATTGAATAGTTGGGCTTGATGCTATCATCTTGTACATTCTATATTTGTTTGTTTCAAATAAATTTTAGGGTAAACTCTAGTTTTAGGATTTGGTACTTGAAAAATTGGGGTAAATTTGATTTTGGTTCCTCCGATATTTAAAATGTGATAATTTAGACCCTCCATTACTTCTGTCAATTATTTGCAAATGTGATTAATGGCATGCTGACTAGATTGTTGTTGTGGACTTTTTAACTAAACTGGCACTAGTATTTTTTATTTTTAAATTGTCTTTTATTTTCTTCCTCATATCTTCTTTTCTTATTTTGCTACCCACCATGGTTGAGACCCACAACACACGTATGCCCACCAACATCTTCAGCGAGATCTGTAAAGTATCCCAAGTCCCAACAGAACTCTCCCACTCAACCACACCAACCAAGGCAAAACTTGATCTGAAATCTCTCAAACCCAATTGCCAACACCCCAATGAAACACCAAAACAAAGGGTCAACCACGAGTATTACCTCTGTCAATACTCTTGATAGTAGCATTGCCTTCACCTCTTAAATCCTATATTCCTTGCAAAATCTTATTTGGTATCCTCTCCTCCTTCCTTTATCTAAACCCAGTCCCACTGTGACTGCTTCACACCTAACCTCTATCACACCTGATAGAGTTACAACCCAAAATACTGTGCCACCACCCTAAAATACTCACACTTAAAGGCTCCAACCAGTAGCATAACACCTAAGCCATCAAATATTTTCCCAATTGTTTTGCATAGTTGTCATGAACACCCCCAAACAGCTCTTAAGTGAGGGCCTTTTGCATAATGTCCCAAGCACTGAAGGTGACTGTCAAGGTGAGGCCTTGCATAATGTCCCAAGTGCTAAAGGCGAGTGCCTTGCATAAGTCCTAGACTCTTGAGGTGAGTGCCTAGTGCATTATTAGTGCTGCACTTCTTAAGTGATATAAGGACTTGGCACCTTGAGGTCATCTTTCACCTTTGATAGCATGGCATTGGCAAGCATATTTATCTCTTAAATTGTCTTTTGTAGCTCATAACTAAGAGGGCACATAATTCTTCATTTGCCTTAGGTGTTGATGCATATTATTTTAAAGTACTAAAAAGTTTTTATATAATAAATAAGGTCATGCATCTCTTGATTTTTTTCATGTTTCTGTTGCAGGTTATCAATGATGATGGGGCTGTATCCTTCACGGTTATGTGTCTTTGATGTTATAGAGTCATAGTAGTTCTGGTGGGCTGCCAATAAGTCCTAGCTCAGATAGCATCTCCTTCCCTTGTAAGAGCAAGGTGGAGGCTAAGGTCATGGGTTTAAGACCCACCATGCAATTCTTTGCTAACCTTTGCCGAACTTGTGCTCTACAAATGTTGGTTTTTATGCTTTAAAATCCTCACAAGATTTACATCAAGGGGCTATTTTCTTTTTGCTTTTAACCTTTTCTTTTATTTTTTGTCCTACATTGAAGACATTCATCTAAGTTGATAGAGCTGCTTTTGTAACATTTTAAAATTTGTGCTCTTAGTTTTTAATAAATCATACTTAGGAATTCATTAGTGAGGATGTGTTTGGATGTCCCTTGGATTTGATTCCTTTAATTATGGCCAAGAGTCTTGTAGCTCAATTGGCACTTCTTGGTGTTTCCAATGGAGACATCCAAGGATTATATTCCCCCACCCCCAACTATTGGAAATTTCACAAGCATTCTTTCAATTTTTTTTTTTTTTTTTTTTTTTTTTCACATGGAATGCAATTGTTTGACCTTCATTTTGTATTACTTACATTTAAAAAAAAAAAAATTCCTTGGAAGAGTTTATCTATGTTTATTTGTTTTTGGTAATGACTGGTGTCTTCCATAACAAGTACACAAATGCAATTGCATTGACACTTTCCAAAGGGTTGACTTGTGCCATTTTAGTGCTATGGAGGTACATAAGGAATTAACTTTTTTTTACCTTGAGACATCAATTATCCTGTTCTAGGCACTTATGAAAGGAAAAGGAAAAGAAGAATATTGAACAATGCCTTGTAAAATTTGCCAGCTTCTCTCCCTCATCCTATTCTTTGTATTCTTATTTTATATGTCAATGTGATGAAAAACTTCTTTACTAAAAACGCAGCTATAGAAAAACCCAATGTAGGGGGCTCTAGCCGCATTTCTAAACGCAGCCCAAAGATAGTCTACAGCCGCGTTTTAAAAAACATAACTTCAAGTTTGAGCCTACAGTCACGTTTTAAAAACGCAACTATAGGTCAAGGCTATAACTGCATTTTAAACGCAGCTATAAGTGGGTCTATAGTCACGTTTTTTACAAAACACAGCTATAAGTTTCACCATGTAGGAGGGAAAAACGCAACTATAGGGGGAGGGGGGAAACGCAGCTATATGTGCACCTATAGCCGCGTTTAAAAAGACGCAGCTATAGGTCTAGGCAATAACCTAAAGTGGGTCTATAGCTACGTTTTTTACAAAACGTAGCTATAGGGGAAAAATGCAACTATAGGGGGGGGGGAACGCAGCTATAGGTCCCACAGGGTAAAAGCCGCGTTTGTAAACGTGACTATAGCCTATACTGCGTTTTTAGGGTCTACAACTGCATTTCAAAAAACACAGCTAAAGCCCGCGTTTTTTGTAGTGTGCTTTTCACAAGTTGTTAAGTGTGCGTTTGGGAAGCACGTTTTGCGCTTCCTAAACGCGTTTGCATTTTTTTTTTTTTTCAGCTTTCCCAGCCAGCTTTTTGTACTGTTCATTACTGTTGCGGCTACTGTTCATTGAACAGTAGCCGCAACATTTGACTTTTCCACACAAATTTTACTGTTCACGGATTCACAAATTTCACTTTTCAGCAACTTTTTCATTAAAAATAGGTCTCACGGTACTATTTACATATTTAAAAATTATTTTGCTATAGTGTTTTCAGTTTTCAGTTTTCAGTTTTCAGCTGTATCCAAACGGACCCTAAGTCCCTTTCTCTGGTAGTCCTCTTGGGCGGAAATCTCACTCAAGTAAGGTGCTTTAGTTTTAATTATCTAGTGTTCAATGATTCTGATCATCTGATTAAGTCGAAAGATTCAAATATTGAGTTGGGTGCTATTCAAGTTACACTAGATGTTGGTGGAGCTCCTATTACAAATCTTTCTGGGCAGGTCTTTCACAACACTGCATTCAGATTATGGGACAAGACCAAAGGTGTGACAGCAAATTTCAGTACCACTTTTGTACTTAATATCAGTCCTAAGACATCTCCAGGAGGCGTAGGCTTGAGCTTCATATTAGCTGCAGATACCACACCTCCACAAAAAGCGACGAACAATGGCTTGGATTGTAAACGCAAGCACGAATGGATCCTCTCAAGCTAATGTGGTGGTAGTTGAATTTGACACGAGAAAGAGCTACTAAGAAGATTTGGATGATAACCATGTTGGCTTGGATGTAAATACCATCTACTCAGAACCGCAAGTCCCTTTAACCAACCTTGGTATCAATCTTTCTTCTTCTACTAATATAACGACAACGGTTCGGTATGATGGCAAAAATATGACTATGTGCGTTGCTAACGTGGAAGTATTTTCTTGGCAGCTTAATCTCTCTTATTATCTTCCAGAAGAGGTTTACATCCAAATCCACACCAAAGACCCTCCATGAAAACAGTTTTACAGGTCTTACAGGAGAAGCACCTCCACCACTTATGCCCACTGAAATACCAGCTTTCGTGTGGCCAGCCATGCCTCCTTCATTCAAAGGGGACTCCGGAAACTCTCTCTCCAAAAGCCAACGTTCTCCTTTCACAGAACTCTCGAGAAGATGAATCATGCCAGAAGCTAGATTAAGAAAATTTTCCACTTGGAGTATCTATTGTTTTTATTTGCAGATGTTTGACCTGTCTATACAGCGTTGATTTTAATGGCAAGAAGATTGTGATTGCATCAAAATGGTACAGCACAAACACCCTTTTTTGGCCCTGTACATATAGATCCCAGGTTTCATGTAAAGAGAATTAAAAGTAGGATGTGAAGAGGCTTGTAGTATAATGGCACTATCAAGTTCTCTTATGAGAGAGAATTTAGATTTGAATCCATCTTCCCCTTGTAAGAAAAAAAAAAGTAATTTAATGTAATTGCTGTGAGGATTGTAGACCTCTTGCTCTTGGAAAGTGGAATCTATATATGTATATCAAAAACGTCTTACTTTCTTGTTCATGTACGGTGTATCATATATTCTCATGTACGATGCCATGTTATGGCAACACCTTGCTGTACTAAAATATCTATATAAATAAAAATAAGTTTCCCCTGCGGAAGAGCAAGTCCTGAATTCAAATTGTTCCCATGTTTTCTGAAAATTAAAGACTATAAATGGATAACTTTGATTTTTTATTATTATTTTTTTCTATATTGCACTACTAATAACAACGCCGCTTAACACTAGTTCAAGGGAAAAATATTGTTTCACACTCGTTTTTTACATTCCCATAAACACAACGTCCACAAATACATGCTCACTCCACAATAAAAGGTTTCCCAAAGTTTGGTAGTGCAAGAACTGGAGATTCCCTCTTTAATATTTTGATTTGCTCAAAGGCCCTTTATGCTACTTTATACCATTGAAAATCAACTCCCTTTAAGCACTTAATGAGAGGAGTCATGATATATCTGAAATTGTTTTATACAAAACTAATTCTCTAAAATAATGCTAGTTCTTGAATTCTACGAATATCACCCATGGATTGTGGAACAAGCCCCATTTTGATAGCTGGCACCTTCTCAGGCACAATAAAGCCAAAAAAACATAAGCTAGGGGCAAAATAAAGAGCATTTCCTCTAGTTTACAAAGAGTTTCTATCCTGTAACACTAGCCACTAGGTGAAAATGACATAAATGATTTTCTATAGTTTGACTATATATCAATATATCTCAAAATAAACAGATAGAAATGAGCTTGCAAAAAAGGTTTAAGTACCTCTATCGTAACTCGTATGAAAGCGCTTTATACATTAGACAGTCCAATTAGCCCATCCAATGTCTTAAGTCCGTTTGTCACGAGTTTAGTGTGTGTGTGTGTTTTTTTTTTTTCATTTAATTTTTAACTTATTTTAATATATGTAAAGCTTTTTCAAACTTAATTTTTTTTTTCAAATACAAATATACTTTAACTCATTTTCAACAAAATGGACTAGACTTAAATGCTGTAAGGTGTAAAGGGGAAGGGGGGAGGGGAAGTCCCAGTAGTTCAAATCATTGTTATTAATACTGTTTCGGACCCCGTTTCGGTTTGTCCAGTGGAATGGAATATTTCGGTACCGGCCGATTTCGGCATACCGTTTCAGGGTGTTTCGGGGTTCTTAAAAAATAATTTATATATATTCTTGTTAAACATAAAATTGTCAATTCTAATAAATAAATAACTAAATATCAAATAATACAAATCATTTAGTCTTAACTCTTAAGTCTTAAACATCAATATAACATCAATTTAACATCACACAATAACAAGATTTACAAGACAATAACTAAATATCAAAAAATACAAGATTTACTCCTCCTCCTCATCATCATCCATGAGAGAAGGATCAAATTCATCATCAAAAGAACTCCCAAGAACTACCAGCACCAATTGGACCTTTACTGTTTTTTTCTTCTTCTTCTTTTTTTTTTTTTTTTTTTGTTTTTTAATAATAGGCCAAATCCGGTACCGGCCGAAATTTGCATCTCGGCCGAAATTGACCGAAATGACCAGAATGGCCCGGAACGGCCCGGAATTTGACCCGAGGTGGAACGTGGGGTATTCCGGTACCGGTTTGCATACTGATATGAAAAATTCCGGTCGTTCCGGCCGGAACGAAACGAAATCAATAACAATGGTTCAAATGTTGGTATCTATCAATGAATGGAGGCAATCCCATTTTAGATACCATTTTCTACATCATATATCCAAACACCCTTCAGATATTTAACCTCTTCCTAAAGCATTTGTTGGAGCATTTTAATATTAATTAATTAAAATGAATAAATATTACAACATAAATGTAAAAATGTGGAAGTAAATATAGAAGATGAGGAGTTAGTGAAAATATTTAATCTCACATTGATTGTGGTGATTAATGGGCTAATATGAATTGACTCAGATATTGGGCTAGATACGTGCGCAATGGGGAGCTGAAATTGGAGGTATCAAAAATGAAAATGAATCAGCCTCTTGAATATTATGGAAAATGAAGAGCCATTAACCCACTTAATGGACTATCCGTTTGATCCTTTTCATTCTTCAGAAACTCCTTATCTCACCATTAATTGTGTAACTCCAGCCCATTAGATCATGATACAGCCATGCACAAATTGGTGGATTGCACGATTAGGGATGTCAATTCGGGTTAACATGTCGGGTTTGTCCCATTTAATAATCATGTCTTGATTCTTCAGCCCTAACCTAACCTATTAATAAGGGGGGTTAACCTAACCCAACCCACTTGATATGCTTAATAAACAGGTCGTGCTAGGCTGACACGAATGTGACCCAATCCATTTCAACTTGCTTAATATTGAATATAACATCTATCTATAAATAAATTTTTTTTACATCCCAAAAGTAGTTTATACACTTCAAGTCTTCAATCCACATTGAAAATAATATAGTTCAACAAACATATAATATCCATCTAGAAATAAGTTCTTTACAAAAATATAAGAAGGTTTAGAGATTTAGGATTTGTAGGGTTTAAAGATCTAGGGTTTGTAAAGTTTTAATTTTCAATTATATCCCTTGTAAGTTTTTGTAATTACTTATTTTTCATTTTAAGTTTAAAATATAAGTTGGATATAAAAGCTATTTGACAAATTTAAAATAAAATGAATATTTATTTGTTATACGAGTTAAATAGGTTGTGTTAAATGGGTCATTTCAGGTTGACACAAATAAATTGGCGTGTCAAACGTGCCTATTGCAGGTCACGCGGGTTAACTCGCTTATGTCCCGTTTCTTATCATGTCGCTTTCAGGTCGACCCATTTATGATCCAAACCCGCTAAGGCCCAACCTTAACCCGTAAAGACCTGTGTCAGACTCGTGTCGTGTTCACAGGTTGGGTCGAACATTGACACTCCTATGCACGATCATCCATCTCATTTTTCACCCGTAAGTTTTCACTAAATTATAGATTTATAAACACTAAAGATAAAATGATACCGCATGCCCCACCAGAGTGAGAAGAACAATCAATAGTAACTATACTGCAGGGCAATAAATTCACTGCCACAGGACCAATTATATTCAAAAACTCACTTGTATTGAGAGTTTGAGACACAACCAATAACGTGACTAGGGAATAATTCCCAAAAACGAGCTTAAGAAACCTTCAATACATCTTCGCGGGGAGCTCACTAGTCTAATTACTAGAGTTAATTAAGACCTCCAAATTTTACTTATTGCTTGATTAATTTTAAACTTAGCACAATGAAAGCAAAATATATGTGACAAGCACATAATCAACCGAAAACACAAACTAAAATATGTTCATACATAATTGACAAGCAATAAAAACACAAGTAGTAAGGGAGAAGAGTGCAAAACACACTTGTAATTGGATAATTTCTAGTGTGTTCAAGAATATCGTGAAGTACTTTTATAAGTGGCAACAAGTGATCTTATTGAAGACATGAAGAATACTTAAGAAACTGTACAAGAAAAGGTGGAACATAAGGTCTCGACACTTGACTTGATACCTTCAATCTATTGAGATTAATTGAATCTCGATACCTAGCTTGACACCAATCGATCTATCGAGCTTTGTGGATTTTGAAATTCTAGATCTGTTTTTGGCCCATGATGACAAAGCTTACCTAAGGTTTCGTGTACTAGGTTTCTAAAGCTTATAAAAGCTATCTTTTACATTCGTCATCATATACACAGAGACTCATATTGAGATACACGCTTTAAAGGAGCAGTTGTAACCAAGGAAGTTAATTCCGTACTATACCAGCCGGTACAGCCAGAATTTTTCATGCTGGTGCTTGGACTGGTACAAAAACTGGGTTGATTCGTACCGTCCTAAATACCGGTGTGTTTCAGCTTGTTTTGGCCATTTCGATGGATTTCAGCGGTAACTTCATTCCGGACTGGTACAAACTAAAATGGGTTTTCATAAAAAAAAATTGCTACTTACAGCGCCTTTTCACCATTGTTGAACCTTCATCCACAAGTGAGATATTGTCAAATCTGGAGGCTTGAGCTCGCTGCCATCCCATAGTAGCTTCTTCTGTTTTCTTCTCCTCCTTGTTGTCACTCTCTTTCTTTTGGCATTTCTGGTCTAGGTTTCTAAACAAAATGTTAGCAGAGAAACCCAAGGGACAAGAGGTCAAGGGATTTTTTTTCAAAATAACCAAATCCTTTAAACAATTTCATCAGTTTGCAAGGTTTTGAAACTATTTAGCAATCTAACAAATTGAGTGCAGAGAACTCGATTTTGTTATGCTAAATCGAGTGTGAAGAGGTCGAGTTCCATGGAACTCGAGTCTCCACGACTCGATTTCCCTGCCAAGCTACAAACTTCATCAAACCAAAGAACAAGAAAACATAGAGATGGAGGAAACCAAATCGAAAGACCCAGACAAGAAAAACAATGGAGGAAACCAAACAAGAAATATGGTGTCCCTTTGGATTCGCCTGGGTTTGGGTTTGTTGTTTTTGCTAAAGATCAGAGGGCGTGGGTTTGCTACTATAGGGAGATTTGGGGTTTGGGTTTGTTGTTTTTGCTATTTGGGTTTGTTGTTTTTGCCGAAGATCAGAGGGCATGGGTTTCTGCCTTGCTTTGGGTTCGTGTTTCTACTATCGAACTCGAGTGTTTCACTCTCGAGTATAAAACTCGAGTGTGAGACAGTCGATTTTCAACTGAAACCTAACTCGCCTTCACTCGATTTCAAAGAGCAAAATCGAGTCTAAGGGACTCAATTTGTTAGATTGCTAAATAGTTTCAAAACATTGCTAACTAATGAAATTGTTTGCAGGATTTGGTTATTTTGGGGGGAAAAAAAATCCAAAGGTCAAGACTCAAGATGACTTCCACTGTTTCATAGCTACCCATTTTCTACTTCTTATTTAAAGCTTTTTTTCTTTTTTTCTTTTTTAACAAAAGTTACTAATGGGCGGACAAACCAACGTGGTTTATCTGCCACTCTTTTACTTTTTTTTTTTTTTTTTTTAAATTTCTTAGAAAATCGTTTATAGTTTACTATTCTTTTTCTTTTTGACCACTCCTATGTAGAAGGCTTATTATGTTTTTAATTTTTTTATTGAGTAGTGAAATGGCTTAAAATAATTTGAACAAAGGAGGTAAAAATTTGAAATGTAATTAGATATATTAATTTATATAGAATTTTTTTTTTTAAGTCTATAAATATATATATATATATATATAAATAATTGCGGTAACTCCGAACCAGTATACCAGTATCAATCGGTACCAAAATATTTCATTTTCTTGACCAAACCAAAACGGCTTCCTGTACGGTATTAACTCCCTTGGTCTTGTAACTTCTTGCGTGTCTTAGGGCTATGTACCAAGTTGTTTCCAGATCTATAATGGTGGATTGAAGAACTCTTCATCAAACAACAACAATTTAGTTGTGTTGTTAGTTACGTATGGGGATCCATGCTAATGATAAGTCTCTACAAGAACAAGTCTAATTCGAGATTAGAGTAAAGGTTCAGTTGTAGGTTGATATTTTGGGATAGGCCAGTGGGGTAAGATTATTTATACTTGTAAACGCTTGTTTCTTGATTAGAGGATTCTTCGGGAGTGGTGACCTGAAATTCATCTTGTGGGGTTTTTGCCTGCGAAGATTTATCCATCGTGATCAAATTGTTGTGTTCAAATTTATTTTCTGCCGCATATAATTTAGTTTGGTGATTTGATTATGCCTCCACTAGTTTGCATGTAATTTGAATAATTAATTAACTTAAATAATTGAATTAATTAACCAAAATCAATTTATAACCCAACACAAAACTGTAACATTCTAAACCTTGAAAATTAGAAAAATAAAAATTATGAAAGGAATAAAAGGAGTCAAGACAAGGGAGAGGGAAAGACTCCAACTTTGGGAGATTTATATCTTTTCGAAGGAGGGGGTCAGGGATGGAGATTTTCAAAGCATCCAAAAACTGAGTATGAAGATGAATTACGCCAAGGGACAAGAACCAAGATGCCAATATCAAACCTGCACTGAGAAACAAGCAGATTAGACAAGCTTAAGATGCCCATAAATAAAAGGAAAAAATAATAATAATAGAGAAATAGAGCAAGCATGTGTGCACATAATGGTATGTCAAGCGTGTTTTATATATTGAAGTATTGTGTGTGTGTTTTTTTATATCTCTCTTACAATGAATTATGTAAGGTTGAATTTTATCAACCATCTTGTTGACTTTATTCAATGCCAATTTGCTTGTAATTTAGCAATTAGTAACTCTGTATTTAGGTGGGATTCATGTAAGGGTAGTGTGTGAGAGAGTATAAAGAAATGCTCAATATTGTGCAAAGAAGCAGGGACTCGCGGCTAGGACTTGCGGTTGACTCGCAACTTGCAAACCGCCAGCTGCAGCACACATGAGAAGCATGCGGGGAGGTGAAGGGTCACGCCAGCTATCACACTACAAGACAAAAGTCCCAGGCTGGCCAGGCCGTTAACTCGCGGCTTGAACTCGCAACTTAGACCAGTCGTGAGGCCAAGCCGCCAACTTACCCTGTTTGGGAAAAACTGTCTCTTTGTATTCCAAATATACACCACTATATATAGACCCTTATACCCACAAAATGAGAAAGCTTTCAGAGAGAATTTTAAGAGAGAAACTCTAGAGAAAAACAAGATTGATTCATCCACAATCTTCATCTAAGAGACTCTTCAAATTCCTCTACTCTCTTCCTCTCCATTAATACATCCTTGAGAGGCTCTTGACCAAATCCTTTTCTCACCACACCCACGTCTGTGAGAAGGTCTTCTAGTGCTAAGGGGAAGCAGTTTGGAAGGGACCAATGGTTATTAGTTGATGCTATGGGCTATAGCGGAATCCAGTAAGTTAGAGAAGAAAAAGGTTCGGCGCAACCTCGTTGGAGCAAAAAGCTTGGAGGGCTTAGGTACCTGGGTAGATTAGGCTTGGAGGGTCTATTGTTGTTCATGTATCCTAATTACATTTTCTAATGGATTATTGACCGCTTGGAGGGCGGTGGAGAGGTTTTATGCCGAGGGTTTCGGTTTTCTCTTCGATAACACATCGCGTGTTGTCCTTGTATTTGCATCTCTCTTCCCTTTATCTTTACCTTTTATTTTATGTTGTGGATGTGATTATAATTGGCTTAGATTGTTTATCAATTCTATGTTTGGCTTATGTTCATGTTCCACACATTAATTGTTTGATAATAAGCTTGAATTGGTAATTTGTTATTAGGGGTCTAAACGTTCAAGAGTGTTTTCAACGCTATTTGAACTTTCAAATTACCATCAGCACTGAAACATTTCAATGCTGATGTTAATCTCAATATTTACAATTCTATGTTTCCACGTGTTTGATCAAATGACTATAAGAAAGATTAAAAAAAAAACAAACAAACAAACAAACAAAAAAACAAAGATTGCCATGTTCATGTATGAGAACAAATAGGAAAAATGAATGTTAAAGAATACTATTATGTTAGTAAACTTCATTCATAAATAGATTTTCAAAATTTAGAAAAAATTTTAAGGTATGTTTCATTGGATTTATTGTAGCAATGAAGGTAGTAAAAAGAATATTAGGCAACGATAATTTTGATTCACTATCCTCTTCTCCATTTACATGTTGGTACCTCACTTTTCCAACTACTGATGACCTAATTATCCAGTCCTATAAAAAATTTACACTATCCCCAAAATTAAGAGCCTAAATTCTTAGCCAATTAGCTCCAATAAAAAGATAGCAAAAAACCAATATTTGATTGAAAGTTCAAATGTTCTTGCAATTGTGGGGCTTTTTTTTTTTTTTTTTTTTTTTTTTTTTCTCTCTCTCTCTCCTTTACCAACCAAATTTCAGAAGTTGAAATATAATATTATAAATAATCTTTATTTTCATTATCCACATCATTTTTGCCAAAGTAGAATAAACAATCTAAAAATTTTGACTCTAATAATAATAATAATAATAATAATCAAAGTCCTTTCTAAAACTATTCATTGAATATAGAAGTTATCAAACACTATAAGAATAACTCTTTGTTTAACTAGAAATACAAACATATGAATATATGAGAATTTTATCTCCTATTTTAATAACTTTAAATGACAATCAATTATCTCCTCCTCCATTATATTAGGAAAAAACTTGTTTTAGGTTTCAATTATTTTTTATTAATTAATATCAATAATTATTCAAATAATGGTTACATTCTCTCTCTCTCTCTCTCTCTCTCTCTCTCTCTCTCTATATATATATATATATATAACCATAATATGGAGTCTACAAGTATTGAGAGTAATATTCAACCGGACAAAAATTTACTAGAAGGTTTGTCTTCTTTTTATTTTTCTACTTCTTTTTTTTTTTTTTATTCTTATTATATCAATTTAAATTCATTGTTTTTGTAAAAGCCATGTTTACCCTGCACTATATATAATACCTTTATAAGAGCATTCATGGTGGTGGTTCTAAAAAGTTTAGCTTTTAGCAACTCAAAAAGCTATTTTATCTATTTTAACTCCACATTTTACAATATAATACACCCAACATCAATGGTTCTATTTTTGTTTTTTTTACCACTTCATTTAAATATTCTTTCTTTATTCTTTTTTAATTATTCATATATGTCTTTTTCTCTCTCTTCCTCTATGTCTCTCTCTCTCTCCTTTGAAGCAATAACAACTAGCAAGAAGCCAAGAACCACCACCACCACCATGCACAATCTACTGCCAGCAAATCCAGCCACCATAAACCCACCAACCATACCACAGGTACACCACCACCAACTACCACGTCACAACCCAGCAACCCAAATCAGCCAAAAACCACCACACAAACCACAACTCAGCCATACCAAGATCCAATCAACAACCCACCACACCCACAATCCACAACGTGACCCGCTAACCCAACCACCATAACCGAGAAAATATAAAGGCAAGGAAGAGATGAAATAAAAAAATATAAAGGCAAGTAGCAACTTGCTATAGTGAACTGTTTCTAGTTGTTAAATATTTTTAGATATGACACCATCATTGTAGCACAATTTTTGTTTTTTGTGGTGCTAAAAATAACTTTTTAGCATTTTAACATCATCATTGTGAGTGCTCTAATAAATAATGTGATATACAACTCTATGATACAAAGATAAATAAGTCTGCCAAGATATGAGTGCAATAAAAACTCACAAATAAAATATAGACCATCTCGCTCATCAATTAGGACAACTACTAACAGAAGATGCAATGTAAATGAAGTACTTTAGGTTTCAAATTGTACCTTAGGGTTTGAGAGAGCAACTTCAAATTACTCAAAATGAAGAAAGGAGAAGAGAGATGTGAGACCGTAAGAAAAAATTGGATGGGGTGAAGAGAGATAGTAAGAGAGAGATCAGATTTTGAGTGAGGAAGAGTAACGGTGACAATTAAGGCTTTTTCGGTGAGAGGAGAGCAACATAGTGAGTAAGAGTGGGGGATTTGGGGATTTTAGTTTCCAATTTTCGATGAGAGGGGAGTTAGAGAGTGTGAGCGGTTTGAGTTCCACTATGAGATGACTAAGGGAGGGAGTGATAGCAAGGGAGAAAGTCAAGAGTGAAGGAGAGAGAGTGCGAGAAACAAATTTTCTATTAACTGATGTCCGAGGTTTTTTTTTTTATTAAAACTCATTTCAGTGGAACTCAATCTGCACAAAATCAAGTTTCGCTTAAAATTTCTTTTCCACATAAGAAAGTTAAGTTCCACTTGGGTTAAACAAAGTCACATTAGCCACTACCATGTTGGCCCATTCACATAAAACTTGACTTTGGTAAAGTCAAGATGCAAGCAAAACTCAACTTTACTAATGTCAAGTTGCAAAAGAAAGGTATATGTCCATAGGACATGGCTTGTGTCTAGTGCACTGCAATGGACACATTGAGATTTAAACACGTGTCCAGTTTTGGACACCTGTTCGAATCTCAATGTGTCCAGTGTGCTGATACACTAGGTATAAGCTTAGTCCTATGCTTATATAGTTCAAAAATAGGGTTATTTGGCTACATATTTCGGGAAAAATGGCTAAATAGTCATTTTCCCCAAGAATTTTGGGCTTAATTGACTACAATTTCTTGGTTTTGAAGGAAAAAAGATGTTAGGCTTAGGTAGTGATCAAATTAAGTAATTTAATGTGGATGGCTCGAGTATATTTTAGTGGTGTTTATAGTAGGCAAAAAAGTAATTTCAATGATGGATTCAAATTAGAACCAGTAATAACTTAACGCCTAAGATTTGTTGTGAAAATATGGTGAATGTAACATTTCTCAAAATTAAAAAATTAAAAAATAAATAATTAAAAAAAAAAAAAACAATACACAAAAAATTTCACAACATTTTTCACGGCAATTAAGTGGGCAAACTTTTATCGATTCTCATCTAAATCCACTACTAACATCATTTTTTTTTTTACTTACTACTATCGATTTGTCACATCAACAAGTGTAAGAAGTTTTGTCAAATTTTTGTCTATAGGCTTTTTTTAAAAAAATAATAATTCTATATGATTTATGTTTATTAGTAATTTTGTATCTAAAACAAAATAATAGATTTTAAGTAATATTTAAAATTAAAAAAAATAAAAACAAAAAAAAAATCATATTTTAATATATAAAATACCTCAATTCCATTTTCCCCTTATTCTTCCGTGCCCTTTCTCTGTATGATTAGCAATTTAGCATATATTATCCCTAAACAGAGAAAGGATGTCATTGGGCTTTGAGCCCAGTGGCGATAACAATAAAATTAAAGGAAAATAATCTGACTACCATGACAAAACAACAAAAATTATTAGTTCCCTATCAAAAAAAAAAAATACAATAGTTCTTAGTTTTATTACAAAGTCAAATTATTAACTGACATCATGATTGAAACACGACCAAGTTACCAACCACTGCTATAAAGAAAGTGGTTCCTTCAGTATGATGAAGTTTCAAGGTTATTCAGGAAAGAGAAAAAATAAATAAAGATAGAAGGAAAGAAAGCGGCTGTTTATTTTTTATTTTTTTTAAAATATTAAATATTTTTAACAGAAACGCGGAGAGAGAGAAAAATATTTTAAAAAAAAGTAGCTGCTTATTGGTTATTTATCAACTGCTACAAACTATACGAAATTTGTCAGGTAAGAAGTCAGTCAAAAATTTTAATTAGTATTCATATAGAAATGTGAAGTAAGTCAAGTAACCAACAAGATCTCATTGCCTCAAACTGTTCAGTGTACTGTTCAATATTCACAAATCCTCGCACTCACCTACTCTACTCATACGAAATTGTGCCTTATTAACTATCATTGTGAAAGTCATAAATAAAGAAGACCTGGGTCTTGTAGTTTTTAGTCAGTAAAAATTATGCATTTCCTTGGATCATACTTTCAAATCAGGGGTTGACTATAGCTTCAATCACCTAATCTAACTGCTATAGCAGCTATATAATATACAAAGTATGTGTTTTTTTTCCTTGGCATTACAAACCCTTACGATTGCTGTTAATTAACAATTATTCATTCGTTGCCTAGTATCATTTTTCTAAAACTCATTCATATCCTTTATTCATACATGGTGAAAGAGACCAATTTGCAGCCATAGTAATGTCCCTATTTAGTGTTTGATTCTTACCTGTACTCATCCTAAGACCAATTTGAATTTAATGAGTTATGACAATGAGAGTTTGCCGTGTGACTACGTGATTAAGTTGTAAAGGAACGCACTTTGTTATGGGGTTCATGGCGATAACTAGGTCATTCGCCAATTCCATCCTTTACATGCAAACCGGAATGATTGCCGCAAATTGATTAGTATAATGGTCTTCAGTCTTCACAACCATCAGAGAACTCTAGGACGGGGTTTTCATATTGATTCTTTTTGGTTTTCTAAGATCAAAGGAATAATAAATAATAAGTTGAATAAATGAATTTTCAGAATAAAAAATGATGTTTCTTAAAGTGCGAATTACTTAACAATGATATGATATTCATTAAAAATAATAATAATAATCATGCATAAATAAGTAAACAATCAAACATTGATATATAAGTTTTCAAAATTGTAAATTTTTTATATGTTTTTATTCTTTATCAAATTAGCTTATCCAATAGGGCATTTGTAATTATGTTTTCTGTTTTGTGATGTTGGCGTTGTATGGAAATGGAACGTGTGTTTTTTAATTAAATTTTCAAGTGGTAGACTAAAATCATTTGTGTTTATGCTGTTTTGTTTTGGTTAGCAATGCTAGGATTTGTATAATTTTATTATTAATGAACAAGTATCAATTTTTTATCTGAGCTATTTCTTAACATGGGTGAAACCAAATTAATGCATTTCACACCAAGTAATTTGTTGCATGACTTATTAAGTGGCAAATACATGTAAAAATAAAATCATGTGAAAAAAAAAAAATGAATCAACCTAAACCCAACTTGACTTAAAACCTTATTGACCCAATCCATTTCTAATCCATTTTTTACCCGAACTCGATTAACCTAACTGACCTACCCTATTTGCTACGTCTAGTTAGAACATA
Source organism: Quercus ilex subsp. ballota (assembly GCA_032727855.1). Taxonomy (NCBI): domain Eukaryota; kingdom Viridiplantae; phylum Streptophyta; class Magnoliopsida; order Fagales; family Fagaceae; genus Quercus; species Quercus ilex. Next base: position 26,724,059 of record CM064914.1, on the reverse strand, counting down.
CGTATTTCAAAATTTAATATGACATTACTCCTATAATAAGATTTTTAGTAAGTAGATCATAAAATCATTTTGATTCAAAATATATGACCTATTCTTTGAATTTCAGATGCCTCATGTGATGCTTATAATAGAAATTATCTAATGTGAGTATGTGGATTATATTATTTGATCATTAATTTGTCTGGGGAAAAAATCCAATTAATCTAAAACTGGCTTATGTTCAAATGAAAAGAAAAGGCAATCACATGTGTATTTGAGTTTAATTCACTGGGTTTAGAACCTTATAGCTCAATTTGTTGTCATTTTTTTTTTTCCAATTGAGATATTCAAAATTCAAATCTACCCTTCATTGTAACCATTGAATTATAAAAATAAAAAATTAATTCATTTGGAAATTAATCAACATTCATTATGATCATAAAAATCTTTAAAAAAAAAAATGTTTATAGCTCAATATTGTAACTATCAAATTATCAAATCTCTCCTCCTCTGTTAACTGTCGTAAAGTTGTAAGTTGTAACTATCGAATTATCAAAAGAAAGTTTAATATACGTGAAAATTAATCAAAATCTATTAGGATAATAAATAAATAAGTTCAAGCGTACATCAAACCAAAGAAAATGTCAAATTTTGAACTCTTTGAGTTTTTTTTGGTGGTCCCACACCCAAAAATAATAATAATAATAATAATTTTCCTTTCTTTAGTAGTACTTGCAATAATTAAACAACCAGCAAAAAATATCGAAATGCATACAAACGCGTATTTTAAATTGGTTCACCAAAAAAAAAAAAAAATTTGGTTCTAATCACTTTCAAGACAGTGATGATAATGCTTTCTAAGAGGTTAATGGTCATTGGGTCTAGTCACAATCCAGCACATGGTATTAGTTTTCCATTGCAGAATAGATAATAAGCTTGTCAACTATTCAAAATGGGAAGTTTCTTGGAATAATCCCCTCTTAATTTGCAACTGCTACCCATTTCTTGCTTTTTGTTGAATTCCATTCTATTTTCTCTCTCATCATCTGTTTTCCTTTTATTTTTTCTTTCATTCCTGTACTTTCAATAAATAAACAATCAACAAAGGATAATCAAATTCTCAAAACCACGCGTGCATGAAAAAGAATCATTTGCCAGATGATCAACTAAATAAATTAGAAATTTAGAAGTTTGAATGACTAATTCCAATGGAATATCTCTATATTCCTTACCTGCAAATGACTCGACATGTTTGAATTACTTGAAGAAATACTTCATCTCTGACTTTTTTTTAATTTATTGTTATTAGATTTTTTATTTTAGAATTCAATCATTTTCTAGAAGAAAGAAAATTGAGTGTACTTGAGGAAACTATATGAGAGCAATGTGAATAGATCTTATCAAGTTATCATCAAATTTTCAAGGAGAGTAATATGACTATTATACCCAGGAAGAATGAGTCCTTTTGATTCTCTACAAGTTTGTTTTTTCTTCCGAGTTTTGGGCCCGTTTAATACGTGTATTTAAACAATAGTTTTCAATTTTTTTGGAAATACGTGTGAGTGAAAAAGTGTGTAAAAATATATATAATATGTTTAAAAACAAAAAACATGTGTTTAAACACATGTAACAAATTACAATTTAATAAATTTCATGGTCTTCTTAATTTATTAGATGTGCTTAGTACTCATAGGCTCATAGCAAAATGATGTGCCACACTGAATTGTGGAAGTCCATATACTAAAGACAAAGAACTAGACTCCTCCGAGGAATTTCGGAAAATTCGATGTGTATTCTATTCTATATATTCAAATTAGTAATAGTAATGCCTAGGACGAGAAAATTTTCAAAGAAAATTTATAAATAAGGTTCCTATAACAAACAAAATTGGAATTTGTAGATGAGAGAGAAAAGTAAACGGAATGTTATTCAAAGTTTCAAAAATGAACAACTGCCAAAGGGGAGAAAGGATTACTTAAGAAAACTGATCAAAGACAGACAGCTCATTACTGATTAAAAATTGCAAGCTAACAAAAGGGCCACTTACCGTTTTTTGTTCCATGTTTGATTGCAACTTGAAAATGAGTTTATATATATATATATATATATATATATATATTCACATGAAAATTTATTTATAATTTTTGTAATTTCTTTTTTTTTTAGAGAGAGTTTCAACCTATGGCGTCTACTCCTGATGGTAGCTCTTTATCATCAAACGAAAACACCAATCAGTTTTTGGTGTACGCGTAGATTAAACTCCAGATCTCTTATATAAACAAAAACTTTCAGTCATGGAAATGTATCATAAATAGAAAAATGTTTTCTATTTTTTGGGTCATTTGGTTGTCTCAAATGGGAAAACAAATTCCAAATTCTTATTCTACTAAAAAAATGAAGTAGAAAAGGGATTAGTTTGAGCAAAATAAGTCATTTGAAACACACGCACACTAAAAAAAAGGTCAACATTCGGGTCTGTGGAAGAGAGAAAAGTTACCATTGGGAGAGTTTTGTCATGTAAAGTTTTTTTTTTTTTTTTTTTTTTTTTTTTTTTTTGGAGGGGTGAAGTAATGTGGAGTTTATTTGTTTGGTATGTTGAGTATGTAACATTCTGGAAAATATTTTCACAATTTATAGAGAAAAAATCATTCAACACTATTGGATTTGTTTCCCATCAACCACAAAAAATGTGATTCATTTGAATGCATAAAATATAAAATGCAAAATTTAATATCAACAAAATACATTTTTATTGTACCAAGCACTAGAAAATGTATAAAACATTACTAAAACAAACGAGGCGCAGCAGCCATGTTGTAATATGCTTTTAGATTATTATATTTTTCTTTCCTAAATCAAGAATACTATTATAAAAAATATATTTAAAACCGATAAGTTTAACGCATACCATTTTGTAATAAATGTTTATTGTTCAAAATATTTAGCTCGAAAGAAAAAGAAGACTAAAGTACACTTTTAAACTTTAAAGTTTAAAACTTTTTTTTTTGTTTTGGCTTTTTATGTTTCAAAATTTTTATTTTGACCCTTTGTGTTTTTTATTTCATTTTTATATTGGCAATTTCATTCAAGTTTGTTAATAATCTAACCGTTCATAATATGTTTTACTTCCTACGATGATTAAATTCTATGTATTCTACAACATTTTAGAGCTAATATTTTATATCATCAACCACGTAATATATAGAGAGAGAGAGAGAGAGAGAGATATCTAATATTTTATTGGAAAATGTTAACAGATGACCTAAAGACATTGGTGTAAGAAGTACTTTTAGAAACTGATTATGAAAAAAGAAAAAATGAACTAACTTTTTTACAATTTTTTATATTTCCTATGAAAGTGGTATTAAAAGTTCTCTAACCAATGTCTTAAGGGCACCCTTTAACCTAAACCTATTTTATATAAGGGAGATGCTAACGGATGCTCTTAAGGAAATGGTTAATAATCCATTTAAAGAAAATTTTTATAGGAAAAAAAAAGTAATCAACGTTTTGACAACTTTTTCTATTTCCCATAAAAGTAGTGTCAAAACTTTCTTTAAATTGATTGTTAACCATTACCCTAAGGGCAGCCGTTAGCATAACCCTTTATATACAGTTAAACATCATTGTTAGGCATTTAATGTCATATTACTTACTGAAATGATGTAAAAACTCCTTTTTTTTTCTTTTTTTGCTGTAATTAATAAACACTCATTCCTAAAAATGTTGTGGTCATTATTTCTTGCCTATAATAAATTTAAAACTTCTTTTTTTTTTTTTGAAACTAAATTTAAAACATTTTGAGTAGTCTATATATATATATATATATATATCTTTAAATCCTTTATAAATTATAAATGTAGAACTAAATACAAACAATTAAAGATTTAATAATTTTATACATCGATGAAATAATATGAAAGATTAGAATCCTCCAACATCCCACAATTTAAATCAGGATCTTAAAGATCGTACAAATTTAAAATTTTACTTAAGATATGAATTGTTTTAGAGTCTGTTTGGTTGGGGAGATAGAAAAGTGTGAGGATAGAAGATGGAAAGAGAGTGGAAAAATGAGAGAATAGGAAGAAAAAAAAAATTCCTTCATTTGTGTTTGGTTAGACGAGTGAAAAAATGGAAGGATAGAAAATATAGTTTGTCTAAATTTACTTTTATGTCCTTATTTTATTATATATAAGAAATACATTTCTTTGACATAAAATATTACTTATTTATCAATTAAAATTAATAAAATAAGATTTTATAAAAATTAAAACTGTTTTTTTTTTTTTTGAGAAAAAAATTAAAACATTATATCTATTATATTTTTTTCTCTTTATTATTATATTTATTACATTTTTTTATAAAACAATGGGAAAAGAAACGGGAAAAGAACAAGCACAAAAAGACAAAAAGAATGGGAACAAGAGAAAAATATGGAAAGAGAGAGATGAGTTGTCCAACATAAAGAGGAGGTAAATACGTAACTCCACAGTTAAAACTTTGTCACCTGAGTTTTCTCTTTAAATTGGTGAGAAAAATTTTTAGTGAGTCCGGAAAGAAAACAGCTTAATCCTACCAAAATCCTTCCAACTTTTCACCTCCAAGGCTCCAACCAAATAGCCTTAAAATCACTTTTCTTTTCTATTTTATCTCCTTTATTTTCCATCCCACTATTTTACCCCTACCAAACAAATCTTTAAGTTATCTAAATATTAAAATCCTACTATTTTAAATCTAAATCAGGATTTTAATTCTTCTCAAAAAAAAAAAAAAAATAGTAAATCAAGATTTTAATAACCAATTAACCATTACCCACCCCTCTATATTATTATTGACCACTTCCATGATTCCATGTAATTTGAGGACTACCATTTGAAGTTGAACAACAATAAAATATTATTAAAATAGTAGAAAGTTCAGGGAAATTTCACTCCTCTAAAAGTCCGATAGTCTAGAACCTAAAAACTTTATATATTTGTCCGTAAGCAACATTTGTTTTCCATAAAATCTAAAGTTTTCCTTTCATTCATCTAAATCATTATTTAACCTTACCAGAAATTGAAATCCTAATACCTGTATTAAGACCCTTCTGCCTTTTCCATAGATTAAGACCATATCTGTGTATTCTGTGCGAGTAGAATGTGCTTTTCACAGGTTGTTATGTCCCTTTTTCTGGTAGTCCTCTTGGGTGGAACTCTCACTCAAGTAGGGTGCTTTAGTTTTAATTATCCAACGTTCCAAAATGAAGATTCTCAACTGATTATGTCGAACAATTCATATATTGTGATGAATGCTATTCAAGTTACACCAGATGTTAGTAGAGCTTCTATTGAAAATTATTCTGGGCGTGCCTTTTACTGGAAGCCATTCAGATTATGGAGCAAGAGCAAAAGTTTGACTACAGCAAATTTCAATACCACTTTTGTACTTAGAATCAGTCCTAGGACAACTCCAGGAGGCGAAGGCTTGAGCTTCATATTAGCTGCAGACGTCACACTTCCACAGAACAGCGAAGGTCAATGGCTTGGGATTGTAAACGCAAGCACAAATGGATCCCCTGAAGCTAATGTGGTGGCAGTTGAATTTGACACAAGAAAGAGCTATCAAGAAGATATCGATGATAACCATGTTGGCTTGGATGTAAATAGCATCTACTCAATCAAACAAGTCTCTTTAACCAACCTTGGTGTCAATCTTTCTTCAGACTCTGATATAACGGCAACGGTTCGGTATGATGGCAAAAATATGACTGTGTATGTTGCTTCCAAGCTAGTATTTTCTCTGCCTTTTAATCTCTCCCATTATCTTCGGGAGGAGGTTTTTGTGGGATTCTCAGCTTCAACAAGCAATGGCACCGAACTCAACTGCATAAGATCATGGGAATTCTATGGTTCGGATATTGATGATGGTGATGATGATTTAGAGTTGTTGTGGTTATGGATCACAGTATCAGCTGCAGTGCTTGTGTTAAGTGGGATTGTCTTTTACTTGTATTGGCAGAGGAAACAGGCTTTATTTGCAGAGGATCCATATCCAGGGCTAGAAGACCAGATCACAGGGTCCTCTACAGCTCCGCGGAAATTCCTACTGAAAGAGCTGAAAAAAGCAACCGGCAACTTCAACCACAAGAACAAGCTTGGAAAAGGCGGTTTTGGAACAGTCTATAAGGGACTATTGGCAAATAAGGAGGTAGCTGTCAAGAGAATATCAAAAAATTCAAGTCAAGGCAAGCAAGAATTTATAGCAGAAGTCACAACCATCGGCAGCCTCCATCACAAGAATCTTGTGAGATTGATTGGATGGTGCTATGAAAGGCGTGAGCTCCTTCTCGTTTATGAGTTCATGCCAAACGGTAGCCTTGACAAGTTTATATTCGGCGATGAGAAACTAGGCATGGAGGAACCAACACTCACCTGGGAGAAAAGGCACATCATAATTCATGGGGTAGCTGAGGCACTGGATTATCTTCATAACGGATGTGAAAAGACAGTGCTTCATCGAGACATAAAAGCTAGCAATATTATGTTAGACTCAGAGTTCAACGCAAGGCTTGGAGATTTCGGACTAGCTCGTACAATTCAACAGAGGGGAAAAACTCACCACTCAACAATAGAGATTGCAGGAACACCAGGATATATGGCTCCAGAAACTTTTCTTATTAGTTGGGCAACTGTTGAAACAGATGTCTATTCATTTGGTGTTCTTGTACTAGAAGTTCTCTGTGGAAGGAAGCCTGGAAATCAGATTGAATTGAACGACTACAACAACAGCATTGTGTATTGGCTATGGGAACTTTACAGGAAAGGAAGGATCCTTGATGCTGTTGATTCAAGATTGAACAAGGAATTTGATGAGGAAGGAATGTCATCCATGCTTCTTTTGGCATTGGCCTGTTGTCATCCAAATCCACACCAAAGACCCTCCATGAAAACCGTTTTACAGGTACTTACAGGAGAAGCGCCTCCACCGCTCGTGCCTACGGAAAGACCTGCTTTCGTGTGGCCTGCCATGCCTCCTTCATTCAAAGAGGACTCGGGAAACTCTCTCTCTAAAAGCCAACTTTCCCCTTTCACAGAACTCTCAGGGAGATGAATCTTGCCAAAGGCTAGATTAAGAAAAATGTCCACTTAAAGTATCTGTTGTTTTTATTTGCAGATGTTTGACCTGTCTATACCGCATTAGTTTCCATGGCAAGAAGATTGTGATTGCATCAAAATAGTACAGACACTCTTTTTCGGCCCTGTACATATAGGTTCCAGGTTTCATGTAAAAAGAATGTAAATTAGGATGTGAAGAGGCTTGTAATATAATGGCACTGTCAAGTTCTTATGTAGGAAAATTTAGATTTGTATCCATCTCACCCTTGTAAGAAAAAAGAAAATGTAATTTAATGTACTCGCAGTGAGGATTGTAGATCTCTGGGAAACTGAACATGTAGATCATAATAAGTGTCTTACTTTCTTGTTCTTTTCTTTTTCTTTTTTTTTTTTTGGATGAACTTACTTCCTTGTTCTAGTGTCGTACTCTTGTAAAATGCCATGTTTATGGCAACACCTTGTTTTCCTAAAGTATCTAAATAAATAAAATAAGTTTCCCTTGATGAAAGAGTGTACTAGTAACAACAGTGTAATGAGCAACCACGATGCTAAACATTAGTCCAAAAGAAAAACATTGTTTCACACTCATTTCTACGTCGTCCACAATTACACGCACAATACACACAATTATTGATACCTTCATTTAAAGAAAGATGCTACGTCTACAACATTTTTACAATATTTTCACAACAAATCATAGGTGGTTAGTGATTATTGGTTCAAATTTAAACCTAACACTAAAATGACTTTTTTATCCCCAATAATAACAACCAGTAACAACCTACCACTTAGAATTTGTTGTGAAAATATTGTGGACATATCATTTCTCTCATTTAAAACATGAAATGGGGTGATATGTACACTTCGATAATTAATGTCATCTCAATTCACAAGCAAAAACTCAAAGGCCTTAATGAATCAACTTGGTGAGCCTCTTGTTAAATCTATCCTTCAAGCGTTTATTTCCAATTAAGACTCCACTTTGTAACTACAGGGTAATGACGCTGGTCCTAAATAATCTATTAAACGCTCACAAGTACAAAACAACCAGAGCATCTACCATGGTACTAGAAGGCTCCATCCAGCCACCCAATGGAAAACGATTTTTCACCTTACATTCTCTAGAATTTCCAGAATTTAAAAAGAAAACGCATCAAATAAATTTTATAACCTTTAAGATATTGATGGCCATATCTTGAAATCCCTGAATATGTACAGACATTGATAAATCAAACTTGTTCTTCTCACACAGGTAAAATAGGCTTAGGAAGGCAATGTGATGAGGAGAGTTTAGATCTGGGGTAAAAGAAGAGCTTACAAAGAAATTCCAGGAACAAAAAAAACTTAAAGAAAGGAGAGAGATAATAGGATTGAATTTGGGACAATTCAAACAACAATCAATAGGTTCAAAGAGATCAAGAATATTCAAATCTAAAATTTCATAAAGCAGATAAGAAAATGCCATCTCCAATTACTCAATGTTTAGAAATTAAACTCTTCTACCGAAAGAAACCACACTATGTTGTGTGACTTTAAGCTACTTTCGAGAATTCAAAATATCAATACTTGATGATTAGAGTACACCACATATTCTTGATATGCCAAGTAGTGTTGATTGCTCACACCTAAGCATAAAAATCCAAGTCAATACGTTGAATAACATCGTTTAGTATCAATTAGTTTCTCACTAATAAATTACACTGGCCTTCCTTTCTTACAAAGAGCAGCCCCTATTCTTGTGTGTGAAACATCACTTCGCACTCCACAATAAAAAGTTTCCCAAAGTTTGGTAGGGCAAGAACTGGAACTTCCATCATCAATATTTTGATCTGCTCAAATCCCTTTTATGCTACTTTAGACCATTGAAAATCAACTCCCTTCAAGCACTCAATGATAGGACTCGCGATACAGCTGAAATTTGTTTATATAAAACTTCTCTAAAATGATGCTAACACATGGAAACTACAAATATCACCCATGATTGTGGCACAAACCACATTTTGATAACTTGCACCTTCTCAGGAAAAATAAAGCCAAGAAACTCAACCTCATGGCAAAATGAAGAGCATACCCTCAAATTTACAAAGAGTTTCTAACCTGTAACACTAGGCAAAAATGATATAAATGCTCCTCTAGTTCGACTATATATCAATATATCTCAAAATAAACAGTTGGATATGAGCTCAAGAAAGGTTTATATCTCTATCGTAACTCGTATGAAAGCGCTTGGTACAATAGAGAGTCCAAATAGCATTACTAACCACTCATAAAGTCCATCCAATGCCTTATCATTGTCCGATTTCCATGAGTTTAGTTTTTTCATTTAACTTTTTAGCTTATTTTACCTTGTGTAAAGCTTTTAAAACTTTTTTTTTTAAAGTATAACCCACCTTTGACAAAATGGATTAGACTTGAATTCTCTATGGTGTGGGAGGGAGGTATGTTGGTCTCTATCAAAGTATGGAGGCAATCCCATTTCAGATACCATTTTCTACATCTTATATCCAAACACCCTTCAGGTATTTGACCTCTTCCTAAAGGATTTTAATAGTCCAAGGTGAATCAGGTGATTCAGTGAGAGATACTATTAGACCTACAAGGTAGCCCGTATATATGAAAGAAAGATGAAAATAATCTTCATAGAGAAACCTGACTAATTTTTCCAATTAATTGAAATGAAAACAATTACAAGAATCACTTATCCCTGCCAAGAGCCATCATTTACTGTCCCTTTTACTGGCGATACACCCATCTGTGATGACAAGTCAACAACCAATAACATTTCCTTATAAAGGACTTCCAATCTACAATTAATCTCATGTACCACCATGTTATAAACCAGAATCAATGTATCTAAGGCCAACAAAATAATCGTACAAAAAAGAATATAAGAAATCTCAGACATCATCAGCTTGCAGAGTCAATTCCTGTATACCCAGATCACGGTACAAACCATGCACAAATTGGAGGACTGCACGATCATCCATCTCTTTCTTCACCTGTAAGTTGTCATCCAACAAATGAAACCACTAAATTACAGATTCACATGCCCTACCAGAGTGAGAAGAACAATCAATGTAATGATAAATTGATTTGTTTTCATCTTGTTTTTCTTTATTAATAATGTACTCAATTTCATCCCAAAAAAAAATCAATGTAAAGGAAAATAGTAACTATACTACAGGGCAATAAATTCACTGCCATAAGACCAATTCTATTCAAAAACTCACCTGTATTGAGACAGAGCCAACAACGTGACCAGGGACTAATTCCCAAAAACGAGCTTGAGAAACCTCCGATACATCTTCGTGGGTAGTAATCTAATGTCAAAAAATTAATACACTTCAATGAAAAATGTCTTTTTTCCTTTTTCTTTTTTTTTTTCCCCAGGATGTGCACTTAACTAAAACCCACTGATCTAAAAGAATGGAATCACCTGTCTCCAGCATTTGCTCAAGGCTGAAGTTGGGATACTAAGTGGTGCCATTTGAAGCAAGATGCCTCCAGTTGCTTTAAAGAGTGGCATGACAAGCATAAAAACTGCAACTGAAACTAGTCCCAAACACAATACTTCCGCATTCTGAACCCTGAAAAAATGTAGAAAAACAGAAATTACGAAGGATATAAAAAAGGTCAACACAGGGGAGAGGGATAGATTCCAACTTTGGGAGATTTATCTTTTCGAAGGAGGGGCAGTCAAAAACTAAGCATGAAGAAGTAATTACCCAAGGGACAAAAACCAAGACGCCAATATCAAACCTGCACTGAGAGACAAGCAGAGTAGAGCAGCTTAAGATGGCCATAAATAAAAGGAAAAAAAATAGAAATAGAGCAAGGGTGTGTGCCTACATGCAACCATATGTGTATAATGCAAGAGAGAGAGCATATTATACCTGCGAATGGAATCTGCAAGAACATGCAGGCAAACTGAGTGGTAGTTCATATCTTCTGCCTTTCTGTAGACTGCAAGCAAGTGTTATAAGAAGAAACCCTTTTTTCCTTTTCTTTTTGTTTTCTTTTCTTAAAAGCAAGTGAATCACCATGTTCTTGAACATAATGCATTAATACACAAGTAAATATATTTCAAGTTAAATCAGGGGAACAAAGCATAGAAATACGTAATAACAGAAACATGTAGCATACTAATGGGCAGATATGCATCCCCATAAACTTAAACAAAATTTGAACCATGATAACCTCAAAATAAATCTTAAACTGCAGCAATACTTACCAAGATTTCTGCGAGCATAATTCCGGAAGAACCAAACACCAATGAGGTTCACCAATAAATTTGTCACCGCAGAAATAATCAAGTAATGCCTATAAGCAGATGGTTAGAAGATTTACCCCCAAAAAAAAAAAAAAAAAATCATATCTACGGTCCATTTGGAATCCGCTTATTTTGCTAAAATTGAAAATTTTTTGCTAAAAGTACTATAAATAAAGGTAAAAGTTAACTGAAATAATACAATGGAACCCATAAATAATACCAAAAAGTGCAATAAAGCCCATGAATAGTACTAAAAATAAGCTGAATAATAAAATAAGCTAGCTTTTCCAATTTGGAGCCAAACGCACACCTAAATAAATACAAACACGAAAACAGGAAAAATGAAGGTAGGTTCAATATGTAGGAAGCAAGGATTGGATCATAGGATCACATCAAAATAGAATCAAAATGAGAGAATGACAAATTGAAGATGACAATAAAATTGTTTGGTAATCTTATCAAATCAGTGTTAAAAGAGTTTCTTTTTCAAACCCAAAAACAATAAGTGTTTAAACTGTTTTAGTGAGCTTACTTTCTGGCTTATTTGGCTTGTGTATAGTTTTCTAAAGCTTTAGGGCCCGTTTGGTTTAGAGGTGTCTCAGTTTTCATAACTCATAACTCAAACCCAAAACTCATAACTCCCTACTCAAACCTCACCTTCACTCAAAAATTGCAAAACACCTGTTTGGACTCATAACTCAATCACATATCTCTACAACTTTTCTCCTACTACTGTTGCTACCCACGCCTCATTAACAAAATAATCTTCCTCCTTTACTTCTCCCACGCATCCTTTCACCTTTCATTTCTCTGACTCTCCCTCTTTTGTATCAAATTTTTTTGTCTATCTCTCTTTCTCTGTCTCTCCCCTCTTCACTCTATATTTGATTTTTTTTCCCACTCTTCTCTGTTTTTTTCTCAGCTTTCTCTGTCTCTCCCCTCTTCAATCTGTATTTGATTTTTTTTTCTCTCCTCTGTTTCTTTCTCAGTTGTTTTTGGTTGGTTTGAATCAGTCGTTATTGGGTTTAAAGTGGTGGGTTGTTTCAGTGGTTGGGTTTCACGGTGGAGGTTGGGTTATGGGTCACGGCATGGGTTGAATCAGTTGGAGCTGGGTTACGGTGGAGATCGGGTTATGGGTCACGGCGTGGGTTGAATCAGTTGGGGCTGGTTTACGGTGGAGATCGGGTTATGGGTCACGGCTTGGCTTGAATCGATTGGGGCTGGGTTACGGTGGAGATCGGGTTATGGGTCATGGCGTGGCTTGAATCGGTTGGAGTTGGGTTACGGTGGAGATCGGGTTATGGGTCACAGCGTGGCTTGAATTGGCAGTTAGTTTTGTGGGTTGGTTTGGTGTTTCGGTAGTGTGGATCGGCGCTAGCTTTGTTGTGGTGGTGCTGTGGTTGTTTGCAACGGTAATATCATGGAGGCTAAACTAACGGGACAACACAGAAGCTTTGGGTCCCACAGAGTTCGAATATTTACAGCAATGCCACTAAGTTTCCTATCTCAATTTTTGAAAACACACATTTCTTGTTTCCAGTTTCCATCACTCTAACTCAAAATTTGTGAGTTTTGAGTGATGGAAACACAATGTGAAAATCAAGCCAAACAAAAAAATTTGTGTGGGTCCCATGTGTTTTGATAACTAAGTTATGAGTTTTGGATCATATCACTCAAAACACCTCTAAACCAAACAGGCCCTTACTCTCTCTTTTTCCAAGTACAGCTTATTTTTTAAGTAGAACAAGCTCATCCAGACACACTAATGTGTGAATGTAAACCCCAACTCTTAGTAAGTTCAGGGGTCCAATCCCCTGGCCTTCCAATATGAGTGTCCGACTTACATCACATTAACTACTGTGGTACTTTATTTTAGTAATAATAATAAATAAAAGAAAGGACTGGCAATCCCAGCTGATCTATGACCACCATTACTAGTTTGGCGTAATCCTAACACATTTTTTTGTAAAAGATATTCCCCTTTCCAAAGATTGAGACAACAATTTTACAAAAGAATTACCGCAACATTTAGGTAAAAAGAGCTTGTCATTGAGCTCTGTCTAAGACAAGCTAGCTAGGCCATTTTGTAATATTGCATAAAGTTTAACAAGAAAAGATACAATTTTTTACATGAGGATATCCTGCTTAGAAAATGAAGTAGACTACAAGGACTCTCACATGCCTGATATAGATAACTAACATGCCACAAGAGATGGCAAGACCATCTCATCTTGAGACACAAGGTCACAATGGACACATTCTAAATAGACAAAACCTTGTAATCATATAGCACATGAGCTGATATACAACTGTATGATACAAAGAAATATAAGTCCGCCAAGATATCAGTGTAATAAAGACAAATAAAATATAGACTGTCTCGGTCATCAAAGTCTGCATAATCGACTTACTTGTGCTCAGATTCATCTTGGATGAATGCATGAAGTCCTTCCACAGCTAAGGAGAATGACATAAACAGAAGAAACAGCTGTCTACACAGGCAGCAGGACAAAAAAACATCCGCATGTTAGCCCAGATAATGCAGCTAACAAGAAAAAGATCAATTAATATTGTGATAGAAATTCCCATTTTACGAATGCTGTGCAAGTTATAAGAGATTTAATTTTAGGTAAAGCAAAATAATGTGTCTACAGTGCCATTCTGGACAATTTTCCATGTTCTAAAGCAATGCTTGCATACAACTTTATCTCCACCTTTGGGAACTATATTATATGCTAAAGATAGGCTTTTTTTTCAGTTAATGCAATCGGAACACTATCTTTTCTTTTTTTCTTTTTTATTGGTAATCTACACCAATGACCTGAACCTCAACCCATTCTGTGGAGGAGGAAGAGCCATTTGAACCAGGTCATTTTCACTTGTTAACTATTTCTTCTTTCTTGACATTGAAATACAGTGCTTACTAGCAACAAAATCCTCACTGAACCTCTATTAAGTGACAATTACCTCTCCATCTCCTCCTAGATGTTGTGGTTCCAAAGTACATCTTTCTATACCATTAATAACATTGTAATCATGTCAACCATACTTAAATCACAGGCTTAGCATGTATCAATATATAGCATAGACATGAATTATTAAACTAGCAGCTTTGGTACATAAAATACTGCAAAACCAGTCTCAGTGTCCAAAACAGTGTCAACACAAATATTTGTGCATAAAACAAAGCAAAAGACACTGCAATTCAAGTGCACTCAATATTTTAATCTCATGAAAGAATCATTATGTAATAAAGATTTTTTTTTTTTGGGTATGATTATGCAATAATGTTTAAAACTGCAATGCAGTGGGTGAAGTCAAATACTTACAGCATTTGTAAAAGCAGATAAGACTTCTAGCCTCTTGTACCTGATAGAGAGAAGAATTACAATGAATCAAATTCATTTCCATCAAATCAATTATATATAGTCTAGATGACATTATTGGAACATAATATGATGAATTTCCAAAATGTACATATTCCAGGGGGACAATTGGGATGAACTCATGAAAGAGAGGAAGAATGAATGGTCCAAAACAACAATTTACAGTCAACAGTTCTTGGCAGGAAACACTAAATAGATTAGATGAAACAACCACCCTACAAAATTCTCGCATCTATTCCAGTAGAAGCAAAAGAGTGATATCAACAAAGTGACAATAAATGGCTTTATTCAGCTAAATCAAAAGGTTCAATCCAGGTTGATTTTCTTGGTATGATGACATTTTTTTTATCTCACCCATAAGTGTAAACTCCATCTGGCTTATTTCTTGAGGCAGCCATTGCAAACAATGAAAATGTCAACAGGCCACAGCCAAAAGTTAAATGAAAGGCATCAGAGACCAAACCTGAAAAGACACCAGCAACCAAGACAAGGAAATTAATATAGAAAATACATTTAAACTTATAGATAAAATCATAAATAGAAAGAGAACTACAAAACTTAAAATCAACAGAGAATTCTCTATTGACCCCAGGTGATTTGAAATAGCCTAACCATTACCATCTCATGTAGAATTTAGAAATGTTACAAAAAGAACACTTTAGAGACAGTTAATGAAGTTATAACGAAAAAGGAAAGAGAAAAACTGAGAGACAACAAAAACATTACAGAATGACTGAAGCAACAAGCTCTTTATAAAGCTTAGGGGACTCTTTGGAATAACACAAAACAGACCAGCCACATATATGATCTAACGGGGGGGCAGTTTAAGAAAGTTTAGCAAACCTAATAAAGCCAACTACATGGTTCTGCTTGTTCTAGTTTAGGACCTAAAACTGGATTGAGTACATATAAAATTTAATGCTATTGAGCACGAGGAGAGTAAATTATAAGAGAGCAAGGGAGAGGAAAGGGAATAGTTTTTTTATGTAAATGAAGAAAATAATTATTAATTAAAAATTTTATTAGAAAAAGCTCATCCCAAGCCCAAGAAAAGGAGGGCTGCAGTAGGTTGACAGCCAGCATAAAATTTAGTCATTCTATTATGAATGGAAAGTAGAAGTAATAAAAAAAAGACATGTCAATTAAGGAAATAACAAAGAGTATGACTTTAAATAAAATAGAATGGAGGAAAAAAAATACATGTGGCTGACCCTAACTAATCTATTGAGGATCCATAGCCAACCCCAAAATTTAGGGACTTAGGCTTTGTTGTTAATGTTATTGTTATTGTTCTTCTTCTTCTTTTGGGTTAAGTGGAGGTGGGGGGATTTGAATACAGGTTCTCTCCAATTTCTCCCCATGGAGAGAACCAGGCAATCATAAATCCAAGCAAGCCATGAAATCTACTGAAGAATACATAATTCCCTCAACTTAATCCAACATTCAAAAAACACCAAAATAATATACTTGATCTCAATAATAGATCTCTCATTGTCTTCAAAGGTTCAATTGTTTCATTCTCTCCGAATTGTCCACATAAGGCAGTGCGAAGTTCCATTCGGAATGATTCTATTCCTAAGCCTCCCATACATCCCCTTCAAACAAGAGTACACTTCAATTACCTTCTTTGGCAACACCAATGAACCCAAAAGCCAATACACAGCACCACATATCATGAGCAAAAGAGTAATGTAACAAAAGATGATACACAGTTTCAGAGCTACCCTTTCACATATAACACCAATTGACCAGCACAACTTTCCATTTAATAAGATTGTCCAATCAAAAGGGGAGAGGGCACTGGAATAGTTCTTTTTAAAAAATAAAAAGACAGAAAGCAGTAGGTATCCTTGCTCTTCTCCTCTCCTCTCCTTTCCTCTCCATTTCTCCAAACATAGAGTGTGGTTCCACTTGTCTTCCTCTTTTTAATATCTTAGGTATTGGACTCACCCTAACTCTACCAAGAAAACCAGCTTTGCAACCTAAATTCAAAACCCATATGCGTCTACTTGTTGGATTTTTCTGAGCAGCCATGTTACATGGCAAGAGAAATTCACATTATTCTCTTTAATTTTTATAATTATGACACCATAAGTGAAATGGCTAATTACTCTTTCTTCACTTCCTCATTGCCATAACCACAGGGGATTCCATTCAGATTTTTTCTTATGCTTCCCCTACATTTTCTTATCTTTTTCTAAGAACACACTTACATCTGTGAAAGTTGCCATCACTCTAGCTTGGCATTCCCAATCGGTTAGCAATGAATATATGGACAAACTTCTTGTTCTTCCAAAAATTGTTATCAGCAACAATTGAGAAGTTGGAAATAGACAAAACATAAGCAATAAATAAGACTAAGGAAGGTTTATACGAAACAGCCTTTACAATAGAACTAGAATCTCATCAATATTTTGAAGCAAACAGAAATCAAATTAAATGGTATCCCCAAATAGATTGGCCAACAAGTGAGAAAATTGTTAGACTATTCTATAAAGAAACAACAAAAACATAAACATAAACATATACAAAGTTTTTAACTTTTTAAACCCAATTTCAATTGCATTGGATTATCATATTTCCGCTAAACTCAATCAAATTCATAGCTTATAGGTACATAATCTATAAAATCCAAGTACCCAACAGACTTATCATGTAGAAATTGCTATAGTGAATTGAAAAAACAAGGATTAGCTTTGAAAAATCTTACCAACACGCCCCGTAAAGAGGCCGATAGCTAATTCCGAGGTGGAATACGCAACATTAAGCGAAATCATGAGGAACAACCTCTTCATGTACCTATTACCAGTCCTTAGGATCCGAAAAACCGAGGAAACGAACAACGAAACCGAGAATTTCTCCGCCGGTCCTTTACTTTCACCGTAAAAGTTGTCGAATCCAGGCGGAATGTCTATGCTGGAGACGCTACGAGAGAGCAGAGGCTTCGATTGTGCGAACGAAGCTTGACGCCAAAACGCCAATCTCCGATCGGTTGAGCCGAGTCCGAAATCCGAATTCCTTGAATTCTGGGAATCCTTTCCCGATGATGTGTAGTACTTGAACGAATCGCTCTTGTCCATTTTCTCAATACCCCCAAAAACCCTAATCAATTTTATTTTACGAGAAAAACTAATTCACCAAGAGAAGGAAAACTGTGACTTATTAAGGGCCTTGGAATTTTCAAATGATTGACTTGAAGATTTAAAAAGACCGTGATTTTCGAAGCTTCGTAATGTTTAGAATTTTTTTTTTTTTTTTTATTTTTAATGTGTATGAGATTGAGATTATGGATTTGAATGGAAAAAAAAAATGTGAAGTTGAAATGAAACGAACGTAATTGTGTTATTGTGATATGAAATTGAAATAGAAATTGTATGAAGGAGAGTGGTTGGGCGAAGTCAAGTAAAGGAGAGTGTAGAAAGGTGTAAAGAGTTTTTATATATATATAAAAATCAGACAGTGGCTAACGGTGTAGAAACTATAAAGTGATGGATCAGCTGCGACTAGGGACCTGCCTGCCATAGGAGAATGAGAATGTATCTCCTATGACTATGACCAGGTCTCTCCTAAGTATCTAGGTTCCACTCTTTTTTTTTCCTTTAAAAATAAGAAGGTTCACTAATTTGTGAGATAGGTTTGTAAAGTGTAAACAAGTCGAGACCAGCCGAGTCCAGAATTAAAAATTTAAGATTTTTTTTTTTTTTTAAAACATGAGTAGAGTCTAAACCTATTGCAAAACAAGATTTTATGTTCAAGTTTAGCTTATTTTTTTGTTAAGCAAGATCGAGATTGTTCACGAGCTACTTGATTAGTTTTTTTTTTTTTTTTTATATTGTGAAATCATTACTAAAATATTTTACCACTTCACAATTTTATGAATTTTTACTATGATTAGATTGTATCATATGGATTTATTGACGAACTTGTACCATGAAATTTTAATTTTATCTATCTATACTATATATAAAAGAATTTCCCTCTTTCAACTGGATTTTTATATAGTTTAAAAATACTCTTACTAATGAAGGGTAACTTCGTTAGAAATAGGATCATAAATGTCAAATAATAATTTTCATTTTGAATTTAAAAATAAAATTCCTAAAATTTTGGATTTTTTTCCTTCTCGTTCAAAAAAAAAATTACAATTACCGCTTATCTCTAAAATTTATACTTTTTTTTTGTTTAAATATATATATATATATATATAATATTTCTAAATTATAATATGTGTAAATTATTAACGTTTACCCAAAAAAAAAAATAGAAGAGTCTCTGAGCATGTGCGTGCTCAAAGGCTAGTCTATACTATATATAAGAGGATCCTCTTTTTCAATTGGACTTTTATGTGATTCAAACATACTCTCATTAATGAAGGGTAACTTCATTTAGAAATATGATCATAAATGTCAAATAACAAATTTCATTTTAAATTTAAAAATAAAATTCCTAAAATTTAGGATTTTTTTCCATCACATTTATAAAAAAAATTACAATTATGGCTTATTTCTAAAATTTATCATTTTTATTTGTTTGAAAAATAAAAAATATATATTTCTAAATTATAATAAATGTAAATTATTAATTTTTACCCAAAAAATAGAAGAGCTTCTAAGCACATGCATGTGCGTGTGCTCAGAGACTAATATAAATATATTAAGATTCTCCTCTTTCAACTTAACTTTTATGTGGTACTAAAATACCCTTAATAATGAAAGGTAACTTCATTTAAGAATAGAGTCATAAATGTTAAATAACAAAATTTATTGTAAATTTAAAAAGAGAATTCCTAAAATTTAGGAGTTTTTTCCCTTCACGTTTAAAAATAAAAATATATAGTTACTGCTTATTTCTAAAGTTTATCCTTTTTATTTGTTTGAAAAGTAAAAATATATATTTCCAATTTATAATATATACAAATTATTAACATTTATCCTAAAAAATAGAAGAGCGTCTGAGCACGCACGTGCATGCTTAGAGTCTAGTATTATTATTATTATTATTTTTTTTTTTTTTTAGAAGGGAAAAAATGGGAGTCTTTATGGTCATATAAACAAGCTTAGAGGCTAGTATTATATATAGTTAAATGGGGTCTTTGTGTTCATGAGTTTATTCAGGAACACATTATTATGGTTAAGTTTGGCTCATTTAATAATCGAGGCTAAACTTATGACTTGAACTTAACTTATTTTCTAAACAAACAAATATAAACAAGCTTTTTTCCAAGCTGAACTCGAGCTGTTCATACTTCATAAGCAACTTCTTTCATTTACAACCTAATGTGAGAGACTGGTAAATAAGATAATTTTCACTGCCGAAAGGTTTTCTTTCTTTTCTTTTCTTTTCTTTTCTTTTACTATTTGAAAAAAATTACATTTTAAATCTAATAGTTTTGGAGAGTTGAAAAGGTAACAAATTGAACCTTGAAGCCAAATGAGATGAACAACATTAAGTTTAGGTTAGGGCTATACAAGTGGCAATTCTTGTTGATGAGTCATGTTCAAGGTAATACTGAGATAATGGTATTCAAATACATCGTTCAATCCTAATTTGATTCATTTACTAATTGTGTCAAAGTGTCCCAATCCTAACACAACATGTTTAATAAGCACGCTGGCTCAACTTAACTCATTTTGATCCATTTAATATAAAAATATAGTTTTTTTTTCTTTCTTATTTTAGGCTAACATTCTTTTTCCTTTATTTTTTTTTTATTTTTTAAATGGTCATCACATCTATTTCTATGTAGAGTCAGAAAATGACAATGTACAAGTACAATGATGCATTACATTTACTGGTTTACGTGCATTATCAGATCCCAAGATAAGGACACTTGCCCTTTTTGCCTGCTTCAAATTAGAAGTAATTTATATAAATAATAATAGGTGGAGATGAGAGAGATTCAAATTAGAATTTTAAATTAAAGTTCAATTTTGCGTCATGTGTCCTAAATTATTTATTTTTAAAGAGTTTTATTTCTTAATTTTTGAATCAAATGTGAGATCACATCATAAATATTCGTCCAAGTGAGTTATTAAGTACAAAAACCAAAAAGTCTAGAATAAATTAATCGTAAAAAAAAGTGTTTCACAATAATTAAAAAAAAAATTGACAATTTACATTTTATACCTAATAATATCCTTACAAAAAATTTTAAAGAGTTAACAAAATATAAAAATGACCATTAATAGTATTTAAATTATATATATATTGAGGAATTATATTATGCATCTTATTGTATATCTTTAAGTATATCCATGCATATGCATAGGGTTACAACCTAGTAGTAATTAAGTAGAAGTAACAAAATGTTCCCATTTTTTGCAATTAATTTTGGTGATGAGCAATGCTATCGTCACAATAAATTTCATAATTTTTTTTTACAATAACTATGTTAGCAACATTTTACTAGTTTTTATCTTGACTCATTACTAACATCACTTTTTTACTTACCATTAACAAGATACCACGTTGTTTAAGAAAGTGTATTGTGTGTAGTATAACTTACTCCATCACCTCTTAAATAATAATAGATGAAGCTGGGAGAAATTCAACTTAGAATTTCAAATTAGAGTTCAATTTTGCGCTATGTGTCCTAAATTATTTATTCTTAAAGATTTTTATTTCTTAATTTTTGAATCAAATGTGGGATCACATCATAAATATTTCGTCCAAGTGAGTTATTGAGTACAAAAATCAAAGAGTCTAGAATAAATTAATAGTAAAAAAAAGTGTTTCACAATAATTAAAAAAAAATGATAATTTACATTTTATACCTAAATAATATCCTTACAAAAAATTTTAAAGAGTTAACCAAATATAAAAATGACTATCAATAGTATTTAAATTATATATATATGTAGGGCCTGTGGGCCTGGTAACCTCGACCCACTTTACGTCCGGCCCATGGCCCATTCAGAAGACGAAGGTTCGTCCGAGGAGGATGCGTGGAGCGTACACTTTGAAAACCCCGCCAAGGATAACCCTGTCCTCGGAGGACTGAGATTAGCTTCAGATGGGGAAGCGGGCCCAGGACAGGTTGTCACCTCCGCACTAAATGCGTCCACCTAACCCTCTGGTCGCACTAATGAAGATGTGACTCTTAGACAGGGCAACCTTGATTATTGTGAATCACTTGAGTACTGATAGTGTTGCTGATAGGATGGACATTCAGAAGGGAAACGCATGGATGATCAACATGTGGAAGGGAGAGATGGAAAGATAGGACTATATAAGAAGGACCGATAGAACAGCAAAGAGGAGGGAGGGAGGAAGCTCCTTGGACCAAGGCCGAGGAGCAACTTTAAGAAGAAATTTAGGGACACTGGCCTTCAATGGTGGTGGGTTCATGGTTGGGTTCCGTTTGCTTGCAATGGCCAATTTCTTCAAACCCATTCTCTAAAAATGTATTGTTTGGGGCCCTATAAACTGAATCCCTACAATTGGCGCCGTCTGTGGGAAGAATTTGGGCACTAGCAGGCGCAACGGACGGTTGTCCCTAGGTAGCTAATCGACGGAAAGTGTGCAAAAAAAAAAAAAAAAAAACCATTGCAGAAAGTAGTAGAAGATTCAAAGGAGAAGACAAATATCGGTATTTTATTAGATGAAGAAGAGTTACAATATACAAACAAAGGCTCAGACAGGCTTGTTTTAAAGCCAACTATACAAACAAAGGTCCAGACGGGCCTGTTTTAAAGCTAACTAAAGGGAAGGGGGCTGAGGCAGGCCTGTTTTAAGGCTACCAACAACGCCCAAGCCGATGCGGTGGCGCTGGCGCGAAGAAAGGAGCAGATGCAAGGGCGCCGGGCGGCCCTTCCTTGTGTTGTTCCCTTGATTCTCTTCCAGCCCCATGGTGGTTGGCCGTTGGAGACGGCAACACTCTGGCACCAGACGTGACGTATTCTTGCACGCTTCCACCGGCGTGAGGGCGCTCCAGGGAGGAGCGTTATGTACTTCAAGGACCCCCCCTCTTAGCCGCTGTGCATGGCACCGTGAGGGTGACGCATAAATTTGGCCGCGCTGGAGGTCTGACGCGGGCTAGGGCTACAACGGCCCTCGGTAGTGGAAGGAGAACTTTGGGCCTGAGCACCCTCACTCCCGTCCAGGACCGCTCCATTTCTCTAAACTCTTATCACAATTTTGGCAGGGCTATTAAGGGGGCTCTGAAGGTTGAGAGGACATGTTTCTTGGGGTATTAGAGGGTTCGTGGAGTGGAGAAGGACATTTCCCCCATGTAGCCTTAAATACAGGGTGAAAATTAATAGGAATTGATGTACACAGAATTCGAAAAGAAGGTTATCGGCAACATTAATCCTGACCAAATTCCAAGGCGCCTATCAACCGTGTGATCTGTATCAACCCAAGGGAATGTTAATGAGAGCGCGCCTCGTGTGTTGAAACGTTAAGCGCGAAATGCGAGCAGTCAGGAGGCGCCTCGTAACCGAGAGGGCAGAAACTCGAACGGAAGGTGGCGTTACTGCCACGTGTAAGGTCAGAGTCCCAAATCAACCTCGTCCGGGGCACTGCGGGTCAATGGTCTGGTCCACATAATACCCCACTTCCGAAGAGGCAGGGCCGAGGTCATCATTGCACTGAACATGGCCAACGCTAAGGATAATCTCCTTCGCCCAATACCTGGGTACTAGACAGAACCAAGGTATTGCATGGTCCTCATACTCAAACCTATAGAGAAACTAGCTACTTACAGAAGAACAGAAATTTTAGACAAAACCAAGGTATTGCATGGTCCTCGGACTCAAACCTCTGGGGAAACTAATCACGTGAATATACCTAGGTACTAGACAGAACCAAGGTATTGCATGGTCCTCAGACTCAAACCTATGGGGAAACTAGCTACTTACAGAAGAACAGAAGTGTTAGATAGAACCAAGGTATTGCATGGTTCTCGGACTCAAACCTCTGGGGAAACTAACCACGTGAATATACCTGGGTACTAGACAAAACCAAGGTATTGCATGGTCCTCGGACTCAAACCTATGGGGAAACTAGCTACTTGCAGAAAAACAAAAGTGTTAGACAGAACCAAGGTATTGCATGGTCCTCGGACTCAAACCTCTGGGGAAACTAACCACGTGAATATACCTAAGTACTAGACAGAACCAAGGTATTGCATGGTCCTCGGACTCAAACCTATGAGGAAACTAGCTACTTACAAAAGAACAGAAATGTTAGACAGAACCAAGATATTGCATGGTCCTCGGACTCAAACCTCTGGGGAAACTAACCACGTGAATATACCTAGGTACTAGACAAAACCAAGGTATTGCATGGTCCTCGGACTCAAACCTATGGGGAAACTAGCTACTTACGAAAGAATAGAAGTGTTAGACAGAACCAAGGTATTGCATGGTCCTCGGATTCAGACCTCTAGGGAAACTAACCACGTGAATATACCTGGGTATTAGACAGAACCAAGGTATTGCATAGTCCTCGGACTCAAACCTATGGGGAAACTAGCTACTTACAGAAGAACAGAAGTGTTAGACAGAACCAAGGTATTGCATGGTCCTCGGACTCAGACCTCTGGGGAAACTAACCACGTGAATATACTTGGGTACTAGACAAAAACAAGGTATTGCATGGTCCTCGGACTCAAACCTATGGGGAAACTAGCTACTTACAGAAGAACAGAAGTGTTAGACAGAACCAAAGCATTGCATAGTCCTCGGACTCAAACTTAGGGAAAATTAGATATTTGCTGAAGAATAAAGGCATTAGATGGAACTGCGTTGTGGTATGGTCCACGGATGCAGGCTTGAAAGACAGTTGATTATCTCATGAGATTAAGTCCAGAACAAAATGAAAGTATTCAGTAAAACATTAAAGTGTAACAAGTAAAAGAAAGCATCAACTAGCAAGATAGAAGCAAAACCATTGAATATATCTTTCAAATATAAGACATGCAGTTTCGTTACAATGTCGCCAAGGCGAAAAGTAAAGTAAAATGAAAAAGAAAACAAATAGGAATGCTCCGTGATGTCACCACGGGGTAGTCCAACGAAATGGTTTACTCCCCCAACTCACTGGGGAGTTTGTCTTGAGGATTCTGTTGAAAGACTTGAATTAACTACAAGGGACCTTGACTCGGAAAAGTTCCTTCAAGGGATCCCCCCCAACGCTCTACGGGGCTCAGCCTCCTCAGGAGGTCTGCCAGCTGAAAGTGTGTCCTCGGCAGTGTTGGTCCGACTTTCACTGGCCGAGGGTAATACAGAACCTTCCCCAGAGGCAGTGGGGAGACCCTCACGTATTGCGGAGGGGTAATATACCCTCTCTGCCCTCCTAAGGTCTGTCTGGGAACAAAAACGCCTGCATACTTCCGGGACTTGGGTCTTGAAGGTAGCTTCGGTCTTGGCCACCCCTTCAGCAAAGGCCTCTTCCTCTGCCTGTTCTAAGGAGCGCTCTGCATCTATTCTTGCAAACTCAGCCAGATCTTTGGCCCTCACGGCCTCGTCCCTGGCATATTCGACGACACCCTTTGTCCATACGGCCTCGGCTAACTTTTTCTTTAGGTCGGCAATGTCCTCCTGGGCAGACCGCAACTGGCCTTCGACATCATGCAAGCCCTTGGTCAGATCCTCGACTTGTCTCATGGTTGCGGTTAGGTCAGAGGCCGCAATGTCCCTAGCCTTTGTCATCTCCTCGAGGCTTTCAATAGCCTTCTTCAGATCTGCCTCGGATCTCTTAAGGGTATTCGCAGCCTTCAGGAACTTATCACGCTCCTTTACCAGAGCGCTACCCTGGTCGTCGACCTCCTCGTCCAGCCTGAAAACAGCCTGGATAGCCTGCCAACCGAGGTAAATACGCTGTAAAAGGGAGAGGAGGTGCCGGGTAATAAAATTCAAACGAAATAAACAAGTATCATACGTCTTACCATGCCCAGGTATCTCTTGATGTTTTCAGCAACCTCTGACCCCTTCATGCTCCCAAGCTCAGCCATGTCAGTAGGAAGGAGAAGGGACCTTTCCAGGGCGTCGGCTACCCGAGCCCCCTCTCCTCCTCGGAAGTCCCGTATTGTAGCATCATCCTTCAAAGGTTCTCCATGGAGCATGGCAATGGGCAGCCAGGCTTGGGGCTCGGATGGTTGAATAATTTCTTTTCCTTTTCGCTTGCCACCCAGCCTCAATTGTTTAGAGGGTCGTTGGGCTTCGTCCTCCTCTAGAGAGGGATGGGATCTGCCCCCATTCATTAGGTCTTTGCCCTTGGAAGACTTCTTCCTTTTTGGTTCAGGGGACTCAGGCCAAGACTCTGAGATTGGGGGGGTGCGTAAAGACCTGGTCCGCGCAGGGGAAGGCTGAGAGCTAGGTGGTGGAGGCTTAGGTTGTGACTCCATTGGCACCCCCTTCCCAGACTTGCCCTCAAGCAGGTCAAGAAGGCTGGTCGGAGGCTGTCTCCTAGGACCCATCTCAGTCGGGTACCAACCCTCGGGCTAATCCGCTCGGTCAGACACACCGAGTTCGTCCTCATACGAGCTTAGTTCGATCACTTCCTCTCTTTCCTCCAAACTCCCTTCCTCGGCCTCCGCCGCTTTATGAGGCAGTGAAGAGCCTACCAGTGGTATGCCTTCCGAAATGAAAGATCCTTCGGAAAGTGTAAAACCGTACTCTACCGCAGCGATTCACCGAGGTCGAGGATCTTTTGGGCGGCTCTAATCTGGTTATCAACCTTGTTCAAAAAAAGTTCCTTACTAATGGCGATTTTCAAGCCCTCCTTTTTGACCATAAGAAAAGGACACACGAAGACGTACGGATTTGCAGAAAAATAACCAAACCTCCTATGGTCAATCAATCGAGGAGAATCCTGTGCTACAGAAAGTAGAAGACTTGCAGAAATGGTGAGATTCTCTTCTAGAATGCTTTCTGCGATTGGAAAGGGGTGCTCGTTAATACAGAAATTGGACCAACTTCAGGATATGTGTATCGAAGTTCGTAAGCGTGCAAATGAAAAAACGAAGCGGTTCAAACGAGTATTTATATCTTCGATTAAGATTATCCAAATGTAACTTCCCGCCCATAAAAGCAGGAGGTCCCTGCCGGAGGATTACCATCACACCATTGAAAGAAGGAAACCTGGAGCCGCCAAAATTTAATGCAAATGCGCTCTGAGTCTCGAAACGCCAAAAATTTACCTGTGGCAGATGAAAAGACCCCAACGCTGACGTGGACCGAGGTTTAGCAAATCTTGTGGGGGCCCGGGAATGTCAAAATCCTCCTCCCCGTCTGAGAACATAGACAGCAGGATTTTGAGGGGCTATTGTGGGGCCCGTGGGCCTGGTAACCTCGGCCCACTTTACGTCCGGCCCATGGCCCATTTCGAGGACGAAGGTTCGTCCGAGGAGGATGTGTGGAGCGTACACTTTGAAAACCCCGCCGAGGATAACCCTGTCCTCGGCGGACCGAGATTAGCTTCAGATGGGGAAGCGGGCCCAAGACAGGTTGTCACCTCTGCACTAAATGCGTCCACCTAACCTTCTGGTCGCACTAATGAAGATGTGACTCTTAGACAGGGCAACCTTGATTATTGTGAATCACTTGAGTACTGATAGTGTTGCTGATGGGACGGACATTCAGAAGGGAAACGCATGGATGATCAACAGGTGGAAGGGAGAGATGGAAAGATAGGACTATATAAGAAGGACCAATAGAACAACAAAGAGGAGGGAGGGAGGAAGCTCCTCGGACCAAGGCCGAGGAGCAACTTTGAGAAGAAATTTAGGGGCACTGGCCTTCAATGGTGGTGGGTTCATGGTTGGGTTCCGTTTGCTTGTAATGGCCAATTTCTTCAAACCCACTCTCTAAAAATGTATTGTTTGGGGCCCTATAAACTGAGTCCCTACAATATATATATAAAGGAATTATATTATGCATCTTATTGTATATTTTTAAGTGTATCCATGCATATGCGTGGAGTTACAACCTAGTAGTAATTAAGTAGAAGTAACAAAATGTTCCCATTTTTTGCAATTAATTTTGGTGATGAGCAATGCTATCGTCACAATAAATTTCATAATTTTTTTTTTTTTTACAATAATTATGTTAGCAACCTTTTACTAGTTTTTATCTTGACTCATTACTAACATCACTTTTTTATCTACCATTAACAAGATACCACGTTACTTAAGAAAGTGTATTGTGTGTAGTATAACTTACTATATCCTCTCTTAAAAGCTCCTATAATTTTTTAGTAGAGTTGTGATATGCCTTTATATTAGAATCTCTTTCCCTCTCCCTTGTGTGTGTTTGTTTCTGAGAAAAAAAAAAAAAAAAAAAAGATACCACATCACAATCAGATGTGATATTTTTTTGAGTTTATAGAATTTCCCTTCAATGAAACCAACTTATTTAAATAAACATAAAAAAAATAAAAAATAAAAAATAAATTAAAGTTTTTAGCCGTTGCACAAAATGGAAATGGTTTTTAGTATCCCTTTGGATTAGTATTTTCTTAATTAATATAATAAACGAATAATTTTATACAAAAAAAAAGTGAGATTTTAAAAAGTTTTACATAAATAAATAAGTTAATTTCTCTATTAAAAAAAAACAAAAACAAAAACCTATTCCAAACACGTAGATACAATACAACACTTTTGAAAATAGACTTGAAAATTTGATTCATCTTTCGGAAGAAGGTAACCACCCCATTAAATCAACTTCAATTGAGAGGTTCATCTCTAACCCTTCAAAGAAAATTATCTTCCAGGGAGATTTAATATTTTGGTATCTCAAAACTGCTCAGCAACAATCAGAGTAGTTCGGAAACGCTAGGCAGGTGCTCATTTGAAGTTGCTGTAAAATATTCCAATTATCTTTTTGAATTTCAGTTCATATTTACAAGATTTCCCACCAGATCCTATTCTAAGAAAATTTGGATCTTCCTTGTAAAGACAATCCAATCATGCAGTTCAATCTCATCAATTTACATTCTCTTCCACAATATGCTGAATTTTCACCTCCACAATTGTGTGTCAGATCATCCAACATTATGGATTGATATCAAGGTTTGATGTTGAATTCACATGAGATGAATGGATTTTGAGAGTCCATAGATATACAGTGACTATACCGGATTCCAGGAACATTTTCCAACTCAACTAGTAAGTTTCTTTTAGTTCCTAGTTTCAAATGGGAACCAGGCCCTGCAACCAGCAAAACATAAAATCATACAACCAAACATATTAAGGGTATTTTTCTATAATAAACATATGTGACATTGTTAAAATAATGAATTCGAGAAAGCAGTTTTTATTAGATATTTCAAAATTTACAAATTTATTAATGGAAGACACAGCACATACAAAAGACCAATACAAGGTTGCACCCGCAATTTCATTATAAAAAACACATTGACCTATCACTTTATAGCCTCAAGACATCAATTATGTCACACATTCAGAAACATCAAGAAAATAAAAATATTTCAAACAAAACTATTGAATATAGCCCTGTTCCTAAAGGACTCACCATCTTGTCAGGATTGTAGATGATAATCAAGAGTAAAAGCATGAATATCAGAAGGACTTGTGCCAGGCCTGACAATAACCATTAGCAAAGAATCATATGTGAGAAATAAGAACATCATTCAAAAATTCAAGATATTCCAGGTTCAAAACATTCATAAGAGTCGAATTCCATCAAACTCAACAAAGCCTTGCATCAACTATTTATACCATGCAAAAGGATTTCAATAACAATTTTAAGAAGCATCTTGAGGATGGACTCTAATTAGAAGCATTCGACTTTCCAATGAAATTTCCAAATTGATCTCATTCACTCCCTCATACATCAAAATTTCAAAGAACTGAAACTCCCCCTTTTTCTTTAAGCTTCTTTTTATCCAATTCAATTCGTCATTTACCTTGGCTATCCTAATTTTTCAAATAACCCTAAAGTTTCTATCACCAATTGGTTTACTCAATACACTCCAATCTTTTGTATTACTTTCATTAAGAAGTTTATTAAAATAAATTTTCCATCTCTTTAATCTGTTCTTATACTAACACATTTTGATCTTCATCTTTAATGCACTTGACATCATTCAAATCTCTTGTTTTCATTTCCCTTTATCCCTTGTCTTAGCAAGTTTATAAATATTCTTTCCCCATCATTCATCTCCAAAATATGAATGAGAATTGTAACTAAAGCTGAATGTATGGAAACTTAAACTTGATTTTGCACATAAACAAACAGCATGACTATACGCGTATAGCATAGATCTAATAGCACATAATTGACATGCATTTGTATTTTATCCTTCACCAAAAAAAAAAAAGACTGTAACATTACTTTTTCCTTGTTCATTAGTTTAGGGGACCAACTTATGCATTAAGGTACCAGAGTTAAAAGTTTCCTCCCAAAAAATTTGAATAAATCTCTACCTCTTTTTGATTGTACCATAATGGAACTTTGGTTTTCCAGCTTTAACATCTTCAATATACTGCAGCCACAAAAGAATTGACAACAGGATATAAGATTTATGTCTGACGAAGAGTTTAATAATAACGATAAAGTTTCATTGTTCAAAACTGGTCCATACCAAATTCAAGGTAACAAACATTGATGAGAATGCCAGGGAATTAAAAGGTATATCATTGAGGGCAAAAAGCTGGCATTCTGATGATTCTGGACCTGGTGAGAACTGGGGCTTCTTGAGCTTTGCCAAGAATATTATGTAAGTCTGTTCCAAATAAGGTATAATGAATTACGCAGACATCTTTAGCAAGTACACAAAATTCATATGAGCTAAGTAAAAAGATGTTATCCCTTACTTGGCCAATAAGAGGAATATCCAACTGAGCAAAAGGAGACAACCCTTCCACTTCTGCATTTGCTTCTTCCCAGGTTTCCCTGATTGCCCCTTCTGCAGCAGATTCCCCTATTTCCATGTAACCAGCAGGAAGAGTCCTATTCAATAACACCCAATCATCAAATTAAGATTATGGTTGAAAACAATGATACTAGAGGCAACCTTCATCATAACAGAAAATGTGCAAGTACCCCAGTTTGTGTTTTGGAAGTTTTTTTTAATAATTTTTTTATTTGTTTTAGGAAATGATTGTGAAGAAGAACCAAAATGAACAAATAGGTTAGTCCTTCCCCAACTAAAATTACAAACATGTACATACATACCAAAGACCATAAGATGGTTGAATCTTCCGCTTGCAAAGTAGGACCTTGTTATCATGCTCAATGAGGCAACCCACAACCTATAAGTATCAATTGAACAATTATTAAGCAAAAGGAAACCAAATTAAGAAGAAGGTAATTAGACTTTGCATTAGAGCACAAATAAAAATGAGGACCAAACATAAATAACAAATGCATTACCAGCAAAACTTTTCCAATCCATTCATACTTATAGCTATAAATAAATAACCCAACTCAACTATCAACCATATTCACTTTTTAGATCAGTAACTGACTTTATTAAGAACTAAAATTATAAAGGATAGATATACAACAAGAATAGGTGAGCATGTCATACAAAATTTGCAGAGTAATCCATAGGCAAACCAATTTCTATCGAAAAAAGAAATAGAGATGAAGAGGCTCAAAATCTAAATTTACAATGTGGACACTCTCATCATCATTGTACAATTTCTTGATACTGATTCACTGCTCTATAGATTGAATCCTTGAAAATTCAACCAGTGTGGCCTAGGTTGTGGAATAAGTGCCTACAAGCAACAAATGAAAGATATTCTTGTCCACCAACCCCTGTGTTAGCAAACAGCATAAAGTTGCTTTCTAAAATCTAGCTAAGCAATCACAATTTTATATTTCTTTTTCTTTGATAAGCATAAATTAATGTAATTACTCATGCAACAAGTATACTGTGGTATCTGGTTTAAGCTTAAAGGGAGGCGAAAACATTATAGGACTCACAACAGTTATCAAAGTTGCTGGAAAATTGCTAGGTATCTGGACATCTAGCATAGAATTCACCAATCCACTGTATTTTACTTTGCATATGAAAACATTAGTAGTTTCATGTAAAGAAAACAACAACTAATGTATCTACGACAACATTTACAGAGATCCTAATATGCCGTTTTGTAAAGCAATAAAAATAGACTTATTCTGATGCTTAAAAAAATTAATTGATTTTATTTCAGTAGGGATCCCATACACCTTGAAAGGAAAAATTATAAGTTATAAGCAAATAAAAGTCCATTTATACCAAGAGCCTCATGGCTCAACTAATTGGCACCTCTTGTTGTTTCCAAGACATCCAGGATTCAAATCCCCCCTCCTCCATTGTAACTATC
The DNA here is from genome assembly GCA_032727855.1 of Quercus ilex subsp. ballota. NCBI lineage: Eukaryota > Viridiplantae > Streptophyta > Magnoliopsida > Fagales > Fagaceae > Quercus > Quercus ilex. The sequence continues at coordinate 26,692,043 of CM064914.1, read as the reverse complement.
AAATTATCCACACACACACACACACACACACAAAAATTCCATTTATTTCTGGATTAGCATTTTCACAAATCAAAAGAGAGTTTCATCCTATAGTAATTGTAATTGAATAGTATTACCATTTTTGGGTTCTGATAGGCAATCTTCCCACAAACTGTGCAAATAGCTCTCATCTTCTCCTCTCCAGAAGGTATCTCGTGCTTTGTTGGGCCACCACACCACTGACAGAAACTGATCTTACGAACATTTCCCTGCATAACAGAAACTAGAAGAATGAAAAAGAGTAGAGAATAAACAACTGAAGAAAATTAAAGAGACAGTTAATCAACAGTATAGGATTTATGGTTTACATTTTGAAAACTTTTACAGGACACATGACAGATTAGAGTTTAAATATACCAGTAAACAATGATCTTTGGCAACAAGAAAAATTGGATTTGTAGATAATTTGACCACAATCATGTGTCCCAACATTCAAAAGTAAGGTAAACCTCACACTTAGAAACACGCCCACAATCATCTGACACATTGAGGACCATGTCACTAGGAACCTTTTTTTTTTTTGATGACGTGGAACTTCACCAAGGCAGGGCCCTTTGGACCCACCCCTAGAAAGTACACCACAATTACATGACCCTAAGTCCTAACCACCAAAATTATATATCAGGTAATGAACTCCTAGTAGGGATTGAACTCAGGATGTCTAGGTCTAGAGTTCATTCCAAGCCTCCAAATACTATAAACTAACTATAAAAATTCTACTAATGGACAAAATAATTTAAATTCTCACCTCTCACACCGTCCTCTATCAAAGTTAAGAAGAAATTAAGATACTTACCAAAAAAAAGTTAAGAAGAGAATAAGAGGATGGGGAGCCACCTTTTTCTACATGTATGAGATTTGTACTACCAATACATAATCTCTAAAAGTCATGGTTTTCAATTCAAAGTTATTTCAAGGCCTTAAGGTCGGAAGGTGATTGTTCTTCTCCTTGGAGAAGCATATGGAGAGTTAAAGCTCCACCAAGAATGGATTTTTTAACTTGGACAACTGCATTGGGAAATATTTGACAACAGTCAAATAGATGTTGCATGTGTAAGTCAAATCAGGAATTACTGGGTCATCTATTTTTGTACATTGTGTAATTGCTTAGGAATTGTGGACTCTTATGCTCTTTTTGCTTGGTGTGAGCTGGATTATGCAGATATCAGTGATAAATTCTTGGATGTTGGAAAGGACATTTCAGCAAGTGGAATAGTCTTGAACTTGGAAAGTTATTCCTTTAATGTCGAGCATTTGGAGAGAAAGGAATCCAGATACTTTCCAAGCGAGTGGGTTATCAGCAATAAAGCTGAAATTTTTATTTTTAAGGTCCCACACGATTTGACTTTGGCTACTAGCTCATACTCTTCCACAAAATCTTTAGAGTTTCTTGACTGTTGAAATTTTAGATGCTAATTTTTTTTCAACTTTTTGGCTCTTCCTTACTATACATGCTATCAAAAGTGAGGCAAAATCATGTGACTTAACCACAATCACAACTTAATCATCAATTCCTCTTTCACTTATAAAAGAACCAAAAGAGATTGCATAAAAAATCGAGAGCAAAGAAGTTTTGGCAAAAAGCAGAAAAAGCTATTGATCATGTACTGGTGTAATGTTATAATAGCAGAAGCTCCGATACCAATTTGTTGCATGAACAGGCATCCGAATAGTACTCCCACACAAGATAATCCATACAAAATTGCCAAGCTGAAAGCATATACTAACATCTATTGAGGCTCTACAAAAAATAAATAGTTATAAAAGGTACCTAAGCTGAAGTTGGCATCTTTTCTTAAACCCATTTGAGTCAAAATTCTTTCTACACATTTGTTATTTAAAAAAAAGGCAAAAACTCAAATCCCTAGCCAGTATCCAGCCAAATCCAATAAACATGAAAGAGTTTAAAAAATGACATAAAACAATAAAACCACCTAGCAAATTACAAGAGCAACTTCCTTCTCCAACCAATCATTAAGAAAACTCAATAACCAGAATGTTTCTTAAATTAAATTGAAACTAATTATGCAACCTCGGCATTACCATCATTACCTCAAAGTCACTATGTTATAACCCACCAATTCAATTCAATTCAAAAAACCCAATTGAACCCATCAAATATAAAGAAAGTAGCTAACAGAAAATAAAACTCACAGATGAAGAAGACTGAGGAGCAACCGATGCTGATGAAGAAGCGGAAGCTGCATCTGGGTTTGACTCGGAACGAGCACGAAATCTTCTGAAAGAAGGAGTCTTGCAAGCTGAAAACTCATGCAAAAACGAGCAGTTGTTTGTTCTTGCTGCTCTTGTAGAAGATGAAGATGAAGAAAATGAAAATGGTCTAGTGGAGACAGAAATGAAGGAGAACCCACCACTGGTACTGGTACGAGGTTTCCAAAGTAACCACCCAGATGAACTACAACCCAAATTCTGTATTGCTCTCAGCATATTATTCCAGACAAAAAAAAAATAGAAATAAAAACTAAAACTTGTAACAAAAGGGAAAATGATTATGGGTTTGGAAATGGAATTGGATTTATATTAATAATAATAATATGCGAGTTGTTGAGTCTGGTGTGAGCGTTTTGTACACTGGTTTTCTATACGAATGCTTGCTTTTACTGGTTTAATCTTTTTTCCAAATTTGAATGGAGTGTGCCTTCCCCTCTTGATCTTGATGACCATTGTTTGTTTGATTGTTTTTGTCTCCTTTTGTTATGGCCTTGTGGGCCACTTGCGGCCCCCTATATTGTAATTTGCAGGAAACCATTGACCTATCAAATCTTGCCACTTGCATAATTAGCACCACATCTCCCAAACTTTAGACCCACAGTTTTATCCTTAAAAAAAATTCAATTAAATTCTAAATTAGATTTGAACGGTTATCTAATTTTATGTGTTTTTATTTAAGTATTTTTAATTTTTGTTCTATTTGAGTTAATATTATGTAAAAGATGAAGAGTCTAGTATAAACTAGCCTTTAAGCACGCACTCATGCGCGTACTCAGAGGCTGTTCTATTTTTTAGATAAATTTTAATAATTTACATCAATTATAATTTGAGATTACTATATTTTCGAATTAAAAAAAAAAAAAAACCTAGGGGTGTGATAAAAATCTGATGAGTATTATGCATTTGTTGTTGATGTGCAACTGACAAAAAATCTATTTCAATTAGGAAAAAAATGTGGGGAAGTTTTATTGTACAAGTTTCTTTTTTATGAGAAATTTTATTCAGAAAATGTGGGAAGATAAATATGTGGGGAGTTTTTTAAGCTATTGAGTAGAAGTATGAATTTATTAGAAGTAGGAAGGAATTTCAATGTAGAAGTAAAAATTTATTATTTTTATCAATTTACTATTTTAACCTCATTTTTAAGTTTTAGGTAGGGATATTTTTTACAATTAAAAAAAAAAAAACTAACTTTCTTTTGTCAGTTTACTATTTTAACCCCATTTTTGAATTGTTGGTTAATTAATTTAGGGGTATTTTTGATAGTAAAAAAAGCAATAACTAACTTTCTAAATCCTCTTAATATATAGAGATAAATGATAAAAAAACCCAATAAACAAAAAATAGAAAGAAAAAGTAAACTCATGTAAAAAAAAATAAAATAAAATAAAATAAAGAGAGAGAGAGAGAGAGAGAGAGAGAGAGAGTAAAACTCATCTGTCACTTAAAAAATATGTAACTTTTACACAAAGCATAATTTGATCCCATATATATGTGAAATTGTAATTGTTTTTAATTATATCATACATATGCACGGTTTACAAACTAATTTATTTTACTATAAGAGCCTTCTAGGTAGTTATCATACCCGATTCATCCATTCATCCAGTTAGACTAGTAACCTAGTAAGCTACTACCTAAATCAGTATGGTTGTTTAATTGGACCACTTATACAATTGAACCAGTAAAACCTAATAAAACCCTACAATTTTCTTACAACTCATGCAATCTATATGGGTTGTTGTGACCCATCTGATTTTGTAATTTTGAATAAAATTACATCCATGGGTTCATTGTTGTACATTTTTTTTTGAATTTGGAGCTTAATGAAAACAATATATTCTATAATGAGGTTAATGGTTGACATTTCAATAAAGATTTTTTGAGGAGGGGCATTTCAATAAAGATAAAGCTTAATTTTAACTTAGATTATTATTATTTTTTTAGAAGAAAGTTTTAACTTAGATTGTAATACATGGGAATATAGCAACTAGTGAGATATAAAATATTCATAAAATATGACTTTGACATTTAAGATATGCTTTTATTCCTACAATTTTGAAAAATATAATGCATTAATATTTCATTTAACAATTAGACTTGGCTAGAATTTTATGATATCATTTTAATTTTATATTTTTCTAGTGTTATTACTTGTGAAACCTTGAATTTGAATTATATTAGATGGCTTGTTTTATACATAATTTTAATTAATAATTTAGGCTTGCCTATTTTATCAATTTTCATATTTATTTTATGAATTTTTTACGTATTTTTATATTTATTTAATTTTTAATTTACATAACTATGCAATTTTGCTATTGTCCAATTGTTGATCTAGTGAACTAATAACCCAAATCTTAGATCGGGTTAACTTTTGATCTGAGTTTAGTAAGTATTTGCAGCTGAAATCTGAATTTGTGTTCCTTCTAACCTTCTGCACTCATGCCTTATCTATGCAACAAGTCTACAACAAACCGACTATCTCAGAACATCGTTTTGTTGATTAATATGGTCTACCACACTACAAGAAAATTGATCTATTGCGGCGGACCTATTGCAGCGGGTGAGAAAACAGCCGCTACATGTAGCCTATTGCGGCGCAATTTTGGCCAGCCGCTGTACATGAGATCTATTGCGGCGGGCCAATGACCCGCCGCAATAGTTCTAGTATATTGCGGCGAAATATAGCGGCAGGCCAATGACCTGCCGTAATATGCTCGTTATAACGGCGTTAAACTGAGATATAACAGCGGGTCACATGCCCCGCCGCAATAGACCCCACTGAGTCCTGAAATTTTCCCTCTGTTTTTTTTTTCCCTTTTCATTTTTAGCGCCTTTTCGTTTTTAGCCTTTTCATTACTCTCCCACACACACTCTCAGACTCTTTGAAAATTTCTCAGACTCTTCGAAAATCTGTGTCTCATCTCTACCACTACCCACAAACCCACAGCCGCAGCCACCACCACCCACAACCACAGCCGCCACCACCACCACCCAACCACCATCACCCACAACCACAATCACCAAATGACAAAGAAAAACAAACCGTAAACCCACAGTCAACCCACAGCAAACCCACAGCCGCAACCACCACCACCCACAACCACAGCTGCCACCACCACCACCCAACCACCATCACCCGCAACCACAATCACCAAATCACAAAGAAAAACAAACCGTAAACCCACAGTCAACCCAACCCACAACAAACCCACAGTCACCACTAGGCACATCACCCACCCACCTGCCACCACCGTAAACCCCAACCCAAAATCACCCACCACTAGCCACCACCACTACAAAACAACAATTAAATCACAAAACCCAGCCATCACAAATCACCAATTACAAAACAACCACCAAAACACATCCATTACAATTTACGAATCACCAATCAGTCCCTCTCTCTACTCACACACTAGAAGACCGGTGAGTTCCTTCTCAGATCTTCGATTTCAACTCAATCTAAGTAAGGTTTCATTTTGTTCTCGATCTATTAAATTAGCATGTGGTTTCTTTGAATCTTTGTTTTAAGCTTTGTGATTGTGTTTTCTGTTTGGGTGCTAGGAAATTTGTGGAATAGCGTGGAAAGTTAAGATTGTGTGGAGTTTGTAGCTGTATTAAGCTTTCTGGGCGTTCATTTTTGTTGTATGCTTATTGGTTATTGAATGTTTTTTTGTTTTGATTTATGTTTGGGAGGTGGGAAAATAATGGTAAAGCATGGAAATTGAAATTTTTGTTTAGTTTGTTGAAATATCACATTGAATAAACTATAGTCCTGTACTTGTTTGTTTTCTTTATATTATTTGGCCCGTTTATACCAGCTTGGGTTAAAGTCTGGTGATTCATGTGGGTTTGGATTTTTATCCCTAGAGAGGGATGAAGATGCAGCAATCAGAACTCTTGATGAGACTGAATGGAATGGTCGGATTATCCTTGTGGAGAAATCAAAATCTTCAGGGCCTTGAAGCTTTATGTACAGGTTTATGATTAGGAGTCTAGTTATCACATTATAGTGTTGAAATCTTGGTCAAGACAGTCGAGTTTTGAATTTTATATCTTTATCTATGCTACCACAACAGTGTAGTACCAATTTTCTGAAGCAGGGTGATTTCCACCAAAAAGAAAATATTTTTTTTTAACCAAAACACAAGTCCTTTAATGTGTCACTTGGGAGAAAGCATATAACCATTGTGCATTACTTTTTGGTTCTGTTGTTTAGTTTCTTACTATTGCTGCATTGCCTTGTTCTAGCGGGTATGTTTGCAGTAGTACATTTTAGTCTGCAAAATTATTTTTGGCTGAATAAAAGGGTAAGAGTAATCCTCCAGCCATATGGCTGCCCTATATGTTGTCACAGTAGTTTACTAATTGCTCAAGAACCAATGTTTGGAGACAGATTTTTTTTTTGGTTGGTTGTTGATAAGATTCAAATGTAAAATTTCTTGTAATTTGTTCTATATTTTTCAAATTTGAGTACTTTTGTGTGGGGATTATAGATTAAGTTAGCAGACCATGATTGAAGAGACTAATTTCATTGAATTCTGAGGTTTTGTGTCTTTTTGATTCCTTTAAACCTTTTTTTTTGGGGGTGTTTATTTTGTTTCTTGTATGATTTTGTTTTTTTAGTCTGATAACTTTAGTAGTATTTAGGCAATGAACTCTAGCTCAAATGATGTCTCTTTTACTTGCAAAAGGGGGGTAGGGAATGAGGTCATGGGTTCGAGATGTAGTATATGCGTGTGTTGTCACAAAAGTTTACCAGTATTCGGTTCATGGGTAGAAAGATAGGCTTGATACTCCAAATTGAAGCTTGACCTTGTTTTGTCCCATCAACCTTGATCACCCATTTTCTCTTCTCTGTTGCTCTTAGCCTGATAAAATTTGCCTATCTACTACTGTTGTTGATTATGTGGAAGGTTTGAATATTCGGTGCTGTCATATGAGAACTAATGGTTAAACATTGTAGCAAGTTGCATATTTCTATATGGATCAAAAGTCAAAAGATAAATGATATGACTGCTTGCTTTTTTTTTTTCTTTTTTTTTTTAAAGTCTATTTAAATATCCACTTTAACTCATCCATTACCATTACTTCTTGAGGGGATGGAAAAGTTTCTTTTTTAATGGGTATATATTTTAGGTATTGCTTTCATATCCACTATGTTCTGTTGTTTCATACAGTTTAAAGAGAATTCATTATAAATAGCAGAATGGCAGATTTATCCAACAACTTGAATTTTTTTTCCTTCATATTTCATGTTAAGGAGTTCATCCTTTTTGGTTTAGCAGATTTATAGAGTATACCTTTGGAAGTAATATTTTTCCCCTTGAACCAATTTGTAGGATGGGATGAAGGTGTGCCATGAATGCAATTGGGAGAAGTTGCTCATCTGTGGGTAATAATCAATTTGTGTGCTACTTTTACTATTTCAAATTTCTATTTTTTTGCACATAAAATGGAATCTATAAATTTCTATTTTCTCTCTAATCTAGGTTCGATCTCTCTCTCTCCCTCTCGGCGTAAAGCTTTTATCTCCCTCTAGACCTTGATCGACCTTTCCGATATAAAGAAAGGAGGTTGGATTGCACAGGAGGTTTGTATTTTTCATGTTTTTGTGAAGTTCTATGTATTGTGATCTAGAAGCTAATATAACTGTATTTTTCATGTTTTTGTGAGTTTGTGAAGTCATCTTTGCTGGAAAGACTTCACCTGGTGTATTACTGCTTTGATGACATCGTCCGACTAGCTAATATAACCCCATGTGCGTCCAATACTTTGTTGTTGTTGTATTTTGGATTTTTTTTATAATAATTGGTGATGGTGTATGAGTGATTGGAATGAGATTTTTTTGGTGTTTTTGTGCTTATCTGTTTATCGTTACAGTCAATGAAATTGAGGCGTTGCGCGAGTTGTATAAAAAGTTGAGTCAGTTTTATGTAGCAACATCGAAGAAGAAGACGGAGAAGGTGTTGAACCCATTGTTCGAGAAGCGCCCTAAGCAGTTTGGGGTGTTGCCACCGAAGAGAGATCTGACCCGATTCGTCAAATGGCCTAAGACTGTTCAGCTTCAGAGGAAAAAGAGGATCCTCAAGCAGAGGCTCAAGGTCCCACCAACTCTCAACCAGTTCACCAAAACCGTCAACAAGAACCTTGGTATGTATACTATTTGATTCTTACTTTTTTTTTTTTTTTTTACTGCTCCAATTATTTGAGATTTGTCGAACCATATTGTTGTAACGTTTTATGTTTGGTTTGGCCACTTTGAATTAATTCATGTGATTTATGAGTTATTATTTGAACCATGGCTGAACTTGGTTGTGTGGTATTGTTCCCTGTCTAGGAAAATTATGTGTTGTTATTAAATTTACATTAGATTTATGCGACGAATAGCTTTATAATATGAATCCTTTTCAATTTATTTCCTTGTGAGACATACATTTGTCAATTGTGAATGTGTTCTTGCCTATAATTATTGTCTTAAAAGAAATGGTTAGTCTAGAAAAACATGGAATGGTTAATTGGGCCTAATTTTAAGGTTATCGTGTGATGTTCTCTCCTTGATTGAAGGCTCAAGACTTATAGTTGTCTGGGCTGGTCTGGCTTAATAGGAGTAATTCGATAGCTTCATTTTTTTTTTTTTTTTTTTTTTTTTTTTTTTTTGCAATTTCCAGCAGGGAAGGGGAAGGGGGAAGGGGGGTTGTTCTTAATTTTTGAGATAGGAAAAAACTGAATTGTTTTATTTTTTATTTTTTGAGATAGGAAATAACTGAATTGGCTCTATTGTATTTAAGTAAGATTAGTTTTGTTTCTTATTAAGTGCAACAGCCTGTGTTGTCACATTTCTGTTTGGATTTGTTGGCCTCGTTTTTGTATTGTGAAAATGTGTGTTCCAACACTTTTGTCATGTGTGTGACTTTGTCTCGCCTGTTTGCTATTTCAATTTTGAGGCCTAAAAAATTACAATTCATAAATGAAATCTTACTTGTTCTGGATATGCATGCGTGCTCAAATGCATTGGTTGAGCAAAATTATGCCCGGTTGGGGAAATTGAATCCTAAATTTGAAATAAATATTTGGGGCTGCATTCCTCTTCATCATACTTGAATAATCATGTAATATATATATTGAAGTACATTCATGTGAATCCCTTATGGAATTACAAAAATATGTTTATATAATATGGGAAGAATGGTGCCAATGAATTTCTTTATAGCTTGGTGCCAAAAATTGTTAGAGTTCTATTTAAAATATTAGAGTAAATTTCATTAATATATATTGAGGTTTTAGCTAATGTCAACTAGAATCAAGAACTTTCAAAATTGACTAATTTGGTCTCTATAGCCAACTTAGTCTCTAAAACAATTGGGAAAAATGACTAACTGACCTAATAGTTTTTAGGAACTACGTTAGTTTTAGAGATTAAATTGATTAATTTTGAAAAGTTTTGAACCTAGTTAGTGTTAGCTCAAACTTCAAGGTATTAGTTGAATTTACCCTATATATTACTATTAATTTCATTTTAGTTCAAAGTACCTTTAGAAAATTTATTTTAATCTAAGGGTCGTCAATGGGTTGCCCGGCCCATTTTTACTTGACCCAAAGGCACAATGGGCTGAGCATAATGGGCTATTAACTAGTTAATGGGCCAGGTCAGGCTGGGCCGAAAGAGAAAACCCCAACCCACGACCTTGCCCATGGGCAATGCCCATTTTGTCTTTAACAGGCTAGGCTATTGGATTAAATTGATACAATTATAGAATTTAATCTGAAATTGATGACTTAATTGGGTTTTTTAAATTCGGATTAAAAAACCCAATTATAGAATTTAATCCGAAATTTAATTGGGTTTTTTCTATAAAAATTATTTTAAAAAAAAATTGGCTGTGGCTGACTAAAAGTGAATATAAGTTCTTGAATTGAAGCTATTTTGGGAAGGTTGACTGATGTTGGTAATTGTAAGCCTGTAAGAATAGGGCTCTGAGTTTGAGAGGAATCACTTTTACAGTCCTCACTACTTTACTAAAAAGCTTATTGTAAAAAGAGGATGTCAAACGCATTACACTCATCTTCTATTGGGACTCTTGTTTTCAATTAGGATAGAAAGAGCCTTTTCAACTCTATAATGCTATATTATTTGTGTATGTATGTGTGTGAAACTTTGTAACTGTTATTTCAGAGCCATAAATTTATTGATCTAATTCTGCCAGTCAACTGATATATATATATATATATATCTTCTTTTTCTAAGTGATACGTTTACACATGCAACCAGTGGGTTTTGAACCCATGACCCTACCTTCCCTTTTGTGTTTTTCTAAGATTAATGCATGAGGAGAGACAGATTAAAATTGAAGTGAAAATTTGTGTAGAATTTTTCAAATAAAATAACATATTTAATAGTCCTGTAGCTGTCATTTGTGGCTTCCTAATTATGTTTATAACACATAGTATCAAAGTGATTAAAAAAGGCTTCACAACGGCATCTTGTTTCCCTTAAGGGGATTAGCTCTCTGTGTTGTTCTTTTAGTTGATTGTTTCTAACTTGTTGTCCAGAAATCTACTAATATACTTCTTCTTTTTTGGGCAATGCCTATTTTGTCTTTAACTAGTTGCCCATGGGCATAAAAACTAGCCCACGACCTAACCCACTGGGCTAGTGGGTTACCCATGGGCCTCAATAATAACGGGCCGGGCTGCCCATTAACCTGATGGGTTGCCGGGTTTTTGGGTCGGGCCGTGGGCCATGGGCTATTTGATGACCCTTATTTTAATCTTAACTTTAGGGGATTAAAATGTATCAATTAAAAGAGCTTGTGGGGACTAATTAAATTTTGAATGGCTCAAATCACATTAGGATAAAATTTTTTTTTCATAAAATGTAAAATCTGCTAATTTAAACTAACTCTAATAGATTCATTCTAAGAGCATTGAGCAAAAATTTCTGTTTATTTTAATATAAGAACTTACTTTTTCTATTTTACTTAACCTCTTTTCAAAAAACTTACATCAAATTATCTATTCTAAAGTTTATTTTATTAAAATATAATTTTTTTTTATTTTTGAAAAAAAAAAATCTCTATTCACATACTATTAACAGTCACCATCTACTTTTTTCCTTCACCTCAATGAGACCAGACCACACAAATGACTTATTGTCCTTTGTTTGGTTAGAAGAGAATGGATGAAAGAAAAAATTTCTATGGGTCGTACAAATTTTTTATTTTTAACTTTTCTTTCAAGGCATAAAATTACTCTTATAGCCTTAAAAAGTTTTGGCTTTTTGTGTGAAATCAGATTTATATTTTATTTCTTTATAAATTAAAATGATAAAAGTGTAAAATACATTCCATTTCTCTCATTCTTTACATTCATACACAGTTTTTCTTTTCTCTTTATTTTTCCTTTCTCTTCTCTTCGCTTCCCTTCCCTTCCCTTCACTCTAACCAAACATAGTCTTAGGTTATGCGCTTGAGACAAGATTAGGCCTTTTGGAACAAGGATCAAACTTCCAAGATTCAGTTTAGTTGTTTTTTTTTTTTTTTTTTATAAATTATTTTTGTGCATTTGAGACTTACAATTTTTGTTATTATTGATGTATTGGGGATTGTTTTGATAATTGAATCAATGAGATTAGTTTTGGATTTGATTTCTTTGAGGATGCTACAACATAAGAAGGCTTTGCATGCTTCTATGGTAAAAACTTTATAAATGTGGGGTTGTCGCAAGCCTAGCTCATTTGTTGAGTTAGGGATGTGACACAAGGAGAATTCTAGAATTCACAATAAAATAAAAGAAAACTCTAAAAAGGAATCATTTTTTTAATAGATACAATAATATTTCAAACCTATGGCGTCTCCTCATTATTATTAAAACAAGACATCAATTTGTTTTTTGTGTAGACGAAGATCGAATCTCAGATCTACTATTCGACAACAAGAAACTTTTACCAATTGAACTAATTAAAACTCATCCAAAAGGGAACTTTAATTAATGAATAATAGACTTTCTAATTTAAAAACTCTATAAAATTAATTGATAAGTGACATATTCTAACAAAGATCCTAATTATTTGATATTTACTATAAAAAAGGGCTATAATTTGAAGAGGAAAATATTAAGAGAAATATACCTAGGAGGCTATAGGATCAAGGAAATATTAACCTAAAATTTAACATTCCCAAAACTACATTAAACAATCCAAAATTAACAAAGTATAAAAATTAAAGCCTGTATTCTATCCTAGATCAATTGTTAGAACTCTCTATTAGCTTGATGCTTGAATCCCATAACTGCTCACGCAAACCTGATTGGAGCATTGCTGGGAGAATGAATGACATCAAATTTTTTTTTTTCAAGAAGTAACTTCGTTTTAATTTGTACTCCTTTCTCTTGTATAACTTTATCGACCAATACCATTGCCTATTCTCTTACTGATTGGGCTGGTTCTTGTAACAAAGAAGGGCCCATTACATCTTTCCCCTCTCCCACCTTCGGATTTATGGGCTGAAATTAAGGAGATAGGTTACTCTTTCGTATAATACAATATTTTATTAATTAGGAAAAAAAATTAAAAAACCAGCCACATTCAATCAAATTAAGTGGCTCAGCTATGCTGTAAGATTCTTAGTAGTTAGCAATAACAAACGAGCCCTGTCAGACTTTGAAGGCCCATAAACTAGAAGAAAAGATTTTTTTTTTTTTTACCCAGGTAATAAGTACCAACTAGCTAGAGTTTCATTTGAATTAACTGATAAGTTGATTAATAAATATAAAGAACTTGAGAGAGAGAGAGAGAGAGAGAGAGAGATGCCATTATAAATAGGGCTATATTCATTAAATATATAAGATTGTTCAATTCAATTTATTTAATCATAAATTGTATCTCGTTACAAAATTAGATTACATTTTCTAATTTGGTATATATTTTTGTTGAACAAGTTCAAGATTTTTAATGAACTACTTGATTAAAATTTTCTTTTACATATATATATATATATATATATATAAAATAAAAACTATGACTAAATTAATTTATATCTTCATAAATCTATACTAATAATGAATAACTAAAGTATATAATTAGACTATATAATGTACTATTTTTATTATCAATAAATTACAAGTAATAATTTGATTTCGCTTATTTACAAATTTACTTAACTCAAATTCAAGTTTATATTAATATTAGTATATTAATGGAGTCTCATACTTACAAGAGACCAGACCACACAATTTTTTTCTTTTTTTCCTAGCTTTATGTATTATTCTTGTGTGAACAATTGAATCGATGGACTTCCCTTGTCACACTCTGTGTCTTATTTTTACCAACAGGCTGAAAGTGGAGGTGGGAAATGGACCCAGTTTCAGATGTTTTAGACCCTATCATTGTTTCAATCTTTTGACCCATCGGTCTTTGCCTCTCTCTTCTTCTATCATTCTCTTTGTAGGTCTCCAACTTTCAACTTCAACTACAACCACTCAATTTAATATAAATGGTAAATTATAATTGTATGTCGTTTTTACCACTCATAACTTGAGGTATCACAATTGTTGCATAGTTGTGGCACAAAAATATATGGTAAAAAAAATTAAAAATTAAAAAGAAAAAAGAAAAAGAAAAAGATAGATATAATGGTTGAGGTTAAAAATGAACCTTTACTATCAGTCCTTGAAAGAGACACAGATCTCAACCGTTTTTAAAAAAAAAAAACACTTTGATTGTTGTTTCAGCATGATAAAACCAAACCATACAAATTTTACACAATTACAGTACTTTACACATATGCATATACTATCAAAGAGGAGAGAGAAGTGAATCTAGCTACTTATAGTGAAGCCTGAAACTTGTAGAACTCAGCCTTAGCAGGTTGTGTTAAGGCCTTAAACAGCAACTTTTTGACCTTTCAATTAGAATGAATTCTCATTGCATGCCTCTTTCAATCCTTGGACACAACTAACTGACTAACAATAACTGCCAGCTGGCTACACTGATCTAATAGTCTAACTAACTAACTAACTGTTAAGCATATGGCTTCTAACTGATCAATCAATTAATAAGCACGTGACTCTAACCTTCAATTACAAAAAAAAGATACAAAACTTTAGTAAAGAACTTTCATAGACATTTGAAAAGAACGGAGCCTGATTGCTTGAAAGGGTTGGTAACTTCACTACAAAAAACTGGGCTTATAGTGGCGTTTTTGAAACGCCACTACAGGTCCAAAAAACGCCACTATAGGCCCATTTGGGCTATAGTGGCGTTTGCTATAGTGGCGTTTGTAAACGCCACTATTGTACCGCTATTATAGACTTATAGTGGCGTTTTCGAAAAAACGCCACTATAAGCCTGCCCTATAGTGGCGTTTGCAAACGCCACTATAGACTAGTTTCCAAACGCCACTATAGACCAATTTTTTATTTTTAAAAAGGCTATAGTGGCGTTTGACAAACGCCACTATAGTGCAGACCTATAGTGGTGTTTTACAAACGCCACTATAGCCTTTTTAAAAAAAAAAAATTGGTCTATAGTGGCGTTTAGGAACGCCACTATAGGTCTATAGTGACGATACAATAGTGGCGTTTATACAATCACCACTATATCCCAAAAACACCAAAAAAAATTTAATCAGATTTTTTTTTTTTTTGGCGTGAAAGTTTTTTTTAATTGAATTAATATTGTAATTAAATTAAAATTGTATAAATTAAAAGATACCAAAAAAAAAAAAAAAAAAACAATATAGCTATCCTAGCAAATTCAAAATCACAGATAAACCCACCTAAAAAAATTCAAAATCAAACATGCTCACATCCAAAAATTAAAAAAAAAAAAAAAAAAAATATCAACTACAAATACAAACACTATGGCTATCCCAGCAAATTTAAAATGAAAACACAAACCTACCTAAAAAAATTCAAAATTAGACACAACATGCACACATCCAAAAATTTAAAAAAAGAAAAAAGCAACTCCACCCCAACACATTCAGCCGCCACAAAACCAACCTACAAAAAGAAATCATCAAATTGATTTTGAATTTTTCACTACTTGTGAAAGATATTATCACAACACTTGAGATCTCTAAACCTCAAAGACCCACGAAGCAAAGTTAACAGCAGACAAAGAATATACCAAAATTATTATCAAAAAAGGAATAGACTTTACAAGCATTAAAATTTTTTTAAAAAAAAAAACTTACTTGCAACTATACAACCAATGGCATCAAACACAATAGCATTCTTCCTTCAATCACAAATCCCATATTAGTAGCACCATTTACAAATTTGAACAAAATTAACTAGTTGCAACACCATCTTCAAATCCAAAACCCACTAACATTAACACCACCACAAATAAAATAAGGGAAATAAAATCACATAGGAGAGAAAGAGAAAAAAATAAATTCAGGTGTGTAATGAAAGAAGAGTGAAAGAAGGAAAAAAAATAGAAACAGAAAAGAAGAGAAAGAAAGAAAGAGAGAAGTCTGAAGAAGCGGAGATAAGGGAGCTAGAAAAAGAATGAAAGAAAGGAAAAAAAAAGAAAAGAAAAGAAAGAAGATAGAAGACTGAACAAGCTACGTGGGAGACAAGGATAAAAGGTGAGTGGGGGTAGGTGGGGTTAGGTGGGGTTAGGTGGGTTTTGATTTTGAATTTTGAAATTTTTTTGTTTAGTTCTTTTATATATATATATATATATATATATAAATGATTTGTACACAATATTTTCACAATATTTTTACAACAAATTTTAAGTGGCAGGTTGTTACTTGTTATTATTGTTGGGACAAAAAAGAAATTTTAGTGTTAAGTTCAAATTTTAACTAATAACAAATAACCACTTATGATTTGGTGTAAAAATATTGTGGACGTAGCATTTCATATATATATATATATATATATTTAAATAGAGAAATAACATGTTTACAATATTTTCACAACAAATCTTAAATGGCATATTGTTACTGGTTATTATTATTAGGACAAAAAATGTTGTGAATATAACCTTTCTAATTTAAATATAAATATATAATAATATATACATTTAAATATATATATAAATATATATATATATATATATATATATAAAAGCTGAACGCTAAATCAATTTTCGGATTGAGTTTTTTTTTTTTCCCCTTTTTTTTAAGGGTAATTTGGAATATGCCATAGAATATTCTATGGCATATTCCCAAAACATAACATAGTTTTTCTTTTACGGATGGATTTTTTTTTTTTTTTTTAAGAATAGTTTGGAATATGCCATAGATTATTCCTAGAGTATTCTATGGCATATTCCTAGAATATATCATAGTTTTTTTTACGGATTGAATTTTTTTTTTCTTTTTTTAGGAATAATTTAGAATATGTCATAGAATATTCCTAAAACATGCCATAGTTTTGTTTTACGGATTGGGTAATTTTTTATTTTATTTTTAGAAATGATATGTACACAATATTTTTACAATAAATTCTAAGTGGTGAGTTGTTATTGGTTGTTATTGTTGGGTTAAAAACTAACCATCCATAATTTATTGTAAAATTATTGTAAAAATGTAGTGAACGTAACACTTTTTTTTTTAATATCTTCAAAAACCTATAGTGGTTTCTATAAAAAAAAAAATAAAAATAAAGAACCTATAGTCTTTTTTTCCAACGGCCAAAAAAACCAAGCTGAAAAAAAAAAAAAAAAAGTGCCTATAGTGGCAGTTGTCAAACGCCACTATAGGTCCTTCTCTCACATGGGCCTATAATGGCGTTTGGCAAACGCCACTACAAGAAGGCCTATAGTGGCGTTTGTTAAACGCCATTATAGGCCTTTTTTCTCCTATGACCCTTATAAATTAAAGAAAAACCAGCCGAAAAAAAAAAGTGCCTATAGTGGCGGTTGTCAAACGCCACTATAGGTCCTTCTCTCACAAGGGCCTATAATGGCGTTAGGGAAACGCCACTACAGGATGGCCTATAGTGGCGTTTGACAAACGCCACTATAGGTTTTTTCCTCTGACCATTATAAATTAAAGAAAAACCAACCGAAGAAAAGAAAAAAAAAAAAATACCTATAACAGCGTTTGTAAGACCATGAAAAATGCCACTATAGGCCTTTTAAGAGCAGGACCTATAGTGGCGTTTGTAAAAACGCTGCTATAGGCCCTTGAAAACGCTACTATAGGCCTGTTGTTTTAAAACGCCATTATAGGGCTTCCTAAACGCAGCTATAGAATGCTTATAGTAGCGTTTATAGAAAACGCCACTATAGGGTACCTATAGTGGCGTTTTTGACGAACGCCACTAAAAAAAACGCCACTATAGGCCAAGTTTTTTGTAGTGCTTGTTCAATTCTACCTTACATGACTGTATTTAGCAAAATAAATAAATAATATGACTATATATTAATATATCTACTAATTGACAAACTCACTTGCTACACAATACAAGTAGAAATGCCTATTGCATAAAAGCATTACGTATTTTTTCTTTAAATAGATATAAAATATAAATGATAGAATTATAAAATTTGGAATCATTATTTCTAGACAAATCATTTCCTATACACATTAGTAAATTGATTTCTAATCGTTTACAAATAGAAATTAAACAGAAAAAAGGGACATCAATGAGAGAATTTACACCTTCAAACCAAGAGTATATGACCTTAAAGCTGATAATTGTGGTCTCTTGAACTCCACTATGCCTAGGCAAACACCTGCAAAGTGGTAGCCAAATCAAGATGCATTTGTGAGGAGATTACCATATAACTAGGGGTGCTGTGAGTTTTATGAGAATACTAAGTATACTTTGTAAGTTAAGCTAAGTTATTGTCATACATTCTGTAGGGACCTGGTTTGAAGGAGTGGACTCAAGCCCAGTTTCCCCGCAATGAATTTATAGAGGATGGGTTCAAGAACTAGGTGTTAGTGAGAAATGCAACGATCACACATGGCTGTACATGGGTTGGACAATTTGAATGTACATTGGGGTGAATAATAATGCTCCTCGGACGTATTTTTCTAGACCGGGAGTTATTCTCATTTCTTTCCTTTAGACTAACTATGAAGTTCTCTCAGAATATATAAATTATTACAGTCCTTCTCCCTCCCCGCTTAGGAGGGGTTCCTTACATTATATATCCCTTTCCCAATAGATCCTAACCCTACATTTGTAAAAGGATTAGGGCATTGCTTGAGTGCCTGTCCCATCAGCCACCTTCCCCCTTTATCTCTGTGGATGGCAGCAACTAAGGTGGCACTGTTGGGGCGTCTCTTCCCCATTAATGCGGCCAGGACGTTAGTTGGGAGCATTTAATGTGGAGGTGACAGTTCATCTGGGATTTGCTTCTCCACCATGCTTCCATGTCCGATATTTGGTACCCGCTGTTTGTTCCTTGGATGCTCGGGGAGGCTCCCTTTGAGGGAGTGCTGCTTGCACTTCCTCGGACCTCGGACTTCCGAGGATGCTATCATCTTTGGCGTTGTTTAGAGGGTAGCTGGGCGCTACACTTCAGTCCTCGGTCCATGGGCGCGTCCTCGGACATGGGCCTTGGGCCCGGCTGGGAGTGGGCTGGGGTCGTCTGACCATTTCTTGGCCCCACACATTCCATTGTTGATTATTTTTCATTTATTTTTATGTGAAATGAAATTTATTCCTCAATTCCATTATGTGGTTGGAAATTAGAATATTGACATTGTTATTATAGAAAAGATCAGGAAAGTCTCACATTCAAGTAGACGACCATAAATATCTTCCATGTAGAATGACGATCTTACTTAGAAGGTCTTCAATACAAGAAGACTATCTTCCACCACCAGCTGTCCAACAATGAATGAAATAGAAACTAACTAGGGTATTTAATAACATAATGGATGATCGTTATCCAACAACTACATACTCATTCAGTTAGAAGACATTTCAGTAAATACAACAATTGATAAGTGTGAAAAATATCGTCTAGAACTGGCATTCAACACCAACCAACAAATGAATAGCCATATAAATGGCCCAAACGTAATGTGGATCATATAAATGCACAACATTAATTGGCAAACGGCCAACAATTAGAAAATAAGACTATATATAAAAGAACACACATCTCCATAGATAAAGTTACATGCTCCATGAGACACATAGACTGATTTTAATTCTCTAAGTTATTATATTAGGTATTTAGAGTCCTGATTTAAAATCTAACATATACCAACCAATTTGATAAACACAAAGTTTATCAATAATTTTATCATGAAAAACATTTTGTAAATGTTTTTGTGTCTCGACTATGGTGATGACTTCTAGAGTCCTCTGCATATTATAACACAACAATATTATAATTGGCCTTAATTTTATTTTTCTCTGGTTATAAAATAAAAACTTCTTACTAGGTTTGAATCTGTCCATCCATGTTGAATCTCATTGCATGCCAATCTATAACATTCAGTTCAATATTAGAAATTGAAAGAAATACAAGGAATATAAAGAGAAATACAAGCAACACTGCATTTCAATGTAGTGCAGTGTTGGTTTGAACATTCACTAGGGAACTATTGGTTGGTATTGTTAAAACTTATCAAGTGGGAACATGCCCTTATACTGTAATTTCTTGTTGGCAGATTGCAAAAAGAAGAGACATTATAAGTGAGTGTGATCAAAGCTTATTGCATTTGGTGAAAGACTTAAGGTACTCTCTCTCTCTCTCTCTCTCTCTCTCTGTTTGTGGTGGGTTGTTGAATTAGGGCAAGCAGGTGGCTTGCATGGAGTAATAAGGTGGTTTTAGCTAATATTAGGAGTGTTGACTGTTTTATGTAATATTGAATGATTGTTGTTGAGTTGTTTTTATTTGATTAATTCATTTTAAGGGCTTCTCTCTATCTTTTTCACACATGTGGAGCGCTAAAATGGAATTGCATATTTAAAGAGATGTCCATTCCTAAATAATATTGCTAGTAATGATGTTATAGTTACCAAATGCATTGATAACTTCTCTATGCATTTAAATTCATTGTTTGATTAGGAACATAGCTAATCTTGAATGATTAAAGATGATTTGTTTCTTAAATTAAAGTGAAATTGGGTAAATGAAATGTGTGTTAACTCTTGGTTTGTGTTTTCATGAAATCACATTATAGGTATTTCTTGTAAACCACTTTATTGCAATGGATAAGAGTTGGATGAAAATTACCAATAGAAAGTCGCAAGCATATTTAGATGGAGTCCAACAGTTTCTGAATTTTGCATCTAACCATGCACATTCGAATGGAACGATTTCATGTCTGTGTCAAAAATGCGTGCATACAAAGTCATTGCCTATGGATGTTGTACAGGCTCACTTAGTGTCAAAAGGGATTTGTAGGGGTTATAACCCTTGGATTTTTAATGGGGAATCATCGTTTGCAAAGACTTCTACTGAAATTCCTAATAGTCATGTCCAAGAAAATCCGATAGAGTATGCTGATCTTCGTGACATGTTGCATGACATGTTCCCCATGCAAGATATGGCATCTGGGTCAACGGAAGAAGTCCCTAGTGTGCACCAACCCACAGAAGGTCCTAATGAAGATGCAGTTCAGTTTATGAAATTGCTTGAAGATGCTAATCAACCTTGTTATGAAGGTTGTAAGCATTTTAGCAAATTGTCAGCTATTGTGCATTTGTACCACATGAAGTGTCTTAATGGTTGGACTAATAAATCATTTACCATGTTGCTGGAATTTTTGCTTGATTTTCTTCCTTCAAATGCTAAGTTGTCAAAAGATTGTTATAAGGCTAAGAAGATTATTAAGGATCTAGGCTTGAAGTATGAGAAGATTCATGCTTGTCCTAAAGATTGTATTTTATACTGGAAGGATAATGCCAATCTTGAAGCTTGTCCAAATTGTAACCTTTCAAGATGGGAAAGTAATGAGTCTAAAGGTCAACAAAGTACTAATGCTTCCTCTAAGAGAAGAAAAAAGAAAGCTGCAAAGATCTTACGGTGGTTCCCCTTAAAACCAAGATTGAAGCGACTATTTATGTCTCCTGAAACAGCCAATCATATGAAGTGGCATGCTAATAGTCGTGTCAATGACGGATTAATGAGGCATCCTGCTGATTCTGAGGCTTGGAAATCATTTGACTCTAAGTACATATAGTTCTCATCCGAGCCTCGTAATGTAAGGCTTGGATTAGCAGCCGATGGATTCAACCCGTATGGAAATATGAGTACTACTCATAGTACATGGCCTGTCATTTTGATCCCATACAATCTCCCTCCATGGATGTGCATGAAAAAGTCTTATTTTATGCTATCATTATTGATTCTCGGTCCACCCTCACCCGGGAATGATATAGATGTGTACTTACAACCCTTAGTAGAAGAACTAAAGGAGTTATGGGATGTTGGAGTAGAAATATTTGATGTATCTTCCAAAAAATCATTCCAAATGCATGCTGCACTATTGTGGACCACAAATGATTTTCCTGCATATGGTGATATCTCGGGTTGGAGTACCAAAGGTTCTCTTGCATGTCCTTCTTGTAACTATGATAGTCAGTCTCGTTGGTTAAGATATGGAAGGAAATTTAGTTACATTGGACATAGGCAATTCTTGGATAGTGATCATAAATTTCGTAAGAAAAAAAAATCATTTGATGGGTGTGTTGATATGAGACCAGCTCCTATTACAGTACCTGGAGGGGAAATTATGTTACAAACAGATGCTATAGCCGATCATGTGTTTGGGAAGAAAAAAGTTAATTTGACCAATAAAAGAAAAAGAGGGGAGGAAGCATTAACTGTGTGGAAGAAGAGAAGTATATTTTTCACCTTACCTTATTGGGAAGACCATGTGTTGCGTCACAATCTTGACGTGATGCACATTGAAAAGAATGTAGTTGATAATATAATTGGCACATTATTGAACTTGGATGGAAAGACAAAGGATAACTTCAAGGCACGCCAAGATTTAAAGGATATGGGTATAAGAAGTGGACTTCACTTGGAAAAGGTTGGGAATGATCAGACACGTATGCCACATGCTTGCTACCATATGAATGCTAGTGAAAAAGATGGTTTTTTGCAAGTTTTGAAAGATGTAAGAGTGCCGGATGGATATTCTTCAAACATCTCACGTTGCGTTAAACTCAAAGAACGCAAGATTAGTGGGATGAAGAGCCATGATAATCACATCTTAATGCAGCAACTTTTTCCAATAGCAATACGCGGATCTTTACCCCCTGAAGTGAGTAGGAGTTTAATTGACTTATCTTGTTTCTTTAGGGAGATATGTTCCAAAGTACTAAATATGGAAGAACTTGGGGCTCTTGAGAAGAGAATTGCAGTGACATTGTGCGAGTTGGAAAGGATATTCCCTCCGTCTTTCTTTACAGTGATGGTACATCTAGTCATGCATTTGGCTAGCGAAGCCAAAGTTGCTGGCCCAGTTCATTATCGTTGGATGTATCCCATAGAGAGGTAACACATATTAACTTGGTCTATTTGGTTTTGTTGCGTCACAATTTTCCGTTGTTAATCTTGGGTTTTCCAATAGGTACTTGTCAAGACTTAAGTCTTACGTGCATAATAAAACTTATCCAGAAGGCTCAATTGCAGAAGGGTATATAGCAGAGGAATGCTTAACATTCTGCTCACGCTATTTTAAATCTGTTGAGACTGCATTCAATCTGCCTGTAAGGAATGTTGAGGAATCCATGGGTGCAGTGGTGAGCATTACACTAGATTCAAATTCATGGATCCAAGCACATCGTTATGTGCTATTCAATTGTGAAGAAATCACCCCATTTCGCGAGTAAGTGTTATGTCCTTGCGTATTCGTGAATGACATTCCAATACAATACTCCAGATTAACACTAACATGTTTGTCTACACAGTGTACACATAGCGAAGATCAAGGCTGGTTTCCCTTTTCATGTGACTGATGATGTTATTCAAAAGCAGCACATGGAGGAATTTTGTAGTTGGTTTAGGGAATATGTAAGTAAAGCATATATATATATATATATATAGAACTATTTTCGGTTGTAACACTTTAGATAGTATACTTATAATAAAAGCATTCATTTATAATAGGTGATGTCAATGGATGCCTCTGAGAGAATGAAACTCTCTGATAAAGTTAGATGGTTTGCTCGATATCCAGATAATGAAGCAAAACGGTTCAAGCGTTATGTCATAAATGGTTTGAAGTTTCGCACCAAAGATTTTGAGACAACTAGGAAAACTCAAAATAGTGGGCGCTACTTATTATGGTGAACTAATCGATATTATTGAGTTGAACTACTCTGACAAGTATCGATTTGTATTGTTCAAATGTCAATGGGCTGATGTTATTAGTGGGAGAGGATGCAAAAAAGATGACTTTGGATTTTCCCTTGTCAATTTTTCAAGATTGATACACACGGGTGATCGATTGATTGACGATCCTTATGTATTAGCATCTCAAGCTTCACAAGTGTTTTACGTGGAGGATGTGAGACATAAAGATTGGATGGTGGTGGTCAAAACAAAACCTAGGGAGGTGTTTGATGTTGGTATTGAAGTTGTAAATGATGATGAAGAAGTGGATACATATATGGAGAATGTTCCTTATAATGTAACTACCGATGATGCATGTGATGATGCAAATGACAACCATGCTTGGGCTCGAGTTGATGAAGAAGGAACCATTTATGATACACCGTTGATTAGTGAGGATGAATTGCTTGAACAAGACTTTATCGATGATGAAGAGCTTAGTGATGATGTTTATGAGTCTAATGATGATGAGTCCAATAATGATAGGGCCAATGATGATGAGTCTAGTGATGAAGACTTTAGTGGTGATGACTCTATTAATACTTTTGTATCATTCATTATATTTTTTGCTTTGGTTTCCATGCTTGTAAAATACTTTAAGGGTAGTCTTATTGTATCATTCATTAATACTTTTGTATCATTCATTATATTAATACTTTAAGGGTAGTCTTATATTGATTTGCTTTATGAGAAGTTTTAGTGTTGCAATTACTTGTACCATTAATTGTCATTGTGCTAATTATATACTTGTTTATTTTAGACTTTGACACTTAAAATGGGAAGGCGAAAGACAAAGCTGCGCACTCGTTCCAAGAGTGCAACATTGGAAAGAGCTTCTTCACAAGATGTGGATGAAGTGGGTGACCAAGAAACGCATGAAGCTTCTACACAAGGTATGGGCTTTTTACTCAATAGTTTACCATTCATACACAGGATATGGGCATGTAAGTTGTGAACCCTTATATGAAATTTTATGAAACAAATGGGCATGTAAGTTGGTTTCCTCTCAACCATTACCTACTACAAAATTCTAGGATTCTCCTTAGAGTGTTAATTTTGAGATTTTGCATCATGCAGCCTTAAAAAAAAGGCTATTTGACTCCCACCATAAACATGTTAATAGCTAAGAGTATGGCTATGATAAATCTGCTTCATACCATATATATATATATATATATATATATTATATGTTGCATGGTTCAATTTTTTAATTAAACCAAAGTTTTGAATTATTCTTAAAACCATGCAGGCTTCAAAGTTTTGAATGCCTCCTCACCTCTTGATTGGAAACATGTACTATTCAGCATGCTTCAAAGTCCATAATGACCATTTATTTAATAGAATATTTAGACTTATCCTTAGCTTTGCATGCCTTGTTGTTTGACATTGGTTGATATTATCTCCTTCAAAATTCAGATGTGCAGCCAGTTGTACGTGTCACTCGCGGGCAAAGCAAGTACTTGGATATTTGGAATCTTCCTGATGAAGAAGAGATTGAGTTGCCGCTAAATAGTATGCATCAGCCGGTTGATGATGGGGTGAGGACTTTCACTGGTTTCTTGGGTACAATTGCGCGGAAACCCCACATGTGCCTGATTAGATTTCTTAATTGGAAGGCCATGCCAGAAGAATTTAAAGAAGAGTGTTGGCGTCTTGTGGAGGTATTAAAAAAGTTATAATATTTGTAATTATGACATTTTGTATTAAGTTTTACATAAGTATTTTAGCATGAAAACATTTGTAATTTGATAACTCAATTATTTGATTGTAGCGAAAATACTGTGTCCCTATTAATCCTGTTGCATATGCGGCTCTGAAGACATTTACCTTACAAAAAATTGGGAAGGCTTGGAGGGATCATAAGTCTAGCCTGAAGAAACAACACTATATACCTGATTCAAGAAACAAAGCACGGGTAAAGAGCAAAGAAGACACAGGATGCATAAAAGAAGATTGGGAAATACTTGTTGATCATTGGTATACTGATGATGCAGTGGTATGTTTGTTTTCTCTCTCTTTTCTGTCATGGATCATACCAAAATGAGAATGATTATTAAGAAATTGAGAGAATACATATTAGATTGCTTTTAGATAGGATTTGTTAGTTTTATGTGGGCTTTTTGTGAAACTGGTATATATGAGAAGTTGTGTTTCATATTTCATAGGAAAAGATTCAACAAAGCTCTTTGATGGTCTATAGTTTTTTAGTACTGAATTAGCTTATTTGTCATTTGTCAAAATGGCTTGTAGTTGTTTTATGCTAAACTCCTTTTGTGGCTTCGCCATTGTTATATTTTCGAAGATTTGCAGTTGGGTTTTAGTGTATTTACAGAAATGATTAAGCATTTAATTTTGTCTGCCATGCTTGCTTTGTGATGAAGATGCTTGCCAATGTGGTGTGTAAAGATCATATTTTATGCACATGAAAGGCAAACTAGAGATTTATAAGGCTTTCTTTGTTTTGGGACTACATCAATACAATTCCTAAGAAATAGGGGAGGGAGAGGCCCCCAACTCAGTGAGTTCGAATGTGGGAATTCTACTCTTTGTTAAAAATAATAATGGTAACTGCAAACTGTTAGATGGTTTTAGTCTTTTAGCATAAGTCTAAGAGAATTAAGACAAGGCTTTGGTATGTGTGTGCACATGACTTTATTTTACTGTTTGTGTTAACAATAAGCAATGAAGAAAATCTCAAAATTAGACTCTTTTTTGTTTTGGTTTTATTCATTTTTTTATGTTATGCAAAGTTGAAATGACATATTGGAATTTAATGAATGATACTTAATTTTTATTTTATGTGAGAATGTCATGATTATGATAGATCTTTGTATTATCATTAACTTAAGCATATGGCTCTATAAATGAGTGACCTTTTTGTGCCAAGCATATGTCAACTTTGAGTAATCTTATTTAGCTAAAAGTGGCTTTAGAGTCACTTTTGTTGAATCTTACTTAAAACATATTGTATAGAAACATGTAATTTTGTTGAATGTAGATAGAGTCAGAGAAGAATAAGGAGCGTCGTTCTAAACAAGATGACTTACATACTGCTGGTTCTTGTGCCTTTGCTGTGCACGCTGCAAAAAAGGTAATAAGTATTATGACCATTTTTTAAATGATTTTGACTTCTCCTAAAGTTTATGTGGAACCAATATTTATCACTACATAAATATGCTATTCATAATGTAGGCAAAAAAGGATGGACGTCCTGTAGAGCGTGCAGTATTATATCCAATACTACATACTCGTAAAAATGGAATTGCAGTTAATTCTATAGTACAGAAAAAATGGTGAGTAATTTCTCCATTGTAGTTGGGGGTAAATAAAATAGGAACTCAATGATAATTGTTAGCCAATACACATTCCTTTTTATTGTGGGGTCATTTGATTGTTGGATTACATAGCAAACTCCATTTTATTGTGAAAATGTTATTCTTACTGATAATATGTAAAGGGCTAAAAAAAAACATTGCCTTACGCAAATGCAGAGGAAACACCGAGACTGATAAAGTCAATAGAACTGTTCCCTGTGATACAATTACAAACAAGTCACCATGAAAGTAAAATTGGCTGGGAACCATGTGTATATGCATGTAATATCAAGGAGGAACAGGCAATAAGCAGAATGATGCACTTTAAGAAAAGTAATTTCTTTTCCTTTTGGATTTCTGCCTTCAAAAAGCATGATCCTTTCAAAAGAGAAAATTCTTTTTAAGAGATCCAAACTTTAATAAAAAGCATACATATGACTTCCTTTCAAAAAGCATGATCCTCTATGTTTAGTTATTTTGTTATATTACAGCATACATATGACTTCCTTATATATATATATATATATATATATATATATATATATATTTTTTGGAGAGGTTCATGTGGTGAGTTGCCTGTAGATTGTCAATTTTCTCTTGAGGGTTACTGGTACATATTGGTGCTTGTTTGTCCCATCCTATATATATGTATGTATATGTTGTGAGGTCATTTTAACTATATGATTTCTAACTTTTTTTTATTTTGTTCAAACCCAAATATCAGGACAAAATGAAGCAATTGTTGGATGATTCTTCGAATCATTTGCAGTCATCTGATATGAGTGGTATTGCATGGTCAATAGATGATGTGTTTGCCAAAGTGATGGGTAAGGAGCGCAAAGGTCGTATTCGTGGGGTAGGATTTGGTCCAAGCCCAAGTGGTCGAAGTAGCAAGAGTGCTCTCACGGACATTGAAATACACTCAAGTCAAGCAAAGGACAACGAAGTTGCACAATTGAAGGCTTCCTTGGCTACTATGGAGGATAAACTTGCAAGTTTTGATGAAATGAAGGAAAGACTTAGTCAATTCGAAGACATGGAGCAAAGAATGGCTCGTATGTTCCAACAAATGCAATCCCAATGCAATCAGGTATATTAACAAAGACTTAGTCAATGTTTTTCTCTTTGTAAGCACTTCGTTGTTGTTGTGAGTGCGTATAAATGTCTACGTTTAACTTGTTCCCATTTTTTGCCTTAGTAATATTTTCTTGTCATTCTATTCTATTTATGCGCACTTATTGAGTGATTATACTTTGTATGTAGGATGTTCCTGCGGCTCAACAATCTCCAGCTCTCCAAAAATCGTCAGCCGCATCCTATCAACCAAGCAGCTTATAAGTTTTATCTTGGTGTTTGAGGACTTTTTTTTGTACAAAGAACTACGGAAGAACAACCGCATTTTTTGCAAGTGTTGAAGGATATTTTTAAACACTTTAGAACTTTGATTATAGTATTAGCTTAATTTGAGCGGTTGTTTTATTCAAAATACCACATCTTTTTTTGTTAATCTTATGATGGTGGTTATAGACAACGTTATGTATTTGATAATATATTTCTATGTTAATATTACGTTAGTTTGGAGACATTTGTAGTATTGTTAATTAATTATATTTGTGGTATTGTGTTAGTAGAGTTAAAATTATTACAGGTTTTAAATAGGTTTGAACAATATATTTATAACAGGTTTGAACAATATATTCCGGAAAAACAGTAGTTTCAAAGCAACCTGGAAAAAAAAAAAAAAAGGAACCTATAGCGGTGGTCAAAAAGCGCTGCAATAGGTTTACATTCCCTGATTAAATAAAACCCTATAGCGGTGCTTAGTACCTGCCGCTAAAGGTACGTATATATAGCGGCATTTCCACCCGCCGCTAAAGATATGCACATATAGCGGCGTTTCCACCCGCCGCTAAAGGAGCAATTGGACCGGCTTAATTAATTGCCTATAGCGGCGGGCACAGAGTGCCGCTAAAGGTGGACACCAATAGCGGCGGGCGCGCCGCGCCGCTAAATGTCAATTTACATAATTTTGGACGTCGTATGGTGGCGGTTTTATGCCCGCCGCAATAAACCAAAACCGCCGCTAAAAGGTGTACCTATAGCGGTGCTTTTTTTTACCGCCGCAATATATCTATAGCGGCACCGCAACGGTGGCGGGATAAACCGCCGCAATAGCACCCGCCGCTAAAGGTCAAATGTACCTTTAGCGGCGCTTTTTGGCCCGCCGCAATAGGTCAGTTTTTTTGTAGTGCCATTTCAAGGTTCTAGCTATTAACATATTTTTGTAAATATATATAAATACATATGTATTTATTTATTAATATGTTTATAAACATATAAAATAAAATTAACATATTTTATAAGTCCAAATATTGACCTAAGTGCATTACCTCAATGTTTTATTTTAAATAACATGTTTTATAACAATTTTTGGTTAATGTATTGTCTTAAACATGTTTTACAATATATTTTTTTTAATTTTTTTAAATATTTTGTAATTATTTTATGTATCAAGCGAAACAAAAAAAAAAAATTATGGTACAAGAGCATTTATTTTCTTCATAAACTATATCATTTCCTAGCAATATTCATGGCATACAGTGTGATATCAACTTTCTAGATGATGGTATCCAAAAAAAAAAAAAAAAAAAAAAAAAATTCTAGATGATGAATTTCCTAATGGATGAAAAATTTGTGGTAATTGTTCCAAACATAAAAATTTATTCTTTGTACATTAATAGATTTAGGAAATAAAATCTTACAACAAACAGAAATTCACTTATTATAGTTTGTGTGTATTGTTTTGAGTGACACTATTAGCTTGCGTTAACAAATCAATTAATTGTACCTCTTTCTCAGAAAACTAACTGTAACCAAGTTTGCAAAAACTTCTATTCCCTTGTACTTGTCTATTGCACTTTCCAAGTTTGCAAAAACTTCTATTCCCCTGTACTTGTCTGTTACACTTTCTCTCCATCTCTCAATTAGGGGAGTGAGAGAGTGATTTTTCTTTTTCTTTTTCTTTTTCTAATTGAGGCATATACAATGTCATTTTCCCATTTCTATTTTTTTTTTAATTTAAGCTATTTTTTATTTTGAAATAAATAATAATTTTATTTATTAAATATTTGGAAAGCACCAAAACAACACCTTTGACGACTAAGTTTAATGAAGGCTAACAGGAGGCCTTAAAATTGGAGATATAAAATGAATTTTTGTGAAATTTAGAAGGTAAATTTTACATTTTTGCCAACTTTTAAATGGTAAATTTTACATTTTTGCCAACTTTTAAATATATTAATCAACAACAAAAAAGTGGCAGATGTGTGAAAGACAGAAGGAATACAAGTATACAATAGGTAGACGTTATGTCCATGACCAAAGCCTTATGACTTTTTTTATTGAAAAAAAAAAATAAAAATATCACCTCTCAATCAAATAGAATTATTCTCCTCCAATAGGTCATGCTTATTTACTTTATATAATATTACTGCGATAATTAGATGGGGACATTTTGGGCTTTTGCCCTTAAATTTTTTTTTTATTTAGCAATTTGCCCCTATTTCAAAAATATATAGGGATATGCCCCTGTTTTGATACTCGATTACCTTAAAATCGAGTTTCAATGAAATACTCGATTTGTAGAAAATCGAGTATGCCCCATCAAACTTTAAAAAAAAAAAAAAAAAAGAAAAAAAAAAGAAAAAGCATGGAACTCGATTTTACAGAAATCGAGTTTTAAAACACCACTATAGGGCTCCCAAACTTGGTATGGGGTAATCAAACTTACAATTTTTTTTTTTTTTTTGCAGGAAAACGCTGCTATAAGGCTTAAAAACGTCACTATATGGCTTAAAAATGCCACTATAGGTCTCCCTAAATCTGGTATATGGGGCAATCAAACTTATAAAAAAAATTTTTTGCAGAAAAATGCCGCTATAGGGCTTAAAAAACGTCACTATATGGCTTAA
This sequence comes from Quercus ilex subsp. ballota, assembly GCA_032727855.1. NCBI lineage: Eukaryota > Viridiplantae > Streptophyta > Magnoliopsida > Fagales > Fagaceae > Quercus > Quercus ilex. The sequence goes on along the minus strand of CM064914.1, from coordinate 26,661,207 downwards.
AAACGCCACTATAGGTCTCCCTGAATATGGAGCGACCACACTTATAAATTTTTTTTTGCATGGAACTCAATTTTCTACGAATCGAGTATTTCATTGCAACTTGATTTTAAGGTAATCGAGTATCGAAACAAGGGCATATTCCTATATAGTTTCGAAATAGGGGCAAATTGCTAAATAAAAAAAATTTAAGGGCAAAAGCCCAGAATGTCCAATTAGATGGATATAAACCCATGATTAAGGTCAAATATTTTTATGCAAGATAATCATAATCTTAAAAATATGTTGGTTAAAATATTGTGAGTAACATTAAGATGATTCTAGCTTCTGATCACACATCTTAGGCTCTTTTTTTTTTTCTTTTTTTTTTTTAAGGGCTAATACTTTCTATTTATCATAATTCGGGGTTACTGTGTTTTCTAGTTATAAAAATACCTAGGATATAATGAGATCTAACACACACAAAATTAATTCACACACAAAGGCATAAATAGTTCTAACAATATGTTTATAAATATATAAATTAAAGTAACATATTTTATAAGTTCAAATTTGTCTAAGTACATTAACCTAATGTAATGTATTACATTAAAAAACACATTTTACAAATTTTTTTTTAACATTTTTTAATTACGTTTATTGTAACAAACAAAACACCCAAAAACTCTTTGGTATAGCCAATACAGGCTGGTACATCCCAATATTGTACTTGATACATTCCAGAAGAGTACTAATACCAATTTAATGGCCAGTATAAAAATGAATTTATGTACCAAATAATAAAAACAATTAAAACAAAATTTGGTGCACATATAACTCTTTCTTAATGTTACACTAATGTTTTGTATCCCCAAAAAAAAAAAAAATGTTACACTAATGTTTGATTACATTAGTATATTGAAAATTTCATCTTTTGATTATATATATTTTATATGCTCTTAATACACACGTCAAATTTCGTGTCAATAGAATGTTATTTACTATTCGATCCATAGCCTTATTGTATATATTATTATATTAATAAAGTAGAAGCTAAGAGAAAGTTCAATCAAGAATCCAAAGTAGATTCTAATTGAACCTTAATTTTGTGCCATGTATCCTTTTAATTATCTACTTATTTGATGCTAAGTATCTCTATACTTTAGATATGTTTCAATTCGGGTCAAGTGTCATTACACCTCTCATTTTGTATTAAATGTCTTTATATGTAGATTCATGAATCTAAACTTAAAAAATATAAAAAGTCTTTGTTAAAAATTCATTATACTTCTATGTAAATTTTTGAATGTGTCATATTTCCAAGTTTCCAACCAATTTAAAATTATTTTGAGTCCATTTAAAACCACCATTAACCCATTCTATTTAGATCTCATTTGAAACCACTTCTAATCTATTTAAAACCTAGATTTTCTTACAAAAACTTAATTAATAGTTCAAATATGAATTTCAATGAAAGATTATTGTACCATGTTCTAAAAATTGGTTGTTCATATCTTATTCGAAAACACATGAAATAATTTTATTGTATCACAAGAACAAAAATTAAGTTAAAAAGTAAGAAACATATATTTTTTTTCTAAAATAAAATAAACAAGCACGAACAATTTGTATGTTCTACCAAATAATAGTTTTACTAGGCCTTTTTTTTTTTTAATACTTTGATAGTTGGAGGTAAGGGATTTAAACCTTGAATGTTTCAATTGAAACACCTGGAGATGGCAGTTAAGCTATATCATGTTCTAAAAATTGATTATTCATATCTTATTTGAAAAATGCACACGTGAAATAACTTTATTGTATCACAATAACAAAAATTTAAAAAGTAATAAATACATATTGTAGGGGGGGTTGGGCCTAAAAATTCATTATTTGTTTGAATTTTGGGCCTATGGCCCAAGCCGAGGACACAATTCTGTTCGAGGAAGAATGATCTTTGTTAAAAGAAAGTGTGATGGTGAATGGAGAGGTTAGCTTTGTCCATAATGACTCAGCAATGTGAGCCGAGGACAAATGCCTCCTCAACGGACCAAAGCTGAAGTCTGAAGAGGTGGTTTGCCGATTAAGGCAATATTCTACTAAGATCTATTGGTGCAGGTAAGTATGGCAAGGACATCAGATAAGGAAGTACCCTAAATATCTGGGGAGAAAGCTGCTACCTCCGCATTAAATACACTGTACCTAACTCCCTGACCGCATTAATGTGGAGGTAATATCTGAACAGTATATTTCAGCTTTACAGCTACTAGATGGAGGTGGATGGAAGGTGCTGAGGGGACAAGTATCTAGACCGACCATCTTGGAGGCGCGTTGCAGGTGGAAAGAAGGAAGAAAGAGAGTATATAAGAAAAGGATGGAGACAAGATAAAGGGGAGGAAAAATTCAAAAGAAAAAAGACTGTAACATCTAAGAACGAAAGCTTGTAGTTAAATCTGAGAAGAATATATAAGAACAAACCACCTCGGATCTTGCCGAGGACAATTTATTTCCAATTCCAACATTTTTCTGTCCAATCTCTTAACATTTGGATCCCTCGTAATATCTGTTTGATTAACTAAGACTCAGTATTCAACCCATTTCTCTACAAATTCATTGTTCGGGACTTTTTGGGCCTAAGTCTATCCATTTAGTGGGCTTGGAATTCAAATCTGGTCCTTACACATATTTTTTCATGCATGGATTACAAGTTAGTGTTTATATAATTTTGAAGTTCAAAAAAATTAAAATTTAAACAATGTGTAGATGAGATTGTTATTTTATTTTTATTTTTTTTTTAGGAGCAACATTGTAATTTTATTCAAACAAAAGCCGAATTGGCTTGAATTACAGAAAAAAGATGCAAAGAAACATCCTTCATCCACACCGAATACTCGCTAACATGTCTTGCATGTCTAGCAATGTTGTGGGCTGCACTATTCTTTTGTCTCAATACATAACTAAATTCAATATACGTAAAATCCTTAGCAAGCTCCTTTGCTTCATCAATCAAATGTTCATATTCAGTTAAAGATGGGTTCTCACTGGCTAGAGCATCCATGGTAATCTTGGAATCGCCTTCAAGCACGACAGAAAGTCGACCAAGCTCCTTTGCAAAATGTAGGGCTTTAGTAGCTGCAACAACCTCCACTGCTGTCATCGAAAAAGGCAGTGGGAATGCTTCAGCCATTGACGCAACCACTTGCCCATTCCAGTCTTGGATAATCACTCCCACGCCGGCATGATTGTCTTCTCTAAGAATAGCGCCATCGAAGTTCACCTTGAGGTTCTGCCAAGGTGGTAGTGTCCATCTGAGATTGTGGCGAGTGTTTGTGACTCTTTCAAGTGGTCTGGGAGCAACTGAATGGAGAAATGTTGTTCTTGTGCTTTGGACTTCCTACATGATGCACTGAATAGGAAATAACCGGTTGCTGGTACGGATAACATTCCTACAATACCACTAGACTATGGTAGCGAAGAGAGCTAAATCCGCCTCAACCCTCAATAACATGCTCCACGATTTCCTTGAAGCTAATGAAAGGCGTTGATGCTCGAAAACTCCATGAGTCCTGTGACCACAGTAGTGTCAGTGTTGGACAAGACCACAAGGCGTGCACCACATCCTCGGTCTCGGCTTGGCATTGCTCACAGGTGTCATGAGTGAGTACCTTCCTCTACTTGAGATTAGCCTTACACGGGATAGAGTTCTTGATAGCTCTCCACAAGAAATTTCTGATCTTTGGTTGCACATCCAATCCCCACACTTTCTTCCACAGCTTGTTGCTCTCGGGGTGATACTCATTGTTGTTGAAGCTGTTATTCTTGTAAAGAAAGTTGTACCCCAATTTAACTGAATAGATTCCTGTTGGTGTGAAGGGCCAGATTAATGTGTCTTCACTTGGAATGGAGCTTAGTGGGATTGATTCAATCAGTTCCATATCTCTTTGCATAAAAAAATTCCGCAAAGCTTCTGAGTGCCATCTGTTGGAGTCCGAATCTATCAATGAGGCCACTAACAAGTCTTCCAAACCATGTACTCTTGGTGTTGAGATATAAGGGAGAAAGGGTAAGGGCAGCCACGGGACTGCCCATACCTGAATGGATGTCCCATCCCGCACCTTCCATCTCATCCCTTCCTTCAGTACTTCCCTTCCAATTAAGATACTTCTCCATGCCTAGGAACCATCTTGAGTGTCAACTGCCTCCATAAGTGAGCAATGGGGAAAAAATTTTGACATGAAAACTCTATAGAAAAGAGAATTCTTATTTTGTAGTAGCCTCCACGCCTGCTTTGCCAAAAGAGCGTTGTTGTATAATGCTAGGTCTTTAAAGCCAATACCTCCCTCACTTTTAGGCTTGCAAAGCTCCCCCCATCTAACCCAATGGATTTTCCTCCTCTCCCCTCTTTGTCCCCACCAAAATCTTCTAATTAGACCCTCAATATCATCACATAGAACCAATGGCAACTTGAAACAATTCATGGTGTGGGTAGGAATTGCTTGCACCACCGCTTTGATAAGGACTTCCCTGCCCGCTTGTGATAATAGTTGCTCTTCCCATCCTTGTAGTTTCCTCCATACTATCTCCTTAATGTAATTGAAGCTTTTTTATTTTTTTTTCTCACCAACGAAGGCAAACCCAAATATTTCTCATAACTTCGAATTTCCTCAACACCCAAAATATTTTTGATCCTTTGTCTCTCCTCCTCCTTGGTAGATTTACTAAAAAACACTGTGGTCTTTGCCTTATTTATTTGTTGCCCCGAACTTTGTTCATAAACATGTAAGACTTCCAACACCTTTTCACATTCATCAACATTGGACCTACAAAACAACAATCTATCATCTGCAAAAAAGAAATGAGTTAGTGTGGGACTTCTCCTACAGATCGAGAAGCCATGAATGTATCCTCTCACAGCTGAATGGGCGAGCAAACCAAGGAGCCCCTCTGAGCATATTAGGAACAGAAATGGTGAAATAGGGTCACCTTGTCTTATACCCCTTGTGGGGCGAATATAGCCATTTGGTGCACCATTTATTAGGATTGAATAGGAAACTGTAGATACACAAAGCATCATGAGTGTGACCCATTTTTCATTGAACCCTAATTTCCTTATTATTTTTTCAAGGAAAGCCCATTCCACATGATCGTAGGCTTTGCTCATATCAAGTTTAAGGGCCATGAATCCTCCTTTAGAGGATTTGTGATTTTGCAAACAATGGAGCGACTCAAAAGCTACAAGGATATTGTTCGAAATTAGCCGATGCTTGGTAAAAGCACTTTGATGCTTAATTATGATATGTGGGAGGATTTTCTTCAATCTGTTGGCCAACACTTTCGAGAATATTTTATACAACACATTACAAAGACTTATAGGATGGAAATCAGAGACCAACTCAGGATTTTTAACTTTTGGTATCAAAGTGATGAATGTGTGATTTAAATTCTCAAAAAGTGAAGCTGAATTCAAGAAAGATAGGACAAAAGTTGTAATATCCTTACCCACCAAGTCCCAATAGTGCTAGAAAAATAATGGAGGCATCCTATTTGGACTTGGAGATTTTAGAGGAGCCATTTGGTTTAGCACCACTTTTACCTCATCTTTAGTAAACTCTTCACTCAATGATCTGTTCATATCCTCAGTCACTAAACTTTGAATGGTGTCTAAGTCCAACTCAAGTTGGCAATTGTTGGAGGTAGAGAACAACTCAGAAAAGTACTTTAGGAACTTGTTTGCAATTTCCTTTGGGTCATGCTTCCAATGCCCCCTACCATCTCTTACTCCATCAATTTTATTTCTCCGGTAGGGTTGCGTGGCTTTACTATGGAAGTATTTGGAGTTTTTTTCTCCAAATTCGCCCAAAGGGAACCTGAACGTTGAAACCACATTCTTATCTCTTTCTCCAGTAGATCATTCACCTCACCCTTGAGCATTCCTGCTTTGAAATTTACACCTGTATGCAATGCCTCCAATTCTACCTTTGCAACTAGTTTCTTTTTAAGTTGCAATTCTCTTCAGACACTTCCAAAGTTTCTGCTACTCCACTTCTTAAGGGCCAAACCACACAATTCAATTTTAGGAACAATACCTGCTGCATTATTATCAATTCTATGCTTATCCCATTCGGACTGAACCATACCCATGCAACCCTTCTCAGAAAGCCACATTTCTTCAAACCGAAATGGCTTATCCTGAATTGTTACATCCACAGTTTTGGGTAGGATCCAGAATGGAGAGTGATTAGATGTGCTGCAAGTCAAGTGGTGTATAGACGAGCCTCCAAAGCTGATTAGCCAATCATTGTTAGCAAAACTTTTTTCTAGTCTCTCCCATATAGAATCCCCATTTCTGAAGAAAAAAAAAATTTACAAGTAAACGGACAGCCCTTGAAGCCCATATCTATAAATCCACATTCATCAATTACATCCCTAAACAGCTGCATCTAAGCATGACCCCGATTACTGCCACCTTTCTTCTCTTCCCCACTCAAAATTTCGTTAAAATCGCCCGAGCACAACCAAGGCAAACTATTTTGAGAATTGAGTTGTCGGAGCAAGTCCCATTATTCATGTCTATTATGAGTATTGGATTCACCATAGAAACCAGTAAACCTCCATGCACCTTTGCTACCTTTCCCAATAATACAATCAATGTGGTTTTTTGAAGTTGTCTCTACTTTTAGATTCATTGTTTCCTTCCAATATAACACCAGCCCGCCCCCTCGATGAATCCAGGGCACAAAGAACATATGATCAAACTGTAATCTTCGTTTTACTTTTTTTAGCCTTGCTTCATCCGTCCATGTCTCGACAATGAACACGGCAGAGGGATCTTTTGCTCGGGTTAAATTACCAAGCTCCTTCTTTGTCACTAAGTTCCTAAGCCCATGACAGTTCCATGCTCTAAGACTCGTGGCTTTTGGTGGGGCTGCACCGCAACCTCCACCATTAATTCTGATGAAACTTCGTCTTTCAACACTTGCATTCATTTACAAGGAACGTCTGTGGTGGGCGCCATGCATGTGCTTGCTTTTCTCTTTTTTTCCAAGTCAAGAGTGTCTGCGGCTCCATTAGGGTTACTTTGGCGCATAATTCTCTTCCAATACCTAATGTTTATTGGTTGCACATCAATCTTAGCCGTTGATATGTTTTGCTCGTCACTTGAGTTGGAGATCAGATGATTAGTTTGATGGGAGGCGGCTAGGGTTGAAACCGATGCTTTGTTATTCTTCTCCGAAATTAACGGATTGGTGTTAATTGCATTCAAGTTGGCTTCGTTACTGCTATTTCCCTCATTTAATGCACCCATTAGACTCCTATCCGTTGCCAAAGCTGAGCTAGAGTGGTTAAATTCCGTATCAAATTCAGCAATTTGAGGAAGGCTACCCAAATTAAAACTTTTTCCGTTAACCTTAATAGCTCCCTGGTTTGTCGGCACTGAAAGATTGTCCCTCATAATCTCCACCGAATCAATTTCACCCCCTAAAATCCGTTGAGCATTTAATTCTGTAACTGCCTCCTCAGTCCACCTGTCATTCCTCCCCTCCTCTTCCCTGATTGGTTGGTTTCCACCAGAGACGAGTTGATTGGATTCTGATGAATCACATTCAGAATACCACCTTTGACCCTGTTCTGTGCTTTCGCCTTTCCTCCTTTACTCTCATAGTACCCTGGGACGTAAATAACATCCTTCCCCACCGAAGTGTATGGCGGTGCTGTCAATGAAGGATCAAACAACTACTTATCCAAAGCTAGTGTACCATTACTTTAGATCCATAGGTTGCAATCCCTATCGTCGTGAGTCAGACACCCACACCAATAACACAAGCTAGGTAGTCGCTCATATTTGAACTTAACCCATCGTTTCTCACCACTAAGTAGAGTAATGACCTTGCCCCTGCACAAAGGAAGGGTAATATCAATTGTTACCCTTACCTAGAAGAAACTATCTCCATCCTTATCCACCGCTCCATTGGATTTTTGAATATCTCCCACAGAATCACACAAACTTTTTGCCACTTTCCTAGTCTAAGAACTAGTAGGAATGTCGTGGACTTGCACCCAAAATGGAATCTTCTTAAACTCTAGCTCTTGTACTGGGTTATCTCCTGTATACCTTTGCATGACTTTCAAATACTTATCAAAACTACATAGTTGGCTTTTTAGGATCTTATCCACATTCGAGATATTATCAAACACAAACAGCACTATATTGTTGCCTTGGTTCTTGAATTTGAATCCATTAGTAATACTCCACAATTGCTTGAAGGTTCGAGCTACCCCCTCCATTTAGAGGAAGTGTGTAGTGAAGAATTTTGCAGCAATAAAAAATTCACCCCTCCTATGGTCTTCTAGAAGGATGAAGCCATTTCGTTCTTTTTCTGATAATGATAAATTGTTCCAGCTCCTAGTCATTTGCTCCATTGTCCCCTAGTAATTCTCGATGAGGATTTCTAATTTCCAAGGAGAGAAAAAGAGAACTGTTTCCCGTACCCCACGAAAAATATTACCACTAGTTTGAAGAGTATTCTTGATACTCTTTTAGGACAAATTTAACAAACAAAACTCTCCTTTGAAGAAGGGACTAAACTTATACAGCCTAAGTGAAGTAGGAGACCCTACTTTCTTAGCAACTAAGAGACAATCTTGAGTTGAATTGATAAATAAAAGAATTAGATGAGATTGTTATTGAGTTTTGATAATGACGGTAAAGAAATACAATGTAATTCAATAGTTAAATAATCAAACAAAAAAAATTAATAAAAGTTTTAACATATATATCTTGAACCTAGTTGTAGACACTCGATTTTGCACCCATAATTTAATCAAGGAAGATGACAAGAATGACCGATCATATACCAAAAATTCATGATTGCATTACATGCATTAATTCATTCATTGCATATCATAAAAATGATCTTGAGGTTCTAACGGTCGCGACGGTATGCCCAGTTTTCAAATTGAACCGTTGGATCGAAAGATATCGCATGATCAAGTTTGCACAATCAGCATGCATTGTGTCTAGGTAGAGTCAACCACGCATGATTAATTTAAATTAATTCTAATTGGTTAAACAATTAAAATTAATTAAATAATTTTGTAATTGGTTAATAGTTAGTGTCAAAAATAGGATTGCTTGCATGGGAATAAATGGGGTAATTGGATAACGATAAAATTGTGGATAATCTAGGCTTTATCAAGATCTATTTTAGAGTGTTTATCTACATGATAATTATTGCTGAAAAGACTTGAATTATCCAGAAAAGAGTTTAAATTTTAGAATATGGATTAAAAGCGTGTCTAAGTGCAAGTCCCGGCTCAAGAAAACATAAAAAATGAGTCCAAAACGCACCTGAACTCAAAAGCGGGATTGGCACCCAAAAGTGCCGAATGGCACTTTTGGAGTGCCGAACGGCACTTTCAAGTGCCGAATGGCACACATTAGGGTTTTGGCCCGATCGCATTCGGGTGACGTTAAAACACATCCTTTTCGATTATTTAGCGATAAGGACGCATCCCAATCCGTATTTTGATCGTCTAAGCTATTTTTTTGAGTCTCCTAGCCTCTATAAATAGAGACTGTATCTCAAAATTCAGCACACTTTTTCACGCTATCAGATTTCCTCTCTTTCTGACTCCCCTTTCTAATATTCTCTCTCTTACGTTAAAGAGGTTCTGGAGGCTTTAGTCTTAAGAATTTCTTTTTTGTAAGCAAGGATTTTAAGTTTCAAAGACAATTGCATAAATTTCTTTGAACCCTAAAATATTCTCTCGAGAAAAAGAGTACGTCCATGCAAGAGGTAGCTTTTCTTTACTTCTTCTTCTTCTATCTCTTTTAATTTTGTGATGCATGAATAAATATGTGTTTAGTTTTGATTTTGCAATGCTCATCTCATATGTTGTCGATAACTTCATTAGAATGTGTGTTTTTATTGTTAAGATCTATTTTTTATTTCAAACTTGTTATCATATCTTTTCTCAAATCAAAAACTGATTTGCATCTTCATTAGATGCAGATCTAAATTTTTCTCAATCAAAAAACTGATTTGCATCTTCATTAGATGCAGATCTGAATTTTTTAAATAAAAAAAACTGATATGCATCTTCATTAGATGCAAATTTGAATTTTTCAAAATCAAAAACTGATTTGCATCTTCATTAGATGCAAATCTGAATTTTTTCAAACCAAAGACTTTTTTGTATCTTCCTTAGATACAAATTTGAATTTTTTTTTTTAAATCCAAAAAACTGATCTACATCTTCTTTAGATATAGATCTGATTTTTTTTAACAAAGCAGATTTTGAAATAAAAAAGTCATGAGTAGTTTTGTTTGTTTGTTTAGTGCATGTAGCATAGGTTTATTTCATGAATATAGTCCTCTTCTAAAAAATCTTTTTCTTGGTTTTTACGCATATAAAAACAGATCCGATTTTTCCTATATACAAATCTTTTTTTTTTTTTTTTTTTGTTATAAAACAAATCTGATTCTTTTTAATACAAACCAAAAACCAATTTTTCTAGTTCTCAAAAAACAGATCTGATTTTTTTTTTTTTTTTAAACCAAAAGACTTTGTTTTATTTAATATACACAAATCTGACTTTTCTATGCCAAAAACTATTTTTTTACGTGTACAAAACAGATCTGAATTCTTTAACAAAGAAGAGGATGCATTCATGAATAGACTTATGTGATTTAGTTTTTCATGTGTGCAACATATCATTCATGTCATGCATAAAAGGGGTATATTAGTCATGAGAGTCTAGAAAACCAGACTTTGTTTGGGCGGAATAGGTGTCTAACACCTTCCCATTCCGTAACCTAGCCTCCAAATTTAGTGTCTTTGGATAGGTAGACCTAGACTTTATCTTTATTTTTATTTTGGGTAGATTGTTACTAGGACAAAAAGCCATGTATTTTTGGTAGTTTGTAACTAGAACCCAAAGCCATGTAATATTCAATTTACCAAATGTTTGTATTTTTATTCAATCAATGAGAATGGAATAATTCAGTCATGTAAATTTGTATTTAATTTTTTCTTATTTTTTTGTATAAAAAAATGAATAGCGACTCCACACCACTTACCCAAAAAGAGAGGTGCCCTAAAAAAGTACCCAAATCTCTTTTTTGAGAGCACCTAATTTTCCCAATCTCTCACACTAGTATTTAATATGGGTTCAAGTTACACTTGGTGTAACTCCATAAAAGTTACACCTTTTTATAGCCATTGATTTTCATAAGATCTAACGGTTAAAAAGAAAATAGTATTCTCTATGTCATTATTAAATACTTACCTAATTAATAGCATCTTCATTATCTCTCTTCTTATTAATTACATTTACAATTTCTCAAAAAAAAAATTACATTTATGTAGTAAATGTATGAAGTTACAAGAGTGAGTGATGTTACTTTAATAAAGGGATGGAGTTATATTCTTTAATGCATGGTGTTGCATTCTCAAGAGTTCTCTCCATCTGATTCTTCCTTTGTAATTAGCTCACACACACACACACACACACACACACACATATGTGAGCTAATTACAAAGGAAGCCACACTTGTATTCAAGATAGATAATAATTTATGTGGATGACCACTTAAAGAATAAAGTTTATATACTATCTTCTCTATGCATTTTTTTTATCTTCTTAATATTCATTTTAATTTATAACATGTTATCAGCATGAGTCTCTACCCAATTTTGTAAAGGAAGTTGTATTTTAATTGTTCTTCAAACATCAAAGATTATTTGTGTAGTTCTCTTAACTCACTGTAAGTTTTCTTTCTAAGAATTAATAATTATCCTATTTATTTGTCATCACATTATTTTATGCTTAAAATTTTTAGTGTTTATTTAATGGATTATAATCTTATTGGTTTCTTGCTAAATATAATATTATTTTTATTTTTATCTTAAGCATATTAAATTTATAAGTGACACATGCCTATTAATTTTGGATATAAATTAATAAACTAATTATGTATCAAGGATCCTTGATTAGATCCATGTTGATATAATAAATCTTGGAGATATTATTGTGGATGACAACCATGAATCCTAGTAGGATTGCATAAAAACAATGATTTTTATTGGCCATCATCTCCATGAAAAGTGAGTACTTTATAATAAAGGATCCCATAAATTTGTGGGAGAAATACAAGTTCTAGAAGAACTTGATCATTGTAAAAGCTCAATATGAAGTGCACTTGAAGTTGCAATAATCCAAAAGTGCTAGTGATTTATAATTTGGCAATTTAAAATTAGCCTATAATTAAATTATGTGATAGAAGACACATATATCATGCCTCAAATGTGCTTTTACAATAGCAATTTTGAGAGCATAAGTTCAAAAAAGTATTACGAACTAATAGTCTTCTAGTGGTTGAACAAGACAATGAGCTTTTGCTATTAAAAAATATAAAAAAAACCGTCAATCTCACCCAATCAATTCTACCCAATTCCCTGAAGCGAATGAAACCTCATTTGAAAAAAATGGAGGAAATAATGATCGTGGGTGTGAATGTGGACGTGGTTGGAACAACCAATATAGAGAGTGTAGTAATCATAATTCTTCAAAAAGGAATAACACACCTTACCATCAGAAGAATAAAAATGGCAAGAGTTTATAGAATAAACCATCAAAGGGCCATGAAAATAAGTGTTATAGGTGTAGTATGCAAGGTCATTGGTCACGTATCTGTTGTACTCCTAAACATTTGGTAAATCTGTACCAAGCCTCCATAAAAGAAAAGGGAAAATGAATTGAAATAAACTTTGTTGATCATAATGATCTTGAAGATCCCGTGAACTCTCTTGACCTTTCAAATGGAGTTGATGTAACTCATCTTGATGTCTCTGATTTCTTCAAGGATGATGGAAAATTTGATAACTTGATTGGTGATGGAAATGTCCATAACAATTAAATTTTTTTTTAATATTATCGCATTATAATAAGTATTTTTATTTTGATATGTTTTATTTACATTTAAAGCAATGAAGTTTAATTTATGTTTTGCATATATGAAGTGGCATGGGTCTTACGAGTAAAAATTAATTCCAAGATGACTAGTAAATAATTTTGTCTAGCAGACAGTGCAATAACTCATACGATTCTTAAAGATAAGAAATATTTTCAAAATTTAATATTATACAAAACCAATAAAAATACTATATTAGGTTCATTGAACTTAATTGAAGGCTCTGGAAGAGCGATTGTTATGTTGCCAAATGGCACAAAACTTTGTGTTCATGATGCTTTGTATTCTTTTTTTTTTCTTTTCTTATACAAGATAGAATTTTTACTTTAGCCTAATCTAAGTGTATATATGTATGAAACTCCCTCCTAAAGACTTGAACCCTGGCTTTTGCCCCCCACACCTCACAACTTTAAGGATATACGTTATAATAGTTATCATATTGAAACCAATAACGAAGGCAGTGAAGAATTTCTTTATATTACTTCAATATTATCGGGCTAGAAGCTCATATTAGAAATACTGCATATTTTCTTTTCTGGGTTATATTTTACTACAATGAGAACATTTGAAACAAATGTTGCAATACACCAAAAGTATTTCAACCCCAAAGGTTTTTATGCTTTGCCATGATTGTCTTGGACATCCAGGATCAATAATGATGCGTTGAATTATTGAAAAATCTCATGGACATCCTTTAAAGAACCATAAGATTCTTTTACCTAGTGATTATCCATGTAGTGCATGTTTTCAGGGTAAATTAATTACCAAACCATCACATTCAAAGATTGTTGTTGAATGTCCATCTTTCTTAGAAAGAATTCAAGGTGATATTTGTGGACCTATACACCCACACTGTGGTCCATTCAAGTATTTTATGGTTTTAATTGATGGATCAACCAGATGGTCACATCTGTGTCTACTTTCTACTAGAAATGTTGCATTTGCTAGGCTTATTGCTCAAATAATTAGGTTGCGAGCACAATTTCCTAATTATCCTATTAGGAAAATTCGTTTAGATAATACTGGTGAATTCACATCTCAAGCTTTTGATGACTATTGCATGTCAATTGGAATTGATGTTGAACATCCTGTTGCCCATACACATACTCAAAATGGTTTAGTTGAATCACTTATCAAGAGACTTCAAATTATTGCTCGACATTTGCTTATGAAATCAAAATTACCTGTTTATACTTAGGGTCATGTTATATTACATGCTGCATCATTAGTTTGCATTAGGCCAACTGCTTATCATAATATCAAGCCATTGCAACTTGTACTTGGCCAACAACCTAATATTTTTCACTTGTGCACATTTGGTTGTGCTGTATATGTACCTATTATACCCCCACAACGCACTAAGATGGGTCCTCAACGTAGACTTGGAATTTATATGGGTTTTAATTCCCCATCTATCATTAGATATCTTGAACCTTTAACTGGTGATATTTTTAAGGCACGTTTTGAGGATTGTAATTTTAATTAAACAATCTTCCCACCATTAGGAGGAGAAAAGTTGTTGCCTGAAGCACGACGTGAGATTACTTGGAATGTTTCGACTTTATCTCATCTTGATCCTCGTACAAATCAATGTGAGCTGGAAGTTCAAATGATTACTCATTTGCAAGGAATTGCAAATTTATTACCGGATATATTCACCAACAATAAGAAAATAGTGAAATCTCACATTCCAGCTACTAATACTCCAACACTGATTAAAGTCCCTATAGGACAATCAGTTAATACAACAGCAAATCAATCAAAGCCACACCTGAAGCACGTAAGACATGTTGGTGTTAAAGATAAAATTCCTCGGAAGAGAAAAGTACAAGAAAAACAAGTTGTAGCATATAAAGAGTCTATACCCATGAAACAGGTCACAGAAATAATTAATCTATCCAAAATTTATGAACAAAAATCTCTTGAAAATGAACCTCCATATGAGTTATCTCCTGAAGAGGATTAGGTACCTAAAAATAACGAGATCTCGATACATTATGTATATATAGGAAAAATATGAGATAGAAATAAAATTGTTGTTGACAACATATTTTCATATAAAGTTGCCCTTGATATTACCAGAAGTAATGATAATGAATATGAACCACAAACGATCAATGAATGTCGACATAGAAATTATTGGCCAATGTGGAAAGAGGTGATTCAAGCAGAATTAAATTCACTAATTAAACGTGAAGTTTTTAGATCTATAGTCCGAATACCTGAAGGTGTAATGCCTGTTAGATACAAATGAGTATTTGTGCATAAACAAAATGAGAAAAATGAAATTATAAGGTACAAAGTGTGACTTTTAGCACAAGGTTTCTCGCAGAGACCTGGTATTGATTATGAAAAAACATATGCTCCTGTAATGAACGCAATTACATTCAGATTTTTTATTAGCTTGGTAGCAAAAGAAAATTTGAATATGCGATTAATGGATTTTGTTACAACATATTTGCATGGATCATTAGATAATGATATCTACATGAAAATCCTAGAAGGATATAAAATGCCTGAAACATATAATCCTACATCCTGAAGTATGTATTCTATCAAGCTACAAAGATCCTTATATGGGTTAAAACAATTTGGACGCATGTGGTATAATCGCCTCAGTGAATATCTTTTGAAAGAAGGATTTGAGAATAATCCAATTTGTCCATGTGTTTTTATCAAAAAATCAGAATCTGGATTTGCTATCATCACAGTATATGTTGATGATTTAAATCTTATAGGGACTCCAGAAGAGTTAACAAAAATAGCAAATTGTATAAAGAATGAATTTGAGATGAAAGATCTTGGTAAGACAAAATTTTACCTTGGCCTGCAAATTGAACATCTTCCAAATGGAATTCTTGTTCATCAATCAACGTACATAGAAAAACTCTTGAATCATTTTTACATGGATAAAGCTCATCCTTTGAGCACTCCAATGGTGGGTTGGTCACTTGATGTCAAGAAAGATCCTTTTTGACCACAAGAAGATGATGAAGAAACTCTTGGTCCTGAAGTACCATATCTTAGTGCAATTGGTGCTTTGATTTATCTTGCAAATTACACACGACTTGATATAGCATTTGTAGTTAACTTACTAGCAAGGTATAGTTTCGCACCAACTCGAAGACATTGGAATGGAATTAAGCATATATTACATTATCTTCGTGGGAAGATTGATTTGGGATTATTTTATCCAAATTGATCAAATCCACAATTAGTTAGATATGCTGATGCAGGTTACCTTTTTGATCCACACAAAGGCCGATCACAAACACGATATTTAATTCCTTATGGTAATGCTGCTATTTCATGGAGATTTGTTAAGCAAACAATTTTTGCAACTTCCTCAAATCATGCAGAGATTATTGCAATTCATGAAGCAAGTCGTGAATGTGTTTGGTTTAGATCAATAATTCAACATATTCGTGAAAACTATGGATTATCATCAATAAAAAATAGTCCAACGATATTATACGAAGATAATGCTGCTTGTATCACTCAAATTAGAGGAAGCTATATAAAAGGTGATAGAACGAACCAAGCACATTGCACTAAAATTCTTTTATACACATGAGCTCCAGAAGAGTGGCGATATTGATGTCAAGCAGATACGATCATGTGATAATTTAGCCGATATGTTCACTAAGCCATTACTAATTGCGACTTTTAAGAAGATGGTGCACAACATTGGTATGCGTCGACTTAAGGATATTTTTACCATAAACAATGAAAGTTCTATGTACTCATAAGGGGGAGTAAATTTTCTAAAGGATGTATGCTGATTGTACTCTTTTTCCTTCGCTAAGGTTTTTTTCCACTAGGTTTTCCTTTGCAAGGTTTTAATGAGGCAATCTTAAGGCACTAGAAGTTATACAAGAATATTGTACTCTTTTCCCTTAGCCAATTTTTTTTTTTTTCCCACTGGGTTTTTCTTTGGTAAGGTTTTAACGAGGCATATTCTTAGTGAGTGATCATCCAAGGGGGACTGTTGTAAATGTATAAAGTTACAAGAGTGTGTGATGTTACTTTCATAAAGGGATGTAGTTATATTCTTTAATGCATGGCGTTGCATTCTTAAGAGTTCTCTCCATCTAATTCTTAACATGTATATGTGTGTGTGTGTGTGTGTGTGTGAGCTAATTACAAAGGAAGACACACTTGTATTCAAGATAGATAATAATTTATGTGGATAACCACTTAAAGAATAAAGTTTATATACTATCTTCTCTATGCATTTCTTTATCTTCTTAATATTCATTTTAATTTATAACAATTTACAAGTATCCTAACTTTGTTTGGATTTGTGAGATTTACTTATAAAATTGGTGGGATTTAAGTTCAATTTCGTTGGGTTCGTTAGGTAGGGCAAGGATCTATCTAGTTATGGTTTTCTTATAATTTGGGGTAATCCGAGAAGGTGATAAGCAAAGGACAAAGGTTACAGTTGGTTATGGTCCACCAAATGTGATGGATAAATCCCAAAAAAAAAAAAAAAATTGTGATGGATAAATAAAGGGAAATAAGGAAGATAAACAAAGGAATTTGCAGGAAATTAATATTAATAGTTGTAAAACCAAATCTTAAATTGTTATCTCTACTCATTTAAAAAATAGGTGGATATCTCTTTGTTTTTAAGACGATAAGAAATTTTGTGAATTATCTATCCATGATTTAAAATTTAGTTTGTCACTACACGATCAGGTGCATCAATGGAGGTCAATTTGTGTTATTCTCTTTTTCTCATTGCATTTGCCCACCGAAATGACAACCCCCAAAAACTTAGGAATTCCAATGTTTAAGAAGAGGGTGGAGAATAGAAACTTTGAAAAATTGCCAAGAAATGTCCCTTCCTTCGCTATGATTCTTGAATTAGAAGTCAGAACCAACTATATCACTCACGTGAATTTGGTTGCAGTAACTGAACCATGGGATTTGTTTAAAGAAGATGGTGTACTGGTGGAGACTTCAAAGGAAAAGGATTAAGTTCTTCTCTAAAAATAAAAAGGAAAAGTATTAATTGTTGCGAATGATGAATATGGATAGGTTTTTAAGGAAAATTAGCTAATTTGGCATTTAATACCTCTATATTAATGACATGTTTAAGTGGTGTCATTTTAACCGTTAGATCTTATGAAAATCAATGGCTATAAAAAGGTGTAACTCAAGGTTGATCCTATCTCTCTCTCTCTCTCTCTCTCTCTCTCTCTCTCTATATATATATATATATATATATGTGAACAAAATTTAAGTACAATATCTTAGATACTGTTCCTTAAGTTTAGACCATTGTCCAATCTGGATAGTGCCAAGGAACTTGATCTTTCTGAGTGCATCCAAACCTTTCCAATTCGAAGAAATATGGCTTATAGAGAGAGGGTGTATTGATACTATTCAAGCTGTTTGGGCCATGAATGATTCAGCTGATCCAGGTACTAAAGTAATCAAAAAGATTAAGAGATGTGGTGTTGAGCTAAAGAAGTGAAGTATGAGAAGTTTTGGTAGTGTAAGAAAAGAGCTAGATCAAAAGAAGAAGGAAATTGTGTAGGCCGAAAAGGAAGCTATGAGATCTGGGTTTAATTTTTGGGTAAGGGAATTGATGCTTGAACTTAACAAACTCAGGGACAAGGAGGCTCGGATGTGGTTGCAAAGGTCTAAAGTACAATGGGCAAAACATGGGGATAGGAACTCAAAATATTTCCATGCAAGAGCCACACAAAGGTCTAGAAAAAACTCAATCTCTTTACTCAAAAAAGGTGATGGCACGTGGTGTAGGGACCAAACTGAAGTGGCAGAAACAATTGTAGCCTATTTCCAAGACTTGTTTAAGTCGGCCAACCCCATAAATGTAGAGAGCACTACTCAGTTTATTTATCCCATTATTAGTGATGAGATGAACGCAAGCTTAGTGGCTGATTTTGAAGCTTTGGAAGTACAAGAAGCTATCAAGCAAATGGCCCCTCTAAAAGCCCCAGGCCCGAATGGTATGCCCCCTGTCTTTTATCAAAACTATTGGGAATTATTAGGTGAGGATGTCACCTCTTCTATGCTTTATTTTCTCAACTCTGCATCTTTGCGTGCTAACCTTAATCATACTTTTATTACTCTCATTCCTAAGGTTAAAAATTTGGAATATATTTCTAAATTTCGGCCTATTAGCCTTTGTAATGTATTGTATAAAATATTCTCTAAGGTTTTAGCAAATAGACTTAAAAAAATCCAACCAAAAATTATCACTGAAAACCAAAGTGCTTTTACGAAGAGTTGACTGATTTCAGATAATATATTGTTAGCTTTTGAGTCATTACATAGTATGCAGAGACACACAGGGAAAGATGACTATATGGCCATAAAGCTTGATATGAGTAAAGCTTATGATAGAGTGGAGTGGGTCTATTTGGAAGCGATGATGAGGAGAATGGGGTTTGATGAAAAATGGATTAGATTGATGATGATCTGCATAACCACTGTATCCTACTCAATCGTGGTCAATGGTGAGCCTACAAGTATGATTGTCCCAACCCGAGGAATCAGACAGGGTGACCCACTATCTCCTTTTTTATTCTTGCTATGTACTGAGGAGTTGAATGGTCTAATTACCCAAGCAGCCAACCGTGGTGACATTAAGGGATTTGCTTTGTCCAGAAATAGCCCGAGACTAACACATCTTCTTTTTGCAGATAATAGTCTTCTATTTTGCAGGGCCACAAAGTAGGAATGCAATAATATTTTAGAGATCCTAGATGTGTACGAGAGTTGTTCTGGCCAACAAATTAACCAGAATAAAACCACCATTTTCTTTAGCAAGCTTACTACAGAAGAAATAAGATAGCATATCAAACAAGCCTTGGGGGTGCCGGAGATCAAGCAGTATGAGAAATATCTAGGGTTACCATCTTTTGTAGGGAGAAAAAAGAAAGCCAGTTTCAACTTTATAAAGGAGAGGGTTTGGAGGAAGTTGCAAGGGTGGGAGGAAAAATTACTCTCACAGGCTGGGAGAGAGATCCTAATTAAAGCAGTAGTGCAAGCAATTCCCACCTACACCATGAGTTAATTCAAACTCCCCATTGGCCTATACAATGAATTGGAGAGCCTTATTAGAAAATTTTGGTGGGGTCAACATGGAGATAGGCGGAAGATTCATTGGGTGAAATGGGAGACTCTTATCCAATCTAAGTCTGTAGGTGGGATGGGTTTTAAAGATTTAGCTCTCTTTAACGACGCTTTGTTAGCCAAACAAGCTTGACGTCTTCTACACAACAAAGATTCACTTTTGCACAGAGTTTTCAAAAGAAAAAATTTTCCCAAATTGCTCATTTATGGAAGCCCCAAATGCTTCAAGTGGCTCATACGCTTGGCGTAGTATTCTCAAGGGGAGGGAAGTATTGGTGAGAGGGGCTAGATGGAGAGTGGGTAACAGAGAGTCCATCAAGATTTGGGATGACCCATGGCTGCCTAGCTTAGAGTACCCAAGAATTTTGTCCCCTGTCATAGATGGTTTACAACAAGCGACAGTGGATTGTCTTATCAGTCCTACACCTAGGAGTTGGGATAGGGATGTTCTACTTGGCTACTTTGCCCCTATGGAAACTGATTTGATTTTGAAAATCCCACTTAGTCCAACCACTGTAGAGGATAAGCTCATTTGGCCACATGTCCCTAATGGAGTTTATGCTGTGAGATTCGGTTATAGATTCCTTGTCAAAGAAAAGTCTGATCCGTCATCATCTCCATTCTCCCAGAGTGAAGCCACAAGTGTTTAAGGTCGTATATGGAGGCTCTCGGTGCCAAACAAAGTCAAAAATTTTCTTTGGGGCCTGTAGGGAAGCTCTGCCAGTGAAGAAGAATCTGGCTCACAGAAAAGTCATTGAGGAAGATGTTTGTAGCCATTGTAACTTAAAGGCCAAGGACGGTTTCCATGCTCTGTGGAACTACTCTGAACTCTCGGCCATTTGGGAAACTGACATGATGTGGCTGTTTTGCAGGTCTAAAAGGTACTCAAACTTCTACGAGCTTACAAGATTTGTGTTGGAGTCCGATAGGCAACCTGAGCTGTTTGCGTTAATCATATGGACAATTTGGTCTTGCTGTAATCAACTTTGAACCAGGAACAAGGCTTTCCTGCAGGTCATACCATCAGCCACGTAGATGCTACAGGAGTTCTCTGATGTGCAACCGCAGACGGTTTCCCCTCACAGGTCTCGGCCTAAGTGGGAACACCCTCCTCCATCGCACTTGAAGATTAATTTCAATTGTGCAGTGTTCAAAGAAATAGAGGAAGCTGGGCTGGGTGTAGTTGTCCATGATTCTCATGGAAAGGTGCTTACATCCTTGGCAGAGAAGATCAAGCTTCCATCCTCATCAGATGAAGTGGAAGCACTGGCTGCTGTTCGCGCTATCTTGCTATGGACCTCAACCTACCCTCTTTTATTGTCGAGGGAGATTCAAGGGTGGTTATTTCAGCCTTAAGAAAGGAAGAGGAATCTTTTTCTTCTTTTGGTCATCTGATTTCTTCTATTAAGCATTATTTAATTTTTTGTAATTGTTTTTCCTTTTCACATACCCGTAGGTCGGGTAACTCACTTGCTCATTCTTTAGCAAAACATGCAAGAACTATTGATGGTTTTTCTATGTGGATGAAGGATGTCCCACCACAAGTTGCTGATGTACTTTTAGTCGATTGTGGATGATTTTAGTTTTATATAGTTGAAGTTGGATTCTCAAAAAAAAAAAGTTCATTTCTTAAATTTTAGCCACACGTCCAAATATAATAATCAACATACACGGTGTTAATAATCCCATACTTCTTGTTCCCCCCCCCCCCCCCCCTACTTCCTTGACCCTAAAATTTTACGGGTGTGTAAAATAACACTAATATGTGAGTTTAATTCACATTTACAATTTCAAAATCATGAGTTAGATTCACGATTTAAGTGTGATTACGGATAAATGTAATATGGTGGATTTAGGTTTCTCTGGTCCAAGGTTCACATGGACTAATCGGATAATCCCATACTTCTTGTTTTTTTTTTTTTCTCCCCTACTTCCTTGACCCTAAAATTTTACGGGTGTGTAAAATAACACTAATATGTGAGTTTAATTCACATTTACAATTTCAAAATCATGAGTTAGATTCACGATTTAAGTGTGATTACGGATAAATGTAATATGGTGGATTTAGGTTTCTCTGGTCCAAGGTTCACATGGACTAATCGAAGAGAAGTTCAGAATCTCATTCAAGAGAGAATCGACAGATTTTTTGTTAAACTGGATTGGTGTGTCCTATTTCCAGAAGCTAGAGTAACGCATCTCACTAGATGCCACTCCGACCATTGCCCGGTCCTTCTTGAAACGAACCTGCAGAACAGGGTGCGCCTAAACCATCCTTTCAAGTTCCAAAAGTACTGGTTGTCAGATATGTCTTTCCCCAGGGTAGTAGATCAGGCTTGGTTTCAGTCTTCTCATCTTCAGGAGGCTATTGATAATTTTGTGGTCAAGGCTAATGAGTGGAATAGGAATCAATTCGGAAATATCTTTTTTAAGAAAAACTGTATACAAGCTCGTCTGAATGGTGTGCAACGGGCCATGGCCACTCGGCCTTCAAGCTCCCTTGTAGAGCTTGAAAATAAGCTCATTAAGGAGCTAGAGATTACTTTGAATCAAGAGCATGAGTTGTGGGCTCTTAAGTCTCGAGTGAACTGGATGGTCCAAGGGGATAGGAACACTGCATTCTACCACGTATCGACGTTAGTCAGAAGGAACAGAAATCGCATCACTGCTATTAAAAATAGTGTAGGTGATTGGATTTACGAAGAAGAGGAGGTAATGGGGTTTATCTGGAATGGTTTTTGTGATATCTACTAAACATCTCATTCTTACTCTATTAGAGATTTGAATCAAGACACAAGGAGGCAAGCCTGCCTTTCTAATGAGGAAAGGGATAGCTTAAGTCAGAGGGTTACAACTTAAGAGATTGAGGCTAGGCTTTGGTACCTCAAAGCTAATAAAGCCTCGAGCCCAGATAAGCTGCATGCGGGTTTTTTTCAACACTTCTAGCCAGTGGTTGGGGAATCTGTGATTCAAGAAGTCAAGAATATCTTTGACATGAAAACTATGCCGGAGTACCTAAATAGAACTCACATAGTTCTCATTCCAAAAATTCAAGGTCCTGAAACTTTGGGGAATTATAGGCCAATAAGCCTATGCAATACTGTATACAAAATAGTTACAAAGATTATTGTGGCGCGGTTAAGGCCGTACTTAGAGCAACTGGTGTCTCTTCTCCAAACGGCCTTTGTCCCTGGTAGGAAAGGGATTGATAATGCTGTAATAGTCCAAGAGCTAATTCATTCGATTAGTAAGAAAAAGGGAGGTACGGGGTATATGGCAATGAAATTAGACTTGGAAAAGGCCTATGATAAGCTTGAGTGGAGTTTTATCCGTGATGTGCTTGTGAAAATAAATTTGCCACAAAACTTAATTGATCTTATTCTGAGCTATGTGAGGACCAGTTCTTCTTCTATTCTGTTTAATGGGGGGAGTCTTGAGCCCTTTCTTCCTACTAGGGGTATAAGATAGGGTGACCCTTTGTCACCATATTTGTTTATTCTCTGTATGGGATACTTGAGGCAGCTTATAGAGGAAAAATGTGCCAGAAGCTTTGGGTCTCGTTAAAATCTTCCCAAGGCGGAATAGCTTTCTCTCATCTGATGTTTGTAGATGACATTGTTCTCTTTGCTAAGGCTGACCTTATGAATTGCATAACTATCAGAGAGCTGCTAGATGAATTTTGTAGTAAAACGATACAAGGGAGTCTTTCTGTGACATATTGGGTTTTGCCTCCACTCCCAATATCGGTAAGTATCTAGGAATTCTTATTAAACATCATGGCTCATCCTCTATGGACTATAACTTCATTTTAGATAGAGTGAAGAACAAACTTGCGGGATGGAAGGCTAATCTCCTGTCTCCAGCGGGCCGGGCTGTCCTCATTCAGGCTTCATCCTCTACTATTCCTGCTTATGTGATGCAGTGTAGTCTTCTCCAGAATAGAATTCTAGAGGTTATTGATCGGGTGAATAGAAACTTTTTGTGGGGTTCGACAGAATCGGCGAGGAAAGTTCACTGGGTTGGATGGGGGAAAGTGACCCAACCAAAAAGGGATGGTGAGCTTGGTCTGCAAAGTGCTAGGGGGAGGAACAAGGCTCTGCTAACAAAATTAAATTGGAGGTTTCAGACAGAAAAGGAGAGCTTATGGGCGTGAGTTCTTAAAGCTAAGTACTATTCAAATCGAAGAATTAATTCTAGGAATTCAAGCAACTTGCCAAGGTCTCAAATCTAGAGAGGGATGAATAAGGGGGCAGATCTGTTCTAGCGAGGCGCAAGATGGGTAATTGGGAAAGATAGCAACCTGAGTTTTTGGTATGATGCTTGGACTAAAAAGGGATCTCTAAGGCAGCAACTTTATGGTCCTCTGCCTTTGGGGGTGTCGGAGTGGAAGGTGAAGGATATAGCAACCCCTATGGGGTGGAGGTGGGACCTTATTCCTTTTGAGCTTCCTCCCTCCATAAAGCTGGAAATACAAGCCATTCCTTATGCTTTAGCATCTACCAGTAGAGATAGAATAATGTGGACAGACTCTCCTCGTGGAGAGTTTAGTTTAAGCAGTGCTTACAGGATGGCTAATGGTTTGAAATCAAAGCTTAGAATTTGGCAGACAATGGATTCGGAAGCTTCAAACTCTTCCAAAAATTCAATTTTTTTTTGTGGAAGTGTGCTCATAATAGTATTGGAGTAAATGGTTGTTTATCTGCTAGGGGAATGGAGGTGGATTCTCGGTGTCCTCGATGCCTAAAAGAAACGGAAACCATTATTCATGCTCTCCGAAATTGTGATTTGGTTAAACCTGTGTGGAATGAGTTGGGTGTGGTGGGTTTTGATAGGGACTTCTTTGATTCAGATCTGGAAAATTGGATGGCTACTAATGGTAAGTCTGATAAAGCTTCGAATGAAAATCATCCTCCTTGGAATATAATTTTCTCTTTTGCTATGTGGATCATTTGGAAAAATAGGAACTAATCTGTATTCAACAATTAGACACAGAATCCTAATATGGCTAAAGATATCATGAGCAAATCTGTAGAATATTTCTTTTGCACCTATACGAAGAAAGGAAAGACTCACACGATGATAAAACAAATCCAATGGAATAAACCTGAACAAGGGTGGCTAAAGTTAAATACTGACGATTCATCCTTGGGGAATTCAGGCCTAGCTGGTGGAGGTGGTGTTATCAGGGACTGGACTGATAGATGGATCATGGGATTTTCCAGGAAGATTGGCATAGCAACAAGTTTAATGGCTGAGCTATGGGCTATTCGGGATGGATTGATGCTCTGCGTTGATCGGAATTTGGTTATGGTGGAGATTGAGTTGGATGCGAAGTCTATTGTGGATATGTTACAAGACTCCCAATATACTAATAATTCAGTGTCTTCTATCATTGAGGACTGCAGGCATCTGATATCCATAATCCCTCAAATCAGGATAAAGCATTGTTATAAAGAAGCCAACAGATTTGCGGACTAGTTGGTGAGGAAGGGAACGGATCAAGACTAGAGTTTCATGGTGTTGGATAATCCTCCTGAGGATATGACTGCTATTGTTGAATCTGACCTTACTGGGGTTGGAGTGGCCAGGCGTTGTGCTGAGCTGTGTTTAGTTCCTTAGTTTCTTTTCTTGTAATTCCCTTTGACCAAAAAAAAAAACTGCCCATATATAAAACTCATATACATATATACGTACACAAGTGTACACTTGTAACTACACGCTGCCCATGTAAAACTCATACGCTTTTGACCTGAATAAAGCTCCAAGTGATGAAAAGGCTATTATTAAAAGGAAGCAAAAAATTGTTAGGATCCTATGTCTACATTTTCAAATTATGTATAAGGTTGAATTCTCGGATACAACGCAAGGAGTTCTACTAATTCAGCCAAAAAAAAAAAAAAAACAACCCAAGGAGTTCTACTTTTTGTCTATTAAAAGAAATCCAATTATTTGTACTCTAGCAAGACTACCTTTTCTTTTCTTTTTTCTTTCTTTCTGCAATTTAGAGAGAAAAATAATAAATGACATTCAGAAACATAAATTCAAATATTTGAATAATCCTAAATGTTAAATATTAGCTATGATATATTCCATGTTGAATATGCTTGAATAGATGCGGAAAATTGAAACATAAAATAGGAACACAAGAACACTAGGATTACATGGTTCCACGGGGGAAACCCTTAAGGGCTACATTTTTTAGTGTAGTCTAAAACCAGTGTTACAATGAATCATAACATGCATGGATATATATAATAAACTAAACCCTAGATTAATAGTCTTCTAGTACAAGTAGGAGACTTGGCTTGTACACAAAGTAGAATTAGCTATGATATATTCCATGTTGAATATGCTTGAATAGATGCAGAAGATTGAAACATAAAATAGGAACACAAGAACACTAGGATTACGTGGTTCCACGGGGGAAACCCTTAAGGGCTATATTTTTTAGTGTAGTCTAAAACCAGTGTTACAATAAACCATAACATGGATATATATAATAAACTAAACCCTAGATTAATAGTCTTCTAGTACAAGTAGGAGACTTGGCTTGCACACAAAGTAGAATTAGGTTTGAGTCTATACTAATGGGCTAATATATCTCTAACACTAAAGCTTGACCCAAACTCAAAAAAAAAAATAATAATAATAATGCCCTAAAGGAGTACTCGAAAATACATATTTATTTTCATCATTTTGAAAATGAGGGTATTCGAAAAATAGTACTTGAAAAAAAGTGAAATTATAAATAATATATTTTGCAGAAATACGGTTTGATAAATATAGACATCCAATTTTACCATACCATTTTATCGTATGAAAACAGACCTACTTAGGACTACTAACAACTGTAGGTATCATAAATTTCCATCAAACTGTATTAGATATTAAACTAGGTTTAAATGAAATAATATTGATCTTTGGGGGTTTATTGCAGAAATACGGTTTGATAAATATAGACATCCAATTTTACCATATCATTTTATCATACAAAAAAAAACCTACTTAGGACTACCAGTAACTGTAGGTATCATAAATTGCCATCAAACCATATTAGATATTAAACTAGGTTTAAATGAAATAATATTGATCTTTGGGGGTTTAGAAGAAGGATCATGGGTGGTTGATTTGAAGGGCAAGTTGATGAAATCATTGAGTTCAGAGAAGGACAACCACCCAACCATAAACAATCTAAACCCTTTAATTTAAATGCAATAATAAAGAAAACATAAAGCGCACTTTGAAATATGGAAATTATAACCATGTATTGCAACTTATTGTAACTAATTAATTATTTATGCCTTCAAGCATAAAGCAAATATACAAGTTGACAGGACCAACGAATCCATCTCCCGACGACGATCTCATCAATACAGACGAGGATATCGTCTGACGAGCCAAATGAATACCCATGTTATTGACGAGAGCAACTCTGCCATTCAATATGGCCAATTATACCCAGAGCGGTTACAAAACCAGCTGTATGCATTGGAGTACATTAAAGCCACATAACAAGGCATAAAACGTTACTAAGAGGAACATTAAGGCCACCATAACTACTCCAACGGTCATGAGTTGCAAAAACATATATAAGGCCCTCACAATATCAACACAAGGTACAAGAATACTCAGACAATTTTACTACCATTCTGCAACTCTGTTTTAACTTACAAAAAGATTTCTTTGTATTGACTTTGGCATCGGAGACGTTGTGGTAGGCACCACACCGGTGACCATCTCTGAGGATACACTTACATAAGCTGGGGATTGACTCCATCTGCCCATTCTAACTGATGAACTTATGCTTCATCAGTTTGGCGCCGTTTGTGGGAAAGGTTTTCGTGTTTATATTCGAAAATGTAGTTTCCATAAACTTCTATATTTAGATGGAGTCTAAGCCAGATTCTGCAGCCTTGGCTCAGCAAGTCCAGGCTCTCGCAGCCACTGTTGAAGAACTTACTTGGCAAAACCAAGAAATGAAGCTGCGGCTTCAACAGGACGAGAATCGATCTAAAGACAACTTGGAAGACGAGGGAGATAGTCATAGAAGAAGTAACCATCGAAGACTTACTGCTCCAGACGAACAAAATTCAGATCTCCTTAAGGAGATGAAGAAAGAGATGGATAAACTGAGGAATGCTATTAAGGAGAAAACGGACCAGAACGTTGATAGACTGGTAAGAGCCATGGATTCGCCCTTCACTACAGTAGTCCTAGAGTGTCCAGTACCGTCAAAATTTCGCTTGCCTCAATTTGAGCCATTTGACGGACTTAAGGACCCCAATACCATCTTAATACCTTCAAAACGACGCTGGGTCTTCAACAGCCCCCTAACGAGATATTTTGTTGTTCCTTCCCCATTACTCTCAAAGGGGCTGCAAGGAAATGGTTTACAAAGTTGGCAACATCGTCCATCGATAACTTCGAGCAGTTGAGCAATGCCTTCTTGCGTCACTTCATCGGGGGACAACGTCCGAAAAGGCCAGCAGACCATTTACTCACTATTAAACAGGGAGAGAAGGAAACCCTGAGATCATATGTAAAACGCTTCACTCGGGAAACCTTGGAAGTAGATGAAGCTGACGATAAGGTGTAGCTGACAACTTTCAAAGCAAGGCTAAGATCCAGAGATCTCGTGGCTTTTCTCGCGAAAAATCCTCCAAAAATGATAGCCGAGATGCTCCTGAAAGGACAGAAGTACATGAATGCTGAAGACGCATTAGCAGCCATCAAGGATGTAGAGAAGCCAGGAGACAAAGGAAGGAAGGACGACGAGCATAGGGGACAAAAGCGAGAGCGCCTAGATCGTCGGATCGGTGAAGGGAACAGAAGGACTGTTAACAAAATTCTAATGCAGATCAAGGGCAAACACTACCTCAAATAGCCAAGACCATTACATTCATCCCCCCATGTTCGTGACAAGATTAAGTACTGCTGGTTTCACAAGGATCATGGTCACTACACAGAAGATTGTCGGGACTTAAAGGAGCAGATAGAAGAGTTATTCAAAAAGGGAAGCTACAGAAATATGTGAAAAAAGTGGAGTATAGTAAGTCCAGAGACGGTGATAAGAGTCAGCACGAGTCTTCGTCCAGGAATGAAGGTCGTCCATCCCAGCTTCCACAAGATGTGATTGGGGAAATAAAGACGATTGCAGGGGGACCCTTCAAGGGAGGATCATTCAGATCCCTCAAAAAAGTGTGCCAGAGACAGGTGAACAGCATCCACATGATACCCCTGTTTAAACAGAGACGAACAAACCAGGACATGACTTTCAACGAGATGGATGTTAGAGGAGTGAAGCAGCCCCACAACGACCCTTTGGTCATAATGCTGACTATAGAGGGATTCAACACCAAAAGGATCCTCGTGGACAATGGCAGCTCCGCGGATAAAATATACTTTCCTGCTTTTCAACAGCTGAAGCTAGATCCAAGAAGACTACGCTCATCTGATTCTCCCCTCGTCAGTTTCAGTGGAGAGAGAGTCTATCCCAAGGGTATAGTGACGTTGACAGTGACAGTGGTGACCTACCCGACGCAGTTGACTCGTCAGTTAGATTTCTTAGTGGTAGATTGTCCCTCATCATACAATGTCATTATTTGAAGGCCTACACTCAACAACTGGAAAGCAGTCACATCTACTTATTGCCTGAAGGTAAAGTTCCCAATAGATAACGGTGTAGGCGAGGTAAAAGGAGACCAAGTCCTAGCCAGAGAATGCTACCAGGCCGTCTTGGCTGCAAAAGAGAACCATACATGGATGATTAAGGAGAAGGTGGAAGATAGGATGGAAACCCTAGAAACGGTGGAACTGGACGAAGGAGACGCGACGAAGACGACAAAAATAGGGACGACACTAAGTCCTGTGATGAGAACAAAGCTCATCCAATTCCTTAAAGAGAACATGGATGTCTTTGCATGGAGCCACAAAGACATGCCAGGCATATCTCCAAAAGTTATTCAGCATAAGTTGAATGTAGACCCGGAGGGAAAACCCGTCTAGCAGAAACGAAGAATTTTCGTCCCAAAACGACACCAAGCGGTTACAGATGAGGTTAACAAATTATTAACGGCAGGCTTCATCCACGAAGTATACTATCCTGATTGGCTCGCAAACGTCGTCTTAGTGAAGAAGGCAAAGGGGAAGTGGAGAATGTGTGTGGACTTCACGGACCTGAACAAGGCATGCCCGAAGGATAGTTTCCCTCTACCAAGGATGGACCAGCTTGTGGATTCTACAGCCGGGCATAAGTTACTGACATTCATGGACGCTTTCTCAGGATACAACCAGATAAAAATGGCTGAGGAAGATCAGGAGAAAACGGCCTTCATTACAAGCCAAGGGCTCTATTGCTATAAGGTAATGCCTTTTGGATTAAAAAATGCAGGAGCTACTTATCAGAGGTTAGTAAACAAGATGTTCAGCAAGCAGATCAGCAGGAATATGGAGGTTTACGTGGATGATATGCTCGTCAAGAGTAAGGAAGAACTTGCCCATCTGGATGACATAATGGAGACATTTGTCACCCTCAAACAATACCAGATGAAGCTGAATCCTAGTAAGTGTGTTTTTGGTGTAGCTTCAGGGAAATTCTTGGGATTCATGGTGTCCCAGAAAGGAATAGAAGCAAACCCAAAGAAGGTGCAAGCCATAATCAACATGGCATCGCTCAAGACCGTCAAGGAAGTCCAGAAGCTCACTGGAAGGATCGCAGCCCTTAATAGGTTCGTCTCTAGAGAAACAGACAAATGCCTTCCTTTCTTCAAAACTTTGAAACAGGCTTTCGCTTGGACCGACGAATGAGAAGCAGCTTTCCAGGAACTCAAACGCTACTTGAGTAATCCACCTCTCTTAAGTCCGTCCAAAGAAAGGGAAAACCTATACTTGTACTTGGCAGTATCAGCTACAGCTGTGAGTGTGGCCCTGATTCGAGAAGAAGGCAAGAAACAGCTTCCAGTTTACTACGTCAGCCAAGCCTTCTAAGGGGCTGAGTCTAAGTATCCAATGATTGAGAATATTGTGTTCGCATTAATAGTAGCCTCACGTAAACTAAGGCAGTATTTTCAGGCAAAACCCAATCCTGGTGATGACGGACCAACCTATTAAGAAGTCTATGAACAAACCAGAGGCAGCTGGAAGAATGGTCTAATGGGCAATCGAACTCAGCCAATTTGACATCGAGTACCATCCCAGGACAGCCATTAAGGCACAGGCTCTGGCAGACTTCATCATTGAGTTTACCTTCCCGGACGAGGGCGGTCTCACTAAGGAGGCCGAATTATGGACGATGCAGACTGATGGTTTGTCAGCCCAAAAGAGGGGAGGAGTAGGGGTCGTCATAACCGCCCCTGACAGAGAAGTGCTTAAGTACGAAGTTTAACTGAAATTTTCGGCTACCAACAACGAGGCCGAGTACGAAGGAATATTGATGGGATTGAGGCTCGAGAAGGCACTTGGAGCTAAGAACCTGTTGGTCCAAAATGATTCAAAGCTGGTGATTAGACAAATCAAGGGAGAATACGAAGCAAAGGAGGAAAGAATGCAGAAATACCTCTGGCTGATGAAACACCTGACTGAAGAGTTTGATAAAGTGGAATTTGTACAGATCCCTAGAAGCCAGAATATGATAGCAGACGAAGTCTCGAAGATGGCATCGTCAGAAGACGGGGCAACGAGCATGGACTTGGTGATGGAAATCCAAAAAGCGCCCCAGCATTGAAGAAGTTCCAACATTCGCAATCCAGAGCACAAATAGCTGGATGACGCCAATCATATCTTTCCTCCAGGACGGAAAACTCCCTCAGAATGTAGAAGAAGCCAAGAAGATCAAAAAGAGGGCAGCCATGTTCACGATCCTTAATGACACTTTATATAAGAGAGGCTTCTCCATGCCCTAGTTGAAGTGTGTCGATGAAGAAGAAGTCAAGTACATTCTGGAATAAATTCACGAAGGAATTTGCGGGGACCATACTGGCCCTAGATCCTTGGTAAGCAAGGTCATTCGAACAGGTTATTTCTAGCCTACTATGCAGGTGTCCGCAATGGAGCTTGTCAAAAAGTGTGACAAGTGCCAACGGTTCAGGAATGTTCAGCGACTTCCAGCAGAGAAACTGACAACGATAGCATCCCCGTGGCCATTTGCGCAATGGGGAATCGACATCGTCAATCCACTGCTCCTAGGTAAAGGACAAGTAAAATTCCTATTAATTGCTATTGATTACTTTACAAAGTGGGTTGAAGCAGATGCACTTGCAACCATCACGGAAGCAAGGATCCGGGGCTTCGTATGGAAGAATATAATTTGCAAGTTTGGGATTCTAAGGACAATCATATCAAATAATGGGCGACAGTTCGATAGCCAAGGCTTTAGAGACTTTTGTTCAGGCCTAGGTATCAAGAACCAGTTCTCATTTCCAGGGCATCCTCAGGCGAATGGACAAACGAAGGTGACGAATCGGACACTACTCAAGATCATCAAGACCAAGTTGGATGACACGAAAGGTGCCTGGCCGGAAGAATTACCTAATGTCTTGTGGGCCTACAAGACCACAGCAAGAACCCCTACAGGGGAAACCCCCTTCAAGCTCACCTATGGCACTGAAGCAGTGATCCCAATCAAGGTAAGAGTAACCAGTATCAGGTGAAAGGTGTTCAACAAAGAAGACAATGACAATCACCTACGAATCAACCTGGACTGTCTGGACGAAGTGAGAGAGAAAACTTCCAGCAAAATGAAAAAATACCAGCAAAAGATGGCCGACTACTACAATAAGAGGGTAAAGCTTAGACGACTTGACATAGGTGACCTCGTCCTGCGCAAAGTCACCCTAGAAACTAGAGACTCTGCCTAAGGAAAACTTGGCCCCACATGGGAAGGACCCTATCGAGTCATCCACTACTCCAAGAAAGGTAGCTATCACCTGGAGACCCTGGATGGACAGAGACTCCTGAGGCCATGGAACATTGAACACTTGAAGAAGTACCACTAGTAGAAGTAACAAACAAATGTGTTCATTCCTGAAATTAATAAACGAATTATTCAACTGATGTCTTTGTGTAAGCAGGTCTATTCAATTACAAGTCACAAAAGCCAAAAAAGGCTAAGTAACAAGATTCCGCCTTGACGGATGTAAGTTACTGACGAATACAAAGAATGACAATATCCCTAAAAGGATACAAGTCACAAAAGCCAAAAAAGGCTAAGTAACAAAATTTCGCCTTGACGGATGTAAGTTACTAACGAATACAAAGAATGACAATATCCCTAAAAGGATACAAGTCACAAAAGCCAAAAAAGGCTAAGTAACAAAATTCCGCCTTGACGGATGTAAGTTACTAACAAATACAAAGAATGACAATATCCCTAAAATGATGCAAGTCACAAAAGCCAAAAAAGGCTAAATAACAAGATTCCGCCTTGACGGATGTAAGTTACTGACGAATACAAAGAATGACAATATCCCCTAAAAGGATGCAAGTCACAAAAGCCAAAAAAGGCTAAATAACAAGATTCTGCCTTGACGGACGTAAGTTACTGACGAATACAAAGAATGACAATATCCCCTAAAAGGATGCAAGTCACAAAAGCCAAAAAAGGCTAAGTAATAAGATTTCGCCAGGACGGATGTAAATTACTGATGATGCTACAAAATCAGAGCAGCTAAAAATTTTTACTAAGTACAAGGCGCAGACGAATGTCAAATAGCACAAGCAAATCATGAAAGAATAAATCCACAATCACAACGGCAAGTTAGTATGCAACTACAAGTTTAAATTAAAGTCCTAAAAACAAAGGGCAATTACCATTGTTTTTACATCTAAAAGCCCATAAACACTAGGCTAAAAATACCATTCCCAGGGCATAATAAAGGAAATTGTTTTGAAATTGATTTACAAAAAGCCCAAAAGATATAACGGGCAACAACCAAAAAACAAATTGAGAAAATTTTCACAAGTAACAGATTCATGCACCAGCAACTGTAGGGGCGTCACCAACAAGGGCATCGTCGGCAAGGCGTTCTCAGGGACATCACCTTCAGGAGCAGGGGATTGGGCCGCCTCGTCAATAGCCATTTCTTTGTCCACCTCTTCCAGGTCCAGGCTCTCCATATCAACTCCAATAGGGTGCTTGGCTAGATACCTCCTGAGAAGCTCAAAACCTTTAAAGTACCAACTGAAGAGCACTGTGTTGTATTCATCAGTGGTTTGGAAGGCTTCCACAGATCTAGCAGCAATCGTTTTGAGCGACTCCTTGGCACTTAGAAGCTGCTCGTCCTTTTCTAGAGTCAGCTGACGTTCAACTCTGAGGTCGTCACTCAAGGTCTTGACTTTCTCCTTCAAAGTGGTGGCCTCGTCCATAGAATCAATAAGATTTTTCTTCAACTTAGAATTCTCCTTCTCCAAAGCCTCCATTCTGGATGTGATAGATGCCACCTTGGTCCCTTGGGTGATATACTCGGAGGTAATGTGAAGACTTTCCCCCAACACCTGAAGAGAAATTGAAAATCGTCAGTAGACCAAGAAAGAAATGAAGACTAAAAGCCGCACAAACTAGTTACCTGAACAAGTTTATGGACATGGCGAGTAGCAACGTCATTAAAGGGCATGCCTGAGAAAACCTTCAAATCCTCCGTAGTGACGACCCCATGAGCCCTGTTCACGGCCAATCTCTCGTCATCCTAGACGGTGGACGAGCCCAAATCAATCTTCTCTTTTTCTTTATTAGACATGCATTGCCCTTTTGAGGCAGGAGAAGGAAGCTCTTCAATCAAAGTTGAGGGGGAAGCCGTCCCTGTCGTCCCAGTTCCAGAGACAATGGGAGTAACAGAACCAGCTGGGGTGACGGAGGGACCCTTCCCAGTGACACGCACTGTCCTCTTACCTATATTTGACAAAGGCTCATCTTTCTTTGCCCTCATTTTAGCATACATATCTTGGTTGAATTTGGTCTTCATTTCTGCAAAAGGGAAACCCATAAATAAAAAATAAAAAAAAAAAGGGTGTACACATTAAAAATCAGTATTGACGAACCAAACACTTACTCTTCTTTCCTTCCACATCGATGTTGCGCAAGACGAAGGAGGACGGGTCAGGACCGAGATTGTAGAAAGCAAGGGTATGCGGGTGTACAAGATCGTCCTAACTTTCAATCGTCTTGGAGTATTCTATCGTCTGCTCAACACGCTCCTTATGCCTACTTTTGAGCTTAGGCCTTCTCTTAACTATGAAAAACAATAGGAGTCAATAACAGTAACATCACGATGCAACAGAATTAAAGTGACTGGAAGAAATACTGACGCACCTAAAGTCGGGCCCCACCGACGAAGCAACCTCGGGACATCACCCCAATCCCTGCCAGAGGGAGTCTTAAAATCATCCCCGGACACAAAGAAAAATCTTACGCATTTAAAAATATTGAAATTGGGCCCCATGTCACTATTCACATATTTAAAAATTATTTTGCTACAGTGTTTTCAGTTTTCAGTTTCAGCAAAAATAAGTTGTATCCAAACGGACCCTAAATTGCCATTGCTTTAAAAGTAATGCAGTATAAAACTGAGGTTGAATGATTACCAAAAATAAAACTGAGGTTGAAATTGATTCCATGTAATAATATAATTTACCTTACAGAATTTTAGGGGGGAAAAAAAAAAGACAATTAGTGTCAAACATTATTAGCACGAAATGTATTGCAAAAGGTTGTTTACTACCATCTAATTTGATATTGCACTACATGAGGTAAGTTCTTCGATTTCCAAAATCCTTATTTATTTTCTTAGTGTAGTTGTTTTGTGACTACCATTGTATACCATTTTACAAAACCTGCTACTAATTTTCTTAATTTTGATACCAAGTGATCACTTTTTATTTTTTTAATGAGGATAAACGTCAAAATTTCATTCAACCACAAAAGGTACACAACTGGAGAAACTTAATACAAGCATTGTTATGATCTAGTTATGTATAAGGTCGAATTCTCGAATTCAACACAAGAAGTCCAAATTTTGTCTAATATAAAGAAATCCAATTATTAGAAGACTACATCTTTTTTTTTTCTTTTTTTTCTTTTTTTAACTAAGCAATTTAGAGAAAGAAAAATAGTAAATGACATTAAGAGAATGAGAAACATAAATTCAAATCCTAAACTTGGAGTGCATGAGGTTGTACTATGCGACGTATTCCTTGAAGTTCTCTTTATTTAGTTTTTTACTTTAACAAAATTTGCATTTATATTAAAGCATTAGTTCATTGAATTAGCCAATAGAGTAAATGCATATATCAATTATCTATTGTTGTGCATTAATTATTTATATTAAATGAATTTATATGATTATTTCTATAAACTCTATATAGAAAATAATTTTTAGTTGGAATAATAACAATGAATTTAGAATATGACATTCTTACTCATGTTTAGTTGCTTTGGCAACCATATAAAAAAATTAAATATTTGTGAATTCGCTAAAATTAATCTTAATTCTTTAAATTTCCTAACTCCTTTGTGTGTGTAGAACTAACACTGTAGTATGTATTCTATGTAATTAGAAAGATTACTGTGGGGCCTGTGGGCTTGGTGACCTCGGCCCACTTTACATCCGGCCCACTTTACATCCTGCCCAGGGCCCATGCCGAGAAAGAAGGATCGTCCGAGGACGATGTATGAAGGCCTAAGCTTTAGAAATCCCCGCTGAGGATAACCCTGTCCTTGGTGGACCGAGACTAACTCCAGGTGGGGGAACAGGCCCAGGACAGGTTGTCACCTCCACACTAAATGCACTCACCTAACCCTCTGGCCACACTAATGGAGATGTGACTCTTGAACAGGGTAACCTTGGTTATTGCAAATCACTTGAGTACTGATAATGCAGCTGATGGGACGGACGGTCAGAGGAAAAGCGCATTAATGATCAATAGATGGAAGAAAGAGATGGGAGGAGGAGGACTATATAAGAGGAACCAACAGAACAGTTAGAGGGGTGGAAAAAAGAAGGAGAAAAGAAAAGAGAGGGGGAAAAAGAAGGAGAAAAGAAAAGAAGAGGGACAAATATCAACCTCCTCGGATCAATGCCGAGGAGCAGCTTTAAAGTGGAACTTGGATGCTCCGACCTTCAACGGTGATGAATCCATCATTTGGGCTCCGTTCATCTGTAAGGGCCAATTTCTTCAACCCACTCTCTAAAAATGTATTGTTTGGGGCTTATTGGATCATTTTCCTTCTGATTTTAGAGGGTCTTTCCAAATTGAGTTCTTACAATTACTAATATAATAAATATGTTTATTCTATTATGTTAATTTTTAAACATAATGAAATTTTAATATATCATTTTTTTAAGATTTATATGAGAAAATTGGTTTTTTTTATGTGAGAAATAATTGATTTGAAATATGGCATTTTTACACAAATTTAGTTGTTTTTTGCAACAATTGAAACCATGTTCAACAAAAAGGGGAGAAAATTTTTTAGTAACACATAATCAAGAATGTAAAAAAAAATATAATTGAAGAACATATGCATTTTTTAGTATGAATGAAACATACCTATCTATATTAGCTACTCTATCATGCAATTTTCAATTTGTAAAAACACACACACACACACACATACATACATATAGTATGATCAAATCACTACACTACTCTTAGTGCATTTTTACTTTGTCTATATATAAAATAACTAAATATTACAATTTTTTACAATAAAATTTATTGAAATATTTTTTTTATACATTGATAGTTAGGGGTGAGGATCTGAATCCTGAATGTTTATATTGAAAATTGAGGTGTCAATCAATTAAGTTACAAGATTTTTGGTACAACTTATCGAAATATTGGAGAAAACTAATAACAAATTGCACCGCACATCATGTGGAAACTCAAATGTGCCATCAAACCATATTAGATATTAAACTAGATTTAAGGGCAACAATAAAGAAAACATAAAGCGTAATTTTATAACCATGTATTGCAATCTTATTGTCATCAATTAATTATTTATGCCTTCAAGCATAAAGCAAATATACACGTAATAGTACAAAAAAGAAGAA
The DNA here is from genome assembly GCA_032727855.1 of Quercus ilex subsp. ballota. Lineage (NCBI taxonomy): Eukaryota > Viridiplantae > Streptophyta > Magnoliopsida > Fagales > Fagaceae > Quercus > Quercus ilex. Next base: position 26,623,106 of record CM064914.1, on the reverse strand, counting down.
ATATTTTACATCCTTCGTAAAAATAGAAATCAAGAACATGAATGCATCTGGTAATGCAGAATCACAAACTAATGCCAGCGTTGCATGGCCATCGCTCAGTATGCCCCTTGAGAGAAACCATAGTGGCAATCCTGACACAGTTCTCGAAAAAAAAATCCTAACTATGGAATTGAATAAAAATGTGATCAGTAAGCTACATCTACTACAATGATGAATTAAACAGCAACAAGTTGAATGGATCTAGGGTTCAGACTAGCATGCTCTGAAAATTCCTTAATCTACTGCCAGCTTATCACATAAAGATTGATATGCTGCACTGCAGTGCTTGAACTTTTCTTCCGCAACAGCCTGTTCAAGCACATAAATTAGTCATCTGTTAGCACAGAAACAATGATTACAGCCATTGATGTCAACATGGAAAGATAATGTGCTTAAATAGTTAAATCACCTTATTCTAACACCATCAAGACATGGAAAGATAACAAGCCTGGTAAAGTACTCAATGACTCACCAGTCACCACTTTTGGAAAATAAAGAAGCAATTTGCTCCTACAATGACCATATCCAACTCCGCCCCACCCCCCTTTTTCCTTCTCCCAGTGCCAACTCTAGTGCCCATAATGAGAACTCACCAGTCGCCATTCCAGTTAAATACAGAAGCAAATCAAACATTGAGCAATTTGGTGCGCTAATTAATACTCTCTTGCTCTCATCTCATGCATATTCAAAGGTTTTAAAATATCCAGTAAATTAAATTCCTCCTGCTAATTCATAGGAAAGATTCAAGATATGGAGTAATACTAATCGACAGTTGGAGCTATTTAATACCTTTGAAGAGCCCTGATGTCGATCAGGATGCCACTTTAGTGCACAGACTCGATATCTGAAATTATAAAATCAGACGGTAATCAAACAACCCGAGAACAAAAAGGAAGGACATGATTCAGGAAGTAAGACAGAGAACCTAGTAAGAACTTACGCATTTTTAACATCTTCAAGTTTTAGAGGACCAGAAGCACTCAATCCAAGGGCCAGCCTATCTGAAGCCAAATCTGACTCCAAACTCTCATACTCAGATGAAGAATCATATGTTTCTTCAGTCCGATGCCTCCAATTCCATTTCCAGGACCTCCCATAGTTGTCATAGTTTGATGAGCTCCTCCATTGAGGATTCTCTTCATTAATAAAGGACCAATAGAAAAAACGGTTCCCACCAAATGCATCTCGGAAAATGTTCTCAACATCATCATCTTCTTCACAAAACTGGAAACCTCCTGAACAAGTGTTGAAAATGGGATCATATCTCATGCAACTTCAAAGGGCTCAAGACATGAGTAAATCAGTTATGCCGCAAAGGAGATCTAATTGGCCATATGATGCCATTAAGAAAGGCATCACCCTAATGTCTTCGGAGAGTGAAATAATGATGCATATAAGCTAACAAGATACTTGACATTCAGAATTAGAGCAATGATCTCCACAAACAAAAGGAACATTTAGGCCTATCCACAGGGCTCCTCTCCTCCCCCCCTCACCCCCACCAAAAAAAAGAAAAAGAAAAAAGATCCTCCTCTGCCCATAAAATTTTTCAAAATAAGATTCCACCTAGAAGATTTTCTAGAGGGAGACAATTTAACTGATGATCCCACTACCCCATAATATGTTAAAATAATCAATTCATAAATATAGTTCTAAAACTAGACATGCAATGCTTCTTTTAGCATCAAAACACTTGAAATGTCCTTACTTCTGGCCCATTGCTTGGTTCCTCGATTCCCAGTCCAGTTCCTTTTGGAACCCTTAGCAGAGTATTGCTTTTTAAACCATGAGGTGCCTCTACTTGAAGATGGGTCATCCTCATCATCTTCATCCTGCCAGCTCTGGAAATCCAATAATAATAATAATAATGAAAATGATAATAAACATTTTTTTAATTAAAAAAAGGGTAGAAAAGCTTCAGTAATGCATAAACCAACAATATTTATGAGGAAAAAGTACACCTTCAAAGTTTGGAGGAAAATTCTTTCAAGCAATTATGTGACAGTTTTTAACGTGTCATGTGACTTGATAAATAGTATACATAGATGGTCTTATGAATCGACACAGAGTGGGTTGGAGGAGATTCTTCCAAACCAGTTTGGAGGAAAACTCTATCCTTAAGCAGTTTGTGATAACTGGATTTGGCTTACCTCCAGTATTTTTTCAACTGGACATGTCCTTTTATTTTAAATATACAATAGCAAGTGGTAGTGAGTTTTAATCTCTACATTTTATTTAGTTAGTGAATGACGTGGCAGTTTCTCATTAAAACAAAAGGAGATTCCAGTTAAAAAAATACTAGAGGTAAGCCAAACCCATGATAATTAGTCTATTAGGGTGAAACTTTATTGGCCAAGACCAGAAAACTGTCATTTTTTCTATGCATTCCTTGATGCCAATCATATACTCAAAAATAAGTAAACTTATGTTTCTAGGGACATCATACTAGTAAGAGATTAACTGTAATGCTATCATATGTAAAAAAACCCCAAGGCAGAAACAATAATATAACTTCAAACTACAGAGTAGATTTCCACATCCATTAAACCCAATGAACATATAAATCTAGATAAAAATAAATTCTTCAAAACACTTCACCAGTTCTTTTTCCTTTTTTTTTTTTTGCTCCAATTTATCTTCTTTTTAAAAAAAAATGTTAAGCATTTCCTACATACATATATATATATATATATATATATATATATATATTATAATTCAATAATTACAACAAAGGAGGGGGATTTGAACCTTGGATGTCTCCAATGGAGACATCAAGAGGTGCCAATCAGTTGAGCAACAAGGCTCTAGGCCAAATGTATCTATCACCATACCAATATGTTCTACTGTTTCTGCTATGGTTAATTACGTATTTAAAGTCCTGGGTAAATTATATTTTTGGTTCCTAAAATTTGGGGTTAAGTTCAATTTTGGTCCCTCAAATTTAAAAAGCTCAATTGTGGTTCCTCAAATATTGAAAAATAACAATTTCGTGCCTGTGGCCAAGATCCACCCGAGACAACCATGCTCCAAATTCCACCACATCACCCATAGACCAACAGCCACCAAAACCAAATTCCCAAATTGGCCCCTACCAAAATTTTCCGTCCACCGATTGTTTGACATCTCCATGTATGATAAACAAGCCCATGAAGAATAAACACTTATTATGAAAAATCCCAATATAATTTGAACTCAAAAACAACATTATTGAATAAAACTAAACTCAAAACCCCATCCCATCAAACTCAAGCTGAGAAAAACCAAAACCCCAATAAAGTTAAGACTCAGAAACAATGGCAAAGGAGCCAATAAGGTTATGTGAGTTCTTTTTCTACAAGTTCTCCTTTGGAAGAATGTTGGTGTCCTTTCCTTTCTTTATTTTGTTCAATTTGTTTGCGTTGTGATGAGACTGTGATCATTGTGTTGATAAGATTATAAGTGGGGTTCAGTTTTGGTCAATTTTTTAAAATGGAATTAGAGTTTTGGTATGTTACCCATGAGGAGTTTGTCAAAATGCTTGAATGGATATCTTTTTGTGAGGTTGTTCTTGTTGCTTGGGATTTCACTGTGAATCTCAAATCTTTGTTGTTGCAGGTTCTTGAGGGCACAGCATGGAGAGAAGAGGGGAGAAAGAGATGTGGACAACAGCTGGAGAAGAAATGAAGAAAGAGAGAAAAGAAACGGAAGGGAGAGGAGAGAAGGGGGAAAAAAACTAGTGCCACATTAGAGAAAAATAAATGCAAGTTGGATGGGGGGAATTTTTTTTTATAGGTAATAAAAATATATATAAATCAGAAAAATGAGTCACCTAAGTATACAAGGAGTATACTAGGGTAAACAATTTCCCCATTGAGATGACCTACAGCTTGTCTTCTACGTACAATACCACTAGGCCTCCCCAAACCTGCCTCACCAACCACTCATCTCATAATGATAGAGATATTATCCTTGAGGCACAAAGTTTCTTATTCATTACCCAAAACCAAAGAATACCATAATCTTCCATCATTTCTTTACTCTTTAGAGGGAAATAAACAATTAAACAAAAATCAATGCCACCTGCATCTCACAAGGACTTGACAGATGAAGGAAAGAAAGAATGAAAAGAATAATAAATATCCAGCATCCACCATTAAAAAAGGAAAATAATTTTTCTTTAGAAGTATAAAGAACTGAAGCAAATCCATAAATAATCTTGACAATAATAAATAACCAATATTTTCCCTCTTAACTATGGGGTCAAGTTCAAGCCCCCCATTAAAATATAAGATCGAGCAATTCACCCCCCCCCCCCCCCCCAAAACCCTCTATTAACCGGTAATAAGCAAATTGCCCCCTCCCATGACTATATTCCATTAAATTCTTTTCTTTTTTTTTCCTTTTTTTTTTTCTTTTTTTTTTATAACAGAAATCCTTTGTTTTTCTTTTCATTGTGCCCGTGCACAACAAATCTCATTTCAGAATTCCAATTTTACCCTAATAACCCCTCATCCACTCCCCCCTCTGCCCACCCTCCCCTCCCTTATTATTGAGAAGGAGCTTCAATTACACTGTTGAAGAATGAAGCTTGAAGAGGGGAAAGAGATCAGATGATTCAAATAAGCAATCTCAACCTTTATAGTTCCCTTTCTTTATATAATAAATAAAAAGTTTTGGTTTGTAAAAAAACCAACAAAATAGGCTCCAAGCCTCCAATCAAAACCATTTATTCAAAACAGAATGGGAGAAGGTTTTACTCTCAGCACTGCAATCCAGTTATCAACATAAACTAAAACTATGAATAAAAAAAAAAAAATCAAATTCAAAAGAAAATATTGAAACCTTTATTTGGCATTGTAATTCTTTTTCTTTTTAATAATTCACTTGGCATTTTAATTCAACAAAAAAATTTGCTTCACTTAACAACTTCTAGAAAAAAGAAAGCAACATTCTAGATTCAAGAAACTTAGTAAAGGTTCTGATGTAAATCAGGAGCGGAAAAAAAAAAAGGGACAAAATTCCGATAATCAAAATCAACCTCCACCACTTTTCTCCTCAACACTGGCTAGTTCACTTGCAACCATAGCTACATCTACAAGACATATACCACCAAGATCTTTCATTCCTCTCTTCGTGCTCAAAGATCCAAGGCTGCCGAAGCCCCAAACGCTCTTGGATTCGCTGCTCAAACTTCCAATGCAAATAATGCAAACCCGCCCCAGCTCAAAAAATTGCACCTAGATCTTCCCTCCCTATCTCATCCTCTATAGTTTGGGAACCAAAGGTGGTACACTCAAGCTCAACACCCACTATCACAGTTAAATCTTTATATATATATATATATATATAACTCCTGAGATCTAAACCTTTTTTTTACTCAATTGTGTCCAATTGACTTACAGGGTAATATCGGTATTTCAGGTGTGTGTACACTTAAAATAACTCCTGAGATCTAATCCTTTTTTTCACTTGTTTGTGTCTAATTGACTTAGAGGGTAAAGATTGGTATTTCAGGTAAATTTAAGTAAAACATAATAGGTGGTCTGCACATGCATCTTGAGAAAAATAAAATTTTCATAAAAATCTTTTAATGCAATAATCCCTAAAACATACTAAAAATTAGAAACATCCTAAACAGAAACCTGAAACAGGAAGTCTGCATAAGCGCCAACGTTGCGCAATAATGTTTGTTTTGCATGCAGCTTTCTGAACCTTTTTGAATTATAGTTGGGTCTCTGCAAATGAACAATGGTGAGCATCAGCAACAGATTCCATTCAGCAAAGATGAAGATAAAGTATGAGAAAGAGAGAGCACAAAAAAAATATATATAGTACCGAAAATTTTGAAGTGGGCCTATTTAATGAAGTGGAAAAATACATCAAGCAAAAGCTGAGGCAACATAAGAATAAAGAGAATGAACTTTCTACCAGCCAAAGACACATTTTTTTTGTTAGTAAGTAAATTTATTATAGAAAACAGATGCCACCCAGTACACAAGATGTGTACTTGGGAAAACATCATCAAGCACAAATATAGGAATCAATAAAATCAAATAAAGTAGAAAAAGAATGGTGTGGTAACACGCAGCCATCCAATCAAACAGAACTCATAAAAGGATCATCTTCAGGTCTGTTATACTCCATTCAGAACCTTCAAATGCTCTATTGTTAGTTAAACTCTCCCCAAATGGTTTGCATATGACACAAAGGTACAACATTCCAAATTTCATCATTACCTTGTTAGCAACTCTCTCCCTTTCCAGGATGCCAGCAAATCAAGAACTTTGTGAGGCATAACCCACTATACTCCAAACAAACAGAACACCAAAGACCACAACTCTCTAGTGTACTCAGTGTAGCAACAAGTGATCAACACTATCCCCATCTTTCTTATGCATATAACACCATTCTACAACTATTACCTTACAACTGCGAAAGGTATCTAATGTATGCATTTGTCCCAAAGCAACAGTCCATGTAAAAAACACAACTTTAAGTGGGACTTTAGCCTTCCAAATACTCTCTATTTTTATTTTCTTTTTTGATAAGTAGCCTTCCACATTGTAAGTTTGCTCATACTTTGTGGAGTGAAGTTTTTTTTGTGATGTTTGGAATTCAGTGGGTGATGCCGATGGGGGTTGCTTCTCTACTTTTTGCATGGAGGAATTGGTTGGGGAAACAGTTTTCAAATATCTGGAATATGGTACCAGCTTATCTAATGTGGTTAATTTGGTGGGAGCACAATATATGTACTTTTGAAGATATTGAGAGACTTTTAGATCTTTAGAAGTCTTTACTAGTTGGGACTTTGTTTGAGTTATCTCGTATTGGGGCTATACATGTTGTACTTCCATCTCTGATTTCCTAGAATCCGTTAGTACTTCCTTTTGATTTGTGGTAATTGTTTCAAGTACAGAGTTTTCATCATTGCAAACACAATGTACTTTTTACTCAATAAAATTTCTATAACCTATAAAAAATAAAAAATAGAATAGAATTCTATTACCTACTCAAAAAATAAAAATAAAAAAGTAGCCTTCCATATACTCTTCCAAAGAAATGAGTGCACATGGCCAATATAAAGCACCCTATAAAACAATTTCACCTCAAATAGCCCACTCTTTGTAGGTCTCTAACAAATCTCGTCTTCTACATCCCTTCTAAACTTTGTTGAATAGATGAGGTTCATGAAATCAATCAACATATCCATCTCCTAATCATGGAGAGGTCTCGTAAAGGTCATATCCCAATCCATGGACTCATCATTCCAACACAAATAGTCCGCCACAGTAGCCTTCTTATTCTGTGCAATACTAGACAATTTCAGAAGATATCCTTCAAAATACCATCCTCACACCACCAATCAACCCAAAATTGAGCATTCCTTCCATTACCAATTGATGCATCTGGAAAAATGACTCCATCCCAATCGACTACACTTCCATAAGCAAACACCATACCCTCCCTTACCCTCCTTCAAACACCACCCTTCCCATTCACTACCATATTTACACTCCACTACTTTTCTCCAAGGAGCATCTTTCTCTATTGCAAAAGGCCATAACCATTTCACCAACAAAGGCTAATTGAATAACATCACATTTCTAACTCCCAAACCCCCTTTGTTGAGGTGGGGTGCATACTTGCTTCCAATTAACAATATAAAATTTGAATTCATCACCAATACCACCCAAAGAAAGCCCCAATGCACCTTTTCAATAAGCTTAGCAATGTTGGCTAGGATAGGAAACAGAGACAAGGATTAAAAAGGAAAAACCTACATACACCTTGTTTGGTGAGTAAGTTCACCACTTAGCTAACTTAACCATACAACAATAACAAAACCTTAGTCCCAAAACCTAGCTAACTTGGCTATATAACAAAAATATGCTTAATAAAATTACAACTAGTGCTTAAACAATTAAATTAGGGATGAGACTGCATGCAGGTATTACCAGCTAACTAGCCCATTTATCAAAAGCTTCACATTAACACAAAAAATCCATCTTTCTTCAAATAACTCATGATAAAAAGATGAAATCCTCAACCCCCATAATTTCATAAGTAACAAAACAACTTTAATGCTACAACCACTTTCCCACCATTTGACGAAACCTCTTTATTTCTTTGTATTTGATCCATAAGGAAATGGATCTAGGACAAGTTAACAAGACATTAATAAAGAGAATCATGCATGACGCAATAATGCAAAATAAAGCAAGTCACAAGAAACAGTCAGCCGGTACTAAAGAGTGAAATATTATCCAAGGGAGTATACTTCAATACAGATATGGGATGAAGGAAACACTAGTTGGGTAAAGGAGATGAACCCTTCCACATCATCACCAATGTTCATACATATTGTCAATTTTGTGCCATCTAGGCTTATCAACTATCACATCATAAGATCTCAACGATGTTCCATTAGTCTAAATTGTCTCTGTTGCACAGGACCACACCATATATTGAACCAAAAACCATCATTACATTGCAAAGATTATAACTTTACTGTACTTGCCCCAAAAAATGAATTAAAAACTAGTTGGCTTTCAAGTTTATGTTTGCATTCAAGAGACCATTATAAAACTATTAATTAAAAACAAAAATCCGACCGATAATAAGCAATTGAGATGGAAAAGGCAATGGGCCTAATTCATTTTTTTTCAAAAAAAAAAAAAAAAAAAACTAACTTGAAATTCAGGGACCCAAATATTCAAACAAGTATGCATAATATCCCAGCTCCACAACAACCAAACAAAGAAAAATGACCAATCAATAAGTTATACATTTATCATCCAAAAACATCATACACCAAATCAACTATATTTTTCCAAAACAGAAAAATTAAATTCCAAATCTTTCACATATAACCATATTAGAACAAAAAACAAATCCATGTAGAACAAATACAAATATATGCAGAGAGAGAGAGAGGGAGAGATACTAACAGATTCCCAGAAAACGCGTCTTTTACGATCAAGGGGAGGAGTAGAATGAAAAAGGGCAGTCCTCAAATGAAAGCAGCTGGCTTTTGAGTTTATCAGAGCTGCTGCTTTCATGGCGCTATTCATTTTCACCGCACAAATGTTATTATTGCTCTGAGAGAGAGAGAGAGCCACCGAGGGCAGCCCTGAAGCTAAGCCGCAATTGTCAGAATCATTTTGGCGAGTCCACTCCGAGACCCGGTATGGGTTGGGTTGGAGAAGAACAATTTGTAAAACTAGCCTAGCTCCGAGTCAGTCAATACGAACCCGACGGGTCGGGTTTGACCTTAATGGGTTTATTTCCAAATTGTGAAACTAGTTTGTAAGAAACTCTCGCCAACCCATTTTGAAGCTGCATAGTAATTTGGAAGAGATTCTTCTAAATTGACTTAAAAATAACTTTATTCAGTAGTTTTTAAATGAGAGACTGTACTTGTGATCCCAAAAATTTGGGTAAATTTAATTTTTACTTTCAAATTTGTAAAAACCCTCCGACTTAATTTATAAGACACGAGTAAAGGTTTGTAAGGAGGGAGGGAATATAGTGATTTTCTTCTAAATAAGTCAAAAATATTTTTATTTCAATAATTCTAGAACCACAATGTATTTCACATCATTTCTACAATTATTTTATGTGATAAATTGTAATTAAATGTAGGTCACTTTTATGTAGACTCATCACTTATAAGTTATAGCCAGCCATATAGTAGGGTATTTTCTTTCCTTTTTTTGAGAAAAAGCTCTAGAGTTGTGACAAATGTGTTGAATAAAATGTTGTCTTATATTTTTTCCTTTTTAGACCAATTGATAATATGATAAATCAAAGTTTACTTCTATGTGTAGCCAAAATTTGTAGGAGACATAGGTGCAAAGTGAGCATATCAAGGTGGATTCTAGGCGCTGTGTGTATCGACCCGTGCAGTGCTATAGCTAACGCGTTAAGTATCCCGACTAGGGAGTACGTTCGCAATTGATGGGGGCCCGCACAAGTGGTGGAGCATGTGGTTTAATTCGATGCAAAGCGAAAAACCTTACCAAGGCTTGACATGTCGAGAATCCTCTTGAAAGAGAGGGGTGCCTTCAGGAACGCGGACACAGGTGGTGCATGGCTGTCATCAGCTCATGTCATAAGGTGTTGGTTAAGTCCTGCAACGAGCGCAACCCTCGTGTTTAGTTGCCACCGTTGAGTTTGGAACCCTAAGCAGACTACAGGTGAGCATATCATCCTTTTATAGACTCAATTTGTGCCAAGTGAGCATATCAAAGTGTACAACCATCAATGGTTGCCTTGCACACAAATCTTTTGTTTCCATAATCACATGAAGCCACTATCCTCATGGAATTCCCTCTTAAACCATGTCAGTTTAGTAGGCACCCTGATACCTATACATATTTCATAGTCAAGCTAGCAAGCCAAGCCTTTGTTAAAGTTGGTTCTATTTGGTGCCAAGATTGCTCAGGCTCACCCTCCTAGTCATGGATTCACAAGTGCATCGGGAAAATTGCCATGGTCATCCCAAGGCTTTCATGTAATCATAGGTAGAGTTAGGGGGTGCCAAGGGGGGTCATGGCCCCACCTAGCTTTTGAAATTTTCCATTAATCTTCTTTTATATTTGGTAATAGATCTAAAAATTGCACAAAAATATATTCACCGACGCCCCTTGAGAAAATTTTCTGGTTCCACCACTCCATGTAATGAAGGCACCAAGCTTGCGTCAAAATGGCACGAGATTGTGTCTCTTAAATTGGGAAGTGGGAACTTTCAAAAGAAAGTCCAATTGATTTGTATTCCTTTTTTTATTTATTTTTATTTATTCCTTAATAACCAAACATGCTTCGTTCAAATGAAAACCAAATAAGAAAAAAAAAATAAATCAAATAAAGAAGAAAGAATGAGATAAAAACTATTTATGTGTACATTGTGTGTATTAAGAGATGTGTAATAGTCATTTCTTATATATGTGTATATATATATATATATATATATATTATAGGCGGGCTGAAACAGACTCAACCAACTTAGAATAGAGAGTTTAGGTCTAATCTAACGGCCCAATACAATTAATTTGTTAGAGAATGGATTTCCGAGGTCAACCTTGGTGTGCTTGTATGGTTAAGCTTTTAAGTTAATGGGGGAAAAAAAAACATCAAGTGATTCATAAGAGAGAAGCAGATTTTGGGATTAACACTGTCTTGGGTGAGGCCGAGGAGCAGTAGTTCTTATAATATTCAAGTCTTGATTACAGGGTAGTGTTGCACAGAGTATATTTTTCCTTTCAGTTTTTTGTCCCCCCATATGGAGGGGTTTCCTTTCTTTATATAGCTAATTGAATTGCATCCTAACCCTCCACTTTGTACAACCATGAACCTTCCTTTGGATGCTTGTCCCATCAAGGTTCTGCTGGAGATGGTAAAATGTACTGCAAGCTGTAAGGGTACTGTTTAGTGGTCATTCCTCCATTAATGTGACCAACTGAGTTGGTGCAGTGCATTGAATGTGGCTGTGATGGTTACTTTATCTGGATATTCCCCTTCTTCTTTGCTTGCACGTCTCTACTGTCTTCTTGGGTATGTTGTCTTCTGGTGCAAGTGGCTTGCTCGACGCCTTCTGAGGAACGCTCGCTCTTCGAGCTCCTCGGGCAATCAACCTCTTTGTCCTTTATTCTTGGGTTCTCATCTATGTGTTAGGTCAAGACTAATGTGGGGATGGGCCCTTCCACCTCCTTGGACTTGGCCCACAGGCTCTATTCTGTACTCGGATCTTACCCCTTCCACATAAAATATAGGGTTAGGTTCAAATTACACCTGGTATAACTTTAAGCAGTATTACATCACTCAACATTTTTAATTGGATGTGAATTTTAATAAATCCACCATTAGATTACATTATCTTTATATATTATCCATGCTTGCAAAATTTTAAGGTGATCAGAGATTAATAGTCATGTTATCAATCAATTGTTAAAATTCAAGTTTATGTAGTTTAAAATAATGCATAAAAGAAGAATTTAAGGATCGAATAGTAAATAACATCTAATTGACATAAAAATTGGCGTGAATGTTAAAAACATGTAATTCAACGGTAAGATTTTCAAAATATGAATTCTATGACAAGTTATTGAGTGATGTAAAATTACTTAGAATTACAACAAGTGTAATTTGATCTCAACTTATATATATACATACATATATATATATAGAGAGAGAGAGAGAGAGCCTTTTTAGTAAGTTGTGAAATATGATAGTTAGAATCTATAGTATTTTTTTTAAAATAGCTTTTTTGTTTAAGGGAGAGGTAACCAGTTTTCCAAGCAAAAGAGAAAGCCTTGAAGTTGAATGTACTACTCCGTTCAACTATATGCCCGCTTAGAGATGGCAATAGGGCCGAGCAGGGCCGAAGGACGGGGTCTTCGCCCCTGCCACGCATGATTTTGTTTTGCCTTATCCCCACCCATTAGGGCCCCGCGAAACCCCGCCTCACCCCACCCTGTAAAAATCTACTTCTTATTAATTTGCCCACAATTATTACAATTTTTTTTTAATAAAACATGTTTCATTAATAAAAAAAAATACTTGAAATTACAAATAAATTTATCCCATCAAATCAAACTAATTTTTAGCAAAAACTGAATAATATTATACAAGTGTTTGTTTCTAATAGTATATAAATTTGTTTATAATAAAGACAAAAGAAAACTTTAAAATTGATACCTTATTTCCAACCTTGCTAGAGAGAAAAAAGAGATAGAGAATTACGTTAGGTAGAATAAAATAAATTGATAATATTTTTGTTTAAATAGTAGGGATTTAAGTTATGAAAAATTTACAATTTAACCCTTACCAACACAGGGCGATGCAGGGATGGGGTAGGGTGGGGTGGGTCTAAAAAGTCTAAACCCCTCCCCGTCCCGTAATGCGGGGCTAATATCTTGGCCCATCCCCGCCCCACCACCTTTGCGGGGCAGGAAAAACCCGCGTAGGGCAAAGCGGAGAGAGGCAAAATTGCCATCCGAGCCCGCTTGCCTTTGGCATCAGCTTCACATAAATTGGGTAAATGAGTAATCTAATAATTCTTCCATGTTGAGTATATGAATAAAATGTCTATTCTTTGGATTCTAATTCCACTTCAATTACGATAGGATATCATAAATGTCATTATTATCAATTTAGTTTACTCATGAAACGGTTGGATTTTCCCCCCTTATCCCTATTTTCTGTAATTAGACAATGCTAGAGTTCTTTTATGTGATGTGCTGACACATACTATGTTTCCTTGGCTTGGACTTGGACTGACAACCACAGGTACAACCCTTTATCTCTCTCAACAATTATGTTCTAGTTGGATAAAAGTTCTTCATGTCACCTCTTTGATTGAATGTTCACTGCATTAAATCACTAGTTTTATGCATATCTATCTGATGGTGGTTGCGACTCTTGAAGGTTAATTTACTTTTTGGCTTTGCTTACAATGTTTAAATTTTATGTAAGGTGCAATATTACTTTTGAGCTCTTATATTCATTTAGCAACAAGGCCATAGATGTCTAGCTTCGTAGTTGTGCTTGCTATTCTTTCATTTTTCGTTTCAAAGAGATGATTTGGACTGGCAAGGCCATGGATTTCCACTTGGGAAGACATAAAATTAAATTCCAAAGGCATGACCTCTAACTGATTACTAGCAGAAGTAATGACATCTTCCCTACTTACATCACTTTACAATCTCCTTGTACTGCCAACCACAGCGCCGACTGAGAAAACAAGTAAAAATTAACCAACGATGAGAAAGTGTGTAAACAGAACAAATCTATAGCTGGGGCTTGCTCATTTAAAACATAGACAACCCCAACAAGCTCAATAGTTTAAAAGCGAAATGTACCAACTACGATGCTAAATTGACTGAATTACGGGATAAGTGAAAAGGCTACTAAGCAACTCCAGTAGTATCAACTATATGAAAGTCACCAGAGAACACATATCAATGATGGTTGGTTTGTAATTTGCATCTACTTAAGTATGACACATATCAAAAAAAGAAAAAGTAAAAAAGAATCAAGCCAACATTTGATCTCAGTTGCAAGCTGTAGTTAGCAGTGTTATCAAACCTCATTATTTGGGGTGTTGGGCACTTGGTAGAGGTGCAAAGTGTAAGATCTTAGCTTAATCTGAGCAGGCTAAGAACTAACCATTGGGCTTATAAACAAATCAAGTATTATTAGCCCAAGCAAATGTACTATGGCTACTTGAGCTAGCTAGTCTGATGAAGCAAAGCTGAGGATAAAACTGCAGATATCCAACTCAGTTTGGTTTTTAAAACTCAAATACAGACAACATGATGAAGATGCTTGTTTTATATGTCGAGAAAAGGACAAGGAAAAGTATCTTAATGCTTTTTATTACTCAATAATCAGGCAACGACACAAAGCATGAGTTGATAAATTGAATAATGCTGGCAGAGTCATTTTGTTCTGCACTTTTAATCGCGATTCCATGCTTTGAATGATGCCGGCAGTTTAATTTTGTTAACACTTTTAAGCATCATATTTGGTAGAATTTTGAAAATAGAAGTACAGATTTCACATAGTTTCAAGACCCATCAAGAACTGAATTAGAAATTCTTTTTGGTTTTGTTTTCCACCCCAGAAAAACAGAAAATGCAAAAGATCATAACCAATATTCATAAACTAAGAGAAAAAAAAAATTGCAAATCAAGACCCAATAGATTATCTGAGAAAGGGGGGAAAACAACTTTGGCTGCCTCATACCTGCTCAACTATCAAAAGGCTGATTGTAGTAAGATATAAAAGCTATATTAAGATATATCCATTCTTTGAATCTAATCTTTTCAAACAAAAACGGAGAGCTTCAGTGGTTAATAAGAAAGATTCCAGTTACCATTCATACAACACATGAACAATAATTTCTCCTTTTTTAAATATCACTATTAATCTACAAAATTTGTCTACACCATATACATGTCACCCTCATAGGCCAAGGCTTAGAGTTTGAATTTATACATCCCATACAGGCACTTCAGAGAGCTCACATCACAAATTCACAATCATCTCAGAACGA
Source organism: Quercus ilex subsp. ballota (assembly GCA_032727855.1). Taxonomy (NCBI): domain Eukaryota; kingdom Viridiplantae; phylum Streptophyta; class Magnoliopsida; order Fagales; family Fagaceae; genus Quercus; species Quercus ilex. The sequence goes on along the minus strand of CM064914.1, from coordinate 26,608,033 downwards.
CTGTTTTCTACATCCAGCATTGATAACAGATATTCTCCTCGAGTTACAAAGTTTCTCATTCATTACCCAAAACCAAAGAATACCATAATCTTCTATCATTCTTTACTTTTAAGAGGGAAATAAACAATCAAACAAAAAAGCAATGCCACCTGCAATTAGACATGGCAATATGGGTTAGAATTTTCTGACCCAACTCGATTTTTTTGCGGGTCAACTCAACCCAATCCAGATAACCCGTGACCTGACCTGTTAAAAAAAATTCGCTAAAAAAATATTTAGACTACATCCTGATACTAACTACATCCTGATACTAAGTACATAAAGTACAAAGTACCAAAACCAATAGTCAATATATTATAGATATAAACAAGTAAAACAACAGACAAGACATAACATGAGAGAATGACTATTTGACCTTCGTCACAACCAATAAGAGCTAAGCTTTACAGACATGACATGAGAGAACGAGACCAAGACTGTCAAGACAACCATTTAAAAAAAAAAAATCTCATTCAATACTAGCTGTAGTCCAAAGCCAAAGGCACAATGCACAAACGTGGAAGTTGAAACGTGACAAACCAAACCACAAAGGGCCCCAAAGCTTCCTCAATTCAGTTCCTCTACTCTTGTTTCTTGCGCCTTTGCCCTTCTTTTCACACTTTCACACATTCCACACTTTTTTAGTTTCACACAAAGCAAGGAAGATGATGTAAGTGAATTGCATTTTGTTTGGTATATGTTGTGCTATGTTTTTTTAATAATAAAGATTGTAATGCTGTGTGGTATTATTTTTCATTACAATTTTTTTTAATGATTAGGAATTTGATCATTATGAAAGTGGTTGTGGCGCAAAAAAATCTCAATTGGACTTGTATTTAGAAGAGCCTAGGCTTAACAAAAAGAAAAATTCTAAGTTGGAAGTTCTCTCTTGGTAGAAAGAGCATTACAATCGGTTTCCAGAGTTCTCTTTAATGACACAAGATCTCTAAGCATTCCGATAACCACTGTTGCTTCTGAATCAAGTTTTAGCACTGAGAAAAAAAAATTTACTCTGTATTGATCACGTCTTTTACCTGAGAATGTGGAAGCTACGTTGTGTACTAAAAATTGGCTATATGGATTTGAAGGTAATTTAATTTTTTTTATAGTCATAATTATACAATTTTAATTCTTTATTGATTTGCTTTTATGGTACATTAAATTATATTCAAATATTGTATTGTAGATGCTAACGAAATTGGCCAACTTAAGCTAAAATTTGCAAGTATGAATATTTGCAGTTCTGAATCTGCTACCAACGTTGAGTAGATTGAAATTGATATGTAATTCTTATAAAATATTTACTAGTTCTTCTTTACTTAATATGTTATGTTTATTTTTAAATCTTTTTTTATTTAGTTTATCTTTCTAAGTAATCTAACTTTACTATTATTTTAAATGCAACAGGAACATGTGCACTTAAGAATACCGATAATTTGCTACTTTGCTAACTTAATTGTTTTGTTTGTTTTAAGATCTATCTCTTTTTGAAGATGTAAACTTGTAATTATATGTATTTTGACAGTGAACTATTAACATTGAAGACTTTTTCTATCATAAATTTATGACTATAAATAATTTTTGTCATGTTCAAAACTATCAAAATTGGAAGGATATTAACAAGTGGCATTAAGTGCAATTTATTTGCTTAATTGATTTTATTCATTCTCTCTAAACATGTTGTCATTGATTTGTTTTTGTAATTGAAAAAAAAAAAGGCGTAAATGTACTTTTAGTCCCTACATTTTGACTTTTTTCCATTTTGGTTCTTACATTTTAATTTTAACACTTTTAGTTCCTAAACCAATTAACACGTGTTATTTTCGTTCTTTCTGTTAGTCAACCAACAGAAATAGCTGAGGTGGCTACCAGAGGAATTTAATTTTATAAAAAATGCCACATCAACATCTAATTTTTTTAAAAATAATTTATTAATTTTAACTAAATAAAAAAAAGAAAAAACAGAATTAAAAACAATAAGAACACAAAAACCAACCCAAAACCAAACGCAAACTCAAATTTAAAAACACCAGAACACAAAAACAAACAAAAAATAAGGAATTCAAAATCCCAAAATGGCAGAATTCCTCTTCTTTTCATCCATGGTTTTTCCTTTATGGCTTCCATCACACCTCCTCCAAGAACCATCAATCTTTCGCCTTCGACCCCATCTCCAACCTCTGGTTCTGCCTCCCTTCCAACACTTCCTTCTCCAACAACAACACTACTTCCTCCGCCGGCTTCCTCTTCACCACCAGACCCACCTTCTCCTTCTTCCCAGTCCTCTCTTGCCATATTTCCACCACTTCCCTTTTACAGTACTCTCACCTCAACCCTCTCCTCAAAGTCTTCTATTCTAGCCACAACCACAACCACAACTGATCCAATTTCATTGTTGTCGGCGATGTCAAATTCATTGGCAACCTCATCGACATCGAGGACCGTTTAGCCGTCGAGATGTACAACCCTGATCTCGATTCCTGGGACATTTGTCCTCCTTTACTCCCCTCTCCTCTACCGCACATGTCGCTCCGTCCTCAACCCCTTCGACATCAACGACTTCGCCGCCAAGATCTGGATCTGCCCTTTCTGCTTCCAGTCCAACCACTTCCCTCCCAACTACGCCTCCATCTCCGATGACAACCTCCCTGCTGAGCTCTTCCCTTATTACACCACCATCGAGCACTCCCAAGACAACCAAATCGACCAATCGCCCCCACAACCGCCACTTGTTTTCTTGTTCGTGATTGATTCCTGTCTCATTGAGGAAGAGATGTGGTTTCTAAAGTCTCCGATCTACAAGCTAAGAGCATCTTGAACGGCGCTTGATCCATAAAAATAAGATGTGGATGTTAAAGGGCAAAACAGAGGGATTGAGCTGGGTTTGTGGTTAAGCAATCAATTATAATATTACAATATTCTGGTTTTGTGTTTAGCTCTGGGTTTGTGGTTGAGCTGGGTTTGTGTTGAGCAATCAAGTTTTATTACAATATTCTTTTATGATTTTTGTGTTTGATTTCTAGGTTTGTATGATTTTTTTGGGTTTGTGTTCTTGTGTGTTCTGCCATTTTGGGATTTTGAATCCCTCTTTTTTGTTTGTTTTTGTGTTCTTTGTGTTTTAAAATTTCAGTTTGTGTTTGTTTTTGGGTTGGTTCTGGGTTTGCTTTTGTGTTCTTTGTGTTCTTATTGTTTTTAATTCTGCTTTTTCTTTTTTTATTTAGTTAAAATTGATAAATTATTTTTTAAAAAAATAGATGCTAATGTGGCATTTTTTATAATATTTTAATTCCTCCGGCAGCCACCTCAGCTATTTTCGTTGGTTGACTAACGGAAAGGACGAAAATAGCACGCGTTAATTGGTTTAAGGACTAAAAGTGGTAAAATTAAAATGTAGGGACCAAAATGGAAAAAAGCCAAAATGTAGGGACTAAAAGTGCGTTTACGCCAAAAAAAAAAACTTGTTTGAAAAATACGAGTTGACCCGACCCGACCTGCAATCCGATTGACCTGTTTAAAAATTACCCGTTTTCACCCGTGATCCAATTGGCCCACAAACCCAATTTGCTCGACCCAACCAGCCCGTTTTGCCACGTCTACCTGCAATCTAACAAATACAATAACTTAGGCTGCATTTGTTTCAGTGTAAAATATTTTCTGGGTGTAAAATATTTTCAGGTGAAAATATTTTTAGGAAATGAAATTATTTTCAAGTGTTTAGTTGCATTTCAAAAAATGCTTTGAAAAATATTTTCTGGTATTTGGTTGTATTCTTGAAAATATTATAGAAAACACATTTTCTACTTGTTGCTCACATTTTCTCACATTTTCTCAACTTCCAAACAAAAATATAATATCATTTCTCAGTCCACAAACACAAAAGAAACAAAACCCAAAGAAAAAAAATCATCAAATCCAGTCAAATTGAGGGAAGAAGGAAGAGAGAGAGGCGATTGGGTTCAAAGGCGAAGACATGTGGGTCGGCATGATGCTGCGATCTTTGCTTGAGGCAAAGGTGTGTAAGGCGACTGGGTTCGATCTTTGCTTGATTGGCGCGGTGCGATTGACTGGGTTCAATCTTTGTTTAATCTCGGCAAGACTATCTCAACAGCGCGAGCTCTATGGCGCGATCTCGTCGACGTGAGCTCGACAACGTGTCTGGGCTTGGGGCGGTGGGCTGAGCTCGACGGTGCAATCTCGATCTCACTCTCTCCAGTCTCTCTTCGTGCTCTTTCTCTCTCTCTCTCTCTCTCTCTCTCTCTCTTCGGTGTCTGAGTCCGAAAATGGTTTGAAGTGAAAATAAAAACGTAAAATGATTTCCGCGTCAAAGCCTAATATTTTACAATTAATGAAATGCTTTTCCAAAAAATTTTATTTTCCATGCACAACCAAACACACAGTGAGGTGTAAAATGATTTCCTGAAACCATTGTCACCCAAAACAAACGCACCCTTAAATGCAAAGATGAAGGAAAGAAAGAACGAAAAGAATAAAAAATATCCAACATCCACCATAAAAACAGGAAAATAAATTTGTTTAGAACTATAAAGGACTGAAGCAAACCCATAAATCATCTTGACAATAATAAATAATCAATATTTCCCCTCTTCACTACAGGGTCAAGTTTGGGGGTGCAACTAGACCTCATTTTCAGATGCAACTATTTCGAGAGGTTATTGATGAATGTGGCTTTATGGATCTTGGATATGTTGGGTCAAAATTCATATGGGCTAGACACTTTGAAAATGGCAATTTGATTTGGGAAAGGCTTGATAGAGGTCTTGCTACTAATAGGTGGTTTCTGAAATTCCCAGGGTCACGTGTTCATCACTTACATTGTGATTCTTCAGATCATAGCCCCCTCTTAGTAGTCTTGGCACCATTAGACATCCCAACACACACAAAAATATTCCGGTTTGAGGAGATGTGTTTGTCAGTCCAACTTGTGAAGAAACAATACAAGCAGCATGGAACTCAATGGTAGGATCGGACTTGGACTCTACAATATCATCTAAGGTGGAAAAATGTGGTAAAGACTTACTTTGGTGGAATCGAAACGTGTTTGGCAGTGTGAGACAAGAGTTGATAAAAAAGAAAGAATTGTTATGTAAGGCCGAATCTGAAGCACAAATCAGTGGTATTAACCACCAAGTAAGGGAGTTAAAATTTGAAGTTGGTGTGTTGATGGATAGGGAGGCTCGCATGTGGGCTCAAAGGTCACGACTTTTATAGGCAAGCCAAGGTGATAAAAATGCAAAATATTTTCATAGTTGGGCAATGAAGAGGTACAGGAAAAATCATATTAGGGGAATTAAAGATGAGTTGGATGCTTGGAGGACCCAACCTGATGATATTTCTGCCATATTGACAAGGTACTATCAGAATAATTTTTCTACTTCCAGATCGGAGAACTCAAGCAATATGTTGGCACATGTCCCTTAAATCATAACAGAAGAGATGAATCTATCTCTTACCCGTGACTTCATGGAGAAAAAAGTTTCAGAAGCCTTGCAACAGATGGCTCCACTTAAAGCACTGGGGCCGGATGGAATGCCATTATTATTTTATCAGCATTTTTGGAGTACTGTTGATAAGGATGTCACTTCTTAAATTTTATCTTGGCTAAACTCAGGTACTTTACCCCATCCCATAAATCACACTTTCATTACACTCATACCCAAGACTGATAATCCTGAATATGTTCATCAGTTTTGCCCTATTATTCTTTGTAATGTACTATATAAAATAGTCTCTAAGGTGTTAGCCAATCGGTTGAAAAAAGTCTTGCCACATATTATTACTGAGCATCAATCTACTTTTACTAAGGATAGGTTGATTTTTGATAATATCTTAGTTGCATTTGAAACACTACATTGTATGCAAAGATATAATTCAGGTACCTCCGGATTTATGGCATTCAAATTGGATATGAGTAAGGCATATGACCGGGTTAAGTGGAGTTTTCTTGAAGAGTTGATGAGGAAAATGGGTTTCATAAGAGGTGGATTAATTTGACTATGGTTTTTGTGAACACAGTAACATATTCCATTTTAGTGAACGGCGAGCTAAGGGGTCTCATCCACCCATCTAGAGGCATTAGACAGGGTGACCCTCTTTCACCCTTTCTTATTCTGCTATGCACTGAAGGGTTGAATGGGTTGGTTAAACAAGCGGAGGTGAATGGAGATATTTATGGTTTCTCTCTTTGTAGAAGGGGGCCAAAACTAACACATCTGTTATTTGCAGATGATAGTCTTCTCTTTTGCAGGGCAATAGTGGATGAGTGTGGCCATGTTTTGGATATTCTAAAAAAATATAAGGAAGCTTCGGGTCAAAAGGTGAATAGGGACAAAACATCCCTCTTCTTCAGCAAATCAGTCCCTAATGAAACCAAGTCAAGTATTAAACAGGCCCTTGAAGTGCAGGAGATTTTGCAATATTATAAGTACTTGGGCCTTCCTTTACTAGTGGGGAAGGGAAAGAAGGCAAGCTTCAATTACATCAAAGAGGGGGTGTGGAAAAAACTCCAAGGTTGGGAAGGAAAGCTACTTTCACAAGCAAGAAGGGAAGTCTTGATCAAGGCGGTATTCCAGGCTATACCTACATATACTATAGGGTGTTTTAAAATTCCTTTGGGATTGTGCCATGACATTGAGGCACTAATAAAGAAATTTTTTTGGGACAAAGAGGTGACTGGAGGAAAATTCATTGGGTGAGGTGAGGTGAGTTAACAAAATCAAAAATGGTTGGTGGGATGGGATTCAAAGATTTGGCTCTTCACAATGATGCACTTTTGGCTAAACAAGCTTGGCGCCTTTTACACAATAAGACCTCTCTTTTCTATAAGGTGTTTATGGCACGCTTCTTTCCTAACTGCTCTATCATGGAAGCCACAGATTCAAGATCCGGTTCTTATGCTTGGAGAAGCCTACTCATGGGCAAAGACGTTCTATAAAAGGGAGCTAGGTGGCGGGTTGGGAATGGTAGGACAATTAAAATTTGGCAGCATGGTTGGATTCCAAGGAAAAACTCTCCTTTTGTGGCTTCCTACCAGATTGAGTCTATGGGAGATGCCACGGTGTCATGCTTGATTGAGGAAAGTTCAAGGCAGTGGAATGATGGGTTAATAGATGGTATCTTTTCTCATGAAGAGGCAGGATTAATTAAAAAGAAAAAAAAATACCTTTGAGCCAAATGGATGCAGAGGATGTTCTGATATGGCCTCACTCACAGGACGGACAATATTCATGCAAATCAGGTTATCGGTTTCTTAAGGATGAAGAAGCAATGGACAATGCCCAGGACGATGCCATCACGAATTCGAAGCTATGGAAGGGAATTTGGACTCTTCAGGTTCCTAACAAAGTCAAGAATCTGTTGTGGCGTGCACGTTGTAATGCGTTGCCAACAAAAGCGAGCCTCGTTCGCCAGACAATCATCACTGACCTGTTATGTGACCATTGCCATGAAGCACATGAGACGCCAGTACATGCTCTATGGGATTGCAAGGAATTAGACACAGTTTGGGAAGGTTCGAAGATCTCTCAGTTGTGCCAGGATGCAAACTTTCTAGACTTCAAGAAGCTATTATCTTGGCTACTTCAACAACATGATCAAGTGGAGGTCTTTGCGATGACAACTTGGTTGATTTGGAATCAACGCAATCAAGTATGGCTTCATCTTGTAGCAACTTCACTCCACCAAATCCCTCAATTAGCTAAAGACAGGTTTGCTGAATTTTTGGCTTGTCAACCAACCACAACGAATAGACATGTTATACCCAGAACTAGATGGCAACCTCCTCCATCGGATTTTATGAAAATAAACTTCGACGGAGCTGTTTTTTCTAGTGAGAACAGGTCGGGTATTGGTGTGGTAATAAGAAACAATGTGGGATTGGTTATTGCTTCCTGTTCCCAACACTTACCACAAGCATATGGCAGCGACGAGGTTGAGGCATTAGCAGCTACCAAGGCTCTATCATTTGCAGCAGAGATAGGTATTTCTAAGGCTATGTTGGAAGGTGATTCGTTAACTAAAATAAAGGCACTGTCAAATGATCAAAGATCTTTATCCTCTTTTGGTCCATTGATAGATGATGCTATGTTTAGTTCAGTTAATTTTGATCAATTGCGTTACTCTCATGTCAAGAGAGAATGTAATTTCGCTGCCCATAGTCTAGCTAAGTTTGCTAGCAATATTTTGGATTTTCAAGTGTGGATGAAGGATGTTCCACCACAGCTTTCTTTTGTAATTCAGGCTGATTTGGCCGAATTTAGTTAATGAAATTTGAATGTTTTTCCCCTCCCAAAAAAAAAAAAGTATGGGGTCAAGTTCAAGCCACCAACCCCTCCCCCATATTGAAAAGGAGCTTCAATTGCACTGTTGAAAAATGGAGCTTGAAGAGGGGAAATAGACCAAATGATTTAGATAGGCAATCTCTACCCTTGTAGTTCAATAAAACAAGTTTTGGTTTTGTAAAAAAAAATCAACAAAATAGGCTCCATGTTTGGGAAAAAAATCCTAAATCCTTTCAATGTCTGTGTGAATTAAAATATATGAGGGTCGGCTGAAGCAAGGTTATATATTGTTAGCCGTGTACTTTGTTACTTGCGTATATAGTCTATATTGCCCTAGCAATAAATAGAGAGGAATTTTTTACATTTTGTTAGATATCATTGGATTATATCAATATCAACAATTAGGGGTGTCCAGCTGGTTAAAGACCCGACCAACCCGCCCGGATCCGACCGACCCGAGGCCCAGCGGGTGGACCCGAAGTTCATGGTGGGTCGGTTTCGGGTCTCTCTCTAGTAAAACTCGAATAATCGGTTCGAGTGGCGGGTTAATGGGTTAAAAACCCGTAGAACCTGACCCGACCGATGACTTAAGATTAAAAAAAAAATATATATATATATATATATATATATATGTTGGTAATTGCAGAACACGTGAAGTCTGAAGGAAGAGTATACTGATTGGACTTTTGCTTAATGCTACACGCTACTACAAGTCTGCCACGGTGATAGGACTAAAAGGCTAAGAGTCCTGAGTACCCATTGCCTAAAACCACTCATATTTCTCAATTTTCACACAAAAAAAAATCTTCTTCTGAAGATATGGAACGGCTACACTTCAAATCAGATGGCAATTTTTCATCACTTCCCCATGCCTATGGTTAGCAATCTGAAGATATGGAACGGCTACACCTCAAATCAAAATCAAAATCAAAATCAGATTTTCCCTACTCCTTTCTCTACTTTGCTACACTTCAAGACTCTCAAGTCTCAACCCTCATCTCTCTCTCTAATAAATGGGTATTCTTTGAGTTCTTACTTTTCTCTCTAGTCTCTCTAGTGATTTCTAACTCTCTCTTTTTTATTTTGAAACAAACCAAGTCTTTTACTCACTCCACCGGGTTGCTGGTTGCTGGTTGCTGTTGCCGCCTCCTCACAGCCCACCTGACGCCGCCGTCTTCACTCCACGGGTCTTCTCAGTCTCGGCTTCCTCGTCTCAGATCAGGTAAATTTTTCCCTTTTCATCCCTCTTTTTCTGTATTTTGTGATTGTGTATTTGTGATATGGGTTTATGTTCAAATGATTTATTTTTTGATATGTAATAAGAATGATATGAAAAGCAACTTAAGGGATCTTGTTCAAATGATTTAAAACTTAAAGATTAGGGACCAAAACTGAACAATAGATTGGATTCAATCATTCAAAGATGAAACCCTAATTTTTTTTTTTTTTTTTTTTGATTTGTTGGTCTAAGACTTGATTTATCTCTTTTTAAAGATGGAACCCCTAATTTGAGTGTGTTTGTCAGTGTTATCATTTTTCAAAGACTTGAGTTATCACTTTTCTGAGTGTGCTTTGTGTTTATTTTCATGTTTACTCTTTACAGACAAACATTATAGTTAGTTTGATTCATTATTTTAGTGTGCTCTGATTGTGATTTGTATTTGTCCTGTTTTATTCCTTGTTTTGTTTTTGTTTTTGTTTTTGTTTGTTTGTTTTTATTTTTTATGATCAATGTACTTGTATCTTCACTATAAAAGAAGAATATGAACCCCTATTTTAAAAAGATAAAATCCAAACACATTTTTATTTTCTTATCGCCTGTTTTATTCCTTGTTTTGTTTTTTTTTCCATGATCAATGTACTTGTATTTTCTTAGGATTAGTTTTTTTTTGTTTGTTTGCTAATGCATAATTTTGATGTCTTTAGGTTATGGAACCCTTTAGTGATGCACCCCCTTCCCAAACAACACCTACTGCCCAAACTGAACCTGTTGGCCAAGCTGTACCCCCTTCCCAAACAACACCTACTACCCAAACTGTACCTACTGCCACTCCAACTAATGCTGAGGTTCCACTTCCACCTAAAGGTAAAGGCAAGGTGTGTAGTAATAGGAAAAAGTCTATTGCTTGGGACCATTTTGAAAAAGTAGATATTGGTGAGGGTCATTTTAAAGCTGTTTGCAATTATTGTCAAAAAACTTATCCAGCTGATAGTAAGGGGCATGGTACTACTAATTTATTGAATCATACTCCAGTTTGTGTTAAGAACCCTAATATAGATACACTTAAAGGGCAACAAACCTTAGTGTTTGAACCCAAAATGGATGGAGAGGAAGGGTTTCAGCTTGTGCCAACAGCCTTTACTGTTGAGGCTTCTAGAAAGGCAATTGCTGAAATGGTTATAATAGATGAGTTGCCTTTTAGGTTTGTTGAAGGGTATAGGTTTCAAAGATATTCAACAACCTTACAACCTAAGTTGCGAATTAGGGATATTCCATCTCGTCAAACTGTGGCTAGGGATGTGATTGGCATTTATGGTGTTAAAAAAGAGAAACTAAGGGGGGCCTTGAAGGGTCGTAGGGTATGTCTTACTACGGACACATGGACTAGTATTCAAAATCTGTGTTATATGTCCCTTACAGGTCATTTTATTGATGATGATTGGAAGTTGCATAAGAGAATTTTGAATTTTTGTCAAGTTGAAGACCATAAAGGGGAGACTATAGGTAGAAAGATTGAGATGTGTTTGCGTGAGTGGGGTATTAATGGCATATTCACTATAACAGTGGACAATGCTAGCTCAAATGGTGCCACCATTAAGTTTTTGGAAAATGTAACTAAAGATTGGGAGGGGACTATTTTAGAACATGAGTTCTTACACATGAGGTGTTGTGCACATATCCTAAATCTGATTGTGGGGGATGGTATGAGTGAAATTGATGCATCCATTGCTAAGGTGCGTGAAGCTGTGAGGTATGTGAAGTCCTCACCAAATAGGAATCAAACTTTTGTGGGTTTTGTTGAGAGATTAGGTATTGAGTCTAAGTCTCTTCTTTGTCTAGATGTACCAACTAGGTGGAACTCTACCTACCTCATGTTAGAAACCGCACAAAAATTTGAGAAAGTGTTCATACGAATGGGCTTTGAGGATGATAGTTATTCTTCATACTTTATGAACAAGGAGAATAGTGGTGGGATGGGATCTCCTAGTGGTTTTAATTTCCAAAATTGTAGGACATTTGTGAGTTTTTTGAAGCTTTTTTACAATGCCACGAAAAAATTTTCAGGTTCTTTGTATGTTACTACAAACACCTTTTTTGATGAGATGTTTGTCATTCAAGAGAATATTTCCCATTTAAGTAAATCTCAAAACCACCTCTTGAAAAACATGGCAACTAAAATGAAATCTAAGTTTGATAAGTATTGGGGGAAAGGGGATAAAATGAATCATCTCTTGTATGTGGCTGTGGTTCTTGATCCAAGAAAGAAGTTGAGGTTTTTGAAGTTTTGTTTTTCTGAAATTCATGGGAATGAAGTGGCTGATGTGATGGTTGAATTGGTGAGGGGTTCCTTGGTCAAGTTGTATGATTATTACTGTCGTGTTGATTCACCAAATGTACAATTACCAAGTGGGAGTGAGAGGACACACATAGAAGGTGAGTCAATTGGTTGTAGCGATCCATATGCGATGGTTAATTCTAGGTTTGACCGTTTCTTGGAGGCTGGGCAGTCCATAGGGTGTAGCAATGAGATTGACAAATATTTGGCCGAAAATTGTGAAAGTAGAAGGGGGGGATGTTAAAATTGAGATACTGGGGTGGTGGAAGGCCAATTCAAATAGGTATCAAGTGCTGTCCAAATTGGCTAGGGATGTGCTGGCTGTACCTGTGTCTACTGTTGCTTCTGAGTCAGCCTTCAGTACCGGAGGACGCATACTTGATCCATTTCGGAGTTCACTCTCTCCACTCATGGTTCAAAATCTTGTTTGCCCACAAGATTGGCTTCAAGCCTTGGTTCCAATTTCTTTTCGCAAATCAAAGGATGAGGTAGAGGCCTTGGAAGATGAATTTCATGATTTAGGTAATATGTTAACTTCCAAACTTTTTGTCTATTAAGTGCTATTAAATGTGTCTTATGCAAATGAAATTTAATCTAATAGCCTTCATTTCTTTCTCTTTTCTAGTTATACGTCAAGCAGCAGCAGGTGGTGGAAGTTCAAGCTCAAGCAAAGGTATCTCAATTAGTGTTGATGACTAATCACGAATTGGGTAAGTTTCTGCCCTTACTTTTTGGTTATTACTATTCTGTATTTTTTGGTCTTGTCCCTTATATTTTCTATTGATAAATATCTTTTTGCCCATTTTCTTATAGGAGGGACACATTTTGTATAGGAGGCATATTTTTGGATACATATTGGAAGTTCTTTTGGACGTAGTGCTTTTCTAGCTTATAACTTATAGATCAAATCTTGCTTATAGGAAAGAAAACTTATTAGGTTTATATGCTTTCTTTCCTATTAGCAATGGACTAAACTATAGAGTAGTTGCTCTTTAATGCTTTAGAAAAGCTATTTTTTGGAAATACTTAGGTATTTCATAATATTGTAACTAATTATAACTAGCTATTGCCTTGGTAGTTTACTGCCTTACACACTTGCAGTAACTATCTTTCTACCTTCTCTGATTCTTATGGAAATATTGCAAGATGCTCATATTGCCATACTTGTGGTGTGGCTCACTGGCTGTGATTGAATTATTTGTTAAAATTTGTTTTGCTGGCTTGTGTAAAAGTTGTGTTACATGTATGGAATGGTTGGCACAACTTGGCAGGTTTAATAGGTTGAGATGTGCTTTTGTGCTTAATAGACTTTTTTGATTTGTTTTTGGATTTTTAAGGTATTGCCCAGGTCTTAATTCCTAGGCATTTTGAAAAAAATTCTTTCTTGTATTGTGTGTGTTTTTATTATGTGTGTTTTTATGTACTGCCCAATGCCCAGGTCTTAAGGCTGTGGCATTTTGAAAAATGTTTCTTTTTTGTATTGTGTGGTTTTAACAGGTGGTTAGAATGTGATATTAGGTGTTTTTATGTGATTGCTAATTGCCCAGGTGTTATCAGTTATGTACTGTTTTTATGTGCTTGCTAATGTTTTTATATGAAACATTAAATTTGTACTGATAAAAATTTGTACTTAAAAAGGCCTGTAGGCCCAAAAGATTTAAAGTTGTGGAATAGCATACAAGCTGAGCTTGAAAGCCCAATTTGAAATGAAGGATGTGAAGGCTCGTACCATATATTTACATGGGTCAAAAATATCTAAATCTTTGTTAAAACTAAGTCCATTAATTTGGGCCCAAAAGGCCTGTCAAAAATTGAGTTAAAAATATTTATGCAAATTCACAAGTTCAGCCCAATTCGAAGCCCAAACCCGCCTAATCGACGAATCCGACCCGTTAAACCGTTGACCCAAACCGCCGGTCTGACCTATGTATTGGGTCAGTTGCAGGTCACAATTATGGTAACCCGATCCAGTCGAGTCGAGTCTGAGTCAGGCTCAAACCCGACCAGACCCGACCCGTGGACAGCCCTATCAACCATGTTTATCATTGGCTCTATGTACCCTGTTTCTTTCGGTTTGCATCATGGACCATGTGGCACTAGTTTCTGTTATGAAACTTTGCTAGAAATCTCCTACCAAACGTCCAATCAAAAACCATTATTCAGGGCATAATGGGAGAAAGTTTTACTCTTGGCACTTAAACCGGTTATCAACGGAAACAAACATTAAAAGAATTAAAAACTAAAATGAACAATTTTTGAATTCAAAAGAAAATATAGAAACCTTCATTTGGCATTGTAGTTTATTTATTTTTCTTTTGTTCGATAATTCATTTGGAATTGTAATTCAACAAAACAGTTGCTTCACACAACCACTTATAAAAAAAGAAAGCAACATTCTAGATTCTAGATTCTAGAATCTGATGCTCAAAATAAGCCTCTATCGCTTTTCTCCTCAACACTGGCAGCAAAGTCACCTAGTTCACTTGCACCCCATTGCTACATCTACGAGAAGTATACCACCAAGATCTTTTATTCTTTCATTCTCAGGCTATATTTAAGATATGGGAAAAGTTTAACAGATATATTAGTTTAGAAAATATTTTTAAGAACTTTTAATAGGAAAAAAAAATAATTATTTTTACAGCTTCTTATATTTCATGAAATTGAATCAAAACTTTTCTAAAATTATTCATTAACAAATGTTCTAAGCGCCCCTATTAACATAACCCTAAAATATATATATATATATATATATATATATATATATGTCAACACCATTTATATGCCCCCATCATAGGCCAAGGCATTAGTGCTTGAATTTATACATCCCATACATCACAATCAATACGAAACGAAAATTTGACAGTTCATATGAGTAGTTAGTTTTAAGAAACATTGATATGTACGTGCTGTATTAACCAAGTTTTCAATTCAATTTTGTGAAACAGTACTAAGCCAAATCACTTCCATTTACAAAATCTTGTCAATGTGGGACTGTACAGTTCCATGCAGAATCAGCATAACTCCAATATAAGCAAAAAGACAATCACAGAAAGTTCTTACCATCATAGTTCAAGTAAGAGGTTTGGTGAATGAGTTTTGGACTCTTGAAGTGAAGAAGAAAGTCATCGCCACCGCAAGGATCCAAAACAAGAAACAAAGAAGCACTACTTGTGTTTTCATGAAGAGGAATTCAGCAAAGCGGTCTCTCTTTTTCGGCTGAGCGTAGAACTCATCTAAAATGATACCCAATAGCTCATCCCGAAGCTTCTTGGATCGAGCATCTCTATCAGTTGAGTGAGATCGAGTTCTTTTGAGAAAATCTTTTACAAATTCGACGTCCTGATCCACAGATCTGATCTTCGGAGATGGAGGAAGATCGAAAAGAGGCAGGGATTCTGATGAAGCTGAAACAGCCCGACTCAGACACCATTGCAAAGCTCTAGAAAATGAAGCACAGGATTCAAATCTACATTATAGCGAATGGGAAATTGGATATAAATTTTACTCCTGTGACTTCATCAGTGTGATTAGACTCAGAGATCTCAGAAACTGGAAATAAATCCAAGTAGTCATTGGAAGATTCATCGGAAACCAAGAAAAAGCAAACAAGAAATCGAATTCAAAATGCGACAGAGATGAACGTAGAGAATTTCCTAAACTCTCTACGTAATGTGAAAATTTAACTTCGTTTTCAATTTCTATGTTTTCTCAGAAACCAAACGGTACTAGTTAATATTGAATTGAAATTTTACACAATTGTAATCGTTCTATTTTCGTTGACAGTGAATGTGAAAGAGTAATCAGCGCAAATTAAGCATCAACCAACACTATCATCAAGCTAAACCAACAAATTGAAATTTGGATTGGAAATCTCACTTTTGCGACTTCAGCAGTGAGATTAGAGTCGGAGATCTCAGAAATTGAAGATACGTCCATCGAGTCCTCGGAATATTTATCGGAAACGGACGTAGATATGGCATTCGAGCTTTTCTTGGTGATCTAGAAAACAAGAAAAAGCGAATGAGAAATCGAAATTCGAATTTGAATGCGACAGAGATGAAGGTAGAGAGTAGAAGATTAAGGTTTGGAGTTGTACGTTTTGGAGCTTCTTCGACGAAGAGTCCTTGGATCTCCCATAGTTTTGTGCTCTATCATTTGGCTCTCTTGCGCGGGACGATTTTGAATTTCAATTTTTAACGTTTATGAGAAAACTAAAAGTGAGAAGCATATTTATAAGTGGAAAATAATAAAGGTGTTTCAAGTTTTACTTTTACCGCATAAATATTCTCAATAAATAAATGAATAAGTAAAAAAAAAAAAATATATATATATATATATAGAGAGAGAGAGAGAGAGAGAGAGGCCGAGTACGGAATAAAACCCGTGAGCCCAACTTAGAGCATCCACATCAGTTGGTGGATACTCTTCTATAATACAAAAACTTCCTCATTTTACACATTTTCGCCAAAAAAAACTCTCACATCAACTCATGTAAACCTGTGTAAAGTCTTTTAAAAATTTCCATGAGCTACAATAACTGTGCATATATACACGGTTACTGTAGCTCGTCTATACATTATTTTAATCATTTTTAATTTCGCTCCTTTTTTTCTCTCTCTTCTTCATCTACATAACTACTAATGCCCTCATCATCTGCTTCTTCCTCTGATACACACACTCCCACAAACAAAATCAAAAATCAAACACAAATATCAAAAATCAACCACAAAATCAACAACAAAATCACCCACAGACACCATAAAACCAAACACACCCACACACGAACACACCAACGGAGACAAAGAGAGTGGATCGGCACTTGTGGCGGATCGGCGTGCTTGGATCGGAGTTCTTCTCGCCGTGCTTGGATCGGAGACAGAGAGTGGATCGGCGTGCTTGGATCAGAGTGCTTGGATCGGCGTTCTTCTTGTCGTGCTTGGATCGGAGTTCTTTTCACCGTGCTTGGATCGGAGACAGAGAGTGGATCGGCGCTTGTGGCAGATCGACGTGCTTGGATCGGAGTGCTTGGATCAGCGTTCTTCTCGTTGTGCTTGGATCGTAGTTCTTCTCAGCGCCGTGCTCCCTGCTTGGATCAAAATTTCAGAGAGTTTGGAATAGAGAGGAGTTTCAGAGAGGAGTGAAAATGTTGGAATAGAGAGGAGTTTCAAAGAAGACTCTAGAGCATAGTTTCGTGAGTGGAGAGAGAAGGTTTGAGATAAAATAATAATAAGAAAAGTAAGAAAATGATTATTTAAATAAAAGAGGTGATAGAATAGATAAACTGAGGTGGGTGTTTTGTAAAAATGCATGTGTAAAATAGAAAAAGTAAGTTTTTAGTGTAAAAATGGGTGTGTATAATACACAAATTGATGTGGTTGCTCTTAAGGAGGAAAAAAGGCCCACTTGCACATCAATCCTGGCCCAACATGCAAATTAGAGCGGAAAAAGGAAGAGGCCAACCTCTCGAGGAGCAAGCGTTCCTCGGGAATTACCAAGCAAACCACTTGTACCAGAAGACAAGAAACCAAGGAAGGTGGAAGAAACATGCAAGCAAAGAAGAAAGGAAATATTCAGATAAAGTAGTCATCACATCCGCATTTAATGCATTGTACCAACTCAGATAACCATATTTAATGAAGGAATGACCCCCTAAACAGTAGCCTCACAGGTTGCAACACATTTTACCACCTCCAACACAACCCTGATGGGACAAGGATCCAAAGGAAGACCCTTAACTATACAAGTGGAGGGCTAGGATGCAATCCAACGGACTATATAAGTAAAAGAAACCCCTCCAAATTGGGGGACAACAAACTAAAAGAAAACAGGAGAACCGTTAACTTGGAAAGAAGAAGGGACCTAGAGATGGATCGGTCTCCCAATATCAGGGTCAAACCTGTCTATTCGAACCACGTTAGTCAAAGCCACTCAAGACCAGGAAGTTGTGTATCGCATGAACAGGAGGCACGAAACCTTAGGTTAGAGATTGACCATCTATGTAAATGATTCCAATGTGGAGTGCACGTTAGGGAGGATAAAACACCTCCCTTAAGCCAAAGCTCTGAGTTAGAAGGAGATCAAAGCTATAAGCAAAGATCTAGAACTCCTCCAAGTGAATCTTTTACGACGTCCTCTCATACAGGAGGTAGGGAAAGACATTGAAGAAGAAGAAACAGAAATTCTCCCCTAAAAATATGGGGAATGATGCTATGAGTAGGGCCTTATGCCAAATTTCTAGGTCACCCTTTACATGCTGCATTGATAGGGCCAAGCTCCCTCATCACTTTACCCAACCGACCTTTACCATTTACAACGGGAGGACTGACTCGATGAAGCATATGAGTCATTTTAATCAAAGAATGGCCATTCACTCCAGAAACGAGGCTCTCATATGTAAAGTGTTCCCCTCTAGCCTCAGACCTATTGCCATGAGATGGTTTGATGGATTGGAGAAGGGCTCGATAAGATCCTATGAGGAGCTAACCAAAGCGTTTGAGGCCAGATTCGTGACCTGTAGCAGGATTCCTATGCCTTTGGATTCTCTACTTTGCATGGCCATGAGAGAGGGGGAGACCTTAAAAACTTATTTTGATAGGTATTGGGAGCTTTTCAACGAAATCAATGGGGATTTCGAGGGCGTGGCTATTAGGACCTTTAAAGTGGGACTTCCCATGAATCACAACCTGAGAAAGTCCCTCACCGTGAAGCCTGCTCGAAATATGCATCAACTAATTGATCGCATTGATGAACACAAGAGGGTTGAAAAAGATCAAGTACAAGGCAAGGGGAAGGCCAAGGTTTTCACACCTGAGAAGAGGGATCCTAGGTTTGATAGATATGGCCTTAATTGACCAAGGAGAGACTTTTTTAATCGACCCCACCCCCCAAGTAATACCCTAATGGTCAACTTTCTGTTCAAGGAGCCCATATATAGGGTCCTTGAGAAGATAAAAAATGAGCCTTACTTCAAATGGCCCAACAAGATGGAGGGGACTAGGAATGGCAACGGGTCGGGTTCGGGTCAGGTTCTTTAATACCCTAACCCGACCTAGGGCCCTCCCCTAAAACCCGAACCCACCCTATTTAATAAACGGGTTTTTAAAAAAAAAACTCAAACTCGACCAGTCGGCCTCTATGGGTCCCGCCCTGCCTTACCACTTTAAGGCCCAATCCGTGGCCCTGTCAAAAACAATTTATGTTTTGCATGAATCTTTAAGCCCAGCCCAAATGAAACAAACTCAAATCAAACATAAAAATAAAAAAATAAAAACAAACAAACAAAAAATTTGGATTCTTGGTCCTAATGGGCCCAATTCAAAATTCTTTTTTTTTCCATCAATCACATGATAAACATAAAAATTAAAAATTAAAAATGATTAAAGAAAAAGCTACAAAATAAATCAAGGACTATTACAATTTACAACAAACAAGTTCAAAAGCTACAACATCATAAAACTAACATCATAAAAAACCAACATCAAGAAACAAAAGCTAAAACTTCAAACTAATCTTTCATCCTCTTCATTAGGATCCACATCATCAAGAATTTGCACCTAGTGCTTAGTTACAATTCTAACTAATTTGACTCAAACTATCTATTAGATCAGATACTTTCAGCCTCCCATGCTCCCTCCAATTGCTTGCAATTGACTTGGAAATTGCTTGAGACTTCCTCAACAAAACCTGGCATAGTTAAAGAACCTACCAAAAAAAAAAAAAATTATAAAATGGAATAAACTTCATCAAATTATAACCAGCAAATATAAAAATACAATTTTTCAAGATGAACTAATAAACAGAAATCCTAATATTTTTCAAGATTAAATAATAATAAAACTGTAAAACACAAAATAATATCACAAAAATATACAATAATTTCAGATTTCTCATTTTCCCTTTCAAAATCACAAACACAAAAATCCTAAATTTTTTTTCAAGAGGAAATAATAATAAAAATTATAAACGCCAAATAATATCACACAAATATCCAATAATTTCAGATTTCTCATTTTCCCTTTCAAAATCACAAACACAAACACAAAAACAAACACAAAAATCCTAAATCTTTTTCAAGATGAAATAATAAATAAATAAATGTAAAACACCAAAACACTAAAACAAGAATTTTAACACAATCCATGTGAATATACGTTCAAGACTCAAAGCCAGTTATTTTTGTTCATCATCAGATATGGAAACGAAACCAAAAAATAAAAAAAAGATGGAGAATGAACCCGTGAGATAAAGGGGTAGATGGCGTCAACGTAGGGAGGAGAGGGGGCTTGTGGGGGGCAACCGACAGCGAGCTGAGAGAGCGAGAGTGAGGTTGTGAGGGTGTCTTGGTGAGAGTGAAAGCATGAGGGGATGGGGCGGCTGAGGGAGATTGAGAAGTGAGAAAGAGAGAAGTTGAGGTTAGGGTTTATTTAGTGATATATATATATATATATATAGACATACACACACATAGGGCACTTTGGTAATTTTAATATATACGGGTCGGGTTCAGGTGGGTATCACAAAAACCCGGACCCGACCTGGACCCATTTTGAGTTTTATTTTTAATACTCAAACTCAACCTTACTGTTTCACGAGTCGAGTACCCGCAGGTCGGGCTTTTATTGCCATCCCTAGGGGGGCCCACCAAAAGAATCAAATCCTGTACTACTAATATCATCAGGACTAGGGCCATACAACCAAGGATTGCAGAACCTTGCCCAACTACTTAGAGCAGTTAGTCAAGGCTAGGAAGCTGATGCAATTCATGCATCAATCCCCTAGGCAAGGGAGCTAGATAGGACAGGGATACCAAAGAAAGGTGGCTCCATGCCTACCATTAAAAACTATCAGCATCATTTTTATTACACCAGATAAGGAGCCAGGGCCCTCGTCCAGGGTTATATCCATTTCATCACAACCCGAATTTGGAGAGGAGGATAGAAGGTCCAGGAGGATTAAGGCAAAGCTGGGACTGATCCTAGGCTTCTCGAAGTTAGATAAAGTGGGGACCTTTCAACCCCACGATGATGCACTAGTGGTTGCCCTCCGAATTGGAGGATTTGATGTGAAAAGGGTGATGGTGGACCAAGAAAGTAGAGCTAAGATCATGTACCCAAACCTATACAAGGAGCTGAATTTAAAGCTCGAGGACCTCAGCAAGTACAAGTCCCCGTTAGTAGGGTTCGATGGAAGAACTGTGATCCCCAAGGGGATGATTAAGCTGCCAGTACAAACGGGCAATGAAGTGGTCAAGGTGGAATTCAATGTAGCTGATGCTTATTCACCCTACACCGCAATTTTGGCAAGGCCATGGCTTCACGCTATGGGGGCAGTCTCCTCTACCTTGCATATGAAGGTGAAGTACCCAACCAAAGGAGGAGTGGGGGAGCTGGTAGGTTGCTAGAAGATGGCCAAGCAGTGTATGGTTATTGCTATTAGGAACTAGTCAACTCAAATGGGTCCCCTTGACCGGAGTCACATTTCAAAGCAATCAATAGTGAGAAAGTCAATGGGCTCGGAAACAATCGCGACGAGCAATTTGCAGTGTGAGGAATTAGAGAAAGTTATCTTTGGTTTGGACAAAGAGAAAATTTTCCAAGTAGGGACCCAATTTCCCCTGCCCGAGAAGGAAAAGCTATTGATCTTCCATAAGAATCACTTACATGTTTTCTTCTGAAGCCCATATGAGGCCCCAAGAGTAGACCCAGAATTCATTTGTCATTATCTCAATGTGAACCCAGCTATCACGCCGAAGAGGCAACAACCTTGGTGATCTTCTAAAGAGGATGCTAATGCAGTAAAAGAGGAGGTCAATAAACTCAAGCAAGTTGGAGCAATTAAAGAAGTCTTTTACCCTGAATGGTTGACTAACATGGTTGTCATGAAGAAGAAGTCAGGGAAGTGGAGGGTTTGTGTTGACTTCACAGATTTGAATAAAGTCTGCCCTAAAGACCCCTTTTAGATTCCCCAAATTGATCAACTTATTGATTCCATATTTGGCCATCCTCGGATGAGTTTTTTAGACTCCTTCCAATGTTACCATTAAATACCATTGGCACTGCCAGAGCAAGAGAAGATAGCGTTTCTAACTCCTACCGGGAGCTACCACTATCGGGTGATACCTTTTGGCTTAAAGAATGCTAGCTCCACCTATCAAAGAATGGTGACGAGGATGTTTGAAGCCCAGGTAGGCAAGAAGGTGGAAGCTTATATCAATGACATGATGGTAAAGAGCAAGCAAACATCTGAGCACCTAAGCGACTTGGAAGAGGTATTCTCAGTGCTCAGAAAATATAAGTTGCACCTAAATGCTTCCAAATATTCATTTGGCATGGGCTCAGGGAAATTCCTTAGATACGTGATCACTCACTGAGGAATTGACGTTAATCCCGACCAGATTAAAGCCATACATGACCGACACCCACCTCAAAATTCAAAGGAAGTACAGAGGCTGACCGGGTTGACGGCGGCTTTGAACAGATTCATCTCCCAATCAGCTAATCACTGTAGACCATTTTTTCAGTTACTTCAGAAGCGGAAGGATTTCACTTGGACCGAGGAATGCAATCAGGCCTTTGAGGAACTAAAGAAATATTTGGCTCATCCACCGATCTTGTCCAGACCTGAGCGGGAAGAGGTATTATTCGCATATTTAGTAGTTACAACCCATGCAGTAAGTCTAATCCTAGTTTGAATAGATGCAGGGGTACAGAAGCCCATCTATTACGTGAGCAATTCCCTTCAAGATGTAGAAACCTGGTATTTACCCTTGGAAAAAGCTATTTTGGCCATCATACATGCCACCAAGAAGCTTCCCCATTATTTTCAAATGTATATAGTTGGCGTCCTCACTCAACTACTATTACAGGCGCTACTTCGGAGGTCGAACTATACGAGGAGAGTGGCCAAATGAGAAATCATGTTGGGAGCATTTAACCTCAAGTACATACCCCATACAATCGTGAAGGGGCAGGTTCTATCTGACCTAGTAGCTAAGTTCACTGAGGGAGTGGGAAAGTATGAAACCAAGGTGGAAGGGACTCCCGATAAAGAAATGTCACTCATTTTAACATCCCATCCACCATTTTGGGAATTGTACATGGATAGGGCCGCAAACCAAAAGGAATCTAGAATTGGAGTTATTCTAGTATCTCCTAAGTGAGTCCCTGAGGTTAGGCTTTCCAGCCACAAATAATGAGGCGAAGTATGAAGCCTTTTGGGCAAGCTTGGATTTGGTAAAGCGGCTAAGGGGTAAGGCTGTGGAGATTTTTTCTGACTAAAGGCTCGTTATAGGGCAAGTAAACGGAGAGTTTGAAGCCAAGGACCAAAGAATGCAAGGGTACCTGGGCCAAGTGAAATGGCTACAGTCCAATTTTGATATGTTCTCTATAAAGTAAGTCCCTAGAAGTAAGAATGCCCACGTTAACTCATTAGCAACCTTGGCCACCTCGTTGGGAGAAGGCCTACCAAGGATTATAATGGTCGAGGATCTAGTATCACCTAGCTAGGATGGTTAAGTCCCTGTCAGAATAAGCAAAATACACGTCGACCCGAGCTGGATAGACCTGGTGGTATCATTTTCAAGGGACGGGATACTGCTCGAGGACAAAATCGAGGGTGAAAAGATCCGAAGAAAGGCACCACGATATTGGCTCTCAGAAAAATAGAAGCTGTATAAGCAGTCATACTCCGGGCCATATTTATTATGTGTTCATCCTAAAGCAGTGGAAGCATTACTGGAGGAACTTCACAAAGGAATATGCGGTAATCATACCAAAGGAAGATCTTTATCACATAGGGCTCTCACTCAGGGTTACTGGTGGCCCAGCATGCAGAAGTTCGCTCAAGATTATGTTAGGAAGTATGATCAATGCCAAAGGTATGCCCTAAATATTCATCAACCCAAGGGGACCTTGAACCCTCTTTCCAATCCATGACCTTCTGCACAGTAGGGCTTCGATATAGTTGGACCTTTCCTAAAGGCAACTAGAAACCAAAGATGGCTCCTCGTCGGAACTGCTTCACGAAGTGGGTTGAAGCTGAGCCTTTCTCTAACATCCGAGATCAGGATGTGAAGAAGTTCATCTGGAGAAATATTGTCACAAGGTTTGGAGTTCCGAATACACTAGTCTCGGATAATGGGCTTTAGTTTGATAGTAAGGCTTTCCGAAGATATTATTGTGAACTGGGCATAAGAAATAGATATTCTACTCCAGCCTATCCTCGGAGTAACGGGCAAGCTGAAGCCACCAATAAAGTCATAGTGGATGGGCTCAAGAAGAGGTTAGACGAAGCAAAGGGCAGGTGGGTGGATGAGTTGCCACATGTATTATGGCCATACTGCACTACCCCTAGGAGGTCGACTAAAGAAACCCCCTTCTCAATGACATATAGCTCCGAGGCGATCATCCCTTTGAAGACGGGATTCCCGACGATGAGAACCGACCAATACAATAGCAATAGAAATGAGTAACTCCTCTCTGCTAGTCTAGATCTAGTCGAGGAAAGAAGAGAGGTTGCCATGTTCCAGATGGCTCGTTACCAACAGAAACTCAGACAGAGGTACAATAGAGGCATCAAGACGAGGGTGTTTGTGCCAGGGGACCTGGTCCTAAGAAAATTCATGGGGAATACTAGGAACCCGACATGGGGAAAGATCAGGCCAAACTGGGAAGGGCCCTATCACATAACATCAGTGGCAAGGATAAGTGCTTATCGTTTAGAAAACCTGGACGAAAACACTGTCCCACGGCCTTGAAATATAAATAACCTACAAAGATATTCTTATTAATAAATGGTTGTGAAGTTATTCAATTTTTTCTCTTTACTATTAGAATCTTACTTTGACCAATGTCTTTACATTATTTATCTCGCTATGGAAGTGTTAAATAGAACTTCGGCCATGTTCGACTCCTCGGGTCACATGCCTTGAGTAAATTAACTCTTACAAAAATTGGCTAAGTGGCCATGTTCGACTCCTCGAGTCATATGCCTTGGGTAAATTAATTTTTACAAAAATTGGCTAAGTGCTAAACTTAACCTCGGCCATGTTCGAATCCTCGGGTCACATGCCTTGGGTAAATTAATTCTTACAAAAATTGGCTAAGTGTTAAACGGAACCTTGGCCATGTTTGACTCCTCAGGTCACATGCCTTGGGTAAATTAATTCTTACAAAAATTGGCTAATTGTTAAACAGAACCTTGGCCATGTTCGACTCCTCGGGTCACATGCCTTGGGTAAATTAGCTCTTACAAAAATTGGCTAAGTATTAAACAGAATCTTAGCCATGTTCGACTCCTCGGGTCACATGCCTTAGGTAAATTAATTCTTACAAAAATTGGCTAAGTGTTAAATAGAACTTCAGCCATGTTCGACTCCTCAGGTCACATGCCTTGGTTATTAGCTCTTACAAAAATTGGCTAAGAGTTAAACAGAACCTCGGTCGTGTTCAACTCCTCGACTCATATGCCTTGGGTAAATTAATTCTTACAAAAATTGGCTAATTTTTAAACAAAACCTCTGCCATATTTGATTCCTCGGGTCACATGCCTTGGGTAGATTAGCTCTTACAAAAATTGGATAAGTGTTAAACAGAACATCAGCTATGTTCGACTCCTCGGGATACATGCCTTAGGTAAATTAATTCTTACAAAAATTGGATAAGTGTTAAACAAAACCTCGGCCATGTTCGACTCCTCAAATCACATGCCTTGGATAAATTAGCTTTTACAAAAACTAGCTAAGTGATTAAATATAGAATTTTGGCTGTGTCTAATTTCTCAGGTTATATGCCTCGGTTAAGTTAACACTTGAAAGAAATCAAGAGCAAATACCAACCAAATAAAAGCAAAGTTCTCAGTCATTAATGTTGGAGTAAGAGTTACAATATAAAAATAAAAAAATAAAAAAATAAAAAATAAAGAAAGAAAGAGAAGACACCTGCTATCTAGGCTAAAACATAAAATAGGAAATCCTATTACATGAAGTTGTAGAAAGCCTATTCTACGAACTCTTTCTCCTTGGGCTCTCTAGTCTTGTCCTATTTCTCCTTTGGCCCTTTGTGTAGACACCGTATTTTGTACCCCTTACGACTTGGGCCCCCATTCCCCAATGATGATGAATTCTAAGACCCAAGGTTGGTTTAGGGCCTAATCAGATGTTAAATTGACTTAAGAAATGTTAAAATGAAAAATATAACTCTTAATGAGCAAATAAATCTATTTTTAGAAAAATAAGGCCAAGGAAACCCTCGCTATGCACACATAAGAATAAGCATGTGTACGCAAATTTCTGCATACGTACTCAAGCCCGATCTTGCACACGCATAGGAAATTCCAGAAACTATACAAGGCAAGTTTTATGCATTAATGTTGAGGTTTGGAATGAATCCCACATCATTTGGGAGTCGTTCCAAACCCCTATTTTCACACTATAGGTAGCCTTACATGGTATATTTTCAAAACACACAGAAATCCCACAGGAAAACACTAAAGTTCACTAGAAATAGTGAATCAAAGAGGGAGTTTTTCACAAAACATCCTCAAGTCAATTTTCTTTTGATTAGGGTCTTTTCTAGCCTTGATCTTTGAGTTTAAGATTACTAATCACTCTTTTATTGAATTGTGAATAGATTTGACTGAGGAGAACGGTCAAAAATCAAGCTTGAAGAGCTTTTGTTTGAGGTGTCTAGTATAAACTTTTCTTTTCCTTTTCTTTTCTTTTTTTATGCTTTAATCTTTCTGTTTGCTTTATTTTCTTGTTGTTATATGTTTTAATATGTTTATATAGTCTAGATTTACATTTTTGTATGTCTAGAAAGCATATTAGGATGTTAAATTTAGCATTAAGTCTTGGATGTGTTTCTAAGGTTTCTGGGCAGAAACCCACGTGCTCATAATCTTGCCTATGCACGCAGGCTTGATTATGCGCATGAACTAGCCTAGAAACCTTGATTTTGTTTTATCTGTTTTTGCTTCTGCTTTCACATATATACTTATGTTTTAGATCATTTGTCATGCTTTCATGGTTTTAAGTCTTTGTTTTTAGATGTTTGTTTGCTTTTCACATGTTAGAATTAGGGTTTATCTTGTGTTTTCTTTGCTTTGATGCCATGAACATGCATTCACATGCTCGTGCATAATGCCATAGGTGCTGAGTTGCTGCAAGGTAAGTGAGGTAAGTCATGCATTAGTATGAACATGCATTTTTGTGTTGATTGATGCTTGATTTCATGCTTAAGAGATTGGAATATATGTTATGACCTATGTTGGATTGCCATGCCCTTTTGCTGCTTTGTCTTTGTTGCTGCCCTGTTTAATGATGATATGTTATGCTATGATTAGATGAATGCTAGGATGATGTGAGATGCCATGCTAGATGAATGCTAGGGTTTGTGATGTGATGATGTGTCATGATTAGATGAATGTTAGGTTGTCTGATATGCATGATTAAATGTATGTTAGGCTCGTCAACTTGTTGAGCAGTCAGCTCAACCCTGTGGATCCCTGAAGTAGGAGAACGAGTAAGAAACCTGGGAATGGCTACGTCAATCCTCGTTATACTAAGGTCCTTGGCCTTGATCACGTGTTTAGGGGACTGAAAACGTGTCAAAATGGGCTTATACCCGAGGATGATGTGGGTGGCTCGAAGCTGACTATCTTTGTAAAGAAAGATCTAGGATTTTAGGATCTTGTTGAAATCCTCACGATTCACCAAGTTGAGATTGGGAACAATGAAATTTTTATCAACCTCAAATAAGAGAAAGGAAGAGTTAGAAGCATTCATTTAAAGAAAAAATGAAATGAAAAGAAGATGATTTTCTACGGACTAAAGGAGGAAGGTTAGTTCTGGCCTATGATGACCCCACCTGGCTCCCCGTCCTACGTAGGACAATGCAACACATCATGCCATTCACCCGAGATGATCAAAAAATCATCATCCATACCCTTATTGGTATCAAGAAAGTAGGAAATCAACCTAACTGAGGACACTCTAGTCTTAAAATAATACCCCGTCTCTTTACTGTTTTAACAATTATAGACCCAGTTGACATCAAGGTGGGTTACATTGACACCCATCTTATGGTTTAGCATGTCAACACTACCCAATATCCTAAAGACATTCAAAGAACACTGGGTGGAGGTAAGTCTATAAAAAATAAAAAAATCTCTAGTTACTCAGCCGATGGAAATCTACATCCCGAAGGCAATCATAGGAATGACCACAGCCCTGGTGGGTCTTTTATCATGCCATTCCCCTAAGTGGATATGCTCTATTTCTACCCTGGCTGGGATGTTGTACTTGGTTTTAAAAGCTTCCTATGCCTCGGGCATACTAACCAACTTAGCAAATCTACCCATCCTAATAGCTAAACACAATTGAAGAAAATAAAAGAAAAGAAAAGAGGGAGGGATCCTGAGTTAAGTGAGAACTAAGGACACTTAAAAAATCAAGAAGTTGGGCTCCTTGAGTTGCTTCTTTGATGGATGGTTAAAAATGAGTGAAATGGAGAAAATGACCCCCCCTTCCCCCTTTATATAGGGATGAAAAGCAATAATTTTCCCACCTAAAGACCTAGAAAAACCTCAGCCCTTGGATCTTCATCGCGCCGTAGAACGTGGGGGACATAAAGCCACCTACTGCATTTACTGCAGTGTTGCGGATGCTGAAGCGTTAGGAATGTGTATGGGATAGGTGAAAAGACGCTTTCACGTGGGAACGCTTCTGATGCGTGCCAATCCACCTATGTCTTGTCAAAACTCCACTCTCCAGAGTAGTAGCAAGAGTGGAATTTTGAGGGCCTATTATAAGAAGGGTGAGGCCGAGTATGGAATACAACCTATGGGCCCAGCCTGAGGAGGAAAAAATGCCCACTTGCACATCAATCCTAGCCTAACACACGATTAGAGTCCTAGGAGGAAAGATGAAGAGGCCGACCTCCCGAGTAGCAAGCGTTCCTTGGGAATTACCAAGCAAGCCACTTGTACCAGAAGACAAGAAATTTAGGAAGGTGGAAGAAACTTGTAAGCAAAGAAAAAAGGAAATATCTAGATAAAATAGTCATCACCTCCGCATTTTATGCATTGTACCAACTTAGATGGCCGCATTAATGAAGGAATGACCCCTGAACAGTTGTCTCACAACTTGCAACACATTTTACCACCTCTAGCACAATCTTGATGGGACAAGCATCCAAAGGAAGGCCCCTAGCTATACAAGTGAAGGGCTAAGATGCAATCCCACAGAATATATAAGGAAAGGAAACCCCTTCAAATTGGGGGGCGAGAAACTAAAAGAAAACAGGAGAACTGTGTAGTATAACATTGTTTCTAAAACTTGAACTTAATACAAACATTGGCTCTTCAACCAAATTTGAGGAAGTGTTAATTCCCAACTTGGTCTTTCTTGAATTTTTTTTTTTTTTTTTTTCTTAGACTTAGCATTTAGACCATAAGATTACATGAAAATTGACCTCGAAAACCCATAACTCTAAACAAATTAATCGTATTGGACCTTCCAACCTAACTCCACCACCCTAAGTGGGCTTAGCGTATTTTTGGGCCCATACAATATATATGTATATATACTACATAAATCTTACAAATTAATTTAAGAATAGGTAGTAGACTTTAATCACCTTATAAATAAATAAATATTTAAATTGTCCCTTTGTGATTTGTGACTTTTTTTTTCCCTTTTGAGAAATTCTATTTTTTTATTTTTTTTATACAAGATAGAAATTATACTCTAACCTAATCTAAATGTATATGTGTGTGAAGCTCCTTCTTGGAGACTTGAACTCCGACCCTTGCCCTTCACACCCCACAAGCACTTATTCTTGTAGAGTGACAACCGCAAGAAGGGTGTGCGGTGGTTTTCCTTTTGAGAATTGATTGGTGATATATTAGTGTGTAAACTTAATGTAATAAAATTTATTATACCTAGAATTAAGTAGTGCCATAAATACAACAATTTCACAATAATTTTACAACAATGCTTAGGTAGCAAGTTGTTGCTCGTTTTTATCATACCTAGCATTAAGTAGCGCCATAAACACAACAATTTCACAATAATTTTGCAACAACGCTTAGGTAGCAAGCTATTGCTCGTTTTTATTTAAGTCCACAACTAATATCAAATTTTTACCTACTATTAACAACTTTCTACTTAGGTTTTTTATAAAATTATTGTAAAAAATATTGTGTTCATAGCTTTATTCTCATAATTTTATATATACTAGCTTTGGCACGGGGTATGCATACTAGACGTTTTTTTTTTTTTTTTTTTAAATTATCAAAACTTTACATGCATCTAAAATCGAGGTTAATGCGTTTGCTAATGATAGATAAATGCATAAATCTCATCAAAAAATACTTAAACCTTGAATTATAATGAAAAAAATTAATTGAGCATGCTTTTTCCTTCTATAACACAGGCTCAATGAAACAAATTGGTATAAAAAATCAAATTCTTGAATAAAACTGCAATAATCTTTTGCATTAGTTAAAAGCTTTTTATATTTTTATCGTCAAGAATTTGGAGTACCATCTTTACCTCACGTAAATCTCCTTCAACACCCCAAATTAATTATAAACAACAAAGATGAATTTGCATGGTTCAGTTTGATCACATGTGATCATGAACAATTGATTTTGATTGAATTCATGAGGATTCAATTTAAAATTGATGACTTGCATGATCCTATTGGATTTAATAATTATGGGATTAAGCACATTTGATTAGTTGCTTTGTCAAAATTCAAAGATTCCTAAATTTTTGTTGAAATTTCCCATTAAAGCGAGTAATATAATTAAATAATAATTAAGAGTTATTAAGGCCCACATTAATGTCAATTGACTGAAATATATATATATATATATATATATATATATATATATCTCCAAAATTTACCACGTTTTTTAGCTAAAAAAGACAAAAACTCATGTGGGTGCTGACTGCTGAGTTAAAGTCTTGATCTGCACTTGGACTACACTTCATTTGCCTATCGGCATATTGAGGGCTTGATCCAAATGACGATCAACACTTGGGCCCAGCTGACACTATTTTTGTTCATTTTTAGCCCTTTGTTTGCTCCCCACCCCTACCAACCCAAGTCAACACACCTACCCCTTCTAAAGCCTTCTACCTTCATTATAAAAGAAAAAAAATTAGAGGGGAAAACCTCATTCTAATGCACTCCACTCACCTACAGCTCTACATTTGATTAATCGTTTGGATGTTGTCATTGTGTTCTCCACATTCTCATAGCTGTGATCTTAATTTCCCATTTATTCATTGAAAGGCTTGTTAATTTTTAATTTTCTTTATCATGCTTCTAAGATGTACACCACACCAGTCACACACAATCATCATGTTTATATTTCAATTCCTAAAACACGATTGAATGCTAGATCCAAATCATCACTAATAGGCAAGGTGAGTACCTAACACTTTCTCACATTATAAGTTGTAACTTAGCCTGCAAACTTAAATCAAAGTTTCTAGATTATTCTTTATCCATCTATTTTTCATGTTTTAGAATGTAATTAGAATCAAATCCATATAACTTTTCTCTTAGATTGTATCTATAATTAACACCATATAATGTAACATTTTATCATATCAATAAAACTAGCTCAAAAAGTTTTAATCCCCGCAATAAAATAGCTCGATCAGTCAGTCCCAATCACACTACTAGATTCCAAGCTGTAAAAGGAATTTTCTTTTGCGTCCGTACGCAGGACCAAGCTTTGACATGATGACCACAGCCAAAAAGAAGATGCTCACATGAGCAAAGAAAGATGTCTCAACTAGATCCCATTGATTGTTCACTTAATCATGATTTAAGTAACCATATCAATTAATTAAAGCCAAATTCACTTCTTTGGGGTTTCCCACTTCAAGAAGGTTGGGTTTGTAAGAAACGCACACACACTAAATTCCTAGTCACCATTTCCGCCTTAACTTCAGGTGACAATAACCAATAAGGTGAGATGAGGGCAAAACAATGATAGTCTTAAATAGTTCTCTTTACTCTTTATTCATTTCATCCCTTAACAAACCCACACGGATTTGAGAAAATCGATGTGATTCAGGCTGGCTGGGTGGGTTCAATACTCCAATGGCTTTAGAATGAATAATTACAATTAAGCTCTTCGTACTGTTAAATTACCGTTTGTTTCAAAAGCTTAATATAATTCAAATTGGGCCAAAATGGACATTTGCCCTTTTAGCCTAAAACAAGTAGCAAAATACCCCTATTCTAAAACTATCTATCAAAATGCCCCTGTTTTGAAATTCAATTTTTAAAAAATCAAATTTCAAAGAAAAACTCGATTTAATAAAAATCGAGTTACTTACAAAATGTTACATAGAACTCGAGTTCCATGTAATTTTTTTTTTTTTTTAAGTTTTTTGCGTATAACTTGATTTTCTAAAAATCGAGTTTTTCATTGAAACTTGATTTTTAGAAAATTGAATTTAAAACAGGGACATATGGCTAAATCATTTCAAAATAGGAGCATTTTACTATTTGTTTTAGGCAAAATAGGCAAATGCCCATTTTGGCCATTCAAATTAACTTAAACATTAAACATATATCATATATATATATATATATATATATATATGAGACTCATAGCTCATTTGGTTATGGGTTATCAAATCAACTTTTCCAAAGCATAACTTTGTTTTTTTTTAAAGAAAGATATAAAGTACAGCTTTTTCAAATAATATAATTTGTATTAAACACTCACTCAACATCACTCAGATAAAATCCATTAGAATTTGACATGAGAGAGAGAAAATCAATTGGCATTGGTCAAGAATCAAGATACTTCTCATCATCACAAAAGGGTTCCATAGATTGATAAAAGTGAACTAATTGAACCTTCCTTCCCTCACTCCTATTAAGAGGGAAAGATGTCCATAGTCCACAAACTTTCCCAACCCACGATTTATGAACTCAAAGAGTGGTCAACTTCTAAGACAAAAATTAAAGTGCCCGAATATGGGTGACCACGCTGTTGTGTGCTCGTTGTCGTTTGTGGGGTTATGCATTGGCACGTTTATGAGTCCCACACTCGAACCCTTCGCGCCGTTAGATGATTGACCGGTTCCATCGGTCAACAACCAAACGGTTTAAGCGTCGAAAACATAGGGTGGGAATGGACAGGTGTGACTGCACGTGAAGAAACACGCCGACATGATCTCACAACGGTTGGAAACGGAAAATTGCTGAGTTGGCATTCGCTCTTTTTGCACGATCGCAATGTTGTATTCGTATTATTACTCGCACCAAACCAAACCTCCCCCCCGCCATAAAGCGATAAAGCAAAGCAGCATCCAACTTAGAAAATTTTTCCTTTTCAGCAGGACCTTTTCTCCTTCACGGATTTGCCCCCTGTTCTGTACCATTTTCACATTCATATCCAAGCTCTTTTATTCTTTTAATACAAGGGTATTTTTGGAATTTTGGATAATGGAATTAAGGGCGCCATGTAATTAAGCAATTTTTTGCCAGGATTCCCCTATTATATTGTCCTAATTATATTATATTATATATATTACCATTTACTTACTAAAAAAAGATGTACATATATATTTTGTTCTAGGGCCAAAACATAACGAGAAAAAAACAAAAAAAAATCTAGTAATTCCTTTAAACTTGCTTTTGTTAATAACAAAAACAATTCAGTTAAGTTTAGATGGTAAATATAAGCAAAAATAATTTGCATCACCAAACCTTTTAACTCTTTAGTTTATGCGTGTTTTCCATTTAACTAAACTGGAAAAATATCTTGTTGTCAAATAAAAAATCTGGCGTTCAAACTCTACCTACAAAAAAAATCAAAAGGTGTCTTAAGCTAATTAAAAGAGCAATCATCATTAAGTAAACGATATAGGTTTGAATATATATATTCATCTTAATTCAAGGTTAGCAAA
Source organism: Quercus ilex subsp. ballota (assembly GCA_032727855.1). Classification (NCBI taxonomy): domain Eukaryota; kingdom Viridiplantae; phylum Streptophyta; class Magnoliopsida; order Fagales; family Fagaceae; genus Quercus; species Quercus ilex. The sequence goes on along the minus strand of CM064914.1, from coordinate 26,574,197 downwards.
TCTAAGCGTTAATGTTGTCAACATTTCATTCTACCAATTCCTTTGGTAGGGCTGTTCATGGGTTATTATAAGTCTTGATGCAACTCTGTCACATGGCAGATCGGAGGACCGTCGTCAACTGAAACGGTTATCGGATCTGTTCAAGTCAGGCTTTTCATATTCCGAGTCTATTTCAGATAGAATCTAGAAGGTGACGACAATAATGATCGGCAAATCTTGTCGAAGGCTTTATGTTTCCTCATGATCTCGTTAGAGATCAAAAGATCTTGGTCAGATATGGGAGGAGATCGTGATATATTTAGTTGGAGGTTTGGACGGTTTGGTTTATATCGGGTTTCATAGGGGAACTTGCCACTCAACCTGCTCTTGACAAGTTTTGGAGGAGGACACTCGATGCCGACCACCACAAGCGTCAATTCAAGCAGTTTTCGACCTGGGTTGGGGCGAGTGGGTCTAGTGGATAGCCCTACCCTTAGGGGACACTAGGTGGTCGGCTCAACAAATCTAAAGAACGTGTCATAAACAAGTGATTTCAAATTCTATCTACTATAATATTGGTTCATAGGATTTCCAGAATATAAAATGGAATAATTTATTCTAGTTTGGGACACCACCTCTTTATAAATCATTTTATAAAATTAAAATACATTGAATGTTTTTTTATATATAAAAAAGTGCTGAACAAAAAGGTGAAGTTGAATAAATCAAGAAGAAAAGAATGCTTAATGATAGTAAAAATTTTAAAAAATAAATAAATAGAAGAAGAAGAAGAATGCATTTGATATATTGGTATTCCGAAAATGACCTTAGTGAGAAAAAGTAGGGAGTGGAGGGCTATTTGGAGAGAAGGGTAATGGACTAATGGTATATCCGTCCTCACAAAGCAACCGAAAGCAGAGAGCCAGCTGTTTGCACTACGAACGTGACGCGTGATGGGGTCCGTCAGATTAGATATTCGGAACAAACGGTCATGATTTTGTGAAATTGCATTTGAGGTCATTTAACCTGAATTTCATTTGCATTGCACCTCCACCCCTTATTTTTTAAACAGGAGGGCGGGTATCTCACTCTCAGCCACAATCCACAACAACAAAATTCGGTTAAACAAACAAAGCGACAAACACACAGTTTCATTCAAATTCATAACTCCGAAGGTACCCACCCTTTATTTTTTTTGGTTTTGTTTTTAATTTTTCATTGGTATAATGTGCTTGTACAGTAATTAATTTTGATCGTTTAAGGTTTCGGATATGATATTCTAGTGATCTGTTTTCCTTTTTTGGTCTTGACAACGTTGTTGGGTTTTCATTGATCGTCTTAGAAACATTTCTTCTTCTTCTTCTTCTACTTCTTTTTTTTTTTTTTTTCGGTTTTTGTGGGGTTCAGGATTTGCATTTTTTTTCTTGTTATTATTGTTTTAATCCGTGATGCATAGAATTGGATCGAATTCATAGATTGATGGGCTTGGATCCATGATGGGTTTTCGTAGTTCAACTTATTGGGCGCATTGGATTGTTAGGTTCCTCTCACTGTTTTGATTTCGATGCATGTAAATTTGTTGCTTTGATCGAACTCGAAAATGTTTTAGAGTATACATCACTGGTTGCGATTTGAGCTGGTAGATTTTAGATCATGTTGAATTTCTATATATTTTTTCTTTCAAAGATTCAATTTTTTGGAAATTGGTTGGGGGTAATGATTGTATATTTTCCTGTATTTGTTGAATTTTACGCCCAGTTATAATGGGTTAGGAATGTACTGGCTTATGAGGTTTGAATGGACCAGGTTCTGTAATGCATATCTTGATTTTGACTCCATGAGAGGATCTGCCAATTTGGGAATAGTGAATTGTCATTATTTTTTTTCCTAATGCATATAGTTATGATTTATATGATGAGCAACTACTATTCCTTGAATTTGAATATAATGGTGGTGTCTTTCTGCAGAAGGCAATAGAAAATGGCAGAAACTGAGGATATTCAGCCTCTCGTGTGTGATAATGGAACCGGAATGGTCAAGGTAATAATCCAAAATCTATTATTGTGTTAACCATTTTTGTTTTAGTTTCATTTGAAATACTAAGTGCTTTTCTCCAAAGGTGATGGTAGTCAGTTTCTGCTTACTTTAGAACCTAGATTCTAATGGCTTTGATGGATCTGAAATTGCCAGGCTGGATTTGCGGGAGATGATGCCCCAAGGGCTGTGTTCCCTAGTATTGTAGGTCGCCCTCGTCACACTGGTGTGATGGTTGGTATGGGCCAAAAGGATGCCTATGTTGGGGATGAGGCACAATCAAAGAGAGGTATTTTGACATTGAAATACCCAATTGAGCATGGTATTGTTAGCAATTGGGATGACATGGAGAAGATCTGGCATCACACCTTCTACAATGAACTTCGTGTGGCTCCAGAAGAGCATCCAGTTCTTCTCACAGAAGCACCTCTCAACCCAAAGGCCAATCGTGAGAAAATGACTCAGATTATGTTTGAGACATTCAACACTCCAGCTATGTATGTCGCTATCCAGGCTGTCCTTTCCCTTTATGCTAGTGGACGCACAACTGGTGAGCAATTACCATCAGTTATCTAACTGCTTTTTTGGTTAATGTGATAATATTACACTTAAAATTTCGAGAGAAAAAAAATAGAAACTCTTGGTAAAAGGAAATATTTGATAATGGATATTTTACTGTGATAATTTAGAGAGACAAAAATAAATATTTGCCTCTCATGATAAATTTTTTTTTCCTGAAATTGATTTGAGAAACAAAATCATTCATGAAAAGAACTTATGTTTTATTGCAATGTGATGTGCCTTATTTTCATATCATGAGCAAGTGCTTTCAGGAATGCATCATGTAATCTTTGGTTTGTACAGAATAGTGAAATCTTGCAAACTTGCTATGAAATTGATACTATGTGTTCATCTGTTTTATGTTTTGCTTCTTGTCTTTTAGGTATTGTTCTGGACTCAGGAGATGGTGTAAGTCACACAGTTCCCATCTATGAAGGTTATGCCCTCCCACATGCCATCCTGCGTTTGGACCTGGCAGGCCGTGATCTCACAGATGCTCTTATGAAAATCTTGACTGAGCGTGGTTACTCTTTCACCACTACTGCCGAGCGTGAAATTGTGAGGGACATGAAGGAGAAACTAGCCTATATTGCCCTGGACTATGAACAAGAGCTAGAGACGGCAAAGACCAGCTCAGCTGTGGAGAAGAGCTATGAGTTACCTGATGGACAGGTGATTACCATCGGTGCTGAACGATTCCGCTGTCCAGAAGTACTCTTCCAACCATCCATGATTGGGATGGAATCTGCTGGCATACACGAAACCACATACAATTCTATCATGAAGTGTGACGTCGATATTAGGAAGGATCTCTATGGTAATATTGTCCTCAGTGGTGGTTCCACTATGTTCCCAGGCATTGCTGATAGGATGAGCAAGGAGATTACAGCATTAGCTCCAAGTAGTATGAAAATTAAAGTGGTTGCCCCACCAGAGAGGAAGTACAGTGTCTGGATTGGAGGCTCCATTTTGGCATCTCTCAGCACCTTCCAACAGGTAATGTGCTATACAAGGCCATTGCTTTGTGAATGATTATGACCATATGATATAAGTATGAGACAATTTATTATAATTTATTAATAACTTGTTTAGAAAACAAAATATAAATTTATTACAACACAACAGCACAAATTGTGCGTTAAGCTTATGACTGCTTGTTAAAACTTAAAAGCAGCAATTTGCCTCACCCAACAAGCCATTGCAGCGGTATTTTGGCTACTTGCTAACATGATAGTTTTGGTAAATTCTAAAATGATTGAAGTATTTCTGACTAAAAAAACCCTTCTTCTGCATGCAGATGTGGATTGCTAAGGCTGAGTACGACGAATCCGGACCATCAATTGTTCACAGGAAATGCTTCTAGTCTTGCAAAGAAAGAGTTGGGCAAAGAATTTACCGGATACATATATTACAGAGAGGCTTCCAATCAAGTGGTTGAAGGATTCCCTTTTTATTTCTTTCCCCCCTTTTTTTTCATTCATGTTTGTTTCTCTGTGTTTTTCTTTTGTTTTGCTGGGACAGTGAACATGGAGGCAAACAAATTAAGTTCAAGATTCATATTTTTCCTTACTATGTTTTAGAAGAGTTGTGTATTGTTACTGATTTGGTTTGGGTTGAAACGGAAATTCTTTTCATTATAATTTATTTGAGGGCTCTTTTTATAAATTAGAATGACCTATATTCCTTTTTATGTGGGCTGTTTTCTGCAACTTTATATTGTCAAAATATCTGATTAAGTATGTGTCCACGTGGATGGAAATCTATTGGAACAAAAGCAACAATTATTTACAGCATCAGAAGTGTGTAACTCTGGATGAAGTTAAAAACCATGCATTCAACACACACAAAAAAAGGGTAAAAGACCATGCACACAGATCTCTAGATTTTAGAGGTACAGGCGTACAGCAAGAAAAGCTCGATAATTTGGTCACCATTGTACGGATCTGACAAAGCAAACTAAATAAGCACATAGTCTCAGATTTTAACTAATGACATGGGTTGAGATTCTGATCAAATGCGCAGGCTACACAATTCGGAGTAGTAGTATGTTATGTTTAAAAACAACAACAAAAAAAGATTTCTGGACAAAGCTACGAGTGGAAGCATGGGTTTAGAACTAGTTTATGTGAAGTTTCCCATGTACGTAGGGGAGCTCATGCCTTATCACGATACGCTTAGCACACAAACAATTTGTGTGCATTGATAGTATTGGGGTCATTTTCCGATTCGTCACATCACGTATCTGAACTTGATTGGACTTTTTCGTTGATCTGAGTTTAGATCAAGGATGTAAATCCACCACTCTCATCTGCACAAATGGTAAAAAAAAAGCTAATCGTGTCTTGGTGCTACGCAGCACTCAATAAACCTGCAAAATGAGGGAAGAACGCTATGACCAGCTCACACAACATAAAATCTTGATGTTAGTTTCAGAATAAAGGATTATATATATATATATATATATATAAAAGCATAGCTCAAAGAAAATTCAATTAGATTTCATATTGGAATTCAATTAGAGTCTAATTTTGCACCATATGTCCCATCTAATCTAAGTTTTTAAATTTTTGTGCTGTGTGAGTTATTATATCTATATAATACTAAAAGTTAAAGCGTAGTTTTTAATGTTGATACGCTCACGTTAAGCCACGTCAGCAGCTATGTCATTCCCATTATCTTTTCTAAATTTCTCTTACAATTTTAAAATAGTTTTTATCAATTTTAAAATACTAATAAAATTAAAATAATTTCCAATCTATCTCCACCATAAAGCCCACTTCTTATAAATTTAATTCCACCATAAAACCCAAATCCAAGCCTTTTCAACCAAAAACCCTTTGAAAATCACGGTCATAGCTTTTGGTATTTCCACCGAAAACCCTTTGAAAATCACGATTACAACTTTCTGTATTTCCTTCCCTTTTGTTGCACGGTTTAAAATTCCAGTCTCCCCACGCTTTGTTTCACCGTGTTAGATTTAGTTCCTTCCCCTTCCCCATCTTCTAACGGTAGCCTCTCTGTCATTCTTCCTCCTCTCCTCACAGTATATAAATACTAACAAAAGCTGGATGATTCAATTGAGGTATCTCTAAATCCCAGTTTGTTTTGTGCTCTATTCTTTTGCTTGATGTTTTTTATTCCCTTTTTACATTTTGTTACTGCCTCTTTTGTGCTATGGTGTAATAGTTTTTAATTGGAGCTTTACCTCTTTATGGTCTGTTCATCTTGAGTTTTTGGAATGGGTCTTATCCTATGTGACTCCAACAACTTTAGTGCGACTCAGATTAATTCGTGTGGTGTGTGGAAAATAAGGCAATGTTATATAAATCAATATTGTTGCAGCTGAAGAAATTTTCCCAATTCCCTTTGTGATAGTGGAATGAGAAATCTGTGTATGTATTACAATGCCAAATATCTGTGTCAGTGTAATTTAATACCCAAGGTAATTCGATTAGGGTTTTCAATGTTGTAGCAACTTTCCTTTGTGATAGTGGGATGAGAAATCTGAGTATCTATTACAATGCCAAATATCTGTATCAAATTTTCTATGTCAGCATAGATTGATACCCAAGGTAATTGGATTAGAGTTTTGACTTTGTTGTTTGTCTCCACTTCTATCAAATGTTCTGTGTCAGCGTAGATTCATACCCATGGTAATTGGATTAGAGTTTTGACTTTGTTGTTTTTCTCCACTTCTATCAAAAGTTCCCTCAAAAGGTGCCTTGAGCAGTAACACTAGAGAAGGACTAGGCACATCTTTGTTGCTTTGCTCATGGCATTTTTGTTTCATACTTTTCAGGCCAACAATATTGATCTCATTCAAAGGGAAGGTGTTAACTGCAATTATAGCAGTTGGAAAATCAATTGTGGTGCAATAAGTTATTTAATGAAATTTCAACCCAAATTCACATGACTGATTAAAATTTCAGACTATTTAATTCCACCATATATTCTAGAAAAAGAAAATATACAAACCAACTAAATAGTACAACAATCTTTTTTTCCCTCCAAGAAACCACTATACTAACAGTATGAACTACTTAGTTTGCATTCCTTTTCTTCAAACAAAAGAACAATTATCAAACTCCTTCGCCAATACCCAAACCTATCCTCCAGCTCTTATAGCATCAATATATACCTTAAGGGCCTGCCATGATGATAAACTTTTGTAACGCACAATAAATAACTTAAGTACATCAGCCATGTGTCTCCTTGGTCCACAAGTGTCAAGGTTAGATTCAGAGCTACTACCACTATGGAGGCAACAGTAGCAGTACTTCTTGACAAAAAACAAATATGCGAGTGGTCAGAGCTTGATACAGTTGCATATACTTAGAACAGTTTATGTAACCAAAAGAAATAAGACATTGTTGAATGAGTTGCTTTGTTGGGAAATCCCATTGTAAATAAATCTGGATTGTTTCTTCAAGTATGTCCAACTCTCAATTATAATAAAATGAAAATGTTATGCTAAAATATTTTTAAATTCTCTTTTGGTACACTAAAATAATTTTAATATTATGTTTTGGTTGTGTAGGTTGTTCAGTTTTTTTACGAATTTATTATGGATTATCTATTAAATTACAAATACAAAAGCTGGAATATTTCTTCGGGTATCTCTAAATGTCAGTTGTAAATAAAATTCAATGTTTTGCTAAAATAGTCCTCATATAATTTTTGGTAGTGTAGACTGTTCATATTATCCACTAGTTATTTGAAATGATTTTTAGGTGGGTGTAATCAAATGTCTTTCTATAATTTGACTAAGAAATGAGAATTAAGAAAAAAACATTTCATGGAGAGATACTGCTATTCTGGAATTGTTTCAAAGAAACCAACCAGAGCTTGAATTTCTAGGAGGTTGAATAATGTCATTGATCTGTTAAATGGACAGCTTAGGAGAGAGTAAAAGTTAAAGGGAATAAAATAGTGCAAGATATAAGGGTCCTCAAGTTGTCTTTCTTGGGTTCATAATTTTTGAATTGTAAAAAAAAAAAAAAAAAAAAAAAAAAAAAAAAAAAAAAGAGGCGTATAGAGCGTGTAGGTGAGAATTTGGGGCAGTGCTAAAATAGAAAATGGAAGCTTTTAACACAAAGTGAAAGAGTAGAAACAGAGGGAGATAAAAAGCAAAAACATAGGGAGATTAAAAAAAATGAGGTTGGTCTGAAAAACGAGGTTGGTTTAAGTATTTTCATTTAACACCATTTTGATTACTATTTTACCCACCAGTTGCTCACAAGTTACCTGTTAATTTGCATGTTTTTAAGCTGGATTGTTTCTTCAAGTATGTCTAACTCTCAATTATAAATAAAATGAAAAGGTCATGCTAAAATATTTTATATATTATCTTTTGGTTGTGTAGAAAGACATTTGATTAATCAACTGGTAGAAGCAAGATTGTTTCGTCAAGTATGTCCAACTTTCAATTAATGAAAAGGATATTCTAAAATATTTTATATTATCTTTTGGTTTCTACCAAATTATAACTAATTATCTATTAAATTGCAAGTTCACACAAGCTAGAATATCTCTTCAGGTCTCTCTAAAATGAAATGTTTTGCTAAAATAGTCCTCTCTCTCTTCCCTCCTTCGTCTCTTCCTCTCCTTATATAAGTTAATCACTCCTTCATACCTCCTCTCTATCTCCCCTCTTTTTGCTCTTCATGTCTTTCACAATTTCAAAACTTCAAAATTATTAATACTAATAGAAACAACTAAAACAGTCATAAAACCAGGGGCGGCGCTACGTTATAGTCAGGGGGTTCAAATGAACCCCCTGACCTGAAATTTTATATATATATATATATATATATAATTAAAAAAAAAAAATTTGAACCCCTGCAATACAAATTTGCACACCCTCACTTGAACCTGGCCTTTTTTTTTTTTAAGCCCAGCAAAAACTTTGGAAAAAAAAAAATCCAACAGCAAATTTTTGGTCTTTAATCTTAGAAATAAAAAGCCCATAAATCAAAATTTGAAAAATCATAAAAAAAAGGGACCAATATAACCTAAGATCTGCTGCTGCGTTACTTGCGTAGACACTGCCCCCAAAATCTCCCACAATTCTTCTTCACTATCCAAACCCAAAGGAAAAAGGCTGCTTCACACACAAAAAAATATGCCGCTCTGTAGCCCCAAGAATCTGCCGCGATGCCGCCGCCAGGGCTGTCCTTGATCTGCCGCCACCGCCACTTCATCTGGTTTTTTTAGCTCTCTCTTTCTTTCACTGTTTATTGTGTTTTGATATACTCTTTCATTGAATCACTGTGTGTGTGTGTGTGTGTGTGTGTGTGTGTGGTTATAGTCTTTTTTTTGTTGTTGAGTTTTGAGTATTTGACGACCGTGTGTTTTGTGTTGAGGCTGTGGGGTTAGACGGTTTATAGTATTTTGATTTTTTGTTGTTGAGTTTTTGAGTCTCTGAGTTGTGTGGGCCTGTGGGTCTAGTGTTTGTATTGCAAACTTATAAATTAAAAAATTGTAAACAAATTAAAGAATTGCAATAGTGTGGGGCTGTGACTTTACTGTTACTATGAATTGTGTCTATGAGGCTTTGTATTGTAAAATTATAAATTGAATTTTTGAGTCTCTATGTGTCTTTACTGTTACTGTATTTAAAGAATTGTAAACAAATTAAAGAATTGCGAAAAAATCACTTAACAACAATAATCAATATGTTTATTGTATTAAAAAAAATGCTAATGAACTTATAGTTTATTTTTTATTCTTTTGCTAATACTATGAACTTAAGAAGATATTATTTACGAAAAATATATTTTCAACCTCATGAACATAATTTTCCTCAAACGAAAATTGGTGGACTTATGCATCAATTTAATCCTAAATGGTTTAAAGAGTATGGAAGTTGGTTGGAATATAGTAATGAAAATGATACTGCATATTATTTATATTGTTACCTATAGTATTGAAATTTATGTTTCTTATTGACCCCTCTAAACAAAAATCCTGGAGCCGCCTCTGCATAAAACAAATAACCACTTCTTCCTTCTTACTCTGTACCTACGGTCTTTGAGAAAATTTTCTCCATACAAACTTTGGCTTTTTCACTAAGAAATACTTAGGAACCAAGTCCTTCACTTTACAGCAAGCACTCAATCTTATACGTTCAACCAAACGGGGTTTTGTATGATTATACTTAGATGATTCTGCAATGTCCCCTCTTTTTGCTCTTCATGTCTTTCACAATTTCAAAACTTCAAAATTATTAATACTGATAGAAACAACTGAAACAGTCATAAAACAAATAACCACTTCTTCCTTCTTACTCTGTACGTACAGTCTTTGAGAAAATTTTCTCCATACAAACTTTGGCTTTTTCACTAAGAAATACTTAGGAACCAAGTCCTTCACTTTACGGCAAGCACTCAATCTTACACGTTCAACCAAACGGGGGTTTTGTATGATTATACTTAGATGATTCTGCAATGTCATGATGAATGGGTTGGTCTTATTTTACCATATAATCCAAGTAATCATGTAATTTATGAATTAAAAGGGATATATATTTTGGGATTATTTCATATGTTGTAATTTAAAAAATAATTTCAAATAACACACTGACTTATTAAAAATATATGATCTATAATATATTAATTCAATAAAATAAAAAAATAAAAAATAAAAAACTATATCAATGCACGGGTCTGCGACTAGTTTAGTGTAAAAATTGAATTTCAATTAGAGTTTAATTTTGAGTCACGTGTCCTATCAAATCTTCTTTTCTTTTTTTCTTTTTTTATACCAAGTGAATTAATTCAATGTAGAAAATGAGGAGCCCAATATAAATAAACCTAGGTAATATATATATATATATATATATATATAGGGTTGGGTTCAAGTTACACCTGGTATAACTCTAAACAATGTTACACTAATCAGATGTAATTTATCATCCGATCCATAAACTAATCTTCTGTGCATTATTTCAAACTACAAAAACTTAAATTTAAACAATCGATTGATGACATGGCTATTAATCTTTGATTACCTTGAAATTTTGCAAGCATAAAGAATATATGAAGATAATTTAATCTAACGGTGAATTTTTCAAAATTTGCATCCAATTAAAAATTATTGGTTGGTGTAACATTGCCTAAAGTTACACCTGGTGTAACTCTAAACAATGTTACACCACTCAATAATTTATCACTGAATTTATATTTTGAAAATCTAATAGTTGAATTACATGTTCTATATGTTCTTAATATACATACCAAATTTCATGCCACCAGATGTAATTTATCATTTGATCCATAAACTAATCTTCTATGCATTATTTCAAACTACAAAAATTTGAATTTAAACAATCAGTTGATGACATGGCTATTGATTTTTAATCACCTTTAAATTTTGCAAGCATGGAGAATATATGAAGATAATTTAATCTAACGGTAAATTTGTCAAAATTTGCATCCAATTAAGCAGTGTTACACCACTCAATAATTTATTATTGAATTCATATTTTGAAAATCCAATTGTTGAATTACATGTTCTATATGTTTTTAACATATATGCCAAATTTCATGCCAATCAGATGTAATTTACCATTCGATCCATAAACTAATCTTCTATACATTATTTCAAACTACAAAAACTTGAATTTAAACAATCGATTGATGACATGGCTATTGATCTTTGATCACCTTGAAATTTTGCAAGTATGGAGAATATACGAACATAATTTAATCTAACAGGGGATTTGTCAAAATTTGCATCCAATTAAAAACTATTGGTTGGTGTAACTCTATGCAATGTTACACAATTCAATAATTTATTATTTTATTCATTTTTTGAAAATCCAATTGTTGAATTATATGTTCTTAACATACATGTCAAATTTTATGCCAATCAGATGTAATTTACCATTTGATCCATAAACTAATCTTCTATACATTATTTCAAACTACAAAAACTTGAATTTAAACAATTGATTGATGACATGACTATTGATATTTGATCACCTTGAAATTTTGCAAGAATGGAGAATATACGAAGATAATTTAATCTAATAGTGGATTTGTCAAAATTTTACACCATGTGTAACTTGAATGTAACCCTATACATAGTTGTCAAATCGTGAATCGTATCGTGAATCGATTTTTAATTTTTTCATATCGTGTATCGTATCGTATCGTGTCTCGTAAGATACACAAACACTTAATAAAATTTATAAAAAATTATAAATATACATATCTAAATGATATATTCATTATAAATTTTAAATATGTTCAACTAATGACTAATTTATTCATCACTTATGTAATAATATTTAACAAACTAACTAAATAAATCAAACAAGCATGTGTTCATAACATACACATTAAAATTACTTAAATTCAAAAGTGATAATATATTACAAATGACTCAAAAATAATAATTTATTTTCATCATATTCATCAAATTGCCTAATCAACCCCATCTAAGTCAACGCTATCATCATATTTATAATTTTGCAAATTTATTTCCTTATTAAAATTTTCTTCATCGTTATTTGTCATTAACATTTACTATCTCTTCTTGTTCTTTTCATTTCTATAAATTTTTTTTGGCATTCTAGTTTCTTGGACTTATAACAATAACGATTAAAATAAAAATAAAAAATTTAAAAAAAATTTAAAATATTAAAGTGAAAGGTAAGTGTGTACTGTGTAGTCAATTGTAGAAGCGAGAGGAAAAAAACTTATGAATATGTTATTTTAGTAAGCTAAATTAAGAAAACTAATAATTTTGTGTTAAAAACAATACTAACAACTTGTTAGATTCAGATAAAAGTACAAATTTTAACAAAAAATCTCATTTTAAAGCATTTGTCTATATATCGTACGATACGTATAATTTTACGATACGATATAATTCATACGATACACACACTGTATCGTACGATTTATGAGCACTTATAATACGCCGATACGATACAAAACTTTTTACACACGATTCGATACGTATCGTACGATACTGACAACTATGACCCTATATGTGTGTGTGTGTGTGTGTGTGTGTGTATTTATAACCAAAGCTTAGAGAATATTTGATTAGAATCAAAATTAGATTTTTGCTGTTATTTTTTTTTTCCTAAACTAATAAGTATATTTTTTATATTGTTTCTATTTAAATATTTTGTATGTGAAGATTTTGAATGTAACAAACTATAATTGTGCTAAACAATCCCATGCACCTGTCCCCATTCAATTTAGGAGACACTATTGCACCAATTTATTCTTTTATTTTGTGTTGTATTTAGTAGGATTTCATGGACAATGATAGTGAATTAATATTGTATATATAGTGTCCAACAATGATTTTCAAAATTATATACTTAACACTAGTGTAATGAAAAATTTGGCGTAACCAATATCGTTAAAATTGCAAAAAAAAATCATTTTAATACCTTCAAATGTCCTGGTCGAACTAATGTCCTATATAATTAATAATTTAAACTAATATTAATAGCACCACTATAATTTATCACTTCTGTACGTAAACACATGTTACATACTAGTTATAAGTAATGAGATGAACAAGAAAGAGTAACTCCTATTTAGTTAACTCAAAAAATATTAGTATTGATATTAGTATGCACTAGCTTTAATTAGCGAAAATTTTCAAAAAGGGCAAACTGATTATTAGAGCATTCACACCCCAAAATGTCATCATATTCTATTTTACCATCCCAAAAAACTACTTTATTAATTATACAATACCATTTTACAATACTCCAACATCCCATTTTTTATTTTACAATACAACACATTAAAATAATATTTCTACACAATAAAATAATATATCCTAAAATCACCATCATCTATAGTACAACACATTAGTTACAATGCATTTAATAAAAAGTAGGAGAGAGAAAGAATTAAATAATAATATGAGAGTTTACCATTCAGCTACAGTGCAATTCTACATGTAGAATTGCACTGTAACAGTATTGCAAATTTTTTTGCAATACTTAGCTTTTACAATTTTTGATGGAGTGGAGATTTTGGGCTTAAATGCTAAAAAATACTTATATTTGACATTTGATATTTGAGATGCGAATGCTCTTGTATTCCCAAAATTGAGTAACCAAATTGACCAGAGGCCTTGAAAACTACTTCCCTAAAGGGAATGTGCCCTTCTCAATTTGCTAAATTTGAGGAATCCGGACAAATAACATTAACACCGTGTTTGGTTGGGGTGATTTTAGGGAGGATGGAAAACATAGGGAGGAAAAGTGAGTGGAAAACAGTGTTTTCCACTGTTTGGCAAAAGAAGGAAAACACTAAGGATGGAAAACCCAAGAGAAAATTTTCTTTCCCGGGCCCACAAATCTCATCCTCCCAAATCGGAAGGAAAATTCTAGGGAGAAAACTCAGAAAAGTGGACTTATGGCATTTTTACACAAATGCCCTCTGGAATCAAGTTTTAAAAAAAAAAACAAAAACCGTATGGATGGGAAGAATGCTGAGAAAGGACAAGTGATATAAAGAATAAAAAATCTTGAGAAATGTTACCACAATATTTTCACAATATTATTTAATGAGTACAAATAAATATATTTCTTACATATTATGTAACAAGGGTATAATAGTCAATTTATATAAACTACATTTTATATCCTCTCACTTTTCTTTTCAACCAAACGAAAGAGTTTTCCACCCTCCCTCTTTTCCATCCCTCCAACCAAATACACACGAGCGAAAACTAAATATTTTCTATCTTCCCACTTTTCCATCCTCTCACTAATTTTTCATCTTTCCAATTTTCCACTCCTCCATCCAAACGGACCCTAAATGATGATTGAATCTTTAGAATGTGTGTCGGGTGAAGGGTGTATAGTCAACAGACATGGTGTTCTTCCATGAGTTGTGGTGTTTTGCACATTGAATCCAGCATGGGCCCATTTGTCTCACTAGTGTTCTAAGCCCAATGGAAAGGAAATTTAGAGTGCCCAAACTGGTAAAAAAAGACTCTTTTGCCCTCTAATAGACTGCTTCTAACTATCCCATTTGTTGGTCTCTCTTCCACAGGTGGGCCTATCTGCACAGTAAAACGGAATAGATTTTAGTGACTTGGTTTGGTCCAAGGAAAACTTTTAGATACTTTTGAAGTACGGATAAATGGTACTCCCTAGTCCCTCCTCTCACATTTATAGTGAATCTCACCATTAATTTAATGAGTGAACCCCATCATAAATGTGAGAGGTGAGAGTATCATTTTCCATGCTCCAAGAATATCTAAGTATTACTCTAGTTGAAAATCCCCTGTTGACATTGATGGTGGACCTTGTGGGCTTGTCGTGTTTATTGTCTCAACCAATGATTTCTAGGGCATGAGTTTCTTTCTGGGTTCAAAATTTCAAATTGAGCCTAATTCATAAGGGCCTGTTTGGTTAATTGAAAAAAGTTGTGTTTTTTATTTTCATTTTCAATTTTCAGTGGGACCCATCATAAAAAAACTTGTTTGGTTTAAGAACTTACCCGCTTTCCTTTCAGTCAATTGCCCTTCAGCCACATAAGGGGTCTTTGTACTCAGTTTTCATTTTTAGTATCCTAAAAGTTGAATTTGAATACAAAAAATGAAAACACATTTTTAGTGTTTTCATTTTCATAGAAAACGAATACAGTGGCAATTTCGTAAATATTGTGAAAATGCAAAGGACCCCACTTGATTGATGTGAGTGTGTGTGAGTGAAAAAAAAAAAAAAGTAACTTTTAAAAAAATATAGAAGAAACTGATAATGCTGCAAAATCAGTAAGTTGAAAGTCTTCGGACCGCGACAATCTTGAAGGTCAAATCCTGTAAAAACACAATAAGATCAGAGGAGACCGGTGGGTGCCGGCCCAGGGTCCTCCGATGGCAAAGTCAATCTTTTTGCTAGTCGTCAAAAGAAAGAAAGTGCTCTCTAGAATTTTTCAGAATGTTTTTTCATACCTCGCTTCTCTGCCAACGAGCCCTTTATATAGTGTTCGGCAAAAGCGGTTACCTTGTAACCTCCCCAGTCATCGCGGGTTTCGGTAGTAACTACTGTAACCGCCACGGCAGTTACAGTATTTAGATTTCATAATTGATTATTTACTGTAGAGCGGTTGATGGATCCGTTGAGAACAGGTGCAACGCCTCATCTCGCCCGCTTTACCTGGAACAAAGTCGAGATGCTATCATAATGCCTCGTCCGTCCATCATTAAGGACGGACGAGACCTTTTTACCATGCTTCGTCTTTGTTCCTTAGGACGGCGGCTACAAGGACGAACGTTGACACGACGGAGCCTCTTCTTCCTTCCCCATTATATGGACGAGGCTTGTGGACGACTTGGGAGTTAGATATTTTTCTCCCCATCAGTTGCCCCCTGTCCACATGGGTCGTTCAACTAATGGGGTGAGTTGTTAATTCGTCCTTAGACATTTGCAGCTAAATCAAGATAAGTACATACGCCACGTGTTAGGATCTTATCGGTGGTTAGTCTCGTCGATTCATTTTTTCGAGATAGGTGCCACATGTCTCTTTCGTATTGGTGAGGTCGTTTCAAATGCCCAGGTCAGCATCCTATAAATAGTTGAATCTCTTCTGTGCCCTCCACATTTCTAGAATTTTCTGCTTTTGACATTCCTCGTCTAGAGCCTCGTCTAGGAGTTTTCACGCGTCCATAGCCTCCATCCGTCTTAGAAACAGGTATTCCTTCCTCCTTCGTCTTTGTAGGTTTCTTCAATTTTTCTTTTCAAAGAAAATGTCAGCGACGATTATCTCCTCGTCTAGTGATAGTATAGAGAAAGAGATAGACGAGTATAAGAGTAGCTCCAATAATTCTAGTGGTACTAGTGATAGCAGTGGGGGGAATTCTTCGGACGAGTACATTTCTGGCGTCCCTGGGATTCCTTTGGAAGTTGTTCAAGATCAACTTCGGAAGGCCTCGGGGTCTCAGGCAGGTACCTCGTCCAACCTTCCTCCCAATGCCTCGGACGAGGAGATCACTGTCTTTAGCTGCACTCTAGATATTTCTTCTAAGACGGACGAGCAAAGGTTGAAAAACCTTAGGACGTGGTACCAGATCCCGGACGAGCTTAATCCCAGATTGCCAGTCCGTGGAGAATGGTGTTGTGACCCTCGTTTTGGGATAGGCATCTATGTTGCCTATCTTTTGGGGGGCCTAAGATTTCCGTTAAACTCCTTTACCAGAGAATTACTATGTAGGTTAGGTTTAGGAGTGTGTCAGTTTAACCCCAACGCGTGGAGGTTGATTATCTCCATGCAAATTTTGTGGAGGGAAGTATTTGGAGGGGACCGTCCTCTCACCGTGGACGAGTTCCTCTACTGTTACAAACCCTCTGAAATTCATCAATCCCTTGGCTTCTATCAGTTCACAACCAGGGGTAAGGATTGTAGATTGATCAAGTCCTTGGCCTCGTCTGATAGGAAATGGAAGACGGAGTTTTTCTTCGTCTCTGGCACTTGGGCTGGCAGCCCCGTGGACGTTGGCCGGGATACATTTGGTCCTTATACTGGGGATTTAGGGAACCTTCATCCAGAGGGTAAAGTCTTTGTTTTCCCCTTTTTCTTTTCTTTTCATATATTATTATTATTTTTTTTTATGCCTAACTTTTATTCATTTTCTTTTAGCCGTTGGACGACCTTCCCTTAGCAAATTTCACCGTGACCACGTCCACAGAGCTCGTCTACACTCAGACAGGGACTTCCATTCCTTAGTTACACTCAGACGACTTGCCAAGTGGGGACTTGGTCCCAAACCGTCTGAGGAAGCTCTTGCACACGAGATTACAGTACGAAGAAGTAAGTTGAAAATTCTAAGTGTTCTCGTTGTTGTTTATTTTTCGTCTTTGCTCTGAAAGAAAGAGATTATTATTATTTTATTTTTATTATTATTATTTTTTTTTTTTTTAGGAATGGCAACAATGAAGGGAAATAAAGGGAAGGAGGTAGCTGCTGAAGGGGCTCGTCTTGAGGGCGAGCCTCAATCTCGTCCATTGGGTGGGGAGAAAAGGAAAACTTTGTCCAGAACTCTGGACTTAGGGAATCTCCCCAGCCGTCAAAGCAAGAAAGTTAAACAGGGCTCGTCCCAAGCGAAGCCCAACCTACCTTCGTCCCAACCAGCTACCCAGGTGCTTGATGTTGATTCGTCTACGCCCGTTGAGACCCCTCCGTCTAAGACTCCTACACCCAAGACGACAATTGCCGCTTCGTCCCAGCCTTCCCAAAGGGTTGCTTCAAACATTGTTGAGAATGAAGATTTGGCCTGGGAACGGTTCCAGGGTGCTGTGCTTGACGAGGACATAAACGCCTGTTATGACATGTCCTTGAAGGAGTTTGAACACTCAGGTGTTCATGATCTTTTTAAGGTATGGACTTCTTGAGCTTGTCTTAGCCATAATATGAAGATCATTTCGCTAACTTTTCTTACTCGTCCTTTCTCATAGGCTATGTCAAAATTTATGGCGGCGTCCAGGCAAGCTACACAGCTGGATAAGACGAGGGTTTTGCTGGAGACGAGGATCCAAGAGGTGAATGTTGAATCTAAAAAATGGGCTGAGGCAGCTGCTAAGGCTAATGAGAAGGCAAAAGAGTTAGATAATTTGATCGAGGAGCTGAGGACTGATGCTGTGGAGAAGGATACTCGTCTTGATCACCTTCAGAAGAAGAATGATGAGCTGAGTTCTCTACTCTCCAAAGCATGTGAGGACGCGGTGGCTGAATTCAGGGCGTCCAAGCAATATACTGATCTCCTAGACACCAACTATGCAGCTGGCTTTGAAGATTTCAGAATGAAGGCTATGAAGAACTTCCCTGAAGTTGACTTCAGCTCCATAAAGCTTAATTTGAACGCTGCTGCAACCAGCTCTCTCCTCCAAACTGGCTCTGAAGACGTCAATATCGAAGACGATGCCTCGACTCTGCCTCCTCAGGACGATTCCCATGTTGATGCTCCCCCAGCTTAGGGACGAAGTTTCAATTTAGTTATCTTTTGTATTTTCATTTTGATTTTGGTCCATTATTTTAGGACCCTTTCATGTAATGCAAGTACACTTAGCTCGTCCATAGTTTAAGGACGAGTTTATGCAAGACGAAAATTTTAATTCTACAAGGGTGTTTGGACATTAGTTGTCTGCCCTTGAAACAGTTGAATGAACATTGCTATCTTTTTCCAATATGTGCTTGGACGAGTTTTTATTTTTGTCATGCTTGTCCTGATGCTTAGCTCGTCCATTTTACACATTTTACTATTTTTGTTGGAATTTCACTAAGTGTGAAATATCCACGAAGTAATGATTCAGCATCGTTCATCTTTTTATTTTCGCCAAACCTCGTCCTGAGATTGCACTTTTATTCATCCATGGACAAGTATCTTTGATTCCTGAAGCGCTCGTCTAAGCATTTCCTTGCTCATGCTTAGGATATAGGTAATATTTTACTGCGTCAATTGTATGGACGAGTAGAAGTTAAACTCATGACGAGTGTGAGTTTTACCTCGTCCCTGTATTTGGACGAGTTTAATTGCTTCATCAAGTTTATCTCATCTCCTGATTTGGATGAGTTTACTTGGATAAAGTTTTCCTCGTCCCTTGATTTGGACGAGTTTAATTGTTTTATCAAGTTTATCTCGTCTCCTGATTTGGACGAGTTTTCCTAGATGGCATAAATTTCATTTCGTCCTTTTATTCGGACAAATTTGCCTTGGAAAAAATTTAAACAATACATCTCCGCGTCCAGAGAATTTTCTCGTCTTGAGCTTCCCAGCTCTTAGCTACATGAAGATCAATATTGCACACAACATTGTATACATAACATATTGTTTCAAGATGGGGCATACACTTCATAGGCTAACGCCTTTATTTAAACAGCATAGACTACTACGTTGTCCACAAATTTAACATAATAACAAGGCTACATAAAATATAATAACAACAGTTTTTAATCCCTGAGCTCGTTTAGAGTCATGCTCCTCCAAGCTGGCACTCTACTGATAGTACTTCCTCAAGTGCTCCACATTCCAAGGATGCTCCAACTTCCTCCCATCAAGGGCTTCCAAGTAATAGGATCCTTGTCTTTTGCAATTGACGATTCTGTAGGGGCCTTCCCAATTTGGTCCCAACTTCCCATGTGCCGGGTTCTTTGTTGCCAAGGAAACCCTTTTCAGGACGAGGTCTCCTATGTCGAAACGCCTTGGCTTCACCATTGCATCATACCGCCTAGCCATGAGATTTTTGTACCTTGCCATCCTTTGCTCAGCATCCATCCTTACCTCGTCTATTAGATCAAGGTTCAAACGGAGTTGTTCCTCGTTCGCTTTGTCTTGATACGCCGCCACTCTATGATTGGCCATATGCACTTCTGCAGGTATGACTGCTTCTGTTCCATAGGCTAGCTTGAAAGGGGTTTCCCCTGTAGGAGTTCTTGCTGTCGTTCTATATGCCCATAAGACACCTGGTAGCTCGTCTGGCCATACCCCCTTAGCCCCCTCAGGCCGAGTCTTGATTATCTTTAACAAGGATCGGTTTGCAACTTCTACCTGGCCATTAGCTTGTGGGTGGGCTGGAGAGGAGTAATGACTTTGAATTCCAAAGTGCATGCAAAAGTCTTTGTAAAGTGCATTGTCAAATTGTCGTCCGTTATCTGATACCAGCACCCTAGGTACTCCAAATCTACACACAATGTTCTTCCACACGAAATTCTTGACATTTTGTTGTGTATGTTGGCCACAGGTTCTGCCTCTACCCACTTGGTAAAATAGTCAATACCAACCATGAGGAATTTCATTTGTCTTACACCCAATGGAAATGGACCCAGAATGTCTAGTCCCCACTGTGCAAAAGGCCACGGGGCCGTCATTGGGGTCAAATACTCTGATGGTTGCCTGGGGATGTTGCTAAACCTTTGGCATTGATCGCAGACCTTGACATAGGCTTTAGCGTCTGCTTGCATGTTCGGCCAATAATACCCTGCACGGACGATTTTGTGAACGAGTGACCTTGCCCCTGAGTGATTGCCACATGCTCCTTCATGAATTTCCCTTATTACGTAGTTAGCTTCGTCCGGGGCCAAACACCTGAGATAAGGCTGGGAAAAACCTCTTTTGTAAAGAATTTCATCCATAAGAATGTACCTGGCTGCTCTTACCCTCAACTTTCTAGCTTCGTCTTTCTCTTCTGGGAGTCGTCCGTCTTTGAGGTACGACACAATTGGAACCATCCAATTTTCTCTATCTTCCACTTGTAGTATTTCCGGGATATCCACACTTGGCATGTACTGAACTTCATCAAACTTGTCTATGGCTTCCCTCGCTGAAGCCTCTCTTGCCAAGGCATCAGCTTCCATGTTTTCCTCCCTTGGGATTTGGACGAAACTAACTTTCTCAAACTTTTTTATAAGGCGCATTACTCTGTTACATACTTCTTCATTCGTTCTTCCTTTGCCTCAAACATTCCATTCACTTGGCTATGATTAACTGTGAATCTCCCAGGACGAGGAGTGACTTCGCATCCACGGACTTGGCCAATTCCATCCCTTTGAGAAGAGCTTCATACTCGGCTTCATTGTTTGTTGTCTGGTACTGCAAACGGACTCTGTGTTTTAGTTTATCCCCCTCTGGAGATTGTAAAACCACACCTACTCCTCCTGTGTGCTGTGTGGACGAACCATCCACATAGACGACCCACTTAGTATTTTCCTTCTCGCCCCCTTCGTCGCTGATTGAGGTAAACTCTGCGATGAAATCTGCTAGAGCTTGAGCTTTTATGGCGTGCCTAGGTTGATATTTTATATCGAATTCACTGAGCTCGACGGCCCATTGGATCAGACGTCCTGCGGCATCCAATTTGTTCATTGCCTTCTTAAGTGGGTGGTCTGTCATGACGTTGATGACGTGAGCTTGAAAATAGTACCTTAGTTTCTTGGAGGCTGTTATCAATGCAAAAGCTAATTTCTCCATTAGGGGATATCGTCCTTCCGCTCCCCTCAGTGCCTTGCTGGTATAATACACAAGTCTTTGTACCTTGTCTTCTTCCCTCACTAATGCTGAACTCACTGCGTGTGGAGTAACTGCCAAGTATAAATATAACTCTTCTCCTTGCACGGACGGGCTCAACAAAGGAGCCTTAGTGAGATATGTCTTCAAATCTTCAAAAGCTTTCTGACATTCGTCGGTCCACTCAAATGCTTTTTTAAGAACCCTGAAAAATGGCAAGCATTTATCAGTAGCCTTAGAAACAAACCTGTTGAGGGCGGCAACTCGTCCATTGAGGGACTGGATTTCCTTAACATTGCCTGGGGGCTTCATGTTCAGAATTGCTTGAATTTTGTCAGGGTTTGCTTCGATTCCCCTGTAGGAGACCATAAACCCTAAGAATTTCCCTGATGATACTCCAAAAGCACATTTGCTAGGGTTCAATTTCATGTGATACTGCCTCAGTGTGTCGAACGTTTCCTGCAAGTCGTCCAGATGCCTATCCTCGTCCTGAGTTTTTACCAACATATCGTCTATATAGACTTCCATATTCCGCCCGATCTGCGGGCGAAACATATGATTGACTAGCCGTTGGTACGTTGCACCAGCATTTTTCAAACCGAAAGGCATCACTTTATAACAAAATAATCCCTGACTGGTGACAAAGGACGTCTTCTCTTGGTCCGCTTCATCCATCCTAATTTGATTATATCCAGAGAATGCATCCAGGAAACTGAGCAATTTATGGCCTGCAGTAGAATCTACCAGCTGATCAATGCGTGGTAACGGGTAACTATCCTTGGGACAAGCTTTGTTCAAGTCAGTGAAATCAACACACATTCTCCACTTGCCGTTCGCCTTCTTGACCATGACCACGTTGGCCAACCATTCAGGATAGTATACCTCTCGAATGAACTTCGCTGTAATCAACTTCTGAACTTCCTCCTTAACAGCATTGTCTCTCTCTGGGGCAAATACCCTCTTCTTCTACCGCACTGGTTTGGAGGAAGGGCATACACTCAGACGGTGGGTAATGACATTAGGATCTATACCCGGCATGTCTTCGTGACTCCATGCAAACACGTCTCTGTTTTTCTTTAGAAAACAAATGAGATTTTTCTTGATTTTTGCTTCCAGATCTGCTCCAACCCTGGTACACCTCTCAGGGTTTTCATCGTCTAAAGGGATATCTTCCAACGCTTCAATGGGTTCTGCCACAATTTTCTTTTCTTCGATATTCATTGTCTGAAATTGCTCGTCCGCAGCCAGCATGGCTAGATAACATTCTCTTGCTGCTAGTTGGTCCCCCTGTACTTGGCCTACCCCATGTTCGGTCGGGAACTTGACTGACAGGTGGTAAGTAGATGTAACTGCCTTCCACCTATTTAAGGTTGGCCTCCCAATTATTGCATTATAAGAGGACGCACAATCAACCACGAGGAATTTCACCTCCTTGGTAACTTGCTGCGGATATGCCCTCACTGTCACTGGTAGTGAAATATTACCCACAGGTTGCACCTTCATTCCACCGAACCCTACTAGGGGGGAGTTTACAGGCTGGAGTAAATCTCGTCCTAACCTCATCTGCTGAAAGGCTGGATAGTACAAGATATTAGCAGAACTCCCATTGTCTATCAACACCCTTCTAGTCTTGTAGTCCGCGATAAGGAGGGTGATGACAATAGCATCGTCATGAGGGTGATGGACTCTCCCCGCATCCTCGTCCGTGAAGGTGATCGCCTGTTCGTCCGTAGTCCCTGCATTCGATGGTCGTCCAGAGAGCTGAACGCTCTGCATTGCTTTCAAGTATGCTTTTTTTGATTTAGACGACTGTCCGGCAGAACTTCCCCCCAGAATGATTCTTATTTCTCCAAGCGGTGGCCGTGACGATTCTTCTACCTTGGCTTTCAATTTCTCGTCCTTGTTGTCTCGTCCAACGAAATTTCTCAGCTTCCCCTGTCTGATGAGATTCTCAATCTGGTGCTTTAGATCGTAGCACTCATCCGTGTCGTGCCCGTGATCTCTATGGAAACGACAATACTTATTTCTGTTGCGCTTGTTGGGATCTCCCTTCATCTTCTCTGGCCACTTTAAGGAAGGCTCGTCTTTAATTTGCATGAGGACTTGCTCGAGTGGTACGTTCAAAGGAGTGTATTGTTGATTCCTCGCTGATGGACCTGCCCTCTTCTCTCGATCTTTCTTATCCTCAATTCGTCCCTTCTTTGGATGAGGAGCCTGATCGGAATGACGAGCAGGATTTGTTTCCATTCTCTCAACCCTCTTCCTCTTCTTAGCTATAATCGCATCTTCTGCATTCATGAAGTTTTGGGCTGAATGGACGAGTTCAGCCATGGACTGAGGTTCCTTCTCATAAAGTTTATGTATAAACAAGTCAGAATTGACCCCGTTATGAAAAGCTGCCAACAGTAGTTTATCATCTACCTCGTCCACGGTCAGGGCTTCCCTATTGAAGCGTGTGATAAAGGAACGCAGGCTTTCATTTTCCCCCTGTTCTATCATTAACAGACTGGAAGTAGAACGCCTATGACGCTGACCACCTATGAAGTTATTAACAAACAACTTGCTTAATTCTCCAAAAGAACTTACTGAATTCAGGGGTAATTTGCTAAACCATACTCTAGCCGGACCCTTGAGAGTGGTAGGGAAAGCTCTACACATTATTTCATCTGGAACTCCTTGAAGATGCATTGTGGTCTTGAAGGTGGCAATGTGGTCAAAAGGATCTCGATTCCCATCATAAGAATCTAAAGAAGGCATTTTAAACTTCGGTGGCAGGGGATGGCCATTGATGGAAGCTGTGAAGGGAGAGTCAGTTCTGTGAACCAAATCTTCCACTGGGTTCGCCCTCCTCATATTCTCCTTCATTTCGTCCATGGCCTTCTTCATCTGATCCATCTCTTTCTTCAAGTCAGATGCCCTTCGCGAAGTGGTATCCCTGGATTGACTCTCATGCTGAAAGTTCTCTCTGCCCTCTTGACTCTGAGTTTGCCCTTCTTCTACATGCTCTTGATGTGTCTGCCTTCTTAAATTAACCTCTCTCCATAGGTCCTGATTCTGGCGAGTTAACTCCGCCATCGCAGCCGCCACAGAGTGCATATGTTGGATAGACGGGGCCTGCATATCTGGTGCAGATTGACGATCGCGATGAGGATTGCTCGACGCGTCTCTACTCTGTTGAGGGCCTGGGCTAGTTGCCCTTGATCTAGTCCGAACCATTTCAAACCTTCCACGAGAGAAAGAAATCGCAGAACTAAACAAGTTCAAGAGCGACAAATATCTTTCCCACAGACGGCGCCAACTGATAATGCTGCAAAATCAGTAAGTTGAAAGTCTTCGGACCGCGACAATCTTGAAGGTCAAATCCTGTAAAAACACAATAAGATCAGAGGAGACCGGTGGGTGCCGGCCCAGGGTCCTCCGATGGCAAAGTCAATCTTTTTGCTAGTCGTCAAAAGAAAGAAAGTGCTCTCTAGAATTTTTCAGAATGTTTTTTCATACCTCGCTTCTCTGCCAACGAGCCCTTTATATAGTGTTCGGCAAAAGCGGTTACCTTGTAACCTCCCCAGTCATCGCGGGTTTCGGTAGTAACTGCTGTAACCGCCACGGCAGTTAGAGTATTTAGATTTCATAATTGATTATTTACTGTAGAGCGGTTGATGGATCCGTTGAGAACAGGTGCAACGCCTCATCTCGCCCGCTTTACCTGGAACAAAGTCGAGATGCTATCATAATGCCTCGTCCGTCCATCATTAAGGACGGACGAGACCTTTTTACCATGCTTCGTCTTTGTTCCTCAGGACGGCGGCTACAAGGACGAACGTTGACACGACGGAGCCTCTTCTTCCTTCCCCATTATATGGACGAGGCTTGTGGACGACTTGGGAGTTAGATATTTTTCTCCCCATCAGAAACAATATCAAACCATGTATTCAAAATAACTTACTAAATACTCTCAAATGTAAAAATTGGTCATTTTTTCTATATTCAATTTTAAAATTTAAATACAGAAAAGAGAAAATAAAAATGAAAAGTGAATACACCAATTTTTAGAACCAAACAGACCTAGCATTTCATGAGCTATTTCGGGCTTCAATTTACTGGCACGTGAAGCTTGTGGGCCTTGAGGCTTTATTATTTTTTATTTGATGTCCAAAAAATGCCGTTAGCAGTTAGAAAAGTCACCTGAGATTCTAGTGAGCTTTTAACTTTGGATTTACTCCAAACAAATAGAACCAAATTCTTCTCTCTTTTCTAAATTTTTTTTAAATGGTTGAAATTACAGTTAAGTAGTAAGTACAGCACAATAGCAAAAATACACTTGTTTCATCATGTTACACAAAATACCAAACGCTCAATACTTTATGGCAAATACATAGTTATTTCACTTCTAGAATCCTCCACTCTAATTCTCTTTAATTTTTAATTAGATGTAAGACATGCAGTATTCAAAAGTCAAATATATACCATATGTTGCACATCCTTTAAAAAATGGGAGGAAATTGAAGATTCAATTGGAGGAATCATTTGTTGCGTCTCTACCATCATTGTCTTTCTTCTATTGTTTTTTTTCTTCAACTTTACAAATCAATGAATTAGGTTTGGGTATTTATTTATGTGTGGGAAACGTGTTAGGTACCCCAAAACATTATTTTATTCATATCCTTACTCATCAAAAAGAGAAATCAGTTTAGTAAAAGTTATTTTAATTATCCAATAAATTCTAGCAATCTATAAGGAAGTTATTGATTAAATAGTTTTTAAAAAGCTTGCTAAGGAATCAACGATGGAATCAATTACTCTAGCTTTAGCATAGTCCCGTAACATCTAGCTTTTATTCAGAAGCTAAAGACTATAAAACTACATTGTTTTAAAAGCAGTGGAAACCGGGCAGACAAATCACAACATGGTATGAAAATTTTAAGGATGAAATTGAACAAAATTAAACAGTAGGAAGCAGATTGAAGATAACCAAAGCTTAAGGATTACAAAATGTAACTTGCCTATTATCAATTTCATAGATACATCCTTGGTTCGCCCAGAATCATGACACACTGATCTACTATTATGCTGAAAAATATAAAAGGGTAGCCCAACATCTACAAAACTTAATTAAGATATGTTCAAGAAGGAAAAATTTATTCAAACAAATTGTACAATTGCACAACGTTTGAGTGTATACAGACTCCCAACATAGAACCCCAAAAAAGCTTTCCTTGTAAGGATTAATCAGTTTCAAACTTTGCCGTAAAAAACTTGGAAAGGAGAAAATGAAGGCTGAAAGAATCAACAATGAGATGTAGCAAAAAATGTTAAAATGATCTGAACCTGTCTTCTTATACCAGACCAAGCCATTCCAATTATCGGGTACTTATTTAAGATAATGGACCTGACATTCATGTCATTCCTTGAAGAACACTAAAATTTGATGGTCCAACTGTATCCGTGAACCCTCTTACCGACAGCTCTGGTACAGATTGCGTTTTACTCAGCAACTCATGGTCTATAAAGATAACGACAACTGTAATATCATCATGAAAGAACCGCCTGATCCCCTTTTCAACCTTCTTAAGGTCATCATATCTCATCTCCCTTTTCCTAGCTGCTACATTTAAAGCTGATTTGAGAAGTCTTCTTGCAATTCCCTGATAATTCAGGATAAAGTAAGAACAAATTTATAAGTCCTTCACAGATAAAAGAGCAAAATATAATAAAAGAGGTTCGTTAAAAGATATAGCATACTTGTCTTGGGTTATTATGCACAATCTCAGCAGCTTCCTGATTTGTCATGTGTTCCCAAAGCCCGTCAGATGCAAATATGATAAATTTATCATTGGGTTGTAAAACTCTAGCACATATAGATGGTTCTGCTGTCAGCACAGGTCGACGGATGGGTTCAGGAAGGTGGAATCTTGGAAATGAAGGATCAAGACAAAACTCTGGCTTTTTCAAGTATGCATCACCTATAGATCTAGATACCTGGTACCAATGCAAGGGATGAAACAAGTTGAATAGTTACAAGCATAGTAATCGTCACTGGTCAAAATTGCAGGCAAACAGCTGAAAAATGACCACCAATCTAAGAAATTGTACAAATTCTCTTTATGCATACAAGTGAATATTAGCACCAGATGTCGCATAGCTTGCATCATATTTAAAACAAAGAAAAAAAAAGGAATCTTAAATGGGGAGTAGAGAGATGTTATGGGGCACAAGAGTCAACCGAGTCCAACAAAACCCTGTAGTGTCATATACTTAACTGATGGCTCCAATAACCACAGAATCTATTTGGAATAAGCTCAGGATTTGGAAAATCTAAAAAAACCATCCATGTATGACCAAGTGTCATGGTAATATAGAGCTATAAAAGAGAAATTATTTGTCATTAAAAAAAATAATGATAGCAATAAAACCTAATAATAGCCTTTCTGAAATCCATAGAACGTAGAAATACTATAATATGGTAGAAAAGATTTTCCTGTAAGCCTAGTTCAATTTGACATTTACATTAACTGATGAATGTCCCTCTCTATAGTGTCAATATGGTTTTCATAAAATCTGAATATAACCTTTCAAATAAATAAACAAATAAAATTTTCATCACAAATGGAATAAATCCTGAGTGCAATTTCATGTTGTGAAGCTAAAACATAAGTATAACTACATGATTACAGTTTATTTCTTAAAGGGAATGGCATAATTATTGTGCTGGGAACTTTGACTCGTCATGCATGTGACACAAGAGTCAATGTTAAGGCTTGATTTTGTGGATGTGAGTATTAATGTTCATCCACATGCACATACACGCATGTTATAGGGTCATGTGCATGAGTGGTAAACAACTACAATATTAAGAATACAAACAGTTTGCCAAAGCGATTGGGAAAAAAACTGCCTATATAATTGCAGTAATTTAGAAAAACATGAATCCTTTCAAAATAATATATTAAAAAACAACAATTAATGTAAATTGATTAGGGCCAAAAGAATTTACATAAGGAGGAGAAGACTAAAACAAGAGCACACCTGAATGATGCCTTTGATACGCCAAACTCCATGCTTCATGACTACAATATGTGAATCATCAGGATGCCTGGACTTGAGTTCTTGTCTAACCTCCTCCATACTTGCATTGTGATCTCTGGTCAACTGCTCAGCAACTATCTCATTATTTCTACCTACAGAACCAATAACAGCTCGAGAATCACCCAAATTGGCAACATATAATGTTCCCCTCCAGATGACCCCAACCAGGCAACAAGACCCAATTGCTGCAATAAGTGGTTTTATTCCCCAGGACCTACGAACAAGAGTAAGAAACCCATCCTCAGTTGCTGAAAAAGCACTCCTAAGTACATCTTCAGATATGGTTCCATTTTCTCTAGCAAGCCCTGTAAAACAATAAATCAGATTCACCACTAAACATTCAGAACTACCTAAAATCAATAAAGAAACAAAGGGCGACAAGCAGAAAATATGACAGAATGAACACTTGATGCGATCTAAGGTTTCAGATAGAGAACACAAGGACGCAATTTTGAAAACATTTCTGTTGAGTTAAAGTGAATTCCTTAATGTGTTGAAGTAATACCAGGTGGAGTGGTGGTTACTATCATTAGTTCAGATATACCAACGAAAAATGAAAATCTTGCAAATACAACTTTGTAAAACCACATCAATCAAGATCCTAGCTGAAAGCCTTGTAACTCAGTGGCATTGACTGGTCTCCATCCACAGGGAAACCTGGGTTCAAATCCTCCATCCCCAACTTGTAACAATTTTCTTGTAAAAAAAACAAAAAATCAATCCAAATCTTATAGTCAAACAAATATGAACACAAGCTCCATGCCTCTGTTAGATATGCTAACGTCAAGAAGATAGAAACCTCAGGGAAGAGCAAAACGCAATACCATCTTTCTATTCCAAACAACCTGTTATGATTTTCAAATAAGAAATTATATCTAAGCTTTTGATAACAGGAAAAATCCTCGATAAATTCTTACAGAGAGATAAACAATGTCAGGCTGAAAAACTGGATGAGAAAAAGACACAAAACATCCAAATTTGCTCTCATTAAGAATGACAAGATAAAATAATGTGAGTGATAAACATTATCATTTTTCATCTCGTCCAGTTGCTTTTGGTTCTCCTCTATACTGACACAGTGAAGAGAAACAATCACAAGAAATGAAAACAGCTTCTTGCTTCACCTTTTTTTTTTATGGTTAAGTTACACACACACCATGCAGTTTGACCTACAACCTTACCCTCCACCTTACTCTTATAAGAGAAGCAGGTGTCATTTCATTTGAACAAGAACTCATCGGCACTTCTTACTTCACAATTTTTAGCATTCTCTTTACTTTTCCAAGTAAAAAAGTGTGTTAGATTGCACATAATTTGAAATTTAGGCCTAAAACCACAATCCTATCTTCCAAATCTGCCTATAGTCACTTCAAGAAATCTTAATAAAATTTCAGATTGAACTACATTTTTGTCTCTGTGGACCAATCAGCACAGGGTCTCAGAATTAAATACAAAACACCCCTAATACACTGCTACAAATCTACAACAAAAAACAAGATAGATCATCCTAATTTAGCAAAACAGAACACCCAATTACAATAACTGAATTATCAACCCAAAAAAAGAAAAAGAAAGAGAAAAAAAAGAAACCCTTTTTCACAATCACAAAACTGAGTCTCTTAGAAGCAAGACGAGCAAAGACCCACATGGAAATTCATCATAACAAGTAGTATAAATTGGTTTTTAGTAAAAACTAGTACTAAAAAAACCATTAAAACCCAAAACCCATTTGACCTACAAACAAAAGCTGAAGTATAATAAAAAGAGAGAAGAGGATCAAAGACTCACTAACTAGATGACGAAAGAGATGGTCACAGATAAAACGAGAGGCATCAGGGCCACCATGGCCATCATAAACGCCAACAAAGGTGGCATTAGGAGCGGTTTCAACTTGGCTCTGATCTTCAATAACCTCATTGGCTTGAACAATAGCGAAAGAGTATTCACCTAAAGAGTGTTTGTGAAGGTCACGGCACCAAAGAAGCGAGTCAGCGAGTGAGGAATCGAAATCATCATCATCATTGCTAGTGTTGTTGCTGCTGTTATTATCCTTGCTCATACGGGCATATCTCCTTACTGGTTTCCAACACGCCCAAGCCATCCTTGCCAACCACGACAACATCCCTCATTTCCCAAACTGTAGTTCGATTTCAAGTTTTGAAAGATAGCAGAGAAAGACCCCAAAAAAAAAAAAATGTTTTCTTTTTAGTGTTTTTGGTTTCTTGGTTTGGAATATGGAAGTGGGTTCAGATTAAAGATTGCAAATTTTGATCAGAGAAAGAAAGACTGAAAGAAAATGTGAGAGTTTGGACTAGAGTGAACACTGAAGTGTGAGATAGAGAGTGCGTGTTTGTGTTTCTGTAGTGTGAGAGGGAAAGTGGGAAATTCTCTGCGTTTTCAGATTTTAGAGAGAGAGAGGTTTTACAGTTTTTACACACAGCGAGAGAGATGTAAGGAAGAAAAGAAGAGTCGTGAAGAGAGAAGGCAAGGGAAAGTTGACGAAACCGTGTGCTTTTAGTAATAAAAATGGGCATGTACGCGTTAATTAATTACACATTTTGCCATTATTAGTGTGTCCTGGATCTGGGACCCGCTATATTTCAGTGGGTCAGATTTAGGAGTAGATCTAAGGATAGAAAAAATAAAAATCTATTTTTCAATATAAGGGCCCAACCGGGTTCGAACCGGTGACCTCTTGATCTGCAGTCAAATGCTCTACCACTGAGCTATGGACCCCCTTTTTGTCATTACTTCAATGCATAAGTATATTTAAACGTTTAAAATATTAAATCATTTTAATTTGAAATTTAAATGAACTAAAATATCTTTTGCTTCTTAGATTTTGAAGTTATTTTTAGGCTAAAATACAAACTACACCTTTAAATTTTGGGGTTAGATTTTATACTCTAAAATTTAAAATTTTGAATTTTACCTTCTAAAGTTATATTATGCTTGTATTAGCATTCCCTACGTCTATATTTTCTATTAAATGCCACAAAAATCTTTCAAGACGTATTTAATTCATTCAATAAAATGATGCCACATGGCATAATGAAAATAATATGTCATTATTTTATTGGACAAATTAAATATGTGTGACAAGTTTATGTCCACATAACAGAAAATATGAATGAAAAGCCTGCTGATCCAAACAAAATATAATTTCAAAAAGGAAAATCCAAATTTTGAAACTTCAGAGCATAAATTCAAAGACTCCCAAACTTTAGGGGTATAGTTTGCACTTTAGCCTTGTTTTTATTTTGATAGTCTATGTTTCAAAATTTTCACTTTAGCTCATGTTTAATTATATTTTTATATTAACATTCATCATTGCCATCTATACTCATTAGTAATCTAATCATCTAAAAAATGTTTTTATGCTTACAATAATAAAATTCTTGCATTCTACAATATTTTTATAAAATTGTTAAACATAAAAGATACTTAACGGCCTAATTATTAATAGAAATAGCATGAACGACATAAAAACATAATCAAAAGAAGAATTAAAATGAAAATTTTAAAATGTAATTGGTCAAAATAAAAATTAAACTAAATTTTATGGGAGAAAAGTTTTATTTTTTTAATCATTAAGGGAGAAAAATATACTTTAGTCATTGAAATGCGATTTTGCATTTACAGTTCTTTTACATATCGCAATTCATGTTGTGCAGCATGTGCTATATGAATACTAGTAGCTATAAAATTTTCTTTTTAAGTCAATATGAATTGTGAGCTCTAGTTAACTCAACTGAAAAAATTTCTTGTAATCCAATAATATATTTGGGGCTTAAATTACGTCTAGACTAAAAACTAAGTGATATATTGGTATGCTGATAATGAACCGTCATCATAAAACAGACACAAATTCTATCTTATCTAAGGAAAAAAAAGAAAGTCAATAGAAATTGTATTTGATGAGAGGGTATAGGACGCGTGTGATGGAGTAGGTGTGGCTTATCAATTACACGCCTTGTTTCCTATGAAGTAAAAAGCAGGATTAGTAGTTGTGTTGTTAGAGTTAGAGGCATGTTGTTTTCCTCCCTAACAAAAGGGGCAGCAAACACACATGCGACCTGTGAAGTAAAAGCCTTGCCTACTTTTGTGTATCACAAGGTTGTTATTGTATTCACTATTCAGTTTACCTACATTATCTAATCTAATCCTCAAGGGCTACCAATGGTACAGTTAGCATTAAAAATTTGTTGTTGCCAACCCTTTAAATTATGTCCCCACACATCATCCATATATTATGTATTGGATTTTGTTGCTATCCAGTTTCTTTACCATAAATCCATTTAAATTTTGTTTTAGCA
Organism: Quercus ilex subsp. ballota; assembly: GCA_032727855.1. Classification (NCBI taxonomy): domain Eukaryota; kingdom Viridiplantae; phylum Streptophyta; class Magnoliopsida; order Fagales; family Fagaceae; genus Quercus; species Quercus ilex. The sequence continues at coordinate 26,541,243 of CM064914.1, read as the reverse complement.
ACAATAAAATGTCACAACATTTTGTAATAGTTGAACTATCAACTCAATTATGAAAATGTTATAACATTTTATTGTGTTCTTAGACTTTCTTAATCATGTATAGAGTTTTTAAAATCATATTTATATATTTTGAAATGAGCAGATTGGACTTCCCACATCATCAATGATTATAAATAATACAAACAAAGATGATAATAGTCAATATTTGTATTAGTGATATTGTAAAATCTAATCCATTATTTATCATAAATAAGAATTTCAGAACACTCTATGATGGAGGTATCTCAATCTAAATAACTCTAAATCATCATCTTCCTATAATCATAACAAATGGACTAGTTTTCAATGGTATCTAATAAATATTTCTGGAAAGTTTGAGGAATGGTGTTCCTCGATAATGCTTAGTACATCCATATGTCAATTTTCAACTATGTGTTAATGTTTTCATATACTTTCAGTTTCCTATCAGCTTTTCAAATCAAAACAAATATATTTATCATTCTTTCATTTTTTTTTTTTTTTTTTTTTTGTGAAACATAATCACTTTATCTTTTATCTTGTTTAGGATGTGCTTCGTGGATATGCACCAAAAAGTGGAAAAGAGAGAAAAAATTCTTGCTTAGGTAGCAAAAAAAATCTTTTTAATTTCAAGATTGGACCCTCCTGCCTATATGCATTTTGAAATTCTAAGCAGAAATCCATTTCGAGTGAGATATGGAGAAAAATATGTTTCCACTACTTAGTGTATGTTTAGTATTATTGTAAGTAAAGTTTTAGCTGAAGATTTTAGTAATAGAATTTTTACAATTCGTTAGTATTGAGCAAATTACAATAACTAAAGGGCTTTAAAAACTGTGAATTTATCACTTCAAAAAAAAAAAAAAAACTGTGAATTTATAAGCATGAATAATAATTAATAAATGGTAAAACTTTTTTTTTCTTTTAGTTTAAAATTTTGGTTTTTTTAAAGGTCACAAAATCTCTTTTCAAAATCTCTTTTCATCCTTGCTACTAGACATTATTTTTTCAATAAAAAAATCACTTTATAGGGCCTTTTCTTTTTTTTTTTTTTTTTTTTTTTTGGATAGATATAGGGCCTTTCCTAGTTGACTTGCTCTTAGAATTGATCTAAAACGTGAAATCAGAATATGAATGGACGCGTATATTTTCTACACGTGTCTTGCGCATTGGTTCATATTTCCTCGTATATTTTTATGAGTTTGTGAGTTTGAATTGCTTTTGGTTTTTCCACCGTGCAATTATGTATGGTTCATCTCAATTCGTGGACAATTTGACTTTTGGGCTAATTTATAGATGCTCTATTCCACAGAGAGAGAGAGAGAGAGAGAGAGAGATTGCTTAGAATATGCAATTAATTAATTAATTAAATTGATCTTAATTTATTTCTTATATATGAAATGAAATACTTATAATAAGAACAACTAGTGTAAATTTCCTCTAAAAAAAAAAAAAAAAAAACTACTAGTGTAAATTTAATGCCAATATACGAAGGTTAAGAATTTCCCCTTCCCATCCATGGCGTTAAGGCCACATTAAAAAAAGCTTTATAATAGAGAGAGAGAGAGAGAGAGATGAAGCTAGACAGTGTCATTTATCAAACGCTTGTGCCGGTGGTAATGCTTCTCTATAAATACTTTTGAAGCCCCTTCTACAGTTTTACGCCATGTCTGCAAAATTACCACATATCATTAGAAAGAAGAAATAGGAAGTACCAAGTATAGGCTACAAAACAGTAACATTTAAAAAAAATACAAAATAGAAATTATACTCTAACTTAATTTAAGTGTATATGTGCGTGAAACTCCCTCCTAATTGAACTCCGACCCTTTACCCACACACTCCACAAGCATTTATACTTGTAAAGTGATCATTATTCTAAGGATACACATTGATTGTAACATCTATTTTTGGTAAGTTACTAGTTATATTTAGTCTCAAAATTTTATATATAAAAAGAAAAATAACAGGACTTGCAGTTATAGTGATACCATGAATTCACATGCTCTTAGCAAAAATAAATAGAGAACCGTGTTTGGTTGGGTAACAATCTAAGTTTGGCTATACTTGTGTATTATTGGATTGGACCAAACTCATTAAACTTAGACTGGAACCAATTTTAGACGAGTTTTGTATACACTTGATGCAATACTTTATTATTGATTGAAAAATGTTCTTAGACCAAGATTTACCAACTCTCACGAATTCCCCTAGAAAAGGGGAATCTTGTGTAATAGGTAAGACTTTTTTAGACTTTTATGTAAAAGAGGACTTCCAATGCCCCATGCCGCAAGGACCTTTGCTCTTTTTATATTTTTGTTTTCATGAAAACTTTTTTTTTTTTTTTTTTTTTTGAGAAGCTGTTTTCATGAAAACTTGATTGTTGATTTGAAAAAATATCTAGAATTATGATTTTATGAACATCTAATTCTCACTTTTTACAAAGCAAATATAAACGTTAATTTTCACACATTTTGTATATGTAAGTATTATTAATCTACTTTAGGGGAAGAATGTTTATTTTTTACCCCAAAAAAAAAATGTGTATCAGTTTTAAGGATATTTTTGTCATGTAGAAACTATTAATAATGCTCAAAATTTAATAATTCTTAAGTTACTAAATGAGTATTTATCTTGTAAACAATTTATTTATTTATTTATTTTGTGACCAATACTTGGGACAAGAGCAAAAATTGCCTAGGAATACGCATGAGTTTCCTTGAAGCAAAAAATGCCCCCACATAACACATTAGAATTCTTATATTTAAAAACATAGTGTTATAGTATAAATTTAAATTCTAAATACATTGATGATTGAACAATATAAATATCAATTTTTTTTGGATTTTGAATTCTTATGAATTGAAACTCTCTCAAGATTTGAAATTCTCAACAGCAAGGAGGAGAAAGAAGACACAGTTCCAACCTCCTCATCCTCCGACAAATATAGTGTGGACTGTGGACTACGGATAGCATCACAGAATTTTATATAACCATACAGAAAAGGTTAATGGATGATAATGCTACAGGTATTAACCTAACTTGACATAATTATTTTTATTTAGAGAATAGACTTTTTGTCTCTTTAAATTTTGGACATGATCAAATTGACGCAACAACAATGACAAGCAGGACAGGAATCAGGATCATCTTAAGCATATTCTTAAAGAAGATCCAAATGGCTATATAGTGAACTACACAATGAGGTATGTGTTTCCTAAAAGCTTCAAGATAGGGTTGAATTTTGGACATTGACTTGACCGCCAATCATCTAATCAAGCTATTGAATTCTAGATGGTTTTATATTGATTAACCAGACAATTCTATATTCTTTGTTCAATTTCATTGCATTGTAAACACATTGAGTTTTTTATTAGCATTTGAAATCATTGTGTTTCCTTTCCTTCCAATCAATCTATCAAATATCAACAAATGACATCACTAAAAACTTAAGTCCTACATTGCCAAGAAAGTGACATGCTCAAATCCTAAATTAACACAAATTAAGAGTAATATTATCGTTTTAGTTAAAGACCAAAGATAATAATCTAACCTTCTCAATGGTTCCCAAGAGGGACTTGTTCTTGATATCCCTTGCCCTCAGCTTTGTCCTCCCAATCCCAAGTTGCCGAAGCAATGCTGACCTCCTTGTTGGCACTAGAGGAAGAAGAGACCTCCTTTCCACTAAGCTAGTACTATTAGATGGGCTCTCACATTGACCACCTTCTCTTATAATCCTACCCTTTTTCCGGCGTTTCAACACCCTTAACTCTTTCCTCGCTGGGGCCTCATCACCCGAATCCGAACCCATTTCAGCAAACTTTCTAAGTAATTCATCGGAAGACTTCTTGTTAACATGTTGAACTGTAGCAGAGCTAGCAGAGTCCATTATAGAAAAAGTGAGAGAAATGAGGGAGAAAGGTGATGAGTGATGATAGTGAAAATGCAAAATATATTGGGGGGTGAGATTTATTGATTATAATGCTGGGTTTGTGTCTTATTATGTGGAAAATGGACCGTTGGGGTACGTAAATGATTTGAATAATGAAAGCGGAAAATATAGCCGTTGGGAAGACCAAAGGGGTTTTAAAGAGTTCAATAATTGTTAGGCATGTGATATACAGTATACTGATGGATGGGCCATTAATTAATAACAATACTACAAATATTCCAATAATTGTTAAGAACGGCAAAGGCGCGCCCCCCACATTCTTTGCTGACAAATGTTGGTGCTTCCTGGTGCTGGTGGCACTGTGACTGTGACTGACTGTGGTATCAAAGTTGGATCTAATTGAACTTTGGATGATGGTAGTTACACATTGTTTATACGCAATTGACACGATTTCAAATAAAATTGTGAAATCGTGTTTTTATCATTTTACAATTAGATACTTTATAGTCAATTGTATTTTCAAAACAAGATTTAATAGGAGAGTGTACGTAGTCGTGTGTAATTGTAAAAGTATTCACATTCGTAGAACTCACTTGTATAATTCCATTCTCTTCTCCAAAAAAAGATCCCAATCTCTTTGCAAGACTAAAGCTGGTCCAAACTTTTTTGTTTCCCATTGGCAATACGAATATGAATCTTGAATTCGCTGATTTGAGTAAAATTAGCTAAAACACAAGGCCACTTGCTAATGGATCAATATATGCGATTTTATTCACAAAAAATATTCGCAGATGGAGGAGAATCAACAGAAATTTAAGAGAGTCCACTGCTTTACTTATGGTCTAGAAGGGGGAAAACTTCTTTAATCATGAAATATCATATTAGTCATTTAATCACGTTAAGTATTAAACTAACACGTAACTTCATGCAAATGCATGGATGCATTTAAAATTAAACAAAATTTTTATTATAAAAATATAAATAATTAGTCAAATTATTTTTTTTTTTAAAAAATATATAACACATGCATTCATGCATATGTATAGATACATTTAAAATTAAACACAATTTTTATCATAAAATATAGATAATTAGTCAAATTATTTTTTAAAAGTAAATATAATTAGTCACTGTAGGGGCCTTTTTTACTATGTTGGGCTGGGCTGCCTCTTTCGTGGTTATAGACCCAAGTGTTCTAGGTTGCGGGAGTCGAGACCGGTCCAACTGGAACTCAACTTGGCCGGCTTGTGCGCAAACTGGCCCCGTCTGCCAGGAGGGTGTTTGCGGCAGGCAACGCCGTTTCAGAGAAGCTTGCAACAGACAGACATAATTGATAAAAAACAGAGCAATATATATATTCTGGAGTGACCAGATAATTCTTTTAATAATGAATGACCGAATGATCCATAATCACAATAACATGAATAATTTTGACAAATAAAGTAGTAAGGGCAAATGGTAACAAAGATTAATCAACTATTAAAAGGAATAAACTCAGTTTGGTCCGCGGGGCAAGGTCAAGGAGGAAGAACGCCTCTTCTCAAAAACGATTAACCTCCGAGGAAAAAAGAAATTCCTGCCGTGGAAGTTAATGAGTTTGAGGGAGGCAGACCCGAATGGACAATGCCCAAGACGATTCTAAAAGAGAGCAGGGATTTGAGAGGGAGAGAAGGGAAGTGACCTATTGGTGCATGCCATTAACACTTCTCTTTTTCTCTCTTTCTTTCTTGCTTTTCTAGTCTTTCCTTAGTGATTTCCACAATGGTAGTTTTTAGTATTATGCTCCTCTGTTTTTCTAAGTGTGTTATAGAGTGTTTTTTCTTTGTGTTGGGTTATATTGCTCTTGTCTGTTGTTTTTGCACACGGCAGAGGCTTCCTTTATAGTGCCTGTCGTGACCGATTTTTACTATTCTACCCCCTAACCACTTTTGTCTGGTCCGAGCGTACTTGCCGACATTACTGTTTCGTCTGCGAGTTTCCCTGCTACAGACATAGACAACTTTTGTCCGTTAGTCTGCCGCGGCACCTCTTCCTGCCGTGGCGCTGTTTCTCTCTCTCTATCCCTCATGGCATGCACCTATTGGTTCCAACTCAGCCTTGCCTCTTTTGGGTGGTATGTCATCCCAGCAGGATGTATCCCCCAAAAGAGGTTGAGCAAGAACCTTAAAACAGGCATTCCCCTCTCCCCACCTCCAAACCATGCCCTCTTACCTCTGACCCACGACCCCACCACGTCCTGTATTGGCTAGGTACAGGCTGGTGGTGCCTGGGTCTTGCGCGTGATTATGTCTGAAATCTGCCTGCTGTTTATGCATCTGCCGTGTACTGGACATTTTGCTTGCTTTGCCAGTCGCCCGTTCTTGGCTTTTCCCGAGCTGTTACTCTGATTTCCCACCCCCATAGGGTCTGGATTTTTACCGAGTACTGGGTTTTGTGTTCTCTTCGGCCCAATTCTTTAGTTGCCTTAACTTCCCACCGTGTTACTCGGCCTTTCCTGCCGCGGCGATTTGTTCCTGCTGGGCCTCTTTTCAGGCCTGCCGTTCCTTTCTTTCCCCCAGTGGATTAATATGGCCGCTGGTGTTCTCGCTTGTGGGCTCCAATGTCCCTTTCTTTTCACTTGGGCTTGTCGGGCCCATTTACTTCCTTTGGACTTCCTCGGTCCATTTACTAACTTTGCATCCCATGGGCATTTACTAACTCGATTGGGCTTCCTCGGCCCAATTTCCTCATTCTCATCATTGGGGTTCATGAGCTTGCCATTATCCCCTACTTTCCTTGTTTTCATTACTTCGGGCCTGCCGCGGCCCATTCTCACTTTTCCATACCACATACTGCCCATGGGTGGTGTTTTCTCTCTTTGCGGGCCTTTTAGGCCTACTTACTCCTTCAAGACCCGTTTATTTATATTAAGGGCCTGTGATCCATTATTCCTGCTGTTTGAACCTAATGGTTTTTTTCTTAGCTTGCTGCTTATCCGCTGCCCATATTTATGGGTTGGGCTACCTTCTGCCTATTTCAAAAAATGACCCTCAACATTTAGCCCCTTGAACATATGGAGCGTGCCTGCGATCCATATGTGAATAAAAGACCCTTCTGTCCCCTTTCTTTGTTTCCCTTCTTTCTTTTCCTTCGCGGGCTTTTTTTAAAACTGTGGGTCCCTTCATATATACATATATATTTCTTTTCCTGCCGTGAACAGTGGTGGCTCTTCGATTTTCCCAGAAAGGCAGTTATCCAAAGACACAACTGCCGCTTCATTAATTTCATTCTCCTTTCGATGGCTGACCCGTTGCCTTCCTTCAGACCAGTATTAATGACTCAGGTATTTAAGAAGAGAGTCTTTTCGAAAATCAAACACAAATACCTCCTTTTCCAAAACATCGTGTCCGTCCCTCTTCCTTTATCGTCTTCTCTTCTTCGCGCACCCATACCCCTTTTACTCCGTTCGAACCATCGCACAATGGCACAGGTGAAAAGTCTGAGTTCTTCCCGCCACAAAGGGAAAGAGAAAGTTCCTAATCCTCCCGCCGGATAAGAAATAGGCGAGGAGGCCATGTACTCCGAGTCCGATCATTCCAACGAAGAAGACGCGTCGCGCGACCCAGACAGTGAGGTCACCCCTTTGATCGATCCTTGGTAAAATGCCTATCCACACTTCCCCGAAGTTCCCGGCGATTACGTGTCACCGCCGCCAGGCCGTGTGTGGATCTCCATGTGTAGACGGAACCCCAATATCTCTTGGGCTCCGATGTCTTCTTCTATTTCCGATTTGGTCATCCATCAGGGGGTCTCTCTTCCTTTGCCGATTCATTTCGAGTTTGGGTCAGGCACGGCCTTGGGTTGGAAGTAGGAATGGCAACGGGTCGGGTTCGGGCCGAGTTTTTTCATACCCGGACCCGACCCGCGGGCCAAGACCCATGGCCCAAACCCGGCCCGTTTACTAAGCGGGTTTTTTTCCGGGGCCCGAACCCGCCCCAGCCGGGCCCCACGGGCCCCGTTAAGGGATTAGGCCCAATTCGTGGCCCAACAAAAAAAAAAGGGTAATTCAGCAAGCACAGAATCGCACAGCACTGACTAAACACAGAAACACCCAATTTTATTTTTCCCACACTAATCTAGCACCTAAACACCTCCAATTTTTGTATTTGAAAGTTTTCAAGTAAATCTACAGCTGAAAAAAAAAAATTTCCCCTTGCTTCTTCGTGTTAAGTGATAAAGATTCATCACCCAAGATACCATTTACAAAAGCATAAAAACGAAAATCAACATTCAGATATAGGGCAGATCTGCCAGGGTAGTTTCACAAAAGTATAAAAATGAAAATGAACATAAATAGAAATAATATAAACTCTTCACTCATAAAAAAAATAAAAATAAAAATAAAAAAAACACAAACCCAAACACAGATCAGCTTGATTTTTGGCTCTTCTTTGTTAATACAGATTTTTCACTCATCAAAAAAAAAAAAAAAAAAAAACACAAATCATAAACAGAAAATACAATCTTGTCCTCCGATCATCTGATCTCTCTCCGATCTAACAAGCCTATGATCAGATCTAAGAATCCCGTGCTCCTTCGTGACAAACTTCAACAACAACAAGATCCGTGCTCCTCTTTGAAAAACAACCACCACGTGATGAGAGTGAGGGTGAGGATGGGTTGGTGAGTGAATGAGAGTGAGATGACTGGGTGAGGGGCGGCTGAAAGAAAACGAGTGAGAATGAGAGAGGTAAGGGGTGGCGAGGCGGAATGACGCCGTGAGGGGAGCGTGAGGCGAAACGAGGCGTGGGGCCGTGAAGCTGAGTGAGGCCGTGACCGTGAGCGTCTGAGGGCGAGGGAGGGTGGCCAGCGGTGAGAGCTTGAGAGAGAGAGAGAGAGAGAGAGGCTGAGGCGTGAGAATGGAATGAGATCAGATTGAGGGACTTAGGGTTTACTACTAAATATATATATATATATATATATATATAAGGGGGTTTTTTGTAAATTCAGTGTAATCGGGTTATATTCGGGTCAGGTTTCGGGCCGGGTTTTGATAAAATCCGAACCCGACCCGGATCCGTTTCGGGTTTTTTTTTTTAAACCCATACCCGACCCTATTCTTTATCGGACCGGGTAAAATCCGGCCCATTAGGGTCGGGCCGGACCGGGTATCCACGGGTCGGATTTAAATTGCCATCCCTAGTTGGAAGGAGTGGGTTGACCGAGAACTATCCGATACGGCCTTTATGGGTTTGCTACAGCGGGCCGGCATTTTGAAGGCCATCGTTTTATCCCGGAGTCTTTCTAATTTTCGAGACCTTTATAACCTTCGTCACTTAGTCCGCCGGTGGTGCGCCACCACCCATACATTCTTCTTCTCCTGCGGCGAACTGACCGTGACTCTTGAAGATGTGGCCAACCAACTACTCCTGCCAATCCTAGGTGATATGGATCCTGCCACTATAGAGCTTTCTTCGGAGGAAGAAGCCATTGAGGCCGAGTTGAGAAAGAGGATGGCCGGGAATGCCAAACTATCATACTGGGTTAGCTTTTCCTCTAAGTTTTCTGCTGCCGCCCACCGTGCGGCCTTTGTCGCTTTTTGGCTTTGCAAGTTCGTTTTTGGTTCGCACCCCCATTACGCCGTCAAGCCTTTGTATTTCCGCTTGGCTATTAAAATAGCCGCTGGAGTGAGTCTGCCACTGGCCCCCATGTTCTTGGGGCATTTGTATGTTCAGCTGGACATCCTGCGGAGTGACGAGAGCCAGGCAGGCTCCTGCCACATTGTCACTTCCTCTGTTCACAGCACCATCCTGCAGCAATTGTTGTTCGAGCGCAGTGCCCAATACTTAGCGAAATGTAGGCCTGTTCGTTTCGAAAAGGAGAAATACCAATCATGTCCGCAAGTGATCACTGACTTCTGCGGCAGGTTTGAATTTGATTTCCCTTTGGCTTTTCGTTGGTCTGGTCTGAAGCCCCTCGGTCACTTTGTTGTTGAGTCTTTTGATAGTGGTGTTGACTTTTCTTGGAGAGCTTATAAAAACTTAGGTAAAGGTTACACATGTGTTGATTCTGCCATGGGTCCGTTTACTGATACCGTTGGGACCACCACCCCTTTGGCTGGTTTTAATGAGATGGGGATCACTTATCTAGCGGCTACCAATGTTGGATGGCTGCCATACTTGGCCGATGAGGGCGTCAGATTTGTTCACTACCCTGCCAACCGGGTGAGGAGGCAGTTTGGGCTGGACCAGGACATCCCTGATGACCTTTCCTATCTCAGGGAGTTCCCTACTTCAGTTCGGCCTTTCCTGCGGCAGACTGTTTTTGACTTCTGAAGACAGCGCTTTAGTGCGATTACTGTTCCTGGCTCGTCGAGAGAGGGCCTTTGCACTCCTGCCATGCATGGATATTGGCAGGCAGTGATGACCTCGTTTGGGCAGGAGTTGGTAGGTAGTCGTGGCTTTTCCCTTATCCCTCCTGAAGGTCTAAGCATGCTTGTCTCTCCCAACCCTCGGTTGCTTCTGCCTTCCAGATCAGCTTTAGCTTATGCCAGAAAACAGAGTCGTTCTGCCATCTTCGAGTGGGACGATGAGAAGAAAGGATGGTGTTGGCTCACGGGTGATTTTTCCCCTGGTTGGGAGAAGAAAGTTAAAGTAACCAATATTCCTGCGGCAACCAAGAAGACTCCTGCCAAGCACAAGTCCGCAAGCAAGCCCAAGTCTGCTGCTGCGCAGCCAGCCACAGGTGCTCCCCTTTCTAGCAGGACACGGGGCAGCAAGAGGAAAACAACTCCCCATCCTATGTCTGCCACCGAGCGAAGGGTACGTTTTGTTAGGAAAATTTTTTAATTATCTCCTTTGTTTTGGCTTTAATTGCTTAACCCATGCTGTGACTACTGCTTTCTTTCTTTAACACTGCCTCTTGTCCCCCCTTTTCTTTGCAGTCTAAGCATAAGGAGGATGCGTCAACCGCTCATCCTATCGAACTTGACGAGCCTGCATTTGAGGTAATTCCCACTATCTCCCTTCCTCTTTTTTTTTTTCTTTTTGCACATATTTCACCTTCCACGTGTTCTTCATATGTCTTGATCAGCCTTAAGTTCTTTTATTTCTTTCCACGTGTGTATATATATATGCATTTCCTCTTTCTTTTGTGTTCCAGGATCAGCCTGAGCCCCTTTTCATCTATCATCCCACGGCCGAGGAGATGTCTGCTTCCATGGGCACACTCGTGGCGGGTTCTTTTGATGGGGCTGGTGAAGCTTTTCAGACGCCCACCACTTCTGCTACTGCGCATGGGATTCCTGCGGAGTTTCCTAGCCCTCCCACCGGATCGGTACCTAGAGAAGAGGGTACTCACACTGAGGGGGTTAGAGAAGCCACTCCATCTCCGGCCAAGATGCCCATTCCAAAGGAAGCTGCTCCTCCTGCCATGGCTCAGATCGAGGCTGTTTCACCCATTGCTCCTCTTATCATTTCTACCAGTGATCCTTCCGACTCTATTTCAGGCTGCGAAGGACAGTTCTTCCTTGGTGGTTACACCTTCTTTTATTCCCAGTTCGGCCACTCGCGGGCTCGATGTTGATTTGTCTTCGGAGGAGTCCGAGGATATTCTGGAGGATCTTGATGATGAGCCCGTCCTGTCGAGGAGGATTTCAGAGTCTGAGGAAGAAGAGGGTGCTCCACCCGAGGCTGGGTTCACGGGTATCTCCTTTCTCCTCTCCCCCTTTTTTTTTTTATTAAGTCCATTTTTCCTTCTTTATCTTTACTGGGCCCACTCTTCTTACATTCTATCTTCTCTATTTGCAGAGACCTTTGAAGGGCTAGGCATTGCACCAAGTGTAGGGGTGCCTGCAGCAACCACTCTTGCCGCGCCCATAGCACCCATTCCTGTCATATTTTCTGCACCAGCCTCTACCATATTTACAGCGTCAGTTTCTGCTAGTCCTTCTGTGCCTGCTTCAGTTCTTCCCGCAGCCCCCATTGTTGCCAGTACTGGTAAGCTTTCTTTCCCCTTATCTATTTTCGTTTGCTCCCCATGAGTTTTTTTTTTCTTTTCTCTTTTAGTTCCTCATCTCATGCCTTGTGTTTTTCCTTGGCAGGACCTTTTCCTATAGCCCTACCTCAGTTTGAAGCGGGTAGCAGTTCCACCACCCTTCCAGGTCGTGTGAGCGAGGCTGTTGCCTTTTTTACTCGCTTTGACCAGCCTGAGGTCAATGGCCTTGATCCTGCAGCTTTCTGGGGCTCCGGGCCTCCTTACATGGACTTTCATGGTTCCCTGAGGACTGTGCTGCTCATTTGGTGATGATCTATAACAACCATGGGGACTTCATACAGGGCTTTCGACTTGGTCGATCCATTAGAGAGCATTTTTTGAAGATGTTGGGGAGTGTGTTGAATGACATAGAGCATAACTTTATTGACACTGTCTCTACCGAGAGGATCCTGCAGTGGAGGGCTGCGGTGCAGAAGCTTATCAGCGTAGGCTTTGCTGTGGAGTTTATTTTGGATTACCTCCGAGAGATTGCCCGTGCTGTTTTCATAAGGAGAGTCCGACCCACTGTTGATGCTATTAACTCGCATCTTGAGATCCTGAGAAAGGAGGTGGCAGACTTGGAGGGTCATCGCGAGCGTCTTTTTTCCAGTATTGGTGGGTCCGATCGTTTTGGAGACCAGTCTCTCATTTCCGGGCTTCGTTGATGATGATGCAGTTTCTCCCTTGTTTTGTTGTTTTCCTTTTCCTTGTGACTCTATCTAGTACATTATGCTTTCTCATAGCACTTATTTGGCTAGTTTGCCATGGTTTGGGTTTGTAACTTAACTTTGTGATGCTACACTTTACGTTTTGCTATGACATATGATGATAATACTTGGTGCTTTTCAGTACATCCTACTGAAAGCAAGTTACAATTTCATGTTGTGACACAGTCACTTGAAAAATGGTAAGATAAAAGGAAACATAAATTCTTTTTTTTAAAACAAAACAAAGGAAGAGAAAGAGATAATCATATAAGTTTTCTCCTCAGGCATAATATCGCTTCAACCATTTCCCGTTGATGGGATCCATTAAGTCTTTGTCATCCATCTGAGTCAAACGGTAATACCCGCTTGGGTGTGCTTCCCTTATCACAAGGGGTCCTTCCCACTTTGGTGCGAATTTGGATGCTCCTGCTAGGCCTCTTCTAACATAGTCTGCCACTTTCAAAACAAGCTGTCATTCCACGAATATTCTTTCTCTAGTCATCCTGCCGTAAGCTTCAGTCATTTTTTGCCTATATCTGCGGCTGCGTTCTTGGGCCTTTTCTCTTTCTTCATCAAGTCCCTCTAGGTCTTCACACCTTTCTGTCGCGAAGACTTCTTCTTCTTCCCTTCCTTTTTCTTGCATCTTCATGACCCTTAGGGATGGGGTCATTATCTCCGCTGGGCTCACCACTTCAGTCCCATAGACCAAGGAAAAATGTGAAAAACATGTGGCTGACTTAGGCGAATTTCTGTAAGCCCACAATGCGTCTGGCAGGTGCATTGCCCATCCTCCCGTATACTCCTGACTCATTTTACTTATAACTTTTATAAGGGTTTTGTTTGTTGCCTCCGCTTGCCCATTCCCTTGAAGGTAATAAGGTGATGACCGATGGTGTTTGACTTAGTAGAATTCTAGCATCTTCCTTACTTCACTGTTTACAAAAGGTGTGCCATTGTCACTGATGATTCTGTGGGGTACCCCGAACCTCACGATTATGTTGTCTTTGATAAAGTTTGTCACTGCTCCTCCGGTGGCTTTGCGGAGTGGTACTGCCTCTACTCATTTAGTAAAATATTCTGTAGCCACCAATATCCATATATATCCTCGTGATGGTAGGTTAACCGGTCCTACCAAGTCAAGCCCCCAAGTGTGGAAAGGCCATGGGGTCACCATGCTGTGCAAGTTCTGCGAATATAAGGCCAGTAGTAGCCCATTTGCAACAGGCACCTGTAAAGTCTTTTCTTCCCCTGGTGTTCCCCGCATTCTCCCGAGTGCACTTCTTTCACCATTTTTTCTGCTTCTTCAGGACCCAGGCACCTCAAGGGGTCCCCATCATACCCCTTTTTGAAAAGGACCATATCGTGCATGAAGTAGCGTGTCGCCAACCTCTTGAGTTTATATCTTTCACCGTGCTTCTGCGGTAGGATGCCTCATGTCAGGTACTGTATAAATGGGTCTCTCCAGTCTTCGTAGGCAGAAACAACATAACTTTCTTCTCTATCTGCCGCAAGTTGGCAGGGCTCACATTGAGCTTGGACTTGGTCTGCGTCTTTACCCATGTTTGGCCAATAAAAGCCTGCGGTAAAGGCTGACCTCTCCGCAGGATCCGCAAGTCCTATCATGTACTTCTTTCAGCCTTTTATGGGCCTCATCTAGTCTTATACATCTGGTCAAGACCCCACCTGGCATTCTGCGGTACAATTCCCCTTTCACTAGTGCGTAGTCTTTTAGCGCCTTCAGTCTTGCGGCATCATCTTCATTTGCCAGGGCCCTTTTTATGGGAATCCGCCAGTCCCCGTCGCACCGTTCCTCTAGGAATTTCTCCCTCAACGTATCAATTATCGATTCTCTCCTTTTGCTGACCTCTACTCTGGTGCTATCTTCTTCGAATATTATTTGTGAGCCTAGCGCAGCCAACGCGTCCACAAACCGATTTTCATTCCTGGGGGCGTGCTCTATTTCAAAAGTTGAAAACTTTTCCTCCATTTTCTGGGCCATTGCTCTGTATGGGCTAGGTTAGGTTTTTTCAGAGAGAAGCTCCTGTTGGCCTGGCAGACCACCAAATTCGAATCACCTAACACCTTTAAGTGTTTAACTCTCATTTCAAGAGCCGTGGCCAGCCCAGTTAGATAGGCTTCGTATTCTGCGGTATTATTTGAACAGGGGAATTCCAATTTGAACGACAGTGCTATCGTTTCGTCTTCTCCATGGTACAAAACTACTCCCACCCCTCCAGATTAGGCGATGGAGGACCCATCAAATTTCATTACCCAATGCTCTCCGGTTTCTTCTGCCATGGCTACTTCCCCAGGAACTTCGTCATCCAGTGGGACTCTTCCTCGCCTGGAAATTGTGCCAATAAGTCCGCTATTGCCTGGCTTTTTACCGCCCTGGGTGTCCTCATTCTCAAATCATATTGCGACAATTGTAGCAACCACTGGGATATCCTCCCAGAGAGGATTGGTTGCTGCAGCAAAGCTTTGATGGCATGGGATTTGGTCATCAGCCACACTTCGTAAGCCAAGAAATAATGGCGCAACCTCTGTGAAGCATATACAATGGCTAAACACGCCCTCTCCGCCCTTGGGTAACGGGTTTCTGCATCCTTCAACGCACGGCTGATATAATATATTGGTTGTTCAATGCCACCCCCATCTTCTTGGGCGATTAACGCACCAATGGCATACGAACTGGTGGCCAAGTAGAGCAACAGTGGCCTCTTGTGAACTGGGGCCTGCACTGTGGGGAGGTTCATCATGATCTGCTGTAACCTTTTGAAGGCTGCCTGCTGCAATTCCCCCCACTCAAAATCCTGCCCCTTCCTGAGCAACTTAGTGAAAGCAGAGGTAATTGATGCCAATCCGGGGATAAATCTTCGGATGTACGAGACTTTCCACAAGAAGCTCTTTAACTCCTTTACCGTATTTGGAGGTTTCATAGTCGCGATGGCCGTAGCTTTGGCAGGGTCCACGTCTATTCCCCTGCTATGAACTAAGAAGCCTAGGAACTTCCCAGAGGACACTCCGAATGCGCATTTAAGAGGGTTCATTCTCAGTTTGAAGGCTCTGCACCTTTTGAATACTCTCCTCAACACTTGGAAGCGTTCCTCTCTCCTTCTTGATTTTACTACTATGTCGTCTACGTAGTCTTCTAGTTCACGATGCATCATGTCGTGAAATATGGCCGTCATCGCCCGCTGGTAAGTGGCACCCGCATTTTTCAATCCAAAGGGCATTACAGTGTAGTAGAAGTTGCCCATGGGTGTCCTAAAAGCGGTTTTCTCTGCATCTCTCGGGGCTATCCTGATTTGGTTGTACCCGCTAAACCCATCCATAAATGAAAACATGGCACTTCCCGCCGCAGAATCTATCAGTAAATCCATGTTTGGCAAGGGAAACTCATCCTTTGGACAGGCTTTGTTGAGATTCCTGAAGTCTACGCAACATCTTATCTGGCCGCTCTTCTTCTTCACGGGCACGATGTTGGATAGCCATCGTGGGTGTTGGATAGGCTTAATGAATCCTGCAGCAAGCAATTTCTGTACTTCTTTAATTATTTGCCCTTCTATCTCCGTGTGGAATGTCCTGGCAAGCTGGGCTATTAGCCTGACCTCCGGGTCCACATTTAACGTGTGTGCAACCAGCCCAGGGTCTAACCCCGGCATTTCATTGTATTCCCATGCGAAGACATCTTTAAATTCTTTCAAGAGCAACACCAGTTCTGCCTTTTCCATTTCTGTCAAACTTGCACTAATTAGGATAGGCCTTGGTCCCTGTGGAACAGATCCCAAGTCAACTTCTTCCATCTCTTCTTCTGCCGTAACCTGTACTTCCTTTTCTGTCACAACTTCCTCATTTTCCTTACTTTCTTCTTCTGACTTTTCTTGAACCACGCAACACTCCGAGTCCTCGTGTTGCCATTCATGGGTGGGGCCCTCCTGCGTTTTACTCGTGGGCCCCTCGCACCTTCATAATTTATACACTATCCTGCCGTCAGGACCTTGGATCCTGACGCAGTGAGGTGTATCCTCTGAGTCTGCGGTTGGCGCTTCCTTCCTTTTCCTTTTCCTGGCCAGTAACTCCCTTAGGTCAGGCTCTGGATCATCCTGGATGTCTCTCCATTTAGGCACGAAGGTACCTTGCGGCCTTGGCACTGAATTTTCCCCGGATAGAGCCCATTGATCGTAGAACATTGTTTCTACTAAGTGAGCTTCTGCCTGTTCAAATGGTGAGTGATTCGCTGCTATGCGTATCATCCTACCATTCATCCGTCCTTTCACACATTAGTGGTAGGTGGATGGAACTAGTCTGTGTTTATGTAACCATGGTCGTCCAAAGAGCACGTGGTATGAGACTTCCGTTTTTACCACGTGGAACCGAGCTAGAGAAGCTATGGGTCCCACTTTTAACCACAACTGGATATGGCCTGCGGTGTACTCTCCCCTTCCACCGAATCCTGTCACTTCCATTGGACACCCTTGGATCTTTCTATCCGAAATCCCCGCAGCTTGCAGAGTGCTCAACGGGATGAGGTTCACGGAAGCGCCTGTATCCACTAAGGCTCTTTTTATGGGGATTTGATTTATGGATGATGCCAGATAGAGAGGTCTCCTGTGGTCTGGATACCCCACTTCAATATCTTCATCACTGAAGGTGATTTCGGTTGACTCCTATAAGAGAGCCCTGTTATCTTGGACTTCTGCTGATAAACATTCTACCCCTGCCCCAGAGGCAATGCTTACTAGAGCCTCGGTGGCTACTTTTCTTTCTTTTGTTGTGAGGCCTAGCTAATGGAATAAGTTTTTGAATTTGGAACTCTGTTGTAAAGTAGTAATCGCTGCGGCAGGCAGGGCCGGATTCTCTCCTTCGTCATCCCCTGGATCCGCACAGATCACTACTACTACTACACCCTTCCCTTTGTGATTCGGGAGTGGGTTTCTTTGGACCTCCTACTGCGACAGTTCTAAAGTCCCTTCCTTTATCCTGCGGTGCACTAGTCTGCGGAGTGCCCAACATTCTGCAGTGGCATGTTGGACATATTTGTGTAAATGACAAAAACGCAGGTCCCTCATTTCCTCTTCTATGGGCTCCCTAGCAACTTGGTTAGGTTTGAAGACGTCATCAGCTATCGATTTGTCTAGTAGTACGTCTAGTTCTTTCGCGGTGCATGGTATTGGTGGGGGAGTATCGTGCTCTCTCCCATCGGTCTTTCTCCTCCGCTCACTAGTGGATACCGCCATGGCTTGCAGGGCACTTCTTTTGTTCGTGCTTGGCTTTACGGACTGGGCAGTTTTTCTTGCCTTTTGTAATAGCTGCGCGAACTGGGAGATTTCGAGGTTTTCTAGAACTGCTCTGTACTCCCTGATCATATTCGTCATACACATCTCCACCAGCGTCCTTTCTTCGCAGTGGTCATAGCAGTCGAGTGCTATGTCCCTAAATCTCTTGATATACTCCATCAAATCTTCACCATTCCTTTGTTTGGTCGCTTGTAGTGTTGCAAGTGTCACCGTTTCTTCTCCGTGGAAGTACTTGGTACAAAATAGATCTACCATATCATCCCATGTTGGGATCGACCCTAGTTTTAGGCCAATGTACCAGGTATAAGCCCGGTCACATAATGATTTAGAAAATTCTCGAAGACACAAGTCCTCGTTTGCGGCATAAGGGCCAAGCGTATCGATGAACTGGCTCACGTGCTCCACAGCACTTTTCTTCCTGTCGTCATATTGTGCGAAGACTCGCGGTTCATACCTCTCAAGGTATGGTTTGCTGAGCACCCTTAGTGGGTATGGGGGTCTACGTGCGTAGAATCTCTCCTTTGGTCCTTTGGCTCTCTCTTGCTCCAAGAGAGCTGCTACTTCCGCCATAGTAATAAAACGTTGATCCGTATTCTGCGGGACACCTCCTACCAGTGTCTGTTCTGCCGCATGCTCTGGATCATGCTGGCTTCCTTTCTCCTTTGTTCTATCCGTCTTTAACTGACAAATCTCTTCCATCATTTGCTGCTGCGAATGCTGTAGAGCCTGCAACACTTCCACAAAGGTATTGGCGTTGTCAACGGGGATCCTTGGAGGAGGCTGGGGTCCAGCCCCCATCTCGTTAGCACCTTCTGCCTGATTAGGCTGTGGTTGGCGGGGCGTTGTAGGCCTGGACTCTGCTTGTGAGGGTACAGCACTTATGTTGCGTGTAGTCCTGGACTTTGGAGGCATCTGTTTGCGAGGGCTCTTATCCCTGAACTATTTCTCAACTCCCAATGGAGTCGCCAATTTAATGTAGGGGCCTTTTTTACTATGTTGGGCTGGGCTGCCTCTTTCATGGTTATAGGCCCAAGTGTTCTGGGTTGCGGGAGTCGAGACCGGTCTAACTGGAACTCAACTTGGCCGGCTTGTGCACAAACTGGCCCCGTCTGCTAGGAGGGTGTTTGCGGCAGGCAATGCTGTTTCAGAGAAGCTTGCAACAGACAGACATAATTGATAAAAAACAGAGCAATATATATATTTTGGAGTGACCAGATAATTCTTTTAATAATGAATGACCGAATGATCCATAATCACAATAACATGAATAATTTTGACAAATAAAGTAATAAGGGCAAATGGTAACAAAGATTAATCAACTATTAAAAGGAATAAACTCAGTTTGGTCCGCGGGACAAGGTCAAGGAGGAAGAACGCCTCTTCTCAAAAACGATTAACCTCCAAGGAAAAAAGAAATTCCTGCCGTGGAAGTTAATGAGTTTGAGGGAGGCAGACCCGAATAGACAATGCCCAAGACGATTCTAAAAGAGAGCAGGGATTTGAGAGGAAGAGAAGGGAAGTGACCTATCGGTGCATGCCATTAACACTTCTCTTTTTCTCTATTTCTTTCTTGCTTTTCTAGTCTTTCCTTAGTGATTTCCACAATGGTAGTTTTTAGTATTATGCTCCTCTGTTTTTCTAAGTGTGTTACAGAGTGTTTTTTCTTTGCGTTGGGTTGTATTGCTCTTGTTTGTTGTTTTTGCACACGGCAGAGGCTTCCTTTATAGTGCCTGCCGTGACCAATTTTTACTATTCTACCCCCTAACCGTTTTTGTCTGGTCCAGGCGTACTTGCCGACATTACTGTTCCGTCTGCGAGTTCCCCTGCTACAGACACAGACAACTTTTGTCCGTTAGTCTGCTGCGGCACCTCTTCCTGCCGCGGCACTGTTTCTCTCTCTCTATCCCTCATGGCATGCACCTATTGGTTCCAACTCAGCCTTGCCTCTTTTGGGTGATATGTCATCCCAGCAAGACGTATCCTCTGAAAGAGCTTGAGCAGGAACCTTAAAACAGGTCTTCCCCTCTCCCCACCTCCAAACCATGCCCTCTTACCTCTGACCCACGACCCCACCACGTCCTGTATTGGCTGGGTACAGGCTAGTGGTGCCTGGGCCTTGCGCGTGGTTATGTTTGAAATCTGCCTGCTGTTCATGCATCTACCGTGTACTAGACATTTTGCTTGCTTTGTCAGTCGTCCGTTCTTGGCTTTTCCCGAGCTGTTACTCTGATTTCCCACCCCCATAGGGTCTGGATTTTTACCGAGTACTGGGCTTTGTGTTCTCTTCGGCCTAATTCTTTAGTTGCCTTAGCTTCCCACCGTGTTACTCGGTCTTTCCTGCAGCGGCGATTTGTTCCTGTTGGGCCTTTTTTCAGGTCTGCCGTTCCTTTCTTTCCCCCAGTGGATTAATATGGCCGCTGGTGTTCTCGCTTGTGGGCTCCAATGTCCCTTTCTTTTCACTTGGGTTTGTCGGGCCCATTTACTTCCTTTGGACTTCCTCGGTTCATTTACTAACTTTGCATCCCATGGGCATTTACTAACTCGATTGGGCTTCCTCGGCCCAATTTCCTCATTCTCATCCTTGGGGTTCATGGGCTTGCCATTATCCCCTACTTTCCTTGTTTTCATTACTTCGGGCCTGCCGCGGCCCATTCTCACTTTTCCATATCACATACTGCACATGGGTGGTGTCTCTCTTTCCGGGCCTTTTAGACCCACTTACTCCTTCAAGACCCGTTTATTTATATTAAGGGAATGTGATCCATTATTCCTGCTGCTTGAGCCTAATGGTTTTTTTCTTAACTTGCTGTTTATCCGCTGCCCATATTTATGGGTTGGGCTGTCTTCTGCCTATTTCAAAAATTGACCCTCAATAGTCACATATTAAAATTCTTACCTAAATTTAATACTACTTATGATAATTTTTTTTTCTAATTTTTAATAAGATAGAACGGTGGTGATTTTTATTTTATTTATTTTTTGAGAAAAATGTGGTGATTTTTATTGACTATATTAATTGTTTTTTTTTTTTTTAGTTCATTAATATTAGATTCTTAGTATTTTGCATTCATTAACTCACTTGACACAAAAATTAAAAAAACTTAAGTAGACACATGGCACATGCGTAAGTGGATAATTATGGTGTAGTCCCCACATAAATTTAGACACATGCAAAATTATATTATAATTTTAAATTCTAATTCAAATTTCTCTAAGTTTTACCTATTAATATATATATATATATATATATATATATATATATATTAATAAATGACTTATAAATTTGAATTTTCTTTTTAGTTATATGATTATGTTTTTGAGCAAGACTTAAGTACAGTATTCAAGTGCTGTTTTTTAGGTTCATCTCTAAAAATTCTATCATGTGGCTTTTTTTTTTTTTATGGATGGAAATGTATTTTTTAAGTTTTTTTTTTTTTTAGGAACGTGTATTTTTTAAGTTAAGTAGACACATGGCAATAATACACACCCACAGACTAAATTAAAAGGTTTCCAGTGTCATCAATATTGGCCGGCAAAAAGCATCATTGTATCCTACGTTACAAGTTACAACAATGGTACATTAAAGGAAATTCTACAATAATACTTTACAGACGATAACTCAAATAAAACTTAGGAGAGGGGAAGAAAACTGTTCAGGCTTGAACTTCAGAGATCCATCTCGTTGATTTTCTCTGCCAGGATTCTACAAACAAGGTTGCAATCAGAACTTAACTTATCATAACCAGTGGCAGTGAGGTATAGACTAAAGAGTGTAAACAACTTGCAAAACATTTTCAGATCTGCAGATTATTTCTTTCCATGGAAATATGTTAACAAATTAAAGTTCTTTTATTCTTTCGCTGAGGAAATTCAAAGGAGTTTATTGAAAGAAGAAACACCAAAATAGAAGCCAAGATGTTTTTATTCTAGGCTCAAAGAACCAAATGTTTAAATTTTAAGATGCTAGAAAATTCACATGGGCTACTTGACAGTGAAATACCATGACAGATTTACGAAAGGAAAAAAATGGCCATATTCCTTAGACTTCATTACATACTCAATTCAAAGGAATTGTTTGGATCCATATTGTTCTCTATTAATGTCTAATAGGAATATGGAAAAAGTAAAATTAATAAATATAAATATAAATAAATATATATATATATATATATATATGTATGTATGTATGTGTGTACGTATATATAATTTTGTAAAAGGAAGGAAAAAGTAAAGGTAAATTTTGTCCTACGTGAATCAACAATTAACATAATTAGTGTACATGCTCCTCAAATAGGATTGGAAGAATCTATTAAGCAAAAATTTCGGGAGGAAAAATGTTAGTCAAATAGATTTTATTTTTTTACTTGAAAATGATTGTAAAGATCGTAAGCTGATACTAGGATGGAGCATAACCACTCAACAAATGGTGGTAATAGATATTGGTATTACAAGATGGTGAAGAAGAGGTATTAAAGAAAGAAACCCAAAGACTAGGTGGTGGGGTTTGAAGGGGGGGGGAAAGGGTGTGTTTAAAGATAAAATGATCAAAGAAGGCAAGTGGAATTTATTAGAAGATGTTGATCAGATGTTGAATGAAATGGCTAATTGTATTTAAAAAGTGACTAAAAGACATACTTAGAGAATCTAAAGGATGTGGGCGACCAACTAAGGAGACTTGATGGTGGAATAAAGTGGTACAAGCAGCAATTAGATTAAAGAGAGCTATAGAAGCTACCTAGATGTAGACACGATGTTGTTTTTAAAAATTATATAGTAGCGAAGATGGAAGCAAAACAGGTTGTCTAAGAAACTAAATATAAGGCTTATGATAAATTTTATTTTATTTTATTTTTGATAGGTAAGGCTTATGGTAAATTATATAGCAAGTTGGGGACAAAGGAGGGCAAAAAGGATATTTCCAAACTTGCTAAGACAAGGGAAATGAAAACAAGTAAATAAGAGCATATTAAACTTTAAAGAGAGATGGACAAGTTATTTTTATAAACTTTTTAGTGGAAATGATATAAAAGATTGGAGTGTGTAACCCAATGGATGATAGAAACCGCAGATTTGTTTGTAAAATTAGGATGACTGAGGTAAATGATGCATTAAAGAGGATGAAAATGGGAAAAGCTATGGGGCTGAATGAAATCCCCATTGAAGTTTGGAAGTTCTTGGTTGAAGCGGGTGTATGCTGGTTAACCAACCTTTTCAATAAGATCTGAAGTGTTAACAAAATACCTAGTGAGTCAGGGAGAAGTACTTTAATACCTGTTAACTTGAACAGTGGGGGATATTCAAAACTGTACATATTACCTTGGAATTAAACTTATGAGCCACATAATGAAACTTTGAAAGAGAATGATTGAACATAAGTTAAGAAATGAAATAACCATATCAGAGAATCAATTTGGTTTTATGCCAAGACAATCTACTGTGAAGCTCTTTTCTTACTTAAACATCTAATGGAAAATTAAAGAAAGGCCTATAAAGATCTTGGCTTTGACCTAGAAAAAGGATATGATAGTGTCCCTAAAGGCTATATGGTGGATTTTGGAAAAGAAAGAAGTTCATTTATCATATATAAGTTGATTAAGGATATGTAAGTTGTAACTAATGTGAGAACAAGCAAATGCATTACAAGTGAGTTTCCTATCGCTATAGATTTGACTCGTGGATCGGCATTAAGTCCATATCTCTTTGCAGTAGTGACGGATGAGCTCATTAAATTGATTAAAAGGAAAATCCCTTGTTATATATATTTTTGCAGATGATATCGTGATATTGTTTTAGCAGGTGAAACTATAAATGGAGTTAATATCAAGTTAAATTTTAAGAGATGCTCTAGAATCTAAAGGTTTCTATTAAGTAGAACTAAAACAAAGCACATGAAATATAAATTTAATAAAAGTAGAAACAAAGCTGGAGGGGTGGTAAGACTCAATGGTCAAAAGATACTCAAGAGCAAGAGTTTTCCATATCTTGGATCAATAATTCATAAATATTTAGAGATTGAAGAGTATGAGAATCATAGAATAAGAGCAGGGTAGATAAAGTGGAGATGTGCATTAGGATTATCTTGTGATTGTAGAATACCTATTAAGTTAAATTGGAATTTTTTATAAAGACTACTATAAGACCAGTTATGCTCAGTGGTACTAAATGTTGGGTTTTTAATATGCAACATATTCAAAAAAATGAGTATAATTGAAATGAGAATGTTAAGATGGATATACATGAAAAAATAGGATTTGAAATGAGGACGTTAGCTTAAAGATATAGGTGGCCCCTATTGATGAAAAGATAAGGGAGAGAGATGGTTTGGTCATGTTCAAAGGAGAGCAATTAATGCTCCAATGAGAAAGAGTGAATCGATTCAAAGTGACAGAATGGGAAAAGTAGAGGAATATCAAAAATTACATTAGTAAAAATAGTAAAAAAGTATATGTCAATTGAGAAAGTAACAAAATATGACTTTGGTTGGTGGAAACCTTATAAATCTATAACAAAGTACATGTGGCCGACCTTGAATAACTGTTGATGATCCATAGCCAACCCTATAATTCTGATTTCTGAGACTAAGACTTGATTGTTGTTGTTATCATCTTGTATGTATGCATGTATATATTATATAAGACTAATCAGTTTTCACAAAGAAAACACCCTGATTAAGTTTTCTTTCTTCTTGAGTTTCTCATCAACAATAATATATATATATATCCTTTGAAAACAAAAAATGAGACAAGCACAAACATACATGGGCATACATTACATTTTATGCTTGTAGCATCTCCTCTCATCTGCAATGTTACAAGTCTCAACTAATTATAGTCAGCTACATTCAGTTACATGTCAAACTACAAAAATTGATAAAAAAAAAAATAATAATTGCTTTATATCATCATCATCATCGTTAAATAAGTAGCCATGATGCTTTGATGCTCTTTATTAGGTTACTTGTGACATTTTCAATCAAACCATGATATTAAAAGAAACCTGGTGACATGGAGGGTTGCAGTGTCATGACTGAATCTCTTTCAATATTTATTCACTATTACCACAACATTATTTATAATTATGAGAATAAGCTGAAGTTAAACTTTAAATCTAGAGCTCTGAATACCAGCAGAATTTCTTACCATCATGTTATGAGCTGAATTCAGTCCCAAAACTGAGAGTGTGGCATTCAAGATTTCTCAAGTTTAGCTGCAAAATGGGAAAAATTATTAATGTAAGCATGTATCCACAAGTATTTTTCTGTAAGGATGTATGCACAATATTACCATATAAACTTCAAAGTAGAACTGTAAAAAGAAAAGAAAATCCTCTATTTCCCAACCTTTTTTTTTTATATAATTACCATAGAATTATGGACATTTGACACTAAGAATATTGATTAAACATGTTGAATCTTATGGAGAGTATGAAATCTATACTTTATAGTGTAACACATAATATGAAATCACATCAATTAATCAGTCATCTTCTTTAAGCAATTTTATAAGCGTAACATAGGCTCAGTCCAAGGACCATAGATGTGTGAAAATTAGTTATTACACACCTAGCTCATAGTTTGAACTATTAGAAGGCTTCCATCTTTCAAAAATGGATTGACTGTTGTGAAAATAAACCATTTACACAAGATTAAAGAAGAGAGAAGAAATTTAGACCCAAAGAATTTACATGGTTCAGCAATATGCCTACGTCCACAGGAAACGACAGAGAAAATTCCACTAGAAAATAAGGAGATTACAATAGTAGCACACAAGCACTCTCACCCTAGATACACCCTTGGCTCTCTCTCATAAAGAATAAAGAACACCCTTTTGTATCTGGTACGTCTATTGTGCAGCTACTCTTTCTCACCTATTCGGCTCTCGATAATTAATCTTTAGCAAGACCACAGATATATATAAATATATATATATATATATATAGAGTAGAAAAAACCAACTTGGCGGCTACCCTTCACCAAGTCCAAATTGGAATAGAATTCTTCTATTCCAAGCCAAATAACGTGACATGCAAGAGGTGGAATCCTTAAGCCAATCCAAGGCATAGTCAGTTTTCCATTGCTTATTGTAACTGGCAATATTGCTTGACTAATCAAGCCTCCGACTCAACAAACATCAAGCACAAGTTCCATTTCTCTTTTCTTTTGACTGTTTTTACCTCAGATTATAGAAGGGATTGTAAGGCATTGGTTGATTATGGGAGATGACATAAAAGCACATGCACCCTCGTGCGAGTTTAACATGTTTAAAGCTTATTCTTTAGTGCTAATTCCTTGAAAGTTCATCAGCACCCCGATATGATTAAAAGATTATATTTAAAGCTTTTAACAAGTTTAAAAGCTCACCACAACAGCGACTCCTGTATCACAGAATTTAGGAACGCATATGAGTCTCACCAACTGCCCTTCTGACCCTGCACTCAAAAGTTATCATCAAAGTCGTCATCTAATGAAATTTTTTTATTTCCCTGGGAGGGCTTAAAAGGTAACATGTTATTAAATTGAGATTTGCAAGTTAAGAAGAAAGTACCCTTTATTAAGTCAGTTTTGTATTTATCCTGATTACCAACAAAGTAAACATGAGGACAGCTATCAATGAAGAAAGGATCCCTGTCCACAAAAGGATAACACCCTGGAAGATAGTAACAACATGAATATTAATTTAACTACATAAACAGAAGAGAAACAAAACTTCATGAAAAATAAATTTACTCATTCAACTCTCCCAATTTCTTCTATGAATAATTTTTTCTAATATCAAATTAGTCAGCTGCTAAGTCTCTAAGAAATTTTCAGAGCCTAGCAACAGAGTTGACAGAAGAAAAGAAATCAGATTGATGGTCAAGTATTATAGATATACCAAGAGTATTAGGTGTTGTCGGTGCCAAATGCCTCCACCTTAATGTCCTTTCCATGAATTCAAGTTTATCCTTTGCCTCTGAATACTTCTCAAGATCATCTATGTTCTGTCCCGATGTTCCAAGAAATCTTAAATCCAGAACACACATTGTCAAAGTCTTATTCTTTCCTTTTTATTTTTTTTTTCTATGTGTGTTTTTTTTTTGGGGGGGGGGGGGGGGGGGGGGCGGGATAAATACTGTGACCATCTTATACCTGATATTGTCAACCTCAAAACAATGAGGGTTAGTACAAGACCTAAAAGTGTTATAAGCTGAAGACCCAGGGAAAAGGCATCTATTCAACGGCTGAAAGGAAAAGACATTAGCAACAAATCAAATGATGGAGAAGATGATGATGTATATATGCTTTCAAGGACAAACCTGCTGAGGTAAGGAGAAGTTAGCTGGGTCATCAGATCCTGGCATGATATCTAAAGGCAAACTAGCAGCAACCTAGACATAAGTAAGATATAAGCATCTTCATTCCCAATGAGGGACAGCAAGGAGCTAAATTAGCACGCAAACTAATGATATTAACCTGTGTCAAAAAGATATCTAGCTCTTTAATAGGCTCAGACAGCCTTGATTGATCCTTTGAAGCCAAATTCTGCATATTTTGAATAAAATCACCATTAACGGAAATGCAGTAATGGACTATTGTCATGTGTATTAATGATTCTTGACTTATGATCATAAATTTCACTCTTGAAGATTTTAAGAAACAAAACTGAGAACTCCCATACTTTCTGTTCTCTACTCTCTTTTTTTTTTTTTTTCTTTTTTGATAGGTAAGAAAAATTTGTATTAAAAAGAAGCTACTACATCAAAGAGAAGAAGTAAATGAAGGAAATATGTACAAGCAACAAAGGAAAACAAAACAACTTATGTACAAGAAAAAAGTGAATCTAAAAACAGTAGAATGGATTTCGAAGGAGTAAAACCCCACGCACAAGACCAATCAAACAAAGTGGTTGCAAACAACTCTAAGAGCTTATCCCCAAAAAGCACCGAATCTTCAAATATGCGATTATTTCTCTCCCTCCAAATAATCCACATCACACAATGTGGAACGAAATTTCAAACATTTGAAGAATGCTTACCCAACCAATTCCCCCAACCGGCTAGCAAGTCAATAACCCTTTTAGGTAGTACCCAAGAAACACCAAAAGATCTAAAGGGCAAAGCTCCATAACCGAAAAACCTCACCACAGCGTAGAAGCAAATAATCCACACTTCCCCATTACATTTACACAAGCAACACCAATCCATAATAGTGCAGCCCCTTTTCCTCAAATGGTCCGTTGTGAGAACCCTCCCCCATGCAGCTGTTCAAACAAAAAACGACACACGGCGTGGAGCCTTCACACCCCAAATACTCTTCCAAGGAAAAGTAATAGAGCTTGATCCCCTCAATGCACCATAAAAGGATTTTATATCAAAAACCCCCCTTCAACCCCAAACACCACCTCATCTTATCTCCACCCTCAATAGGAGGACTCTGTGACTCCAATGTAAGAGTAAAGGCCCCCACCAACTCCATCTCTCATTCATTAAAACCACATCGGAACCGTATATTCTCTACTCTTATCAAAATAAGTTCTAAGAAAATTGCATAATTTTTTTACTTATAATTAGGAGCCACAATAATTTACCGCTTCAGATGTAAGACATACCTCTTGCAGGCTATAACTCAACTAAATCTCTTAAAAACTCTAGCCCTTCCAATTGGCAATGAGGGGTTGAGGGGTTGAACATATCGAAGTAGGGCCTTGGAAGGAGAGATCCTGCCCTAAACTAAGCAACAAACAGACTAATGGACAAGTGACAGACATACAAAGGCCATTAACCAGGGATGGATATGTCAAAGTAGGGCCTGGGGAGGAGAGATCCTGTCCTAACCTTCAACAGCTTTTAATGAACCAACAAACAGACTAATGGAGAGGGAAAAAGAAAAAGGAGAAATCATGGGATCTCCGTTAAAATTTCTAAAACAATTCTCCAAGAAGATTTTTATTCTTGGTACAAACGCTCATCTGCTATCCTGAAAATTATTATGTGATATGGGCATCTAATTTTTAATTTCCTCTAATTGATGCAAAAACTGAAGTATCTCCTGTGTCCACTCCATAAAATGGGCTCAGGAGATAAGTTTAGCTTTACTAGACTTACTGGTGAATTTTCACAATAATAGCACATTGAATGAAAGTTTTACAATGAGAGATAAGAGTAAGTCTGCTAGAACTTGCACAAAGGCTGATGATATAGCAGAGATTGTGAGTTAGGTAATAGCTGCTTGAGAAACCCACGAAGAGGTCATAAAAACAATGAAAATGATAAATAAAAGGAAATCACTTATGTGTTCAAGCACATATATTAGCGCCTATTGTTTCTAACAATCAAAAGAAAAATAATATAGTTATTAAAAGAAATCACAACAGAAATATATCATTATAGAAAAGAATTATTTGATTGGTGTTATAGATAGAATTATAGAAAATGAAAATGTTGAATCTGCTTATCCACAGAAGAAACCAAAATGAAATAAATGTATTGCCTGTCCATTGAGAAGACCACGAGGAAATTCAACAGAATTCCCAGCAAGTACTACGTGAACTATTTCTGCTGCAATGCCTTGTTCCTGTTCATTTCATAGTTCTATAAATTAGGCATTTAGATTAGTTTGCACTTAAAAGCAAGTAACTCAATCAACCAAAAAAATAAACCAACGTAACAGACTAAAGGAAAAGATAAAATAAACCTTCTCATCTCCTAAATGTCCTGTTATATGATCAATAAGAAGCTGAAACTGGAGAGGATTAGAAGTGCTTCCCCCAACACTTATCCCTGATACAAAAACAACATGCTTGTCTTCTCCTGCAAATTTCAAATTTAATGAAATCAAGGCAAAGCTTATAAAGATATGCTGACTCTGCAGACATGATTGACACAACTTCAGTTAGGACAAGGATAAAAGGGATATCCATGCATTTACTAGCCAAATTGAGTCAGGTATAACAGAGTTCCAACCATATATACTCCTGCACAAATATCCTTCACAATTCCCAATTTATTAAATAACAGATAGAAAAACATAAGTCAAGCAACATATTTAGACTCATAGTAAAAGATACTATTTTTACATTGATATGAATAAGGGGCGAAAAAACCAACTTACACTTCCAAGTAGAAACTTACACATATTGAAGTTAAATTCAAAATGGACTAGAAATATCAGTTAAAATAATGGCATTTAACTTCCACAAGATGTTTTCTTGCCATATATATATATATATATATATTCAGAACTTCATCTGTTAATGTGAGTGTGAACTTATTTCCTACTGAGATAATTTAATTGATAGCCAATGCTACATTTTTAAATGTAGGAGTTTGATTTTATATTCAATATTCATTCATTGTTGGTCTCAATTTGATTTTCTAAGTGGATTTTTTTTATATAATGAACAATTAACATATATTAATTCCTGTTTCTATAATTTGACATTCGATACATATTGCAGAATAGTTCCATGATTTGTTAGAAGTTATTATTCCAAAAATTACATGAATGTGTCTGACCAACAAAAAAGTCACTCGTACAGGCAATTTACTGAAAGGTGGAAAACTTAAGAAGGAAGAGGAGGAAGGAAGACCAGATCATACTTGCTTTAAGGGGATGCTCTATCTGGGGCGGTAGGCCGGCTTCTAGGACATCTTGGACCAAGAAATCTCCAGCATCAGTTTCCTTTCCAAGCAAAGCAACAACAACACCTATCACATGCAGTAAGTTAATACAAATAAACATGCTTTAAACAGATAATGATTCAAAATCTTTTGTTCCTACAAGTTCCATTTCTGAGGGGCAACAAGAGACAAGACAGACTAACTGCAGCCCAAATTTTACACAAACTTCAGAATATAAGAATAGCTGAGTAGATCACTCACTACTCATTCCAAAATTCCAAACATAAATAAGTGAAGAGGTGAAAATAGCATTAAGAAGTTGATATGCATTAAATATGGGTTGATCATAACCATCCAATGAATTGTACTCTTAAACCAATTATTATGATGATTTAAAAGAAAAATTCAAAAAAAACCGGCATTCATCAGGCTAGCAATAAGAAGCATTTTTAGGAGTAAGGAAGTTCAAATTCATAGGTTAAACCCCACATAAATTGACTTTACCTGAAAATGGACCAGAGCTCTAGAAAACCAACCCTACTGCAACTAAAGATGATATAAACCACACATGAATAAGCTTGAGCAATTCATTTTCATACAAAAATTGAGGTTTTCCCCCCAATAGCTTAAAACAAACTAGTGACCTACCATCAGATCCTGACATGAATTTTCTTATGTTAGTATAGTATATCTTTCATTATACAAACCTGTTACGTATATAGATGGTAAGAGGACACTCCCACTAAGCTTAACTCTTCCACTGTCGTCTTCTAAAACTAGCGTATCATCTGGATGCATAAAATTATGAGGCTTGACAAGCGGAGTCACAGATCTCTGTAGATTGCAATTAAAAGCTTTTATTTTTAAAACTTCATTCTCAATCATAAAAACCAAAATAGGGAAAAAAATATGGAAGAAAATATAACACATTCATTGACAACTACAATACCTCCTTGGAGTATTCATCAAGAATGCAAGGTTTGAGTTTCATGTGCTTGTACAGGGTTCCAACGATGATGCATTCCCTGTCTTTTTCCAATTGCAAAATTGTGCAAACTGCAACCCAGCAAAACCCAATACATATCTATATTAGTCCAGAGAACTCTCTATCTTACCTAATTAGTAACTTGTCAAAACCTCACAAGCAACAAGTTCTCAATTCACTAAATGACTACGTGATAAAAGCTGAAATGACTAAGCTAAATTTAAGCCCTGATCATATGCCCCCACAAAATGAACAATAAACCTTCAAGCTAAATTCTCACCCAATAAAATATAGCTACCATGAGCCAAGGAAACCCTACAAGCAAAAAGTGGGTGTTAAAATATAAGCACTGACTCTCCAAATCCTCACCACGTCCGTACTGAAAACACCAAAGACCTCTGCACGTGTATCCTCAATGAGTTGGGAGGAAAAAATATTTTTATAATAATTTTTTTTTTTTAAATATCCTTTGATTTTATATATTTTATATTAATTAATTATCATATCACCACCATATCGTGTCCTAATTTTTCAAGAATTGCCGTGTTGCCATGTTCCATGTCATGTCATGTCTTTACTTCCTAGGTCAAAATCCTGAATTTCATAATACCCCAAAACCTTAAATGCTTAAATTTTTTCTCAATCACAAATTCCCCCCCAAAAAATACAGAAATTTACCAAATAATCCATACACACACACACACACACAAAAAATTCATAGTCTACAACTACAAAATCTCAAATTATCAACCACAAATGTGCCAATACATCAAACCCAAACCAAACTAGCCCCCACCCAAATTCCATATATTCACATTAAACACACAACACATCAGCTACTTAAACCCCCCGAAAAAAAAATCACAAAGATTATGAAGACAAAATGGCAAACTCAAATGAAAACCCAAACCCAAAGTGAAAATTAACATAATTAAACTGAAATTTAAAAAAACCCAGAAAAGCAAAATGGGCGAAAGGGTAAAAAGAAACGAACTTGGAATAAACAAAAAAAGATTACCAGGCAAATGGGGTTTCCAATTGGGGGCTAGGGAATAGAGGAGGGTTCGCATCACGTGAAGACGAGTGAAGTAAATTTGACTGTACTGCTGCCCCCTATATGTCTCTTTGTGAATCTTAAAAGTATCATCCTGCAATCAACAATGTCAGCCTCATCATCACATAAATTATTTACAAGTTTTTTGAAGGAAAAAAAAAAAAAAAAAAAGTTACCCCATAGTTTCTCGGGAAAGTGACAAGTGTAGAGAAAATAAAGAAGAAGTGGAAATTAGTGAGTAAGAGAATAGTAAAAGGGAAAGAGGGATAGTTACCAGGGAGGTATAGGTAGCTTGTTTTCTCTGGAGAATGTTCTGTGAGTCGATTTCCATGGCTTCCATGGCGGGAAAAACAGCAAGTGTTACTGAATCAAAGAGCTGTAGGGCTTAAGTAGGGAATGAGAGTGTGATATTGTTTTAGGTACAAAATATCATCAAAAAAACGAAAATAAAAAACCTGTGGGGATGTAGCTCACATGGTAGAGCGCTCGCTTTGCATGCGAGAGGTACGGGGTTCGATACCCCGCATCTCCAGTTTTCCTCGTTTTTTGTTTTGTATGGCTAGTGACAACTGCAATAGTCGTTGCTGGGATGACACGTGTCTACGTGTTGTTATGCAACAATTTCACAACTGGCTACCAATTGTATCTTGGCAAGTGGCAACTGCAATAATCATTGCTGGGACGTGTCTACGTGTTGTTATAGCATAACAACACAACTGGCAACAAATTGTATCTAAATTAGGAATTTTGAATGCGTGTTAAACTCAAATCATAAATAGACACTTCATTAAAAAAATTCACATAATATATATTGTAGGGACCAGATTTGAAGGAGTGGATTCAAGCCCAGTTTCCCCTCAATGAATTTATAGAGGATGGGTTCAAGAACTAGATGTTAGTGAGAAATGCAACGATCACACATGGCTGTACATGGGTTGGACAATTTGAATGTACATTGGGGTGAGTAATAATACTCCTCGGACGTATTTTCCTTGACCGGGAGTTCTTCTCATTTCTTTCCTTTAGACTAACTATGAAGTTCTCTCAGAACATGTAAATTATTACAGTGTTTTCCCCCCCCCTTTTAGGAGGAGTTCCTTACATTATATATCCCTTTCCCAATAGATCCTAACCCTACATTTGTAAAAGGATTAGGGCATCGCTTGAGTGCCTGTCCCATCAGCCACCTTCCCCCTTTATCTCTATGGATGGCAGCAACTAAGGTGGCACTGTTGGGGCGTCTCTTCCCCATTAATGCGGCCAGGACGTTAGTTGGGAGCATTTAATGTGGAGGTGACAGTTCATCTGGGATTTGCTCTTCCACCATGCTTCCGTGTCCGGTACTTGGTACCTGCTGTTTGTTCCTTGGATGCTCGGGGAGGCTTCCTTTGGTGAAGTGTTGCGTGCACGTTTTCGGATCTCGGAATTCCGAGGACGTTGTCATCCTTGGCGTTGCTTCGGGGATAGCTAGGCGTTATACTTCAGTCCTCGGACCATGGGCGCGTCCTCGGCATGGGCCTTGGGCCTGGTTCGAAGTGGGCCGGGGTTGCCTGACTATTTCTTGGCCCCACATATATATATATAGGGTCCGGTTAATGTGTGCCCTAAATTTTTAGAAACATTTTCTCGGGAATTGAAAAAACTGTCATTACTTTTTCAATTCTCGAGAAAACTTTTTCCAAAAATGGAAATTAATGTGTGCCCTAAGGGCACACATTAGTAAAATCCATATATATATATATATGTATGAAAATATAAATTTTAATTTTCTTATTCTAAAGTAAGTTATGTACATATACACAAAATTATCAACTTTAACATCTATATATACACACCTAAACACAAAATCTTTTTTATAAGAGAAACCCTTTCCCCTCTTCCTGTGTGTGTGTGTTAAAAATACTTAGTATTCTCAAAAGAGAAACTTATAATCTTCTTAAACTCTAATAAGATAAGCATTGTATAATTGGGTATACAATATACAAATATATAAAACAAAAAAATAAAAAATAAATGAATTAGTATCTTCCATCAAAATCATGCTCAACAATAATACCTCACGTAATAAACTTCATCAATTATTATTTTTATAGCAAAATTATTCATAATTTCCTTTTTAATACATAAATTGTTTGCAAAACTTCATCTATTTTTGACAAATCAAAATCATAATGTTATAATTGAAGTCTCATATGAGCCTCATTTTTTTTTTTCCTTGATAAAATCTTGAGAATAGGAAATTTCTACCAAATTGCATATATTATCAATGTTGAATGATTTGAACGCATTAATAGGTTTTGAAATTGAGCTAAAAATTAGGGGTTCCACACTTCTACTATTTACTCACAAAACATACTACCTAATTATTTCATTCTATTGCAATTGTATATTAACCCTAAACTTTCTCTTTTTGAGAAAAATTACTAGATTAATTGATCAATACTTTCTTTTGTGGGGGTGGGGGGGACTCCTATTTTTTTCATATAACCTTTAAATATTTATAAAATATACCTAAATGGTAAAAAAAATTTGGAGGGGCCAAGTATACATGTAGCTATGCCACTAGTTACTGACCTCCCATGTGTAATTGAAAAACTCAAGAGCAGTTCATTCTTCTTTGATTAGCAAATTGGTATGACCTTTGTATGGCAAGTGACAACTGCAATAATCGTTGCTGGGATGACACGTGTCTACGTGTTGTTATGCAATAATTTCACAATTGGCAACCAATTGTATCTAAATTGGCTATTGACCCCCCATGTGTCATTGAAAAACTCAAGAGTAGTTCATTCTTCTTTGATTCACAAATTGGTCTGACTTGTAATTCACTCATGACTACGTGTTCAATAGTGATGTTAATTGTTTTTTTTTATAATCAAGACTATGATTTTATTGAAATGAATTAGCCCAAATCAGCTAAGAGTATAGAATTGAGGTGTGGAGGAACATCCTCCATCCACACCGAATAACCACTAACATGTCTCGAATGTTTAGCTAGGTTATGAGCAACAGAGTTCCCAACTTGGCAAACATGTGAAGAAGATACACGATTAGGATCTGTCATAACTTTTCCTGGCTCTAAAATACAGCCTATCTCTGAGCAGTGGCGGAGCCAGAATTTTGGCTCAGAGGGGGCAAAATTAAAAGATATTATTTAAAGTGAAATTGATCTAAAAAATATTAATCGATAATAATAACAAAATAAATAAACAATGGTAAGAAAATAAATATATTTCATATCATTAAAATTAAATTAAAAAAATAACCAATTCATATTACAAAATTTATAACAAAAAATTTACAAACTGATATGGTAAAAATGTTATTAGTGTTACTTAAAAAATATATAATTTGAAATTATTTTTTGTGATTGGTGACATATCAATTTGTAAAATATAAGTAGTAAAATTTATAATATCTCTAACATCAATCAACAATATAATACTGTAAAAAGTATCATTAATAGCGAAAATGGTAAAAAAAAAATAGAAAAGAAAAAAGAAAAAAATTGTGAAACAGGTGTCAAAAGACAAGACAAAAACTACCTACACGAATAGTAAAATAGGTGGAAAGTTGATAGATTTGATGTTTGAGAAAACTTTTTTTTGCTTTCTTTTTCCTTGTGTCAGACTCACTTTGTTTCATGGAGTCTTTTTTTTTTTTTTTTCCCTCTATCCGAGTAACCACTTAAGAATGAAGATTACACATACATGAAACTTTTAGGAGGAGTCAGGGGGGGCAGGTGCCCCCCCTCGCCCCCCCCCCCCCCCCCTGCCACCGCCCCTGTCTCTGAGAGTGAGCTCTCATCTTTGTTGAGATTTCTAATCACCACTTCTAAGTCACCCTCTAGGATGAATAAGGAGAACCCGATCTCTAGAGCAAAAGAGATGTCCTGAGCAGCTGCCAGTGCTTCAACCACGTTCGAGGAAAAAGGCAGTGGAATCTGTTCTGATAGAGATGGAAGAGCTTGATCCTTACCATCGTTTATGATCACTCCTATTCCTGCTTTGCCGATGTTCTTGAAGGTTGCCCCATCAAAGTTGGTCTTTAGAGAGTTTTGTGGAGGAGGGGACCACCTGACTCATTAAGTTGTTTGAGTAAGGATGTGGGTTGAGGCCATGAAGTTGGCTCCCTTGAAATCCTGAAATACCTGCATAGCATTCGTAGTGACCTGTGAGATAGGATAGTCTGAGTTCTTCACCCCTATTTGGTTCCGTCGAAACCAAATAGTCCATAATAGCATTGCCACTTTTTCCAGCGAGTCTCCTTCCTTCTGACCATGTGTGATGAGGCTCGAGATAGATGAAAAATTCTGTGATTGCTGTAGCTTTAACTCAAGAAGAAAGCTCCAAATTTGTGACAGTCCAGGACATTTCCACAAGGCATGCAATGCACTCTTGGGTTCTCCATTACAGTGTTTACAAGTGTACATTGGTATAACTTTCCTTTTCTTCAAATTAACCTTTGTTGGCAGGGCATCTCGGCAAGCTCTCCATAGGAAACTCTTCACTTTATTTGGCATGCATAGACCCCATACTACCTTCCACACTTCATTGCTTGGGTTCAAGTTCTCATTGGGTGGTTTATAGCATTTTCTTTAGCCAAAATTCTATAGCCCGATTGTACAGTATACTGACCTATGGCTAAATGGGTTTATCTTCGGTGTTGGCACTGCAGATTGGGATGTTCTTGGTCAAATAACCTCTTGTGGATTAAATAATCCGTGGAGAAGATCTGAGTCCCACTGTCTAATTTCCTCAAACCCATCAACTGTAGGAGATAAAATCTTTGAGTGATCACATGATGGAAGCCATGCATTGGACCACACCCCAATGGATTTACCATTACCTACTCTCCACTTGACACCCTTTAGGAGGGCATCTCGACCTTTGAGGATACTATGCCATGCATAAGAGCCGATACTAGACTCAGATGCCTCCATTATCATGCAATTGGGGAAAAATTTTGATTTAAAGACTCCATAAAAGAGTGACTCCTTGTGGTGTAGTAATCTACATGCCTGTTTAGCTAGTAGGGCGTCATTAAATAGAGTTAGATCCTTGAAGCCCATACCACCTTCAAACTTGGGTTGACAGAGAGTCTCCTACTTAACCTAGTGAATTTTTCTTCGATCTCCTTTCTGACCTCTCCAAAATTTTCGAATGAGGCTTTCAATCTCTGAACACAGACTCATAGGGAGTTTGAAACAACTCATTGTGTAGGTTGGGATGACTTGAACCATTATTATAATCAAAATTTCTCTTCCTACTTGAGATAGAAGCTTCTCTTTCCACCCTTGAATCTTCTTCCACACCCTCTCCTTGATGTAGTTGGATCTTATCTTTTTATTTCTCCCCATAAGCGATGGTAATCCCAAGTACTTCTCATATTGCCTAATTTCAGGGACACCCAAGGCTGTTTTGATATGATCTCTAAGCTCTTTAGAAGTGGATTTGCTGAAGAAAAGGGTGGTTTTGCTCATATTTATCTGCTGCCCTGAGGAATGACCATACCCGTCTAGAATATCCAGCACCTTTTGGCACTTTAAGTGGTGGCCCTGTAAAATAAAAGACTGTAATCTGCAAAAATGAGGTGAGTCAGACGGGGGCTATTTCTGGATATGGAATAGCCTCGAATATCACCCTGATTAGTTGCTTTGCTGATGGGACCATGCAAGCCTTCTATACATAGGAGGAAAATGAAAGGTGAGAGTGGGTCCCCTTGACAAATGCCTCTGGAATGAATAATCCTACCTTTTGGTTCACCATTGACAATGATTGAATATGAAATTGAGGAGACACACAACATAGTAAGTTTAATCCATTGCTCCGTAAACCCCATCTTCCTTATAACTGCTTCTAGGTATGTTCGCTCCACCTTATCATAGGCTTTGCTCATATCAAGTTTAATAGCCATGTAGTCATCCTTCTCTGTATCTCTCTGCATGTAGTCTACTTTTGGTAAATGCATTTTGGTGTTCTGTTATAATTTTTGGCAAAAGTCTTTTTAATCTATTTGTTAAAACTTTGGAGAAAATCTTATGCAGGACATTACAAAGGCTTATGGGTCTGTACTCTAAAGCATATTCTGGACTCTTTTTTTTGGGGATGAAAGTGATAAAAGTGTGATTTAAGTGCTCAGGTAAGGAAGCATTATTGAGGAAAGTAAGAATAGATTGGCATACATCATCACCAACTATATTCCAATAATGCTAATAAAATAAAGGGGTCATACCATCAAGTCCTAGTGCTTTGAGAGGGGTCATTTGCTTGATCGCTTACTGTACTTCCCATGCTTTGAATTCTGATGATAATTGGGCATTCATTTCGACACTAATTATGGTCTGGATGGAATCAGTGGCTGCTCCATGCTAGTGTGATCGGGCCGAAGTAATTAAATCTTGATAGTACTTGATCAGGCATTCAGATACTTGCTTAGTATTTGTAATCCAGTTGCCAGATTCATCTCTAATTTTTCTGATGAAGTTCTTTCATTTTCTTTTGAGTGGCTCGGCTATGAAAGAATTTTTGAATTTTTATCACCATTTGTTGCCCATAAGACTTTGGATCGTTGAAACCACATTCTACTCTCTTTGTTAGTGAGCTCATTTATCTCCTTCTTCAGTTCTCGAACCTGATGATTCAGACCAGATTGCATTGCTTCTTTCTTTGCTTCAAACAGCAGCCTCCTCTTCTTTGCTAACTCTTTTCTCACGTTCCCAAAGTGATCACGACTCCACCTTTTTAACTCCGTTCCACATTTCTTTATTTTCCTCATAATCTTAGTTGATGGATCAGTGATGGTGTTGGAAGACCACACCACTTCGACCACATTTGAACTACCCGGATCTGAGAGCCACATTTCCTCAAAACGAAAAGGCTTGGTAGTTGTTGCAACATCCAGTCCATCAGGAACAAATCATAAAGGACAGTGGTCTGATGAATCAGAAGATAGATGGATTATTCTCGTTCTAGGAAACTTCATCAACCAGTCATTTGTTGCTAGGCCATGATCCAATCTCTCCCAAAGAGAATGTCCATCAGAGAAGTGCTTCTGCCATGTATAGGGAGATCCCTCATAATCAAGGTCTAGGAAGCCACATTTATCGATCACATAGTGATGCTAATTGTTGTTACATTCATAAGTAGCTTGGTCCATCTTTATTCCATCATATATGTTCAAGGATCGGAGATAACTCTTCTTCAATTTTATTCTTAGGGATGTGAGCATTCATCAATAATGTTGTTTTTAAATAGTCACGACAAGTGCAAAATATGATTGTATGGAAAATTCTTAGGTACTCCCGGAGCATGAAGAAATGATGCTCCATATTCTCACATTCATAGTAGACTCTACCATGAATTTAATAAGTAGGCCCCACCATGAATGTGAGATATTCTTAGGGATGTGAGCATTCATCAATAATGTTGTTTTTAAATAGTCACGACAAGTGCAAAATATGATTGTATGGAAAATTCTTAGGTCCTCCCGAAGCACGAAGAAATGGTGCTCCCTCTTCTCACATTCATAGTAGATTTTATCATGAGTTTAATAAGCGGACCCCACCATAAATGTGAGAAGAAAGAGCACCATTTTCTATACTCTGGGAGTACCTAAGAATTAATATGATTGTATAAATAATACTCCTAATAATAAGATAATAACATATAACCCTTCCGAAATCAGCAAAACATATCACAACTTTTAACCACCATTCTTTGGAACCTTTCTCCCAAGTCTGAAGCTCAACCTACTTTTTCAATATTCCCTTTCCCGGTAAGACGTTTGGTGTAGCTTTAAAAAAAGAAAAAAAAGACGTTTGGTGTAAATTTAATTATGTCAAAACTACAACCAAATTTGAACTTCACCATTCACTGTTGTTGTTGTTGACTGTTCTATGAAAACCTAGAATTCTCTCTCTCACTCACTCACTCTTCCTTCAAATTTCAATGGCGTCCGTACAACTACAAGCCTCAATCCCTGCTGCAATCTCTGTAATCCGTACTCGCAACCCGTACTCGTCTTCCTCTTTCACACCTTCTCCGCCGCTGGTTTCCTTCGCTGCTAAGTCGCCGGAGACTCACCGGAAACGCGTTGGCCGGAGATTCGCCTGCAGAGCTATGGTTCAGCAGGCCGTACAAGGAGCTCCCGCCGCCTATGCCAAGGAAATGGAGAGGCTTTCCGCTAAAGAATCCCTTCTTCTCGCCGTGAGTCTTTCATTTTTTCTAAATTACAAAACCATTGCTTTTTTTCTTTTTCTTTTTTAATTTTAATATTTGAATTTATTTTGTGCCATGATTTTACTGTTCAAATTGGTTCCTAGATATGTTATAATTTCATTTTGTTCTTCAATTTGATTTGACTTGATTTGATTTTTTTGTTTTGGTAATATATGATTTCATAAGTTTTATTTTCAGTTCATTTAGTAGGTACAAAATTGCTAGCTTTACTCTCTGCTTGATTGCTTAGAAAATATTTGGAAATGAACTAACTTGAAAATTTTAGGCATACTCTGAAATTGACACTATGGTAAAAATTTTAAAGGCTCCTATATTAATTTCAATTTTTACATTTGTAAATATTTGATTTTCTGGACATTTGGGTCTTTTGCAAATGCTCAGGCTCATTGGTATTTGTTTGTGGAACAATGGTTTCAGTTTAAAGATTCTGGGGGTTTTGAAGCCTTAGTAACTGGTAAGACGTCAGAAATGCAGCGCATTGATGTGAATGAGAGGATAACTGGTCTGGAGCGGCTCAATCCGACACCTAGACCAACAACGTAGGTGCCCATTTGAACAAGGAATCTTCAGATGTATATATTTAGTGTGAGATGCTAATTCGTTTCCTCA
Source organism: Quercus ilex subsp. ballota (assembly GCA_032727855.1). NCBI lineage: Eukaryota > Viridiplantae > Streptophyta > Magnoliopsida > Fagales > Fagaceae > Quercus > Quercus ilex. The sequence goes on along the minus strand of CM064914.1, from coordinate 26,499,828 downwards.
GCTATCCAGGTCGCCCTTTCTGGAAGGTAGATGGAATTTTGAGTGGTTTGGGTCTGGAAGTCCAGGATTATTTGCTGCTAGAATTTTATTCGAGTGAGTACTTGTTTATTGATCAACTTCTAATGTGTTTTCAACCTTTTTCTTCTCTCCCTTTTTGGTTGGGGCTTGCCGCCTTGGGATATGATGGTAAAAACCTAAAATTTTTTCATTTAAAAGTTGGTCAAATTTTATGTTGGCTAATAGCACTGGCTTGATTTCTGCATTGTTGTAGGAGATTTCCTTCGACTTTGGCTAATTTGTCAAAAATGGACGTGGCGATCAAGGATGGATATGCAAAGATTACAGCAAGCTTGAAATTATTGAACTCAGTAAGGAAGTTTGCACAAATTTATTATTCATGCAAGGAAGTTTCTTTGTCATTTAATATCTAAAAAAAAACGTTTCGCTTTTAATTATAAAACTGATGCCAAACGTAATTGAGTGCTTAGTATCTGTAAGTGTTGTCTATTCCTGGGCAACTCATTCTATGTGAACTATATTACAAATTGGACATGCAGTTATAAGGTGAAGTTCTTACTCAAGTTCTTGCTAGTGGTATGAAGGGAGAAATGCTTGGAAACTTCCAACTTGTAAACAAAATTGTGATTCAACTATGCCCATAATGCACTTAGTTCTTGTCTTCTTGGTGTTTTGAGATTTTAACTTAAGAGTAAATATGGCAGCAAATAAAATTAACATGTTTGACATTCATATGAAGATAAGTTTATCATCCCTCTTGGACTTAATTTGCTCTACTTTAGCGAGAAGATAAGTTTTTCTTGGACCCCATCTAAACAAAGAGGGCTTGAGTTAAGTCCTACTATAAAGCTTTAGTCCTAAAATAGTGGAGTGATTTTTTCCTGGAAAAGCATTTGGAAACTTAAGGTCCCAACAAGAGTTGTGTTTTTCTTGTGGACAACTTGAGGAAAAAACATATTATCGTGGTAGATTGGTGTTACATGTGCAAGAGAAATGGGGAAACAGTTGATTATTTACTCCTTCATTGTTCTTTTGATAGAGAGCTGTGGTCTATGGTTTTTAGCCTTTTTGGGCTTCAGTGGGTTATTTCTAAAGGAGTAATAGAGTTAGTTGGTTGGCAAGGCATTTTTGGTGGACATCACTGCATAGAACATTGGAAGGCGATTCCTCACTGTGCTGGAAAGGAATTTTAGAAGTTTTAAGGGATGTGAACGAACTCTATTGGATCTGAAATTGATGATCCTCAAATCCTTGTTTGAATGGATGGTTGTGTCAGGACTCAGGATTGTTTCCTTTTTAACTTATTATATTTGGGCTTATGCCTTTCTTTTGATTTAATAAAAATTGTTACCTTTTTTTATAAGCAATAAAAGATTGCTGATTATATATATATATATATATATAAACATAAAACAAAGAAAGTTATTTGCATCATTGTTTAAGTGGTTTTCTGATATGCATATTAGGAATCAAATCTGTTTGAGTGGCTTAGTGAAACAGAAAGAAGGAAAATGAGAAATAGTGGAATTTGTAAGTAGTATTTTAAACCAGGACCTTAAAAAATAGTCTATATACCAACAAATATAGGGGGCTTGAATATATTAACTGGGGTCTTTGGGTTTGAGCTTCAAGTGGAACTTTTGAAATTAGACAACCCTTAAGACTTGAATTAAACAAATCCTTTCATGCTAAAAATTAAAAAATTAAAGAAAAAAGGAAAAAAGAGACAGAGAAAGCCTTTATGGCATTCTTTGGGGAGATTATATGATCCTGTTATAATTTCCTTTGCAATTCTCATTGGCTTACTTTCTGCAATTATTTGGAACAGATTTACAAGATTAGCTGATTGCTTAATGGAAAAATGGTTTGCTTCTTTTTCCTTTTCTTCTTTGGGGCACATATGGGCAATTTTTCATGTTGGTTTATGATTGGGATCATTTGTTTTCCAGTCCATTCAAGTAACCGTTATTGAGAAACTATCAATCAAAGGTGATCTTAAGAATTCCAGTCACCTGTGCTTAGATCCTGTCCTCATTCATAACCTTAGGAAGCTCACTTCCGTTTGCTTGTGCATTCATGGAGAAATAAAAACTTTCAGATGTATACAAGAAATATTATTGATTGGTTGCAATATCCATGAGGTTGTATAAAACCCAATGTTCAGAGTTTTGATTTCTAAGAGTGATAATTTCTTTGTAATGTCTAATTAAGAGATGAGGTAATGCAGGCATCTCAATTGTGCCACTGTATGTCTGTATCTAGTCCAAACTTTCTCATTTTCAATTTTTTTGGAGCTTTTATAGTGGACTGCTCTTTGATGAAATGCAGATAGAAAGCAAATTTATTCTTTCCACCAGGTTATCTGTGGAGGGACCACTACGAATGAAGGAGGAATATGTTGAAGGGATTCTTGAGTCCCCAACAGTTATTGAAGAAACGGTACCAGAACAGCTAAAAGGTGCACTTGGCCAGGCAGTTAACACAATGCAACAAATGCCTGTTCCTATTCGGGATGCCATTTCCAGTGGGCTGACAATTCCTCTAAGTAAGCTCTTTTTTTAATTTTTAATTTAATTATTTCTTTCTATTGTCGTTGGACAAACAAACCTCTAAAGTCTTCACTTCTACGAATCCAATGAATAAGTCAGTCCAGAGAGATTGACAGTTCAACTAATCTGGTTGTTTTAAGTGTAACATATATTACTATAATTGAAAATTGAAGCAGTTGATGATCTAGGCTAGAAAAATGCTAGTGAATGACTTTTATGCTTCCGTTAACAATTGTAGTACTCAACAGTATATCATCTTGATTGTTTAAATCTTCCTACTATCCTCTTTGTCATTCTATGTGTGGCTACAAGTAACCTTGGCTGGGGTTGTAAATAAAGACTTAAACTGAACATGCAAAACCAGCCTGAAGTGTTAGAACCTGTATACATCCTCTGAGATTTTCATTTAGAATGTTATATCCCATTGAAAATGTGATACATATGTATAGACATCCACACATACACTACTGATAAAGCAAACCCATTGACAGTTTTCTTTTGGAGTTCTATCACAAGAAAGCCCTAAGAAACTTTTCACATTTAACCGATGTTGTTTGCGATTCTTAGTTCTTTGTGGAATTGGGTGGTACTCCCTGCAAATGCCTGGTTAAAAATGATAAATTTTTAATTAATTTATATGGAAAAAATAATTCAAATTTCAAATGATGAATTATTATATTTTTATATGTATGTTTATCAGACCCATAATGAATTCATGCTAAGCTCTTCTTTTTACACGAGCAGATGGAGCCTTCCAAAGACTATTTATGATTTCTTATCTTGACGAGGAAATACTTGTAAGTATTTTTATAGGGCATTTTCTCCTTCGATGAATTTAAATGATATTTATATTTATACATGTGCTTCCCTTACAATATTGGCGTACTATGGTGCTGCAGAAGTAGATGATAGTGTGGATGAAATCAATTTCCATTGAAATTGCCTTACTAAAACAAACTTACACTCTGTTGGTCTTGGTGGAAAATGTTTTCAGTGCAAAATATATAAATTTCTGGAAAAATGACTTGTTTTTAATTGTGTTTCATTGTGATTCTGAAAATGATCTCAAAAACATTTTGCCATTTGGCTCACACGGGAAATCATTAATAATTCACATAGGCATGGTGGTGGCGGCTGCAGTGATGGTGTGGTGGCACTGGAGACAGTGGGTGGTAGTGTGGGAGGTGGTATGGTAATGTTGGTGTTGGCCATATGAAGGAGTGGAGAGGGTGAGGGCACAACGGAATGGCAGAAAAGATCTTAAACCTTTTGAATTGTTTTACCTTGACCACAAAAAAATGTTTTTAATTGGCTTTCATATTTTGTTGTACCAAATATTAGAAAATGTTTTTCCTGAAACAATTGGGGCATTGCTGCGACATAAAATAGAGTGATTAGAGTTCTTAATCTTTGCTTTAATTGATGAGCTGAATATGGTGCTTTGTATAAAAATGGTTCATTTGCTTCTTCTTTTTTTTTTTTTTTTTGTTGGGGGTGGGGGGGGGGTGGTGTGGGGGGGTGCATAAGGAAGCACCAAGCCACCCCTTTCTATGGGACCAATCCTGAAGGTAAAATGTGGAGCTTTTTTTTTTTTTGATGGATGGGGAAAACAGTCATTACTCTAAATTATTTATTTATTTATTTTTTGTTTTCCTTTTTCCATTTCCTATTTTGGCTTTTAATATTGTTTCACCTTTTCCTTTCAGCATGATCGAACAATTTCACTTGAATGTTTCCCTTCTTGCTTTAGTTAGTTTTTTTTTTTTTTTTTTTTTGCCCATGATCTTTTTATAAGAGAACCTAAAACCGTATATCCTTGAATGATTGCAACCTAAAACCATATCTAGTGAGAATGTAAGAACCTAAAACTGCATATGCTTAATCGATAGCAACCTTTACTGTCCAGTTCGTTTTCATATGACAAACACTTCATAGTCAAGTCAATGGTAAATGCCCCACGCTGTGAGCTTGTTGCATCTCTTGTGATTATCATACATTTAATAATGTTGTAAAAAGAATAAATTAGCCTCATTAGCTTTCATCTTTTTGTCTGTTTTTCTGAAGGAAGTTGACTGCTGTTTGGAGTGGATTAAAAAACAAATGATCTAACAATTACAAATTTATTTTTTATTTTTTATTTTTATTTTTTTGTATTTTTTAAATTAGTTATCCAACTAACTACATGATATTAGTTTGAAATTCAATCTAATTAATTATATCTAGTGATGTTATAATGCCTCAAAAGTCAAAATACGTTTAACCCCTTTTTTGCTTCTCAATAATCAGATTGAAAGCCACATACATTTTTTATTTTGAAAGAAAAAGGGAAGTGGGAGATTAAACCCTGGAATGTAGAATTTTAGCTCCATGCCTAACTTTTTAGAGTTGGGGTAGTAACCAATGGCTGTGTGACAGACATAACGTTTATGACCACCATATTCTCTTATTCTCTATCAGTTTGCTCAAAAGCTGATTTATAGGAATGGCTACCAAGAGGGATTGCTTTTTCTCTCAATATGAATTCTTTTGCTGGTTTTGATTTTGACACAGATAATAAGGGATACTGCTGGAGTGCCCGAAGTTTTAACAAGGTTAAGTGCTCCTTTGTCTGCAGAACCAATCGCAGAGTATGAGAGTTAGGAATTCTACCTGTATGACAACTGAAAATTTTCTCTACTTCAATCAGATACCATTTTGAGTTAAGAATTACATTTCATCTCTCTCAGCTGCTTCTAGCTTTTTATTTCCTTGTTCCAATGTATAGATGTTTGTTGATTAAAACAAAAAATAATAATAAATAAATTTGGAACTATATGTCAAATTTCTAGTTAATTGATTGAGATTGAGTGGTGCATGGCTGTAAATATTGGAGAGGCGGTTTTCCGTGTCGGTCTTTTGAAGAACAATTACAACTGGTGTGGGTTTTTGTCTGCCTCTCCATTTCACACTACCATTTTGGCAATTTGTATTTGTTTTTTTTTTAATAATCTTTGCTATGTTATTGGTCCAATGCAGTCTGTTCCTTGCTAATAATCAAGACACGAGGAAAAGAAAAGTCAATTCCTTGCCTCCATGACATGCGAACATGCTTGAGTGCTATTTCTTGGGGTAGGTTTAGGATTATTTACATCTGTAAGACTCGTTTTCTCCTAAGCGTTTCCACTTTTTTTTTTTTTAATAATTATTTTAATAATTTTTTATTTTTATGGGACTAAGCGTTTCCACATTATCCAAGTGTGAACAAGCTTGACTAAAACGTGACATGCCGCTTTGACAAACTTTCCATGTGGGTTTAAAGTCTTACCTTAGCCTGGAGAGAGAAATTAGTAATTACTCTAGTAAACACTTTAATTAATTTAATTGTTCATTGACAAAGTTTAATTATAAAATTAGTTGTAGCTTAAGACTACAATCTTACTTAATATATTTTTATTGGAGTTAAATTTTTAGAAATCTACTATTGGATTACATCTTTTTCTTATATTCTCAATGCTTGCAAATTTTTTAGAAAACAAAGATTAATAGCTATGTCATTAATAAATTGTTTAAATGACAAGGTTTTTTTTTTTTTTTTTTAATTTTAAATTATACATAAAATATAAGCTTATAGATCATATAATAAATATTATCCAATTAATACAAAATGTGACATGTATATTAAGGGTAGAACATGCAATTTAACGGTTAGATTTTTAAGATATGTAGTAATGTTTATTTTATTGAGTAAGGTTACAATCAATTTTGTAGTTAAATTTTGTTCATTGTTTATTAGTGATTATTTTTTCTGGTCTTTTTATTTTATACTCCTACCTCTTTTTGAATTTTTAGAATCCCCATAAAATCATCCTCTCCATAGATTTATTTATGACGAAGATACCATTTTTTTTTTTAATATGGTACCATATTGTTAAAAATTGTACATTATTGAATAAAAAGTAAACTGGTTTTAAATAACATGATATTTTTCACCAACTTTATACTCGCAAAAAATATAAATATTCACTATTAAATAATCCATCTCTATTCCAAAAAACAGGTAGAGATCCTAATACAGCACCGTCACTAGGTTCTGTTGAGTGCTGAGTATTTAGGGTTGACCCATGGGATTAAAAAATTTCAATTAATAATGGATTGGGTTCAAGTTTAAATTTGCTTAACACCTTACCAGAAATTTAAAATAATAATAAATGCATTACACATTTTATCTGGCTAGTGGGGGCATACACATCTTTCCCTATTTAATTTTCTAAGATTTCTTTGGTCAAAAAAATTTTCTGAAATTTCTTAGCAATTCAATAAGTGCTTATGGGGTGTGAAGGGCAATGTCCAAGGTTCAAGTTTTCAGGAAATAGATTCACACACACACACACACACACATATATATATACACTTAGATTAGACTAGAGTATAATTTCTATTTTGTATAAAAAAATAAAAAAAATTCTAGCACTTAAGAATTTGCAATGCCAGCATGCCACACACAATTTAAGAATTTGATCTAGTACTGTGGGCATGCATAGGATAAATTATACAGTCCTCATGGTGGACCACGTCACCCTATTCATCATTCCATTAAAAGACTCCTACTTGTTTAAAATTACTGAGTAAGTAATCAGTTTCTGTTTTAAATTTTTTTTTGACTCAGCAATATTAGACAGGTGGAAGTTTTTTAGTAGAATGGTGGATCACGTCACTTGTCCACCATGAGAACCTTATAATTTCTCCATGCGTAGACATCCTAACATTTAATTACTGTAACAATCCCAATGTGTGGAATTTTTTTATAAAAAATATTTCAATAAATGAATTATTATTTTTATTTTGATAGACTAAAAGACATTTTATTAAAAAAACTGTAGAATATAGACACCTTTTATATATACTAGCATGTAACCCATGCAAACGCATTGATGCATTTAAAATTAAATACAATTTTTATTATAAAAATATAAATAATTAGTCAAATTAAAAAAAAAAAAAAAAATAGCATCTAACACATATATCTGTATAGATACATTTAAAATTAAACACAATTTTTATCATAAAAATATAAATAATTAGTCAATTTTTTTAAAAGTAAACGTAATTAGTCACATATTAAAATTCTTACCTAAATTTAATAATATTTATGATCAATTTTTTTCTAATTTTTAATAAGATAGAATGTGTGGTGATTTTTGTTGTAAGGAGATTTTTATTGAGTATATGTGATTGGTTTTTTTTCCCCCCTAATTTTATAGTTCATTAAATTATATCCTTAGTATTTTGCACTTATTAACTCACTTGACACAAAGATTAAAAAACTTAAGTAGATAATTATGGTGTAGTCCCCACATAAATTTAGATACATTGTGCAAAATTAGATTCTAATTTCAAATTTTAATTCAATTTTCTCTAAACTTTACCTATATATATATTAGTTTGATTTGAAAGCAATTCAATACTTGTATATACAAACATATCCATAAAAAGACAAACTATGTCGTTTTTGTTATTTCTTTTGGGCAAGATACTGAGTAACAATGTATATAGGTAATGTAAGTCAAAGTTATTACATTATTTCTTGCTTCCATGTGAAACCTAAGTAATGTGCTTTGATAAATGAACACATTCTATCGCTTTTCAGCCATTAAAAAAGAAAAAGAAAAAAGAAATGAACACAATACGCCATCGTAGTTACAAAATAGTATATAGTATTAGTATCTGTACGTCATCCTTATCTAATTTTTTTTTTTTTTCAATTTTCTAATCGCCAACTTAATCCAATTTAAACGCCGCCCAAGGAATCAAATTGCAATTTGCGAATAAAGTTTACCAAAAATGTTGACTTCATGCCGCTGTTTCCAAGTCAAGTGTTAAACGTTAAAACTAGGCTGAAAACTTTGCTTTTGGGGAAAAAAAATGAAGAAGAAAAGTTCAAGACATTTTTTTTTTTACCTAAATAAGTTTATAATCTCAGAAAAACATCATCAATAGCACTATAATTTGCAGCTTGAAACACACATTTCACTTTTAAAAGTAGATAAATTATAATTTGCTAATTTATATATATATATATAGTGTATGAATGTGTCGGTCATGGTTGATTGTTTAAGTTATCTGTCACTATCAAACCTGTCGTTCAAACAAATCTAATGCGTGAGCACATGATTTTATCTCACCCCAAAAAGAAACGGAAAAAGCAGAGAAGATTGTATAATCAAATTCATCCTCTAGTTGTTTATCCTTATTTATTTCTATCCAAAAAAAAAAAAAAATTAAAAAAAAAAAAATAAAATATTCTCTAGTTAATTCTCAACCAAAAAAAAGTTTTAAATTCATAAAGTGTCATGTTAATTGGTGCTCTTTGAGCATTTGTTAATGGACAATATTAAAAAATTTTAATACCACTTTTATAGAAAATATAAAAAATTGTAACAAAAAGTTAATTACTTTTTCATTTTTTTCATAAAAATTAAGGTCTTGTTTGGTACATCCATTCAAACACATGTTTTCAGTTTTTAAACAAAATTACATGTACTTCTACACACTTTTTCGCCCACACGTATTTTCAAACATATTTTCAAACAACAATTTTCAATTTTTAAGTGCATATATCAAATACCCTCTAGGTTTTTAAAAACATTTCCTGGTATCTGTTAACTTTTTTTCATCTATAGATAAATCAGTTTTACAAATAATAAAATGCAACAAAATGGCTACGTACTGTTACCGGCTAATTAAGAGGTGCAAGCTTTACTTTAAATATATATTATAATGAAAACCCTCCATAAATATATAGTTGATATGTCAAGACTTACTAACAAGGTTTCGGTAGTGCAGTTTTCATAATTTCATTACAAAAAGTGTTTACGGTTTCCAACATTCTTTGATACTGCCATTCCTTTAAATTTACAGAACATATTGAAAAAGATTAATAATAAAAAAAAAAAATCACATGCATAGAAATCATGTAATTTAGCACAATTCATTTCTAGGCCTATTATTTTCCTAAAAACTCTAATATTGTAGCTATATATGGTTACTACATTTTACAGTGGGAATTGGGTATAGTGTGAACTCAAAAAATAAGTGATTAATTAATGCCCACTACTAAAAAAATATATATTACATTACATGGGATTTTGATTAGTGTTACTTATGCCGACTCTGCAGCTAGCATTTATCCTCCTCAATAGGGTTTGCCAGACTTAGAAGATGTGCCTGAGATATATATGTTATTGCAAATTGATGTTAGTGGGAGACGACTTTAGTAATAAACTCATATAAATGAAAGATATATCTAAGTCTTGCAAGAAAAGTAATACATTTATATATATCTAGAACATATATATTTTTTTATGCACGCTCTTGCTTCATTCACCAAGAAAAAATTCTCAAAGGTGGCCCACATAGAGAAGAAAAGAGCCAGTCCCCACATGAAAATGAAAGAGACAAAACCCTAATACATTTAAATGCATTTTGCTAAGAAAAGAAAAGAAAAAACGAAAGTCAAGAAACTATTTTCAGTTGCTTCGATTACATCTAAATGTTATCATCATATGGAAATATGGAATCAACTGCAATTTCTCTGCAAGAGGAGAATCCTTGAAGCATAGCCCTTTTATTTACAGCACAGATACTTAGAAAAATCTCAGATAATCAAAAAGAGAGAGATACAATATATTTAGAGAAACCATCTAGCTAAACACCATCAAAACAAATTTCTTAGAGATCAAACATTGATCGATAAAAATGAAAAAAAAACAAAAAAAAACAAAAAAAGACGATATTAAAGAAGAGTCATTTGATTTGTTTGACTAGCTAGCTAGGTAAGTTGAGCTTCTTCAATGCTATGCAAGCGAGAAGCATCCAAAGGAAGAAATGGGAATTCATCACCAAGGTCTTGAATATAATCCTCTAGTTCTGAAAGGCTTCCCAAGAACCCACCTGATTTCTCAGCATTCCACAATATCCCTTCTTCCTCGTCCTTAATTCTCTCCCTTGGCTGATCCAAATTACAACGAAACCCAGATGGGAGCTCCATTTTGTTTGTCTGTACTGTTGGCTTGTCTGATGAAGCACTTCTTGACTCTTCTCTTCTGGGAATTCTGCTTGGTTTCTTGTTGCAACCCTTTTCCATGGGTTTCCCTGTGAGTCGTTGCACTAACTCACGGAAGTTGGCTACGTCGGTTTTGATGATCTCGGGTGCAAATATGTGAATTATGCGTATCTTTGGCTTGGTTTTGGATATTGTTTTTGAATCTCGGTGCATGCCTAGATGGGCTAAAGTTGAACAGGGTTTACAGGTTTGTTTGTTTGTCATGTCATCCATGGAAATGCAGAGAGAGAGAGAGAGAGAGGTGTGGTGGAGAAGTTGGTGTATTTGTTTAGAAGAAAGGATGGGATGCTTCATGCTTATATAGGTGGGAAAGTAATGTTAATTTGAGATTGTTTGTTTGGGAGGACAACATATAAAATTTTTAAAAAGGAAAATATAAGCTGTCTGTTGGGAGCAAGTATTGGATGAATCTTGTCTGACATATTGCAAATGATGGATCTGTTTGAGATTCGCTAATTTTGCTAAAATTGAAATTTTTTTGCTGAAAATATTGTAGGTAAAGGTAAAAGTTAGTTAAATAGTACAGTAGAATTCATGAATAGTACTAAAAGGTGTAGTGTGACTCATGAATAGTAATAAAAATAAGCTGAATAGTAAAATAAGTTGGTAAAATTAGTTATGTCAAATGGACACGAAGCGAGTGCAAAGTGTTTGGCAAAAATTAAAAAGCCAGCTTATTTTACTATTCAACTTATTTTTGCTATTATTTATGGGCTCCACTGCACTTTTTGCTACTATTCATAGGTCTCACTGTACTATTTCTGCTAACTTTTACATTTATCTACAGTATTTTTTGCAAAAAATTTTCAGTTGCAGCAAAATAAGCAGATCCCAAACAGACCCATGTGTGTTTGGCTTCAGCTTAAAAAAAATAGTTTATTTTACTATTTAGCTTATTTTTGCTACTATTCATGAACTCCACTACACTTTTTTTGTTCTATTTATAGGTCCTACTATACTATTTCAGCTAACTTTTACCTTTATCTACAATACTTTCAGCAAAAAGTTTTCAATTTCAGTAAAGTAAGTGGATCCCAAACAGACCCATGTGCGTTTGGCTCCAGCTTAAAAAACCAGCTTATTTTACTATTCAGCTTATTTTTACTACTATTTATGAGTTCCACTGCACTTTTTGTACTATTCATAGGTCTCACTGTACTATTTCAGCTAACTTTTACATTTATTTACAGTACTTTCAGCAAAAAAATTTCAGTTTTAGCAAAATAAGCAGATTCCAAACAAACCCATGTATGTCAATGTATTCTTTGTATTGAGATAAAATTGATACTTATTTTTTTTTAAAATTATTTATAGAATTAAATGATACTTAAATGCTTACTATATAGTATACAATAAAATCTTCTTAGCTGCTTAACAAGAATGGAAAATAAATTATCGGATATGCTTCCATGATGGTTCTGCTTTACATAATTTGCCACTAATCCCGAATGAAATGTCATAAGCTATTGTGATGTGCTTTGTACTATAGGTGAGTATTACAGAAAGAGTAATATTATGTTTACAATATTTTTCACAACAATTTGATAATAAATCCTACTATCCTATCAATCTATTACTGGTTTTAATATGGATTCATCAGTAATATTACTTTTTTTATTCATTAATAACAGTCTGCTACCTAGGATTAGGAATGAAGCCAGGACTTAGAGTTAGGAAGGGCGGAAGTATAAACAAAGAAAAAAAATCATTATGAAATTTCAAATAAGCATCCATTTAATATTAACAAACTGTCAACAAAGACAAAGACACAAAATCATTATTTTTTTAATACATTATAATGTAATCATTTATGAAAAGGGAACTCGGTGTTCATCTTATCTGCGTGCGTCTGCTGTTGGGTAAAGGAAAAATGATTTTGTTTAAAATTTTTTAAAGTGCCAAGTTGTTTGTTTGGGCTAAAATTGATTAATTGGACTTTTTTTTTTTAGTTTTGTTATTGGCCTAATTTTTTTGGGCTTATAATTTTATTTTAAATTTTAAATCTATGGATTTTTTTTATGGCATTTGAAAGAATCAATAATCTATATATATATATATATATATATATTTGAGAATCAGATCAATACACTGTTAAGAGAAGACCAATTTAATTTTATTGAACTAAATTGCTAAAATTAATACCTAAATATATTAGTCTGAATTTTTTTTTTTTAGGAGGCCGTTGCCACTCAAGTCCATGAATAATTACGTCTATATTACTATCGTGGAAAAAAAAAGAAAAAAAAAATTCCTTGAGACGCTGACCATACCAAGCACATATTTTTTAAAAGTGATATGAATGGAAGATGGAAGATTCCATTGTGCGACACCACGAGCTGCTATGTGGTCCAAGGATTCATTTCATATATCCCTAATATGAAGAAAATATGGAAGATTAATTTTACCAGAAATTTCATTCAATAAGACGTTTATTTTTATTTTTATTTTTTGAAAGTCATTCAATAACACGTGTCTTACCATTATCTCAAACCATGACATATTTTTGAGCTATTAAATCCTGATGGCTAAGGAGGAGAAATTTAAACATCCTTGGATTTGAAGTAACTATGATAATTTATTATCACAACAACTGACAAAGTATTAATTCCACCCATTCTTTTTTTTTTTTGATACAAGATAGAATTCTACTCTAGCCTAATCTAAGTATATATGTGTGTGAAGTTACCTTTTGGAGACTTAAATCCCGGCTCTTGCCACCCACACTCCACAAGCATTTATACTTGTGGAGTGACCAATGCACCAAGGGTGTGCGATGGTTTAATTCCACCCATTCAAAATGTAGTTTCTACAAAACAAAAGAAAGGCACCATTAATTTATTATTATTATTATTATTATGACTAAAGCACGATAAATTACCACAAACACAGGAAAACCAAAAACCTAATTTATGAGGATTTATTTGTAATTATCAGATGGAGAGTGAGATAATGAGTTTAATACTTATTAAATGCATGTGTAACTTATTAATAAAACAAGAAGAAATAGACTAGATGATGCTCCAAACAATAAGAGGTAAAAGTTGAGAACTCGTAAAAAAAATCGGTTTCAGTTAGTTCAATGGGTAAAGTTTCTTATCATCAAATAAGAGATCTGTGGTTTGAATCCCACTTACATAAAAAATTAATTGGTGTCTTGACTCGATGATAAAGAATTAAAGAGCAATCGTCATCGAATTTATGCATTCAAATTCTAACATATCTTTTTTAAAAAGATTTGAACAAAAAAACTTTTATAACAAGTTTCTCACTATAACATTGTGCAATTAACAAGCAGTTTTGGTTTGGGGGTTTGTTGAAAATTGAAGGGGGTATCTTGGTCACTGGAAGTCATGTTTAAATATATGTATAGCAAGGTAGTCAACATTGTACCGGTACCGGTATGTATACCGGTATCGAAACATCAATGTTTCGTACCGGTTTAAATACTGGCCGTATCGGCCATATACCAGGCGTACCGGCCGGTACAGAAAAAAGTTTTTATTTTTATTTTTTAAGTTTTGAATTTTTGTTAGAGCAGAATGGTAACTTATTTGCATTAACTTATTAGTATTATTTGTTTTTTTAGTATGCAATGGTAACTTTTAAGCTTTCTATTTTTTATATTGTTGTTGTTGTTGTTGTGTTTTTTTTTTTTTTTTTTTTTTTTAAATTGATACTAAAGTCTAAAACCATGAATAATCAGTTCTAAATTGAGGAAATGTTATATGGTAAACTTTTATATTTATTATAATACACACACACACACACACACACACACACACACACACACACATATATATATATATATATATATATATTTATTTATTTATAAATATAAAAAATAGCGGTAAGCCCGAAACGGTACACCGATATTGACCAGTATCCAAAATATTTCATATCGCTGGTCAAACCGGTACAGCCTCTGGTACAGTATTGACTCCCTTGATATATAGCCAACTGTTACGAATCTGCGTAGTTGTTAACAAAAACCCCCAATGTCATATTGTCATGCCTTGCACAAACACAAAGAGAGAGAGAGAGAGAGAGAGAGAGAGAGAGAGAGAGAGAGAGAGAGAGAGAGAGAGAGAGAGAGAGAGAGAGAGAGAGAGAGAGAGTGTGTGTGTGTGTGTGTGTGTGTGTGTGTGTATTCAATGCTCCCTCCAACTGTTTTGTGTTTCATATTTTAGTAACTCAAATATTCTCCCTCTACTATATATCTAAGATTCTCTGTTTTCTCCACAAAATTGTTCTATGTTTCCACTTCAGCTTAAGAAAAATGTTGTTGGTTGTTTTGGGCCTTTGGCTTAATCTTTTTAGCTGCTTAACAAGAATGGAAAATAAATTATCGGATATGCTTCCATGATGGTTCTGCTTTACATAATTTGCCACTAATCCCGAATTAAATGTCATAAGCTACTGTGATGTGCTTTGTACTATAGGTGAGTATCACAGAAAGAGTAATGTTATGTTTATAATATTTTTCACGACAATTTGATAATAAATCATACTATCCTAGCAATCTATTACTGGTTTTAATATGGATTCATCAGTAATATTATTATTTTTTATTCATTAATAACAGTCTGCCACCTAGGATTAGGAATGAAGCCAGGACTTAGAGTTAGGAAGGGCGGAAGTTTAAACAAAGAAAAAAAATCATTATGAAATTTCAAATAAGCATCCATTTAATATTAACAAACTGTCAACAAAGACAAAGACACAAAATCATTATTTTTTTAGTACATTACAATGTAATCATTTATGAAAAGGGAACTCGGTGTTCATCTTATATGTGTGCGTTTGCTATTGGGTAAAGGAAAAATGATTTTGTTTAAAATTTTTTAAAGTGCCAAGTAGTTTGTTTGGGCTAAAATTGATTAATTGGACTTTTTTTTTTTTAGTTTTGTTATTGGTAATTTTTGTTATTGGCCTAATTTTTTTGGGCTTGTAATTTTATTTTAAAAGGATATAGGAATCATAGGAAATGGGCTTGGGGCCCAACGACCCAGTCCGAGGACATTCACTTGTCCGAGGATGGTTAAAGAAATGTATTGTGGGACCAAGATAAGAAAGAGGGATGTAAATCATATATAAAGGTCCAAAATGCGTCCGAGGATAAGACTCACCTCGGATACCATGGTCCGAGGTGGACGTAACTATCTTACTATCCAGAGTACTCCGCAAAGTTGGATTAGAACTGGAAAGTGAATATAGACCTAAGGAGGAACCGGGAAAGATAACAAATATCTTCTAAAGCTACTACCTCCACATTAAATGCTTTCCAGCTAACTCTCTGGCCGCATTAATGTGGAGGTGATACCTGAACAGTAACCAAGCAGCTTTATGGCTACTGAGCAAAAGTTCCGGGAGTTGCTGGATGGGACAGAAAGGAGTTCACAGGATAGAAACTCCACGTGTACGATGGAAATGGGGGAAGGAACGCAGTATATAACATGGAAGCAAGTGATATTAGAGAGGGACTTTTTTTGGAGAAGAAAGGAAGAAGGAGAAAAAAAGAACGATAGAACTCAGAAAGATACCCTCTGAAACCTAGCCGATGAGAGTTTTTATTAGATAGTTAGCTTGAAACGTCTTTTGATGCGTGGTAAACCTATCGAATAGAGCTAGTTCTTTCACCCACTCTCTAGAAATTTATTGTTTGAGCTTGTTGGGCTAGAAACCTAAACCTAATCTGGGTCTAATCCAATTTGAGTCCCTACAATAACTATTCAGTTGTTTAGTTATGTTTTTATAACAATGAATAGTTATTTCTTATGAATAGCTATTTTTCAAAATGAGGAATAATTATTCCTTATTAAAAGTACTGAATATCTATTCCTTCACCTTATGTAATAACTTTTTAAAAAAATTTCATAAAAAGCCATTAGTTGCCACATCTTCAAAAGGAAAGAAAATAAAATTTTTTTGTTGTTAATTATTAGCTCTATTTTTAATTCCCTAAAATAAGTGTATTTTAGGAAATTTGACTTAAAAATGATTTAATTACACATTCTTTTTATACTCTATTAAATTGTAGATGCATATTCAAGATTCTATTCCTAAATGGTCACCAAACTAATGAATAGTAAACTTATTACATTCCAACTTAATGTATTCATTGTAATACTTATTCTTATTCCCATGTAATAATTATTACAGTGTATCAAACGTGCCTTAGTGTCGACATAGTATTACTATTGTGGGGAAAAAAAAAAAATTCCTTGAGACACTGACCATGCCAAGCACATATTTTCTAGAAGTGATTTGAATGGAAGATGGAAGATTCCATTGTGCGAGACCACGAGTTGCTATGTGGTCCAAGGATTCATTCCATTTATACCTAATATGAAGAAAATATGGAAGATTAATTTTACCAGAAATTTCATTTTAGTGGTACCATATGAAGTATGAACCACTAAAATTATTACAAAAAAGGTTGAGATCCTATTATCATTGTAATGAAAAAGGGGATGGAAAAGATGTACCATATGAAGTATGAACCACTAAAATAGATCAGATTGCAATATTCAGCCAAAGGAAAAGAAATGAAAGAGAGATAGTGTTTGGTACACTCACTCAAATACACATTTTCAGTTTTTAAACAAAATTACATGTATTTTTATATACTTTTTTATTTACACGTATTTTTACACATATTTTCAAATAACAAAACACATGTACCAAACATCCCAAGATTGCAATGATAGATCTGTTGGGTCACCGTGGATTCCCTCCCTTTGTACAGAGTTGGAGGAAGATCTGTGTTAGTACGTGTTGTTGTAGGATAAAATATTCTTATTTTAGTTGAAGAGATCATGGGTTACTATGGCTTGAATGGTGAATACAAGACAAGGACTTTTGGGAATAAGGTCAAATGGGTGAAGACAAATGGAAAATGATTGTTGGGCTATGGCTATGGATCATAAAATATCAAGAGGGATATCAATCAATCTCAATCTTATTGCAAAATTTCTTTTCAGACTATTATTATGTGATTTGGTTAAAGCTGATGTGAAGTGATGGGATTTTAACAGGTGACTGATTTTTATTTTTTATTTTGGAATAAAATGGCGATCTATTTATTTTCTTATAGTTTGGTTGTTGGGAGAGGTTTTGGGATTTGACTATGTTGGAAAGATCGAAACTACTCTTATAAATCTCCTATTATACATATGAGTCTATTTAGGCTTTTTATTTATTATTATTCTTTTTTCTTTAACTTACTATGGGTTACCCAACACAGGGATTTATTTAGATTTTTTTTTTTTTAGAAACTATTTGGACAACCTTATTTGAGAATGACCATAGTAAGTTTTTTTTTTGGTCTATCTTTTGACACTTAGATTTATCATTTGAGCGGAGTTTTTGGTGTACTTTTGTGTTGGAACTTCATTCATTCTTTTTTGTGTGTATGTGTGTGTTGGTTTCTAAATTAAAAAAAAAAAAAGTTTAGATGTTCATTGGCATTAAAATTAGCTAGCATTAGATTAATACATAGGCTATTTTAATTTAATATGTTTAGATTAAGAAGAAGCTGCAATTGCAACGACTAATCCAAAATTTTTTTATTTTGGAAAGATTTACAACAAGTGAAAAAGAAAAGTGAGAATTTAAATTCAAATTCTTTTTAATGGAAGAATTGAAAAATATCAAGAAACTACGAAACTTTTAATTAACAATACTTCTAATATTACAAACAATCTTGCTAGAACTATAAAATATGTGAGTAACCAAAGTTAAACAAATACATAAGTTCATGAATGATGACACCAAAATTATGAAGTCACACACATCTCTAAATATCAACTACCTACGCAACTATAAATAGACAACTTAACATCTCAATATCAACTTAATTAATTTGTTAAATTATCGGTCTTGTTTATCTTTTCAATTCACACTAATAAAAAACAACTTAACAAATTCTATTGTCAACAACCTTGCGACTAAGGGTTTAAGTGATAATCTAAATTATCTAATAATAATGGTATTTTTTTTGTGATGAATATTTGTAGTTTGAACCTCACATCCTCCTCCCTATTTTTGACTGAACAAAGAAAAAATCAAAACCCATCCTTGTGATTGATTCATTGATGCTGCCCAATTCTCATTCCTCATTTTTTGTATTAAAAAAAAAAACTCTCTTTCTCTCTCTCTCTCTAAAAGTTTAAGAAAATATTAGTATGGGTTCGAAAGTATCTCACTTCCTTACAGCAAATTCACTTGAATACTTTCATTTGTCTCT
Organism: Quercus ilex subsp. ballota; assembly: GCA_032727855.1. NCBI lineage: Eukaryota > Viridiplantae > Streptophyta > Magnoliopsida > Fagales > Fagaceae > Quercus > Quercus ilex. The sequence continues at coordinate 26,480,915 of CM064914.1, read as the reverse complement.
CCATGTTTAATTTCATCTTAATTATGACCATATATGATAGTACCCTAACTAGCTAGCTAACCAGTTATATGCGCTGTCAAACATTCACCTCAATAGTGAGCCATAAGTTGAAATTCTCTCAAAAAAAAAAAAAAAAATTCTCAATGGATTTTTGTGTGTTGCATTATATAATTAATTAATTCATAATGATAAGATAATTAATATTATATCCTTTCACCGGCTTTTAGCAATTGGTGTGGCTCGCTTGGTTCCATTTGGATTTTGGACACAAAAAGGATATTACTTAACCCTTTAATATTGATTCATTTATTATATATAATAAAAAAAAGATTATTATAATTATAACTATAATAAAGAAGGAATTGTTTAGGTGAGAGTGAGAGAATTTACCTATTCAATTAAGCAGATCGAGTGAGTGTACTCAGTAGATCACATGGCACAACCAATTTCTAGGAATTTCAGTTATACTTTTTGACTTTTACATTGTCATTCATCATATATAGCATGGGCTTCACATCAGTGAGAGAACCCTAACTAGCTGGCCACCTAAAAATGGTTTAGTTGATTTTCTCTTCTCTTTCCTTTATTTTTTTCCCAGAACTAGTAAGAATATAGAGAAGTTGGTCCAGTTTGAAGGTAACAAACCCCAAAGCATTCCATTCCATTGCTTTCACAATAAATTTTAACTTATATTGCTAATAAATAATGAGCAGATGCAATTGTGTTTTTCTATAGTATATTTATCTATGTAAATAGACCTGCAACTGCATTGCCACTTGCCAGGTATATATATATTTAATCGAAACCAATTAGGTAGATTTTCCAAGAAAAATCTTCTTATTATATCAATGATTTGAAATATATATATATATATATATATATAATTGTAAGCTAGAATAAGTAATTAAAGGAGGATTATTTGAGAGGAATTGAGGTTGTGTACTCAAAAACTCTTTCGCTGAGGGACCTTTTTTTGCACAACTTGTTTAATCAGGTAGCAAGTTGTGCATGCATGATTGGTGAATAGTCAGTTTAACATCATATTTCTATGGGTCACTACTATTACCACTTTTGTTGCATATTAATCACAACATAATTTGTAGAAAAAGTTGTGTCTACAAAGTAGAATTAATTCTTTGAACTTTGATGCCACACCATAATTGTTTTTACCAGTTCTTATTGTCGGTTAGGTGCCAACACGGATTATTTTATGCTTTCTTTAATTTCCTTTAGATAATAAGTTAGTAACACAAGTTAAATAAAAAATTTTCTTCTATAAAATCCATATGATAAGGAACAATTATAATGAAATGAGCACCATAGATTCAAATCTTATCATATCTAAAATAGAGAATTATTTAAAAAAAATAAAAGTCCATATGATGTGAAATTCTAATTGTGATAACTTCTTGTTTGGTTCAACTTGTTTTCATCTTAAAATGGAATGTATGGTTTTTTAAAGTCCACATTTTTGTTTTCATCTTAAAATAGAATGTATAGTTTTTTAAAGTTCACATTTTTAAGGTACAATTATACTTTTACACAACAAATAAGAAAAACAAAATAAATGAACAATATAAAAAACCAACACACATAGAAGGGGAAACAAAGTGTAACTACAATGGGTGGAGTGTAAAGCATGGTTAATGCAAAATTAGTGACGCATCATAACTATTACGTAGGCATGCTATGATTGATCGATGTATAGTAAAAATAATGTCAATGGTGTACTCATATGAAAATGATTTTATATCAATCATAACTTGTCACTCTAGAGAAATGTAAAATTTTTAGGTCCTAGCATTACTCCAAAGGAATATTGAGGGTGTTTAGTTCTTTAAGAGCCTTGAAGCTCTATTAGTATAAATTGACAACTATTTTGAATTTTTTTGAAGAACTTTATGGGTCCTTAAAACTAAAAAAAAAAAATTAGGTAATTAAAGTTGAAATTCGTAGCTTAAAAAAACAAATAAAACTCTACAATTCACAATTGATATTTGATAAATTCATGGTTTTAAGATATTTACTATAATTTGTCAAGTACTCTAAACCTCAAAGGATTTTTCAATTTTTTGAAAAACAAACACTTGCACACACAAGAGAGAATGAATAAGGTTATAACACAAAAGCACACCACAAATTTCACTCAAAAGTCATGGTAATCTTTGAAGGAAAATGTAACAAATTATATTATACATAACACATTTTCTTAAAAAAAAAAATTCAATTAAAACTCTAAATGGCAAAAACTTTATTTATTACTACTCCATGGTTTTCTTAAAAATAAAAACAAACAAACAACTCTACTATTCAAATGTTATACAGTTTTACTAAATTGAGTTTATAAATTGATTTGTCACCCATCATAAAATGAGCAGCTTAAATATTGAATTATAAAGTGGTTGATATCCACCGACCCCATTTTTTTTTGTCACTTTACTTCCTACTACTAAGTTACAAGTTGCAAGTTACAACAATGTCACATGAGTACTAACTATACTTGACTAGGGAGATACGTAGAAATCATATATCATCCGTGAGTGAAAGTATTTTAACCGTGAGAGATCCGCACGTGAAGTGAGAGACCCCATGAAATCTGACGCACAGAGAAAAAATTATTGAGATGTAAAAGCGTCATCACAACTGAAAGAAAAGAGGGCACACGAGGGTGGTGCCGGCTGGGCTGGGCCCAGGCCAGGCCAGGACGGCCCACATCAAAAGAAAAAAAAAAAGGTAGATATTTGTACGTACGAGAATCCTAACGGCCACGTGGCGACGTGCGTTCGTGCGTACACAACACACACACACAATCTGTCACATATGATACATACTGCATGCACAGGCACAGCTGCGACCTAAACGAAGAAGCGAACGAGCCAGCCAACCAGAACCAACTCGTTGACGTGGTTCCAACTTCCCCGCCCAAAAGTGGGGCCTCTCTCTTTTGCCTTCACGCACCATTTCATTAGCTGTATCCTGCTGGGTTTTGCTAATTGACTATCACTTCTTCTAAAATGTAAACAACCAAACCAACAAAATAAAAAATCTCCCACTTGTTGATTTTCTTTCTTTGCCAATCTCTTTTTAGTTAGGACAAATCTCTGTGGTGACCCACGTTGACTCCTCTTCTCTTGGTACTAATAATAAAGTTTATTTATTTTTTCTTTACTAGTATTTCTTTTCGTACTTTTGCCATACTGTAGATGAATGATGAATCCATATTTTACGGACTCTACATATGACACAAGAAGTTCTATCCCATTTTTGAACTAGAAGATAATAAGTGAACTTCACCGGATGATTCTCAACAAGACCCAACCGCAGATACAAATGATTCAATCTTGTATAAAGTCACTTAACAACATGATTCGGTGCATCAAATTAGGGCAAGACAACTTCTATTCAGTGCTTTAGTGCACTAGATGAAACATGATGCAAACACATGACCATTTGGACACGTGTAAATTGTATCGGTTTTAATTAAATAGAGTCATCAAATTAAAACTTTTGTTTCTTTTTGTTGACAACTTAAAGAGAAATATTATATCCACAACATTTTCATAATAAATTAGAAATGTTAAGTTGTTATTGGTTGTTTTTATTAAGGTAAAAAAGTAATTTCAGTAATAGGTTCAAATTTGAACCAAGATGGTTCAGTTGGTAAGGTTCAGGTATTTCATCTAACCAGCTTAGGTTCGAGTTCCGCTGCCAACCGTCATTCCTTGGTGAGCATCCATAAGAGTTGGCCTGCAGGTCTTAATTTGAGCGCCTTGCCTGGGGGCTAGCATAACTTAGCTAACTCTCATTTTTTTCCAAAAAAAAAAGAAAGAAAAAACCTTCACTAGATGATTTAAATTTAAATAACTCCACTAATTCATTACTTATAATTCTTAAAAAATTTCTTAATTCCTTCACTTTTCTCTCTCTCTCTCTATGTATATATATGATGGATCATGCGTCAAAAATCCTTCTAAGTCGTAAAAGAAAAATCAATAATAGACCACAAACCATTAATAATTAGAAAAATCAATGATGATGCAAGAAATTCTTTCGATACTTAAGTTAGCACTCATAAATTGGGAATTTTCAAGTATTGAGATGACTAAGAATTTCTCTCATACCTTGGTATGGAGGTCTTGAGCTTATGTAGAGCTTCTATTGACCAATATTCCATGATTTTGGTTATTCTCTTTAGTTGGGGAGTAGAAGGCGTCATGACTATAGTCATTGGCATAAGTTTTGGAATTTGTGCCCATATTCAAGGTATGTGGGATGAATACGCCATAGGTGTCACACTCATGTCCTATGGATTGTGCCTTTCTATCTTAAGGAGATTCGTCCTCCATATCCATGTCCATATATATCCTATAGTTTTGACTCGTCAAGTGTGCCCATTAGATAACAGCGAATGGGAGTTTCAAAAGTATGGTCATTAGATTATATATCCTATAGTTTTAAAAGAGGTCGTTGTGAATGAGTGATGACTGACAAACCAAATCCATTAGTTTCCCCCCATCTCGAAGCCATTCATCCATCAAACTTGGATCAGTTGGATGGGCTTCAAAATGTTAAGTGCCATAGTTATTATGGTAATTTCATGTTGCTTCAATCTCATAATTGTTGCATTAAATGCAACATGGCATTGGGAATAACTCATTCTAGGACGAATTTAGAGCATTTTGAAGAATAATACTTCTAATCACTTAAAACATTCACATCCGGTATTTTTAGACTATTTTATTTTATCATCTCAAAAGTCACTTTATTTATTATACTATACTATTTTACAATACATCTAACATTTTAATTTTTATTTTACAATACAGCAAATTAAAATAATATAAATTATACAATAAAATAATAAAAAATTTATATCTCTCTCTCTCTCTCATTTCTGTCCCTGCCTCTCCCTCACTTTCTCAACAACCAAACAAACAATCATCACCATGCCCACCACGCCACCACTGCCCTCTGCTCACCAAAATCCCACCGGAACCAAAAACCCAAAATTAAAAAAAAAAAAACAAAACAAAAAAAAAACAAAACCCACCAAATACCCACCAAACCCCAGCAAACTCATAGCAAAAACAACCAAACAACCCATTACCCACCATTGCCCACCATGCCAACCCAACCAAGTGAACCAACCAATCCAAATCCAACCCAAACCCCATCAAAATCCAAAATACCAACCCATAGGAATCCAAAATCCAATCCATCCAAACCCAAAAGACAAAAATTAATAGCAAAAAATCAAACAAACCCATCGAAATCCGCTGTGCCCACGCCGATCTCCACCACGCCATGACCAATCCAAATCCAACCCAGCTCTGGTGGCACGCTTGAACGAGAGAGAGATGAGTCAAATTCCCAATGCTCTCTGAAATTGTTCCTGTGAACTGGTTCCCATGAAATCGAAGACTATTGAGCAAGCTCATTATAGTCACCACATCAATTGGACCTGTCAATCCACCACCACCTTGCTGACTGTTCAACCAAAACATCAGCAAGCTCATGTGAGCAAGGGAGTGAGAAGTAAAGTATTAGAGAGAAGTAGAGAAAAAAAATAAAGGAAAGGAAGAAAAGGACGCAGTGATTGACAGAGGGAGAGAAAAAAAGAATATAAAATTTATCCCAGTTGCTACAGTACTATCATATAAGTAAGACGGTACTGTAGCAGTATTGGAATTTTTTTTGCAAATCTAACCATTTGGCAGTCCGGGTGTTGAGCGGTTTTTGGGCTTTAATGCTAAATCTGTCCTACATATCCCATTTGGTAGTTCGGATGTGAATGCTCTTAGGGCAACATTTGTCAAGGCATGCCATAATGAAGCTTTTATTTTTTTAGATAGGTAGATAGTGGGAGATGAGGAAGTGGGTTCGAACTGGAAACATGGGCACCACAAATAATATAATTACCTCTATTTTATCACTTGAACTCTTATCAAAATGTATTTAACCAGGTGTTTTACGTTAGAAATATTGTAGTGTGTGTATGTATGTGTTACAAATGTTGTGGTTCAAGAGAGTCAAGTCTATTATAGGAGTGTGTACTCGTACAACAGACAAATTAACTTAAGATCCGTTTAGATAGAACTTATTTTGCTGAAACTGAAAATACTGTAGCAAAATAATTTTTATATATGTGAATGGTACCGTGAGACCAATTTTTAATAAAAAAGTTGCTGAAAAGTGAATTTTGTGGGTCCCATGAACAGTGCACGGGACCCACAAACTAATGAAAAGTGCTAAAAAGTAAGAAATATATGGCTACTGTTCATGAATGGTAGCATGAACAGTAGCCGTTGTCCCCCTAAAATGCGTGCTGCAACAGAGGAAAAAAAAAAAAAAAAGGGAAAACGCAGGAAAACCAAAACGCAATAAACGCAACTTGTATCCAAACTCCACCTTACTATCCTTAGGGTGAGTTTAAAGGTTAGCATAGAGTTAGTTCCTATATATACATACCCTGCTTAGTATCATAATTAATACAAAGTGTAGCATAGTAAGATATGGACAAAAACTTTTTTTTTTGGTTGTGAATGTAAGCTGGCAGGCCAAATAACACAAATTCTTTGTTCTTCTCTTTTTTTAGTGTTTTTTCTCTACAATCTACGTTAACTTTAATTTTGACATTTTAATTGAGAAGAAATCCATGAGTGATATTCATGTGTCAAACGCCAACAAATATTATATTGAAGTTCTTGCTAATGCTATGTAAGCATCAGATTGCAGATAAAATTAAGGTCAAAGCAAGAAAAAGATGGTGCAGATGTCCGTTGAACAGCTTGAACCTAGCGTTGGGGATGCGTAAGCTGGTGATAATAGTTAGCGTACGCAATTGAACTAGGATTAAAAATTTAGACTCGGTTAATAAACGCAAACGACCTTAATTAGAAATATTTATGTGGGCTTAGTTGAGCCCAACTGCTCAAGCTCATGAACTAACCTTAAGTTTACTTCATTGAAACATAAATGGCCATGTCCGCATGTCGTAAGTCCAACATTAATACATTCAGCAAAGAGAAGAAGAAAAAGGAACTTTCTAAAATGATTAATTTTACTGTAGTTTGACTCTGTATATGAATATGAATGGGACAATAAATACAAATTGGTAGGCTAGGGAAGACATGCCATTTTTTCCTTATTTATTTGGTAATTAAGTATTAATATTTTCACAGCTTTTTAATATTAATTAAGTAATTAATATTTTGACAGTTTTTTTATTTATTTATTATAAAAATGATATCAAAACTTTCTTAAAATGAATTATTAACGAGTGCTCTCGTTAGTATAGCCCATTAAGTTATTATAACTTATTACACATTCATCTTAGGGATCTTAATAGGATCTGGAATCCTTAAACTTGCACATTCATTTTGTGGGACAATAAATGTTTAATAATGACATAAATAGTTGATATTTTATAACCGTTAAATCTCATAAAAAACTATAGTTTAAAAAGGATGTAATTCTTGTGATACCAGGTGTAAATAGTTAGTTTCTCTTTGTTTTATTACTAACAACATTAATATTGGGCCTTCTGAAATATGAATCCTTATCTAGACAAATCCATATCTATAAATATAAATAAATAAAAACCAATGTCTCGATAATTAGTAAACATCTACCAAATCAAAATTTACCAATATGAAAATATAAATACTTCACAAACAAAAGACATATTTATATAAGCAATTGTTGCTCAACATTACTGCTTATTACGTGGACCAATTACGAAAACAACTTCAGCACGATTTACTTACTCATTCCGCCATTTGCAGGGGAAAATATGGTAAGCCCAAAAGCAGATGGACCTCGAAATTGGTCCAAACCCCAAAAGTCCAGTTTACACATCCCTCCATTTGCACAAATTTGAAAATTGAATTTTCAGAAAAATAATTTTAAAAAAAGGAGTTTGGTTTTCTTTCTATAATATTAATACCGCCCATTATTTCATTCAAAAAAATTGCCAATTTCGAGTCTCCTTCACTGAGAGCTTCTTGCTCTTTTTCATTGCCTATTTATCAAGAACAAACCTAAACCCCAACCACAAACCCAACCCCAGGAAACAATGAGCCTTTCATTTCCTTGAAACTCAGACTCTGTACCTCTCTTTTTGATCTAATTCTAACTTATTTTTCGGTTTTTGTTTCAGTTAAAACCATTATATTTACAATGCCTGAATCAAGGGATAGATTGGTGAGGCCTGTGGACCATGCTGCCATTTTCGCTCGCCGCAGAACGCCCGGTACTGGAATTCTTATTGACGACCCAGAAGTGGGTCCGAATTTGTTCGGATCCCCGGCCCCGGTCAGGCAAGTGGCGACACCGGCAACACGTGGACGGTTCATTGGGGGAAGGGGAGGCTTTGGAACTCCAAGACACGTGCGTGGCCGGAATCTGTACAGAACTACGGCTTCGGGTCAGGAGAATAATCCAAGAACTGCGCAACGGAGTTCGGGCCGGGGCAGACCCAGGAGCAGTGTGCTACCTTCTTGGTACCCACGAACTCCTCTTCGTGATATCACTGCGGTCGTGAGGGTAATTTTTGATTCTCAGCTCTTCAGTTCTCATGGCTGAATGCTTGTTTTTATATATGAGTTTGTTATTATATAAAGGGCATTTTCTGTGCTTTTCTTTAATTTTGCTTTGGTGCCAAGAATTTAAGGAATACGAGTTTGAGTTCAATTGGATTTAGTTCTTTAATAACATACCACAATTCTTAAAATCAACGTGTTTATTTTTATTTTTAAAATCTTGCTACTTCATTCCTATTATGTGACTCATTGCCACTCCCCCTCTCAATGAAATCCAAACTTTTCGCTGAGTATGAATGAGTGAATGTTTCCCAATTATCAGATTAGTTACACTCATTGTGCCTTAGAAGCCACGTAGAAAACAAGCAGCTTTTGGAGCCTTCTAAAGCCACTACCATTTTCATCCTAGTGATAACTGGGGGAATAACATGAAAGTGAAGTGGCTGGAGTCTTTCTAATAGCAAAAGAAGACCCCTAGAGATCATTACATCACGCCACTTGGGCTAAAGTTTTCTCTTTCCCAATAAGCATACTTCTTTACCTGTCACCATTATGAGCACACCTGGAAGTTTCATCAATTGATGGTTAGCATAGCAGCTGTGGTTTTGTTGTGAACAGGCAACTGAAAGAACCATTTAGAAATGGAATATCTCCTGTCCCTGCATTGAAAACAGCTTCCTTTCCATCTTCCTTTGTTAGTCTTGGTAGCCTCAACAATTGTTAGTATGCCAGCATTATCGGAGCAAAAATAGTTTTGATTAACTTAGCTGCAGTCTTTGTTATGATTTCTTTTTGCACATTCTGCCATGCTATCTAAATGGAACTAAGCAGGTAGGATGCATTGTGCAGAATTGAAGAGGGATTGAATTTTATGTGCTGATCAAATGTGCTAGAGGGATTTTATATATTAGGCACAGATTGTCTTTATTATCCAGTCTTTTATATATAACTGATTATTTAATTGGGCTAGTCTTTTAGGTAATTTCAATTGGGTTTTAATATGTGGTTTAGAGTGGGACTAAAAGGGACAAATAAGACATTAGCTCTAATGGGTTTTGAGTATTTTTATTAACTCTTGACAAGTCCAAAATTACTATTAATTATATTTAATACCACTTTATAAATATAATTGTACTCTAGGAGAAAGTATACGATGTTTTAGTAATATTAACTCAGCATCTGTTTTAGTATTTCCTACCTAATAAATGAGTGACACTTGTTTTATAAAACCACATCAGACTACTCCAATAAATGATTAATTTATTTTCCCGATAGTATAAAAGATTGTGATTAATTTATTGGAGTAGTCTGACCTAGTTTTTGAAATAGGTGTCACTCATTTATTGGATAGGAAATACCAAAATAGATGCTGAGTTGGTATTATCGAAACATGGTATACTTTCTCGCACTCTAGGCCTTATTAATAAATTATATTTTAAGACTTTATTATACATTTAACTTTTTCATTAAAATATTCGTAGTAACACAAAGTTATGAATGTTGACTGCTATTTTGAAGATTATTATATCTTAATCTTTGAGTGCCTGATTTAATCATTTTAGTTATTTATCATATATTTATGAAATCTAATTTTATAAATATATACTTTAGTAATTTCTTATTAAAGTGATTAGGCCTAACACTCTAAATAACCAAACTTATTAAATTTATCTTAAATGAATATTTTATATTTCCGTTAAGAGATTATAAATTTCATCTTGAAAATACATGTTCCTTCAATATTAAATGTGGCTGTCCAACATATTGAGGTTTTGATTGTGACTTTAGATCTCACTCTTAATATATTAAAGTAACCTACACTTCATGATCAGGTTCATTATTCTATCGGGATTGAGAATTTATGTAAATAGAAGTCGTGAGATTTATTATTTATTTGACAGTCGTTAGTAGAATAATAAATCTCACAGCAGTCTAGTTCAATATGTCTTAATACTTAAAACATATCGACATATCAATTAGAAGTCTTTACTTTTATGATTAAGAAAAATTATCTTAGTTGATATGTTATAGTTTTCGCAGATGAAATGTCCAATTTCATCATCGAATAGGAACTAAAATTCTGAATTTACAAAGAATTTGTGATTTATATCTTCTGTGACTAAATCATATAAATCACATACTATGCATCTCATGGATTATATGATAATATCCAAATATTTATGTTACTATTATTTTAGATAATAATAAAAATAACTTTATTAATCTCAACATAATATCATACATAATGTCATATATAGTATCATACAATAGGATTTAAAGGGCACATTTCCTAACATATGCTTGCCATATACATGAACTATCTTGAAGGCTGTTTGCCCCTTTATTTTGTTGGGATGTTCAAAATTTTATTTTTCATAATCTAGATTGTTATGTTATCATGATTCTTGAGTTTCAAATAAATGGTTTGAATTTATGCTGATTGAAAGTGGGTTGCATTTCTCGTGTTAGGCAATTGAAAGGACAAGAGCTCGATTGGGAGATGTCGCAGGCCAACAAATTGAGAGCCCTGTACCTGAGGGCCAAAGGGTTCTTGACCCTTCTGTAACACAGTCTAGTGCTCAACTCAAGCACAATATATCTATGGTCTCTCCAAGTCTAGCTGTTGGTGTCAAGCCTCGTACACCTGCTGTTGGTAAAGTGCCAAAGATTCTGCTCGGAATCACTAATCAGAATGCTGGAGAATCAGAGTTTCTCACACCTCAGAAGAAACTTTTGAACTCGATTGACACTGTTGAGAAAGTGGTGATGGAGGAACTGCAGAAGCTAAAGAGAACCCCAAGTGCTAAGAAGGCAGAGAGAGAAAAGAGAACTCGTACTTTGATGTCTATGCGTTGATTCATTTCCTCCCAACTTAGACAACCAAAACACAGAGAACAAAGAGCACCTTGTATTTGAAAGACAGAAGGGACAAGAAACCTATGCAGTGACACTGATCATCATCTGATGATATCAGGACTCCTCAAGTAGATTTAGTACAGATATCCTCATATTTTCTCTACTTCTTAACCTACGTTTTTCATTTAACATCTAGCCGAAGGTCTAAGTATAGGATTAGTACACACTTGTGTTTCAGTTCTCTGCTGAAAGTCTAGGTGTAGGACCAGTAATCCAGTAGGCATGTTTGTTTCTTGTTACCATCATTCTTTGATGCTTATGTGTAGAACTAGCTATTGTTTTGAGCTGATGTATATAATGGCCATATCACACTTCCTGTACCATTACTTTGTGTATGATAAGGAAGCAGGTTTCATCAAAGTGATTTTTGATTACAACAGATTTTTTTTGCTAATTGTCCAGTTACAAATTCATATCCAAGGAATGTTAGATTTGATGGTCCTTTTGTACTTCAACCTATGACTTCATCTCTTTTCACAGCAATTTTAAATGAAAACTTGCATTTATAATATGATAGTAACTTTTTGATGAACGAAGTACACTAGGTTTTTCAACCAACTCTTAATAGATCAATTTTTGGATTTACCATTTAAAAAGTCATTACTCCCTACCATAAATAATTAAAAGATGAGCATGCTTTACATGAGATCAGAAAAATAATATCTTCTTTGCTAAAATTACTTGGGTTTTTCTATTGTGCTTGTATTTTTCTTATTTTCACAAATTTTTATTTTTGTTGTCAAGAGATTATTGTGAGCCCATAAATTATTTTCTTTAACTTGTCTTAAAAAAAAAAAAATGTATTCACTCACATGGATTTCATTGTCAAATTTGATATTATTTAGGGTTTTACTTTTTTTTTTTATATATAAATTTCATCAATGAATGTTTATTATTTAGGATTTAGTTCATTGTCAAATGTGAGTCATGTGATATTATTTAGTGTTTTACTGTTTTACGTTTAAAAAAAAAAAAAAAAATTTCATCTTGAAAAAAATTTAGGATTTCTATATTTATGTTTGTGAATTTGAAAGGAAAAAACGAGAAATCTGAAATTATCATGGTTTTAAAAACCGGTACGGTGAAAGAATTGAAAAAGGAGCTAATTACTGGTTTTAAGGTTGGACCGGGGTCTGACTAATGATCGAACCAGTGACGTCATAAACAATTTAATTATTATTTATTTAAATTATATAAATAATTAATAATTTTTTAATATACTAAAACTAACAAACCAATAGTAATAAATATGTTTCCTTTAAAATACAAGGTTGTTCCTTATCCCACACTTCCTCCATGTGCCCTTACTCTCTACCCCCGTCTCTTCTACCCTGATGTTAACTTTGCATTTGGTTATGATAACAATTCTAATGACTAAAAAGTTGTTAGAATCGTCACTTATAAGAGGCATGCGGACGACACAATAGTAGAAAATACTTTTGTTCATGTTTACACCCTAAGTACTGATTCCTGGAGGCAAATAATCAAGCCCAAATTTGATTGTTTGAACATTATCTTCAAGAATAATTTTGATGAAAAATACATGAATGGATTTTATTTTTGGCACGCTACCATTAAGGGCACCACCAATTATGAGGTAATCATATAGCCTTTGATATGAGCCAGGAGGTATTTCGAATTGCAAGTATGCCAATATATAACAAACTTCTGAATTTGACTTTTGCTATCTTCAATGAGTGTCTTGCTTTCATTTTTTATGATGATGAAAGGACGGTCTTTAAGATACTAGTGACTCCTCCAGTTGTGGGGTTTAATAAGAACGCAACCCCTATTCCAGTTGTGCCAGTGACTAACATTTCAAAAACCCCAAATTTCTCACTAGGAAGACACAAAAGTCAATTTGAAAGCACAAGATTTAAATTTAAATTCAACCAAAGACCCAATCTTGCGACCAAATTTCAACAGGAAGTAACCAAATCTCTCTCAACTTAATTTAAACCCAAAAACTCATCTATTTGATCCCCAAATTCAACTATCTCTCAATCATTCTGCTACTAAACATTTCAAAAACCCTACAATCCTCATTAAGAAAACACAAAATCAATGCGAAATTACAACAATGAATCAAAAGTCATCGGCCAAAACCCTAGAAATACAAACTTTAATTATGAAACCCTAAAATAGAAAAGGGAGACTGACATCGTTGAGGACCAGGGCCATCCCCGGACTTGAGGGAGTTGAAGTTGGAGTTCGCAATGGCAAGTCTCGAAGACCGGTTGGCCGATTCGGGGTGGTGGTCATCACGGAACCCACGCCCTTTGGTCTTCCTAGTTGCGGCGTGAGGTGAGACTGTGAGAGTGAGGCAGAGAGAGTGAGGGATATTCATGATTTCAGAGAGAGTGAGCTTGAGTTTGAGTGAGGTAGAGAGGAAGAGAGCTTGAGAGAGCTTGATTTCAGAGAGTTAGGCGTGAGATGAGGCATTGAGAGACGTTAGGTGTGAGGTGAGAGTGTTTAGGAGTCTTTAGGGTTAGTTTTAGCCAAAACGACGTAGTTTTAGGCTGGGATAGTCAGTAACCGGTTCGACCATGCCGATTTTCAGTTCTCCAGTTGAACCGGCCAGTTTTCACTATTTCCCGATTTTTAAGCTATTTCGGTTTTTGGCCATAACTGGACTGGATTGAAGGTCGGTTCCTGGTTGAACCGGTCGAATCGGTCGGTCCGGTCCGGTTTTTAAAACCATGGAAATTATTGTATATTTGTGTGAAATTATTGTATATTTGTGTGATATTATTTACTGTTTTACTGTTTTACTTTTTAAAAAAAAAATTATTTCGTTTTGAAAAATATTTAGGATTTCTATATCTGTGTTTGTGATTTTGAAAGGGAAAATGAGAAACCTGAAAATTATTGTATATTTGTGTGATATTATTTAAGGTTTTATATTATTAATTTATTTCATCTTGAAAATTATATATAATTTCTATGTTGTGTTTATGATTTTGAAAGGGAAATCTAAAATTATTGTGCATATGTGCTTAAAAAGGAAATGGGAGACAAACAAATCTAGTTCCCCTCACCAGGTGCATAATCTCCCTTGAGAACCATATGTTGTCCCTTGCCAGCTATGCATTCTGCTTCGCCACTCTCACAATCATCTTCGCCATTGTCACCTTCTACCAGCTTATCCTCACGCTCACCATCACCTTTATGCCCATTAAGCAATGAGTAAGTGTATGAACCGGTAGAAAATCATGTGTAATTATGATTGGAGTTCTTTATTATTGATATTTGTATGTACTATGATGCTAATGTGTGAATAATTGTTTTGATTGATAGAATTCTTAACTCCTAAACTTCTGAACCAATTTGGAGACCGCAATCCCTCATTGTGGACCTAGTGGTAGAGGAAGAGGACAAGGATCCCTCATCCACTATGAATGTTGAAGGAAACAATTCTCCTTCAATTAAGGTTGTGAATGGGGATGAGGATGAGGATTAGGATGCAAAGAAAAAAGGAAGTGTGCCTCAGATGTTTGGGCTCATTTTAATAGAAAGAAAGTTAATGGGTGATGATGTCGAAAATCTTCAGTAAGCCGCACGACACTCGCGTGCTTGAAACAAGGCTTGCAAAACAACAACAAAGAAACCCCTAGGAGAGTACCGGTGTGGTACCGGCCAAAGACTCTTCGAAGGTTAAGTTAGAGTATTTTTTCACAACTCTAGAGTGCCAGAGCTGAGGGAAATTGTGCATAACTCGTTTTCTGAAGGCTTTGGGGTTTTTATAGTAGTGTAGAACCAACCTCCATTTCTTGCGCAAGAAGGTGTTTCCTTATAGGGAAGATTATCATTAATGGGCGTATATTACAGAATCCTCCTCATTTTAGAATTCTATTCATATTGAGACTCTATGAGCTAGGGTTAATCGTGTGATGCAAGTTATTTACATTTAGGATTCCTTGGAGATCACTTAAACCAGGTGGATGCCACATGGCCTCTAGACCCGTCCACCTTGTGTTCATCCACTCAGAGATCACAAACCTACAGAGTGAGGGGGCAACTGAAGAGGGTAAAATTATGGATGACGGATGACGGGTCTATAGGCCACATGGCATCCTCCTGGTTTAAGTGATCTCCAAGGAATCCTAAATGTAAACAACTTACGTTCCACGATTAACCCTAGCTCATAGAGTCTCAATATGAATAGAATTCTAAAATGAGGAGGATTCCGTATTATACGCCCATTAATGATAATCTTCCCTATAAGGAAACACCTTCTTGTGTAAGAAATGGAGGTTGGTTCTACATTACTATAAAAACCCCAAAGCCTTCAGAAAACGAGGTACGAACAATTTCTCCAGCTCTGTCACTCCAGAGTTGTGAAAAAGTTCTCTAACTTAACCTTCAGAGGGCCTTTGGCCGGTACCACACTGGCACTCTCCTAGGGTTTTCTTTGTTGTTATTTTGCAGGCCTTGTTTCGAGCACGTGAGTGTCGTGTGGCTTACTGACAATTTTCGGCATCATCAATGGGAAACTTAAAACTCAGTGTCATCACTGTCACAAGTATTACTTGGGTGATCCTAAATAGGGCACAACCCATTTGCATGGTCATATAGGGAGATGTCCATGGCTGTAGTTTAAAGGTATATACGACAATAAGTGTCACTTAAACAACAAAATAAGATGGATGGAAAGATAAGTTTAATTCCTTACCATTTTGATCAAGTTAAAGTGAGGAGTAATGTTGCTTGCATGGTCATTTTACATGAATACCCACTTTCAATGGTTGAGCACATTGGGTTTAGAGATTTTGTGGGTTCTCTTCAACCCCTGTTTGAAGTTGTTTCAAGAAACACTTTGAAGAGTGACATTCTTAACATTTATGATAATGAGAGGGAGAAAGCTTTGAAAATTTTGGACAAGAATGGAAGTAGAATAGCAATCACAATTGATATGTGGACTTCAAGTAACAAAATAGAGGGTTCATGGTTATTGCTGCTCACTTTATCGATCAAACTTGGACTTTGCAAAGTCGGGTTTTAAGGTAATTCTCTGTTACTATTTGTTTTGAAGTATGAATATATGATTTATTAATCCATATGAATTGTACCATATGTCGTTGATTATAATGTTTATTGAGTTATGTTATAATTATTCCTATTATTTATCTAGGTTTGTTTATGTTCCTTCTCCACACACAAAAGTTGTTCTTGTTGATATCCTTGTAGATTGTTTTTTTAGAGTGGAACATTGATAGCAAGTTGTCCACAGTAAATGTTGATAATTATAGCACTAATGATTCCATGATGAAACTTCTCTTGAATAAGCTTGACATTAGTTCTCTTTTGTTGCATGCATCTATGTTGCATATTGTAAGAAATAGAGACCATGCAGTGGAATTTTAACAATCGGTTATTCGGCATAACTCTCTTGGCCTAAACCGATGATCACACAAGAGTTTTAAGATTGTTCTACTTTGTCCAAAGCTAGCCTCCATGTAGACCAACAAGTTAGACTCGTTTTGTATTCCAGTTTGTATATCCCATGAACAAAACGTTTCTCCGACGGTATTGCACACTACTATAGTGATACAAACATAACCCACAACCTCAGAACCTCATAGCACTCTGTAAACACTATGAGAAATATAGATTTCGTTCTCTGTCTAGTGGGTACCACTCATTGTGTTCATATGCACACCACTCCATTAATATTGAGTGTGATAGTAGGCATAGTGGGGTAGAGTAGCGGTTCAAGCCATTAATCCATAAATCTTAAATGTTACTCTTGGTGAGGTATACAGAGGGACATGCCCACTTTGGGTGTCTTTCTATTTTCCTCTCCATTTCTAACATCTCCCACTCATCCACTGTGGGTATGGCCCTATTATCCATCTTTGAATGTGTTTCTCAATGCGTTCATAATGGCAAATAAGCATTGTACACTACTTTCAAAAGTGTGTATTACTAATACATATACAATTAGATGTTTTTATAAACATACTTTTGTGTGACTCTCTTGTGATTTTTGATTGGCCGTCACTCTAGCCCCTAAGGCGAGTGGAACTGCCATAGGCCCACAAGTTTGTAAGTGGTTGTCTTCAACCTCTAGCATTAGTTTTCTTTTAGCAAAAAGGGGTTTAAGACAGGAACTTCAAAAGTTTATAACTTCATCATTTCAAAACCGTTTTTGACGTAACATAAACCGATTTAAAGGCTATAACATAGAGATTCATAATATGATATCATATTTTGCAAATAGAAATCATATAACAGCAGTTTTGTCTTTAAAGTTTCGGTGTTCTAAGTTTTGTCAAACTATATCTCATGGCACACTTAGAGATTTGGGAGAAAATGGGCAAATGCCTTTTTCAAAAAAACAAATCCAGCATTTTGCCCTCTTTCTCAAACTAATTAGGGAAATGCCCCTCTTTTGAAAATCGAGTTTCTCAAAATCGATTTAGGCTCTATAGCGGCGTTTTTAAGGAGCCTATAGTGACGTTTTCAGGACCTATAGTGGCGTTTTGTAACTCGATTTATATGAAATCGAGTTATAGGTTAAAAAAATTAAAAAAATTGCCTATAACTCGATTTAATGAAAGTCGAGTTACAAAACGTTACTATAGGTCATGAAAACGTCACTACAGGTCCTTAAAAATGCCGCTATAGGGCGCCAGATTTTTTATTATTTTTATAACTCGATTTTGAAAAAATCAACTTTCAAAAGAGGGGCATTTCCCTAATTAGTTTGAAAAATATGGCAAAACGCTGCTTAGTTTGCCCAAAAAGGGCATTTAGCAATTTTGTCCTAGAGATTTGCTATGAAACTTAAGGCAGGTATTAATACATGTAATATCAACAACATCTATTACTTTAAAGGCTCAAAATGCTCAGAATCAAAACTTGTCATTGAAGGTCATGAAAGGTGCATAAAAATTCATAGCATATTACAAAAGCATAAAACGCATTCAGAACTAATCATATATGCCTATGACATTGAAAACAACCTATAAATGCTCTGATACAAATGTAAGAAACAGAGACTACACAACGAAATTTTCACAATCGGTTTTTCTGCATATCTCTCTTAGCCTAAACCGACGATCACATAAGAGTTTTGAGATTGTTCTACGCTATCCAGAGCTAGCCTCCATGCAAACCAACAAGTTAGACTTGTTCTATATTCCAGTTTGTGTATCCCATGAATAAAAATTTCCTCTGAGAGTGTTGCTCACTAGCTACTAAAGTGATGCAAAGATAACCCACGACCTAAGAGCCTCACAACACTCTACAAACACTATGATAAATATAGATTTCATTCTCTGTCCAGTGGGTACCACTTATGATGTTTATATATACACCACTCCATTAATATTGAGTGTGATAGTGGGCATAGTGGGGTATATTAACGATTCAAGCCATTACTCTAACTCGTTAATGTTACTCTTGGTGAGGTATACAGAAGGACATGCCCACTTTGGGTGTCCTTCTATTTTCCTTTTAATTTCTAGCACATATGAGGTGTGTTGCATATATCTTGAATTGGATTGTTTAAGATGGGTTGTCTCTTATTGGTGATGGTATTGAAAAGATTTGAGATAGTGTGATTTATTGGACTAAATCACCAAAAATGAGACAAAAATTTGATGAAAATGCACGTCAATTACATGTTCAATGCACCAAAGAGTTAGTCTTAGATTGTAAGACACGTTGGAATTCAACTTACTTAATGCTTTCTTTGCATTATAAAGATGTTTCTCTCATTTAGCTAAACATAAAGCATCATATACTTTTTTGCCACTTGATAGTGATTGAGATGTAACCAAAGACATTTGTGGAAGGTTGGAGTTGTTCTATAGTATGGCTGAGTTATTCTCTGATCATAAATACCCTACAACTAATATGCATTTTACTTTGGTGAGTGGGTTGAAAATAGCATTGAGTGAATGAAGCTTTTCCTCAAATGATATAATAGTAGAATGACAGCAAGTATGCTTGCTAAATTGGATTCTTATTGGGCTAATGTTAATGTTGTTATGGGCGTCGCTGCCATCTTGGATACAAGATATAAGATGAAGTTGTTAGAGTTTTATTCCTAACATTTATGGTAAAAAATTTTGGAAATAGAAGCTATTAAGAATCTTTATTATGAATTGTTTAATGAGTATGGAGATGCAAATGTGACCCCTATGGATAATGAAGGAATTTCTCATGGTATGCCTACAACTACTTCAAATGATGTGTTACAAATTAAATATAGGTTCCAAAACTCCCTTGCATCTTTTGATTTGTTTGTCAACAATACTTCAAGTACTTCAAGAAAACATGGGAGTGTTAGAATGGAATTTGATCATTACATTGATGAGGGAGTATTGAAGAGAAATTAGGACTTTGATATTTTGGCATGGTGGAAAAGTAATGGTCTCAAGTATCCTACTTTAAAAAGAATTATGTAAAGTTGTGATTTCCAACTAGCCTTTGTTGGCTTTAATTCTATGCCAAATTTGATTGTATTTTCTTTAATCATTTTCCTGTATTTATGTGGGTTTAATTGTAAGGGATGAGTGTGAGAAATTGGTGAAGAATCAAGCGTCAAAAGAAGATTAGTGAAGTGTGCAACTAGCTCGCGAGAAACTCGTGAGAAAACTAACTTGCGAAAGGCCACGTGTGAAGCACATGACTAGAAGCTGAAGAGTCATGCTTGGTTGTCAAATTCATGAGCATTTCGCGAGAAAGACCATTTCGCAAGGTACTCACGAAACTCTTTGTTTGGTAAAAAGAAAAAGTGTTTTACCAGATTCTTTACCCGCATTATAAATACCCCTATTATCCATAAAATGTAAGGAATGCTTTCTAGAGAGAAAACCCTAGTAAAAACACTTGAGAGTTAGATCTTGTTATACCCACAATCATCTACACATTTTCTCTTGGTTTTCCTCTACTCCTACCTCTCCATCTCTACATCCTTGAGAGGTTCTTAGCTCAAACACTTACTACACCCAATCTGAGTGTTGAGTCAAGTTTTGGTGCCTTTGGGAAGTATTGGAATGAGCCATTAAGTGGCGGATGCAAACAGGTTGAATTACGGGATCCAGAAAGCTAGTGAAGATGACTCCGAGAAATCCGTTGGTAGCAGGAGCTTGGAGGGTTCAAGTACATAAGGTAGACTAGGCGTGGAGGGTCTTTTGTTATTCGTGTACTCCAACTTTATTCACTAGTGGATCGATTTTGACTTGGAGGGTTGCAGAGAGGTTTTTCGCCGAGTTTTTCGGTTTTCTCTTCAATAACACGTCTTGGTGTTATCTTTTGTTTGCATCTCTCTTTCCTACTCTTTAAGCTTTTCATTTATTGTTTGTTGTGGTTAGATATGGCTTAGAGTAGTGTTATCGGTTTATTGCGCATATTTACTCTTGTTCCGCACTTTGTTAAGTTAGAGCAAAAGCAATCTAGTCGTAATTTTAAAATTAGGGCCTGAACAAGTTTTAGTGTTTTCACACTAATTTGAGCTTTCAAATTGCAAGGGATATTTTAGTCATTCTTGTCACAACTGCTACTTCAAAATCTGCCTTTAGCACTAGAGGGAGACTGTTAAGTCCACACCATAGTTGGCTTCAACCTAAGACTATAGAGGCATTAATGTGTGCTCAGAATTGGTTATGAAGTGAAATCAAAGGTTAGCAATTGTATTTATAAAATGAAATCAAAATTGTATTTTTATATTTGTTGGTTATAATTTGAAGAAGTTTATTCCATTTTTTTAAAATTCATTTTTGTTTTAAGTTCTTCAACTATGCTAGGAGATTGTACAATTCAAACAATTCTTGATAATTTGGATCCTAATAAAGAGGATGGAAGCTATGTCACAGCTATGAGGGATTAGATTTATGTTGAAGACTTGAAGTTCTAGCTTTTGCTTTTGATGATGTTGATGTCTAACATCTTTTTGGCTATTGCTATTTCCTAGACTTGTTGGATTAATTTAGTAGCTTTTTAAATTATTATAATTTCTTTGGACTTGTTGGATTAATTTAGTAGTTTTTTAAACATTTGATTTGCTGAAATGGTTTGTAATGGTTTCAGACTTGTGGGATTTATTTTGTGACAAAGTTTAGCTACAAAACCAATTGTAGTCTTAGGCTACAAACTGCTCTAATAAGCTGACCTGTGTAAAAAATGACATGTACATTGCACATGATTAATTAAGTAAACTTAACTCAACTAACTCTAGTCAACTACACCACCTATTAAAATAAATAAATAAATAAATAAAAGCCATATGCCTATACGTTCTCTTTCTCTTGGCATTCTTCTGCACCGCCGGCCAACCCAAACCCTCCTGTCTCCACTGTTGGCCCACCTTAAATCCTCCTCTGTATCCACTACCGGCCCACCTAGGCCTTCTTCACTAAATTTCCCTTTTTTCTTAATAACCTTGATTTCTTCAAGAACTGAAGAGGATTTGCTAGTTGGTTTTTTTAAGTTCAGTTGAGGTTTCAATCTGATTCCTCATCAGCTCTCACTTTCTTCAATTGGGTCAAGAATGATTTAAGTCTCAGACCCACTATCTATTGTATTATTGTTCATATTCTGACCTGGTTTAGAAAATTTTATCAAGCCATGAACTTGTTGCCTGAATTGATAAAAATAGTTAAGGTCGTTTCTCCAGATGATGGAGATATTTTTGAAAGTTTGGTTTTGTGCGGTGAAGATTGTAATTGGGATCCGGTTGTCTTTGATATGCTTATTAAGGCTTATGTGAAAGCTAACATGATTAAACAAGGTTTTAGGACTTTTGGGAGGTCTGTGGAGGTTGGTTTTGTACCTAGTGTAGGTGATTGCAATTTTCGTTTGAATGGGTTGGTGAAGCTCAGATGTGTTGATTAGTGTTGGGAGGTATAAGAAGAAATGGGGATAATTGGGATACACTCAAATGCTTATACATTTAATATGTTGATTAATGTTTGATGAATGGTCTTTGTAAAGAAGGGAAGGTTAGGGAGGCTCATCAGCTTTTTCATCAAATGGTTCACAGAGGGTTAAGTCCAGATACGATGTCTTATTGTACTCTTATTTGTGGTTATTGCAAGGAGGGAAAGATGAAAGAGTCAAAGTCATTGTTGTATGAGTGATAGGAAATGGGGTTCACCCGAATAGTTTTACTTGTCGAGGTGTTGTGGAAGGATATGGAAACAAGAGTAAGTTGCTTTCAGCTTTGAAATTGTAGTTAGAGCTTCAGAGATTTGAATTTTATTTCTGCTGGCATTTATGAATATCTAGTGGTCAAACTGTGTGAAGAGAATCGGCCAATTGCCGCTAAAAGTCTTCTGGAAAGAATCTCTCAGTATGGTTATGTGCCTGGCCAAGAACCTAGTGAATAACTCTGGGAAAGTTAATACTTAGCTATCAACCAGCGTTTGCATCTTGTGCAATTATTTTGCTTTTGTCATTTTCTTTTGAAGCTACAATCAAAATTTTTTAAACTTTATTTTCTACCTTTTTATTCTATTTTTGAATTGAAACAAATCTAAAAGGTGTTGGAGAGATCCTATAGTCATCTGAATTCTTTTTGGGTTCTTATTGCTAGACTTTCCAGGTTTCACACACAAGTGTTTATAAAAGAGATCATGCTTTAATAACACCAGAAAGCCAAGTATTTAGTCCTTTACCTGAGTGGTACAATTTATTATTAAAAAGGTTATTTCTTATCTACTAGTGCAGTAATTTGAATTTCTTTGACAATTATGTGGCAGAGGTATTAGCTTTGAAAGTTGAGATGGTGTATAAAATTTAAAACCCAATCTCACTGCATATAGAGCTATAATAGACTGATTGTGTAGAATAAACAAAAATATGGAGGGTGAATATGTAATGAAAGAAATTGTTAAATTTGGTGTGCCACCTGATACAGCAATATGCACGGCATTAATAAATGGATACTGCAAGGAAATGGATATCAATAGAGCAGAATCATTATTGGGCTTCTTTGCTAGAGAATTTCAAATCTAAGATACTGAAAGTTACAATGCACTTGTGGACTAGGACTGCAGAACAAGTGTTACCATTTTGAACCACAAACTTTATTTTTCACAATAGCTAAAATAAAGTCAACCTAAACTGTAAATATACATAACTTTTTTCTCTATAAACTTTATCTCAAACAATAACTTAATGCATTTCAAATGGTCTAACAATAAAAAATGGTCTTCAATCTGCCAATGGCATCACAATAAAAAAATACTAAAAGGTTAACAGTTTGCCAATTGTCTAATTACTAATTTTGTCATTTTAGATGTTCCCCCTACCCCTGATCTTAATGTAATTGCGAACTCTGATGCTCACGGTTTGTACTCTTTAAGGCTTACTGCCACTATTTCACCTTTTATGGCTAGTTAATCTAATATCTTTTCCCTTTTGGCCCCAAAAAAAAAAAAAAAAAAAAAAAAATTACATCAAGAAATGCCTAAAAAAAAAAAAAGCAAGACATTCGTATAAAAATTTTATTAAAAAAAATTAAAAAAAACTCTCAAGGAGGCTTCCATAATTAGCTTCTAAAAGCTCTAATACATGGGTAGCAACATTAAACGAGTATAACTCAACCGGGGTTTTTGCAACCCTTATGGGTTGTTTTCACTCAATTCGATTTTATAATTCTAGAAAAAAATATTATGTAATGGGTTCATTGTAATACTTTTTTTTTTTACTTCCCTAATATTTAAAATGAGACAATTTTAGTAATTTGCAAAATTAAAAACTTAAAATGAGACAATAAGGTGAATTGCATCAATGTCGTGTTCCATCTATTTATCATGGGGAAAACTTGTTACTCACTTGTGCACACAAGTGTGTAACTACATTGTCCATCTATCACAGCATGTTGTACTTGTACCTATATCTTTATTTATTTTCATCTATGTAATATGGCAAATCGTAGGTCCTAATGTATTGTGCAAACTACATAGTGCAAAATACTGGTTATTCTAAGAAAACATTCATCCATTAACTTGTCAATCTATAAAGTAAATAAGTTTGTTTTCTAAGATATGTAATAGGATTTTATTTAGCAAAAATTGGTTATAGTATTTTATTTCATGTTTTCTAGTACTTGTTACTCGTTTTTTTTTTTTGAGGGGTAGTATTTGTTACTCGTTTAATAGGTAAAGTTGAGAAAAAATCCAACTAGATTTCAAATTGGAATTAAATTAGAGTCTAATTTTATGCCATGTGTCCCATCTAATCTAAGTTTTTAAAATTTTGTTCTAAGTGAGTTAATTCAATGTAAAAATTAGATTTCAATTAGAGTTTAATTTTGTGCCATGTGTCCCATCTAATCTAATTTTTTAAATTTTTGTGTCAAATGAGTTAATTTAGCGTAAAAAATAAGGAGTCCAATATAAGTAAACTATAAAAAATATAATTTTTGAATGATTTTATATTTATGAGACTTTTTTTTGTATAACTAAAAACAATTCAAGTTTATATGTCATATATATATATATATACATATATTAATAGCCAAAACTAAGAGAAAATCCAGTTAAATTCTAAACTGATGTCTAATTTTGCGCCACGTGTCTCACCTAATTTTTAAATTTGTGTATCAAGTGAATTATTAGGTTCAAAAATTAAAGAGTCTAAATTCAGTTAGATTCTAAATTGAATTTTAATTGGAGTTCAATTTTGTGCATGTGTTCCATCTAATTTTTTAAATTTTGTGGCAAGTAAATTATAAAATGCAAAAATAGAAGAGTCTAGATCTAATTAGATTATAAATTATATATATATATATATAATTGTGATTGTTTTTAAATGTAACCATGCATATGCATGGAGTTACACACTAGTTATTATAATGAAAGGAATAAATTACATTGGTATAACAACCATCAAATATAAAATGATAACACCTTAAAACAAAATTATCTTCTAACATACCAATTGTGCTATAATATCATTTGTAGTTACATGTATCAAACTATTCGCATATGAATTTTATATCTAATGAATCTACAATGTAAGTGATTTGTAGTATTGTTAACAATAATATTAATGATTAAAATCTTTAGACAAAGTAACATAAAATTGGCCACTTTTTAAAGATAGAACTATTCGGAGAATAAAACTTTTGTTCTAATTAAAAAAAATTGCAAAGTTCTACATCTAGATTACAAACCTTTCTTAGGATGCTTGAAATTTTTTTGACAAACCTGAAGAAAAAAAATCAAGAAAAAAATTAAATAGAGTTAAAAAAACAAAGTACCATTAGATTGCAAAATTGTATGTAAATTTAATAGTCTATGATTGGAACTTACTACGACAACTTACATATATATTGGACAACAAAATAATTAAATTGGATCAAACCATTAACATATGAATTAGATCAAATATAAGGAAATTACCCCCTCAGAAAAAGGAAAACATAAGGAAATTAGCTTAAACAAAAGGCAACAAATACATAAAATGTATTTAATTGATTATAGTAAAAAATTAGAGTAAAAAATACATACCTACATGATTGTAGGTAGAAATAAAATAAAAACTGTACCATAAGTTGGAGAATGAAAAACTACACCAACTAACGGTGTATATATATATACATACTCCACCTAGAAAAGGAGTCCAAGTAAAAATCAAATACTCTAAACTCCTTGAAGTTACCTAATCAAGAAGTTTAGGTTAATTACATATTAGTTTTTTTTTTAAATACTTTATCCGAAAAAAATAGTTAACGTTATTAGCTAGATTTTTAATAGATTTTTAAAATTTTTTTTGTTTACGTTAAAGTTAATACCCAAAAAAAAAAAAAAAAAAAATTACAGGAAGCAGTATATTTTTTGGCGTAAATACACTTTTGGTCCCTAAATTTTGGGTCATTTCTTGATTTGGTCCCTAAACTGATTTTGCTCCTGAGTCAGTCCCTGAAATCAGAAAATCGATTCTATTTTGGTCCCTGCTGTCAACCCACTAACAGAAAAATCCTACGTGGCTAATAGAGTGCATAAGTGGCATGTTAGATGCTGACGTGGCTAATAATTTAATAATAAAAATACCACGTTAGCATCCATGTCAGCATTTGAATTAATAAAAAATGCCACCTCAACTCCACATAAGTTTCTAAATTAAAAAATAATAATTTATCAGTTTTAATCAAATAAAAAAGAGGAAAAACAAAATTAAAAATAAAATCAATTAAGATCTGTGTTCATCTTGATCATGAACACATAAGAACGACAACCCAGAATATTCAAACACAAGAACAAAAGAATAGAAACCCAACCCAGAACCAACCCGTATGTCAGGACCCTATCCCACCGTATACTAAATTAAAAAATCAAACCCCAACCCAACCCGGATCTCTCTCTCTCTCTCTTTGTGCCTATTACAATCTGCATCATCGGCGGCAGCACAGCGGCATTAACATTGACATCGACATCAGCGACTCCTTCGTGGCTAACTCCTCCGCCGCTACTGCTCCTCCAACTCAAACCCATTCTCCGCCGCTTCTCCAAACCGTTGGGTCTCAAAAAATCCCTCATTCTTCTTCCATTTTCGATTCCTTCTCTCTCGGCCGGGTCATGGTGTTTGTTGTTTTAGGAAATGGGTTTGATCGGCGGGGTGGTGGTGGTGGTGGTGGTGGTTTTGGGATCTGGGTTTGATTATAGGTTTATGGGTTTGTTGGAGATTGGTTTGTTTAATGGGTTTGTGGGTTTGATTTGCTGAAGATTTGGGTTTGAGTTCTTGGGTTGCTGGGTTTGATTTGGGGGTTCTTGATTTGCTAGGTTTGAGTTCTTGATTTGCTGGAGATTTAAGTTCTTGGTTTCTTCATTCTTCCTGTTAGTATTTAATTTAATTTTTTCTTCTTGTTTTCATTTATGTCCTAGTGATTTGGGTTTGAGTTCTTGGGTTGCAGGGTTTGATTTGGGAGTTCTTGATTTGCTGGGTTTGAGTTCTTGATTTGCTGGAGATTTGAGTTCTTGATTTCTTCATTCTTCCTGTTAGTAATTTGTAGGGACTGGGTTTGAGCACTATTGCTTTTAGTGAGTGGACTCAGACCCAACTAGCTCAAAACAATGAATTTGTAGAGAATGAGTTTAAGAACTAGGTCTTAGTGAGGATTGCAACAACTAAACATGATAGTGAGGGGGTGGAATGACAAGAACATGGGCTGAAGTATGAAATTCTGCTTCTCGGCACTCTTTTGAGGAACGTGTAACCCTTATTATTTCTTCAGTGCTTGACTACAAAGGTTGGGAGAGTTCTACAAATTGCTATTGTATTTTTTCTACTTCCTCCCCCTTTCAGAAGGATTTATTACATTATATACCCCTTTTCAGTTGATCTTAGCCCTACATTTGTTGATTAAGCAGGTCACTACTTGAGTGCCTGTCCCATCAGCCGCCTTCTCATTCTTTCTGTGGGTTGCAACAACCAAGGTTGCACTATTCAGGGGTCATTTCCTCATTAATGCGGCCAGAACATTAGTTGCGGGTATTTAATGTGGAGGTGACAGTTTATCCTAGAATTGTTCCTCTACCATGCTTCCATGGCTGACACATTGTACTTATTTCTTCTCTTGAGATGCTCTGGGAGGCTACCTTTGATGGCCCGTTGCTTCCTCCTCCCATGGACTTGGTTGGTCGAGTACAATCCTGTCCTCGGCAATGTTCCTGGGCAATTTGGACTTTCTCACTTCATCCTCGGACGTTTTTTCCTCCTCGGCATGGGCCTTGGGTTTGGTATAAAGTGAGCCGGGGTTGCCAAATTCTTTGACCCCACAATAGCTCCTCGAAATCCTGCTGTCCAGATCCTGAGACGGAGATGAGGATTTTGATATCCTTGGGCCGTCGTAATGGCTTGTCATGTCTTGTCCTCCGTCAGTGCTAGAGTCTTTTCACATGTCCAAAGCACGTTCCTGACGCTTTAGTATACGGAGCACGCCCTCATTAAATTCTGGCGGCTCTGTACTCCCCACGTTCAATGGTGTGATGGTAATCTAACGGTGGAGATTTTTTCGCCTTTATGGGGGGGAAACCCGCACGGCCCATTTTAATTAGGAGTATAAATACCCATTTGAACCGATTTGCATCTTTACTTTTGCATTCAAGAGTTCTTGCGCACATACCCATCATTTGGTCAAGTCTTCAACAAAACTTACATCTCTTTTAACATAAAAAGCCTGTTCGAGGAGCTTTTCCTCATTTCTGTAAGTCTTCTTCTCCCTCTACTTCACATTTTCTCTCCTTCTTTCGCCCGCTTTATTGAGTCCTTTAGTCGTTCCCAAGGATGGTTAGGTTTAAGAAGTTGGTTGAGTCTGAATAGGCAATGGAGCAATTCATTACCGATTATAGGATACCCAGTAACGTAGGTCTGAGGTATTGTGAAGAAGGGGAGTGGCATATCAGGAGGAATGAGGGTGAAGTAGTGATTCCCATAATCGCCTTCCTTGAAGGCGGTATGAGAATCCCTATGGGGTCGGTGATGAGGGGCTACCTTAGGCACTTTAGATTGGCTCCCACCCAGTGCGCCACCAACGTGTTCAGGATCCTGGGTTGTGTGGACGCCTTAAATGAGAAGATGGGGTTGAGGTTAACCCATAACGATGTAAATTGGTGCTACAACCTCCAACACCTAAAGGGTAAATCCTACTATATGAAGATGAGGGATGATAAGGTTAGGCTCATTTAGTGTCTCCCCGAGTCTAGCAAGGGGTTGAATAAGGATTTTCTCATTGTATCCGGGGAGTGGCACGACGGCCTTCACTGTCCAACAGAAGAGGGGACACCAGGTGAGGTATTTAAAGTAGGAGGGGATTTGGTCCTTTGTGTTATCGCAGTTTGCATCGTTTGGTTGCTAATATGAACATGTTTTCTTTTTTGTAGATCCACACGCCTTTGGATGACACTTCCATTTGGTCAACAAGGAAGACTTGGAAACCGTACTTAGGGCGGAGATCTTTGTGAACGGAGCTGACAACCAAGTTAGAACTGCCCACAAGATCCTCGGGTACGTTCCGATCCAGAAGTCATTCTCGGCCCCAAAATACATGATCAGGGCCCAAGATCCTAGGCTTCACAAAATCACTGTAGCGGAGCACGGGTTCCTGCTCCCTGAAGGATCCTCTACCCCGAAAGATGTTTCGTTGGCAGGCCCTTCTTCATCCCCTCAAACTGTAGAGGCCGAGGGCGGAAGACTAGAAGAAGAAGAGGAAGTTGCTGATCTGGGTCCGTCTGAGGATGAATTTGGCGCATTTAACCAAGCCCATCCATCCAAGGACCTCTCATCTGCAAATACTTCTCTTCAAGCCAAGATGGGTTTCAAGAGAGAACCCCATACCAGCTTGCTTGACCTGATTGAGGGCCAATCGGGGAGGGACGCGCCGCGGAAGTCCCAATCCAAGCCTCTTCCTCCTCTACCTAAGTCTTTGCCTGTTCAGACTAGGTCCTCCACCCAGTCCAAGCTTCCACCTCCTCCACCTCTGCCAAGTCTGCCCCAAGGGTCCGAGCCCACTGATCCTAAAAATAAGAAGGACAAAGGCAAACGACCCAT
Organism: Quercus ilex subsp. ballota; assembly: GCA_032727855.1. Classification (NCBI taxonomy): domain Eukaryota; kingdom Viridiplantae; phylum Streptophyta; class Magnoliopsida; order Fagales; family Fagaceae; genus Quercus; species Quercus ilex. The sequence continues at coordinate 26,450,955 of CM064914.1, read as the reverse complement.
GGGAGCAGACAGATCTCGATCCTCCTAGGAGGAGGATGAAGCTCGGCGGTCCTTGAAGTAACAAAAAACTGGGCACCAGGGCCAAAGAAAGGAAGTGGCCCTACAGGCCGAGCCCCAGGCCTGGCTCCCCGCCCCAATGCTCCACGGGGAGCTCGTGATGGACAATGCTTCCCTTAGGGACTTTAGAGGGGGTGAAGGCACATTCGTGGCCGATGTGTTGGAGAGGTCTATGCTACTCCTCGTTGACATGGCCGAATTGGAGAACTTGAGGAGGCAGGAGGTCTTCTCCAACCTGAAGAGGTACTTGGGCATGCACTTGGGTGAGTGGACTCAGACCCAGTCCCCACATAATTTTTTCTTCTTGCTTTCAGATATTTGTTTTTAATTGTTTTTTTTTTTAATTTTAATTAGATTAATGTTTATTTTTAATTTGTTCTTTCCTGGCATTTTTTATTAATTTAAATGCTGACATGGATGCTGATGTGGTATTTTTATTATTAAATTATTAGCCACGTCAGCATTTAACATGCCACTTATGCACTCTGTTAGCCACGTAGAATTTTTCTGTTAGTGGGTTGACGGCAGGGACCAAAATAGAATCGATTTTCTGATTTCAGGGACTGACCTAGTAGCAAAATCAGTTTAGGGACCAAATCGAGAAATAACCCAAAATGTAGGGACCAAAAGTGTATTTACGCCTTTTTTTTAGAGATACACTTATTTTATGATAACAATGAATTAGAGATAAGAATGAATTAAAGTCCTAATTTTTTGAATTTGAGATATGAATGAATTAGAGTCCTAATTAATCTAATATTAATTTACAGTTTTTTATTTCATTTTTTTTAGAGATACACTTACTTTATGATAACAATGAATTAGAGATAAGAATGAATTAAAGTTCTAATTAATCTAATATTAATTTACCTACAATCTTACATGAAGCAGTTTTTATTTACGCTTACTATATAATATTTTTTTGATTAATCTAATATTAATCTATACCTACAATCTTACATGAAGTAGATGTGAAGCAGTTTTTTTATTTCTTTATTTTTTTTAAAAGAGATAAACTATTTAATGATAAAAATGAATTAGAGTCCTGATAGTATACTATTCATTTTTAGTTTTTTAAAAATATAAAAATTTAATAAAATTTCAGCAATTTGGTGAAGTTACATGGCGTAATCATGGCGTCTAAGCCCAACTTTTATTATATATAATAATAATAATATGATATGATATGATTTTTTTGAGAGAGTTTCAACCTATAGCGTCCACTTTTGATGATACCTCTTTATCATCAGACCAAGACACCAATCGGTTTTTAATATGATTTCAAATCATAGTTTCCTCATTTTTTTTTTTTGGTACCAATCAAAAGCCCAAGATCACACACATTATTTCATAAACAACAGGTATAAAATGGAAAATTATCGCAAGTAAAAGGTTGAAATGAGGCTCAAGCTTCAACAAACCACTTCTAAATATAAAATTTAGGGATGCATATGAACAGCCAAAAGTGACGAGTCTTATTTCAAATTTGCTATTACAAATAAACAAATGACCCTAGATTAAATGCTTCCAATAGATGTGCCAAAGAAATCTATATGTTTATATACATAATAATAGGTGAAGCAGAGAGAAACTCAAATTAAATTTCTTAGTTAGAGTTCTAATTTTGTGCCATGTATCTAAATTTGTTCTTCTAATTGTTCAATTCAAATATGAAATTAGAGTCCAATTCTGCTCCATCTCTTATGAAACGCTGTCCTCCTCTCTTTTTTTCTGAATAAAACGCTAGGTTCACCTCCCCTTCTAGAAATCTGTGTTTTACATTAAATGTTGTGCTATTTTTTTTTTTTGGCTAAATAAAACCTTTTGATATCAGACACGCCTGGTTCACCTCCCTTTCTACATTAATCAAACGCAAATCAGAAGTACAGCTCCCCACAGATCCAAAACTCTCAGATTCAACACCTCTAGAACTCACAATTCGACCCCAACAACACCCACGATGACTTCTTGGAGCCTTCGTGTTCTTGGCCTGACCTCAACGCCAAAACCCCGTGGGACCTCAAGCCCAGAGACCTCTCTGATGAAATGCCACTGTCTAACCCTGACAACAATGTTCCTTACCAGTTTGACCATAACTCTTCCACCCTCACTTCCAAGCTCCGTAACCACCAGATTTTTGGTGCTACTAAGTCCTCTGCCACAGTTGTCGCCGCTGCCATCATGTTCCAGCAGCAACTCTTCCTGTCTCGCGGTGCCGGCGCCAGAGCCAGCGAGTCTAGTTTGATACAGATGCCGCTTTCTTTGGGTGCCTTCGACGATGTCGTTGATGGGTCATCGTCTTTCAAGTCTTCCAATACGGTGAGTTTTCGAGTTTTGAGTTTGACTTTACAGTAACTGTTTGTGCTTTGAGTAGTATTAATGTAAATAGTGGTGAATTATGAGGGTGTTTTTGTTTAATTTACTAGAGATCAATGATGAATGCTTTTCAGCTGTGACTATTCTTATTTAATATTTTTTGGTTATTCGTATTTTTTGATTTCAAGTATTTTGGATTTATATCTGTCAATGTCAATTCCTTTCTCTACAGAGATGAGGTGGGTTCTTTCTAAGCTTTTCTTTTTCAGGGTTTATAGGTGGAAAGGGAAATCCTTGGAAGCAATCCAAGTTTGAGTAGAAGTAGTACTACCAGGTATAGTTTCTACTTTATTGGAACCATCACTGGTAATTTTTTTTTATTTTTTATATTGAATATTAAATATACTTTATGTTTGGATATTTGGTTGGATTGGTTTGATTTTTAGGTATTTGGGTTGGAATTTTATTTATTTATTTAGGTATTTGGGTTTGGATTTTTTTTTCTATTTGTTTTTGTTTTAAATATTAGGATTAAAATGGTTCTGGGCTATTCTGTGATTGATTTTACAATCTACATACTATGTTGCCAACCATGTCTTCTTTGCTGGATGCTGCTTCTCTCTTTACAACAATCTGAACCGAAACAGGTACGTATTGTTTTAGACATTTCTTATATGATTTATTCTATTCTAATCTATTTATTTATAGGACTTCTACTAGATGTTTCTTTGCATATATTTTATTTGAATTTTTTTCAATATATTTATTTAATGGTATATTGCTATGATCAACATGAAGATTAATTAATATTTTAGATGCCTCTTAGAAGTAGTGAATCTAATTTTTAATATTAGTGCTTCTCCTCAAAAAGTCTAAATATGTGCACATTCTCATGGATTGATTGCTTAATGTACAACTTTGCCCAGTTTTGAAACTGGTGGATATATGACAAAAAAACATGTATACAATAGTTTTTAGTGGTAGATGATTTTAATATAGTTAATTTTTTTTTAAAGTTCTATTGCCATTTATAAATGGCCATTAATATCAGATTGAATTAATTATGAATCTAAGAGCAAGCACCGTGAAACTAAACTGAATTTTAGTATAAGACTTCAAAATGAATAGCAAAGTAGAAATTGACAATGAATATTCCACCTGACAATTATCAATGAATATTCCATGTCTTTATGTATGGGTGGATTCTTTTATTTAAGTTCTCTTATTTAGAACTCCCTTCATGCCATATCGTTAAGCATTATGATATGTTAATCATGGAAAATTTTGTGTGTATTGTCGTGTTTTCCTTCTCTAAAATGGGATATGCTATGAAGTTTTCGGGTTTATGCATGTGTAGAAATAATAATAGCTTAATATGCGTCTTTTAATGAACCAATGCTGTATTCTATTAAAAATACACCAAATTTTATTTTGTTTTAAAATACGTCAAGTAGGCTTTAGGATTGAGGTTGAATTTTTTTTCTCCATCAATTACATTTCAGGGTTTGCTATGACTTAAGCTACATTGTCTAAGGAAGTCAAACACTTTAGTGAGAGTTCTGTTTTTTTGTTTATGTGTCCTTAGTATTTTTAATTATTTGGTTGATTTATTAATTGACATGCTATATCAATAATAGGCTATTGGTTGTTGCATCTTCATCATGATCACAAGGCCTCATCAATATAGCTGTTCTGACATATAGAAAAAAAAGCCCATTTAAAACTATACAATGTTTAAGTTAAAAAATGAAAGGTTATACTGTATGAAACAAACACGTCCAAAAAATAAAAGCCAGATGCTAAATCTCACACAAACGTTAAACCCACTCATCCAAAGCTAATTGCCATTAAAATTACCTATTTTCTTCCTCAAATAAACATATTTTTCAATATGTTTTTATCGTCCTTTTGTCAAAGCACGAATTCACAAAGATTTTTATCAGATAAGATGGTGGGTATTTTGCAAGAAGATTACTAAATCAAAAGGTTAGGAACCACCATTGTGAGATTGTCTTACCACAGTCTTCAGCCTTACTACTACTGTTAGGCTGCTGGACCCACTGCTGGCATTTATGTTTTTAAAATTAGGATGTTAAATATGATTTAGGCTTTTGGGTTAGATTTGATTAGTTTATATTAGATTTTCTTTTCACTGTTCAAGTGACGTCACAAGGTAGCAAGAGAGAAGAGCAAGAAAAAATATTGTAGACAAAGAAGCTATGGGCAATAGGGAGAGGCTTTGGTTAAACTTTGAAGTTAACAACAGATTAGTCTCTTTCTTTCTATATCTCTTTCTTTTTTTCTTTTTTTTTTTGTTCGAAAAAATTTTCGTGCTTTTTGTTTAGTTCAAAATTTTGGATATCATAGTTTTTATTGCGCAAATGTTACTATTTTATTATTTATTGGCATTGTTTTAGGCACCCATGAAATATCTTCAACCCACAATTCAAATGTTATCAGGTACTAGATCTCTTGGAGATAGCAAAAGATATCACTTTCTTACCCTTTTTCATAACCATCATAACTCCAAAGTCAAAATAGAGCAACGTCTTTGCCAAACAAACTTCTTCTTCTATTATTGTGTATGCTGTGTTTATATTCAATTGCTACTCAAATCAATTTCTTCTAAAGAAAAACCCATACAATATATTCCCTGTTTTTTTAAGTGGGCTGGTTAGTATGATTTCAAGAGAGAGAAATATGTAAATATGTCTATTTTCTTAATGCCAATCTCTTTCTCTCTCCTTGGAAGACTGACAATTAAGGGGTTTTATTTTTTTAAAAGGGCACTATTTCGTTTCTCTATCCTAAAAAACAATATATATATATATATATATATATATTGTTCTTGTATTTGAATAAATGCTTGAATGTGTGACGAAACCCAAATACCTAAATATTTATTGCAAGTTTGGGTATCTTAGTATCTATTATTTTTTTTTTAGTTTTTATCACTCATGTTGTTGAATAATTTGTTTTGTTGAATTATTTTTGAAAATTTGTGCACTCATCTTAATTTCACTGAATTTTGCATATAAACCTCATGTTGCTGTTGCATATAACCTCATGTTTAAGTTGTTTTTCATATTAAATAAGTAGTGTGGTACTTAGTTAAGGTACATCAAGATGTTTCTTCATATTTAGGTGTGGGTAGATTCATTACATGACTTTGAGTGTCCATATTCTAAATTCACAACATATGTGCACCTTGACAGCAAGTGTAAACTATAATATGGTGACATTTGCTGGTTGTGTTCATAACTAGGACTTTTTGTTTTTCTTTTCTTTCATATATGCTTGCTTTTTTTTTTCCCCTTTTAAAGGTTGGATGGAATACCATGTTGTCTTTGACAAGATGCTATATGGGATGGATGTTGTCTACAAGAGTGAAGTAGAAGGATATCTTCCTTTATTGTTTTGGGATGCTATTGGTCAAATATATATAAATTTTACCATTTACCTAGAGATGATGTCTTTAAGAAAAGTCTTCAAAAATCTCATCCACAGTCCATCTATTTCTAAGTTATTTTCTTAGAATAATGGTCACAGTCCATATACAATTTATTAACAAATTAACTGTTTTTAAATGGATAACATTAGAACTACGTTTTGATCCAATTTAGTATTGGTTTCCTATGAGCATTCAACGTTACAACCTTATACCCAATTCTTGATATGCATGTGTTTGCACCTGCACCTAATTAATGACCAACAAATTGGACAATTTATGATATAATAATCCTTTGAGTTTTATAGTGCAACTCAATGCATCATTTTATGTTTTATGCTAATGCTATTTTTTATGAATATTTTATTTTTATTTTGCTAGGTCTTAATTGCTACTTAGAGCCAGAGAGTAGTTGAAAAAGAGGTAGAGACAAATAAGAAAATGAATATTGATGAAACTGAGAAAAGAGCAAATATTATCAAGATCCTAATGAAATAGAAGTTGATGGAAAATGATAATCTAAAAACTGATTGGTGTCTTGGTCTGATGATAAAGAGCTATCATTAGGAGCGGACGTCATAGGTTAAAACTCTCTCAAAAACAAATATGCCTAGAATATGCCTAAAATATAAATTGTATTGCATACTGATGTAGGACAACCTCAAACAACAATAGAATAAAAAGATAAACCCTAGGAGTCAGCACCTAAGGGTTGCTTGGAGTCAGCACCAAGCAAAACTGGAGTCGGCACCAATAAAAGAAAACATACGTTTTTAATAATTCTCAAAACTGTCTTACAATAATCCCAAAAAGTGTTTAAATAGCTAACAATAAAAAATGCATAAAGAAACCCTAATTATTAAATGTTTGGGCTTGCTTAAACTCAAGCCCAATAACTAATAGGTTCCATCCATAAGGCCACAGGTTGGGCCGTCTTCTTTTTGTTCTTCTTCCTATATGTGCGTGTAAGTGGGGGCTCGTACCTCGTGTCCGCACCAACTCCCCCCGGGTGAGAAGAACTCAACCCCGTCGAGTGGAAATCTGAAGAGCTTTGATAGTACTCCAACAAGTCAAGATCCAGGCGCTGTAGCTCATCTCGAGTAATCCATGTGCAATTAGAATCTGGTCGCCGTCGCCACCGAACTAGGAAACGGTGAACTCCTCCATCCTTGGTAGAAACAATCTGTTCATCTAAAATAGCATCAATAGATTCTTTATGTGCATAGGGTAGATTTAAGGGTAAAGGGGTGGGAACAGGGGCATCAATAGGATTAGGCAAAGACTCATCAAAAGGGGTATCAGGAATAGCTGTGGGGCTTTTATAAGCAACTAGATCCTCAATTGCATTCATAAATATAGTGTGCATGCATTTATGTAGTGGTCGCATCATGTCAAACTCTAAACATCAATCCACTTCCGAGTTTAGGCCCTCCTTAGAGCAAACCATAGAAGAACTAGCAAAAAGTGTCCATAATTTACTGGATAGGTTGGGCAAATTGAAGCATCTCAATGAGAGACCATTAACCATGAAGGAGATAACATGCTTAGGCAACATAACTTCGGTTACTTTAATAGGGCTCCAAACTTTGAATATGATCACTATAATCACAATGGCCCTAAGGATTTTGATGATAGGATATTTACGGACAAGATAGAAGCACCCACCTTTGCTGGCTGCCTAGACCCATGGGTTTTCACTGATTGGTTGCGTCAAATGGAGAAATTCTTTGACTATTACCATTGGACTGAGAACAAGAAAGTGAGGTATGCCAGAATGAAGTTAATTGGAAGAGGTGACCTTTTTTGGGAGGACTTTGAGGAAACCCTTAGGCGACGACGTGAGCCCCCTATTATTGATTGGCTTGAGATGAAGGATGCACTCTCGAGGAATTATCTTCCTCCAACTTATAGGAGCTCCCTCCTTGAGGAATGGGATCACCTAAAGCAAGGCACTGCTCCTGTGGCTGAATATATAAAGAAATTCAAAAGAAGGACTTTAAAAAGAGTTCACAGTACAAACTAAAAGAAGCATTAGAACTTGCTCGGCAATGGAGAAGAAGAAGAAGGAAGAAAATCAATTCTCGCATGGAAGAAAAGAAGAAGGAAAGAAGAAGGCCGACGACTGTGGCGGCGCGAAGACAGGGAAGGCAGCAGCGGCACGGGACACGGCAGTGGTCGACGGTGATGATGGTGTCGGCGGCGGCCAGGTGCTGATCTAAGGGTTTCAGCGGCTGATGGGTCAATCTCAATGGTGATGGATCGAGGTTACCGATGGGTCTCGGCGTGGGTCTCTTCTTTTTTTTTTTTCTTTTTTTTTGGGTTTGTGGGTGTGGGTTCCGTGATTAGAGGCAGACACGGATGGTGGTCACCGGCTTGGGAGGTGTCACTGGCTTCTCTGTTGGCTTGGGGATGAAAAACTTATGTGGGGTTGCGGGGTATACACGGATTGCAGGGGCTAGTTTAGGCTTGTTCAAGATCTTATGGGGAAAAAACTTGAAAGGTAATTACATGCACGTATAGGAGGAAGAACAAAAAGAAGACGACCCAACATGTGGCCCTATGAATGGAACCTATTAGTTATTGGGCTTGAGTTTAAGCAAGCCCGAACATTTAATAATTAGGGTTTTTTTATGCATTTTTTATCATTAGCTATTTAAACACTTTTTGGGATTATTGTAAGACAGTTTTGAGAATTATTAAAAACGTATATTTTCTTTTACTAGTGCCGACTCCAATTTTGCTTGGTGCTGACTCCAAGCAACCCTTAGGTGCTGACTCCTAAGGTTTGTCTTTTTATTCTATTGTTGTTTGTGGTTGTCCTACGTCAGTTTTGGTATCAGAGCAGACTTTCGATCCATACAACACAATCGTAGACAACCCTTGAAAGCAAAACCATTAAAAGAGCAAGCCAGCCAAAGATGACATTACCTTTCAAGTGGTAGCCATAGTTGCTCCTTTTTCCAATCCTCAACTAAAAAAATTCCTTACTCATTTTATTGGTTAAACACATAATTTCTAAAGTTCTTAGTTACTACTTGCTGGACTTTTTGGTTTTCAAATTCTGTGAAAGTGAGAGCATGTTTATTTCACGTAGGGATTTCATCTGATGTAGCAGCAGCTGCTGCAATAAAGATGGGAAAGGGTCTTAGTGATAGAAAAGTCATTGTTTTGTTATAAGTCTTATTGCCTTCTTCAAATTAATATAGAATCTCTATATCATGTTATTATATTATGATAATCAGTTTAGCATATTTTAATTGAAGTTTCACTTCAAAATCCCTTTGAATATGCTTATGATGACTCCCTTTGTACTCCTACTGATGGTAACATTGATTTTTCGGATGATATATGGGGTTCCAACAGGAATGGCATAAGATATAGCCAGAGATTTGAGTTTTGCATTTTCTAGAGACTCTGCTTTGAGTTTGCTGGCAAGAAAAAGGGAAGGGTAGCCATGGTTCATGGGGTTTTGGATGGTTCACTGACTACATTGTTCAGTTCCAAAGCCAAAGGAGTTGATGGATTTAGCAATTTTTGGAGAAGATTAATATGAACTAATTGTATTTGATTGATGACAATATAGACTTCATTATTATTCCTGTTTCTTTTTCATCATGCGGTTTAGTGGCTTGATGAAAGTACAAATTTAAAAAAATCATGAATCTAAATATTTATGAGGATTGAAAAAATTAACTTAGGGAAAATAGTTTGTTTCCCATTGCTTTAAGTTTTACATTTAGTTTACTTTAAAAATGTCCAATAGCATCACTTAAATAATAAAATGCAATATATATTTTTATTGTTTTATCTAATTCTATCCTCCTTGTGATAAACCCAAAAAGACAAAAAAGAAATTGACCAATAGTATCACTATAATTAACCATTCTCGTGCGGTAATACCAAAATACAATATATACGAGTTTATTAATATAAAATATATATACTGTTAAGTTTTGTTAATAAAATTTTCTAGTTAATAATATGAATTTAGACTTAACTGAGCCTTTTAAATATGAATAAACTCATGATTAATAATATATCCATTCCTTTGCGGTAGCACGGGCTACATACTAGTACATAATAATGATAGACACTATAAGCACAACAAAGAACAATAAGAAGAAAAGTATTCACACTTTAAGCTAGTCAATTTAGAGTGAAAAACCCACAAGAAAAAGACTTGATTTTGTAAGCAATATCCTATCCCTATTTTCTTTTTTCCATAAGGAAAACATAGGATGAATGTCAATGCCATAAGAGATCATAATTGGGACCAGGTTGAAGTTTTCAACTTTAAACAACAAAATCAATCAATGTGTCATTCAATCACTCAAGTAAATGGTAGTAATAGAACGATAAAAAGGGAATGTTTAGAATAAATAGCCTTAGTTTCATGTTAAAACATTATGGAAACCAACAAAGTAAAGGGGCCAACTTAAAAGTCACCTATCTGAAAAACGTAGCCTATAAAGAAGGAAACCTGAATTAAGTATAGTGGTGGAAAAATAAGAATCATTATTTGTAAAAAATTATACTATTTTCTTTTATTTCCTAAGCAACCCAACAAATAGAAAGTACTTATATTTAAAAATTTTAACAAATAACAAAGCATCAATTAGCATTATAAATCACATCAGTTGTGGATTCGCAAAATTAGAATTTGAGGAAGCTGAAATTATAGTAGACTTAGTTGTCACTTCATCAACCGCAGAAGTGAAAATCTTATCCAAGTATAGATTTATCTTTTCTCAGTTACTAAATAGAGAAGTACAGATGAAGATATAAATCATCATACAGATTTACTATTGCATCCACAACTATAGAAGGTTAACCTAAACCTTATTCTTACCCTTGGAATATATGGACTTTTACAAAGTACAGAACAAATTAGAATTGCAAAATCACATTCAGTAGCACCTAAACATAATAAATCAATAGTATAACCCCATAAATCCAATCTAGAACCAACTCTAGAAGTTTATGAATTAGAGAAATACCACTAAAATAAAACAAAACCAGCACATATTTTGGAAGATAAATCAACAATCGTATTTTTGGCGCCTAGTTTTAGACAATACTCAGATCATGATGATTGTGAAATTATTACCCACCAAAGCAAACTGATCTACCATTGTAACACAAAATCCACAATTTAATATTGATTAATTTCTACCACATGAATAGAACTAACCTAAAAATATGAAGCAAAATTGAAATCGGAAGATAAAAAGGCATCTCACGGTCGCGAGAGAGAGAGAGAGAGAGAGTACTAATCTGTCACAGGGGAGGGAGAGGGAGGACCACCGGTTTGGGGAGAGTGAGACAGAAACCGATTGAGAACCTAAGCTTCCTTCCTGCAAGTTCTTCTATCTTCTCTCCACTGAGTTTTAAGAGAAATCAAGGAGGAGCAAAGGAGGGGGGGGTGGTAAGGACAAAGTTTAGCTACAAAATTGGTTGTAGTCTTAGATTACAACCTTACTCAATAAAATAAACATTACCACATATTTTGAAAATCTAACTGTTGAATTGCATATTCTTTATACTCTTAATACACATGTCAAATTTTGTACCAATCCGATATTGTTTACTATATGATCTATAAGCTTATATTTTATACATAATTTTAAATTATAAAAACTTACAATTTAAACAATTTATTGATAACATAGCTATTGATCTTTAATTTTTTAGAAATTTTGCAAGTATGGAGGATATAAGAAGAATATATAATCCAATGATGGATTTGTCAAAATTCACCTCCTATAAAAAGATAGTATTTAGTAAGGTTGCAGCCTAAAGTTAACTAATTTTATAACTAAATTTTGTCCGTAAGGAAAAGAAGATATTAGAAACTTTATTAGAGGTTTGACCCAATTTAACTTGTGGGCTCCAAGTGAATTGTAGAGTTTTTGTGATGAAATCTGAATGGAATTTTTACCCAAATGAATTGTAGAGTGAGTTAAGGTAGAAATAGAGGAGTGATATGAGACATGAGATATGAGTTTAGACTTTTCAGTAAAAGAATTGAGTTTGAGTGATGGACTAAACCAAACACAACCTAAGCGTTCAACATGTTAGTTTCTCTTTGATAAATTACATCTTTGCTCTCTCTCTCTCTCTCTCTCTCTCTCTCGTTATTAGATATAAGTGGTCGTGGATCACTAGCTTGGGGAGTTGTTGCCTCGTTAGGTCACTAATGTGGGTTAACTAGTGTTGTCAAGTCGATAATTTGCCTCGTTATATAGACAATTATTTTAGACAATTTTTATTGGATGTATTATAAAATATAGAGTGATATGCAATCTATCTTGCATAAGTGGATGATTGTTATTATTAGTTGAAACTATAATATTGGTCCCTCAAGTTTTAAGTGAGTGTTATTAGTCTCTCAAGTTTAAAAAGTGAACACAATTGGTCTTTTTGTTAATAGTGTCAATCTTAGTGCCTATGTGGCCAACGGAAAAATGACGTGACCAATTTTAGGTGACATGTCATCAATTTCTCTCATTAAAAATCCCATGACTCGTCAAAAATCACTCAACCATCTTGCAACCAGTTAACAAACGGGAATTACGAAATCAAACAAAAGAATGCTACCCTTAATATGAGAACCAAGAGAGAGAGAGAGAGAGAGAGAGGGAGGGAGAGAGAGAGACACGAAGTCCCCAATCAGTGCTATCTCTAGGATTTTTTGGGTCCTCACGAGTTCATAAAAGGTTCCACAGGTTCTTCCCCTCAATAGGTAGCCCACTACTCCTTTGGAATGACAGACCTCAATGTTATTCAAAGGTGGAATTGTTCAAAGTTGAAGGCTTATAAAGTACAAAAGGTATTGAAGTTAATTGCTTCAATTGTACTCACTTGCAATTGTGATATTATGTCCATTTTTCCATTAACCCCCAACTATAATCATTTTTTTTCAAAATTTGCACCAAATTGAGCAAAATTGTACTAGTAGTAATTGTAGTAGTTGACCACGATTTGAACTCTAAAAGACAACGAAGAATTGAAGAGTGATTTTTTTGGCTTGATTCCGATATGGATGGACTTGGACCCATCAAATACTGGGTTTTATAAAGGGATTCTCTCTCTCTCTCTCTCTCTCTCCAAATTTAGGGTAACATTCTTGAGTTTGATTTGTAAATACTCGTTTGTCAACAGGTCACAAAATGGTTGAGTAATTTTCTTACGGGTCATGAGGTTTTTAATGAGAACAATTGCACTTACAAGATAAATTTCATGAACTAATAATGTAATTTTGCCTTGCTATTATTATTTTTTTTTAAAGTGACTTTCGAAACAAGTGAAAGCTCTAAGCGTTTTTGTTTTCCTTTTTAAGAGAAATTGTTATGTTAAATGGACTATAGTCTATAGAATATGTATCCCACTCCCTTGGGTTCAAGACAAATTGGGAAAATGGGGTCGAGCCCAAAAGCAAATGGACCCAAAATTGGCCCAAACTCCCAGTCCAGACTCCAGAGACACGCTTGCCTTCTCTTTAGTCTTAGCCCAGTTAGCTGCTACTTTAATCATCCCGCTAATTCCACAAATTTGAAAATTGGACGCTCCCAAATTACGAAATTAATTAAAATAATTAAAAAATAAAAGTAAAGTTTCGTGTTTGTGTTTTTTTCCCCCTATAATACCGCCCATTATTTCATTTGAAAAAATTGCCAATTTCGACTCTCTCTTTTTGAAGTTGTAGAGCTTCTTGCTCTTTTTCATTTGCCTAACAATTCAAGAACAAACCTAAAAATCCAACCCAACCCCAGGTAAGAAAATGGCCCCAATAACTTGAAGAGCCTCTCATTTCCTTGAAACTCAGACTCTGTACCTCTCTTTTTGATCTAATGATTCTAACTTCTTTTTCTGTGTTTCTTTCTTTCAGTTCAAAGCATTATTATATCAACGATGCCTGAATCGAGAGATAGATTGGTGAGGCCTGTCGACTACGCTGCCATTTTCGCTCGCCGCAGAGCTCCCAGTACCGGAATTCTTATTGACGATCCAGAAGTGGGTCGGAACTTGTTCGGATCCCCGGCCCCGGCCCCAGCCCCGGCAACACGTGGACGATTCATTGGAGGAAGGGGAGGCTTTGGAACTCCAAGAAATGTGCGTGGCCGGAATCTGTACGGAACTCCGGCTACGGGTCAGGAGAATAATCCGAGGACTGCGCAACGGAGTTCGGGCCGGGGCAGAACCACGGGCAGTGTGTTACCTTCTTGGTACCCACGAACCCCTCTTCAGGATATCACTGCGGTTGTGAGGGTAATTTTTGATTCTCTGCTCTTCAATTTTCATGGATGAATGCTTGCCTTGTATTGATATATCTTGATTAGGGAGTTTTCTCATTTTCTGTGCCGTGCCTTTCTTTAATTTTGGTGCCAGGAATTTAGTGCTTTAATAACACAATACCCTTCTTAATATGCATTCACAAATCTTTATTTGATTATATGTTCTTTAAAATGCGATGTTTCTGTATTTGACATTCACATGTTTGTTAGGTATCCTGTTTGATGCTTTTAATCTTGATTGGTAGTGTTCTTTTGACTGTATAGATGTTTCTCATAAACAAACATTTGGTTTTTTGAAGTTTAATTAACATGGGTCTTGCTATATTTTTCTAGTAGCAAAAGCTGATGCCTATAGAACATTGCATTGCTCCACTAGGGCTAAGGTTTTTTTCTTTCCCAATAAGCATACTTCTTTGCTCTTCACCATTATGAGAACACCTGGAAGTTGCATCAATTTAAATTTGTTGAAGAGCCATCTTGATGATTAGAATAACAGCTATAGTTATGTTGCCAACAAGCCAACTGAAACAACCATTTAGAAATGGGATAGCTCTTCTAAACCGCTTCCTCTCCATCATCCTTGGTTAGTCTTGGTTAACTTAGCTGCAGTATTTGTTATGATATCTTGTTGCAAATGCTTCCATGCTATCAAAATGGAACTAAGCTGGTAGGATGCATTGTGCAGAACTGAAAAGGGATTAGGTTGTATGTGGTCGAACATTTTTTTTTTCTGTTTGCTCCAAATTGATCATAGGGTGCTGATCAAATGTGCTAACGGAATTTTATATTCCATAGGCATGGATAGTGTCTTTGCAATCCAATGCCAAATCCAGTCCTTTAAAGATGGATAAGGTATGTGGTCTACTCTTATTGTAAGTGAGGATAGAAGCCAAACTGTTCTACAGTGACATTGTAATAATAGATGGTCCATGGTTGCTGTTTCTTTTGCACAGAAACACAAAGGCTGTTCAATTTGTATGCCTCTGACTCAGTTGTTGCTTGACTGGGAGGGCATTCTTCAAACGAAGACAACATTTGTAGGGTATCTTAAGCTTCTAACGGAGTGACCAAGATAAAATTGAATGCTGTCCTAGCTGCATGTGTATTGTTGACTAAGAATTCTCCTGTTTGTCCACAAGGACAAGCCAACTTGTTGATGTAGTTGCACTGGAGAGGGTGAGATTTAATATCTGTAATGCTCTATGATTGTTATAGATTTGAAATACATTGAAAGGCTGTTTGTGCCTTTATATTGTTGGGATGTTCAAAATTTTATTTTACGTAATCTAGATTGTTATGTTATGATGATTCTTGAGGTTCAAAATGGTTTGTTTTTATGCTGATTGTAAATGGGTTGCATTTTGCTTGTGTTAGGCAATTGAAAGGAGAAGAGCTCTACTGGGAGATGCCGAAGGCCTACAAATTGAGAGTCCTATACCTGAGGGCCAAAGGGTTCTTGACCCTTCTGTGACACAGTCTAGTGCTCAACTCAAGCACGATATCTCTATGATCTCTCCAAATCTAGCTGTTGGTGTCAAGCCTCGTACACCTGCTGTTGGTAAAGTGCCAAAGATTCTGCTCGGAATCACTAATCAGAATGCTGGAGAATCAGAGTTTCTCACACCTCAGAAGAAACTCTTGAACTCGATTGACACTGTTGAGAAAGTGGTGATGGAGGAACTGCAGAAGCTAAAGAGAACCCCAAGTGCTAAGAAGGCAGAGAGAGAAAAGAGAATTCGTACTTTGATGTCTATGCGTTGATTCATTTCAACTTCCCAGCAATTAAAGTATGAATTCTTTTTTTCCTCCCACCTTGGAGCAGCCAAAACAGAGAGAACAGGAGCACCTGTATTTGAAAGACAGAAGGGACAAGAACCCTGTGCTGTGAGACTGATCATCATCTGATGATAATAGGAATACTAGAATCATCATCTGATGATATTAGGACTCCTCAAGTAGATTTAGTACATATATCCTCATATCTTCTCTACTTTTTTGCATTTGACATCTTGCTGAAGGTCTTAGCATAGGATTGGTAGGCAGTTTTGCTTCAGTTCTCTGCTGAAAGTCTTGGTGTAGGACCAGTAGGCATGTTAGTGTCTTGTTACCATCATTCTTTGATGGTTAGGTGTAGAATGGCCATATCTCAGTTCTTGTCACGTTATTTTAGAAGGCCTGTGTTGATGTACCATTACTTTTTGAGTATGATAGGGAAGCAGGGTTCACCAAAGTGATTTTTGTTCCATAATCAATTCTGTTTTTTAGGCTTTTTGCAGAAAGTCCAGATTTAACAGGTTTTGTTGTTTGCTAAATGTTCAGAATTACAAATTCATATCCAGGGAGTATTAGATTTGATGGTCCTTTTTTACTTAACCTATAATATGTTAACATTTTAATGAACGAAAGTACACTAGGTCTTTCAACCAGCTCTTAATGGATCAATTTTTGGATTTACCATTTAAAAAGTCATTACTCTCTAGTCTCTACCATAAACAATTAAAAGATGAGCATGCTTTACACGGGATCAGATGAAATTGGTTAGTAATTTAGTATGGTTTGAAAAGGTGAATGAAACCTTGACAATTTAAGTCAATGCTTATAAAGCATACATTTATAATATGTTAACATTTTGATGAACGAGGTACATACGTTTTTGAACCAACTCTTAATAGATCAATTTTTGGATTTACCATTAAAAAGTCATTACTCTCTAGTCTCTACCATAAACAATTAAAAGATGAGCATGCTTCACATGAGATCAGATGAAATTGTAAAGTACGGTTTAAAAGAGCGAAGGAAACCTTGACAATAGAAGTCAAGGCTTATTAAATATTTTGTATAGCAATAATGTGATGTATGAACCTATTATTACATTACCAGTACCTTCTATATATTACTCAAATGAAAACTTAAAAAATATATATGATTAGGTTCACTCTATAATTGTTCTAAAGAAATCATTATTCAGAAGGAAGCAACATTCATGAGTCTAAAAATATAGTAAAATTGAATGTCTATTTTATCATAGTAAAATATAGTAGTTAAAATGTTGTTTGACAACTTAATTAGCTATTTTATCATTTCTTTTATTGGTTAAATTGAATGTCTTAAATCTTTATTCAACTCTCGTGATACAAGGTGAAAGCACTACATCTATCATAGGCAATACTTGAATAATTGAAAGTTTAAGTTTAGTACTATTTAAATTGCAGAAATTGAGAGAATGCTTTACATTTTTAAAATCTGATTATGACATTTGAGGATACTCGTGAAATGATCAATCTCAGTAGGTTTATGCAGCAAAGGGCCTCATTTGACATTCACAAAGTAAATCACAAACACACTTGGTGAGATTGTTTTAGACATTATTATTAGAGTGAAATGTAAGTTTAGGGTAATTTTGCTTGATGAGATTGTTTGAGACATTATTATTACTAGTCGTAAACTTGCACGTTGGGCGTGATAATATTATCATTTTAGTTATTATTGGTTAATAGTTGGTTTTTCATTTTCTTTCAAGTAAATATATTAACTTTTAAAAAATATACAATCTAATATATTAATTCAACAACAACAACAACAATAATAATAATGTTGAATAAAATAATATGAGAAGAAAAAAAAAGTAAAAATAAAAGATATAACAATAAATACCAAATTAACTATCTCTAAATAAATACCGAATTATTTAAATCATATTATGTAAAATTATAATATTACATTCTTATATACTATCTTTAATTCTTTACAATGCAATATGATAAAATTTAACAACCAAAGTGAAAAAAAAAAAAAAAAAAACCTTAAAACACAATTAAATTGCATCAACCTAAAGTAGAGTTCTAAAAAACCCAAAAATTTCTCAACCTAAAGCAGAGATGCGATATATATATATATCACCAAAAATTGAGAGAGGAATAAGTTTTTTTGTGAAGAAAAATTATGCATATAATGAAAAAGAGAATGCCAAATTTATACTAAAAGGATAACAATAAGAAGAAACAAAATAAAGGAAAAGATGAAAAGTGATATTAAGAGAGAGGCTAGTGGGGAGATGAAAATGTAAAGGGAAAAAGAAAGATTGGAGAAAGTGTAAACTTAAAAAAAAGTGAGTACAATTTAATTTATTTAAATTTAAATAAAATATTATATGTTTAATTAAAAAAAAGAAAATATAAATAATTTAATTATATGGAGGATGTGACTAAGTTTAAATATTGAGTAAAATAAGATGAAAAGATTAAAAAAGTAAAAATATAATATATATATATATATATAACAATAAACACCAAATTATCCAAATTATGTATGTAATAGAATAATATATATTATATTCTTATATATATTATCTTTTTTAATTTTTTTATAACGCAATAGTATAATATTTAACAATCAAAGAGAACAAAAAAAACTTAAAACACAAAACTAAATCGTACCAACCCAACGTAGAGTTATAACAAACACAAAAATTTATCAACTTAAGTAGAGATGCAGGAAAATAAAAAAAAACAATACTCCAAAAATTATTGTGTGTGTGAGAGAGAGAGAAAGAGAGAGGGAGAAACAACCTTTCTGTAATGGAAAACTATGCAAAGAATGGAAGAGAGAATAACAAATTTATAGAAGATGGTGTGAATATGAAGAGACAAAATAAAAAAAGATGAATGGAAGATGAATATTGACATTAAGGTTGAGGGTAGTGGGGAGATGAAAAGTTAAGGGAGAGAAAGATGAAGGATGGAAAACTATGTGAAGAATGGAAGAGAGAATAACAAATTTATAAAAGATGATGTGAATATGAATAGACAAAATAAAGAAAGATGAATGGAAAGATGAATAGTGACATTAAGGTTGATGGTAGTGAGAAGAAATATAAGAGAGGGAAAGATGAAGAGACAAAATAAAGAAAAATGAAAAGTGATATTAAGATTGAGGGTCGTAGGGAAATGAAAAGGTAAAGACATAAGAAAGGTTGGAGAAAGTGCAATTATTAAAAAAAAGTAAATGTTAAAAAATAATTATAGGAAAATTGGAAAGAAAAAGAATAATGTCTTGAATGTTGATGTGACTCAACATGAGCACAATAACATTAAACGCAACGCTTCATCTTTTAGTAATATATAGATTATTATTATTATTAAAATGCATTGCACATGACCCTTGAACACATGTTGCTTTTTTTTTTTTTTTTTTGGCTGCCACATAACCTATTATGTAGCAATTGCTGCATACTAGTATGCAGCAAAATCTTTCGCATATTAATATATCTTAACAGGGTCTGTTCAAGAGTGGAGTGAGAATTTCTATCTACAAATAACTGTTAACATTACATTAGCTGCCAAAAAACCATAATTCATAACTCAAACCAGGTTTCAAGATGTTCCAAATTAGTGTAAATGTACTGCCTCTCTGCTCATTATTCAATAAACAAGCAAACCATTCAGACAAAACAAACATTCAGTCAATAAATAAGATTGTGTTCGATTCTGCCATGATAGGGGTTCAACATAATTATTGAAAAGCACAACTAATACTAGAGGTCCAATTCAAGGCAAGCGAACAACCTAAATTAACCAGAATCTGCGACCTTCCCAACCAACATTTTGCCAGTTGAGATCATCACAGCTTATTGTTGTACCAGAAGACACCCTTGCTCTGGCCAGCTTCATCAGGTTCAACATAAACACACTCCTTTGCCTCCCTCCATGTTGCCTTGTAAACTGGTGTCCCATCGAATTGATAATACTCTCCCAAAATTGGCTTAATTGCCTTTGTAGCTTCCATTGCATGATAATGTGGCATTGTTGAGAACAAATGGTGTGCCACATGAGTATCTGTGATGTTATGGAAAACCTTGTTCAAAATTCCATAATCTCGATCAACAGTGGCCAAAGCTCCCCTCAGCCAGTCCCACTCAGAAGAATCATAATGAGGTAATGAAGGGTGAGTGTGCTGCAAAAATGTGATCAACACCAAAAATCCATTTACAACCAACAGCGGTCCTCCATAGGTACATAAGACCCAAGCAAGTCCTTTTGCCATGGCAAGCCGGTAAAGCCCATAAAAGACAGCAATAATACCAGCATCAGAAATGAATATTTGGAGCCGTTGACGATCTGAGTAGATGGGACCATAAGGGTCATAGTGGCTTGCAAACCGATCATAGGGCCTGCCTGAAACGTTGAATGCGAGGTAAAGAGGCCAGCCTAGAGTGAGCGTGACGAAAAGTGTGATGAGTCGGCCTGGTGGATTGTTAAGGTATTTGGAGTACCATCGGATACTGGATTTTTGCTTGGGGACAAAGACTTCATCCTTCTCAATGGAACCTGTATTAGAATGGTGGCGGCCATGGCTATACTTCCAGGAGAAGTAAGGGACAAGAAGACAGGAGTGGAGGATTAGACCCACGGTGTCATCGAGCCATTGGTAGTCACTAAACGCATGGTGGCCACACTCATGGGCTATGACCCAAACACCAGTTAGGACACAACCTTGGACAAACCCATAAATTAGCCAAGCCAGGGAAGAGAGAGGTTTAGGAAGGTGATGGAAGTAATTGGTAGCAATGTAATAGAAGACAAAGGCTATAGCAAGGTCATAAACAACATAGGAGAAAGAGCGGAGAACAGAACGCTGGAAACAATGAGGAGGGACGGCTTTCTTGACCTGGCCAAGGGTAAATGGGGGTTTTGAGTGTGGAACTCGCTTCAGACTTTCAGCTTCGGATTTCTTGCGAGTGGGGGGCACTGCCATTCGGCCACCTGCACCCATTGTTCTTCAACCTGTGAAAAGGAGAGAAAAAGTGAGTATCTTGTGATTATTTTAAACTGTATTTCTAAGACAAATCAAGAAAGTAAACCAGCTTCCAATAAGCTATATCTAAGTTCAATGAGAAATTCTATAGCACAGTGATCTCAATGCAAAATTTAGTTATTTAAAATAGCTTCCGCAATGCTTTTATGGTAAAAAAACCAGTTCAACTCACAGAAAAGATAACATCAGGGCAACTTGCTTCCTAAAGTACCAATTGAATAAAATACATGTCCATATCCTGTCTAAAACCTACTCAACTTCCACAAGCAGTTAGATTCATATTATAGCAAGACGTAGCACCTCAATATCCCTAGTAATCAAGTGCTCCTATGGTAATAATACAGTTGAACTAACGGCCCCTTTGAATGACTAATATTATGATACTCTAATAATAATTAGAAGACAATTTTATTAAGAGAGAATTTAGCTATCAATATATTGGCACAGTTTAGATGATGGTTACAAGGAAGCAAACTAGCAAAGCGATTCAGTTCACCAACAATAGGGCCATTAATACAAATGACTAATGGATCAATGGGATCCAGGACGTCGGCAATGGAAAAAGATAAGTACCCAACCAACTTCAGTATACATTGGGTTCCTAGAAGCTAGGATGGCATAGCATAATGGAAGCTTCAAAGTGAATAATAAGGAACAAAAAAGTTAAAATGATTGAAAAAGGGAGACAGGCCAACATTTTCAAGTGCAATTCCAGAGTGCAAAATTTGAGTTTCTATAACTGATCTTCTCATTGACATGTTCCAGTTCCTTTCATGTTATGCGTGTAATGTATTAAATTTCAAAATGGATAAATGATGCAAGTGCAATGACATTCATATATTCATACAATTTACAAGCACTCCACAGCCAAAACTATTACAAAATTCTAGCAGCAAGGTCTGGCCAGACACGTTAGAAAGTTGAAACTGAAGTTTTAAAATGATTGAGTTCAGACTACAGAGTCTCAGATTTTTTTTTTTTTTTTTTTTTTTGAGGGTCCTAATCTTGGTTGGCATGGCCAAAAATATAGAACTAATAATATCTTTTATTTTTTGATAAGTATAATATCTTATTTTTTTCCTCCCCCTGTAAAGAAAAAGGGAAAGGAAAAACAAATAGAAGGCCTCCTTCACCTACAGTAAAAGATGGTAACAATACGAAAAAGTAATGAAGTACTTTATGGACTTTTTTAATGGAAAAGAAAGGCACAATGAAAAGTAGAAACAATAATACTGGAGAGTTGATGCCACTACCACAAAAAGTAAGGTAAAATTATTTATGGGGTCCAAACTCCTAAACCAAAGTATGGGGCACTGAAATTTCCATAGGGATCACTTTGCCACTAAAACAAGTGATTCACACCAGTCAAGGAATGTAACAAAGTTGTCTCTATCATTAGCCCATGCCGGTACCAAACGGAAAAGGTATACGTTATTTTTGCGCACGCCGTATATGTCATCTTAAAGCAACAACTACGAAGTTTACCAAGATGTCCATTTGCAAATTGTTTATTCTTTATAGGACAAAAAAATAGTATGAGAACTGTAAGTTACAGATAATTTAAATAAAGAAAAACCAGCTTTTTGATCGGTTGACAAAAAATTCTAGTGAACCAATAGAATTTAAGAAGTTTTGAAAGAGAACCGAAAAATAAGAAAAAACCCATGTCCTACCTCTAATTAGGTAGCCTCTTACTCAATTAAAACATACACCAAAACATCAAGACCCTCGTAGAGTGACACCTTCAATTTTGATTAGTACAACATGCATGAGCAAATAATAGACTCGCTCAGGAATCTATAAGGTTAAAAAATTAAGGCAAAGCCTAGCAAACTATTTGGACTTCTGGATTTGGGTATAGAACAAGTCCTCGTTTGATAATTATTCTAACGAGTATTAATTCTAAGTTGGTGTGACAAAATTCAAATTGACCAAGATAACAGAACTACAGTATTCAACAATAAGATTTGGAAAAAACAAAGTTTAGAATTTAGAGGCGTCAAACTTGACCATGCTGGGCCTACCAGCAATGGAATCAGAGTCACATACACATACCACCAAACACCAAAGGCAAGCCCTGAAATATTGAAATTCAAGAGCGCCGGTTAATTGGAAAGATCAAGAAAATTATATTTAATTATAGAGAATAGGGTAGCCCTCACTCTTTTTGAAAAATTAAAATTAATAAAGGAAAATGTTGCTGGTTAAAATTTCCCTACATGGGTCTCACTTAAATTTAAAAAAAATAGGGACCAGCCATGGCTGCAACACCTAATTCTCCACATTTACTTCTTTTGTCTACTTTTTCTTGGGTTACAGCTAACTTTCTGTAATCATCCAAACACCACAGTACATAAACGAACAGAGCTCTTAAATGAGCCTGAAACTGAACCAACTAACAAGTCTGAGTTTCTGACCAACACAGTTCTATTTTGTTTGTTACTTTAAACAAGTTTTATTTTTTTACATATTTCACTCTACTAGATTTGAAATTACCAGAAACAGTCAATTACACTAGTGTAGATTGTCTCAGGGCCTGCACACAAAGAATCCTATTTCGGAATATTCCTCATAAAAGTTAAATCCCAATTTATAAAGTGGTAATCGGCTAACCTTTCCAATATTTTAATAAAATTTCTCCAAACTTTCTTACAGCTCCCAACTTTATAATAGACGGATTTTCTCCAAATTATCTATAATACGTTTTTAAAAAAAATTTGAGATCCTAATCTAAATGTAAAGATGGGCAAAACTTCTTTCTAGATATTTAAATCCAACAAAGCTTCTTACTATTCACAAAAATTTGAACCATCGCCCCAAAGATAAGCGGGTCAAATTAACTAATACTAACTTTCAAACATTTATCAGTTGCAATAAAGGATAGATCAAACGCATTATTTTTCTTGATAAACTTCATTTGGCAAACATGAAAGAAAGTCACTTTATTACCCAATAAAAAGGTACAAACATGGAGTAATTGGAAAATAATTCAAAAAGCGAATGAAAGTTATTATTCATTTTTAAATAATTAAAAACCATAAATTCGGATTACTTAATGATAATTAATCATAGATAGATTAAAAACAGTGAGACTTTGAAGTTGCCAGAGGATCCAAAGCTTAAAAAAAAAAAAAAGACAAAACGAAACAAAATAAACATTAAAATTAAAAGTAAAATAAATACTATAACAGACAGACATGAAAGTGTATGGCGTTGGCTCTTGGCTGGAGATCACGTGAACAGAGCATGTATAGTCATACAAAGTACAGAAGTTAGATACGACAAGGTACTTAACAACTACGACGCTTAGAGTTAGATCCAATCTATAAAACTTCACAGCATCGAAAAATATATTTAAAAATTCAAAATCTTTTAAATTTTGTTAATGCATGCATTCATTTCTCTGACTGAAGGCAAAGATCTCAACCGATTTTAGGAACAAAAATAAAACATGTATTCCTAGATCTACACAAATCCATTTAATAGCAAGACGAAAAAATGTGATTACAAAAATCGATCTTTCACAAACCAAAACCAAAACGAAAGCTGAGAAATTGATTATAGTATTTAAAAAAACAAGAAAAAAAAAGAAAGGAGAAAGGAATGAATACCTGAGAGAATAGAGAGAAGCTCTTCTCTATAAATGTTTCCAACTCAGCTCTTTCTCTCTCTCTTTCTCTCTCTCTAAAATGGAGACTAGAAAGTAGAAACAACAGAGGCAGTCTCACCGTTCTCCTTTCCCAAGCCTGATATTTAAGCTTTCCTTTCCCTCTCTCTCTCTCTCTCTTCCAGTGGGGTCCACCAAAGCTCAACATGTAAAAAAGTTGGAAAGTCCCCATCTCACTCACTCAGGTGTTTGGTTTCTTTTCGATTTCTAAGCATATTCTGCTTACGTGGCAAGCAGTAACTGGGTTTGATCGGTTGTCTTCTTGACCAAATTTTTTTTAACGCGTCGCCTTCGGCTGCTTTTAACTGATTCTTATTTCGCTCAATATCCGCCGTCGGATTCAGGGTTAACAGATCTTCATGGCTGTGATTTTTCTTTGGGGTTTGTACAAATATCTGAGGGAGCGTCGGAGATTGAGGGTTTGGCTGGTAGAATAGTTAGAATAACGTTCTTTTGTAATTTTTGAAAATACACGTGAGTTAAAAAATGTATAAAAATATATAAAATATTGTTTAAAAATTGAAAGTATATTGTTTAAATAGCCTACCAAACAGGGCTTGATTGCAATTTGCAAAAGCACGCATCAAAGTGGGCTAAGACTTAAGAAAGAAAGAAAGAAAGAAATATCTGAATTCAAAAAAAAAAAAAAATTCTAATTAAAAAATGCTTTACCGACCAAAGCAAATGACAAAGATATCTGAATATCATGACTCTGGCTTGTTTGGCAGGCTGCTCAAATACAAAACTACATATTTTAAACAATATTATATATATTTTTACATATTTTTTCACCTATACGTATATTAAAAACACTCAAATAATATTACTTAAACTATATTCTACCTTTTTTTTTTGTTTTTGTTTTGTTTTTGGCTATAGAAGATCCATCATAAACTGAGTTGTATACCATAAAATTACCTTATTCAAATATAAAAATTTTACCTATTTTTATACTATTTTTTTTTAGATAGTTTCAATCTATATAGTTCTTTATTTAAATAAATATGGTTTCTTTATATATATATATATATATATATATATATATATATATATATATATATCTTCACGAAGTTTTAAGTTTCAAGTTTGACCTTAAGTATTGTAACATTGTTTTATATATGAACTGTCTAATAATTTCCTATAATAATAATAATAATAATAATAATAATTAAAAAAAAATTTGCATGAGCATGACACTTAACCGTTTGTAATAATAACTAGCTTCGTCACACGAGCTCCACACATATGATGAAGCTCTTTTTTTATTTTGAGTTTAATGTAATTTTTCAATTTGAATTTATCTATTATTAGTGAGGTTACACCGAAACGAATTTTTAAGAAATCAAATTTTAGGATTTGAAATGGAGTAAACTCCTGGGTTTAGTGTGTGTTAGTTTTTAGGAAAAAATACATCAAACATGCGTGAGACATATTTAAATAGAGAGTGTGCTAATTTTTAGGAAAAAAAATTTCTGATAGTTATTTATTTATTTATTTATAAATTTTGTTGAATTACAATTTTAACCTCATTTTTTAAAATTTTTTTTAAGAATAAGGATTATCTAATTAGATTATGGGTATTTTTAATATTTTTTGAAGTCATAACTAATATTCTGTATTCTTTTAATATATAGATATAATAATAATAATAATAATAATAATCATCATCATCATCATCAGGTTAATGGATGCTAGGGATTTCCAAGTGGTCCGCCCACCTGGCCAACTTGCCCGGTCCGACAACTCCGGTGATCAGACACGGGTCCCAACCCCGATAGGTCAGTTGCAAGTTTCCTCTTTCAAAACCCATGAAACCCGACCTGCCCATAAGCTTCAATGTTTTTGGTGATTTAGTAAGAATTTCAAACCAAATTTGGCGAGATCTCATTGAGATCTAGTATGGATCCTTCGAGATCCAGCGAGATCTCGCCGTTATCCAATTAAATCTAGGTTAGATCTCGACAAGATCTGGCAAAATATCGGCCTCGGTGATAAAACCCGAGACTGACCCAATACAACCCGAAACTGACAAGACTTGAACCAGTAGATTCAACCAAATCATCCAAGTCGGTTTCAAGTTATATTTTTATCCACCCAATTTTTTCGAGTTGAGTCCAAGTTGGGCACAAACCCGACCCGACCCGAGCTGTGGATAGTCATAATGAATGCTCTTAGGGAATTTATTAATAATCCATTTTAGAAAGTTTTAAAGGGTTATAAGCTAGTTCAAGGTTAAAATTATGGGAAAGTAAAACTAGAGAAAGTGTGGTAGATGATGTCATGGTTTCATAGGGTGATTTGAAACTATTCAAATTTCTTTTCTTCATTGTTTAGATTTTTGTTAAATCACTTTCAATTATATAACATGGTTATTTTTTAAAGTATAAAAAATTAGACACAAAAGAGTCCTATTTTTAAGTGATATTAAATTATACAATTTATTTTTACATCCTTATTATTGTTAATTTTCATTAAATAACTTTCAATTAATAAGGTTATTTTTTTATAGTATTAATAAAACACAAAAGAAACCAGAGATTTCTATTCCAATTTACATATATAGATATAGATTAAATTATCGAAGTAAAAATAGAGATTTTTTTTTAGAAGCAAACATACATAAGGGAGATGGATAGTGGTTCTAACACAAAGGCACACCATATACTCTACTAAAAAATCATGGTAAAATATAGAAAAATTGAATTAAAGTTACACACACAATTCCTTATATTAAATATATATGTCATTAATCTCAGCATTAGATAACATGTTCTATATCACTAAAATATTACTTACTATATGTGGACGCTCAGTTTTTCCCCTGCCCTAGTTGGGGGTTGTCGCACATTGAAGTAAAAAGAAATCAGAGATTTCTATTCCAATTTACATATATAGATATAGATTAAATCATCGAAGTGAAAAAGAGAGATTTTTTTTAGAAGCAAACATACATAAGGGAGATGGATAGTGGTTCTAACACAAAGCCACACCATAAACTCCACTAAAGAATCATGGTAAAATATAGAAAAATTGAATTAAAGTTACACATACAATTCCTTATATTAAATATATATGTCATTAATCTCAGCATTAGATAACATGTTCTATATCACTAAAATATTACTCACTATATGTGGATGCTCGGTTTTTCCCCGGCCTTGGTTGGAGGTTGTCGCACATTGGGTCCTTAGCGATGTGACTCTTGTATGATTGTGTATCTAGATTTGGGTGTGTGTGTGTGTGAGAGTCTCTTTTTTCTTATTTTTATTTTAGAAGTCGCCACCAACCATTGGTTTTGTGTTAGGTGTGATTGGTCACCTAGATGTCTAATTTATTTTAAGTTACCTAATTAAGTAAACATATAATTTATCTCTTCTTCTTTGACCCCAATTATGGCATTCACCACTTTGTCGCCATAGGGAAATAAGGGGTGAGTTGTGATGTTCGGGCATGCCTCTTTGGGAAATTGTATGACTTTAGCATCAATAAGATCTTGTATCTTATTCTTCAGGGTCCAACAATTCTCTATTTCATGCCTGGGGCCATAATAGTGGAATGCACACTTTTTGGATGGGTCATAGTTCTTCGGTGGGGGACCATTGACGGGCTTTGGGACCATAGGTGCTAACTTGTGAGCTTTCACCAGGTGGGAAATAGTTCTGCCAATGGCATTGGCAAGGGAGTGTACTTTCTCCCAAATCTATTGTAGAGCAACTAACTCCTTGGGGGATTGGAATTAGCTAGCTGAGTTAGAATGGCCTGAACTCTAAAGGTAGAGACGGGGGTCTTTTTGCCTTTGTGGAGCCTGAGATATCACCTGGGCTTCCCCTTCTTTCTTCTTAGGGGCTATCTTCTTGGACTGCTTCATTTGGGCCACGAAAGCATTGATATCCTCCAGCTTCTTGCTCTTGATCCCATCTTCTATACTTTCCCCAATGGGAATAAGGTCAACGAAATATTGAGTAGGGGTCCCAATCGTCCTTTCAAAGTAGGGAGACTTCAAAGAGTCGATGAAATTCTTAACAATTTCTTCTTCCGAAATGGGTGGGTGGACTTGGGCTGCCTTCTCCCTCCAGTGCTAGGCATAATCTTTGAAAGTCTCATCACTCTTCTTCTCTATTCTTTTCAAGTCTGTTCTGTCAGGCATGGTTCCTTGGTTGTGGATATACTACAGCATGAAAGCTTGAGCCAGATGGCCCAGATCTTTCCACCGAGTTACCTTTTTAAGCTTTAGAAACCACATGGCAGCACGACCAGTCAAACCATCTAAAAACGTGGCAATCAGCAGAGGCTTGTTGCTAGCATATTGAGCCATTTTTTAGGACTATATGTTGAAGTGCAATTCAGGATCTCCTGTCCCGTTGTATTTCTGAAAGTTTGGGACCTTGAACTTATGAGGGATTTCCATATGGGGAACCAAAATAGTGTGCTAAACTCGATATCCCCAAAGGCATTGTATCCTTAGAGGTGTAGATATCACATTTTGTACCCATTAATAAATTTTGGTCCCCGAATCCAATGATAAGCTTGATATATGTCAACTAAGAGTAATTAAAGAATTCACAATAGTTTGGAAGTAATCACAACTTAAAAGTGCTCAAATCGCTATGAAATCAATACTGAAAAATGACATTTGCTCACTGTTTTGACCATAACTTTTGATCTACAAAGAAATTTTAAGTGAGATTTATTTCATTAGAAAGTAAACATCCTGGCTTCAATTTGACACAAATTTTGCCTAAGTTGGACTTATATTGATTAAGTTATGACCATTTGAAGTTGGGCTAACTAGGCAGTTCGATTTTCTGGGTTTTAAAACTTCCTTTTAAGTGCCTAAAACAACATGCTTTGATGTGGGCCAGCTCATAGACCCTTGAGAACATCCAAAGTTCATTAAAAAGCCCCAAAAACTCTAATTTTAACTTATAGATACTTATCTTATGTCTCCAATCAATACCCTAGCTAGAGAGAGTTATTTTTTAGCCTCCATCTTCTCTAAAACCCTAATTCTCTTTTCTGAAACTCACACACAACCCCTTAGCACGTTTTTTACAAATAAAAAACCTCTCTTTAGTTAGTCCTAAGGCAGAAACTATTTTCCCAATTTGATTTTTCAAAACTAATCTTGTTCTTGAGTTGTGATTATCAAAAACTATTGTATTCTTTAATTATCTTGTTCTCTCAACTTAATCTTTGTGTTGTAGGTAATAAGGGGCCTAGTTAGATATCAACCAAGTTGTGTTTCATAAGCAAAGTGTGTCTCTCTTCATGGCTTTTTCTTGATTAAGTTTTTTATAACATGTGTTCTTGTTGTTCTAAATTGATTTATATGTTATATACTCTTAGAAGTATGTTTTGCTTTGTTTAATTTTGTTTTGTGGTGTCTTATCATGTTTTGATTGGAGAGTTGAATGATTGGATATTTTGATGAACATGTTTTGATGTGTTAAGTGTTGTTCGCGTTTGTTGTTAGATCCAATACATGTTTAGGAATAGATTTTGTTTTGTTTATTTTGGATATCTTTGTTGTTAGTTGTTGATGCCCACTTTTGATGAAAGGCCTAAAAGCAAAAGGAGCCTAACAATAAGGAAAGTGGAAGGAAAAAGAAATATGAATGGTAAAAGTGAGTTATTAAGCCCAATGAGCCAACACAGCAGGAATGACAGCCAGCAAGCCCATGGGAGAAATAAGAGGTAAAAATGAAGTAAATAGGCCGAGGAAGCCCAAGGAAAGAGGTAGCAAGTCCAATGGGCCAACATGGTAGGAATGCTAGCCAACAGGCCCACGGGAGGAATAAGAGGCCAAGAAGAAGTAAATGGGCTGGGGAAGCCTAAGGAAAGAGGTAGCAAGCCCAATGGGCCAACATGGCAGGAATGATAGCCAACAGGCCCATGGGAGGAATAAGATGTAAAGATAGAGCAAACGGGCTGAGGAAGTCCAAGGAAAGGGGTAGCAGGCTCAATGGGCCAACACAACCAACAGGCCCATAGGAAGAAAGAAGAATGACAAAAAAGGAAACCCAGTAGGCTATATTGGCAGATACCTTTGCTTAGACAATACCCAATCCATTGAAAAATGAAAGAATGTAATTATAGACACTCGATTTTGCACCCATAATTTAATCTTGGAAGATGGATAGAATAACCATTCATATACTCGAAAAAATCATGGTTGCATTATATGCATTAATTCATTCATTGCAAATCATAAAATGATCTTGAGATTCTAACGGTCGTGACGATATGTCTGATTCTAAATTAGATTGTCGGATTGAAAGATATCACATGATCAAGTTTTCACGGTCTGCATGCATTTTGTTTGGGTGGAATCAATCACGCATGATTAATTTAAATTAATTTTGATTGGTTAAACAATTAAAATTAATTAAATAATTTTGTGATTGGTTGTTGGTTTTTGTAAAAAATAAGTCTGCTTGCATGGGAATAAAGTGGATAATCTAATAATAAAGAAATCGTTGATAATTAATTCTTTTTAGAATATTTATCTATCATATAATTATTACTTTAAAGACTTGATTATCAAGAAAAAGGGATTAATTTTTAGAATATGAATTAAAAACGCGTCTAGGTGCAATTCCTGGCCCAAAAATCCCCCAAAAAAGAGTCCAAATCAAACCAAAATTGAAAAGAGGGCTCAACACCTAAGAAGGCCAGTTGGCACTCTTGGAGTGCCAATTGGCCCAAATTCGTGGCTCGGCCTAGGAACCTTCTAATTAAGATAAAACCTATCTTTTTCGAATTTTTAGAGACAAGGACGCGTTCCAATTTGTATCTGATCTCATTCAGCTTATTTTTTAAGCATCCCAACCTTTATAAATATAGGAAAAAGATCAGAATTCAAGGCCTTTTCTTTTCTAACTTCTTTGCTCCCCTTATGTTAAAGACGTTCAGGAAGTTTTGGCTTTAAGAACTTCTTTTTTGTAAGTGAAATATTTTAGATCTCAAAGAGGTGAAAATTTCTTTGATTTCTAAAATATTCTTCCATTGAAGGTCATATTCATGCAAGTAGGTATTTAATTTCGTTCTTGTATTTGTTTTTTCTTTTCTCTTAATTGATATGTTGTGTTGTTCATTGCAAGGTTTTTGTTAATATGTGTTTGATTTCATTATGATCTTGTTCCCAATTCATATATGCCATGTTCACATGTTTGGTTGGGATTTCTCTAATTGATTAACATGTTCGTGATTTAATTTTTCTTTAAATTCAAGATCTGCAATTAATCACCAATGCTTTTTCTTTAAAAAAAAAAAAAAAAAGAGCTATATTTTCATTAAATACAAATCTAAAATTTTTTCTGAAATAGTTTTCTTCTTAAATAAAATACTGCAGATTTTGAAATTTCAAAGAATAGGAATGGCAACGGGTCGGGTTCGGGCTGGGTTTCTTTATACCCGAACCCGACCCGTGGGTATGTATCCGTTACCCAAACCCGACCCAGTTAATAAACGGAGTTTTTTTTTCAGACTCCAAACCCGGCCCGTCGGGCTCCACGGGCCCCGCCCACTTTAGGGCCCAATCCTAAGTCCTAATGGCTAAACCGTGGCCCAATTTAAAAAAAAAAAAAAAACAAATTCCGTAATTAATTTAATAAATCTCAGATTTCTACACTAATTTAATTTACAATAATTATTTTAGATTTCTACAATAATTTTAGATTTCAAATTTCACATAAATCTACAATAATTTACTTTTAGATTTCTCATTTTCCCTTTCAAAACACACCCAAATACAGAAATCACAAACTCAAATACAGAAATCACAAGAAAAAATACATAAAAATCACAAACCCATACATAAATCCTATATACATAACCCAAATACATAAAAAAAATTCTTCCTTACAACAAGATTTGCCACAAGTTCAAATATATACAAAATAAATCCCCCAAATCCAAATTTGGGACCATTACATCAATTTCAAAAATCTAAAAAATAAATCCCACAAATGAATATACATAATAATACCCATTTCAGGTACCAAGTAACGAACCTAAAAAAAAAAAAAAAGAAGAAGGAGAGATCTTGGCGGTGGCAGATCTTGGCGATGGCAGATCTTGGTGGAGGTGACAGATCTTGGCTGAGCTACGCTTGGAGAACATAGATCGGAGCTCAGAGAAGTCAAAGAAAGAAAGAACCAAACCTGTGACGATCTTGAGACCGACGATGACAGAGCTTGAGACTGACGGTGACAGAGCTTGAGGCCAGCAGTGAGATCGTGTGATGGCGACGGTGAGTGAAAGAGGTCAGAGCTTGAGGTTAAGTCCGTGAGTGGGAGAGGGAGAAGAGGGTGAGTCCATTAGCGAGAGAGGGAGAGGAGAGTGAGGCTGTGACTCTGTGAGGGAAATGGATGGAGGCTGAGTGTGGAATATGTGAGGAAGTAGGGTTTTTTAGTTTATATATATATATATAAATGGGGTTTTTGGTAATTTTCTATCTAAACGGGTCAGGTCCGGGCCGGGTATGACAAACACCTGAACCCGACCCGGACCCGCTTTGGGTTTTTTTTAAAAGACCCATACCCGACCCTATTACTTATCAGACAGGGTAAATTTGACCTATTAGGGTTGGGTCGGACCGGGTATCCGCAGGTCGGACTTTTATTGCCATCCCTATCAAAGAATGAATTAATAGTTAGGTTAAGAAGATGTATTTTGGGTATAAAAAAAAAAAAAAAAAAGAATCTTATGGTCTAAGTGAATTTCTTATTACAAATTTGTCCATAGTAAGTACTAGCAAAAGAATAAAAGATAAGAAGTGTTGCGTTTATAACATTTTCACAACACTTTTCTAACAAATCTTAGGTGATAAGTTGTTATTAGTTCTAATTTAAACACACTACTGAAATTACTTTTTTGTCCATCAATAATAGTTAGTGTCGGTGATGTTTTTGCGACAAGGGCCGAAAATGCGAGAATGACCCAAATCTCCCCTTGGGTTCTTTAGAGGTTTTTATTGTGGAGAATCAAGGCCAAAATTCCAAATGTATAATGAACAAAAGGCTAATGGTGCTTTGACAAGAGAAAATCAAAATCCTTATAACAAAAGTGCAGAAAACCATAAAAACATAACAGGTCTGAAACTTCAACCCACAGTCACACAGAAGAGGGAATTGAGAGAGGTTGTGAGGAAAAGAGGGAAGGTTCCCTTGTACCCATATTTCCACCCCCAAACTTCGGAATTGTGAGATTGTTGACTGGTTGAGTGGGGTTTTGCTCTGAAGTTTCAAGTATGTGAGTAGAACGTGGCTGATTGTGTTTTTAGTTGAAGAAAGACTCTTGTATTGAGCTTGGGGTGTTACTCTCAGAGTAAAACGTCCTCCTCTATTTTGAATCTGATTATGGAGTTTATATTGAGTTTGGGGTGCTGGTTTTTTATCAATAGAAAAGGCTTTGAACCCCAAGGTGTTAAGCAAGTAGTAATTTTCAGGTTTGCTTCTGTTTGGATAAAAGAAAGGATTACTTTTATCATCATTTAAGGGAAATGCTTGACTAAACCCTCATTGGCTCCTCATTTTTAGTTGTTTCAGACCATTGAGAGGCTCAACTAGATGAGAGTTAGCAGCTGAAGTTGGCCAATGAGAGCCAACCATTTTTAAAGGAAAAAAAAAGTTCGAACAGAAACTTTGGGCCACAGTCACACAGATTATAAAAGTTGTTTTGGGGTGGAACTTTTGGATACAAGACCTCCTCCATAAGCCTGAGGTGCTATCAGTGTCCCTTACCCACTTGGTAGCATGCATGGGCTGGGCTCATGCAAAGGTCCGAAAGAAACCGACCCATACCCTTCAAACTACACTTCCTCAATTTTCCTAATAAGTCGCATGGGCTTGGGCCATGCTTTAAAAGAATAAAATATAATATAATACATGAATTAAGCCCATAAGGAAGTCAAGCTTGTTTGAATTGGGCTTGTACGAAATGTGTCACGAAAATGGGTATCAACATTAGCCCCTCGAGCATGCGTGGTGCTTTTGGCATGTGGTGTGAGTAGTTGATGTTTCCCATTGCTTTGTAGATGTTGTGAGTTTGAGGAATTAGTCTACCCAAAAGTTTTATTTTTTTGTTGAGAAGATATGGGTCGATGAAGTCCGTTTTTATAAATATTTCATGTTTGCCTGACACATCACTGACCTAATGCGTGCCTAGAGTCCTTCAATATTTTCCAAAGGAGTAAAATTGGATATTGATGGTAAGCCTTCACTTGGGTCAATATCATGGGCATCAGGTTGTCTAAGTTGCTCCATTAGATTGGCCTTTTAATTTCACTCCACGTTCTCCAGTAGGAAGTAGGTGGCCTTTGAACTTTCAAATTTGCTTAGCTTCTTGTAGCTTTCTTGTGAAATTTGCAACTTGCTTCCTTTAGTCACCTACAGGTAGCATTAGATTTCCTCCACTTAAATTGAATGTGGCTCTAAATCCACCACGTCACTTTTGCCTTGTAATATATAATACCCTTCTGCCTTGTATAAGGTCTTTGACTTTTCAATTTTGTTCACTTCTTTTATGCTTCAGTTGTGGCTTTGTTTTTTCATCAATGAGCAGACACGCCACTTTTTTTTTTCTTCAATGGCTTTCAACCACTTTGTCTTCTTAGCAATACATCTTTCATATTTTCTTCTATTCTTTGTTATTCGCTTCAAGAGCTGTGAATATTTGCTTTGATCCACATTTGCTGAAACCCAAGGGCGGTGAGATGATGGCGGCGAAATGGAGGGCTGGAGGAGATCTTTGTTGGTGGAGAGCATAAATTCGAAGAGCTCAGCACCATCCACTGTTCAAAATTAATGTGGATTTAGGTGGGACGAAGTTCCATCGCTAAAGGAAGAGGAAACCCATCGACAAAAAGTAGAGTTGTTCCATTGATGATAGTGGAGGTTTGCGATAGATTGCCGCCCATGGCCGTTGGACCATCTATACCAATTTTGGCTGAGCAATGTTGTTAGCGAAGAGGAAGGAACCTTCTTCACTAAGGAGTGAGGATTTTGCTGTAAGAGATTGATGCCGAATGCGGCGACAAGATGTTAAATCTGTTCTTTGTGCGAGCTCGATAAAGTTGGATGCGATGCTCACCTTGGTGAATTAATTTTTTTTTTTTTGCTGATCTCTCGGATGTATTTGGCAACATTTTGAATGAATAGTATCGTTGATTGTGTAGGTTTGCTCTTCCTTAGCGGAGGAAATAAGTATGTAAAAGTAACGGATCTACTTCATTTTCATTCTCAATCTATAACATGCATTATGTAAATTTCAGAATTCAAGTATAAGAGAGCGTACCTTGAAGTGATGAATTTCAAAACAAAGATCGAAGCACTTGGGAATACTTTTAATCTT
Source organism: Quercus ilex subsp. ballota (assembly GCA_032727855.1). NCBI lineage: Eukaryota > Viridiplantae > Streptophyta > Magnoliopsida > Fagales > Fagaceae > Quercus > Quercus ilex. Next base: position 26,415,008 of record CM064914.1, on the reverse strand, counting down.
CACTCCAATTCCACTATCGCCCCAGAAGTGTGGACCATCAATTAGTTACAAAAGGAGAATTAAAGAGTGACTCACACTCACATACACACCATTTTACAATGATATTTTTCACTCTTTTAAAATTCTGTACGTTTTTCCTTTTGTATCTAACCAATTATCTAATTGGGCGGGCCTTTTGGGTCTTTCCAATTGGGCTTAAGTGTGTGCCTTGGAGTGGGACCAATAAGACGCTAGCTCCAATGGGTCTTGGGCTTTTCTGTCAACTCTTGACAAGCCCAAAGTTATTATTAACTATATTTAATATCACTATATAAATATAGTTGCACTCTAGGCCTTATCTATAAATTATATCCCAAGACTTTATTGTACATGCAAACTCCTTCATAAAATATTCGTAGTAATATAAAGTTATAAATGTGGACTGCCATTTTGTAGATTATTACATCTTAATCCTTGAATACCCGGTTTAATCCTTTTAAAGTTATTCATCATATATTTATGAAATCCAATTTTATAAATATATACTTTAGTAATTTCTTACCAAAGTGGTTAGGCCTAATTCTCTGAATAACAAATCCATTAAACTTATCTCAAGGGAATATTTTATATTTCCGTTAAGAGACTATGAATTCCATCTTGAGAATATATGTTCCATCAACACTAAATGTGGCTGCCCAACATACTGAGGTTTTGATTGTTACTTTAGATCTCACTCTTGATATATCAAAGCAACCTACACTTCATGATCAAGTTCATTATTCTCTCAGGATTAAGAGTTCATGCAAATATAAGTCGTGAGATTTATTATTCATTTGACAGTCCTTAGGAGAATAATAAATCTCATAGCGGTCCAGTTCAATATGTCTTAACTCTTAAAACATATTAACACATCAACTAGGAGTCTCCACTTTCATGATCAAAACAAATCATCGTAGTTGATATGTTATAGTCTTCGCAGATGAAATGCCCAATTTTATCACCGACTACGAACTATAATTCTGAGTTTACAAAGAACTTGTGACTTATATCTTCTGTGACTAAATCACATAAATCACATACTATGCATCTCATGGACCATGTGATAATGTCCAAATATTCATGTTACCATTATTTCAGATAATAATAAAACAACTTTATTAAACACAATATTAAGTTATACATAATGTCACACTTAATATCATACATAGCATCATACAATAGGATTTAAGGGCACTAATCCTAACACTTAGGAGATCACAGAAATAATGCAATGTACTGACCCATAAGGTTAAGTCATTGTAATTGAATTTGAATTTCATATCAAAGTAGACTCCTTATTGATTCCGATAGTTGCAAGACATGGAAATCAGTTCATAGCACGACCGTGCAAAATATTGAGTTGGCATTGGTGTTGGAAGTAGAAGTAGCATACTTGACTGTAAATTTGACTTGGGTCCATAGGAGAAGATGATAATGAATGAAAGGCTGTCTTGAACTTCTATGCAAATTGTACCACATTAAGAATGCTTCGATTTTCTTGAGTTGCTTGATTGTTGGTTAATTTGATGAGATTATGTTTGCCAAGATTTGTTTCGATGACGCTGTAACCACGAGCAATAAGTGATATGCTGGCCGTATAGCGCATTTGAGATGGAATGGAGTGAAAATATCACTTGGCGATGTAGTATAAGGGTGTGACATAGCTACTGTATGTGCTGGCATTGGCAGCCCCCAGTATTGTGTTATCGTGGTGAATGCAAATAAAAATGCAGAGTCACAAGTTGTTGTTGCTTCATGTTTGTTGTGATGATGAGGAGAGTGTTGGCGAAACCATTATTGATGGTTCCATAGAGCGTCTATTATTTGATCATGATATTGCTCATCCATAACAACCCTCAAGTCTTGGGCCTTGATAGGACCAGATTGACCATGATAGCATGAGAGGTCGCCTTGTAAAATAGTTGTTGTGTACGCTAAAATGATGAATGGCGTAACTTGTAAGCAAATAGGAGATTTCTCTTTGTTGCATGGCTATATAAAAAAAAAATGTTCAATGAAACGCCGTTGTGTCGAGATGCTTTCGCTTGTGGTGATGTCGTAGCTCCATTTGTTTGAGAATGAAGCTGCAATTTTTTTTTTTTTTTTTAGCGAGTCAAAATCTGCTGTGGCAAGCCAAAGCTCTTTGCTCCTCTTTCTTGTCACGCCATTAGGCATTGTTGAGCGTGATGCTTCTCCATTCAACATAGAATAAGTGTACTTTGGCAAGACTATGCCATTGTTGAGCGGGGAGTTGTAACTCACTTGGTAAGTCACATATCTTCTTCGTTTTCTTTTTAAGCGCATTGTAATATGGTTTCTTGTAGGATGACTCTGGCTTAGGCAATTATGGTGCCTTCGGTGGGACTTTCATCCACGAGGCCAATCTCATTACCAATGCATCATTCTCAGAGGTTGAAGCTGCTGCGAACAGCAACATAGAGCTACAATAGATGGAACCACAGCCGTTGTTAGTAACATTGAACCCCTTTTTGGTCCATTTCTCACTTGTGGCTTTGAAGTAAAGAAAAGAGCGACTGCAAGCCAACGTCCCAAATATGGTGATGTTAGATAGGAACTACGACATTGCTTCAACTTTTTCCTTCACCTCCTTTCTTGCTTTTTTTTTTTTTTTTTTCCTCTGATTATCTTGTATTGAGCCCCAAATTTTGAAATTTCGAACTAGGTGAAGTGTGTAATATAGGCTGCAGCCTTGGAAACATTTTCTCTTGTATTTCACCCTTGTGGACAGCCCATTTATGTATAGAGCAACTCCTGTCTAGTTATATTGGTGCCACTTTGAGTTTGTACTGTCATGGTTAGTAGGCACAATTTGTATTTTGTACAAAGAAACACATATACGATGTCTCAACATGTAATTTGAATTTTGGAATAAAAAGAATGATTTGTTCCTTAAGGATGTGAATAGTTTGTATTTTGTACCTTGAGAATGAGTTTCTACCTTTCTTCAATAGGTTATGAGCATGTTTTTGTTGCGAAAACATCTCTTGTATGGCTGTGACCATTTGAATATGTTGAGAAAAGCTTGCTTGGAAGGGTCGAGTGCACCTTGCGATGAAGTAGCATAGTTTCAATAGATTATATGCACTTAGTCTCTTGAGAATGACTTACAGTTGATTGGATAATTTATGAATATGGCTTTGCCTTTGCAAGGGCAAGTCAGTAGACAGGTTTCTTGGTTGCCATGTCTTTGCGAACATGATTTGGCTAAGTGCACGTCTCGCTGTTTGTGCACCATTTTTCAATAATCTATTGACAGGCATATTTGGTTTCACATATAGCAGCTCATATATATTGAAGCTTGGCTCACCACTTGGTAGTCGACTTATTCTCGACATGTATTAGGTTACTATTTCGTTAGTTTCAAGAAGCCCCCATGTATGGGCTGCGTTTTCACGCATTGCGGCTCATGGTGCATTTGTTCGTCACCATTTCATAGGGCGATCGAGTTCTCACATACAATGCATAGGCTTGCTAATTTCTTGAGGAAGAATTTTATCCTCGCTTATAGCAAATTACCATATGGCAATGAGGTAGTGATCCGTTGCATCAACTTTCCCATATTTTCAAAGGATGGTTATGTCCTCACATGTAGTGGATCATCGCGCTTGAATTATAGGATATTATGTTGGCTTCCCTATCGCTTTGTAAGGCTTGCCATTAAGAAAATGTTGGTTTTCCCTACTTTATTGAGGGCATTGCATCTTCGCAAGTAGGGGTTTTGCCACATATGAATGATATGACATCTCGCTGGCTTCCTAATCATTCGGTAGGGATTTCCTTTGAGGACACATTGGCTTCCCTACCTTGTTGAGGGCTAGTTGTGCCCTCACAATTAGGGGTACTGCCATAATAAAACGTCTCACTGGCTTCCTCGCCTTTGATAGGGCTTACCATTGAGAGAGTACGTGTTTGGCTTTCCCTACCCTATTGAAAGTATTTTTTTTTACCCTCGTATGTAGAGGCTTTGCCGTAAGACTAATTTGTTGGTTTTCTTGTTGTTTCGCAAGGTTTCTCATTAGAAGAAAGCGTTGGCTTTCCCCACCTTATTGAAGGCATTGCACCTTCGCATGTAGGGATCTCACCACGCTTGGATAACATGATAGTTCGTTGGCTTTCTAGTATTTCATAGGGCTTGCCTTTGAAAATTGGTATAAGCAAGACGTATTGTTGTCGCTTATGAACGAGATGTCAAAGCAACAAATGATATGCTTCTTGATGAGTTTGGTTACAACTATTCCCATCGCTTTTCTTGAGTCAAATTGCTTTCACCCACTTAGTGAACTATTTAGTGGCGGTAAAGACCCGAACGTACTCATTCAAGGGCGAATGGATAGGTCCGATGAGTTCAAGCCCCCGAGTATAAAAGGCTATGAAGCGCTCACGTCTTGAAGGCTTATATGGTGTGTGCGTATAAGCTTGGAATGCACTTGGAAGTGTGGTGACCATAGCGAATTTGGTTATGCCAAACCAATGGTATCCCATCGCCAAGAGTTGTTGGTAGTATTTATTCCTCCTTTAGTACTCACCATATTTCTTTAAGATGAATTCCAAAAATGGGGTTCCTCATTTGCTATATAGAGGGCAGAATATAATTCCTCTTTGTCGAAGATTTGTTGTGCTGCAAACAGCACTCAGCTAACTTGGATTCTAATTTTGGGACAATGATAGGCTAAGCGTCGGAGATGTCGGAATAAGGTTGTTTCATTCCCAGCACCACAGTTTTTCTCCCACACTTCGGTTAGCCTCTTTGTTGAAGATACATGGTACCGCAAACAGCGGTTCCATACTTTGCTTGCTTGGTTTCTAACTTTCAGACAATCATGAGCTAAGTATTAGAGACATCGGTATGGGGTTGTTGCATCCCTAGTACAACAATTTTTCTCATTGGCCTCTATGCCGTTTATGCTGAGCTTTCACATCAATACTAAGATTCCACTCAAAAATTTTTGGAACGGATTTCCAGCAACTAGCTTGTGATTTTTGAGTTGTTTGACGTCATTATTTAGAGCGAGCTCTAGTGAAGCATTCTTCAAAGGTGCGCGCAAACTTTCCTTATTAGTTGGCTTGGCCGCGGATTTCAATTGCAAGAATTGAGTGACAAGAACAATTTTCTTGATGATGGCAATGTTTGAACTTCCCTCTTCATGTATAATCTTAAATTCAAGAAGGATTAAGGCGTTGTCATGGCTTAGAATGCATGCGCTTGTCATGACTTGAGATATATGAACATGCCATGGCTTGGCGTGCGCGGATCAACCAAGATTTTGGATGTGTGAGCTTGTCATAGCTTAGCGTTCATGAGTGTGTCATAGCTTCGGTGAGAGGGAATTGAGTTCAGATTTTCTTTGTCGTTGGGTGCTCCGAGAAGGTTTCCGTTTCACCCTAAGTGCAAATGTGATTTATATTAGTAAGTGATAGTCATGACCAAGCGAAGTAGCATAAACGACTTATAAAAAATATTTTGATTAAAATTTTGAAAGATTAAAATGGTTTAAACGATATGTATAAAAAAATGAATTAGCGAAGAGAGTGCTCGAGAGTTTTAGCTTAAGCGTGCTTTAAACGATAGTATGTCGCTCATATGACTTCAAAACTTGGCTTATGAAATGTCGCTTCTTAAAGACTTGATGTACGGTGTGTCGCAACCTCAAGGCTTGGTGCATGGAACGTCTAGCGCCTTACAGTAGTCCATTTAGCTATGGCCTTTAGCTCTTTCGTGAAGACTTCATTTAGTGGTGACACTAAAAATGTTTAGCTGCGAAGGGTCGCACACGGCGGCAATTATTGCTGTGCCAAAATGAGTTAATCACCCGCGGTAGCCCCCATATGCTCAGCGCTGGCTCAGCAATAATACAACTTGATGTATGGTATGTTGCTACCTCAAAGCTTGGTGTATGGAATATCTAGCTCCTTGTGGTAGGCCATTTAGCTACGGCCTTAAGCTATTTGGTGGAGCTTCATTTAGCGATGATGCCAAAAATGTTTAGTTGCAAAGGGTCACACACAGTAGCAATTATTGTTGTGCCAAAATGAGTTAATCACCCGCGGCAGCCCCCATATACTTGGCACTGGCTTAGCAACAATAGAACTTGATGTATGGTATGTCGCTACCTCAAGGCTTGGTGTATGGAATATCTAGCTCCTTGTGGTGGGCCATTTAGCTACGACCTTTAGCTATTTGGTGGAGCTTCATTTAGTGATGACGCCAAAAATGTTTAGTTGCAAAAGGTCGCATATAGTAGCAATTATTGTTGTGCCAAAATGAGTTAATCACCCACGGCAGCCCCCATATGCTCAGTGTTGACTCAACAACAATACAACTCAACAATAAAGGATGCATGTGATAGGTCACAATCTGAATGACCCCTTGTGATTAACCCTAATTAATTAATTTAGCCAAGTAATTAATTAATCAATTAATCATGCAATTTTATGGAAGCACAAACAAATCACTAATCAACTAAATATGCAGCGGAAAATAAATAACACGGTGATTTGTTTACGAATGGGGAAAACCCTAATGGCAAAAACCCCACCGGGTGATTTTCAGATCACCACTCCCGAAACTCCACTATTATCAAATCAAGCGGTTACAAGTAAAGGAATCCCAAGTACCTTACCAACCTACAATTGAACCCTTACCCCAATACCCAATTGGACTTGATCTGTAGTGACAGTCTCCACCTTTGATGCACGACTCCCAAGTACGTGACTAACCAATGCGCGGATCTAAGTACGCGACTTCAGAACACCAACTGAGGAAGAATGGTTGGCTGCAAAGTTCTTCAGTTCATCCACTTGATGAATAACAGGAAGATGCTTGGTTACAAAACCCTATGGTGCAAATACCCAGCAACTTCTTGATGGAAAATGAACTAGGTCAAGAACTTCGTCTGTTGATCACAATTTGCTTAAATAGAGATTGCTCAATGATAATGCAACTTGTGTCACCCAAAACGGCTCTTAAAATAATCATTTTATATGTTTAGGGTTAGAAGAAAAGAAGGCCCAAAAACATATTCACGGATCCCAAGAAAATCAGATTGGAAATCTGACTTTTTAAATCTCGACAGATAGCAGGTGTCGAGGTAGCTGTCGAGAGGTGTCGAGCTTTAAAAACTTTGCACTTCAGCTTGCTTTCTCTTGAACAGACTTGATGACTTCAACACTTGACCTTAAAACATTGTTTCTTGAAGTATTAAAAACACCTAGAACTACCCAATTACAAGCAGAGTGCGTTTTGTCAAAGGATTAGCCAATTTACATAACTAAGTGACATATGTTCTTAAACAAGTTAAACATATATGTCCTAACAATCTCCCCCTTTGGCAATCCGTGACAAAACCACAACAAACAAATGAGCATATGAGAGAAGTCATAAATCACTCAACTCATATTCACTTGTTGAATACAATAAAATCTATCCTAACACAAACTCTTGAAAAACTTTGCAATAAGAGAGCTTATGATAAGTAGACTTTGACAACCTGTATTTCTGAAACACTTTAAACAAAACTCATCAAGGCATCTTGTGTGAAACAAAAATAAATAGATTGCATACAAGTATAAAGAACATGTGTATAAAGATAGAAAAGAAACAACACATGAAGAGAGAGGTGAAAGAAACATACATCAACATATATAAGAGATAAGATAAGTACAATGTATGTAAAAATGGTCAAAGGACCTTATATACAAGACCAATGTATCTAAGAGATAAGAAAAAAAATACATATAGCCTCATTACATCCCTTAAAGAAATGACAACACTCCCCCTTTAAAAAATGTCCTATACTAACTCTCCCCCTAAGATGACTACTCTCATAGCCCAAAACTACTCCCCCTTTTTGTCACGAGTGACAAAGGGTAGAGTGTCATGTAGACATCTCATCGGCAGAGCTATCATCCCCATCATCATCATCATCATCATCCTCAGAATCTGACGCTGCTGGAGTAAATGGTGAAGAAGTAGCCTCTGGAGCAAATACACCCATGATCGCCTGCCATCGTGCAATACGACCCACACGAACATTCACCTGATACAACTCAGCAGAGAGTGTATAGTGTCCATGCGCTGCAGCTGCGCCATGATATCACCAAGGGATACATCGCTCGAAGAGGAAGAAGGAGCAGATGTAGATGGAGCTGATCTGGATGGCGCTGAACGGGAGGGAGGAGTGGCACCTGGCTGTCTCGACCTGAACTGCGCCTCACTACGTTTTACAGTAGCGGCATCTATGGCAGATATGTGTGTGAAGTGGTCTGACACAAGAAAGGGAACGGAAAAATGGCGAAGAATCCGCGTGATAGCAGAAGGAAAGATGAGCTTATCACGGGACGCTGAATCAAGATAAACCTCTATGATAGACCGGATGAAGTGAAAAGGGAAGTCTGTGGTAAGATGCTCAAGTAGAGAAAGCAAAAATTGAGCACGAGGCTCTGTGATAGAGTTATAGTGAGAAAGAGGATGGAGAACAAAAGTCATCACCATGTTAATGAATCTAGGACCTTTAGCAAAAGGCCTACATGATGTGAACTGATGCTCACCCCAATTAGCAGGGCGCTCACAAAAAGCAGAAATGAGCTCATCTTTGGACACAGTCCTCAGACGCTCACAAGAGGGGTAATCTGGAAACTCTATCCTAGGTACCCTAAGCACATCCGCAACAAGTTGCGGTGTGACAGGAATGTGCATACCTCGAACGCGAGTGACAAAATGAGGTACTGAAAGATCAATCCCGTGTATGTTGGAGTAGAACTCCTGTATCAGCACGAGAGGGCAAGTGACTGGGATGTCACACAGTGACCCCCATCCCCTACTGTTAATGACAGAGGGAAGGTCAGTATCGGCGAAGTCCGCCAGAATAACTTGGCATTCCGAATGAACACCTCGTTTAGAAAAGTTCTCCGAAAATGCCTTATGGGCATCTCCATCACGGAACCGAATATTAAAGGGAGTAGTATCTGAAGAAGTAGAAGCTCTAGAACGCAGAGGGTTCCGAGCAGGAGTGGATTTACGTTTGGGTGCCATAGACACTACTAACGTAAAAGAATGAGAGAAAGAGAGAGAGAGACACTCAGAAAAGTCCCAACACAGTTCAAATATATCAAATATGTTGAACAACAAGTACGTATGCATGGGAATGCATGAGCATGTGACATGCAAAGGAAAAAACTTCATGGGCTCAGCCCAATCCAATCCTAGCAGCACACAAACATAAAGCACACATCTAAATGCATGTAAATATCATTATAATGCAAATGAAATGCAATGTATGACATTTTGAAATCATCTAAGTACAAACCCAACCCAAAATTTCAATAAAAACTCAACAATTTTGAAAAACCCCAAATTTTTATGAAAAATCCCAAAAACTAGGTTTTCAAAACATGAAATGCATAAAAAAGGAAGAGAAAAGTGATCTTACCAAGTGATTGGAGCAAGAAATGATCAAGATCCAAGAGGGTTGGAAGATTTGAGTGAGAGGAGAGTGAAAAGGAGATGAACAGCCACGGAGAGATCGAGAGAGATCGAGTGAGAAATGAGTGAAGATCGCGATCAGAATATATATAGACAACTCAGTAATTCTCGACAGCTAAGGTGTCGAGAGGTATCGAGGATGCTGTCGAGATAGGTATCGAGAATTTGGTCGTCGACAGAAGGAGGTATCGAGAGGTATCGAGATATAAGAAGAATTTCAGATACGTGAAGCTCGATCGATCGCGAAGGTGTCGAGAAGGTATCGAGGAGACAGAAGAAATCTCGATCGAACCACAAGGTATCGAGACAGGTGTCGAGAAAGAAGACTCAAACAGCATAAGTGAATCTCGATCGATCCAACAGGTGTCGAGAATCTATCGAGAGGACAGAGACTTTCTCGATCGATCCATCAGGTGTCGAGGAGGTGTCGAGATTGCGATAAGAAACAACTTGAGAAGCTCGACAGATGACCAGGTATTGAGGAGGTGTCGAGGGAGGTGTCGAGCCAGCTGAAAAAGGCAGTTTTTCGAGAAGGAAAAAACACAGACATGAATGCAATCCAACACACATCTCTACCAAAGATCCACTCAACATTTAAACCTCTCAAAAACATCTCTCAACAAGAAAATAAGCACAAGGATCATGCAAAACACATACACACACTAAACAAGTCTAACCAATTTTATATTTCAAAAACAAGTTATGACAGTTTAGTGAGCATACATTAGCACATGTAAAACCTTTGTGATGGCCAAATCACATTGTACCTGCACATGTATCAAAAGTAGCAAAGAATACTGCGTGTTGTGTGTGAAAAAAAAAAACAACGCAAGATTGCATATGTGTATAGATGTTATGACGATCTGAGATATGAGAAAATAACTTTTAACTCACACACAATCATAACTGTTTGATGGGGACTATCACCTTCGAGGTACATCCTATAACTCCCACATCTCCTAGAATACACGCTTGCAACCATATTTAAGCATTTTTAATCTTTTTGCTTTTTATATTCTTTGCATATTTTCTTTTATTTTAGCATATCATACATGGGTATATAAAAGAGAGAAAAGAAATACCCAAGAAGTTAAGCATTTGACATCGCACTTTTGCTATGCCGAAGCATACAGGTGTCATATTATGATTGGCGGGCAACAGTAGTGAGATGGTTATTTATGCCTTTCTCTTAGGATTTTCTAGTCCTACCCGTCAAAAAGAGTGATATGAGTGTTAAGTTTTAAGAGACAACCTAATCTTACTCATCACAAACAAAAGCCACAAAGCTCACTTGCTTAGTTGTGCATAGAGATGCTCATCTAAGCTACAAGAGATACAAAGTTTAGAAAACTTTGTTTCATTGGCCGTCCAAGGTACACAAGTACCAAAGTACACACAACACACACTGTTTTTGTATTTTTCAATTTTTTTCAATTTTTTTTTTCAAAAAAAAATAAGCAAAACTGAAAATAAACAAACAAAAACATGTTATCAAAGCAAAGCAAAAACTAGACTGACTCAGCAGAAAAGAAAAACACACAAGCAATGCAACAAACAAGAAAAACAAGAAGGAAGAAGAAAGTGATGAAATCACTTAGAGTCCTTTTTCTTCCACTCCTTGGAAGAACCTTTCCTTTGATAGAATCCTTGAACAGGCGGTGAGGGGGAAGAATTTAAACCGTTCAAGTTCGAAAGGAACATGAGGGCTTTCAGAAGATCTCCAAGAGGAGCAAGAGAGGATTGAAGCTGATTTTGGCTTCCAGATGCTATCATGCCATTGCTCTTTTGAGTGGCTAACCACTTATAGCAATTTGGTCGAGTGTGACCAGTAGCCCCACAATAATGATAGAGATGCTGCTTCTTTTGTTTAGGCTTTTGAGAGTTAGCCTTTTTAGCCCTAGGGTTTTTAGCATCTTTCTTATCTAGCTTAGGGGTTGCTCCTAAGATAGATTTTTCCTTGTCTAAGTTCTCACTAGCTAATTTAGTCTTAACATCAATGTTCTCAATTTCAATGTTATTAGCAGGAGGAACAAAAACAGTATTGCTAGTAGAAGCAGTATTAGAGAAAGAAATACCATACCCCAAACTAGTTCGATCCGAAACAGATTTCTGGTTGCTAAGTATATCATCAAGCTTTGCACTTGAGGTCTTCTCCAGTTGAGCTCTGACTTGAAACAGCTCCGCTTCAAGCTTCTTGGTCTTCTCAGCCAAAAAGTTGTTCTCAAATCTCAGTGCTCCAATAGTTTGATTCGCCTCATCAAACTTCGTGGACAACTCTTCACGATCGAGTTCCACATCACTGAGCTTTTTGGTGGCCAGCCTATATAATTTCTCATGTTTTTCAGAGAGCTTGTAAAGCTTCTCATAGGCTGAATGGATATCATCTTGATCATCCATCTTCTCAAATTTGGACTCCACCAATTCTTCTTCTTCATCCACTTCTTCAACAATCCCTTCAGTAGGATTGATTGTGGCAGTGAAGGCATTTAGGATTCCGTCATCCTTATTGTCGGAATCATCTTCAGGCTCAGTGTCACTTAGGGTTACAGCAAGGGCCTTGCTTTTCCCAATGCTCTTCAGATATGTAGGACACTCATGTTTCATGTGTCCGAACCCATGACACCCAAAGCACTTTGGTCCTGTAGGAACAGTATACTGACCGCCCTCCTTAGCATCCTTCTTCCCTTTGTCTTGGCTTTTAAACTGAGAAGAACTGAATTGCCTGCGGTCCTTGTCGAAGCTCCTTCCATTGGCATTCTTCATAAACTTTTTAAACTGCCGAGTAATGTAGGACTTCATCTTGGAATCTTCATCATCAAAAGACTCATCTGTATCACTGCTCTTCGCCTTCAAGGCCATGCTTTTGCCTTTATTAGACTTGCCAATCCTAGATAACCCTATCTCATAGGTTTGCAAGTTTCCAACTAGCTCAGTCAAAGGAATCTTATCTATATCCTTTGATTCCTCAATTGCCGTAATCTTGGCATGAAATCTCTCAGGTAGAGATCTGAGCACCTTCCTTACAATCTTGGGTTTAGGGATGGTTTCCCCAAGATTGAAGGCTGAGTTCACTATGTCCTTGAGCTTGGCATAGAACTCATCAAACGACTCATCCTCCTCCATCTTAATTTCTTCAAAGCTTGTGGTGAGCCTCTGAAGCTTTGAATCTTTGATAGCCTTTGTTCCTTCATAGGTTGTCTGGAGGATGGTCCAAGCCTCCTTAGCAGTTTCAGTTGAGGATATCTTCTTGAACTCCTCATTGGTGATTGCGCTAAATAAGGCATTTAGCGCTCTGCTGTTGAAGTTAGCCGCCTTGATCTTAGCATCATCCCAATCGGCCGGTTCTTCTTTTGGCTTAGTCCAGCCAATCTCTACAGCTTGCCACACCTTCTCATCTAGAGACTGCAAGAAAGCTCTCATGCGTACTTTCCAGTATGCATAGTTAATGCCATCAAATAAAGGAGGTATGATTAAAGATTGTCCTCTATCCATGACAAACAGGGGTCAATGGATCAACACAGCAAAGATTAAACCTAATCAGAGTGTGCCTGCTCTGATACCACTTGATAGGTCACAATCTGAATGACCCTTTGTGATTAACCCTAATTAATTAATTTAGCCAAGTAATTAATTAATCAATTAATCATGCAATTTTATGGAAGCACAAACAAATCACCAATCAACTAAATATGCAGCGGAAAATAAATAACACGGTGATTTGTTTACGAATGGAGAAAACCCTAATGGCAAAAACTCCACCGGGTGATTTTCAGGTCACCACTCCCGAAACTCCACTATTATCAAATCAAGCGGTTACAAGTAAAGGAATCCCAAGTACCTTACCAACCTACAGTTGAACCCTTACCCCAATACCCAATTGGACTTGATCTGTAGTGACAGTCTCCACCTTTGATGCACGGCTCCCAAGTACGTGACTAACCAATGCACGGATCCAAGTACGCGACTTCAGAACACCAACTGAGGAAGAATGGTTGGCTGCAAAGTTCTTCAGTTCATCCACTTGATGAATAGCAGGAAGATGCTTGGTTACAAAATCCTATGGTGCAAATACACAGCAACTTCTTGATGGAAGATGAACTAGGTCAAGAACTTCGTCTGTTGATCACAATTTGCTTAAACAGAGATTGCTCAATGATAATGCAACTTGTGTCACCCAAAACGGCTCTTAAAATAATCATTTTATATGTTTAGGGTTAGAAGAAAAGAAGGCCCAAAAACATATTCACGGATCCCAAGAAAATCAGATTGGAAATCTGACTTTTTAAATCTCGACAGATAGCAGGTGTCGAGGTAGCTGTCGAGAGGTGTCGAGCTTTAAAAACTTTGCACTTCAGCTTGCTTTCTCTTGGACAGACTTGATGACTTCAACACTTGACCTTGAAACATTGTTTCTTGAAGTATTAAAAACACCTAGAACTACCCAATTACAAGCAGAGTGCGTTTTGTCAAAGGATTAGCCAATTTACATAACTAAGTGACATATGTTCTTAAACAAGTTAAACATATATGCCTAACAGCATGTGTTGAGAAGATGTTGAGGATGAGCTTTTAGCTATTGTTGTTGGGGTTCTTGGTTTTGAAATTGATGTTTAGAGCTTTGCATTGTTGATTATTAGTTAGAGCCGTCATTCCCTTCGCAGCTGGACTTGTGGCTCACCATTTTTGCATTTTCAAGCTATAAAAAAAAATGTTCACAATTATTATATAAAGCAAGAGATGTAGGATAATTCATCGATAAGAAAGACAACTAAAAACTAATATAGATGAGTGGAAGAAAATTTTTTCCTTGAATAAGAAAGTTGATTCTCCCTCCATCCTTCACTTCTTGGATGACTTCCGGAGGTTGGCGTGGTTTTGTCACATGATTTGGATCGTCTCCAATAGCTCAATGAGCTAAGGATAGAACTTTTTCAAGCTCAACTTCACAATGCTCTTCTTGCGCGGTAAAGCATCATACGGTTTCCCTTGGAACGATAAGTTGGTGTGAGAAACACCATCTCTTTGCTAGTTCCACACCTTTGGAGGCACCATTTCTCGTGTCAGCTGCTTGACTCCCCAGTGGAGTCGCCAAAATGTCTAGGACGTTTTTGCGACAAGGGCCGAAAATGCGAGAATGGCCTAAATCTCCCCTTGGGTTCTTTAGAGGTTTTTATTGTGGAGAATCAAGCCCAAAATTCCAAATGTATAATGAACAAAAGGCCAATGATGTTTTGACAAGAGAAAATCAAAATGCTTATAACAAAAGTGTAGAAAACTATAAAAACATAACATGTCTGAAACTTCGACCCACAGTCACACAGAAGAGGGAATTGAGAGAGGTTGTGAGGAAGAGATGGAATGTTCCCCTGTACCCATATTTCCACCCCCAAGTTTTGGAATTGTGAGATTGTTGACTGGCTGAATGGGGTTTTGCTCTGAAGTTTCAGGTATGTGAGTAGAACGTGGCTAGTTGTTTTTTTAGTTGAAGAAAGACTCTTGTATTGAGCTTGGGATGTTGCTCTCAGAGTAAAACGTCCTCCTCTGTTTTGAATCTGATTGTGGAATTTATATTGAGTTTGGGGTGCTCTAAGTGACTGGTTTTTGGTCAATAGAAAAGGCATTGGACCCTAAGGTGTTAAGCAAGTAGTAATTTTCAGGTTTGCTTTTGTTTAGATAAAAGGAAGGATTACTTTTATCATCATTTAAGGAAAATGCTTGACTCAACCCTCATTGGTTCCTCATTTTCAGTTGTTTCAGACCATTGGGAGGCTCAACTAGATGAGAGCTAACAGCTGAAGTTGGCCAATGAGAGCCAACCATTTTTAAAGGAAAAAAAAGGTTCGGATAGAAATTTTGGGCCACAGTCACACAGAGCATAAAAGCTGTTTTGGGGTGGAAATTTTGGATACAAGACCTCCTCCATGAGCCTGAGGTGCTACTAATGTCCCTTACCCACTTGGTAGCACGCATGGGCTAGGCTCATGCAAAAGGTCAGAAAGGAACCGACCCATACCCTTCAAACCACACTTCCTCAATTTCCCTAATAAGTCGCATGGCCTTGGGCCATGCTTTAAAAGAATAAAATATAATATAATACATGAATTAAGCTCACAAGGAAGTCAGACTTGTTTGAATCGGGCTAGTACGAAATGTGTCACGAAAATGGCTATCAACAGTTAGTAACAATCTGTCACTAGAATTTGTTGTGAAAGTATTATGAATATAGCGTTTCTCATATAAGATAAATCCTCTCAACTTGGATGCCATGAGGAGAACCTTGGAAAGTTTTAGAATAAGAAGGAGGGATTCACAAATCCTCCAGATGTAGATCGCGCAGGGCCTTGATATAAAAATTCGATAACTCAATAAGGATGAAATTGTAACAGTCAGTGGATCCTTTTTTTATATTTAATTTCCATAGTTATTTTATTTTGGCTCTGCAAGAATTTGTCGATAAAATGATTTGAACCCTTTATATTATATTATAATATTTTTTTCTATTTATTTATTATTTGAGTTGGTTATTAGTTTGATAATTATTAGTTCATACTATGGGCTAGTCCCTTTTTTGACTACTAACCCTACAAAAACCAACAAGTCACACACTAAGCATAGCAATTATATCAATATAAAAAAAATCCTTCATACATGCTCCACTTGGCTCGGGGGGATATAGCTCAGTTGATAGAGTGCTCAGCTCTTGCAATTGGGTCATTGCGATTACGGGTTGGATGTCTAATTGTCCAAGAAGAGAGAGGGGCGATTCATTTTTATGGTAAAAAACTCATTCATCTTGCTTATTTTGCAATCTATAAGTTCATTGTCCATAAAATAAAAAAAAATAAAAAAAAAACTATAATTTCATTGCATATTGTTTCTTAATACAATGAACATACTAATTATTATTGCTAAGATTAAATCTTTAAAATCATCAATTGTTTTTAAATACAAAAAACATTTTAATTATTGTTCTTAAGTGAACTCCAAGCGAAATATAAATGGATTTTTTTTTTTAAGATTTAAGATGAGCAAATTTATACTTTTTTTTTAAAGATTTAAGATGAGCAAATTAATAAGACTAAGATATTGTCAAGGTGATCATATTCAAGTTTATTTCAGTCAGCCTTTAAAAAAAATTTAGGTTCAGAGGGTTCAAAATTTTATTTTAAGAGGATCAAATAAAAAAATTATATACAAATTTTTTTTTTGGCCCAACTCAGGGGGTTCATTTGAACCCTCTGGACTGTGTTGAAGATGATAAAGCAAAACGTTTCGTTTCATTAAGCTTGAAGACCAAAGCCAATCAAATGCATCGTTTTATAAACCTGTAGACTAAAACACACCGTTTTATTAAAACCAATGGCTTCTGTATTGGTGCTGCTCAAACGATGTCATATTGAAGATTCAAGAATCAGTTTGTACTGGCGGGCTTTTCAGTTAGGCAGATTTGATCAACCATCTCCACCTTTCACGGATCTATTCCGTATTTCCAGGAGTTCTGTTTTATTCAGTTAGGGAGGTTTACTTGTATAAATACTGTATCTAGCATCACAGTGTAAATTAAGCAAGATTAAATACAATTTCTCTTTGATATCTCTCTCTCTCTCTTCTTTCCTTCCCTCTTGTAATTGTTTGTTGCTCTTAAATCTTGCTAAACATTGTTAGATTTTCTCTATTAGAATTTCTTCATGGTATCAGAGCCTTCGATCTCTACAAATAGCTTAACCATGGTAGCATCAAGCTTAGCTATGGCTTCTTCCTCTATAGCTCCTTCAAGTTCCATTGTAAGTGTAATGAATCAACCTCTGCTGTTGTTATCTAATATGGCTAACATGATAACTGTTACTAAACAACACAAACTACATAGTTTGGAAGCACCTGATCACTAGTTTCTTAGAAACTTACTCAATGTTTGAACTCTTAGAGGAAACTCTATTGATTCCAGAGAAGTATCTTGAGGATCTTTCTAGTTTGTTCACAGCAATTCTGAATCTAGATTATGTGAATTGGAGGTCAAAAGAAAAGGATTTGCACACCTTTATGAGTTCCACATTTCTCCTTCTATTTTGGCTTTAATAGTTGGGTGTACCATTGCAATGGAGGTGTGGAAGGTTCTAGAAAATAGGTTTTCATCTATTTCTAGGTCTCATGTAACGAATCTCAAAGGAGAGCTGCATAACATCAAGAAAGGCAGTAATTTTGTGGACATTTATCTGTAGAAAATCAAAGTGGTTAGGGACAAGCTTTTTAGCTGTTGGTGTAATTATTGATGATGAAGAATTGCTTGATATAGCAATTAAGGGGCTACCTAAGGACTATAATGCTTTTAGATCTGCTATAAGGACAAGAAGCACTCAACTTAGCTTTGATGAGCTTGCTACAATGCTCAATGTAGAAGAAGAGTCCTTAAATGAAAGTTTGGAAGTTAAAGATCCCGTCTTTGCTATGGCAACTGCTTCCAACTCAAGGCCAAACAACAATAATGACTATAATCAGTCCTAAAATCAGTCTTACAACAATAGAGGAAAGGGCAGAGGCAACTACAACAATAAAGGAGGTCAAGAAGGAAGAAACTCCAACACTCCACAGAATTAGTTTAATCAATTCTCACAAAATCAGTTTTCTGGTACTAAATCAGAGAGGCCTACTTCCCAAATCTGTGGTAAACTTGGACATTTGGCAATTGATTGCTATCATAGGATGGACTATGCTTATCAAGAAAAACATCCACCTACTAAACTTGTTGCTATGCCTACTGCCTCGAATGCATGTCTTGCTTGAGATCAACCCTGGCTTACTGACAGTGCAGCCACAAATCATGTGACCTCAAGTCTTAATCACCTAAGCTTTCCTAAGCCATACAATGGTCAAGATCATCTCACAGTTGGCAATGGTCAAATTTTGCCTATCACTCATGTTGGTAATACCACTGTTCCTTCATCTTATTCTGCTCTTCATCTTAAAAATTTCCTCAAGGTTCCTTCCATTGCTTCTAATCTTGCATCTATGCATAAAATTTGTCATGACAATAATTGCTGGTGTTATTTTGATGAAAAAATCCTTTCTATTTAGGCTTTGGCCATGGGGAATGTTCTCTACCAAGGTAAGAGTAAAGGTGGTGTCTATCTTCCTCACAAAACTTCAAAGCTTTCCCTTGCTTCCAAACTCTGCAACAATGTTGCTTTGTCTTTTGTTTTCAATAAAACTCTTTCTTGGCACATGAGACTAGGTCACCCACATGATCAAGTTCTTTACGTTCTTTTTCCAAAGTTCAAATTTGCATAAACTTCCTTTCCCCAACTCTCAATTTACTGCATCTAGTCTTTTTGAACTAGTTCATTCTAATTTATGGGGTCCAGCTCTTGTTACATCCGTGAATGGTTTTAAATGTTATGTTCTTTTCATTGATCATTTTACTAGATTCACCTGGCTTTATTTGCTGCAAAGTAAATCTGAGGTCTTTGATAAGTTTGTTCATTTCAAAATTTTAATTGAAAAGTAGTTCTCTACCAAAATTAAGACCTTCAAGTTTGATGGAGGTGGGGAATACACATCTACCACTTTCAAATCTTACCTATCTCATAATGGTATCATACATCACATTTCACCTCCATACACTCCCCAACAAAATGGCTTAGTTGAAAGAAAGCATAGGCATATTATCGAGACTACAATCACATTGTTGTCTCATGCTTCCATTTCAACTACCTATTGGTCTTATGCTATTCAAACAGCAGTCTCCTTAATCAATTTACTTCTCACTTCTATCCTGAATTTTCAGTCCCCTTAGTAGGGGTGTCCAACTCAACCGCAAACCCGATCCACTCGGTAAATCCGACTGGAACCCGACCGACCGCCGGCCGACCTGACTACTTTGGCGGTCGGCGGCAGGTCTTTTTTTCCAGAATCCGATCTGGTCGGTTCGGTCTAGGATCTTCTTCCCAAAACCTGAAAAAACCCGAACTGACCGAGATCCATAACATTTACCGGTGAGAATTTTTAGATCCAGCTAGATTTCAACTAAATCCATGAAATCTCCATCGGATTTGGTGAGATCTCGTCGTTTACGCCTAGATCCAACTACAATATAGTGGATTTTGCTCAACTAAGGCTTAGATCTGGTGAAAATATTTGGGTTTTGCTTAAATCTCGTGAGTTTTGCTCATATCTGTGCAGATTTTTTGCTTAGATCTCGTGAGTTTGGTGCAAATCCGATGATTGATTTTTTTTTCCCAGATCTCATGAGTTTGGCACAAATCCCGCGACAATTTGATTTTTTTTTGCTCATATCTAGTTAGTTTAATACAAATCCGGCGACGATCCGGCGAAAAATACAGATCGTCGCCCAAAAGGAACCTCCGGCAGCACTTCATCGGCTTTGACCAACCCGAGCGCCAATTTTTCCAATCCGATCTGACCTGACCTGTTGGTTTTTGAGGTCGGCGGCGGGTTTTCTTGCCGAAAACCTGATGTCATCGGGTGGGTTGCGGGTTGGGCATAGACCCGACCTGGACCGACCCGTGGACACCTCTACCCCTTAGCATAAATTGTATAACTCCCAACCTGATCTATCTCAACTCAAGGTCTTTAGTTGTGCATGTTATCCCTATCTCAGGTCCTATACATCCCATAAATTAGAACCTAGATCTAAAGAATGCCTCTTTTTAGGTTATTCCACAGTCTCTAAAGGTTATCTTTGTCTTGACCTTATTACTAAGCAGCTATACACTTCTAGACATGCTGTCTTTAATGAGTACAAATTTCCCTTTTCCACCACTCCTTCCACCAATTCTGTATCTTCCTCTTCATCATCATTAACTTCTGATCCCTTGTGGTTGTCTAATCTCTTTATCTCTATTCCACTAATCAACCTTCCCTTTTAGGGTCTTATACTCCACACACTACCTCTAACCAACCTAATCTCACTCCTACTGTCATGGAGCTTCCCCTTGTTCCTCTCCCTAACTCTCCTCCATATAACTCTTCCACTCCTACTACATCAAATTCTACAGTAACAGATTCTACAGTCCCCAATCTGTAGTACTTGTTTCTACAGTCCCCAATTCTGTAATGCTTACATCTACTTCTATCACTAATCTCATTCCTATTTCCTCTTCCACCACCACAATCGACAATCAACATCCTATGCAGACTAGATCTAAAAGTGGTATTACCAAACCAAAACTGTGCTACAAGGCTGTTATTGACTATTCTTACATAGAACCTCCAACTTACAAAATTGCCTCTCAATACCCTAAGTGGCGTGAAGCTATGGATGCTGACTTCCAAGCTCTACAAAAGGAAGACACTTGGTCATTGGTTCCACCTCCTCCTAATGTGAATTTGGTTGGCTGCAAGTAGGTGTTTAAGCTCAAGCTTCATAGTAATGGTTCTATAGCTAGGTATAAGGCTAGATTGGTGGCAAAAGGGTTTCATCAATAGGCTGGATTGGATTACATTGAGACCTTTAGTCCAATAATTATGCTTGCTATAGCGAGATCAGTTCTAGCCATTGCAGTTAGCTTCAACTGGCCCTTGAGACAACTTGATGTATCTAATGCCTTTTTACATGGTTTTTTAAAGAAGAAGTCTATATGCGGCAGCCCCCAGGATATGTAGAGTCTCAGCATCCTGAATATGTGTGTAAATTGAAGAAGTCTCTCTATGGTCTCAAACAAGCCCCTTGAGCTTGGTTTGAGAGGTTTACCTTCCATCTTCTTCATCTGGGGTTCACTGCTTCCTTTGCAAACAACTCTCTCTTTGTTTTTCAATCTTCAAGTACCATAATTTACCTTCTCTTATATGTTGATGACATAATTATCATAGGTAACAGGTCTTTACAAATCTCTAATCTCATCTTTGCTCTCAATCACACCTTTGAACTTAAGGACATGGGTTCTCTCAATAACTTCCTAAGCATTCAAATTACTCCTACAAAGTTTGGTCTTACCTTGACTCAAACCAAATGTGCCTCAGCTATGCTTCATAGATTCCATATGGAGAATGCCAAGCCCACCAAACTCCTTGTTGCCATTCTGTTCGATTGTTGCCCCATGAGGGTACTTCCCTTTCTAACCCCACTGATTATAGACATATGGTGAAAGCTCTTCAGTATTTGACATTTACAAGACCTGACTTAGTTTACAGTGTCCATCAACTATGTTAGTTTATGCAACATCCTACTACCACTCATTTTGAAGCTGCCAAATGTGTTTTACATTATGTCAAGGGTACATTGAATCATGGCATTCACTAGGGCTGTAATCGGTTCGGTTTGGTCGGTTTTTTTTATCCGGCCAACCGAAACCGAAATTTTTGGTTTTTAAAAGTATCAACCGAAACCGACCGAAATAGTTGAAAAACTGTCGGTTTTGGTTTGTTTCGATTTCGGTCGATTTTTCAGTCGGTTTCAGTTCCTTCTCATTCATTTTCTAAGAAAGCAAACAAAGAAAAAAAAAAAAAAAACAAACCCAGAATATTCTCATTCATTTTCTAAGAAAGCAAACAAAGAAAAAAAAAATAAACAAACCCAGAATATAAAAAAGAGAGAAGAAATTGAAAAAACAAAACAACCAAACACATGGGTTTTTTCAAAACCCTAACTTTATTTGCACATAAAAATTGAAAAAATAGCATTGATTCAATATTAAACAAACCCAGAATATAAAAAAGAGAGAAGAAATTGAAAAAATAAACAACCAAGCACATGGGTTTTTTCAAAACCCTAACTTTATTTGCACATAAAAATTGAAAAAATAGCATTGATTCAATATTAAACAAACCCAGAATATAAAAAAGAGAGAGGAAACTATGGAGAAATTAAAGAGAGAGAGAGGGTCACTGTGACTCCATGAAAATGAAAAGATTAGCCAGTGTAGGGAGGCCGACGTGTGGAGACCGGCGTGTGGAGGCCGGCGTAGGAAGGCCAGAGTGTGGAGGCTGGTGCAGGAAGGCCGATGTGTGGTGGTGGCATGTGGAGGCGTGGAGCGGTGAGAGAAGAGGAGGGGCTGAGGGCTGAACTCTTTAAGAAAAAATTGAGAGAAAAAGTTGAGAAGAGGAGGGGTGGCTGAACTGAAGAAAAGAAAAGGGAACAATAAAAGAGGGAGGGTATTTCCGTATTTTCGTATTTTATCTCAGTTATGTAATAGAATTACATAAATATATATATATATATATATATATATTCGATCGGTTCGGTTCGGTTTCGGGTGAAAAAATCCAGCACCGAAATCGAAACCGAAAATTTCGGTTTTTAAAAACTGAATCCGAAACCAAACCAAACCGAAACCGAACAGAAAATTTGGCAACGGTTCGGTCGGTTTTGGTCAGTTTGTTATGTTCGTTGGTTTTTTGCACACCCCTAGCATTCACTTCTCCCCAAGTCCCTTGACATTGTCAGGCTTTACTGATGCTGACTGGGCCGGAGACCCTACAGATTGTCGATCTACCATTGGGTTCTTAGTTTTTCTTAGATCTAGTCCTATCTTATAGTCCTCAAAGAAACAATCCACTATTTCCCATTTCTCCACTGAGCCTAAATATAGAGCATTGGCCACCATTGCTGCTTGTCGACGCCCGGCCTAGAACGGAGAACTATTGGGGCCTTTGTCCGACCACCTGCCGTGGTGATGCTTCCACGCGTGTGGGGCCCTGTTGAAGGCCCCTCTCGAATGACTGTGCGATTGGTAGTTCACGCGGAGCTTTGGGTGCTCTCTCTCTCTCTCTCTCTCAGTGGAGGAAGGTAGGTCTACCTTTGGAGGGGTGGCAGGAATCTTGGCAAATTTTAAGGGAATTACCAAAGGTAAGTAAAGTCGCCACCAATCATTGGGTTTTTCTAAGGTGTGATTGGTCACCTGTTTCTAATTGATTTTGTTACCAATCCTAGGTTAAGAAAAAGGGCATTTTTCCTAATCTAATGTGGATGGCAAAAAATCTTGATTCTTAGGTTCAGAAGTTTGGTTACATGTGGGGAAGGTGTTAGGCACCCCAAGGACAGTCCTTTGTTTTGATAAAACCTTAATTTTTAGAAATTGGCAGTAAAAACATTATTTCGGCATTCGCTTTCGGGGCTTTGCTTACATGGAGGCTTTTGAGGTTTGGCTTTTAAATGGGTGTGGTCCCAATCTATGCTTTCCTAAAGCTTTCGAGCTAAGTACCAGATTTCCATGTCGAAAATTCGAAGAGATGTCACCTTACTTTTGCAGTGGAAATTAGGCATAGCTTGCCTAAGGTGACATAGACTGTGACAATCACATTGGAAGGGCGGAGCAGATATATATATATATATATATATATACATACATCATGCACAATGCAAGCACGCAGAGCAGGAAAGTAAATGCCTACATCCCTAGAGTATGGCCCAAAATATAAGTACAGGAAAATAAACAAGGGACGCCATACTCTAGAGATGAGGACGAATGGTACATGACATGATATACCTAATATAAACCATCTAAGAGAGAAATGGGGGAGGAAGGAAGGGGGGTTAAAAAGAGTACATAACCAAATGGGAGAAGCTAGACCCCTAAACCTATTGAATTTAGCTGCATGAATTATATCCACATGCTTGCATCCTCGCCCTTTTTGCTTGCACCTTGGAGACCGTGCCCTAGCTCCATGCGTCTTCACTCCATGTGTGTACATGCAAAGGCAAAGACAAGAAACCAGCAGACAAGCAATGGATGGAAAAAGATGCAAAGAGCGTGTGAAAGAGACAAAAAGCATATAAGCATGATAGACATGGCAAGCATTGCATATGGTAGGAGACATGACGAGCCACAAGATAAACAAACAAACAAGAAAGCAAGAAGGCAAACAGGCGAGCAAGCAAACAAAAGGTGGTGTCCACGAGTGACAAATGTAGGTTTGGATCGAATGTCCATAACTTCATTGTGTTAAAGTATGGATGACACACTAACAAGCAAGACTCATGCATGGACATGTAAGCAAGCATGTAAAAATGCATATAAAGCCAACGGGCGGCACAAACAAGCATGGTAAGCATATCATCGCACGAAGGGGAAAAGGGGAAAAGAGTGCACAAGGCAACCGGCATCATGATGATGCATCCCAAATGGTTACATCCAAACAAGGCCTCATGGGCGTCGAATGTAACCACACAACCACAAACCTGTTAAGGGTGTCAAGCGTGGCCAAGCTTTGAACTAGAGAGGCTAACACAAGCATAAAGCATATAGGGTCAAACCCTTTGATATGGGCCAAGGTGTACAGACGATGACAAAGACCATAGGGTCTAAATCGGGTCCGAACCAATAGGCCAAAACACAAGAAAGAAAGACAAAGCGGCAAAAGGGCTATAATAGCACATGGCATGACAAACATAGCCTAGGCCTAGGCACATAAACATGGTATGGAGCGCACAAGCAAATGGAATATAACGTGAAGCATGTAGAGAACATAGATCCAAGCACATAGACATGTGAGAACATAGATCTAGACATATGGGCATAGAAACATACATGTAAACATGTAGAAACTTAGCACATAAACATGGAAGAACATGAATCCAAGCATATAAGCATGTGAAGACAAGGATCTAACCATATAGCATGGAAATAAACACATAAACACATGGATCCAAGCAAGGCATAGCTAACAACACCATACAAGCATGTGAGCTTGTAACCCTAACGTCTACCTACAACAAAAAAAGAGGCATAAAACATAGGAAAACATGGCATAAAACCCTAAGCATGTAGATCTAAACATACAAGCATGTAAAGATGTAGATCTAAGCATGAAACATGGCATAAAGCATAAAAGCAAAGAGATTTAAGCTAGACACACAAAGAAAGCAAGAAACATGCTAAAGAAAAAGATAAATCATGTTATTAAGTCATGAAAGCAAAATAAATGCTAGAAAAAGATTTAGAAGGTTAGGGGTGTAGATGGTAGCCAAAAAGCTTCATCCACACCCCTAAACCCCAAATCCCAAGTGTAGAACCAAGTAAAAGAAGATTGGGTATACGAACAATACCTTGTGTTTTTTGATGAGGAAAGAGGAATCAAGAAGCTTTGATGCGTTTTGGGTGTTTTTTTTTGTGTTTGGAAGAGGGAAAAACGTGTGGAAAAATACCAGGCATAGAGCAAAACTCAAAAAAAATGTGTTCTTCCCTAAGTCTGAGAGGTGCCTAGGGCTATTTATAGCCCCGGCACGAACTTTGAGATGAGGGCTGCAGCCTCCAACAACCTGTGATCGGGTTGATCTTGACACCTTTGGAAATTTTTTGACTTCCTGTTTCTGAAAAGGTATGGAACTTGAAAATCCAACAGTCGGATCAAAAGTTACGGCTCTTAGAAGTTAGTGGTGCATCGATCGGTGCGTCATCTCGGTTTTTGTGATATCTTGGCCATTCTAACTCTGATTTCGACCCATGAACAATCGTTAGAATGAAAATCTGATAATCTTTGCAATGGCATTTGAACCCATTTTGACAGTTGAATCAAAATTAGGGTTTTTGGGTCCACCCGAGATTGACTTCGGGTCGAACTTGGTCAAACTTGGTCAAAGTTGTTAAAAATCTTTGACAAGCTCAGGTTTGATGTAAAACCATGAAAAATGTTGTTTTGTGAGGGTTTTGACCTCGTTTGACCTTTGGTCAAACCCAGGGTTACCCAAGGGCATTTTGGTCGTTTTGGCTGAAAAAGGCACTTCGGGTGCTCCGGTGCCTGACCAAGTTGCGCCACGTCGTTCTAGATGTTCTCGTGGCCCCATGGGGAGAAAATAA
This sequence comes from Quercus ilex subsp. ballota, assembly GCA_032727855.1. Classification (NCBI taxonomy): domain Eukaryota; kingdom Viridiplantae; phylum Streptophyta; class Magnoliopsida; order Fagales; family Fagaceae; genus Quercus; species Quercus ilex. The sequence goes on along the minus strand of CM064914.1, from coordinate 26,388,737 downwards.
TATTTTTGGATTTTTCGTGGCCTGGCATGCAAATCAAGGGCAAACAAAATACGGTATCAACAATGCTAAAATAGTTTGGCTTCGTATTCTTTTTAAGGAGCTTCGTTTGTTTCTTTACCATGTTCCTATGTTATGGTGTGATAATGTGTCTGCCATTGCACTCTCTGCAAATCCAGTTTTTCATTCTCACTCCAAGCATATTGAAGTGGATTATCATTATATCCAAGAGAAGGTTGTTTGAAAGGATTTGGTGTTTGTTTTGTCTCTACAAAGATAACTTGGCTAATGTCTTCACCAAGCCTTTGACAGGTCCTCTGTTTCAAGCTCAACAACACAAACTCATGGTGATTTCTTCCCCTTTTTGTTAGAGGGGGGATGTTGAAGATGATAAAGCAAAACATTCCGTTTCATTAAGCTTGAAGACCAAAGCAAATCAAACGCATCATTTCATTAAACCTATAGACTAAAACACACCATTTTATTAAACCAAATGGCTTCTGTATTGGTGTTGCTCAAACGATGTCGTATTGAAGATTCAAGAATCAATTGGTAATGGCGGGCTTTTCAGTTAGGCAAATTTGATCAACCATCTCCACCTTTCACGAATCTATTTCATATTTCTAGGAGTTCTGTTTTATTCAGTTAGGGAGGTTTACTTGTATAAATACTGTATCTAGCATCACAGTGTAAATTAAGCAAGATCAAATACAATCTCTCTCTCTCTCTCTTTCTCTCTCTCTCGTAATTGTTTGTTGCTCTTCAATCTTGCTAAACATTGTTAGATTTTCCCTGTTAGAATTTCTTCAAATTGTACCTAGAGCCACCCGCAAGGACTCATGTCATTTAAACATTCATATATAGTATATTATATATATTCTAAAATGATACAATAAGAATTCATCTACGTGAGCATGGGAAAACATATTAAACAAGCTAAAGGTAAACCCAGGTCTAGCAAGACAAGGGGTTTAATAAGAGATAATATATTGGTAATTGGAAAATTGGTTTTTCTTTATATCTTGGGAGCACCACAAGTGTTCAAGCCAAACTGTGGATGATTAGCCTCCAACTAGCATGGAATGAAGGCTACCATGATATAATTTTGGAAATTAATTCTTTACTAGCTTGTCTTCTTAGTACTAACATGCATCTTTTTTTTGGCTCTCTTTGGCTTTTGTTTTTGTACACACTTCCTTTTTTGAAATCATGTTTTTGTGTTTCTAAAACACGCGTGTTTTTGAAATCGTACGATTTTACAATTTTAATTGAGAGTCACAAAGAATAAAAAATTTGAACACAAGTTTTTCCTTTGAAGAGCACCTGACAAAACTACACAGTGCCTATTTGCCATTTGTCCTAATAAGGGTGTTCTTGCAAATGATTTAATGTGTGACACACAAGGAGGCTGACGGTTCCTATAGGCCCACTAGCTTCATGTACATATACGGAACGACAAAAGCAACGACACCATAAGCCGACGAACCCACCACGATACCCGACGAGCGCATTTATAAGCCGACAGGGAACTTTTGGATGAAGCAAGTGGCCGACGGGTGTGAAAATGCCAACTGGTCCAACCTAGCTTAGCTCGACCTCCACGAATGTCTATACATGGAAATGTTTTGTACCCTAATTAGAGAAATCTCTACAAGGAAAGAATCCCGTAAAATACGAGTATGAATGAGAATCTTCTCTACAAGGAAATACCTTCTCTGCCAAGAAACGAATGTCAGCTCCACACTATTATAAAATCCCCAAAACCCTCACAAATCAAGGTACGCGTAATTTTCCCAACTCTGGCACTCTAGAGTTGTAGAAATTCTCTCTAACTTTACTTTCGGAGGGTATTTGACTGGTACCACACCGATACTTTCTGTAAGGTCTTCTTTGTTTCTGTTTCGCAGGTTCTGTCTAGAGCACGTAAGGACCGTGTGACTCACTGACGATTTTTAGCATCATCAGTTGGCATCGTTTGTAGGAAAGATAACGGTCATATTACTACTTCTCAGACAAAGAGTTGTATGGTACTCACTCGCTCAATGGCAACCAACAACAGTCAAGGAGAGGAACCATGCACTACTACCCTTGAAAGGCAAGTACAGACCCTAGCTGTGGCCATGGAATGTCTCACTAAGCAAAACCACGACCTAGAAGAACAGCTGCACCAAAGGAACGCTGGGACCAATAATCAGGGAGAATAGCAAGAAGGAACCAGCCCCCAGCACACTGTTGAAAGAAGGGACTGAGAAGGACTACAGGGCAGCAATGCCTTAAGTAGACCAGAGTGACAAGACACTAGTCTACCGTTTATCGCAGATACGGCACTGCAGCACATGGTTGCAGAAATGCAAATGATGAAGGAAAGGGTGGACTTCATGATGAACGCCCTCAAGGGACGGGTGTCAAACAACCTCGATGAGCTGGTCCATTAGATGGATTTGCCCTTTACGGCACCTGTCACTTCATTCCCCCTTCCGTCAAAGTTCCGTATGCCGTAGATAGAAGCCTGTGACAGGTCTAAGGATCCCTTAGATCACTTGGAGTCTTTCAAAAACCTCATGCACTTACAAGGTGTTCCAGATGAGATCATATGCCGAGCTTTCCCAGCAACTCTGAAAGGTCTCGCAAGAGTATGGTTCAGCAAATTTACACCTAATTCCATCAGTACCTTCAAAGAGCTAAGGGTGCAGTTTGCGTCGCACTTTATTGGAGGACATAGGTATAAGAAGTCCACTACATGCCTGATGAGCATCAAGCAACGAGAGGACGAAACACTGAGGTCCTACATAATGCGCTTCAACAAAGAAGCCCTTTTGATAAATGAAGCTGATGACAAGATACTCGTCACTTCTTTTACCAATGGCTTGCAGAAGGGGAAGTTTTTGTTCTCCTTATACAAAAATGACCCAAAGACCATGTCAAATGTACTCTATCGAACCACTAAGTACATGAACACAGAAGACACACTACTGGCCCGAGAGGAAAAACCTAAGAAGAGAGATAGGCAGGAAGATGCTCGGCAAGATAAAGGACGGAAGACGACTAGAGCCGGAGACCAACGGGAGGATAGGCGCTCCAAACCACCCACTGGAAGGTTTACAAATTTTACCCCATTAATTGCCCTAATCGATCCGGTCCTGATGTAGATTAAGGATGATACGACCTTGATGTGGCTTGGCAAGTTAAAGGGAGACCCCGGTAAGAGGTCCAGAGACAAGTATTGTCATTTTCATCGTGATCACGGTTACGACACATCTGAATGCTGCAACTTAAAGCAACAGATTGAGACCCTTATCAAGCAATGGAAGCTACAACAGTTCATCAGCACAGAGAGAACAGATAACAACCCACCACAAGAGCAGGCTGGTAGGAGGGATGGCAAGCACCTCAAGCCCCCATTGGGGGACATAAGGATAATAGTAGGGGGCACCATAGCATCTGGCTTATCCAAGAAGGCATGAAAAACCTACCTTAGGATGGTCTAGAGCATTCAACTGACAGGTTTCGTCCCAAAGATGGCTCGGGTGGACAACCCCATAGTTGGGTTGTTGAAGGAAGATGCTTGACGTCTCCACCACTCGCACGATGACGCTCTTGTTGTTAGCATATGAGTGGGGGACTACAACACCCACCAAGTCCTAGTTAATAATAGAAGCTCTGTTGATATCCTCTACTACTTGGCGTTTCAACAGATGAGAATCGGGAAAGAATGGCTCGTACCAACCAATGCACCACTTATCGATTTCGAAGGCACGAGAGTATACCCCATAGGGGCAGTTACACTACCTATGACGGTCGGAGATTACCCTCAGCAGATCACCAAGGCTGTGACTTTCCTTGATGTCAATTGCTCGTCCCTTACAACTCCATACTAGGCATACCTACCCTCAATTTGTGAAAAGCCGTGACTTTAACCTATCACCTGATGATCAAGTTCCCCACCAAGTACAGTGTAGGAGAGGTACGTGGAGACCAAGTGGCAACACGCAAATGCTACATGGCAATGTTGGAAATGGACAACCACTTACAAACACTGAGCATAGAGGAGCAGCGGACGGTTGTAGTGCTCGTTGAGGGGTTGGAAGAGATACTTCTTGATCACTCCAGACCTGAGTGGATGACCAAGATCAACACCCTCACCAGTCCACCCGTTCACCAAGCACTCGTGACCTTCCTAAGAAAAAACCAGGATGTCTTTGCTTGGAGCCACGAAGACATGCCCGGGATCGACCCCTCAGTTATGGTTCATAGGTTGAACGTATTACCCTTTTTTCCCCCTATCGGTTAGAAGAAGAGGGTGTTTGCCTAAGAACAAGACAAAGCTATAGCGGAAGAGGTCCGTAAGTTGCAAGATGCAAAGTTCATAAGGGAAGTATACTATCCCAATTGGCTAGCCAACGTGGTGATGGTCAAGAAGGCTAGCGGAAAGTGGAGAATGTGTGTAGACTTCACGAACCTAAACCAGGCCTGCCCCAAAAACAGCTACCTACTCCCACGGATCAACATCTTGGTGGACTCAATGGCAAGGCACCAGTTATTGAGCTTTATGGATACGTTCTCTGGTTACAATCAGATCAGGCTGGACGAGGCTGATCAAGAGAAAACTTCTTTCTTCACCAGCCAAGGCTTATTCTATTATAAATTGATGTCATTCAGTCTTAAAAACGCAAGAGCAATGTATCAGAGGCTCATGAACAAGATATTTGCACATCAGATTGAGAGGAATGTCCAAGTCTATGTGGACAACATACTAGTGAAAAGCCAAAGGGAAGATCATCATTTGGAGGACTTCAAGGAGACCTTCGACACCTTCCGTTCCTATAACATGAAGCTCAATCCAAGCAAATGCGCATTTGGGGTAATGGCTGGAAAATTCCTAGGGTTCATGGTGTCTCAAAAAGGCATTGAAGTCAACCCAGACAAGATTCGGGCCATAATGGAGATTGCACCACCTAAACATAAAAGAAGTGTAAAGTCTCAATGGCAAGGTAACAGCGCTAAACAGGTTCGTGTCAATGGCAACAAAAAAATGCCTGCCTTTCTTCCACACATTGAAAAAGTCCTTCGAGTGGACGGCTGAATGCCAACAGGCATTCGAGGACCTAAAAGCATACCTCTTTTCCTTGCCGTTGCTAAGTCCTTCCAAACTTGGGGAGGAGATGTTTCTCAACTTGGCCGTCTCCCTAGCTGCGATCAATGTAGCCTTAGTTAGATAAGAAGAAAAGGTGTAGAAGCCTGTGTACTACACTAGCCGAGCACTCCAAGGCACAGAGGGAAGGTATCCCATGATGGAGAAACTAGCCTTCACCTTAGTTACTGTGGCTTGCAAACTCAAACCCTACTTCCAAGCCCACACAGTGGTCATCCTAACAGACAAACCCATACGGAAAGCAATGAGTAATCTTGAAGCCGCTGGACGGATGGCACTATGGGCAATCGAGTTGAGCGATATCAACATACAATACTACCCACGCACTACCATGAAAGGATAGATGGTTGCTGACTTCATTGCGGAATTCACCAATGTGGAAGGGTAGAGGGCAGAAGAGCATCCTCGATGGAGTATCCATACGAATGGATCGTCCAACAAGTAGGCTGAAAGAGCAGGTATAGTGATCCACTCTCTAGAAAGGGACGAGATCAAGTGCATGGTTCATCTCAACTTCCCTACGACCAACAATGAGCGGAGTATGAAACTTCAGTGGCAGGACTGGATCTCGCCAAAGTAGCAGGGGCCATAAGTATGGTTGTTTACTACGATTCTTAGGTGGTCACAAGTCAAGTGAACGGTGACTACGAATGCAAAGGTGAACGGATGAAGAAATACCTGGAGTAAGTAAGGAAGTGGGTAGGTGACCTTCAGGCCAAGTTTGTTTAAATCCCAAGGGAAGAGAACGAGCAAGCCGACCGTCTTGCCAAGGCCGCATCAGCAGAACATATGCTCATCTCCATTAAGGTACTTTCTTTTGTTCAGCTTTCGCCCTTGATAGACAGCATGGATGTGCAAGAAATAAGCTCTAAAGACAACTGGACCACACCGATAGTTTCGTATTTGAGAGACGGCATGCTACTCGACGGTAAAGAGGCTGCAAGGAAGTTGAAGGTTCAGGCGACACGATTCGTCCTAATAAAAGACATCCTATATAAAAAGGGATTCTCCCGATCATACCTAAGATGCCTAACTCTTGAGGAAGCAAATTAAGTCATGAGGGAAGTTCACGAGGGAATCTACGGGAACCATTCGGGATTACGGTCGTTAGTGCATAAGCTGATTTGAGCAGGATATTATTGGCCTACCATGTAAAAGGATGCCCAAGCTTATGTCAAAACCTGCGACAAGTGTCAAAGGTTCAGCAATGTCATTAGGCAGCCAATAGAAGAGCTCACTCCAATGACGACCCCATGGCCTTTTACTCAATGGGGGTTGGACATCGTGGGCCCATTTCTAATAGCAGTAAGACAACTAAAGTTCCTAGTGGTCGGTGTAGATTACTTTACCAAATGGGTGGAAGCTGAAGCCCTAGCGACCATCACGGAGAAAAACGTATGAAGTTTCGTCTAAAGAAACATCATCTGCAAGTATGGGACCCCTAGAGTCTTGGTATCGAACAACGAAAAGCAGTTCAATAATGAGTCATTCGGGGATTTTTGCTCACAATTAGGGATCAAGAATCACTACTCCTCACCCACCCACCCTCAGGCCAACGGGTAAGTTGAGGTCACGAACCAATCTTTGCTCAAAATCATCAAGACTCGGTTCGAGGGGGCAAAGGGTATATGGCTAGACGAGCTGCCAAGTGTACTGTAGGCGTACAAGACAATGGCCATAACACCTACAGGAGAAACACCCTTTCGAATAGCATACGGGATCGAGGCCATTATCCCTATTGAGGTTGGACTCATAAGTTACAAAGTGGAGAACCATGATGAAAGTAAGAACGATGAAGTCGTGCACCTACAGCTAGACCTAGTGGACGAGGTCAGAGCAACAACCAGAAAAAGGTTAGCACGATACCAGAACCTCATGGTCAAGCACTACAATTCCAGAGTCAGACACAGTTATTTTCAAGTTGGGGACCTTGTCCTAAGGAAGGTGACGGGCGCCACAAGAGATCCCTCCCAAGGGAAGCTAGGACCTAATTGGGAAGGACCCTATAGAATCACTTCGTGGCAGAGGAAAAGCACCTATCACCTAGAAACACTTGACAGACAAAAGTTGCATCATCTGTGGAACACTGAACACCTAAAGAAATACTACTAGTAAACGATGGCATACATAGAACCACTCCTCATTTTCAGTTTATTTATTTCTAGTTATTTTTTAATATCTACAGTACTTTTTAGCCCATAAGGCAACTTTTTTTTTTTTTTTTAAAGAAAATTTTTTGGCTTATGCACATGTTTATCATAATAAAAGGAGTTATTCAGATATATCATGTGCATATATACATCTCTACAAAACTGCATCTACAACTAAGTCCTTAAGTGGACGGATGCATCCCAAGGGATGCCTTAAAATATATACAAGTCCTTAAATGGACGGATACAAGGAAATGCCAAGGGACACCTAGAAATATATGCAAGTCCTTCAGCGGACGGAAAAGTCCTTAAGTGGATGGAAATGCCCTTAAGTAGACAGACACATCCCAAGGGATATCTTGAAATATGCAAGTCCTTAAGTGGACAGACGAGTCCTTAAGTGGACGAATAAGCCCTTAAGCGGACATACACATCCCAAGGGATATCTTGAAATATGCATGTCCTTAGGTAGACGGATACAAGTCCTTAAGTAAATGGATGCATCTTAAGGGATACGTTGAAATGTATACAGGTCCTTGAGTGGATGGATACAGGAAAATACCAAGAGATAACTTAAATTACCGTATAAATGGATTACATAATTCCTTAGGTGGACGACCTATACACCAAAATATTCAAAGTCCCACCTACGGGGTAGGCCGACGACCAAGGATATCGACGGGTATCTAAATATCCTAAGTCCTACCCACAGGGTACCAACGGCCAAGGATACCGACGGATACCTCTTTCTAAAATATATCCTAAGTATTACCCGCATTATAGGCAAACGACTATTGACAATGACAGGTACCTGATCCTTAAGAATTGACCTAAGTCCTACGAAACAAATGGATAGGTTAAAAAGGACACACATAGCAGAGGTATATTAAAACAAGAGGTGAAACCAAATATAAGCAACGGATGTAAAAGAAAGGCAACAAATAAAAATCCATTAGAAGCAAAGCGTTTTACAATAAAGCCCAAAAAAAAAAAGGCACTCACTATAGTTTGAAAGTAAGATGGAATGCATAGATACAAAATTGAAAATTAGGAAAGACTAAGACGGAGGAGCATCCAAAGTAGTCGGGTCCACAACGTTCTAGGTAGATGGGTCTTCAGCAGACGAGACTAAAGAGGCGACGGGGCCTACAGGAACAAGCTGGGCGATGACCACGCCGTCGTCCTTTGGGTCTTGCTCCTCCGTGTGGGCGGAATCATCAGATCTTCATTGACAGAATCACCACCCCCAAGAGTCGTTGGTACCGAGTCGTCAAGGGAGATCTTGGATAGGTCAAGGTCAGGGTAGACAGACCCAACTTTCTTTAAGCAGTCTTCGAATCTGAAACCATAGTAGACATCGCAAGCGTTGATAAAGGGTTAGGAAGCCCTGAACTCCCCCACGGCGTCGACCTTAGCCTTATCCATCTGTTCACGGAAGGTTGTCAATTCCATTGCAAAATCTGCCTTCACCTTCTCCGCTTCTTCTTGGAGACAAGACTCCTTCTTTAATTTAACATTTATAGCCGTCAGCTCTTCATTGAGGGTACAGAGGGCCTCCTTATACTGGCTTTGTTCCTTATTCTCAATCTCCTAATGCTTTCGATACCGACGGATCACCCCTTCTTAGGCAATGCACCTGTCTTGAAACGCCCTTATATGCACCAATGCCTAAATCAAGACATCCATCAAAAAAGGAACGAACAAATAACGCATAAAAATAGTTTGAAAGGAACATACCCTAGACAAGTCGAAGATGCCCGACGCCCCCAAATCCTCAATGGTTTGATCAACGCAATGATCCAAGTCCATCTCCTTGATGATTGAATCAACCATCTCGACGGCGTGGTCTTTGTACAAAAGTAGTCGGCGGACAGTACCTTGAGAGACGAGACCCTTCCCTGTTATCAACCCTTTGCCAACCCCATGGCTAGGTTTGGGGGACGACGGCTGTTTTGGCTACTTGTCACCAATGGGGATGCCTGTCCCTTTCTTTTGAGGATGGTCATCTTTGTAGTCGTTCTTTCGTTTCAATGTCCCCTTAGCAACGACCTTGGAGGTTGACGCTGAAGGCCCTTCTTTTTGCTGCTGCTTGCGTGCTGCAACGGATTGCCTTACTAGCGCCTTCTTCCTACCCAAATCCATCTCTGAAAAAGACAAGATGAATTAAAAACGGATGGGCAAGATCTAAAAAGAGATTTAATAAAGTGACGAGTTAAGAAACTTACGATGACGAGAAGCAGCATGCAGTTGTCGAGCTACAAGCGTTAGCTCCGGACCACCACAAAAGGCGTGGAGGGTGTCAAGTGTTACCAAGTCCTTCCACTTCCTTTCTTTGAAGGGAATGGCCCAGACTCTCTTAAGAAAGTTCTCTTGCTCGTCGGTTATATTGGGAAGGACAAAGGCTGAAAGACAAGAAAAACGTAGTGTTAGACAGAAAGCCACAACTATCAAGGGTTCAAAATCTGAAGACTCCCCAGACTCCTTGACGATCCCCCACGTATTGTTAAATCTGTTGGGCATACTTGCCCATTCTTCAGGTCTACACACCCACTCAATACCCTGGATGAAAAAGTACCTATTTTTCCAGTTTCTATTAAAATTTGGCATGTTTGACACAAGCCTAAGCAACAATTTTCTAGCTAGGAAGTTGTAGATCCCTTTTGATGAGGATATCTGCTAAGGCCTATAGCAGTAAAAGAACTCGTCGAGTGTAAGCCGACGGTTCCTTCCATTCAACTGACCCCATATCAGTTCAACACCAATAAAAATCCTCCATTAATTTGGTGCAATCAGGCTGACGAATAGGCCAAGATAGTTGGCAAGTTGACGGTGTAGTTCCGTCAACATTAACCTTAACCCCGCAGTAAACATAGCGTCATACATCCCCACATATGCTATTTTACCTGAATAACATCTCTCAAATTTACTTGGCAGACGGATAGGGATGTTGTCAAAGATTTGATGACGGTCACAGAGAGTATTAAAGACCCTTTGGGACACGGTCGGATAGAAGTCATTCACCGTCCATATTTTTGGAAGAATGAAAGGCCTACTACCTCTTCTGTCCATTAGGTCAATCGACTCGTCACTTTCTTCGTGACTCCCTTCATCACTCTCTTCCTCCTCATCTTCCCTCTCCTCTCCTCCCTCTCCTTCCTCTACTTCCTCTCCGTCCTCTCCCCTATCTGCTTCATAATCTTCCTCCTCTTTGTCATCAGGAGAATTAGTAGACGGTTCCCTTTCTAGGGACTAGGTTAAGCCCTACTCGAGCCCATGACTTAATAGGTAGACTTCATCGTAGCCTACTCCCTCACGAACTAACGACGATTGTTCACTCGTTGCTTCTCTATCACTTGACATCTATTCACCTACAAGCGACGAAGGTATTCTAAGAACCTATTTGATGGGACTCTATAGAGGTGACGACCAGCTAGAAAATGGAAATAAAAAGAAAAAGAAACCAAAAAAGGGGGAAGAAGACTTATAGGATAAGTAGACGACTTTGTAAAAGTGACGAGATCCACAAAACTGACGGAGGCGCAAGCAACAAGTGCTTGTGAAAGACGTGTCGGCGTGTATATTCTGGTCTCAAAGGATGAAGAATAAAGTAAAGCAAAAGAAATGATGAAAGGGGAAGAACTATTTATAGAGAGAGGAGGCACGATATACGAAGCGACGTTCATGATTGGAAATGAGGCCAACCAGCAAGCGCCACATTTCACCTCACATATTAACCAAGAGCTACCTATGCCATTTAATGACACGGGCTCCCATAAAACCTATTAATGGTCATTAATGCTCATATACTCCGCGGCTTGTCAACCAAAGCCAATGGGACCACGAAGTAGGGGGCAGCTGATAAGGGTGTTCTTGCAAATGATTTAATGCATGACATACAAGGAAGCCGACGGTTCCTATAGGCCCATCAACTTCATATGCATATACGGAAGGACAAAAGCAGTGACACCATAAGCCGACGACCCCACCATGATACCTAGTAGGTGCCTCCATAAGCCGATGGGGAACTTTCGGACGAGGCAAGTGGCCGATGAGGGAGAAGAGGCTGACGGGTGTGAAGAAGCCGACGGGTCCAGCCTAGCTTAGCTTGACCTCCACAAATGTCTATACATGGAAATGTCTTGTACCCTAATCAGAGGAATCTCTGCAAGGAAAGATTCCTGTAAAATACGAGCATTAATGAGAATCTTCTCTACAAGAAAAATACCTTCTCTGCCAAGAAACGAATGTCAGCTCCACACTATTATAAAAATGTTAGGATTAGTGCCTTAAATCCTATTGTATGATGCTATGTATGACTTAATGTTGTGATTAATAAATTTGTTTTAATATTATCTGAAATAATGGTAACATGAATATTCAGAAATTATCATATAGTCCATGAGATGCATAGTATGTGATTTAGTCACAGAAGATATAAGTCACAAGTTCTTTGTAAACTCAGAATTTTAGTTTGTAGTCGGTGATGAAATTGGGCATTTCATCTGCTAAGACTATAACATATCAACTAAGATGATTTGTCTTAATCATGGAAGTGGAGGCTTCTAGTTGATGTGCTAATATGTTTTAAGAGTTAAGACATATTGAATTGGAACACTGTGAGATTTATTATTCTCCTAATGACTGTCAAATGAATAATAAATCCTACGAATTCTATTTATATGAACTCTTAATCCTGAGAAAATAATGGACCTGATCATGAAGTGTAGGTTGTTTTGATATATCAGGAGTGAGATCTAAAGTAACGGTCAAAATCTCAGTATGTTGAGCAGCCACATTTAGTGTTGATGGAACATATATTCTCAAGATTGAATTCATAGTCTCTTAACAAAGATATAAAATATTCTCTTAAGATAAGTTTAATGGGTTCAGTTATTCAGAGAGTTAGGCCTAACCACTTTAGTAAGGAATTACTAAAGTATATATTTATGAAATTGGATTTCATAAATATATGATGAATAACTTAAAAGGATTAAACTGGGTACTCAAGGATTAAGATGTAGTAATTTACAAAGTGACAGTCTACATTCATAACTTTGTATTACTACAAATATTTTATGAAGGGTTTGCATGTACAATAAAGTATTGGGATATAATTTATTAATAAGGCCTAGAGTGCAATTATATTTATATAGTGGTATTAAATATAATTAATGGTAACTTTGGACTTGTCAAGAGTTAACGGAAAAGCTCAAGGTCCATTGGAGTTAGAGTCTTATTTGTTCCCTTTTAGTCCCACTCCAAGCCACATACTAAAACCCAATTGGAAATGCCCAAAAGGCTAGCCTAATTAGATAATCAGTTATAAGGAGAGAAATATACAGAATTATGTAAGAACATGAAATGGTATGTATGTGAGTGTTAGACACTCTTTCATTCTCTCTTGAACATACACATATAACTGATTGAGAGATCACACTTCTTGGGCATCAAGTGGAATTGGAGTGAAGATTAAAAGTGTTCTCAAGTGCTTCTAATTTTTTGTTTGGAATTTCACTGTGTCAAGGTACACTCTCTTGTTCTTATATTTTGAAACTTACATAGCACATGTTATACATTGTGAATAAAGTAGATTTGTCAATTTTTCACTGCGTACATGCATATTTCCATATAAAAAAAAAAACCCCCAAAACCCTTACAAATCAAGGTACCATAATTTTCCCAGCTCTAACACTCTAGAATTGTAAAAATTCTTTTTAACTTAACTTTCGGAGGGTATTTGGCCGGTACCACACCGGTACTTTCTGTAAGGTCTTCTTTGTTTCTGTTTCACAGGTTCCGTCTAGAGCACGTGAGGACTGTATAACTCATTGACGATTTTTAGCATCATCATGTCCCAACTTCCCAAAAAATATATATATTGTACTCCCACTTTACAGAAGGGAATAGCAAAATTTCTAATTAGTCACCCCTTGATTAATCGTAAATTAATTGTTTATTTGAGCATGATCAACTCGAATATTATTACCATTGGGGCATTGATGCCATCTAGTACAGCTCAAATAATTAATATTCACGTGTTTTAGGCAGCGGAGCATTCTTTGTCTCCCTCTCTCTCTTTATAATTGATTAATTCTCTTTGGTGTAGTGTGATTTTCATAATCTGCGTCTCAAAATGCGAATAAAATACTAATATATATATATATATATATATATGTCTAAGCAACCAAAACCAATTTCCATTTTAATTTTTAAGATATGAATAAGATGCCAGAGTGATCAACTAGACTGCTCTAAATATCATAAATATATATATATATATATATATATGGTTACGAGAGTTTAAGCATCTGTAGCTCTAATAAGATGTCAAAGTGATCAACTATAAAAAGCTATGGTATCAAAAAAAAAACTATAAAAAGCTATAAATATGGTTGCAACTTACAAGTTTAACCATGCATCGCTTTTGAATGATGTTTGTGGGATGTCTTTGTGTTAGAAATAGGACCTCTTTCCCTTATGTGTCTCTTGCTTCTTTCTGTTGAGAATTTCTTTTAAATTTTTCTTCTTCATTATCATGATTAAACAAAAGACTGTAAATTTATTCTTCGTAGCTTTAACTTTTATGATTGAAATTTGAGACTATCAGATATATATATATATATATTTTTTTTTTGAGAAAGAAGACATCGAGCATATTATGTGTCTATTTGGAATAGCTTATTTAGCTGAAACTAAAATTTTTTTGCTGAAAGTATAAAAAAAAAGTTAAAAAAAAAATAAGTTGAATAGTACAGTGTGACCTATGAATAGAATTAAAAAGTGCAGTAGGACCATAAATAATAGCAAAAATAAGCTGAAAGTAGAGATATGTTGAAAAATTCAGCTCATCCGAAACGCACACTATTATTAAAAAAAACCTGAAAAATCAATTGCAACTACAAAAAAACAAATCTGGAAAAACAAACTTCATTCAAACAAGCAACAGAGAAGATAATTACATGGGATTTAATTTCATTGCTACACCTCATGTGTTTTTTTCATTTTTTATTTTTTGAGAAACACGTATACCTCATGTTAATTACATATCTATACTATTATTTAAGGGGTTTTTCCTGTTTGGATTCCTCATTTTTTAGTTCAAATATACCCATACACCTTTATGTTTAAGTAGAGATAAAACTAAAGTACAATCCAGTAAAAATGCAACTCTAACTCCTACTAAAATATTACATAAAAAATATGATCACTCTCCTATTAATTTTTAAATTGATTTATTCACTTATAAATTAGATTTTTAAAATAAAAATTATATATATATATAATAAAATAAAAAACACAGCTTTTTTTCTACAAAATAAGACCACTAAAAAAAAAAAATCTCATCGCATGCGCGAAGCGCGTATAATGCGGCTAGTTATTATCTAAGACCGTTACATCATTTACATGAGTTCATTCGGTCCACCAATTCTATACATGATTATTTCATTTGACCCGGGAACTTATACCAAACACATATAGACCAATTAAAATTAAATTTTATTGCCTATAAAAAAAATAAAAAATTTATTGACTAAAACCTTTAATCACATGACAAACAAGGAAAACCTTTTTCGCGAGTATAATTTTGTAGGAAGCCGTTAGGTCAATTTAACAGGCCAAGTTGATCCATTCTTAATTGATCTATATATGGCAAGTGGTTCCACGAGGATTTTTTTTTTTTTTTTTTTTTGGGGGGGGGGGGCCTTAAGTAGGGACGGAGTCAATATTTCAATGAATTAATGAAAAAACATAAAATAAATATTTCTCAATACATTGTCAAAGTCTAAATTCTACGTAGAATCGTAGAAGATTGGTGAAATCGTAAATCGTAAGATATTACTTTTTAAGGGAAGCAAAAAAATATATTGGTGTAACTTTATATGTAGAATAATCACATAAAATTATGAATTCATCCATAAAATATATAAATAAATAAATAAAGATTTGCATCAATATATATGATATAATTTAAATACCATCAATTGTTGTGTCTACACTAACAAAAATAAATAATTAATTAAACTTTAACACAATGCATCCAAAAAGTTTACCAAATGTTTCATTAGCAACCAAGTGCCAAAATAATTATCAACACATTTGCAAAATGTCTTCAAAGTTTTAAGTTCCAACTTCCAAGTTCAAAATTCAAAATATGTTTGCAAATGGAAACTAACTATAACATAAAATCCAAAAGCAGTATAGAAATAAAAGTATAAAGTGAACATTTGATCATCCGTAAGTGTATTTTTAACACTTCAACACTGTCTAGGACCTATCGGGCTGTTTATATCCATTGGGTTGATTGGGCTGTCTGAAAAATACACGATCTTATTGTGTGATTCTTAGGATTCGTTTGGATACAACTTATTTTTGCTGAAACTGAAAACTGAAAACATTGTAGCAAAATAATTTTTAAATATATAAATAGTGCCGTGGGACCCGTGAACAGTGCGTGAACAATGTTTTTTGTCTCCTGCATAGTGAATCCATGTAATGTTACTGTTCACGCGTTGAAAAAAAAAAAAGTGAAAACGTGCCGTCGATCCAAACAAATACTAATTGTTTCGCCCTAATTGAATTGTACAATTCGACTCTTGATTCTGACAGCCTTATTTATCAAACTAGTACCTAATGTTTTTTCAATCTTAAAAGAGTTTGAACAAAGAATGTTGAAAGTTGCGGGCGATGATCATTTTATGGTACAAATTCTCTATATATTGAGAGAATTGGTTGGTATATAAGCTTGGCGAATTTCATCTCGTAAAACTTGATAATTATATATTTGTGGACACAATTTGGGATCATGTTCCAACAAACTGATATAAATTTTCTAAAATATTGTGTGTGGATTTTCCATAATAGTGATAGTGGCATTTTTCAAAATTGGATATTGAACAATATTTTTTAGAATTGGAATAACTACATTTTTTGAAATCAAGTATTGGCTTCTATATAATCTGATTTTTTTTTCTTTTATAAAAGTTAAATATTTTAATTCATTTTCTCATAAATCTTTTAAAAAATATAAATTATTGTTGTTATTATTTTTAAAAAAGAAAAAAAAAAAACTTAAGCCAATATATGAAATAACGTTTGAGGAAGTATATTTTTACAAAGTCCGATAGTGTCATAGTGCTCAATGAATAGAGATAAAAAAAAATAAGCAGTACGTGGATTACTCAGTGACAAATTGTGAATAGAAACCATATATATTTACACAATTATTATTAATTTATATAAGATTACATAGATTAATATGAATAATTTTTAGAATTAAATATGCAAAATTTCCTACTTAGAAAAATCGCATCAGTCAAGCTAAAATAGAAAATGTGTAAAATTTTGCCCAACCATCCCAAAAATAGCAAGGCAACGCAGTGTTAGTAAGATAAGCTAAAGAGCAACAAGACGTGAATGGTTTGATAATGTACCGAATGACATTCAATTTGTGCTAGCAAAAGACATTCGATAATGAAAGTTATCACTATCTTCAATTTCTTTTTAATAAAACAAGATACTACTTAGTATTAACATTAGTATTAACTAGCCTCTGACGCGAGCGCTCAGAGGCTCTTCTATTTTTTTGAGAAAAATTTAATAATTTGCATCCATTATAATTTGAAATTACTACGTTTTCCAATCACAATATACCTAGAGGTGCGATGAGAATTATGGGTTTATGGGTGAAATAATTTTTTCATCACACTTCTAGTGTCTTTGTACAGGTGTTGCACGTGCTCAGAAGCTCTTCTATTTTATTTTTTTTTAAATGAGAAAACTTTTCATTTATCACTAGCCTCTGAGCACGCACTCACGCGTGTGCTTAGAGGCTCTTTTATTTTTTTTGGAAAAAAGTTAATAATTTGCATCCATTATAATTTGAAATTATTATGTTTTCCAATCACAAAATACCTAGAGGTGCGATGAGTATTATGGATTTGTGGGTGAAATAATTTTTTCGTCACACTTCTAGTGTCTTTGCACACGTGTTGCACGTGCTCAGAATCTCTTCTATTTTTTTTTTTTAAAGAGAAAACTTTTCATTTATCATAATTCGAGGTTGATGTATTTTCCAATCACAAAAATCCCTAGAAGTGTAATGACATGTGTAGGGATGAACGGTCCAGGAATGTGTATTGGGCCGTGGGCCCTATCCGAGGACATTTAGTAGTCCAAGGACAGGTATACGTTTACAAGGAAGTACGAATTAGTGAGTTATGAACAAATTATGGTCATGAGGGTTTGGGAAGGCAGTCCGAGGAGAAATTCCTCCTCGGCTTAATAGAGTAAAGGTTAGAAAGGTTGACCTGCCATCAAGAGCAACGCTCAAAACAATTCTACTAGTAAGGATAAACATCAGGAGGGAATAGGACAAAAAAAAGCTAAAAAATATCTAAGGGAAAGCTGCTACCACCACATTAAATGCTTTGTAGCTAACTCTCTGGCCACATTAATGTGGAGATGATACCTGAACAGTAATATACAGTCTTACAGCTACCTCTAAAGACTTGAGGAAGGTGCTGATGGGATAGGGATCAAAGCATAAACAACTTGACGTACATGTGGAGGGTGGAGATGAAGCAAAAGAGGGGGATATACGGAAGAAAGACACCATTATAGAAAGGGCATCTGAGAATCTGTAGAAAGAAAAAGACTGTAGCGCTAAGCACTGTAATTATAATCAAGTCTAAGAGAAATATATTCAAGCACTACTCTCCTCGAACTTTGCCGATAAAGGATTTCTTCGCATAAAACATGTTTTTCTTTGTTTTATTTCCATCTTTAATCCATTGTCCAATTCATTGAAACCTAGTTTTTAGCCCACTCTCTACAAATTCTTTGTATTGGGCTTTTTGGGCCTTAATCATTTTACCTTTTGGGCCTAGGATCCAAAAACAACCCTTACAACATGTATATAAACACATTTGGAAATACATAAATCTAATCCCATCTCTAGATATTTACATGATTGAAAAATGCATCAGTCCTAAATTATGATAAATGAAATATAGTCCTTTAGAGAAAAGTAAAATTAAAAAGAAAAGTCTAAGCATGTGCAAAAAGGCTAGTTTGTTCTAAATTGATTGTCAATTGTTTATATCATTAGAAAATTAGTTTTAAAAACATAACCCAATTTGAATGCTCCTCAAACTAATGCTTTTGTCCAATAAAATAAATGAGCTACAATGTACATAATAGCCCTTTCGCGCATGTTTAGAGGCTTTTTCTATTTTTTAAATGTCAATACTTTCTTTATCTTAATTTTTTTCCATTAGTATACAAATATTAATTATAATGATAAGATACAAAAAGAACAAACTTTTGTCAATGGATTCATGTCTTCCTACCTTTACTTGATTTATAAAGAAAAATTTACAACAAATTAGTGTATAATTAATCCCAACATCTTAAAAAAATTATGTAAACATCTAGAATTGACCATTAAAATATTCATAATTTTTTTATCACTTTAAAGCCTACAAAGCGTTTACTATTCAAGTAACAATACTTCATATTAGTGTCATGATTAATACGATACAAAATTAAGACTCAACTTCAACTAAAATATTTATCAAAGGAAAAAAAAAAACTTCAACTAAAATATTCTTAAAATTTTATTTTTTAAAAAAATTTACATTCTTGGAGGAGAGAATAAAAATCATTACGGAGAAATTTGCAATTTTTATAGAATCTAAATTCAAATGAGAAAAGAATGGAGGAAAAAGAAAATGCCATGAAAGGTAAATGATTTGTATATCTTGCAAAGCTATGATATTTTTAAAAGTTTTGAATGCATGCGTGTAGAGACTTTTTTTATTTTTGAAAAATTTGTCATTAATGATTTCAACATCAATAATTTTTTTTTTTTTTTGGTGGGAGATTAGAGCATGCTTTTAAAATACCGCTCGTACTATACATGAATTTGAAATCCACTTTGACCTGTAAGATCTTAGACATATTCCCATTCATGGTTTTTTGGAGCCATAATTTGTTAATGAAATTGTATAAGAAATTCTAAAATCTAAAAAGTAAAGGAAAAAAGAAAATAAAAGAATTTCAAAAAATGAGTTAGACATGGTCATGAACATGTCGATCCTCACTTAACAGAGTGGAAGATATTGCTCCAATACCATGTGAAAAACTTCTAAAAAATACAGAAAACCAACCTGACAGGTTATTTAGACCCCTAACACAACCAGATTGCGTAGCCTAGATTAATTAGCCAAGTTGTTACTTAGTCAAATTAAACAATTCTAGGTTAAAACAATCAAACAATCATATCAAGAATAATAATGCAGCGGAAAATAAATAACACAAGATATGATCACCCAGGAAACCACACGGTAAAAACCTGGGGAGGATTTGACCCACCGATCCTCAAGGCTAACCTGAATTCACTATGAAAGAATTGAAGTTCATACAAAAGGACTACAAGCTCCCCGCTCGACTTCCTAATGCTACCCACCAGTAGAACTTCCTGACACGACCACGCGCAGGCTCCGAATCCACGGACTACTTCTTTCTTGAATTCCTCAATCAACTACAAGCTCCCCGCTTGCTTTTCTTTTAAGTTCCAATGGTTGCAACAGTAATGATCTTCAAGATGTTGAAATCATCTCTACCATGAAAACCCTAAGTTTTGTGTAAAGGAAAGCTCCTCAAAGATCTCACACGAGATTCACACAAAACTGCAATGTATGAGCAACAATACAATATGGACCACCTCCAAAAACGTGACTAGGGTTTTGTTTATATACCTAGGGTAAAAACATAAAACCCTAAACGTTTAATGAAGTAGGGCTGAGTTGGAAATTCTGCAGAAAATTCAACCTGTGCGATTTTCGATCGATCGAGTCTATTCTTCGATCGATCGAGCCAGGCCGAAAGTCCCAAGTACTTCTGCAGCCACTCGATTCCAACTTTACAAGAATAAACCAACTTTGAGCAAGTCTAAATAAGACTCAATACAATGTTTTGATCATGGTTTGCCAACATTACAAATTAGAGTTCTAAATACATAAAATCCTAAGACCTTAGAACCTAACACAACCGACAAAATTAACATGCTATAATTTGCTAATAGAATTATATAAGAAATTCTAAAATCTAAAAAGAAAAGGAAAAAATTAAATTAAAAGATTTGGGCATAATAAAAGTTCTAGGCATGCAAAAGAAATGCTATCATGGTCTTGGAATATTTTGGCAAACAGAACCCAGTAAACAAAAAACTAAAAATTTAAAAAGAACGTGAAAGAGAAATAGGGATGCCTAACATATAATTAAGACACTGCCTCAAATCTTTGCCATTAAATTCCCACCTACACAGCACCAAATTTGAATAAATAAATAAATTACAACCCATAAAAACTAAAATTGGGGATCAACACATAAAAACTCAAATGTCAATAACAAAATATAGAGAGAGATTAGAGTACCTACCTTTAGAATTCTATTTTGAGCGGTGGCATTTTTTTTTTTTTTTTAACTTTTTGCTTTGATAATAGTCCTCTCTAGCTCTTTAAAGTAACAAGGTTTTTTTTTTTTTTTTTTTTTTTTTTTTTTTTTTTTTTTTTTTTTTTTTTTTGAATTAGTATTAAAGATGGGACATGATGATAAGGATGGACAGACATAAGATAAAATTGTAACTCCAAAATTGCCAAGTGCTAACTAGTTGATGATAATGAGAAGTTTAAACTCTAAATTTGTACCTGGGTGGGTTTGTACGTGAGAGCAATTTTTATTATTTTTTAATACAATGTAACCAAACATGTTTCTATTAGATTTTTTTTTTTTGGGGGGATAAACTTGAGGTTTTTTTTTTTTTTTTTTAAATTTTTGATAGGAAGATATACGTGGGGATGAAAAAATAATAGCAACTTGGGGTTGTTTTTTTTTTTTTTTTTAAGTAAACGTATAGTTATTTTGAAGAAGTGGGTTAGTGGAAGAGTGTTCCTATTTTGTAGGCTGTTTTAGTACAAGTTAGACATGTATTTTTACCAAACTATTATTTAGTTTTTTCTCTACTTAAACCTATGGGTATAGGGGTATTTGGGAACTAAAAAAAGTCTAGTCCAAATAGGGGAAGCCCCTTAAATAGTAGTGTAGATGTAAGTGATATTTTATTATCTTAATTAATCTTAAGTGTGTGTGTATACTTTTTTTATGAGAAAGATATATGTATATTAATTATAAATTTTGTCTCCTAAAGTCAAATTTGTGATTGTCACCAGTAAAAATAGAGTTATATCTAAAAAAGAAATTAAAAATTATACCTCACTTAACTTTTTTTTTATCTCTATATATTAAGAGAATTCTGAAAATTAGTTATTGTCTTTTTTATTTCAAATATACCCATAATTTAATTAACTCGTCTTATTCCTAAAACATAAAAATAAACTACTACGTTTATAAAACTACCCATGTTCTATAAAACTTTCAACTACCCCATGTACACAACCAAAACTACCCCCATGTTCCTATAAAAAAAAAAAATACCCCATGTTCTAAAATAAATAAATAAATAAATAAACCTACCCCAAGTTCCAATAATAAGAAAACACCTACCCAAAAAAAAAAAAAAAGTCTTATTGCATACGCAAAGCGCGTGTAATGAGACTAATATATATTAATTTTTATATATTAAGAGGATTCTGATAGTTAGTTATTGTCTTTTTTATTTCAAAAATACCCATAATTTAATTAACTTATCATTATTCCTAAAACATAAAAATGAGGTTAAAATTGTAAATTGATAAAAATAAATAAAAATAAAAACTACCATGTTTATAAAACTACCCCATGTTCTATAAAACTTCCCACTACCCCATGTACACAACCAAAGCTACCCCCATGTTCCTATGTAAAAAACACTACCCCATGTTCTAAAAAAAAAACCATCTACAAAAAAAAAGAATCTTATTGCAAAATGTGTGTGATGAGGTTAATATATATTAAAAAAAAAGGCAATAAATTATACAAAATATATGCTAATATACTGATGGAAATAAACCTATTGTAGGCTTTCATTATTTGATTTGAATAGGAGAGGTTTTTTTTTTTTTTTTTTCTTTTTTGGGAAAGAGACTATGATAAAGGTTTGGATAAGTTCTGGAAAGGCACTTCAATTTTAGGGATAATTATTAAATACTCTTGGAATATTATAAATGTGTATTTTCCCTTCTCACATCACTGTGGATCCCACTAATTAAATTTATAATAAGACCCACAATTCATGTGAGAGGAAGGAGTAAACATTTATAGTGCTTTTAGAGTATTCAATAATTTTTCCAATTTGTGGGTTTCAATTAGCTCAACTGATAAAGTCTCTGATAGTTGTATAAGAGATCTGGGGTTCAATCCTCGCCTACACCAAAAATTGATTGGTATCTTGGTCTGATGATAAATAGCTATTATCAAGAGTGGACGCTATTAATTGAAACTCTCTCTCAAAAAAATAATGGGATAATTACAGTAAACCCATCTGTGGTTAGGCCCGTTTTCACTTTGTCTACCTATGGTTCAATCATTTGCACTTTACCCACCTGAAATTCAATCTGTTACCCACCTCACCCTCAGACATTAGAAAAACATATTTTTAGGGAAAAACAAACATAACAAAAATCAAAAAGCTAGGATTTTGATTGCTTAAGAACTTCTATAAGAACAAAGTGGAGGAATAGCATACAAATCAAAGGCCTCAATGAAAATCAAAATATGGTTATGCAAATCTCGAGAATTATGAGCGTTGTTTTAAATCGCCCAATTTCTTTGAACTTTGATCGGGACTCTATCTTGTTTTGATTTTCACTCCATTCCGAGCATGAACCACTAATTAAATTTATAATAGGACCCACAATTCATGTGAGAGGAAGGAGTAAACATTTATAGTGCTTTCAGAGTATTCAATAATTTTTCCAATTTGTGGGTTTCAATTAGCTCAACTGATAAAGTCTCTAATGGTTGTATAAGAGATCTGGGGTTCAATCCTCGCCTACACCAAAAATTGATTGGTATCTTGGTCTGATGATAAATAGCTATTATCAAGAGTGGACGCCATTAATTGAAACTCTCTCTCAAAAAAATAATGGGATAATTACAGTAAACCCACCTGTGGTTAGACCCGTTTTCACTTTGTCTACTTATGGTTCAATCATTTGCACTTTACCCACCTGAAATTCAATCTGTTACCCACCTCACCCTCAGACATTAGAAAAACATATTTTTAGGGAAAAACAAACATAACAAAAATCAAAAAGCTAGGATTTTGATTACTTAAGAACTTCTACAAGAACAAAGTGGAGGAATAGCATACAAATCAAAGGCCTCAATGAAAATCAAAATATGGTTATGCAAATCTCGAGAATTATGAGTGTTGTTTTAAATCGCCCAATTTCTTTGAACTTTGATCGAGACTCTGTCTTGTTTTGATTTTCACTTTCTCCATGGGATTTCAATGATTTTCCTGCATCTTTAATAATTTCCTACTGTTGATCCATACAAGCCATTCTTGAATGCTTTATGCCTTCAATTGCTTTTGCATTCATGAGAAGTTTGTGTACATCCTTTAAACGACTTTGTAGTTGTGTGAACTCATCCATGGCTTGCCCCTGACTGAGCTAATTGTGAAAGTTGTTCAGAAGAGAAGAAATACCATCATCATTGGTTGTTATGGCCTGAGATGAAAACGTTTGCTTTTTCTAGGACCGATGGACAGATTTCAATGGATCTCTTCTAATAAATTTGAAGTCACATATGTTCTTATGTAGAATAGGGAGCCATAACATTCTGTCATAGTACTCATAGCTCTTCTTGTGCTTACGCCTTGCTATCCAATTACCAATATAGAAAATCTAGCTCATTCGATTTGCTATTCTAAGTATGCCATCTGATGAAGCTGAGAAATTCACCAGTGAGCCACACGATACCTACTCGCTTGAATGTGAACCTGCACAACACAAAGAAGGAAAACCTAGCAGAGAGCACCGGTGTGGTGCCGGCCAAACACCCTCCGAAGGTTAAGTCAGAAATATTCTCACAACTCTAGGGTGCTAGAGAGGATAGAATATGCGTACTTGATTTGTGAGGGTATTGGGGCTTTTATAGTAGTAGAGGGTGGACCTCTTTTCCTTGAAGTAGAAGTCTTTTCTTTATAGGAATCCCCATGAGCGTAGAATGCGGAATCCTTTTTTTATAGGACTCTCTGAAGTGTGCCGCAAGTATCACATACCGAAGGCTCTTCTACCTCCCTCGTGGGCCTCAGACTCGCTGATAATTTATACTGGACTCTCTCCCATAGACTTGGCGATAATGGGCCCGTCCTCTATTGGACCACAGCAGATAACCGTCAGGCCCATCTCAAGCCCAAATTCAGCCTCTTCAGTTGCCCCCTTCACCCTATGGGTCCGTCATACTTTAGTGGAGGGAAACATGGGGTGAGTGTAATTATTGAAGGTTGAGAGGTCTGTGGGTCGTCGGCTCCAAGTTGTTTTAAGGATGACGGCTCCAAGGTACACCGTCAGGTATTAGTGCTGCTGACAAGATTTGGAAAGCATTAATGGCTTATGACACGCGTCACTTTTCTAGAGGCCATTGTATGGGATCGAAATGTCGCTTCGTCTTCCGTGCACCTTCCTTATAAATATCAGGCCTTCGACTCTCATTTCTCACTTTCATCAAAAACTCAATTGTCAGAGCGCGTCCCGTCATCTTTGTCAGAATACACCATACAAGTGTAGAGTCCGTCATCATCAACTTTTCTCCGTTCACGCATTAACTGGTAAGTACACTTTTTCATTCATTTCTCCCGTCGTATTACTTTTACAGTTCAAAACTCTACTTCCGTTATTCTTAGTCCCGTCAGAGTCTTAGGTTCTGTCGTCACTTGTAGGCAATGTCTAGTGCGTCAAGTAATCAGTCGATTGTCCGTGACGGGGCAGATTATGAGGAGGTTTACCCGTTTGGTCACAAAGACCAAGAGAGTCCAAGCGAAGAGAGGAGTACGTCCGCCTCTTCTCTGTCCTCAACAAATGAGGATACGGAGTTGGATGAACCGGGGGAAGGTTCTGATGGCGAGGAACAAATAGGACCCGTCATAGGAGCTGGTGGACCAAAGGAGTTCATTATGCTTAAAGAGTGGACAGTGAACGATTTCACATCCACTATCAAGGAGACTCACTTCAAAACACTTAGGGCTAACTACCAGATTCCAGATAACATCCCCATCCGTCTCCCCTATTCATCAGAGAAATGCTATTATGACGGTGTACAAGGCCTTGGAGTGTATGAGCAAATGTTGAAGGTAGGCCTCAGATTTCCATTGAGTTCGCTCCATCGCGAATTACTTAAGTATCTGGGTCTATCCGTCAACCAAATATCACCCAACGCCTGGAGGGTCTTCATAGCAATGGAGGTCCTATACGAGGCATGGTCAGACGGATCAAGGAGGCTGACGGTGAGAGAGTTTCTTCATTGCTACCGTCCAGATGAAATTGACAAATCTAGGGGTATATACAGTTTTGTAGCTAGGAGTAAGTTATTAAAGGTAACATACGAAACTCCAGACTCCAACAGAGACTGGAAGAGTCGTTATTTTTTCTTAAAGTGTGACGAGTGGATGTGTCGTCCAGGGGAGACGGATCACATGCCCGTCGACACTACTTGGGGCATATTGCCTCAAGCTGGTACGTCTCCGTTTCTATATGTAAATATTTAAATATCTGTTTAGTTTAATAGGTTTTAACCGTCCTCTTCTTTGCAGTGCGACGGCCTCCACAAGTTAACATTGAGGAGTACAGTTTTTTGGAGAACATTTTTAAGAAAACCAAGCCGGAGGAAAGGACCTGGGCCAAGTTGGTCAATCTTAACACACTCCATTGGTACTGTGATGGTCCAGCACCATCAGAAAAAGTGATCAAGTACGAAAATCGGATCCGTCAACGTAAGTCCGTCATTCTAAAATGTGTTTGACCCATTATTGTTATACTTAAAGAAATTAACTTCGTCCGTTTGTCTTCGCATAAATGGACGATGCAAAAAGAAGGTCAATTATCAGGGCAAATGCTGCCAAGAACAAGGGGATGGGTGACGCTGATCCCAAGGAGATGGGTGCCCTTAATCCGTCAACAAAAAGAAAGCAACTCACCAAAGGTGACCGTCCACCCAAGAAGCCCAAGATTCCTTTGGAACCCGTCGTGGGGCTTATGGTGGAGGGTGCTAAAGCCGTCACCCCAGCCAAGCATGGGGCCGGTAAGGGCCTCATGAAGGGTCCGTCTTCGAGCGAGAAGAAGCCATCAGCCCTTCTTCGGGACGACCCTAAGTACGCCTTAGAGCAACTTTCGTCTATCATGACCTCCAAGGACTATGAGAACCTGGGTAATCACTCGACGGAAGCAATGGGTGAGACGGGTCTCTTTAGCATTGCCCAGGTAACCGTCTTCCTATTTCTTATCCGTCTATTCATTTGCCCCGTCTTGAGACTAATTTGACCCTGTTGATTAGGCCATGGTCATGATGAAGGGTCTGTTTGGACAATGCCTAAACCATGAGACGACCTTGGGCCGCATTCGGGAAAAGGCAAAGGTGACGGAGAACGAGCTGGCCGAGCTTCGGGCCTGGAAGGTGATCCAAGACAAGAAGCTCAGGATGGCCGAGGAGGCGCGGGACCAGTACCTTGAGGTGACGGAGCAACTGAAGAAGGTGGTTGTGAAGAAGGTGGTTGAGAAGAAGGAAGAAGCACTCCGTCAGGCCAAGGAAGTTGCTATGCTAGAGTACCGTGATTCTGACGCCCTCCTGTCCGAGTTAGGAGTTTCATATGCCGACGTTTTTGACGAGGCCATCCGTCAGGTGAAATCTCTTTATCCTCAGCTGGACTTGTCATCCGTCAGTATCAATGCCGCGGAGCAAACGTCCGTTCAACCTGCTCAATCCGAGGATACGGACGAAATCTTCGGCGAGAAAGCTCCTCCTGACGCCCCTCTCGACCAGGCAGTTGTTGAAAGTGACCCAAAAGATGGTCCATCTCGTCGTAGTGAAGAGAAGGAAGCCCCCGTCGTAGGATAATTTCAATTATATTTAGTTTTTATGTTGTTTGTAAAATATTTGGAGAACAATTCATGACTCTGTCA
Organism: Quercus ilex subsp. ballota; assembly: GCA_032727855.1. Taxonomy (NCBI): domain Eukaryota; kingdom Viridiplantae; phylum Streptophyta; class Magnoliopsida; order Fagales; family Fagaceae; genus Quercus; species Quercus ilex. Next base: position 26,361,315 of record CM064914.1, on the reverse strand, counting down.
TGTTTCCATCTTTTGTGAACACTTTTTATTTTTGGGTATGTATTTTGTTTAACTTTGCTCTTTTTAATTTAAAAATTGGCTTGACATACTCTGTTGGGTGAAATTCATTCGTTCACATTATTTCTAAAGTTTGATTTTCGAATGACTCCGTTCACATGGACGGGTTTAGACGGGTGTTGTCTTTCTGGATGTGATTGTCAGTTTATTATCGTGACGGGACAAGTCGTTCAAGGGAACCTTGTCTTGGATCCATCCGTGTTTGGACAGTAATAACCGTCCACTTTGTGGAACTTTGCATAATCTTGTTTTCTTTATGGATTTTGTAGGATCCGTCTGCGTTGTTACATAATATTTGTTATCCGTCTAAATTGATTTCGCGGATTTTATTACTCCTTTATTTTTAATCGTCCACTTTGTTGAATTTTATCCGTCTACTTGCGGATTTTGTAAATAAGATCTTCTTTTGGGACGATCCGTCCGCTTTACGGCCAGCATGACAGAGACCATCTTTTCGGATGATCCGTCCAGCTTGTTGACTGAGCTTTATCCGTCCTCTATGGGACTTAGGATTTTCATCCTCTTGGGATGATCCGTCCAACTTGGACCAAGTTTTTGTCCGTCCTCTATGGGACTTAGAATTTTCCATCCTCTTGGGATGGTCCGTCCAACTTGTGGACCAGGTTTTATCCGTCCTCTATGGGACTTAGAATTTTCCATCCTCTTGGGATGGTCCGTCCAACTTGTGGACCAGGTTTTATCCGTCCATTATGGGACTTAGAATTTTCCATCCTCTTGGGATGGTCTGTCCAACTTGTGGACTTGGTTTGGTTAAGCAGGAAACATAGTAGTGTCTGAATACTTCTGTTATTGAAAGAAAACCATGAAAAAAAAGGTACCTACCCCCTTGGGCTTAAAAGGGTACTTGTAGAATTGTTTGAAGTAAAAACTAAAAAATGGAGAAAAAATTGTTTGAAGCAAAAGCTACTAAAAGCTAAATAATAAACTGGAAGTTGGGGGAGCATCAATGCCCTTCATGTCGTCTCTACTGGTAGTATCTCCGTAGGTGCTCCGTGTTCCATGGGTGTTAAAGCTTCTGTCTGTCCGGAGTTTCGAGGTGGTAGGTTCCTTTCCTTTGCCAAAATGAGATCCTGTATGGTCCTTCCCAGTTGGGGCCGAGCTTTCCTTGTGAAGGATCTCTAGCAGCTCCCATTACCTTCCGTAGCACAAGACCCCCGACCTGGAAGTCCCTGTGTCTGACATTGGTGTTGTAGTATTTTGCCATGAGGTTCTGATATCATGCCATCCTCTGCTCTGCCGTAGCCCGGACCTCATCCATCAAGTCTAGTTGAAGCCGCATGGCTTCTTCGTTTCTTTCCTCCTGGTAGTTCTCCACCCGATAGCTCGTAAGCCCTACCTCCGCAGGGATGACAGCGTCACTTCCGTATGCCAGCCTAAAAGGTGTTTCTCCTGTAGGTGTTCTTACTGTAGTACGATATGCCCATAAGACGCTTGGCAGTTCGCCAGGCCAGATGCCTTTTGCCCCCTCGAGCCGGGTCTTAATTATCTTAAGCAAGGACCGATTCATGACCTCGACTTGTCCGTTGGCCTGTGGGTGCGCGGGCGAAGAGTAATGATTCTTAATACCCAGCTCCGCACAGAAGTCCCTAAATGCATTGTTGTTGAATTGTTTTCCATTGTCGGAGATAAGCACTCTTGGTATCCCGTACCTGCAGATTATATTCCTCCACACGAAACTTCGAATGTTCTTCTCCGTGATAGTGGCCAGGGCCTTTGCTTCCACCCACTTGGTGAAGTAGTCGATACCTACTACAAGAAATTTTAGTTGCCTTAGTGCTGTCGGGAAGGGGCCCATGATGTCTAGTCCCCATTAGGCAAAGGGCCACGGGGCCGTCATGGGTGTCAGCTCCTCGGTTGGTTGCCGGATCAGATTACTGAACCTCTGACATTTGTCGCAAGTTTTGACGTAAGCTTGCGCATCCTTTTGCATCGTAGGCCAATAGTACCCTGCTCGGACCAATTTGTGCACTAAGGATCGCGCCCCTGAGTGGTTTCCGCAAATACCCTCGTGAACTTCTCTCATCACGTAGTCCGCTTCCTCGCTGCTCAAGCATCTTAGGTATGGTCGGGAGAATCCTCTTTTGTATAAGATATCCTTGATTAGCACAAACCGTGAGGCTCGTACTTTTAGCTTCCTCGCCACGTCTTTCTCATCCGGCAGAGTGCCTGATCTTAGGTATGCCATCAATGGCGTAGTCCAATTGTCCCTAGAACCGACTTCCTGTATGTTTGTTCCGTCATTAATAAGTGAGGAGTATTGTATGAATGATAATACCTGTTCGGGAACGAGCATAAGTTCTGCTGAGGCTGCTTTTGCCAGACGGTCGGCGCACTCGTTTTCTTCCCTTAGGACTTGGACGAATTTTACTTCGAGGTTGCCGATCCGATTCTTCACTTCCTCCAGGTACTTCTTCATCCTCTCACTCTTGCATTCGTAGCCTCCGTCAATGTGACGTATTATAATCTGGGAGTCGCAGTGTACGACTACGTTTTCATCCCCTGTTGCTCTCGCAAGGTCTAGTCCTGCTACCAGCGCTTCATATTCGGCCTCGTTGTTGGTCGTGGGGAAGTCGAGTCGGATCATGCACTTGATTTTATCCCCTTTTAAGGATTGGATAACTACACCAGCTCCTCCAGCCTTTTTGTTTGACGATCCGTCCATGTGGATGTTCCATTGCGCGGTTGCTTTCTTCTCCTCGTCCTCCAATTGTACGAATTCTGCAATGAAGTCAGCTACAGCTTGCCCTTTGATTGCAGTTCGTGGGTGATATTGTATGTCAAATTCACTCATCTCAATTGCCCACAAAGCAATTCGTCCGGCTGCTTCGGGGCTACCTAAGGCTTTCTCAGGGGTTGGTTCGTCAAAACTATGATAGTATGGGCTTGGAAATACGGCTTTAGTTTTCTTGCCGCTGTTACCAATGCGAAGGCCATCTTCTCTATCGGCGGATACCTTTCTTCTGCTCCTCGGAACGCCCTACTTGTAAAGTAGACGGGTTTTTGGAATCCGTCTTCCTCCCTTACTAATGCCGCGTTGACCGCCGCTTTTGAAACAGCTAAGTAGAGGTAGAGTTCTTCTCCTGGTCTGGAGGGGCTGAGTAATGGCGGGGATGTGAGGTACCTCTTTAATTCTTCAAAGGCCTTCTGGCATTCTTCCGTCCATTCGAACGCCTTTCTTAGTATTTTGAAGAATGGCAAACATTTGTTCGTTGCTTTCGAGACAAACCTGTTAAGGGCGGCGATTTTGCCGTTCAGTCTTTGCACGTATTTGATCGTCTTTGGTGGATCCAACTCCATCATGGCCCGAATCTTCTCCGGATTAACCTCTATCCCTCTGTAAGATACCATAAACCCTAAGAACTTTCCTGCCGTTACCCCAAACGCGCACTTAGTTGGATTAAGCTTCATATTATATGAGCGGAGAGTGTCGAAAGTCTCCTGGAGGTCCTTCAGGTGATCATCTTCAAGTAGGCTCTTCACAAGCATGTCGTCGACATAAACTTGCACGTTCCTGCCGATCTGGTGTGCGAACATTTTGTTCATCAGTCTTTGGTATGTTGCGCCTGCGTTCTTGAGTCCAAACGGCATCACTTTGTAACAAAAGAGCCCTTGGCTAGTGACAAAAGAGGTTTTCTCTTGGTCAGCTTCGTCCATTTTAATTTGATTATAGCCCGAGAAGGCATCCATGAAGCTCAGGAGCCGGTGTCTGGCCGTGGAGTCAACCAAGGTATCTATCCGGGGTAGTGGGTAACTGTCCTTTGGGCATGCTTTGTTGAGGTCCGTGAAATCGACGCACATTCGCCATTTTCCGTTAGCTTTTTTGACCATCACTACGTTCGCCAGCCAGTCGGGGTAGTAGACTTCCCGGATGAAGTTCGCTTCTAGCAGCTTCTTCACCTCTTCCGCTATTGCCTTATCTCGTTCCTGTGCGAATACTCGCTTTTTCTGTCTGATTGGCGAGAATGATGGATTTACATTCAGCCTGTGAGTTATGACCGAGTTTGCGATTCCCGGCATGTCTTCGTGGCTCCAGGTGAACACATCCTGATTCATCCTCAGGAATGCTATAAGGGCTTGACGGATTGTCTGGCTAGCCAGTGTCCCCACTCTGGTAGTCCGTTCAGGTCTTGATTCATCAAGGGTTATTTCTTCTAGTTCCTCCACCGGCTCCGCTGTCGTCCGTGTGTCCTTTATGCACATGGTTTGCTGCTGGTCCTCCATCTCCAGCATGGCAACGTAGCACTCACGGGCGGCCACCTGGCTCCCTCGTAATTCACCAACCCCGTGTTTTGTAGGGAATTTGATCATCAGGTGGTAGGTTGATGTTGCCGCCTTCCACGCATTGAGGGTAGGTCGTCCGATGATAGCGTTGTATGCAGATGAACAGTCGACCACAACGAACGTCACATCTTGTGTGGTCTGTTAGGGGTAATCCCCTACCGTCACCGATAGTGTGACCACACCTAGTGGAAACACTCTTATTCCTCCGAAGCCAACCAACGGAGCGTTTGTTGGTGTCAACCGATCCCTGTCAATTTTCATTTGTTGGAACGTGGGGTAATAGAGAATGTCCGCCGAGCTACCGTTGTCCACCAACACTCTGTGCATGTTATACTCCCCCACCCGTAGAGTGACCACTAATACGTCGTCATGTGGATGGTGGAGACGTCGTGCATCTTCCTCTGTGAATCCGATAACTGGGCTATCTCTCCGTGCTATCTTTTGTGCTGAACCTGTCAGCTGGACATTGTGGATCATTCGGAGGTCAGTCTTCCGGGCCTTCTTGGACGACCCGGTGGTTGATGTTCCCCCTACAATCATCCTTATGTCTCCGATTGGGGGTCTAGGACGCTCGTTATCCCTTCGGGGCTGCTGTTCTTGAGGTGGCTGGTCCGTCCTCTCCTTTCTGACGAACTTTTGTAATTTTCCCTGTCTGATAAGGGCCTCTATCTGCTGCTTCAAGTCATAGCAATCTGCTGTATCGTGGCCGTGATCGCGGTGGAAACGGCAATATCTATCTCGTGACCTTTTGCTAGGATCTCCTTTCAGCTTTCCTGGGAAGTTTAGGGCACCTTCGTCCTTGATTTGCATTAGGACTTGTTCTATCGAAGTAGTCAACGGGGTGAAGTTCGTGAACCTCCCCCCTGGTGGCCTAGAGCGCCGCTCATCCCTTCTGTCTCCCGTTCTAGGCCTCTTCGACCTTTGGTCCCGTCTTTCGTCTTCTTGCCGCTCCCTTTTCCTTGGTTTTTCATCTCGGGCCTGCAATGCATCTTCAGCATTCATGTATTTGGTTGCCCTGTAGAGTACTTCTGACATGGTCTTAGGGTCGTTCTTGTATAGAGAGAATAGAAACTTGCCCTTCTGCAATCCGTTCGTGAAGGCTGCCACTAGGATTTTGTCGTCGGCTTCGTCTATTGAGAGCGCTTCTTTATTAAAGCACGTTATGTAGGTCCTCAGTGTCTCGTCCTCCCGTTGCTTGATACACATCAAACAGGCTATGGACTTCTTATACTTGTGCCCTCCAATGAAGTGCGTAGTGAACTGAGCGCTTAGCTCCTTGAAGGTGCTGATGGAGTTTGGCGTCAGTCGGCTGAACCATACCCTTGCGGGGCCTTTGAGGGTGGTGGGGAAGGCCCTGCACATGATCTCGTTTGCTACACCCTGAAGGTGCATTAGGGTTTTGAATGTCTCTAGATGGTCCAGAGGGTCCTTCACCTCATCATAGCTATCTATATGAGGCATACGAAATTTGTGGGGCAAGGGGAAGGAGTTCACGACCGCAGTGAAAGGCGAGTCGGTGCGGTTGATTAGGTCGTCAAGATCACTGGAAACTCGCCCCTTGAGCGCGTTCATCATAACCTCCATCTGTTCCCTCATCGCCTGCATCTCTACTACAATATGTGGTGGAGTCACATCCGTGAGGGATGGCATGCTCAAGTTCTGCCTTTCTGGTTTGCTTGGGGCGTGGCTGCCTTCAGGTTTCTCTTGATTTTTCCTTGGAGTGCTGGTCCCTTCCTGATCTTCTTGTTGGTTATTCGGTGCCGTATTCTTCTGACGCAGCTGTTCTTCCAAGTCGTGGTTTTGTTTGGTGAGACGTTCCACGGCGGCACCGAGAGTCTGAACTTGTCTCTCGAGGGCAGTCGTGGGTGGTTTGTCTCTTTAAACGTCGTTAGTAGTTGCCATCGAGCGAGTGAGTACCATGCAACCCTTTAGTCCGGGAAACGATAGTAGGCTTATGAATCTCAACTTCGGTTTCCCACAGACGGCGCCAACTGATGATGCTGAGAAATTCACCAGTGAGCCACACGATACCTACTCGCTTGAATGTGAACCTGCACAACACAAAGAAGGAAAACCTAGCAGAGAGCACCGGTGTGGTGCCGGCCAAACACCCTCCGAAGGTTAAGTCAGAAATATTCTCACAACTCTAGGGTGCTAGAGAGGTTAGAATATACGTACCTTGATTTGTGAAGGTATTGGGGCTTTTATAGTAGTAGAGGGTGGACCTATTTTCCTTGAAGTAGAAGTCTTTTCCTTATAGGAATCCCCATGAGCGTAGAATGCGGAATCCTTTCCTTATAGGACTCTCTGAAGTGTGCCGCAAGTATCACATACCGAGGGCTCTTCTACCTCCCTCATGGGCCTCGGACCCGCTGATAATTTATATTGGACTCTCTCCCATAGACTTGGCGATAATGGGCCCGTCCTCTATTGGACCACAGCAGATAACCGTCAGGCCCATCTCAAGCCCAAATTCAGCCTCTTCACCATCCATGTCTTGTAGTAGTTCAAGTATGGTCTCCTCCACAAGCTTCACCTAGGCCTTCTTCGTTTTAGTGTCCATTCTAAGCCCATCTAAATCCTCCAGGAAAGCAAGCAGTAGCTTTAGCGGATTTGTGTGCTATTTCTTTACTTTGTTCTTATAGAAGTTCTTAAACAATCAAAACCTTAACTTTTTTATTTGTGTTATATTTGTTTATCTTTAAAAATATGTTTTTCTAACGTTTAAGGGTGAGGTGAGTAACGAATTGAAGTTCAGGTGAATAAAGTGTAAATAATTGAACCACAAATACGTAAAGTAAAAATGAGTCTAATCACAGATGAATTTACTATAATTATTTTAAAAATAATTTTTCCAATTTTATTACAGTATACTTGAAAATGAAGTAAAATAAAGGGTTTGGACAATCATTTGATTCAACCCGCTCGCAACTCCCGCGTCGTGTCGTGTCGCCACAGTTTTTCTTGGTTCTTACCATGTCGCCACGTACCGGAAAATTACCGAAGCTGACAGACATGTATTGCATGGCGCGCGGAATTAGTGCCACGTGACACGTGTCGGAAACGTGTCAGATGAAATAGTATAATTATCTGTACGGGTGACACGTGTCTCTTAGTTCCTTGCTACGTGTCTCACGCAAAGCCCCTCTTCTAAATCTATTTAATTTGGGTCGCTATCAAACTTTGATTTACCATTGGCACACAGTGTTTACTATCAAAATTTATTGAATTTACCAAAAAAAAAACAACTAAGAGAAGAGGAAAAAGTAAGAAATTGTGAAAATGCAATCAGGAAAGAACGCAGCATCGTCCGTGAAGGAAACGGCGGCCAACGTAGCGGCCTCTGCTAAGTCTGGCATGGAAAAGAGCAAGGCCACTGTGCAGGAAAAGGTTTAATTTCCATTTATTTTATTCTTGCTTTAGTTTCATTTTTCTGCTTCTTAATATTATATATGAGTATTGATGCTACAAAACAAAACAAAAAAATATCTTCTATATTTTTTTGAGGTATTTGTCTAGACTAACTTGGAGTCGAATTCTATCATATCTTTCCAAGGCATATTGTATTCTATTATAGTCTTATCAAAAAATTTTAAAGGCGTTTGATTTACGTTTGGAAAGTGTTACTGATTTATGAACTTTAAGCATATTTGCTAGCTCTCTGTCACTGTGTTAACAATTTTTATTTATTTATTTATTTATGGGAACTGTGTTATCAATTTTGGAAAAGTGTTATCGATTTATCAACTTTACGTTTTATATGCTAGGTCGCCATCCCAATTGATACTGCTTATTGTGTCGTTATTCCATTACAAATTAATATTGATAGTGGCCTACTTGCCACCAGGCATTAAAGTCCTGTGGTAATACATAAATATGGTCCTCCATGAACTATATATTATACGTCTATATCTATCACAATTGGTGGCAAAGGAATCATTCATTAATTTTGAGTATCAAGGTGAGGGCCCCATGGGCTCAATTGGAAGGAATGAATGAAACAAAGATGGTCCCTCGATGGCTCTATTGTGCGTTACATACATACAATCTATCACACGTGCACACTGTAGTAACATACATAAACATTGTTCAGTATTAATTATTAACAATTTGGCTCTGGAAATTATGAAAATTCACTAATTAATAATTGGAGTTTGATACAATGCGGAATTGTGATGCGTAGGTGGAAAGAATGACAGCCCGTGACCCATTGCAGAAAGAACTGGCGACAGAGAAGAAGGAAGAGAGGAAAACTGAAGCTGAATTGGAGAAGCAGCAGGCAAAACAGCACAATGCTGCAGCCATACAAATGGAGAGCACTCCAGCTGGAGGGCATACTGGGTATACTACTACCACTGGTGCTGGGGGGCCCACTAGTGCCACGTACGGTTGGACCACAACCGGGACCCACCGTGTGTCAGCAATGCCGGGACATGGGACTGGTCAGGGACAGCATGTGGGTCAAGTGACTCATGAGGGTGTGGTGGAGGAGTCTCACCCCCACCCCATTGGGACCAGGAGGACCACAACCCATAATAGCAGTGTGGAAGAGAATAATCCCCCAGGATCATATGGGTCTGGTCCTGGTGGCAACTACAGTTAAAAATGTCAATGTTTGTTTTAATATGGTTGTGGGTTGTGGCCATGGTGTGTGGTCTATAATCCATATATAAAGTAGTGTGTGTTGTACTTGTAGTTAGTTTGATTGTCCAGTATTTGTTTTCCCTTTCTTTGTTTTCTAGGCTTGTTTATGTTTGGACGTGTGTATTTGCAAGTGGCATTTCAATTTGAATAAGAATAAGAATACCATGAATATGTTACCATGGTATCTGTCTTGAAGTACAGAGACGACAAAATCTTTAGAATCCAATTTGAATAACAATAAGAATACCCAATTCAGTCACAGGGAAAAAAAAAGGAATACCATGATTATGTTTTTCTTTATATGGAGTTTTTTTCTTTTTTTTACTAAGTGAGACTCCTCGGAGAATTTGAGGAAGCAAAAGTTGTACTTTGTTGATACTAAATTTTTTTAGTATATGCTAAGCATCATGGAACTTGAAAGAGGTAATACCATTATTGCAAAAGTATAATCTTACATGCTTAAGCGATATCTTCAAGGTTGAACATTGTTGATACAAAATTTTTAGTATATGCTAAGCAAATCATGGTGCTTGAAAGAGGTATTTAAGTACGAATTTATATGCTTAAGCGATATCTCTGTCCGTCTTTAAAGTTAAGTACAGAGATGACAAAATCTTTAGAATCTTTAAGTACAAAGATGACAAAATCTTTAGAATCCCATTCTAGCCAAGGATTCTTGTGGTTCTAGAGGATCCAGCTACAGGAAAACCGATATTAAGAAATGTTATTTCTTATCACAGTTGTGGCCTTGAGGGAGCCTCAACCTATCCTCTCCCTCTCCCACAATGCCACAACTTCTGAAGCTGTTTCCAAAATTTGGGCCGGAGTCATGACTCATGCATGGGAGAATTACCCAAAGTCGTGTATGCAACTGTAAAACCAATATTTAATAATACAGAGAATGTTACATGCTACCCATGTTCATGAAAAGAAAGCAAAAGGAAAAATATCCTGATTTGATCAACAGGGGAAAACAAATTCGGTTGTTGGATTTTATTGGATGTGTATATTTTGGTTCCAAATGAATTGAGAGATGTTTCTAGTTCACTTAAAAAGATTTCACATGTTCTCGAAAGTGTATTCTATATGTAGAGCTAGTTCTGTTGAAAATTGTGAAACAATCCTGAGATTCGGGCAGTGTCATAAAATGAACCAGTTCATTGGGTCACCACCTTTGTTAGTGTATAGATTAGGCTAGATTAGCCCATTGGGCTTAGCCCAGTATATTACTTGTACTGCACTCATATTACTTGTACTGCACTCATATTACTTGTACTGCACACATACCTAGCCTATATAAGACTCTCTTTGTACATTGTTTTACACACATCAATATACAGACTATTCAGTCATTCTCTCTCACGTTATATTGTTAACATGGTATCAGAGCCATTCCTCTGACTTCTTGGTTCCTGTAGACATCTCCGGCGTTCTTCCGTTGCCCTCGCCTTCATCCAGTAGTCACCGTCAGAAGCGAGTTACCGCCGTCACGCCCACAGCCCCTAAAACACTCGGATTTCGTCAGTTTTGTTGATCAAACTGCCAAAGCCAAGGCACAGATTGACAGATCATCTGATCCAGAGCAAAACCCAACAAAGATCTACCAAAAACAACCTCACACACGCCACCACGCGCCTCCTGAAGTTTCTGCCTCACGAGCACACGCCGCCACGCGCCGTCAGCTTTGTACACGCGCCTCTCTCACGCGCCTCACGCGCTTACACGCGCCTTCTCCGTTTCACGTACTGCCACATCAGCCTTAGGCTGACGTCACCCTGCCACGTCAGCACGCCGTCAGCATCTTGAGCCGTTAACCGAGCTGTTGACTTTGACCAGACCGTTGACTTTGACCAAAGTCAAAATTTTTCAACAGGACCTGCCTTGCTCAGTTTTTCGCGTAGATTTCGATTTTGGGCTCTGTTTCTACATTTGAGGTCTCTAAATCTCATTTTTTGGTCATTTTCTTCATTATGGCTCAACAAAATGAACGAGACATCATACGTCCTATCACCATTATGTTGCATGATCCTACTAGCTATCATGCATGGTCTCAGAATATGATTGTTTTTCTTAAGGGTCGTAAACTGTGGAGATATGTGACTGGTTCAATTCCTAAGCCAGTACCAAACCCTAAGTCCAAAGCCACAACTGCTGAAGAGTCTTCCAAGACTACTGTTACAATAGATGATTATGAAGATCGCCTAGAGGAATGGGAGAGTATTCAGAGTAAGATCTTGTCTTGGTTTATCAATACCTCTATTCCCTCTATTCATAATCTTCTTCCTCGTCTTGAGACTGTTGAGGCTGCTTGGAAATTTTTGGCTGATCGCTATAATTGTACTAATGACTCAAGCTTGGAGTTCCACATTGAATCAAAACTTTATCAAATGCGCTAAGAGACAGGTCAGTCTATTTCTGATTTTTATTCTCAGACTTCTACTATGTGGGAACAACTCTTTGCTGCAGATCCTCCACTAGTTTGTTCTAAGGACATTGAGCTCTTTGTCAAATATCGGGATTGCCGTAAATTTATGCATTTCATGATGGGTTTGCGTGAGGATTTTAAGCCTACTAGGGCTTCTCTGCTTAGCCGGTCTCCTACTCCTTCTCTTGACGCTGCAGTCAAGGAGCTCATTTCTGAGGAGAACCGTCGGCCTACTCATCACATGTCATCATCTGATCATGTATTAGCTACACCATCTCCACAGCCTCCCATTGCTGCATTCACTGCTCCTCCACGAATAAACTCTAGGAGTCCCACCTCTCAGTCTTCCAAAGGTACTCGCTGCGAGTTTTGCTGTGCTAAAGGCCATGACATCTCAGTTTGTCGCAAACTGCAGAAATTTGTGCAAAAGCAGAATAAAGCTTCTCTTCCTCGGGCAGCTGATGTATGTCCTTCAGATCCATCGGTTCCTACAGGTCCATTTTTGACTTCCTCACTTACAACGGCTGATATTGAGGCAGTTGTTCAACAGGTTTTATCCCGCACTTCCACTGCCCTTTCTGTCACCTCAGGTAAACAGCCTTGGCTTTTTGATATTACATGTTGTAACCATATGACTCCTGATGAATCCCAATTTTTTGATAAGACACCCTTAGAACATCCAATCACCATTTATACTGCTGATGGAACTCCTATGCCTGTTAGTCATAAAGGAACAATCTCTTCTCCTTGTTTATCCCTTAGTGACACTTTTGATATTCCAAAGTTATCTCTCAATTTGCTTTCTGTTGGTCAACTTTGTGAATTAGGCGTAGATCTTCTATTTACTAATCATGGTGTGGATGTGCAGGATCCCCGGACGGGTCATGTTCTTGGGACAGGCCGTAAGGTTGGTCGCATGTTTGAGGTTCATGACTTGAAGATTCCTTCACAAGTTGTTTCTGCAATTGCTACCACTGCCACCTCCTCACCTGATCTATGGCATGCTCGTCTTGGTCATCCATCCTTATCTCGTCTTCAGTTGTTAGCTTTTCAAGGTCATTTAGGTTCAATTCAATTTCAAAAATTTGATTGTACTTCCTGTCATTTTGGCAAACAAACAAAATTGCCCTTTAATAATAGTGACTCATTTTCTTCTACACCTTTTGATCTTATACATTCAGATATTTGGGGTCCTGCACCTGTTCCTACTGAGGGGGGATCTAGATATTTTGTCATATTTGTGGATGATTTTTCTCGATATACTTGGATTTATCTGCTTCACCATAGGTCTGAACTTGTGTCTATTTACCAAACATTTCATAAAATGATTGATACACAGTTCAATCGCACCGTCAAAGTTTTTCAATCAGATAATGCTCAAGAATATAATGATAAATCTTTCCTATCCTTTTTAGACAATCATGGTACTCTTACTCAGCGGTCTTGTCCTTACACCTCTCAACAAAATGGTCGTGCAGAACGAAAACATCGTCACATTCTTGATGTTGTCCGCACCCTTCTCATTTCTGCCTCTCTTCCTGAGCGCTTTTAGGGTGAGGCTACACTCACTGCTGTATACACCATTAATCGTATTCCTTCACCAACTACACTCAACAAATCACCATTTGAGCTTCTCTATGGTCAAACCCCCGACTACTCCTCTCTTCGGGTTTTTGGTTATGCTTGCTTTGTCTCTCTTCCTCCTCATGAACTAACAAAGCCCCAACCTCGTGCTCGTCTCTGTTGTTTCCTTGGTTATGGTGTATCTCAAAAGGGGTTTCGCTGCTATAATCCCATTTCTCATCGTCTTCGTGTCTCCCGTCATGTTGAGTTTTGGGAACATCGTCCTTTCACGAGTCTTTAGTAGTTTCCTACATCCTCTTCCTCTGAGTCTCCCATTTTTACTGATCTTTTCCTCCCTCTCTATCCTGAACTTGTGGAGGATTCTTCAACATCGACTGCCTCTCCAGACGACTCATCTCTGGTTTTGTCCCTGGCATATGACCCGCCTGTCTTGGATCCTGTGGCACCATCCTCTCCTAAGTCTCCTGATGGTCCTGAACTTCGTCCTTCCACTCGGGTAAGCATTCCTCCCCCTTATCTCTCTGATTATCACTGCTCTTTTGCCCTTGCCACCCTCTATGAACCTCACACCTATCGTGAGGCCCATACTGACCCTCTTTGGCAGCAAGCTATGAATGATGAACTAGATGCTCTTCATAAAAATCACACTTGGGATATGGTTGATTTGCCTCATGGTCAGTCTGTAGTAGGTTGTAGGTGGGTTTACAAGATCAAGACCAAGGCTGATAGATCTGTTGAACGATACAAGGCTCACCTAGTTGCCAAGGGCTTTACCCAGGAGTATGGCATTGACTATGAGGAAACTGCTCATGTTGCTCGCCTTACATCTGTCAGATGTCTCATTGCTGTGGCTGCTGTTCGCCGTTAGCCTCTTTATCAAATGGATGTGAAGAATACTTTCCTCAATGGAGACCTTCAAGAAGAAGTGTACATGCAACCACCCCCTGGCTATCCACACTCAGGCAGTCAAGTTTGTCGCCTTCGCCGTGCTCTTTATGGCCTTAAGCAGGCTCCTCAAGCTTGGTTTGAAAAGTTTAGCTGAGTTGTTGCTCAGCAGGGTTTCACTTTGAGTCCTCATGACACTGCTCTCTTCGTCCAAAGATCCTCTGTTGGTATCACTTTTATTCTTCTCTATGTTAATGATATGATTATTACTGGAGATGATTCTGCAGGTATCCGCTCTCTTCAGCACTTCCTTAGTCAGCATTTTGAGATGAAAGATCTAGGCACTCTCAGCTATTTTCTTGGGCTTGAGGTTACCTCATCCTCTGATGGATACTATCTTTCCCAAGCTAAATATGCTTCTGATCTTCTCTCCAAAGTCGGTATCACTGACAACAAGACTGTTTTCACTCCTTTGGAATACAATGCAAAGCTCACACCTTTGGATGGTGAACCTATATCTGATGCTACTCGCTATCGTCAGTTGGTTGGTAGTCTGATCTATCTCACTGTTACTCGTCCGGATATTTCACATGCCGTGGGTATGGTCAGTAAGTTTATGGATGCCCCTCGTTCTGTCCACTATGCTGCTGTTCTTCGGATTCTCCGATATGTCAAAGGCACACTTTTTCATGGTCTACACTACTCCTCTCGGTCTTCTCTTGAGCTTCATACTTATTCAGATGCAGACTGGGCAGGTGATCTGACTGATCGATGCTCTATCACAGGTTTCTGTTTCCTGTTGGGTACTTCTCTTATCTCGTGGCGTAGCAAAAAGCAGGATGTTGTTTCCCATTCCAGTACTGAGGCTGAGTATCATGCCCTTGCCGACACCACTTACGAGCTTGTCTGGGTTCGCTGGCGTTGGTTGACATGGATGCTCCACAGCCCACTGCTACTCCTCTTTATTGTGACAATCGTAGTGCTATCTACATTGCTCATAATGATATCTTCCATAAATGCACCAAGCACATTGAGATCGACTGCCACATCACTCGCCAGCATCTCAAGAAAGGTAATCTCAAGTTGTTCTCCATCTCTTCTGCTGACCAGCCTGCTGATATCTTCACAAAATCTCACCCGCCTGGTCGTCTTCGAGATCTTATATCCAAACTCCAGTTGGCTTCCTCCTTGCCACCTCGAGTTTAAGGGGGGATGTTAGTGTATAGATTAGGCTAGATTAGCCCATTGGGCTTAGCCCAGTATATTACTTGTACTACACTCATATTACTTGTACTGCACACATACCTAGCCTATATAAGGCTCTCTTTGTACATTGTTTTGCACACATCAATATACAGACTATTCAGTCATTCTCTCTCACTTTATATTGTTAACAACCTTGAATAACATTGTTGCTAGCATACGAGTTCATTCGATCACTACCATTGAATATATAGCACTGTTGCCCAGGACTCCACCCCCACATTCTTTTGGTACAACATTGTTTCCACAGACTCGTAGGTCAGATTTCATTTCTAGTGACCAATAAATCACTATAAGAGTATGCTATCCAAAACCAAAAGGAGGAAGGGTAATACAGCTTCACAAGTCAGATTTCATTCACAATGACCAATATATCATGATAAGAAGATGTTCTACAAATCCACAAGAGGGAAGGAAGGTTATTACTGTCTCGATTGGATACTTATTATGATACATATTTTAGGAGGGGGATTTGAACCTTGATTTTGTTAATAAAATATAATTAAAATGGTAAAATAAATTTTAAGTCGAATGGGAGCTAATAAACATATATATTTTTAAATAATTTTTTTTTTATAGAGAATTTCAACCTATGACGTCCGCTCCTGATAATAGCTATTTTATTCTCAGACAAAGACACTAGTCAGTTTTTTATGTAGACAAGAATTGAACTTCAAATCTCTTATTCAACCATCAGAAACTTTATCAGTTGAGTTAACTACAACCTAGTTTTTAAATAAAATTGAATACCTTCCTTATAGTACATAAGAGTTTTACATATTAATTTTTCTTTTTTTAATTTTATGGGCCATGGCCTCCTGTAGCCCAACTGTTCTGTCACTAGATTCAATTAACAAAAATCTAAAATCAAATTTGGTACCGAATTGCATCATTGCTAGCCCAACTATGGCTCCGTCAATGGATTCTAGTACCAAAAACTTAAGATCAAATTTGGTACCTGATTGAGTCATTATTATGTGGCATCAACTTTTTAAACTTGCATGATTAGGGATGGAAATGGTTTACTTCATGACCAAGAATATTTAATTGGTAAGGATCCAAAATGATTTTAGCATCTTTAAATGTAATTCCACTAAATAATGAATGATAGCATCTAACTAATGTTATGGATATTATAAATTTAAAGTAAAATTTTTTTTTAGAAAAAAAATTAAGTAAATTAAACATATACCCTTAAAAATTGAATTGCTATATGGTTTATTTTATGACACTTGACGGTTTGGTTTATAAGCTAGTCACCTCCTTTGTGGTTTAATTTATGAGGCATTTTTGCTAATTTTCATTTAATTTTTTCAAGAAAAAATTGAAATTAAGACCATTTTACTCTCACATTTCTGATTCTCTCTCTAACTTTCTTTTTCAACCCTTATTTAGGTTTGTGTATATTTAGAAGGTAAGTTTTTTTTTAAACCATTTAGAAGGTAAGTTTGAATGTAGAAGTAAAACATTTTTTTTTTGTTTAATTCTTTTTCAATGGTTGTTATTGGCACTTGCTACATCATTAAATTTCGTTAAAGTTTCGCAGAAATGCTATATAATTCAAAACACAAGAAAGATAAGAGTCATAAAATAAAACACATAATAAATCTATATTTTTAAAGTATACCATAGGTGTGGTGTCTGGTTGTGTGTATTTGCAAGTGGCACTTCAATTTGAAGAAGAATATCATGATTATGTTTTTCTCTATATAAATTTTTTTTTACTAATTTTAATTCCATAGTTAGGGGGGAATTTAAACTCACAAGTCACAACCCTATAAGCCTTTTGCCATACTAGGCCCTTACCTTAAATAGATTGATTGATGAGCTTTCTCAGAGAATTTGAGGAAGTAAAAGTTGAACAGTGTTAACACACTACATTTTTAGACATGTGCTATATATCATGGTGCTTGAAAGAGGGAATATCATATATGCTAAATATAATCTTATATGCTTAAGCAATATCTGTCTTGAATAAGTGAGGTACAGATACGAATATTAAGCCTGCCATCAAGATATGTTCCTTCTTACCATAGAAGTTGTGGCCTTGTGAGCCTGTCCGATGTTTAGGATGTCTTTGGAATAAGCTTATATTGGGGAGTTTCTTATACTATTTAGTTTATTTTTACTATTATTTATGGGTACCATTACACTTTTTGGTACTATTTATAGATCTCAATGTACTATTTCAGCTAACTTTTAGCTTTATCTACAATACTTTCAACAAAAAAATTTCAGTTTCAACTAAATAAGCTGCTCTCAAACAAAAAGAAAGCAAAAAGAAAATTCATGATCTAACAAGGGAAAACAAATTTAGCTATTGGATTATTGGATGTATATATTTTGGTTCCAAATGAAGTGAAAGATGTTCCTAGTTCACTCTAAAAGATGCAATTTGGTCTGGTCTCAAAGATATGCTAAATTAAATATTTTTGTTAACTAAGATTTATATTTTTATAACAACCAACTCTATTCTACTCTACTCCTTCTCCTCCTCCTCAATCCAAACAAACCCTATAAGAAGATGTATTACAGATTCAAAAGATAGATTTCATTTCCAATGACCAGTATATTACAATTTACGATAAAATGATGTTCTCCAAAACCATCAGGAGGAAGGGTATCTACAAAGACTAGATTTGAGTTCCTAGCCTAAAAGGTGAATGGACTTAGGCCCAAGAAGCCCAAAACAATGAATTTGTGGAGAATTGATTGAAAAACTGTGTTTTAATAAATCAGATAAACACTAAAGTAGATTCAGATGACAAATGAATGAAAATTGACAGGTTTATGTTGAAGAAAATCATCCTCGACAAAGTCCGAAGAGATCTGTTCTTATGTATTTTCTTTCAGGTTTGATTACAAAGTTTGTTCTTAATGCTATAGTGTTTTTTCTCTTAGTTTCTTAATCCCTCTCTCATTGCCTCCTTCTTTTATACTATGTTCCCCTTTCATCTCTACCTTCCATGTGTAGGCCAGATGGTTGGTGTTGATATTTATCCCATCAGCACCTTCCTAAAGTCTTTGTGTAGTAGCTGTAAGGCTGAAGATCACTGTTCAGGTATCACCTCCACATTAATGCGGTCAGAGACCTTCCTGAAGTCTTTGTGTAGTAGTTGTAAGGCTGAAGATCACTGTTCAGGTATCACCTCCACATTAATGCAACAAGAGAGTTAGCTACAAAGCATTTAATGCGGTGACAGCAGTTTTCCCCTAAGATATTTTAGGACTCCTCCCTGTCTGATGTCTCACAGTGCTTATCTACTCCAACAGAACTTCCTAGAACTTTACCTTGGTCGACAGACTACCTCTTCGAACCTCGGCTTTGGTCAACCTAGGAGGCATTTATCCTCGACCCACCCTCTTCAGCCATTATGACCAAAACTAACCTCTTTATTCACTAACACAATCTCTTCTGACAAAGATTTCTCCTTCTCAGACAACCTCTCATCCTCGACTTGGGCCACAAGCCTAATATATAAATAGATAATGAACCCCTAGGCCCAATATCCCTACAGTATCTATTACAGCTTTGATTGAATCCTTATTATATGATACATTTTATCAGGTAAATTAGATTTTTTTTTTTTTTTATTAGAAGACAACTTAATTATATTTTATAAGAAAAAATATAAGATATTTTATAATTTTGTGTTATGTATAAATGTGATTTTGATTTGAAAGCAGAGAAATGCTTTTATATATGATTATTAGGATATCATTATTAATGTCTTTTAAAAAATAAATAAATAAAGTGAAATTACAAGTTAAAGAGGGATTCCAACCTTGATTTTCTTAATAAAATATAATTAAATTGCTAAAATAAATTTTAAGTGGAATGGGGGCTAATAAACCTATATATTTTTAAATAAAACTGAATACCTCATACATATGAGTATTATATATTTAGAATTTAAAATTTTAAAAAAAAAATGGGAGGCCCATTGCTTCCTCCAGCCCAACTGTTTCCTCACTGGATTGAAGTACCAAAAACCTAAGATCAAATTCGGCACCTAATTCCAATATTGCTAGCCCAATTGTGGCTCTATCAGAAGATTCAAGTACCAAAAACCTAGGATCAAATTTGGTCACTGATTGCGTCATTGTTATGTGATTTAAACTTGCATGATCAGGGATGGAGATGGTTTACTTCATGATCAAAAATATTTAATTGGTAAGGATCCAAAATGATTTTAGCATCTTAAAATGTAATTACACTGAATAATGAACATTATAAATTTTAAAGTAAATTAAACGTACCACTCTTGTGGTATACCCTTTAAACATGAAACTATCATGTGGTTTATTTTATGATACTTCAAAGTTTGGTTTATCCGTTTATAAACCAATTATCTCTATGGTTTAAATGTATGAAACATTTTTGCTAATTTAATTTGATAGCGTAGAAAGTGCCAATATCACATACTGAGAAAAAATTAAAGTAAATGACCATTCTACACTCATACTTCTAGCTCTGTCTCCAACTTTCCTTTTCAACCCTTATTTGGGTTTGTGTATATTTAAAAAGCGTAAGTTTGAATGTAGAACAATTTTTTTTTTCTTTAATTCTTTTTCAATGGTTGGTATTGGCATTTGCTACATCATCAAATTTTGTTAAAGTTTGTAAAAATGCCTTATAAAACAAACCACAAAGAATATAAGTACGGTAACTCCATATTTTAAAAGTATGTCTGCAATTTGCCCTTAATCTTAATTGGAGACTGCAAGATTAGAAGAACGCAAAAACATATAGTACACGCAATTTAAATGTCCGTTGCAAAAGGGAAACTAAATGAGCACTTGCTGGCAAGAAGTTATGAAACCCATTTCATAGGTGCAAGGCCTTGGTTGACTGTTGTATTATTCCTGTACAGTCCCATGAACTTGTGGTTGATACTTCTCGTGAGGACTGTTTCTTTCTATATATTGCAAGCTGATTTCTCAAGCACCTCCCCAAAAAGAAAAAAGAAAAATTGTAGAACTCGTGTATTATATATTTCATTTTATTTTATGTAGTGGTATCATCTTTGATATTTTCTTCTGAATTCCCTTATTTTACTTTAATGTAATAATTGTGTGATTAAGATGTGGTCCTCATATTAATAAATTTCTTAATTAATCATGGCTTAAGCAACACTAGTAAAAGTAATTATTCTGAGTTCCAAGAGCATGAACTTATTGTGCTCTCATAGCACTGGATAATTACGCCACTAATAGAGCTTGATCAAGTTTATGCGAGTTTGGGTGTCTTAACACCTTATCAATCCTAACTCTAACTGCAGAGTCCAAACTCAAGTTTGGTTATGATAGATTCTGCACATAAAAGTCTTGGATCTAATAAACTAAATCAAGTGGCAATTCCTCTCGTCGCCCTATCTCTCAACCCCTTATAAACTCACACTAGATTGTCTTAAAAGTCACTCACATTATATGTTGACAATCGAAAGTCACACATTAGAGTGCTCACACGCCCAATCAAACACTAATTTCCATTAGAAAGAATAAGGATTCAAAAAATCAAAATATTACTAAATCCTATGAATATTACAATAAAAAGAAAATTCTATAATTCTCAAGACATTGAGAGAGAGCCTAGGGGTGTGCAGCCAACCCATCGACCTGCCAAAACCGACCCGACCCGACCCAACCCGTTGGGTTGAGTCGGTTTTTAGGGCTTGGTGGGTTGGGTTGGGTTACAAAAAAAATTTTTAATAGCGGGTCGAGTTGGGTAACCCGCCAAACCCGACCCGACCCACCCATATATTTTGATATATATTTAAAATATATTATATAATTAATAAATTTTTTTAAATAACGAGCTCTTCCTCCTAACCTACATTAAAACCAATATTAATGTATATTAGTTCATATATTAATGTATAACTGAGTTGGAATATTAGTTCATATATTAATGTATATTTTGTTTATCAACTCAGGTGGCAAGTGTGATTTTTTTTTCTGCTCAATTTAATAATAATAGTAATAAAAAAAATTGTCCAACCCATGGGTTCAACCCGACACATGTGGGTTGGGTTGGGTTGGGTTAGACTTATGTGATGGGTTGAGTTGGGTTGAATTTTTTTTAACCCACCATGGTAGGTTGGGTCAAAAAAATCCCCTCAACCTGACCCAACCCAACCCATGCACACTCCTGAGAGAGAGAGAAAGAGAGATGTAAAAGTTGGAATTCCAACATTCCATGCACTTTGAATAAATTTTAATAATCAAAGCTCGGTAATGGGCAAAAAGAAAAAATAGATGAAAGAGCTCAAATTTATTTTGTGTACAAATAAATGTTTCTATGCGCCATAGAACTTTTCCATTATTAAATAAAAATAAAAATAAATTAAAAGCCTCAAAACTTGCTTCTATCTCCCCTTTGTTGTAAGAAGTAAGAATCCTAACTTCAATCCTTTATTAAGGGTGTGCATGAGTCGAATTGAATAACTTTTTTCAACCCCACCTAATAAGGTCAAGTTGAAAAATTCACAACCAATCACGTGTAGAAACCAACCCACGAGTTGTGTTAGATTAGGTTGGTCAATGGGTTGTGCGTACATGTTTTATGTCATATAAAAAATAAGCTTTCATCAATTATTTACATTTTTTTAATAATAAATTATTGCAATTCATATAATATGCTTAAATTATATTCTAAATTTTTAAATTCATCAAAACTAATTATTAAAATACCAAAATTAATCAAACTAAAAAATAATATTAGCGGTAATAAAAAAAAATCTTATATATCATATCAGGTTGAGTTGGGTCAAATGGGTGTCAAAAAAAAAAAAAACTATCACACTCAACCTAAGGCTCAAAATAAAATTCTAACCCAACCCACAAAAACCAACTCCAAAACATCAGTTGGATTGGATTGGATTGAAAAGATTTTCATCAGGTTGGTAGGTTTGATGAATACTCATTCCCTTCATCATTTACATTGTCCTGTTCTTTATCATTAGCCAAAACATGAATTAGTATCAAGAATTGGATGAGGGGTAGGTCTCATTCAAATAGGAAAATTTTCACATCTGCTTTTGCATCATAGAAAAGAAAACCTAGTAAATGCTCTAATTAGATAATACTTTGACGCACTAAGATAATCAAAGATTTTGTGCCAATCAGGCAAAGTGCAAATCTTTATTCAAGTGTTCAATCTGCTTTTAATAGCCCAATGTTTGACCTTTTTTTTCATTTGACAAGTGAAAAGGTTCGACAAATTCATCATATATAAATGGGAAGATATAACCACAAATACCAATACCACGTTAAATATTAGCTAAATGGCAAACACACAAGTTATCAGAATGTAAATTACGGTTAATAAAGCTATGATCGTTTTTAAATAAACCATATTTCCAAAAACTCAGATATTATCTCTTCAATTTACTACGTTGCGCTACATAGCCAATCCAGACATAACTCCCACTAATACAAGATTGCGTAACAGCTTGTGCCATGAACTAATGAGGGGAAAACCAGAATGAGCCTTCACACTCCTGACTTACGCAATTCAGCAGCACCATGAGCAAAGTGACATCTTTCTCCAAAGGTGCAAGATCCTTTAGTAAAATTTTCGCACAGCTTAGTCTTATAGTTGCTTCCCGGCGGAGCCGCAGCCCCAGGCATCATTCCATGGGATTTTGGGGGACCAGACAATGAAACAGTCTCGATTAGCTGTCTTACCATGGCACTTGCTTCCTTAATCTGTTCAAAAGTCCCCTCAAGTTCAATGTTCCTGAGATTGGGATCAGACTCATGATCTCGAATTGAAAGCTTGGCTCCTGTCTGGCGACAAATCTGCTTGGAGTTCACCCCACCCTTACCAATGATGGCTCCAGCAAGAGATGCATCAACACTGATTTTGGCAGTGGCTGAAGCACCAAAGCTAGAGGCTGGGACTGGTGGGTGTGGCTCCACTCGAGCACCCATACGGCCCAGCATGGGTGGTCCCATGGCACGTGGATCTTCATGGGATGGAGCGATAGGCTTACCTAGTTCCCACTCATTATGAGCAAAATGGCATTTGTCACCAAATTTGCAGCCTTCGGCAGTATTATATTTGTTGCACAAGCGAGTTTTAACTGCAGGTGTAGAGCCATTTGGGATGGCTGGGGGAGGACCTGACATGTTTCTAGTAGCTGCAGGAACAGCAGGGGCCAGATTCATCATCTGTGCTACAGCATTATAGCCACCAGGAACATAGTGCAGGAAGTGACAACTCTCACCAAAGGGACATCCAGCAGTGCTGCAATCAAAAGCACATGTCAGATCACTCTAAACAATTGATAACAAAATACTGCATCTGAAGCATTATAAAGGCCAAGGACATCACTATAACAAGCAAGATTGCCACATCTGAATGAATTCTTGGATACTGAATTAAATGGAGGCCAACAATTAACACTCACTAGAAGCTCAAAAACAAAAACTTAGATTACAATTTCATACTTTATTAGACATCAGACTAAATTGTTGGAATTAATTGCTCCACATGAAGTTGAATGGAATGGATCTAAGAGGATTCAACTGCCACCACCATAAAGTAGAAACTAAAAGGTTACTTAAACATTTTCCTTCCATGTACAATTGCCCTATTGATTAACTTCTTTACTGTAATATAGAGCACAGCTAAAACCACAAGCTTTTGCCTTCCTAGGCATCTATAGGACAGGTAGAGAGAGAGAGAAGGCAGTTGGGCAAGAATGAAGATATCAATATGTGTGTGTGTGTGAACAATAACCAGCCTTAAAGGCCAAATCAGAACTTTCTTGGAAGCCAAAAGGGTTTGAAATTCAGTAAACCACAGACAACAATCTATTCCCTATTTTGATACAAAGTAATACTAAGTTTCACCATTCTAATCCTTTTAATTCTACCCTCTTCCTACATCATAATCCTCTGTCTTATTCTAAGGAATCAATTCCTTATCATTGTGTTTCGTATGTGTTTCTGAGAATTGCCAACAAAAAGAAACCAACAAAATAAAAGATATTGGTTCTAATAATTATTCAAATCTAGCGACAATAATCCTAAGCAACAATGCAAAAAAAGAAAAAGAAAAAAAAAAAGGCTTATATAAGGCAAGAATCAACGTACAAAACATTATCAGCTATTAATATAAGATAAAAGCTTCTAACAAAACATCAGACAATGACACAATAATGAAATTCACAAAGATAGTTTTGCAGTATAAAGTTGATCTCCCAGCTATTTATAAACTTTTTTTTAGCAATTTTTTAATACTAATTTATTTGACTTAATTTCGTCAGTTTTTATTAATTAAAAATGGCTATTATACATGCATTTATACGAGGAGAAAATAAGGCAGTCTACCACTCAAAAAACAAGTTAAAACATATAAAGAAAAGGACATAGAACTCATACTGAAAAGAATGACAAGTATACAAAGGCTACTGACAAGGACTCATTAGGAGACATTAGCAAACACACCCTTTTTTCTTTTTCCTTTTCTCTTCTCGTGGAAGTAAAGAAAAAAAATCTTCATAAAAATTATATGTCTTGCTATTTAAGCATGGAATGAAATTTATCATATTTCAACATGATAACATATACATCTTATCGAGAGAATGGTGGGTTCAATTGCTGTAACAATCCACTAAAAGATGGAGAAATTACCATTACATTATATCTTAGTGGATTGGTGGGGAAGTGCTTAAGACTTCAATTTAGCTATAAGGTACAGTATAAATCATTAAAAGTGGGGGAAAAGATAAATCTCAATGTAACATCCTTAGGGCACCAACTCTTTTTCAGGAAAATGGTTATCTTTTGTACTTCATTAATAAAACCTCTATTCTGTTACATAGCATTTTCATTAGACCAAAGCACAGCATGTACCTGTATAAAAGCTATGAATCCCCAGTTCATTAGTGCAGTTTCAAATTATTATCTCGCACAGTTGTAAATTTTATAATAATTTACAAACATTAGAAAAAGATAAGACAGCTCAAATTTTTATTTAGATGAGAAAAAGATTTGAACCTGAAAAACTTGGTGCATGGCTTCGATTTGCTTCCTACACCAGATAAGGAGTCCATTTCTGTTGCAAAAAATTAGTTACATTTTCTCGGTTAATTCCTCTGGATTCTTAATGTAATTACTCTGACTATCAGAAACTCATGAAAATCTTAATTTCGTAAAATTTCACTCACAAAAGGGGGAAAAAGTTTCTTTTCTACAAAAATAAAAGCCCAAATAGTCTATAAGAACACATTGTTTAGGTTACCTACATGTAATCAATAGGTATATATTTTGATGAGTTGGTTCTTCTGTTTCCAAAGTGAAAAAGGGCAATTTTAACTATCCAATGCCTTAATAAAGATAGAGTGCTAGTGCATTAAAGTTTAGGCCAACCTAAATATTATTATCAACTTTCCACCTCATTCCCAAACCACCCCATAATTAAGAAATACCAGTGAAAATAAAGAAGCTTTTTTAAAATATTAAGTGAGGAGGGATTTGAACCCCAGAAAACTCTGTTGGAACTTGGAAACACCAGAAAGTGCGAGTTGGCTACAAGATTCTTAGCAATCACATGTTTTTTTATATTGCAACAAAGCATTGAAGGAATTGCCCAAACATAAAACCAAAGAAGGATTGCCTAACTTTTTCCAGTTTAATCTTTTGCAAAAGAATACGCTTTTTTTTTTTCTTTTCAAGGAGTAGGACCCAGATGAAAATTTCTCCGGTAATCGATTAAGTAGTTCATAGGAACATATTCTCACATACATTGTTAACAGCTTCTTCAGTTTTCCAACCCTTATATTCAAAACCTTTTTAATGAGTTTTAATCAGAGTCTCTTGCAAACACTATTAACATATACTAGAAGACCCTTCAGGCTATTCCAAAAACAAAAATAAAAGAAAACCCTTCAGGACCGGACCATTCAGGCCCTAGAGCTTGTACACAACTAAAATTATAAACTTTTAGCATTAATTGCCCCTATATGCAAAAACAAATTGATTACGTACTGCTTTAAATTAAAAGCCCCCACAAACAATTTATTAACTAGCGCTGCACATACACGTAGCTAAGCTAAGTAACTCAATTTTTACAAAAAATAAATTTTTTTTTATAATAAATTAAAAGTAAAAAATAAAAACCTAAAAAAAAAAATAGAACTTAAACAGAACAAGAAGCAAGAACAGCCCAGCACAGTAAAAACAAAGAAAGAACTAAACCCTAAAATAAGTTCATAACAGTACTAAAACATCACAGTTTTACGCTACTTTCTCAGAAACCAAGCAGAGCAACACAGCATTGGAACATGTCATAATTGGAAGAGAAGAGAGCGAGCGAGAGAGAGAGAGAGAAAGTTACGAACCTTGCTTGGACTTCTTGAAGCCGCCATTAGCGTTGAAAGCAGCTTCAGGCCTTCCTCTTTTGCGAGTATCCATTGGTGATGTTATCTCACAGATCCAGATCCAAGCACAGCCACAGATATAATTTTTTTTTTCAGAGATACAAAATAGAAACCCTAAAAAGAATAAGGCTAATAAAGAATGAGAAAGAAGTAACAAAAAAAACCCCTAGAAGAAGAAGAAGAAGAAAAAAAAAATGGAAATAGTAAAACCCTAGAGGAAGAAGAAAAACCCTAAAAAAATAGGGAAACCCTAGAGTAGAGTAGACGAGGGTTTTTGTGGAGGAGAAGAAGCTCAAAGGTGGGGTGACCCGTGAGGTTCCTAAAAAGAAAGAGAGACGGAATAAAGGTCGTGGTGACGGATTTATATATTAATACTATTTATTTTATATATTTATTATTTGTGAAAATTATTATTATTAAATTATTATTACATTATTACTCCTAGTGGGAGTTGGAGTAATTATAGGCGGTAAATAATTGGGGCTTTATTTATAAAAAGTTAGGGTTACCGAACTGAGAGACTGTGATTAATTGTAGTAATTTTTAAAAAAAAATTAAAATTAAAATTAGCTTTGAGTTGGATTAAAATTTAAAACAAAAAAAAATTATAATTATAATAATTATTATTATAAATTAAAATCACATGAGCAGAGATAAAATCTTGGAGGGCTGATCAAAAAATAAAATAAAAAATCTTGGAGGGTTTTCTTTTTTTCTTTTTTGAAGGGGAGGGTTTTCATTTTTTATTTTAGAAAAGTTTGAATTAACTTTTTAGATTTATCTAGGCATGTGCATTCAATTCATCAATCATAGTTTCATAAAAAATTAAAAAAAAAAAAAACATCAATCATAGGAATCGATTTAATGCAACCTAATCTAACTTCTCGTATTGATTTTTTGTAGGTTGCTTGTTGGGGGTAGGTTTTATAATGTTTTTTAAGAATGTTTTGAAATTTAGGTTGAGTTTGGTTTCACTTTATAAGAGATTAAAACCCAAATAACTCAACCCAACCCTCATGATTGAAAATATTTCATATGCATGTATTTTAAATTTGTTACATTGCTTTATTTCAATATTTTGAATTTTAAATCTTCTAGGATATTAATGAGTAATTGGATTAGAGTTAGATGAATGTATTTATCAAAATAACCTAATCTTTTTTATTGACATTGAAATAATAGGCTCAATTGTGTAAATTATAATTATTTGTTGAATGATGGACATAAATTGTTGAATACAAATCTAATTTTTTTTTCTTTAGGCCTAACAAAATGGACCCTCTTAAAACCCCATTTTGACCCTTATTGTCATTGGAATGCTTAAATTAGTTTATTGGATTGCACACCAATTTTATAATTTTATTTTGCGTTCCCTAACTTCTTCTTTTTATTGTATATAAGAACAATAAATTTGGTGAGTTCCAGTTAGCTCAACTGGTAAAGTCTCTAATGGTTGAATAAGAATTCTCGGGTTTAATCCCTATCTACGCCAAAAACCAATCGATGTCTTGGTATGATAATAAAGAGTTATTATCAAAAACAGACACTATAGATTGAAACTATCTCCTAAAAAAAAAAACATGAATGGTGTTTGGTGCATTAAAGATGAAGATCAAAGAGTGTTAGTAAAAGAAGAGCATATTAAAGAATGATTTAAAAGCTATATTGGTAAACTTTTAATGGAAATGATACAAAATATTGGAGCAATTTGGGAAACCCAAATTTGGGTAACTCAGTGGATGATGAAAACCATATATTTTCTCAACGAATTAGGATGATTTTGGTAAAAGATACATGAAAATGGAAAAAAGTTGTGGGACCAAACGGAATCCCCATTGAAGTTTAGAAGTGCTTAGGTGATGTGGGTGTATGTTGGTTAGTTGACAAACCTTTTCAATAAGACCTTTTCAATGAGATCTTAAGTGTTAACAAAATGCCTAATGAGTGGAGGAGAAATACTTTAATACCTATTTACAAGAACAAGGGGATTTTCAAAACTATACAAATTATTTGTGGAATTAAACTTATGAGTCACATACTCACACCATCAAACCATGGAAAAGAGTGATTGGACATAGGTTAAGACATGAAACAACAGTATCAGATAATCAATTTGGTTTTATGCTAGGATGAAAATGGAAGCTATTTTCTTACTTAGACATCTAATGAAAAAATATAGAGAGGTCTGTAAGGATTTTCATATGGTTTTCATTGATATTGAGAAAGCATGTAATTGGGTCCCTAAAGAGGCTATGTTGTCAGTATTGGAGAAGAATTAGGTTCCTTTAAAGTATATTAAGTTGTTAAAAATATGTTTGACGATGTTGTAATTAGTATGAGAACAAGTGGAGGAATCACAAAGTGAGTTTCCTATCACTATAGGTTTGCATCAAAGATCGGCAATAAGGCCATACATTTTTGTACTAGTGATGGATAAGTTCACTAAATTGATTTAAGAGGAAGTATATTCACTTGGTGTATACTTTTTTGCATATGATATAATTTTAGCAGAGAGAAGTAAAAGTGTAGTGAATGTCAAGTTAGAAATTTGGCAAGACGCCCTAGAATCTAAAGGTTTTCAATTAAGTATTGATGCTTCACAGAATCAGTAGGCTGAACACTCCAGCTTCAATGGGCTGATAGTTGTAGCGAAGACCTGCAAGGATGAACACGCTATCAAAGGAGACCAGGGTGGACCGGCCAAACACCCTCCGATGGCTAAGTTAGTTTCTCACTAGAATGGAGTTTCAACTTTTTTAGGAGTGAAATATCAAAATGCACTTACCTTGAGTTGATTCAGACCAGTCCTTATATAGGGAACTTTGGGGCGGTTATTGGCTTAATAACTTCCCCAAGATTCGTGGAATCTAGACATAACTTTCTTAACGGCTATAGAAGTTACAATCGCTGGTGGAAGTTACATACTTGGGAGGAATTTGTGGCGATGAGTACGGATTGGGTAACCGTTTCCAGAATCTTGTGGTTCGAGTCTTCCTCACGCGAATGAGTACACATGAGGATTTCCCAAGTGTTATGTGGTCGTCCATGTGCTTTTCTCATGGACGACCCTTTTGTTCAGAGATGGTGTTGTGTGATCGTCCATGTGTTTTGCCCATGGACGACTCCCTTCTTCAGATGGTCTAATTGAACTCACTGATGTTCATGGACGACCACTATGGACGAAACAGAGATGGTCATTTTTGCTATCCCATCAGTTGCCCCCTAGTCCATGGGTCGTCCAAGTACATTGGGGATTTAATTCACGCCTTTATGGTTCTGACCTAATTTTGATTTTGATTTTTTCTAAAACCACTTGTCATGATTTAATTGGTTTACTTGTCGTGTCGATTGCATTTTTCAAAGTGACCGCCACGTGTCGTCTTCTTAATGGATGGTGTCGCTTCGTTGACCCCACTTCTGGGTCCTATAAATAGGTACATTCTCTTTCCTTCCCTTCACTTTTCTCATAATCTCCCTTCTGCCATCTCGTCCAAGAGTCTCGTCTAGCTCCTCATCCTAGCTCTCAGGTATTTCCTCTTCCTTTTTTAGGTTTTTTGTCTTAATCTTTATTTTAGTCATGTCTTCGTCTAGTAGTGTAGAAAGAGAGATAGACGAGTACCAGGACGATTCTTCTGGGAGTTATGAGAGTGGTGAGGGTAGCACGAGCTATAGTAGTAGTTCCTCGGACAAGCAATACTCGTCTGGGGTTCTTGGCATTCCCTTTGAGGAATTCCAAGAAATGCAACGTAGGATGGCATCTGGTGCTGGGACTAGCTCGTCCAGAGAGCCACCTAGCGTTTCTCAAGACGAGGTTGAGGAAGAAGAGAATGTCATATATAGTTGTGCCCTCGAGGTAGAGTCCACCCTAGAAGCCCCTAAATTAAAAACCCTTGTAGATAGATACCAGATCCCTTTTGAATTCAACCCTCGTCTGCCTAAGGAAGGAGAGTGGTGTTGCTCTCCCTCTTCTGGTTTAGGAGTATATACTTCTTACCTTTTAGCTGGCCTTAGGTTTCCTTTTAATTCTTTTTGTAGAGGTCTTCTCCATAGGTTGGGTATTGGACCTAACCAGCTCAACCCCAATGGATGGAGGACGGTAATTGCCATGCAAGTGCTATGACGTGAGGTCTTGGAAGGGGACTGTCCTATCACAGTGGATGAGTCCCTCTACTGTTATAAGCCCTCAGAGATAAAGAAGTCTGCTGGTTTTTACCAGTTCTCGTCCAGAGGCTCCTACTATAGTTTAATAAAGGGTCGTAGCTCGTCTGACAGGCTCTGTAAAAAAGAATTTTTTATTATTTTCAGAAATTGGGCTGGGGACCTAGCTGATGTGGGTAATGCCCCCTTCCCGCCTTTTACCGGCCCTCTAGGTCGTCTTCGTCCTGAGGGTATGTCTCCTTCCATTTTATTTTATTTTTCTTTACATATTTTCCAACTTTCAGTCATCTAACCCCTATTTCTTTTTATTGATGCAGCTGTTGCTCGTCCACGCTTGGACAAATTTCACTTGGATCGAATTGACCAAGTGCATGCCTTCCCTGGGAGAACCTTTCACAATCTAGTCACTCTCAGTCGTCTAGCTACGTGGGGGCTTAGCCCAGAACCTATCGCTGAAAACCTTGGTCACGAAAAGACTACTCGTCGAAGTAAGTATCGTCCATTCTTCTCTCTCTCTTTTTTTTTTTTTAAACTTAATTTTCCTCGTCGCAGGAATAACTACAATGAGGGAGAACAAAGAAAAAACCATAGTTAGTGGGGACGAGGATGCAACTGCACCACCAGTCGTCCAAAAAAATTTCGTCCAGACAGGGAAGAGAAAGTCTAAATCTATATGCAGTACTGTGGATCTGGACGACCTTCCAAGTTGTCAAGGTCCTAAGGAACAAAAACCTGGAAAGGCTTCTCTTCCCAAGGTTCCTAAGTTTACACCTTCGACGGTAAATCTGGACGACCATTCAATCGATGTGGAGCCCGTCCAAACTGTTCGTCCTGTCCAAGCTGATCCTCCCCCTTCAACCAAAGCTCCTCGTAAGGCTCATCCCTCAGAGCCATCTGAAAGTCCTCCTAACTTGGTGCTGGACGAGAGTTATGCATGGAGGACATTCAAGGGGATAATCACTAACAATGAAGTAAATTCATGTTATAATATGTCAGTGAGGGACTTTGAACGTTCTGCCATACATGACCTCTTTAAGGTATATAAATTTCATTTGTCTTTGTTTTGTTTTTTTTTTGTTTTTTTTTTAAGTTTAAAACAAAAGTTAAACAAAATTTACAAACTCTCCTTCGTCCATCTATAGGCTATGTCAAAGTTTTACACAGCATCCTGCCAGGCCAAGGAGCTTTGTGAGGAAGCCAAGACGACTAAGGAGAAGGCCAAAGATCTGAACAATGAGATTTTATTAAAAAAGGGGGAGGTGATCAGGTTGACAGATGACTTCAATCATCTGTAAGGAAGTGAGACGAAGCTGAAGAATGAGGTGGAAGAGCTCAAAGCTGATGCCGTTGAGAAAGATACTTGCATTGCTCATTTGGAGTTACAAGTCTTAGGGTTTACCTCATCCTTGGAGAAAGCCTGTGAAGAAACCATATCAACCTTCAAGAAGTCTGACGAGTACAAGAATCGTCTAGACAGTCACTATGTTGCTGGGTATAAGGACTCCCGTGCTAATGCTAAGGAAGCATTTCTTGACTTGAACTTTGATACATTCAAGATTCCCCTCACTACAGAGAGTTCCTTGCTTGCGACGAGTTCTGAGGACGTCAATGTGGTGGACGACGCTAATAACGAGGTGACTCAAGACGATCTAAAGAATGCTCCCAATGGTCCATCCAAGTGATTTCATCTTCCCTTTAGAAAGTTTATATATTTTAATTTTATTTGGAGGTGCCCAGTGTTTTGGGCTTTTGCTTATTTCTTCTAGAATTTATTCAAGTACAATTTCTTCGTCCAAGTTTATGGACGCGCTTTATGAATATCCACTCATTACTTCCAAGGGTTTTTGGACGGTGGTCGTCTACCCTTTGAATTTTATGAATGAATAAATGAATGCTTTTTATTTTCATTGTTTCATCATGTTTAAACACATTTAAGGATTTATGGATGTTCTTTATAAATATCGTCCATGTCATTTCTATGGTTGTGGTTCGTCCATTTAGGAAGACATTTTATCTTGTCTCGAGCACATGGACGAATCTTCCCACATTGTTGAAAATAGAGTAAAGCAAATCCTTCATGTTCGCCATTAAGTATAGCTCGTCCAGGAATGACGTGCCTTTTGCCAGCTTTATTCATTATTCAAACTTGGGACGATCATTTACTCGTCCTTAACAAAAATGTTCCCAACAAATACTCGTCCATTTGCTGGATTGTTAGGTTGGTTAGATTCGTCTATGGACTTGTGGTTTTCTCAAGCACATAATTCGTCCATGGTTTAGACGATCATACCTCAGGTTTTATCACGCCTTGAATTTAGGCGGATATACCTCAGGTTTTATCTCGTCTTGAGCTTAGACAGACATACCTTAGGTTTATTTTTCCTACTTTATCCTTATTTGGAAGGAAAGCTTATAGATAGTACATCCTTGCGTCCAAGGATTTTTTTCGTCTTTGGTTATTTGCCTTCTGTAGATTATTTTGAATGAAATCATAAAAATGAAGGATTTTCATACAATCATACATATACTTGAAAATACCTCACATATATATTTGGAAATCCACAATGTAATCATTCGTCCACAGGCATGGCACATGCTTAAGAGCTAGTACCTTTAGGGAATTAAAAATACTTATACAACACAGATTTGTCCACGGGTAACACAAAATACTTACACATCTAAAACACAGTAGTAGTAATAAGCAAACACAAGAAAATAACACTTCAAGCAATAAATTACTTCAAACGTCCATGGAGTTCGTCCTGTGGCAATGTTTGTCCATGGACACCCTTTATTGATAGTACCTTCTTAGGTGTTCAACATTCCAAGGTTGTTCCAGCTTCCTTCCATCCAGAGCTTCCAAGTAGTAGAATCCTTGCCTCTTGCAGTTGATAACCTTATATGGTCCTTCCCAATTTGGTCCCAGCTTCTCATGGGCCGAGTTTTTGGTGGCCAAAGAAACCCTTTTTAGGACAAGATCCCCAATGTTGAAACGCCTAGGTTTCACCATGGCATCATGCTGCTTTGCTATGAGATTTTTGTACCTTGCTGTTCTCTGCTCCGCGTCCATCCTTACCTCGTCTATAAGATCGAGGTTAAGACGAATCTGTGCCTTGTTTTCTTCATCTTGATACTTCATCACCCTATGGCTGGCCATGTGCACTTCTGCAGGTATGACTGCTTCACTCCCATAAGCTAGTTTGAAAGGAGTTTCCCCGATGGGGATCCTCATCATTGTTCTGTAAGCCCACAAAACACCTGTTAATTCATCTGGCCATACTTCCTTTGCCCCTTCAAGCTGAGTCTTGATGATTTTCAACAAGGAACGGTTTGCTACTTCTGCTTGTCCTTGGCTTATGGGTGGGAGGGTGAGGAGTAATGGTTCTTGATTCTAAGTTGTTCACAAAATTCCCTGAAAGGTGTGTTGTCGAACTGTCATCCATTGTCAGACACTAGAACCCTGGGTACTCCAAATCTGCATACGATACTTTTCCAAACGAAATTTTTGACATTTTGCTGTATGATTTTCACTAAGGGTTCAGCTTTCACCCACTTAGTAAAATAATCTATTCCCACCGCTAAAAACTTCATATGTCTGGTTCCAGTTGGAAAGGAGCCTAAAATATCTAAACCCCATTGTGCAAAAGGCCAAGGGGCCATCATTGGGATAAGGTATTCTGATTGCTGTCTAAGAATATTACTGAAGCATTGACATTGATCACATACCTTAACATATGCCTTAGCATCAGCTTGGATGGTTGGCCAATAGTACCCTGCACGGATGACCTTGTGGACGAGTGATCTGGCTCCTGAGTGGTTACCACACGCTCCTTCATGAACTTCTCTCAGCATGTAATTCGCCTCGTCTGGAGCTAAACACCTCAGGTATGGTTGTGAAAAACCTCTTTTGTACAGCGCTTCGTCCATAAGGATGTATCTGGCTGATTTAACTTTGAACTTCCTGGCTTCGTCTTTCCCCTCTGGAAGCCTTCCATCCTTCAGGTATGATACTATCGAGGTCATCCAATTCTCCTCACCTTCTATCTGCAACAATTCTGGGAGGTCTATGCTTGGCATGTATTGTATTTCATCAAACTTGTCCATCGCTTCATTAGTGGAAGCTTCCTTCACCAGAGTATCTGCTTCTATGTTCTCTTCCCTCGGGATTTGAAATAAATTAGCTTATTTGAACTTCTTCACAAGGCATACCACTTTCTTCAAATATTTCTTCATTCTGTCTTCCTTGGCTTCACAAATCCCATTTACTTGGCCTATGACCAACTGAGAATCTCCCAAGATGAGTATTAAGTCTGCCTCTAAAGATTTAGCCAGCTCCAACCCTTTAAGAAGGGCTTCATACTCCGCTTCATTATTAGTTGTTTAATACTGCAAGCGAACCTTGTGATTCAACTTATCTCCTTTTGGTGATTGCAAAACCACTCCTATTCCTCCTGCATGGAGTGTAGACGATCCATCTACATGGACGACCCACTTGTTATTGTCTTCTCTTTCACCTAAGTCCTCATAACTTGGAGTGAATTCTACAATGAAATCTGCCAGAGCTTGAGCCTTTATTATAGTTCTCTGTTGGTACCAGACGTCAAATTCGCTAAGCTCGATTGCCCATTGAATTAGTTGTCTTGCAGCTTCTAGTTTGTTCATTGCCTTCCTAAGCGGATGATCCGCCATGACATTGATGACATGAACTTGGAAGTAATGTCTTAACTTCCTGGAAGCTATTATTAGTGCAAAAGCTAACTTCTCTATCAGTGGGTACCTTCCTTCTGCTCCTCTCAATGCTCGACTAATGTAGTACACAGACTTTTGCACCTTTTCTTCTTCCCTGATCAACGTTGAACTCATGGCGTGCGGGGACATTGCTAAGTAGAGATATAGTTCCTCTCCTAGCACGGACGGGCTTAACAATGGAGCCATGGTAAGATAGTGCTTTAGGTCTTTGAAGGCCTTCTGACACTCGTCCATCCATTCGAATGCCTTCCTAAGAACTTTGAAGAAGGACAAACACTTGTTTGTGGCTTTTGAAACAAACTTGTTCAGAGCTGCAACTCGTCCAGTGGGGATTGGACTTCCTTGATGTTCTTCGGTGGTTCCATGTTCAATATGGCTTGGATCTTATCCGGATTTGCCTCAACTCCTCTCTGTGAAACCATGAATCCTAAAAACTTTCTTGACGATACTCTGAATGCACACTTACTTGGGTTCAGCTCATCTTGTATCGCCTAAGTGTTTCAAAGGTTTCCTGAAGATCGTCCAAGTGGCTTCCCTCGTCTAAACTCTTCACAACCATGTCATCCACGTACATCTCCACATTCCGTCCTATCTGTGGACAGAACATGTGATTCACCAACCTTTGATAAGTTGCCCCTGCGTTCTTTAGATCGAATGGCATCACCTTGTAACAAAACAAACCTTGACTGGAAATAAAAGAGGTCTTTTCTTGGTCAGCCTCGTCCATCTTTATCTGATTATATCCTGAGAAGGCGTCCATGAAACTCAACAACTGATGGCCAGCTGTGGAATCCACCAATTGATCAATGCGTGGCAAAGGATAACTATCCTTAGGGCAAGCCTTATTCAAGTTAGTGAAGTCTATGCACATCCTCCACTTGTCATTTGCCTTCTTCACCATCACTACATTTGCTAACCAATCCGGGTAATAGACTTCCCGGATGAACTGTGCTGTGGTCAGTTTCTGAACCTCTTCCTTGATAGCCTTGTCTCTTTCAGGGGCGAATACCCTCTTCTTTTTCATACTTGTTCCAATTCTGGTGAACTTCTCAGGATCATTTTCTTGTAACAAAACATTTTCCAATACTTTAGTAGGTTCCGCGACAACTCTTTTCTCTTCTATACTCATAGTCTGCACCTGGTCGTCCAAAGCCAACATAGCTAGATAACACTCTCTGGCTGCCAACTGATCTCCTTTTGCCTGTCTAATCCCGTACTCTGTAGGGAATTTAACTGATAGATGGTAAGTAGATGTTATTGCCTTCCAACTGTTTAAGGTTGGTCTTCCAATGATGGCATTATACGAGGATGAACAATCCACCACAAGAAAATTCACTTCCTTAGTTATCTGCTGTGGGTATGACCCCACCACTACGGCAATGTGATGGTGCCAACAGGCTATATTTTCATTCCTCCGAATCCTACTAGTGGTGAACATGTCGGATGAAGTTGATCTCGTCCAAACCTCATTTGCTGGAAGGTGGGATAATACAATATATCCGCTGAGCTTCCATTGTCCACCAACACCCTCCTAGTTGTGTAATCTGCAATGAGTAAAATAATGACAATTGCATCGTCATGTGGATGATGGATTCTCTCAGCTTCCTCGTTCGTGAAAGAAATGGTTGGCTCGTCTGTCTCCTTCGTCCTTGGAGATCGTCCAGAAAGTTGGACGTTTTGCACTGCTTTAAGATACGTCTCCTTTGATTTGGAAGATCGTCCTGTCGAAGTCCCACCTATGATGACCCTTATTTCTCCTAGTGGGGGCCATAATGATTCTTCCATCTTTACTTTCAATTTTTCATCTTTATGATCCCTTCCAACAAAGTGCCTTAACTTTTCTTGTCTAATGAGATTCTCAATTTGCTGCTTCAAGTCATAACACTCGTCCGTGTCATGCCCGTGATCCCTATGGAAGCGACAATATTTATTCTTATTGCGCTTGTTAGGATCTCCTTTCATCTTCTCTCGCCACTTCAAGGAAGAATCATCCTTGATTTGCATGAGCACCTAATCGAGTGAGGCATTTAAGGGTGTATAATTCTGATTCCTTGCTAAAGGGCCTGCCTTCCTGTTATCTCTGTCTTGATCCTTCTTATCTTCCGTTCATCCCTTCTTTGGACAAGGCCCTTATTTAGAGTGACGTGTGGGGTTTACTTCCATTCTCTCAGCTCTCTTCCTTTTCTTAGCTATGATCGTGTTTTCTGCGTTCATAAAATTTTAAGCTGAATGGACGAGTTCGGCCATGGACTGAGGCTCTTTTTCATAAAGTTTGTGTATGAACAAGTCAGAATTAACCCCGTTATGGAAGGCTGCCAACAGTAGCTTCTCATCTACCTCGTCTACGGTCAGGGCTTCCCTGTTGAAGCATGTGATGAAGGAACGCAGGCTTTCATTCTCTCCTTGCTCTATGGTTAACAAGTTGGACGAGGAACACTTATGTCTCTATCCCCCAATGAAATTATTAACAAATAATTTGCTTAACTCCTCGAAAGAACTTATTGAATTTGGGAGTATTTTGCTGAACCATACTCGTGCTGGTCCTTTAAGGGTGGTAGGGAAGGCTCTGCACATAATCTCGTCTGGAACCCCTTGGAGATGCATTGTAGTCTTGAAAGTAGCAATATGATCGAAAGGATCACGCATTCCATCATATGAATCCAAGGAAGGCATTTTGAACTTCGGCGGCAAGGGATGTCCATTGATGGAAGCCGTGAAAGGGGAGTCTGTTCGATGAACCAAATCTTCTACGGGATTTTCCCTTCTCATGTTCTCCCTCATCTCGTCCATAACCTTCCTCATCTGATCCATCTCCTTCTCCAAGTGTGGCACCCTTCGTGAAGTGGTGCCTCTTGATTGGCTTTCGGGCTCAATGTTTCCCCCTCTATCTTCTTGACTTTGGTCTTGTCCTTTAGCATATCCTTCACGACGCTGCCTCAGATTAATCTCCCTAGTTAACTCTTGATTCTGACGAGTTAACTCCACCATAGCGGCTGCCATGGATTGCATGTGTTGGATGGAAAGCGATTGTGTGACAGGCGCTGATTGGTGATCTCGGTGGGGATGACTAGAAGCATCCCTACTCTCTTGGTGGCCTAGGCTAGTGGCCCTTGATCTTGTCCGGACCATTCAGCCTTTTGTCGAAGAAAGATAAACTTGCAAAATTCGAAGTTTCTCCCTTCCCCACAGATGGCACCAATTGATGCTTCACAGAATCAGTAGGCTGAACACTCCGGCTTCGATGGGCTGATAGTTGTAGCGAAGACCTGCAAGGATGAACATGCTATCAAAGGAGACCAGGGTGGACCGGCCAAACACCCTTTGATGGCTAAGTTAGTTTCTCACTAGAATGGAGTTTCAACTTTTTTAGGAGTGAAATATCAAAATGCACTTACCTTGGGTTGATTTAGATCAGTCCCTATTTAAGGAACCTTGGGGCGGTTATTGGCTTAATAACTTTCCCAAGATTCGTGGAATCTGGACATAACTTCCTCAACGGCTATAGAAGTTACAACCTCTGGTGGAAGTTACGTACTTAGGAGGAATTTGTGGCGATGAGTACAGATTGGGTAACCATTTCCAGAATCTTGTGGTTCGAGCCTTCCTCACGCGAATAAGTACACGTGAGGATTTCCCAAGTGTTATGTGGTTGTCCATGTGCTTTTCTCATGGACGACCCTTTTGTTAAGAGATGGTGTAGTGTGATCGTCCATGTGTTTTGCCCATGGACGACTCCCTTCCTCAGATGGTCTAATTGAACTTATTGATGTTCATGGACGACCCCTATGGACAAAACAGAGATGGTCATTTTTGCTATCCCATCAAGTATACTTAAATAGAGTAAATTGAATGTAAGTTTAGTCAAAGTAGAAATAGAGATGAATGGACGGTAACTCGATGGCCAAGAGATACTAAAGAGCAAGAGTTTTCGATATCTTAGATCAATAATTTATAAAGATTGAGAGATAAAAAATGATGTAAATCATAGGATAAGACACCAATTGGTTTTTGGTGTAGGCGAGAATTGAACCCTAAATCTTTTATTCAATCCTCAAAGACTTTACGAGTTAAGCTAACTAGAACCCACAAAAAAAATATAGCTTAATTAAATATAAAATGGAGATATAAACAAGCAAAAAAAAAAAAAATCGAAATAAAGAAATCCACTTACTTGGGTAGTTTTGTTGACCCAAACTTGATTCAACCCTAAGCTTTTAAAAATGATTTTTTTTCAAAATAACTTCATTTTTCAAACATATTCGTTAGTTAGAATCATTTTCAAACTATTTAGGAAACTAGCATCTCGAGTTTGTTAGACTCGATTTTGGAATGCTAAATCGAGTACATTGAACTCGATTTCAACATTGTGCTGCAGTTGATGTGGAAATTTGTCCACGTAGGCATGAAAATTGAACCTTATAGAGTCGATTCTTTTAAATTAAAATTGAGTCTATAAGGCTCAATTTCGGTACCCAGCAATTCTTACCACCTGATACTCAATGGCAAAGCACCAGAGAAGCAATAACGAAACAAACCAGGTGACGAAAGCTTCAGGCGATGGCGACAAAGGCTTCGGGCGAGGGAAATCGGATCGAACTTAATGTGGGTGTGGTTTCTCGCCGCCGCTCCAGTGGAGGAGAAGAACACGTTGGAGTTTAGAGAAGATCTTGTTAGAGGAGAAGCAACCCAAGCAGCGATTCTGACTAAACCCAGGCGGCGAAAGCTTCAGGTGATGGCGGCGATGGTGGCGAAGGCTTCAAGCGAGGGAAATCAGATCAAACTTAATGTGAGTGTGATTTCTCACCGCCACTCCGATGATGTCGCTGTCGCTCCAGTGGAGGAGAAAACCACGTTGGAGTTCTAAAGAAGATCTTGCTAGAGGAGAAGATCTGATCCGATCAGGTATTTGTTTTAGGTTTTGTATTTGGTTTTGTTCATGGGTTTTTGGGGCTTGGAAAAACAAGAAAGTTCGTCTCCAGTTCTTGAAGCAAAAGGAAGCAACATTAAATCGAGTCCCAAGGACTCGATTTCTATATGACAGAACTCAAGTCCATTTAACTCGAGTTCGGGGCCTATGTGGACCAAGTATCCACCTTAGCTGTTGCGTGATGGGAAAATCAAGTAAGTTATAGTCGATTTATAACTCCAAAATCGAGTCATTTGGCCTCGAGTTATTAGGTATCCAAATAGTTTCAATACTGTGTTAACTAACAAAATAGTTTGGCTTTAATGTTATTTTCAAAAAAAATCATTTTGAGAAACCTTAAAACCAAATCAAACCCCGAACGGCCTCTGCAATCTGCATCACCTTTCACCACAATACCACCGGTACACCCCCAACGGCCAGACCAGCCACCCTCCGGCGAGTTCAACGGTGATAGGATCTAGAGACCCTCAAGGTTCGGCACCCATACAATAATTAAGGTAACCTCCAAATTTTCTCAATCTAAATGCTTCATTCATGTTTATACACAGTTTCAAGTTTGTGACTTAAAAAAAAAAAAAAAAAAATTTGATGGGTATGTTATACTAAAATATTTTATTTGCTATGTTGTGGCAGTTTTGTTGAGTTATTTGGTTTTAGAATGATATACACGGCGATTGACAATTTCTACTTAACCGATGAGCAACTAAAGAACTCACCTTCTAGGAAAGATGGCATTGATGAAGCAACTGAAACTACCTTACGAATCTATGGCTGTGATCTCATCCAAAAAAGTGGCATCTTGCTTAAACTGTATCCTGTTTTTTTTTTTTTGATTTCTTTATATGTTGGGTTTATGAAATTGTTTACTTTTCTTAATTTTGTTGGTTCATATGTTACCTTAATCTTTGTACTTACAGACCTCAGGTTGTGCCGACCGGGCAGGTTCTATTCCATCGTTTCTATTGCAAGAAATCGTTTGCCCGCTTCAATGTTAAGGTTAAGTTTTGTCTCTTATCATTCTCTCTTTACATAGAGAATAACTGTAGGAAAGAAAAGGGGTTCTTTGAAATGTATCCATGATGTTCTAGCTGTTAGAATTATGGTTAAATTCACCATTTTCTAATAGTTGAAGTTTTTGGGACAATTAGTGATTTATCAGGTTATCAATGAAGGTGGTCATGAGTTCGAACCCTACCTTCACTCCACCTCTCATTAAAAATGTTAAAAATCCCATGTGTTGGGCCTCACTTCTTAAGGGAGAGTTTGAGATTATACATGAGGGGATTGTTAGAATTATTGTTAGATGATTAAATACACCGTTTTCTATTAGTTTAAGGTTTGGGGATAATTGATAATTTAGCACTAGTTTTGTATCGGCAATTCACCTCTGCCAAGACCAACAGTTGCCTTGAGCTTCATTGAATTAAGGTCCATGTTTTCCTGAATGTATTTTTATTCTTACATTTTCTTGGCAACAAATGAATAATAGTTGTGTTTCTAACTTGGATATATTAATTTTCTGGGATATGATAATTTTTTGCAGAAAGTTGCTGCGAGCTGCGTGTGGCTTGCATCAAAGCTCGAGGAAAGCCCAATGAAAGCAAGACAAGTCCTTATTGTTTTCCATAGAATGGAATGTAGGATGGAGAACTTACCTATAGAGCATTTGGAGATCGGTTCACAGGTTAAGCACCCACCTTCTTTTCCATGGAATTACCTTGTTTTTTATTTTTATTTTTATCATTTTCTTCTTTGGCACAAGAATTGAATTTTTCATTACTTGTTCTTCTTTTTCTTTTTGGCAACCACCAAGTATAATAGCTTTGTCTGAATAGGTGGTTAATTTTAGCACTTCAGGTGTCTTTGCACTTATATAGTCCTCCTATTTTTCTCCCAAAAAAAAAAAAACAGTAAATTCTCATGGTTTCCTTGTTTTTCTTATTTCTTTTCTAACAGAAGTATCATGACCTCAAGACTGACTTGAGCAGAACAGAAAGACATATATTGAAAGAGATGGGATTTGTTTGTCATGTTGAACATCCTCATAAATTCATATTTAACTACCTTGCCATTCTTGAAACACCTACAGAACTGAGGCAGGAAGTTTGGAATCTAGCAAATGATAGGTACTTTTTGCAAATTAACTACTCATGGAAAAAAGTTATGCACTCTCTTTTCTTATTATTTGGTTATACATTTAACAAGGAAACTTTGCATCTAAAATTTGTATTCTTCGGTTAAGTCTTACTTATAAAAAAAAGTGTCATTTGGTTTACATATCTATATAGATAGTATTCTTAACTATCAAAAAAAAAAAAAAGACTATTCATAGATGTCTTTAGTATCATATAGAATCTACATTGTATAGTATTAGATTTTTGTAGGAAGTGTGGTGGGCTACATGAATCCTTCTCCAATCAGCCCGATTTAGGGCCATATTCTGTTATATTTTTTATGATTATGCTTTTCTTGCTTTTTAGACCCATATTATATTTAGGCCTCTCTTTAATGCCTTTAGCTCCTTGAATCTATAAATTGCCTTTTTTATGTTGCCCTGGCCATGCATTTAATTTGATGCAGAAGACATCAGTTATTTGTTTGGTTGGTAGTCACACTGTAGTATGTAAGACACAATTGCATTCTTCTATGCTTCAGAATAATGGGTCGAACTCCAAAGCACCCAATTTTTTTTGTGGTGATTTATGTCTGCTGATTGTTGCAGTTGTTCCGTGTCTTTCACTGTGGCTTACACTTCCATTAGTAATCTGTCTTGTTGTTTAGTTTTATTTTAACATTCAAATTTGAGCAGCTTGCGCACAACTTTGTGTGTTCGATTCAAGAGTGAGGTTGTGGCTTGCGGGGTTGTCTATGCTGCTGCTCGTCGGTTCCAAGTACCCCTTCCCGAGAATCCACCATGGTGGAAGGTATTTGATGCAGACAAGTCTGGGATTGATGAAGTATGCAGAGTTCTGGCTGAGCTGTACAGCCTCCCCAAGGCAAAATATATCCCTGTCTATAAGGATGGAGACTCTTCTACGTTTTCTAGCCAGTCGAGGGATTCACAATCTCAGCCAGTTCTGAAGGTACTTCTATTTTATTCATGTACAATTTTAAGTTTCATTGGAAACATAAAGCCTCTGCTAATACCCTTTCTGCAGTGTTCGCAATTGCCAATTCCTCAGCAAGTATTGCATTATGTTTGTTAATTGCTGCTGTCCTTTTTCCAGAGATTCTTGCTATAGAGGTGGGTTGTTAGACCACCCAAATTTTGGAGATGGAACAGCAGCACTTGAATGCTCTGTTTAGAGAAAGGATGGCAATTGTGGGGACTGCAGAAAATTTGGTCATCCTCATAATGCCACATATTTAAAATATGATCTCCCCTAGCTGAGTTGAATCGCATTAGCTTGGTGGAATTTTTATTTTATTGCAGTTCTATAAGAATTTCTGCAGACTAGGGAGAGTTGAATCACTTTAGCATGGTGGGATTTTTATTTCATTGCTGATCTATAGGAAATTCCTCAGACTAGCCCTACAGCTAATATCAAGTCAGCTTCAGCCGCTGTTAACACTGAATCTGGTGGATCCGAGGATGTATTGTTGAAAGCACCCCTTGACAAGCTGAAGGAGTCTAAGAAAAATGATGATGAATTAAAGAACATGTCTGTTGAGGGAGAGGCAAGAGAAGAGCCCCTGCCAAAATCAAATTCTGACCACAGAACAGACGCAAGTAGGGAAAGAAACAGGGAGAGGGAGGAGAGGGAAAGGGACAGAGAGGAGGGCAGAATAAAGGCCCAGGATCGTGATAGGAGCAGGGATTTTGACCGTGTACGTGATCGAGAGGAAACAGAGAGGGACAGAGATAGAGTTAGGGATTGGAGTCACCGTTCCAAGGATAGAGGAAAATATTTAGGTATGTTTACAACCAATTTTGTTCACGAACCTGATGCTATTGTTAATATTTGTTTTTAGGGGTGTAGCCAGGATTTTTTGTTTGAGGGGGGCCGAATTGTGGTACTAATATATTAGTCAAGATAAACTCCTACACACATGTATGTGTATAGATATATAAACTTTAATACTAGAGTAAGTCATACTTCATAAATAATTGTATACAACATTATCAACTTTGATGTATATATATTTACTACATAATTTTTAGGATAACTTATCATCTTTTAAACTCTAATGAGAAAAGTTGTCTACTCTGAATGTTTGATATCAGACTTGTAGAAAAATATCAACAAAGAGAATCAGTATCTCCTATAAAATTTATGCTTAATGAAAATCTTTCATAGAATAAATTTCATCTTTTACCGTCTCCATAGTGAAATTTGTAAAATTTTCATTTTCAATAAGAAT
Source organism: Quercus ilex subsp. ballota (assembly GCA_032727855.1). NCBI lineage: Eukaryota > Viridiplantae > Streptophyta > Magnoliopsida > Fagales > Fagaceae > Quercus > Quercus ilex. Next base: position 26,316,569 of record CM064914.1, on the reverse strand, counting down.
TACAAAAATTGTCTACCAAAGCGAATAAAAGAATTCAATGTAATCACTTAAGTCTTCAAAGACATGGATGATAGAAAAATTTAATAGATACAAGTGCAAATTTTACATTATAAAAATGAAACAAAGAAAACAAAAACTACCTTGCCTCTATAATTAATAGACCAACTGACAAAGTCCTTCATTTTCTAAGAGCACCATTGGACTAAAATATTTTCAAGTGCCAGCTCCTATTTTATTAAATCTCTAAATTTTTTATAATTATATTTACTATAAAAGAAATTTTAAAAATTTTGGAGGGGCCAACCATAGATGTAGCTATGTCCCTGTTTGTTTTATGGGTGTGCCATGGTGTGATCTTCTTTTCTAATTGTTCTATGATTATCTAGTGATATGATCTTTCTCTTGTTATTGTGAATGCCCAGGACATTCAGAGAAATCAAGACATCCCTCGTCACGAGGTATACATTTTGTTTTCCTTTGGTATTGCATAATCAATATGGTTTCTTGTTTAACCGTAGTTCTGTTATCTGAACCTCTTTATTTTCAGATCGGGACTACCACAGTTCCTCTTATTCTTCAAGGGGGAAGGATCGCCATAGACATCAATCTTATACTTAAATCGTCTCTCTACAGACAAGAACTTTTTTGACTTGAAATGTACAACCTAAATTTTGATGACTGATCTGTGGGCTATTCCCAATGGTTGATCTTGATCTTGTACTCAGCCCTCAGTAATGTGGACAGAATTCTCTTATAGTGCTTTGCTCATTTCCTGGCTACCTGAAATAGCTTGCTGCGTTATTGTATTATGTTGTAGGAGCTTGCCTATTCATAGGACATGCGGCAACTGGTAGCAGGTACTGCTTAGTAGGTGCTAGCCTTGGGGGGTCTGTCCTTGAATGCTTTACATCTGTGAATCCATGTTCGATTGATATCTTTGTCAAGTTTACATCCCTAGAAATACATGCTGGATGATGGACCTTGCATTGCTGCTATGTGAACAACTTAAAGTGGCAATGAACATCAGACTACATCATAATGTGAAAACTTCCTCATCCCATTTTTCCACACCAATGGTACTTGTTTAAGAGATTTTTTGGGCGGAGTTCTATTAGTTGTATATGCTAAATGGTGTTTATATAATAGTAATCAGTAAGAGTTATGTTATAGCAGTCAAACATATTTTCATTTCATTGCTATCTTATCATAGCAAGTTATGGATACCCCCTATTTCTAAATTATTTGGATATGGTTTATTTAAAATCATAATTCTCTTATAGAGTTCTGAATCCATCCCTTGACTAGATGTTATACGAATCTGAGCTATACTTCCGAATCTTTCTGGCAAATGTGCGCACCAATTTCCCACAACTATCATGACCCACTGCGCAGCAGGAAATCAATGCTATTGAGTATTGACTGAAGTACTACAATGGGGAGCCTGAGATATGTAGTAGGAAGACATGATGAAAGAATAGATATGTGATGGAAATTGCATAAGTTGCTTATTCTACAAATGAAGCCTCCATGCCTAATCAACATAAAAGAATGTAATTCATTATTTTAATTAACTTAGGCATGGGACCTGAAAGCCTAAATAAGATTTTGGATTCCTAGAGGTGATACTAGGACAACAAATGAAAATTTACGATTATTCATTTAATTTTATTTTGAACGCAATAACACAGCCACTTATTGAAAGAAAGGATTCAAATAAAGCAATTCAAGCAAAGGGGAGAGAGAGAGAGAAAAAAGAAAAAGAAAAAAGCTCATATATAAAAAGAGGTTTTTGGGAATAAGAAACTTTCCTCCATAAAATTGCTCATATGTTCCACACGTGTGAAAAAGGGTAATTGGGATAAAATGTTAACAAGTTCATCTTAATCCAAAATTTAGGGATTTAAATATGGTAATTGAAAATTTTTGTAGACTAAATGAAATAATCAAAACACATGTAAATTATATTTTACACTAAAATAAAAAGCTGAATTCCATCATGAACTATCTTTAACATTCATTCTATCTTATAGGATACTCTTCATTTTGGGGTTGAGATTTTATTTGTTTTATCTAATGGTATAAAGAGCGTTATTCAATTATTTCTTTATATTTGTCTTTAATATATGAAAAGTTAACGGATATTCTAAAAACATTGATTTATTAAATATTTTAAATTTTTTTTATGATAAGCACTATATATATATATATATATATTTTTGGACAGTTTTTCCATGAAAGTAGCCTAAAAAGTTTTCAAAAATGATCTGTTAACTGGACACTGTAATCTAAACCATAAAACATGTGAATTTAAAATTGTGGAGCATGCTGTAGGTTTATAACGAGCAAGCAGGGGTATAAATGTCATTTGCGAAGCGCCAAAACCAACAACTCATGAACCACTCTATTACTCGACATTTCCAAAGTTCCCACCAGTCACCAACAAACATCAAACAACACAGCATTGGTTTCATCGAAACTTTAACACACAAACACATAAATAAATATAATACACACACAAAAACCACTCGTTCTCTCCCAAGTTCTAATCACCCAGCCGAAACTTTTGCATCCCAAACATCACACCTAAGGTGAGTTCTGATCTTTTCTATGTGAATGAATGTACAGGTTTCTCAGTGAATGTTGAGTCTAAAACTTACGTCTGAATGACTTGTTATTTTCTCATTATTACATCAATGTGATTGGGTTTAGGCTCCTCAATCGTGGGTTTATTTCATATTTGAGTCTTTCCCAGAATTAAAATTGATCACTTTTTTCTTTTTTGAAAGAAAAGAATCTCTGTTGACATCTGTGTTCATTTTGTGGGTAATCTTGGATATAATGCTCTCAATATTTGTTGCTTTTCAAATAGTTTTATATACCATGGTTGCACTTGCAGGTTGAGTGTTGGCATATGTTTTGATATGCTATTTTTTTTTGGTGACCAAAATGCGACCAAGATTTCAAATTTATTTTCACCCGAGTGAACATGATTTTTCTTGGGCCTGTAGTGAACATGATTTCAATGTATTCTGAAAATCTCCACCAATTTCTTGGTCATACTTGATACTTAATACTTGGTAATGCTGATGAATTTTACGTAGATCATATTTAGCCCATGGTTCAGTTTTCTTCATTCTGCTACTTTTATTTTGGCGTGTAGTTCATTGGTAAATTAAGATATTATGTGTATTCCGGTTTGTTTTGAGCTGAGTGATATCTGTTTTCAACTTAATTTATTGACTTGTTTATATGTAGGAACTTCTGAAAAAGCAGGCATGATATACTTTTTTCTCATATTCTGTGTGGTAGATTATGTGTTTGACACTGTAGATACTCAAATATTATCATGATACGGTAAATCATACCATGAACATTCTTACTACATTGATGATTGCCTATAAACGTTTTCAATACTGCAGACTTTTTTTTGACTTTTGGAGGTCTTAAAAGTGATTGAAAATGGCGGCTACTTCAACCCCTGGCATGCTCATGACAACAATCAATTCTTGCTTATCTTCTTCCCGCAATAGAGTTATGACAAACACTGCAAATTTCAGTGCTGAGCATAAAGAGGCATCTTGGACAAGGCTTACCAGCTCTTCCCACATCTCATCAAGGCAGCCATTCTTCCAGAGCTTCACATCAGGAAATGTAAAATTTCAAAAGGTTGTTACAAGAGCGGTGTCTGGTGCTGCAGAGTACAAGCCTCTACCTGGCTTGCCTGTTGATTTGAGAGGTCAGACAACTATTTTTTCCCCCGTTCATTATAAGATGCCTTTATTATTATTTGGTCTTTTCTTTCATAAATATTGTAGTTGTAGTTGCTTAGCACCCTCTTCATTGTTTTCTATATATGACACGCAAACTATATATAAGAAATATGAAATGAATAGCTTCACATACTATCTTCCTCCACCTTTTTCCTTGTTGCATGGTATTGATACTGCAAGTAAAGGCCAGGTTTACAACTGCAGATGAGGTTTTGACTGGGAAGATTATTTGTTTTGCTCGTAAGATGGTATTTCACCAAGCATTTTAAAGCAAAATATAGATGGGGTTTCTCTTTTTTTCTGTGTTCCATAATCATTGACTTGAGAAGACAATTACCTCAATGAAAGCTCAACAAAAGCCTATTTAGCTTCATATCCTGGGTTCTGATATGTATCTCAACTGAACACATAAGCATAACAAAAATATTGAGATATTGCATGTAAAATGAGCATTGTTGTAAACTTACATAGTCTGCTAAGTTGCCATGCTGTTAAGTGGCAGAAAAAGGGTGGAGTTTCAACACCTGCTTGGCTGCTTCAATTTTTTTGCTTGTAGTTGTAGTTAATTACCTTTTTTTGGCTTTGCAAAGAATCTTGCCATATATATAAGTCACATGTATAAATGTTGGAGAAACCTGAACCATGATATTGAATCAAAGCACAAAAATCAGTTCTCTGGTAACAATGAGGCAAAGCCCAAATTTGAGGTTTGGAGTGAACAATGGTGGGAAGTGTTACATGAAGGTTTTTGTCATTGTCTTGCTATGAGCCTTGAAGAGAAATGTTTTAGGACGACCACCAGTGTCAAGGTCAAGCCAAAGATGTACTTGTCCAAATCGTATGAACATAACATATATGCTGCTGCATTTAACACGGGGACATTGTGTTAGCAGGTAAGAGAGCATTTATTGCTGGCATAGCTGATGATAATGGATATGGATGGGCAATAGCAAAATCTCTTGCTGCTGCTGGTGCTGAAATTCTTGTTGGTACATGGGTTCCGGTATGTAAATTGATCTAACTTGATCTTATGATTCTAGAGTCTCAAATAATGACAAAAGTGTACAATTTTTAATGCGAACTTTTGTTTTATGTAGGCACTGAATATTTTTGAATCTAGTTTACGGCGTGGGAAATTTGATGAGTCACGCAAGTAAGATATGATGTTCAGTTTCCTGCATTATGGGTAATCAATTAATAATTGCGGTACCGTCTCCAAGCCTCTGTTAATTTCTGATTGCAATTTGATTTTTCAGATTACCAGATGGTTCTCTAATGGAAATTACTAAAGTGTATCCATTGGATGCTGTTTATGACAATCCTGAAGATGTTCCTGAGGATGTAATGAAAAGCTCCATATATTTCTGGAATAATTGATATAAAGTCCAATTGTATTCTTGGTGATATTCTTAGTTGTGGTTTTGGGCAGGTAAAAGCAAACAAACGCTATGCTGGATCCTCAAATTGGACAGTTCAGGTATCATTTATTGTGGATACATCACTATTTAATTTCAGTGGTCATTATTGAATAAAAGACTTTTTAACTCCACTCAGTAAACATCACTAATTTATTATGTCAGATTGACCTGGGCATAACATGTGATGAACCGTTCTCCAAAGTATTCCATTGGCCTATGAGTTCCCACGTCTGTTCATGATTTTCTAAACACAACATAGAATAAAGTTATCTCAGTATTTTGTCCACTTGGTGTGCACATTAGTATCAGTCAAACCAAATTGCAATAATGTCTCTGACTTGATTAAATTACAAGTGCTTAGTTTTCTTCCTTGAGAGAGAACAACAACATTAATCAAGTATTGAACTTAAATCACACCATGGTTCACATTGATAAAAATGAATGTTAATAAGTTGACTAAAAGTTCAACTATTAAGTAGATGGATTTAATATGATTATAAGTTTGTACTACGTCTTATCTGTCATGTCACATGTCAAATTTCTTTTCAAATGTATAGCAAAAGGATTTAATCTAACTCAACCTACTAATGATTAAGCTGCCTTTGTTTCACAAACTGTTTGAATCCATATTTTGGTGAACATTGAAATTCATGGTCAATTGCAAACTTTGAATGTAAAAAACTTATAATGCATGCTCCTCTTGTAAGGAGCTACAGGTCTCTTTACTGGCAAAGACATAAATGGGATAACTGACCCAACTGAACACTGGTAACCAATTTGGTTCTAATGTTTTGCAGGAAGTTGTTGAATCTGTGAAACAGGACTTTGGAAGCATCGACATCCTTGTGCACTCACTTGCCAATGGGCCAGAGGTGTTGTGTTCATCAGTTTATCCTTTTACACTGTTCTTTCAAGATCTTAAGGCACTTAATTAGTGTTTTTTTTTTTTTTTTTTCCATTTGCAGGTCAGCAAACCTCTTTTGGAGACATCAAGGAATGGATATCTTGCAGCTATCTCTGCATCTAGTTACTCCTTTGTTTCTTTACTCAAGCACTTTGTTCCAATAATGAATCCAGGCACATTTCTCACTTAATTTCTTCTATTGCTTTTCTTTGATTTTTATCTTTATGTTCTTCCCTTCCCGCCCTCCTCTCCCCTTCCCAACTTTTTTCCTTATCCCTAATTTTCCCCTTAAGTCTGAATCCTTACAATATGCACACTAATGTAAGGAACCCGGTTTAGGGTTAGGGTAATCTTGATGTTTTGAGTGGTCTTGGATTACGAGTGCTAGGTTTTTAGGTGTTTCTGGATCTTTAGGGTTCGATCATGTCCTAGGTTAAGTGATTTTGATGTTTCAAACAAGTTCTTAAAGTGATGTGTGTTTAGGCTTTGTTTGGGAGAACTCTAGGGTTTTGGGTATGTTATATTTTGCATGAATTGTGACTACTTCATGGGAATCACAGCCTCTCAGGGAAACATACTAGATAAAGTTTTGTCTTCTAACTCTCTCACACTCAAAAACTACACCACTCTATCTATAGGGACTATCACACCACCTTGCTTCTTTTCTTACCTGTGTGAGATTAATACTCTCAATAGGAATTACTTCATCTCATTATTATTTTTCTAACCAATGTAGGATTCCAAAACCAGTAAGAAAACCTCTGAAATTTTCCCCTAATTGGTTGGACTTAAACTTACAGGTGGTGCTTCAATTTCTCTAACATACATTGCTTCTGAAAGGATCATTCCAGGGTATGTTTCCTTCAGCACTGTGAACATTGTTGTGTGGTTCACCTAAGAACAATTTCTTCATTTTGACTGTACTACATGCAGATATGGTGGAGGCATGAGTTCAGCAAAGGCTGCTCTGGAGAGTGACACGCAAGTAAGTCATATGTTTATTTATTTATTTTATTCTTATTTCATGTATTTCTGTTTTTCAAATGCTCATGATAGTTAGCATAACATCTATAAACTTTTGGGCTTGACACAGGTGCTAGCTTTTGAAGCTGGAAGAAAACACAAAATCAGGGTCAACACAATATCTGCCGGTATTTTATTTACTTTATATTGAGAATCATATCCTCACCTAAAATAGGAGAATAATTCTCTTGTAATCTCATTGACTGGTTTATGTCCTGGTGCCACATTCTGCCAAGAACATGCTATGGGTGTTCCATCTGAAATGAGACCTATAGGGATGGCTGTATCCTTCTTCTCTATAGTCCAATTAAAAGATGATATGATTTAATGATCTGTATGTAGATCTCTCCAAGAAGACATCATCTATCATTCCTGGTCTCTTCCCTAATTATATGGATGATGTGTTTTACTGATAAGATATAGAGATTAATTTAGCCCCAATCTTCACTGCTGTTTATCTAGCAATCAATCACAGCACACTAAAATCCCAACACTCAAAACATGTTTCCATTAATTTGCCCAAAATCCTGGCTGAGTGGATAACTAAATGTCCTTGTGTCAAGCAATTAATGAAAATAACCATCAGTATGATTTTACCATAATTGGTTCATCAATAGTGCCAAACTGAATGTTAGCTGTGTCATAAAAACAATACTGAAAGAGTCCACCCAGTGATAGCTTATTGGGCTTGAATCTTACTTAGCATCACTTGCAGTAGTCCTGTTTGTAATTTTAGCATAAGTTTAAATGCATTCATTTTTTATTTCTACTTTGTATTTAAAAAGTACAAATCCATCCCTTTGAAATAGAGCTTCCATCTCACCATGCAGTATAAATTGATTTTACAGTTTCCATAATATGCATTCTCAGTTTTGTACCCTGGCCCTGTTGTTGTCTTAGATTCATTTTTTGGTGTTAAGGTTACCTTTGAATTCGATAGAAGGCAAAATCAAATGATATAATTCCTAACTTAATTTTGTCTTTAGATAGTATCTATTTCCTCACATGTTTTCCAAACTAATATAAATTTCAGGGCCATTAAGAAGTCGTGCTGCAAAAGCAATTGGTTTTATTGATATGATGATAGATTACTCATCAGCCAATGCACCCCTACAGAAAGAATTATCTGCAGGTGAGTCATAAGTTTTTCCACAGATTTTTCTAGATTTGGTTACATTCAAAATAATACTGCCTACTTTCTGTGGAACAAGACAGCAATTCAATAAAATTACAAAATTTTTTAAAATATTATCCTCGTTTATGGTCAATTGGTCATGATCACTTTAGCTTCTTGTGATATTTCTCCACTAAACAACAGAGGCTTGAAAATGCTTTTACAACACAATCAGATACAGCCCCTTTTGGATTATTTATGTTTTGTATTTTCTTTCTGGCATTTTTCATACTGTTACTGAGCTTGAATTATTATAATTGGAACAGAGGAGGTTGGGAATGCTGCTGCCTTCCTGGCATCACCCTTGGCTTCAGCTATCACTGGTGCTGTTGTGTATGTTGACAATGGTTTGAATGCAATGGGAGTGGGAGTTGACAGCCCAATATTTGAGAACCTAGACATTCCAAAAGGTAACTAGAGCTAGAGGGTTTTTTATATTTTTATCAAAGCCAAGGTTAGAGGTTAAGATTAACATGGATTGTGTAAGTGGATTCTATTGAAAATTTTGATCAAGCAAAAGAAATAATTGTTTTCTCACATTTCATATGTTCTTGTATCATTAGCAAATGGATTATTTCGCATTTCCATGTTAATAAGAAGATAGCATGATTTTTCCCCACCTTGGAATTCATTTTGGTCATCAGTGTTTACAAGTTTAGGGCACAGCAGCCATTCTTAACTGAACTTGATGGCTTTGATGCTCTGGGCCTTATGTCTGCTTTCTGTGTCACTCAGTAACAGGTGTTTGGTTCTCAAGAATTATATATTTAGACCAATGACTAGTCTTTCACTCGACTCCATAATTGTTGAGCAGTTTTAACTTTTAAACCACAGTTCTCTTGGACATGATAATCGATGTGAAAAAAAATGCATTAATGGTGGTAACAACCATTACGTCTTCATGCATAAACATAAATGTAGTCGTCTAATAGTTATATCATGAATAATTTCGCACCAGAATGCTGTAACAACTGTAATGGTTTTAGATTGACCTACAATTAAGAGAAAAGAATAAAAATGAGATGGCAACTATAAACAACATTATAAATTCACAGCATTGACACCAACTAAAACCTCCACAAAATTGTCAAGAGTTTTGTAATTTTGTGGCATAGTCTAGTCTTTTTTATAAGGAGAGCGAAGTTTGAAACCCCCATCTCCTATTTGTTTTAACAATTTATCCAGCCAAAAAAAAAAAAAAAAAAAATCAAATAATTTTGAAAGTCTGCAGCAATGCAACCGATGACAAATGGTAATTGATCACAATGATGGCTTAACGTGGACTATTTGGAAGGAAAGGAACTATAGGACATTGAACGAGCTACGATGGTGGTGGTAAAGAGGGCTTTTCTGAATTCATTATATGAGTGGTTGGCGGCTTTGAGTAGCCATTCTTTTACTAGTATTTTAAACATTATTGATTGCTGTAATTTTCTTTAATTTTGCTGCACTACTAGTACACTTCCTGTGTACTGGGTGCTATTACCATATTTTTCTTTTTCATATCAATAAAGCTTTCTTATAAAAATAAAATAGCAATTGTTGGCTTCAATTCGTTTAATGCTTCCCACATTTGGTAGAGACACTGATTCCTTATTGCCGCCAGTTTTGTCTCCCAAAATGTAACTTTGATTTTGTAAGGAATAGAGTTAAAACCAAATCATGGCTCCCAAAGTGTAACTTTGATTTTGCAAGGAATAAGGCTTATACCACATCATGTATTTCGTACATGAAAAAAAGAAAAAAGAAAAAGGAGATTTATTTCGTACATGAAAAAAAGAAAAAAGAAAAAGGAGATTGTGAATTTCTATAAATGAAATTAGAAAAAGGAGATTACTAGTCTTGTTGCACGTGGCACATGTTTAGAGATTTTTCCACCTTTTAATTCAAAATCTTACATTCATCCCAATATGAAATATGTAGTCAAAGGTTTTTTTTTTTCTTCCCTTTAACTCAAAACTTTACATTCATCCTAATTTGAGTTTCACACCTTTATTTAGTGAGATTTATGCATACTCGAATCATAGAAATAGTTAAAAGTAGGGTGAGATCTAGGACAAAAAAATAAACACACTCACACATTGGATAATGATTTTAAAGCTATTTTAGTGTTTATTTTCTGTGTTAGGTATCAGCCCACTACCAACTATTTTGGTGATTGGTGTACAAATAGAATTCATTGTACATTTGTTCAAAGTTAGTGTTTTGTACTGCTGCTTTAGATCCAGTACTTTATTTTGTTTAAGTTGAAGTTTTGATTCATACACAAAAGAAATGAAGAAATAAGTTCAGCCAAAGATAGCTTTGAGATAGAAGAATTAAAGTACAATATGGAAGTAGATAATAGTGTTACAGCAAGCAGTGATGATAAGGAGGGAAATCCATTTAAAAAAAAATTGTGATAGAAGTGGCAAAGAGAGCTTTTACAATTTACTTTCAAGCAAAAAAAATGGACAAAGTCTTCAAACCCTAATGCAAAAATCTTTTCAAATTATAAGAATATGATTAACTAAGCCCATGATTTTAATGTGACAAAAAGGCTCATCCCAAGAACTTCCCGAAGTGGGCATTGACCCTTTTGGGCCATAAAAGTTCCAATACCCCTCCATGTCTATATCAGGGCAAGAACTTTGATGAAAGAAAGAATGAATTAAAATGGAAAACTAAAGAGAAGGAGACTCTAACGACTACTCTATTGTCTTGTCTATAATTTCCAGTTGAATTCATTTTGTTAGTGAAAATAAGTCATCTGAGAGATTCATTAACATGCATTTTAGTTGCATAAGATTAAGTTTTAAAACAAAGAGATGGGAAGACAAAAATGATGTAAAATCAAAACTTATCTCGCATTTCACCTGAAATTAAAAAAAAAAAAAATATATATATATATATATATATATATACACACACATATGAAGGTGACAACCCCAAAATTACTCCAAAAGAAAAAAAGAAAAAACGGAGAGAATTCATTCCTTCAAATTCAGAGACCAAAACCACCCAGTGTAGCGGACTCAAGCATTAATTGGAACCAGAAAAACCATTCATTTAAGTTAATTTTATTAACAGAAAATATCAATTGGAATGATGGAATCAATTCACCGCAATAATGCACATAAAATAAAAAATAAAAAACCTGAAAAATTAGGCTAACTTCCCACCAAATACAGTGAACAAATCAGTTTTGACTAAGGTATCTTTCGAGAACTCAGATTTTACTGCAAAAATGAAGTGAAATTTAAGGCCCTAATGGACCAATAGGTGGCAAAAGCAGTAGAAGTTAGTTTCTTCTATCAATGTTTAGTCAATTCTTCATACCTTTCTTTAAGGTCATCGACGAACAAAAGCAATGATCAAATGTGGAAAGTTGTACATCCTCTATGTTCTAACCACAACATACAAACATAAAGTTCTAATTTTACTTGTTTGATAAAGTTATTTAGGTTTTTTAAGACTTCATATGGTGACTGTGGGTATTATAGGACACGTAAAAAGTGGAGATGAAAGTGAGGAATCCTCTTAAAGAATAGTATAGAATATGTAGGATATAGAGAGCTAAACGACTATAACTTATATGCAAATCCTAACTTCCAGGCTTTCAGCTTGAAAAAAATATAATGCTACTGTAAACTGTACATCCAACCAATTTCATGTTTGCTCGAGCATCTTTTGAATTGCCGCAATTTTTTCTTCAATAATTTCACACTGAACTGAGTCTTCATCAGCTGACAGAGACTGTTCACTCTCAGCAACAGACTCTTCTTGTAAAACCAGGCCACGATTTCTACACAACTTCCTAATATGTGTTGTAGACACTGCTGCTTGAGATTCTCCAGATAGTGGATCTAATTCAGAATTGCTTGATGTTTTTAATTGCTTCCTTTGTGGCATCAGCTCTTCCCCAACCCCTACGGAACATTTCATCAACTGCAAATTCCACAAGAAAAACGGTTTGAATAAAACAATCATAGCAAGCAATAACACTAGCAATTGAGATCTACAAAATATTGTCACATGTATAAACGCAGTAAAAAAAAAAGAAAAAAAAAGAATATAATATCAAAGGAAAATATATAAACTATGCTTCCTTGTCAAAGTACCTTCCAGTCCTCAAAGTCTAATCTGAACACAAAGTGGCTGTAAGCAGCAGCCCCAGAGGCAACAGCCGTTGAAGAAGGAGCATTCTTTGGTGCTGATATAAAGAAAAAAAAAGGGGGTAAAGAGAATGAATACAAAACAGAAGAAATTAAACTGCAAAAAGGCATTAGAACAGGATCTTACAAACAATATGACAGTTTTTCTCATCCACTTTTATTTCGGCACGACCATCTTTAACCAGAAATGATAGGGCAAATAAATTCTCCACTGTCTGTGCAAAAGAGTTTCTGTTCAATACTAGATTTTCAAGCCTGACACTTCTATTCTTCTTCAAGATATTAAACATAGTTAACATATTTCGGTCAGTATCTATTCTATCTTCTACACCAGCATCTTCAAACTGCACATTTTACAGAGAAGTTAGCTGCCAGAGTTCAAAGGGGAAAAAAGAAAAAAATTCACACCATAGACACATTAAAATCACTGATTAGTAGCCTTAACATTTGGCATAAAAATCTAGAATAGATAACATATATATGTTATATGGAACATATATGTAATTAAACTGCACATTTTACAGGGAAGTTAACTGCCAGAGTTTGGAGGGAAAAAATAAACAATTTCACACCATAGACACAAGATGAATTACAGTCAATAATTAATAGTCTCAAGATATAAAAATCTTGTAAAGATAACAGATATGTTCCATATATATTCTTGGAAGTAGACAGGGAAGCGTTTCAAACACTTCGAAATGAACAGTTACAACAGAAATTTTTTTTCCTTTATTCTATTTGATAAGCAGAATGGATTTTTTTTCCCATTCTCAATAAAATAAAATGCTTAATTTCATTCTGACTCCCTATGTTACAGCTTTTTTATTTTATTGCTGGTCATTTGTGGTATCACAGATTCACAACATTAGGATGAAGCATGCATACCTGTTCAGGCTGAGCACTTTCTGTGTGTCTTGCACGTTTTCTTTGAACAGGCATCTTCCGCTGCTTAAGTTCAGTGTTCATAGGCCCAATCCTGAAGAAAGAAAAATTGATGAATTAATTAGGGAATAATTTGAATGATTTTAGAACTAATAATACATGAAAAATAAATAATTCTATGCCAATTACATGGTGCTGCATCCTGAACATCTCCTGAAAATATGTGACACCGCAAGACCAATATCATTCCAAAATATAGCATTCCCAGCATTCTCTGTACTAGTGCTTGGTCCACTTTGCTGCCCAAACTGTTTGAGAAGACATGTGACAAAATCCGAAGGTGTAATACCTTCACTGTATGCCCTAACACAGGTTAGCAATGTACTTGCAATGTCTGAAAGAGCCTCTGCATCAGCAATTTGTTCTCTTGGTTGTTGTACTGAAATACATGTCCACACCAAAACAAAAAGAATATCAACTCTCAAGTTAACATTCTTAATTGTAAGTAAATAACATATGAGCAATAAAAATGAACAAAATAGAATGGTTCAGCTCCAAAATTAAAATTAAAAAAAAAAAAAAAAACCCCTTAAATAGGGAAATTTAGAAGATAATAATTGCAATAATAGATCATCATTGGTACAAAATTTAAAGAAGATAATGTAGGATTATTTTAATTCATTCATATCATTCCCTCCACCAATTATAAAAAATGAAAGAATATGCATGCCCTGTGTTGTGTTGTATGCAATGTTAAGAAAAGGAACAAATATTACAACTTTTAATGAAAAAAAAAAAAAAAAAACTTAAATGGGAAAATTTAAGTGATAATTATTGTAATAATAGCCCATCATTGTTGAGAACAAAATCTAAAGAAATCAATGTAGGAGCATTTAAATGCACTCAAAGCATTTCCTCCATCAATTATTGAAAAAAAAAAAAAAAAAACATTATTGTAATGTGTTGTGTGCAATGCTAAAAAAAGGAACAAAATTTACGACTTTTAATAAACAAAAACAAAAACAAAAACTGCACCAGACAATTAAGGAAACACACTAGCATTTAGGAAAAAAAAAATACCGGAATCATGCAAGGTCTGGACTTGGTGAAAGATTGAGTCAAACTTGTCAGAATCTGCTCTTGTTATATCATCTCTTTCTTCTGCACAAACCATCAAAATACTAGAATCAATGAAACCCATTTGCTAAAAGCGCCAAACAATGAAACCCAATTGCTAAAGAAGCCAAAAACCATTAATTTTTTTTTTTTTTTTTATCAACAAAAAAATATACCACTAATGAGGGCCTTGACAGCAAGGTATTGAGAGCGAAGAAATCGACGCTCAACCACGTCTCCTCGAGATTCAGAATTACAGGGCCCTAACTCTTCACAAACTCTTTCACCATGATTACTACTGTTACTTCCACTAGTGCTACCCAATTCTCGCTTCCTAGCCATTGTTTTCTGGGATTTCAAATTCCAGGCAAAATTGTTTATATGGTATTATTCTATTTCTTATTCATTCAATACCGGTAACAGTAAAACCCTGGAATTTAGAATTCTACTAATAATGAAAAACAAAGGAAAACAAAAACCCTAGATTTGAGAATTTAAAAGGTCCCTTTCTGGCTTTCCCTTCTCGTATCTCAAATAAATTTTTGGAACCGCGTTATGGTTATGGGGCGCCAGGGGCGGAGTCTCTTAAGAAATGGACGGCTAGGATTTGATTTTGAGGAGCTTTACTTGGAGATGAAGAACGTGATTTAAAAGTGGAGGGGTAAATGTGTAAAAAACCGAAACGAAAGAATCGACCGCGTCAGAGGAATTTGGCGAACGTGTACCAATGTAACTAACTTTTGGTCTTCTCCCTGATCCCAGAAAATCTTGGAGATAGATAATAAATAAATAAAACGACACCTTTTTTTTCTTCTTCTTTTCCCCCATTAATTAATAATACTACCACACGTGTTGACAACCTTGCTTTCTTTTTTTTTAGAACAAAAAACAAAATTTTATCCCATCAAAAAAAAAAAACAAAATTTTATAATCATCCACTTCCTTTTATTTTCTTTTTTAAAGAAGAATATATATATATATATATAATACATTAATTACATTATTATTTATTTCTTTTCTCCCAAAAAAAATTTTACATTATAGATATTTTACAAATTCATAATCAAATTTTAATAGAAGCTTCTTCTCAAAAAAAAAAAAATTAAAAAAAAAAAAATAATAGAAGCTATACTAATTGACAAAGAAGTTGATAGTTCAATGTCTTTTGTTTTCTTCTTAGTCGATACAATCAATCCTAAAACGCTTTGTTCATTTCAACAATAATATGGATTTTTTGGATAATCACTTGTTTAAGATGTTTTCTAGTAAATTAATTAATTTTTAAGTGTTTGTTTGTGAGTCTCAAAATGAAAAGTCTTTTATAGTGTTTGGCATACAAGAAAATCAGTGACGCAAATAACTAGTGCTGCACATGATGTGAAAACTCTCTAATAAACAAATCAAAGTTTTATAGAGAACCTCCTAATTGTGTTTAACTTTGCAATTAATGTGTTAAGATAAGAATTTAACTTTAATGAGACTTAGTATGTCCATTAATTAAGAGATAAGTGGAAGAGTCATGAGAAGAGTAAAAGATTAAGTTTTAGTCAATTCATATAATATGAGAATGAGTTTATGGTTTTTAGATGACACTACAATTCAATAGAGTTGCAAATTTTAATATATAACTCTCATAGGGATATTAGTAACATCATTTTAGTCCTTATTATGTGTGCATGCGCACACACATATATATATAACTCTCATTCTAATTTTTTTTTTTTTTTATAGAGTTTCAATCTATGGTGTTCACTTTTGATGATTCTACTTTTTATCATCAAACCAAGACGCCAATTAGTATTTGGTATAGGTTGAAATTGAATCACAAATCTCTTATTTAATCATTAGAGATTTTACTAGTTGTACTAACCAGAACCCACAGCACTCATTCTAATTGCTTCCTAAAATACTAATCCAAAATAAGACTCTCTAATCAAGGAAGCAACTCTTATTTGAATTTGCTTCTTAAAAAAGGGGCTCTTTTGAATTTTCTAAACTACCAAGCTAATTGAGGAAGTGATCTATATATATATATATATATATAGAATCGAAACTTTTGACTTTAGCTTTTGATTTTTTTTTAAACTCCCATATTTTTACACATTAGCGTTATTTAAATAATAATAAAAAACAAAAATTATGATTTTATATTTCTAAAACCCAATAATAATAAAAACACAAAATCTGATTTTATATTTGTAAAACCCAATACATAAGCACAGACCCCTTCTCCTTCCTCCAAAACAAAGACCCACGACCAAACCTGCTCCCCAAACCATCGATCTCATACCCTTCTCCTTCTCCTCCCTCTTCTCTATTTCTCTACCCTTCTCCTTCTTCCCCTCCTCTCTCTTCCCTACCCTCTACAAAAAAAAAAAGTGAAAAACTCGACATCTAAAAACTTCAAACTAAAACCTTGTAGACCCCGACGTAGAAACCAAACCCAGTCTGTCCACCAATCCTTTAAAAACCCTGACCACATCTCTGAAAAAACCCAAAACTAAAAACCCTAAAAATAAAACCCACACATAGTTCATTTGCTTACTTCTCTTTCTCCTTCAATTTGAAACTTTCACTATCTCTGTAATTTCCTCCTTTCAATCAACCTAATGAAATTGGCTTTTCTTCAATCAAATACCGATTAGGATAGTGGAGTCAATCCCATTGCCAAGCAAATCCTAATTTTTAGTTGTCATTGTTAGCCTCACCAGGTCTATCTCTATTTCTCTTCTTCTAATTTTTAGATTCTCTCTATTTTGTAATTTTTTTTTTCCTTTACAAGATATGTTTTTTATGGCAAAATCCTTGAAAGAAGAGAGGCCAATCCCATCACCCTTAAAGTGTTCGTCCAAATGCCAAAGCCAAACTAAAAAAGGGGCTTTGACTAAAGGAGTTTTCGGTCGCCAGTCAAGTGATAATGGAGATGTGATAACACGTTTTGATTTTTTTTTTTTTTAATGAGACATATTTCTGATTTTGATTCTCAAATATACAAGTTTCTTGCTTATTACGTACTTAATTTTGTACTTCTATTAACCGTATATGATGCATTGGATTGATTTTCTTTTTATATTAAAGCAGTATTTGTAGTTTGTGGGCAAGAAGAGAGATTGAAATTTGTACATAACACCACTAAGGCATAGGAGAATGCATATGTGGTTGAATCTGGACGTTACACATGGAACAGCGGTGAGCAAAGGAAGAGGAAGCGTTGGCTAAGGGATCTTGTTCTTAGTCCGTGCTAAAGGCGTACTGCCTTGGAAAGGAGGTAAGATATGCACCTAACATGGTACTCAAGCACTCATAAAAAGGGAGAACTTTCTAAGGTCAGAAGTTTTGAGGACACCTTTTATTGGTTGAATACATGTGGATCATCTCAGAGACACGTGTATCAATCACAGTACTCCTGATGTCCCTCTCAATGTCCATGACTTGTTTCCCAAGCAATGGCAAAGTTACCTACCCATGGGTCCCAGTGCCACATTGGCGCAATACCTATCCTCTAATCAACAAATAACATCACAGATGTGAAAAGGTCCAACATAAAGAAATGATGACTTGACACCTGTCTTTGTACTCAGCCATATTCCTCAGATTATAAGAGGGACATGCAGCTGTAGTCTTAGGCAAGAACCTAAAGAGATATTTTAGAGAAGAGAGTAGAAAGTTGAGATGGTAGGAAACAAGAACACCTTTATTGTACAAGAGTGACCTCTTTTCATACATAATACAATCTGAGCAAAGCAAGAACATTCGATTTTTGCTCAAACCGTGGTTTTTTATCCCTTCTCTAGGGTTTCCTATTTACATCTTGTGCCCTTTTATGTTCTTACTATCACTTTCTTCTTCTTTTTCAAGTGTCATGTCAAAGCTAGTATCTTTTCATGCTTTCTCATGTAGATGTATTGTTAGATAACTTATTTTATTCCCCTATATAAGCTCAAATTTAACTTGCACGTACATTTTTGGCGACTCTGCTGGGGATCTCTGGTTATTTCCCTTTTTAAGTATGTTTTTGTTGGGTTATATAGTTTTGTTTTGTTGTTATTTCCTCCATCCCTCCAGGGAAGAAAGCTACAAAGGTACTAACTAGTGTGAATGAAAACCATCGGCTAGAATCGAGTGCAGATCACATATCCATGCACTTTGAAGGTACAGAATCCTCTGATGAGGCTGGCCATTCCAAGAACAGGAGAATTATGGCTGCCATTAAAGATCTTCAGCATTCTCAGGTTGTTATGTGGGCAGAATTCCAATCCCTACATCAGGAGACAGCCATACCTCAAGCCCCTCAAGGTGGTCAAGGTCCTCAAGGATCTCCTTACTTGACCAAGGAAAACATATCTGCTATTTTGTTTGAAGCTAAGAAGTAGGAAAGTGTTGTTTATGTTGATACCAGACCTCCTTACCCTGCAAAGATAGCTGGAAGACCTTATCCTGCTAACTACATTCCTCCTATCTTTCCCAAGTGTGAAGGCATGATAGGGAATGCTAGAGAGCACATCTAGCGGTATGTAGATGCGCTGATGGCCCATTCCCATGACCATAAGTTAAGACTTAGGGAATTCTCTAAGTCATTAGAATGCCGTGCTTTTATTTGGTACACTAGTTTTGCACCAAGATCGGTTTTGAGTTGGAATGACTTGGCAACGCAATTCAGATCTACAACATGAAAAGCAAAGGGAGTCTGAAGGGTTACTGGAGTATATTCACAGATTCAGAGACCTTTGTTTGCTATGCTATGAACCTGTGGAGGAGGAAAGGCTGGTGGATGTTTGTATTGCAGATATGCTGTATGAATATCGGCCTTATCTAGAAAACTTGCAGATTTCTAGTTTTACAAGGCTTGTAGAGGCTACAAGAAGAACAAGTATGTCTATAAGGAAGCCTTCAAAGGGTTCGACTTCACAAGCCATGAGTACGCCTAGATAGTCTTGGAGGAGAGAAAACAAGAAGGTGGAAGTTGCTGTGGCAGAGGAACCTAAGAAAGGAGTCAAAGGTAAAAAGAGGGAGAGAGGTGGCATTCCTCCTCCTTTTACTATTTCCATTGAAAAGTTATATAGCATCCTAGAAGCTTGGCTAAAGGATGGTGTAGTGGTGTTACCTGAATGCAAACATGAGCCCACAGAAGAAGAAAAGTGAAATCCACTTTATTGTAGGTATCACAAGAGATGTGATCACCATACCATGGATTGCTATGCTTTGAGGAATGTCTTCGATGACAGCGTAGCCAAGGGAGACTTGGTTATCAAAGATGGGAAGAAGGCTGACCCAAGGATACGTAAACCATAGGTGGCAATGACTTTCTTTATAGGTTGTGAGAATCTCATGGAAGAAGAAGCAGAGAACATGGCTAGCAGCAGCTCAGCACCTCCACCTTTGGTAGATGAAGAAATGGTAACAAGAATTCAGCAGGAAGATAAGATACATGCCTTTCTTGAAGGAATAAGTCTTAAGCTAATGGCTAGAAGAGAGGCAACCCAAGCTTTGACCAGGGAGATGGAAAGGAATCATGAGGTGGCAGCTGTTGAAGGAAGTTTGATGCAAGTAGCATACCAAGAAGCAAAGGATTCAATCACCTTCTCTAGTAAAGATCTAGCCAACCGAGTTGTAGATGGCAACAGACTTTTATATCTCACTGCCTTTTTGGGAGCATCTTGATTCAAAAGGGCCTTGGTAGACACTGGTGCATCCACTAATATTTTGCCTCTCCCAACATTTGATGCCTTGGGTATTCCAAGAGAAAGAATCATTCCAGAGCCACTAAAAGTAGCAGGACTAGGAGCCTTATAGCAGAGTACTCTAGGGCATGTGTCCTTGGATCTTAGGGTTGGGCCAATTCAGGCACCCACTCTCATACATGTAATGGAGGGGAGTACATCCTATCATGTCATTTTAGGCCGTCCATGGCTGAAGGTATATAAAGTTATGGCTTCTACATATCATCAATGTGTGAAGGCCGTTTGGAGGAATAAGCAAGTAGTTATTGAGGCCACTAAGATTTCTTTTGATAAAGCGGAGCTTCATTTTGCTGAGGCAGTTTATATCAAAAGTATGAGCCTGAGGGCAAAAACAGAATTCTTCATTTTTATCCTATTGCTTTGCAAGTGGAGGAGGAAGATATGGCAAAATTGTAGAGCCAAAAAGGCCTTCCAGCATAAGAAGAACCACCAAGCCTGATGGCCGGGTGGTATATGATTTCTAATGGTTAAAGGAAGGGTATGAGGAGGATGGCGAGCCTAATTCCCTTAATTTGATACAACATCCAGAAGAAGTTCATGTAGCTGAGGAGCCTATGAAAGAAGCTCCTAAGTACATGAACGACATTGTTAAGAATGTGCGAGAAGAACTTGTTGAGATCAATCTGAATGATGGAGAAGAAAGTGAAAGATTGGTGAAAATTAGCAAAAGTTTGTCTGAAGAAGAAAGAAGAAAGCTGATAGCCTTGTTGAAGGAATACGAGGATGTTTTTGCTTGGAGTTACCAAGAAATGCCAGGTCTAAGTCCGAGCCTGGTAACGTACAAGTTAAAGGTGGATCCTAATGCTAAGCCTGTGAAGCAACCGCTAAGGAAATACTTTTTGGATGTAGAGGACAAGATAAAGGTTGAAGTGAAAAAGCTTTTAAAGGCAGGTTTCATTGAAGAGATTGAATGTCCAAGTTGGTTAGCCAACATAGTTCCTGTAAAGAAGAAAGATGATCAAACAAGAATCTGTGTGAATTTTCGAGATCTCAACAAAGCTTGCCCAAAGGATGAATTCCCATTTCCATATGTTGACATTCAAGTAGATGCAACGGCTGGTCATGAACGTTTCTTCTTTATGGATGGCTATAGTGGGCATAATCAGATCTTTATTGTAATACTCGGAAAAATAAATAAATAAATAAAAGGAGGGGTATTTAAGTAAATTTGTTTATGGAGTCAACTTTTATAATTAATATTACTAAAGGGTTTTTTAGAAAATAAGGTTGAAACCCTAGTTTATATAGTCTAATTTTAAGTCAACGTATACTGACAGATGTTTTGAGAGAGGAGACTACCCAAAATACTGAAGTAGAGAAGATTTGACTGCACAATTGAGGTAAGAGCCTAAAAATCTCTGCTTGTCAAATCTAAACATTATTTAGAATTAGAGTATTCTATTTATGTGGGTATTTTGACTAGTAGTGAAATTATTTATTTATTCAAGAGTTTTAATGATGCAAATCAAGAAAAATTTAGATTTATATTTCGGTCAATTGGACGCTACTACCTACAAATTTTTCTGTGCTCAGCATTTTAAATATATATATATATACACATACACACGCTCTGTTGTGATAAGCGTAGCTGAAGTTGTAAATTTTAGGCGTGATGGGTTTGAGGGTTAACTTTCTGCATAGTTTGGTTGTTTAAGAAATTGTGCCCGAATTGATGGAATTAGGGAAAAAAAATGGAGAAGAAGGAAGCTGTAAAGTAAGTGTAGTCCTTGTCATTCCTAGACTGGCATAGTACTACTCCTAGGTGCTAGCCTTATCTTGTAAGGCATAAGTGGTGGCAGAATATATATATATATATATATATATATAATATTATGATTATGTGGAATTTTGGTGGGAGATGAGCAGAAAATTATGAGATATTTTTAACAGTCTTTTTCTAATCGAGTACAGTTATAAGTCTTCCTTGAATTATTTGGTTATTGAGTAAATTGTGCTTATAAATTGTTAGGTGAGATCTAAGGATTTTAGAGAAAGTGTTAGGGAAAAGTTCTTTGTGGTGAGCTAGCTGAGGTAAGTAACCTTATCCTAATTGGTTTTATTTTGCGTATTTTAACTACTGAAAATTGTTTACAGTTGTTACAATTTTATTTCTATTGTATTACTGATTTTAAGTAAAAAATTATCACAAATATATCTGATTACTAAATATATGATGTATTTTATTTAATTGCTTTTAGCTATACTGATTCAAAGTAAAGAATAAAGAATTTTCACAAATACATATTAGCATTGAATATAAGATTTATTTAATTTAATTTAATTTTTTTTTTTGCTATATTGATTTAAAGTCAAGAATATAGAAATATCACAAAGAGATTTGAGATTGAATATATGATTATATATATGTGTTTAAATAACATATATTTTTATGGACAATTTGACTATGAATTGATTCTAATACCCAAACCAATGGGGGTTATTCATTGGTATTCTGATACCCAAACCGATAGGGATTATTCATTGGTACTCTGATACCTAGCCAATGGGGGTTATTCATTGGTATTCTGATACCTGAACCAATGGGGGTTATTCATTAATACTCTGATACCCAGCCAATGAGGGTCATTCATTGGTATTCTGATGCCCAGTCACAGGGATATAGTGTGACCATAGTCATAAGATTGTTAAGAATATGAATTACATTTGAATATTTAACTATTTTGAGTCATTAAAATTGCTTGTGTATTTTTGGAACCTACTGTAAGTTATAACTTTTGATATATGAAAAACTGACTACTTTGTAAACCATCTATGATATATTTGTAAGATTAAAGTATGTGATCTATTTGCAACATACTATTTTAAGATTATGAAATTTCTTTAGCTATTTTTGAAAACCCATAGCATATCATAACTTTTGAAGATTCATATTACATCTTATTACTTTACAGATCTATTGCTGGATAGAACTTATTCGAATTTTGGTTACTTATTGAGTTGTCAACTCACCCCCCTCTTTCTCCTTTCAGATTTTGATCAGGAAGAGTAGCATATGTTTGGGCTTCCGCTGGGATGTGCGCATGAATGAAGTTAGGAAATCAGGAATAAGATTTGAACTTTTATGTTTAAGATTACCTTTTGTGTTGCCCTTTGGATTTAAAGGATTTTTTTTTTTTATTTGATGTTGGAAGATTATTATTTGGAGATCTTTTGAGAATTGCTTTATTGAGGATATTTTTAAATTTTATTGATGAAATTTCTTGAGGATAATTCTTTATTTGTTAAGAGGGCCTTACACATTTGTAGGGTGTAAACTTTATAAATGTGTGGCTGTTGTCACGTGCCTAGCTCTTACTTGGGTTCGGGGCATGACAATAAATATGGTATCAGAGCTCTAGATTGGATCCTTAGGCATTGATTTATGAAACTAAATGGTGAGAGGGGTAGAAATTAGGCATTTGGGGATACATTGTATGATATATATACTAGATGAGTTTTTGACCTATTTTTTTTTTCTTTTCTTTTTTTATTAAATTAGAAGTTTGATAACATGTTAGTTTGTCATGTGCATAATGAACAGAGGTTAGGATGGCACCTCGCAGCAAAAATACTGGGAACATTCCCAAAAACTCTGGCAATGGTAGGAATCAGCAAGATGGGAACCGAGACATTAGGCACGACCAAGGCCAGCCACTAGAGATGATCCAGATGATGCAGACCTTGGTTGGAGTGGTCCAACAACAAGTCACTATTGGAGATAACCTGGCTAGGATGATGGAGCAACGCCAGAGTCATCATGGTGGGATGATTGAATTCAAGAAGTTGTCTCCTCCAACTTTTGAGGGGACTATTGAGCCTATGGAAGCAGAAAAATGGATCATTGAGATAGAGAAAGTATTCAGAGTTCTTGAATGCTTTGAGGGTGAGAAAGTGGTTTATGTAGCCTATATGTTGCGTGGAGATGCTTATGACTGGTGGCGGCTAGAAGAAGATAAACGTGGCCAAGAGACTGAGCCTTGGACTTGGGAGCTATTTAAGTCTATATTCTATGAGAAATATTTTCCTAAGAGCATTCGTTTTCAGAAGGAAAAAGAGTTTATCAAGCTGACACAAGGTAACATGACAATTGCTCAATATAAAGCAGAATTTTTCAGGTTAGCCAAATTTGCTCCGACAATGGTGGTAGATGAAGAAACTAAGGCTCGAAGGTTTGAAGATGGATTAAGGTTCTGAATTAAGCAAGGAGTTGTGCCCTTTGAGTTGACTACCTTTAGGGCGGTGGTGAGTAAGGCTTTACTAGTGGAGATGGGGCTTAATGAGGCTCAAGCAGATAGAGATAATAACCAGAAGAAGAGGCCTAGGCAAGGAAAGCAAAGCTCTAGCTTTCAAGCCAAGAAACAAGGAACACAACGTGCTGATACCAAGGCACTGCCAAAGTGCTCTCGATGTGGTAGACCTCATGCAGATAAGGATTGCCACTAGAATATTGGAGCATGTTTCTCATGTGGACAAAGGGGTCACAGGATTGCTGAGTGTCCCTAACGAAAGGAGGTTCAGACCATTCCAAGACCAACAACAGGACAGAATCAGGGAGCAAGCCAAAGGTCCAAGATCCAAGGAAGGGTTTATGCACTCACTCAACAGGATGCTAATACTTCTAATGTTGTGGTAACAGGTATTATCCTGGGTTCCACAACTTATGCTTATGCATTGTTTGATCTTGGTGCCACTCACTCCTTCATATCTTCTAATTTTGCAAAGAAACATAATTTTAAATTTGAGCCTATGGAGTCTAAATTATGTGTGGATACCCCAGTTGGGGGTGTAGTAGTTACTGATAGTGTTTGCAAGTCTTGTGTTGTCAAAATAGTAGATAGAGAGTTACTAGCAGATCTAACATTGTTGAAGATGCGGGATTTTGACATAATCTTTGGGATGGATTGGTTGGCTGCCCATTATGCCATAGTTGATTGTCATAGGAAGAAGGTAATTTTCCAAGTACCTGGTGAGATTGAGTTTTGTTTTGTGGGAAGTGGAGCATATACTTCTCCACAGGTGATTTCAGCTTTACAAGCTAGACGTATGATGAAGAAAGGGTGTAAAGGATACCTCGCCACTGTGAGAGACACACAACAAGGTGAATTGAAGCTGGAGGACATTCCTGTAGTGAAAGAGTTTCTAGATGTGTTTCCAGAAGACTTGTCAAGGTTACCACCAGATAGGGAGATAGAGTTTTCTATTGACCTACTACCAGGTTCTAGCCCAATTTCTAAAGCCCCATACTGAATGGCACCTACTGAGTTAAGGGAATTAAAAGCACAGTTGCAAGAGCTGCTTGACAAAGGCTTCATCAGGCCTAGTGTTTCCCCTTGGGGTGCACTTGTGTTGTTTGTAAAGAAAAATGATGGGAGCATGCGACTTTGCATTAATTATAGGGACCTGAATAGGATGACAGTGCAAAATAAATATCATTTACCAAGGATAGAGGATTTGTTTGATCAACTCCAAGGAGCACAAGTTTTCTCTAAGATTGAACTTTGTTCCGGTTACCATCAATTGAAGATTAAGACTGCTGATGTGCCCAAGACAGCCTTCCATACAAGATATGGTCATTATGAATTTTTGGTGATGCCTTTTGGCTTAACCAATGCACCGGCAGCCTTTATGGACTTGATGAATAGGGTGTTCAAACCCTTCTTAGATAAATTTGTTGTGGTTTTTATTGATGATATCTTGATATATTCCAAGAGTGTGGAGGAGCAAGAGAATCACTTGAGGCTTGTTCTACAACTATTGCAGGAGAAGAAGTTGTATGCAAAGCTTAAAAAATGTGAATTTTGGCTAGACAGTGTTGCATTCCTTAGGCATGTTGTATCTAAAGATGGGATTGCTGTTGACCCTAAGAAAGTGGAAGCAGTAGTAGAATGGAATAGACCGAACAGTGTGACAGAGGTTCGTAGCTTTTTGGGACTGGCTGGCTATTACAGGAGGTTTGTTGAAGGATTTTCTCACTTAGCCATGCCTTTGACTCGCTTGACCCTTTGACTTGCTTGACCCAAAAGGGAGCTAAGTTTGAGTGGACCGGAAAGTGTGAAGAAAGCTTCCAGGAATTGAAGAGAAGGTTGATGTTAGCACTTATTCTCACCATACCTTCAGGTAGTGGAGGTTTCACCATTTATAATGATGCCTCTAGGAAAGGCTTGGGGTGTGTTCTTATGCAGCATGGGAAGGTAGTGGCTTATGCCTCTAGACAGTTGAAGCCTTATGAGCAAAATTATCCCACACATGACTTGGAGTTAACTGCGGTGGTTTTGCTCTAAAAATTTGGAGGCACTATTTTTATGGAGAACAGTGTGAGATATTCACTGACCACAAGAGCCTCAAGTACCTCTTTACTCAAAAAGAGTTGAATATGAGACAAAGAAGATGGTTGGAGCTATTAAAGGACTATGACCTGACTATTAGTTACCATCCTTGAAAAGCCAATGTGGTAGCTGATGCCTTAAGTAGGAAGTCTGCAGGAAATTTGGCAGCATTGTTGACTACACAAAAACACATCCTGGAAGATTTGAGGAAAATGAGGATAGAAGTACGATTTCATGAAGCAAAGGCACATCTGGCAAACCTTAGAGTTCAGCCTACCTTGATTGAAAGGATAAAGATTGCACAAAGTAATGATCCACAGTTGTAGAAGATAAGAGATTTGATAAATCTAGGCTCTCAATCTGAGTTTTGCATTCATGAGGATGGATCCTTGAGGTTTGGTAATCGGCTTTGTGTACAAAATGATCCAGACCTTAAGGCAGAAATTCTAAAGGAGGCTCATAACACGAGTTACAGGATACACCCAGGAGGCACTTAGATGTATCGGGATTTAAGGGAGACTTTTTGGTGGAACAACATGAAGAGGGAGATTGCTCAATATGTTACTCAATGTCTAGTGTGTCAACAAGTCAAGATGGAGCATCAAAGACCAGCTGGATTTTTGCAACCTCTTCCCATTCTAGAACGGAAGTGGGAGGACATTACTATGGACTTTGTGACAGGGTTGCCTAGAACCCCTACTGGTAAAGATGCAATTTGGGTGATTGTGAATCGGTTGACAAGATCTGCACACTTTTTGGCCATTAGGGTGGATTTCTCACTCGAAAGGTTAGCTAGATTGTATATTAATGAAATAATGAGATTGCATGGTGCACCTGCATCCATTGTGTCTAATAAAGATCGAAGATTTGTGTCTCAATTTTGGGAGAGCGTGCATAAGGCAATGGGTACTAACTTGAAGTTTAGCACAGCCTTTCACCCTCAAATAGATGGACTTTCAAAAAGAACTATACAAACATTGGAAGATATGCTGAGAGCTTGTGTAATTGATTTTAAAGGTTCATGGGATGAACATCTACCTTTGGTGGAGTTTGCATATAATAATAGCTACCAAGCAAGTATTAAAGCAACACCATATGAGGCTTTGTATGGTAGGTAGGTCCCCTATATGTTGGGATGATGTTGGAGAAAGAAGATTGTTGGGTCCTGAGATTGTACAGCAAATAGTAGATAAAATTCAAGTGATTAAAGAGCGGCTCCAAACAGCTTAGAGTAGGTAGAAGAGTTATGCAAATGTTAGAAGAAGGAAATTAGAGTTCCAAGTGGGTGATCATGTGTTCTTGAGGATTTCAAATACTAAAGGAGTTATGAGATTTGTTTTCGAGGTAAGTTGAGCCCTCGTTTTGTAGGACCTTCTGAAGTCTTGGAGAGGATGGGTAAAGTTGCTTATAGGCTCGCCTTACCACCTTCTTTATCAGGGGTACGTAATGTTTTCCATGTCTCAATGTTGAGGAAATATGTTCCAGATCCCAGTCATGTAGTGGATTATGAGCCTCTAAAATTAAGAGATGATTTAACTTATGAAGAGCAA
The DNA here is from genome assembly GCA_032727855.1 of Quercus ilex subsp. ballota. Taxonomy (NCBI): domain Eukaryota; kingdom Viridiplantae; phylum Streptophyta; class Magnoliopsida; order Fagales; family Fagaceae; genus Quercus; species Quercus ilex. Next base: position 26,288,511 of record CM064914.1, on the reverse strand, counting down.
CCAGTTAAAATTGTGGACAAGAAGGAGCAAGAGTTGAAGCGCCGTACCGTACATTATGTCAAGGTTCAATGGAGGAACCAATCTGTGAGAGAGGCTACATGGGAGTTAGAACATGAAATGAAGGAGAAATACCCATATCTTTTTTAGGACACAGGTATGTCAAGTTTAGGGGACTAAACTTCTTTTAAGGGGAGGAGAATGTAATACCCGGAAAAAAATAATAATAATAAAAGGAGGGATATTGAAGTAAATTTGTTTATGGGGTCAACTTTTATAATTAATATTACTAAGGGGTTTTTTAGAAAATAAGGTTGAAACCCTAGTTTATATAGTCTAATTTTAAGTCAGCGTATACTGACAGATGTTTTGAGAGAGGAGACTACCCAAAATACTGAAGTAGAGAAAATTTGACTGCACAATTGAGGTAAGAGCCTAAAAATCTCTGCTTGTCAAATCTAAACTTTATTTAGAATTAAAGTATTCTATTTATATGGGTATTTTGACTAGTAGTGAAATTATTTATTTATTCAAGAGTTTTAATGATGCAAACGAAGAAAAGTTTAGATTTATATTTCGGTCAATTGGATGCTACTACCTACAGATTTTTCCGTGCTCAGCATTTAAAAAATATATATATATATATATATATACACACACACGCTCTGTTGTAATAAGCGTAGCTGAAGTTGTAAATTTTAGGCGTGATGGGTTTGAGGGTTAACTTTCTGCACAGTTTGGTTGTTTAAGAAACTGTGCCCGAATTGATGGAATTGGGGGAAAAAAATGGAGAAGAAGGAAGCTGTAAAGTAAGTGTAGTCCTTGTCATTCCTAGAGTGACATAGTACCACTCCTAGGTGCTAGCCTTATCTTGTAAGGCATAAGTGGTGGCAGAATATATATATATATATATAATATTATGATTAGGTGGAATTTTGGTGTGAGATGAGCAGACAATTATGAGATATTTTTAATAGTCTTTTTCTGATCGGGTACAGTTATAAGTCTTTCTTGAATTATTTGATTATTGAGTAAATTGTGCTTATAAATTGTTAGGTAAGATCTAAGGATTTTAGAGAAAGTGTTAGGGAGAAGTTCTTTGTGGTGAGCTAGCTGAGGTAAGTAACCTTATCCTAATTGGTTTTATTTTGCATATTTTAACTACTGAAAATTGTTTACAGTTGTTACAATTTTATTTCTATTGTATTACTAATTTCAAGTAAAGAATTATCACAAATATATCTGATAACTGAATATATGATGTATTTTATTTAATTGTTTTTAGCTATACTGATTCAAAGTAAAGAATAAAGAATTTTCACAAATACATATGAGCATTGATTATAAGATTTATTTTATTTAATTTTTTTTTTTTTTACTATATTGATTTAAAGTCAAGAATATAGAAATATCACAAATAGATTTGAGATTGAATATATGATTATATATATATGTATTTGAATAATATATATTTTTATGGACAATTTGACTATGAATTGATTCTAATACCCAAACCAATGGGGGTTATTCATTGGTACTCTGATACCCAGCCAATGAGGGTTATTCATTGGTATTTTGATACCCAAACCAATGAGGGTTATTCATTAGTACTCTGAAACCCAAACCAATGGGGGTTATTTATTGATATTTTGATACCTGAACTAATGGGGGTTATTCATTGGTACTCTGATACCCAACCAATAGGGGTCATTCATTGGTACTCTGATGCCCAGTCACTGGGATATAGCGTGACCATAGTCATAAGATTGTTAAGAATATGAATTACATTTGAATATTTAACTATTTTGAGTCATTAAAATTACTTGTGTATTTTTGGAACCTACTGTAAGTTATAACTTTTGATATATGAAAAACTGACTACTTTGTAAACCATCTATGATATATTTGTAAGATTAAAGTATGTGATCTATTTGCAACGTACTATTTTAAGATTATGAAACTTCTTTAGCTATTTTTGAAAACCCATAGCATATTATAACTTTTGAAGATTCATATTACATCTTATTACTTTACAGATCTATTGCTGGATAGAACTTATTCGAATTCCGGTTACTTATTGAGTTGTCAACTCACCCCCCTCTTTCTCCTTTCAGATTTTGATCAGGAAGAGTAACATATGTTTGGGCTTCCGCTGGGATGTGCGCATGAGTGAATTTAGGAAATCAATGGAATAAGATTTGAACTTTTATGTTTAAGATTACCTTTTGTGTTGTCCTTTGGATTTAAAGGATTTAGTTTATTTTTATTTGATGTTGAAAGATTATTATTTGGAGATCTTTTGAGAATTGCTTTATTAAGGATATTTTTAAATTTTATTGATGAAATTTTCTTGAGGATAATTCTTTATTTGTTAAGAGGGCCTTACACACTTGTAGGGTGTAAACTTTATAAGTGTGTGGCTGTTGTCACGTGCCTAGCTCTTACTTGGGTTCGGGGCATGACATTTATGGACACAGCAAATGCCCTGAAAACTGCCTTCAGGACACCTTTTGGGAACTACTTCTATAAGGTGATGCCTTTTAGGTTGAAAAATGCAGGTGCTACCTACCAAAGAACTATGACTTTGATCTTTAGTGATATGCTTCATAAGCAGGTGAAAGATTATGTTGATGATCTTATGGTGAGGGCAAATAATCCTTTTAAGCATTTATTGCACTTACGGCAAGTCTTTGAAAGATGCAGGGAGCACAATTTGAGGATGAACCCTTCCAAGTATGCCTTTGGGGTATCTTCAGGGAAGTTCTTGGGATTTCTTGTTCGTCACAGAGGGATCGATTTGGACCCTACAAAGGCCAAAGTAATAACTGCTCTCAATCGCCCTACAACTCTGAAGGAGTTGAGAAGTTTTGTGGGAAAAGTTTCTTATTTAAGAAGATTCATTCTAGGTCTAGCTGAGATTTTGAAGCCTCTTATGGAGCAGACTAAAAAGGGAGTGACTTTTGTATGGTGTGATCAATGTCAAAAAACATTCAAGAAAATCCAGATGATATTGATGGATCCTCACACAATGGTGGCCCCTTTACCTGATAAAGGAAACTAGGGCAGTAGTAATACTAAAGTGTGTCACCAGCAATGTCACCCTTGCTGTTGTACATAGCCAACACAGAGCAATCCTTGAGAGCATTATTAGCTTAGGATCAGAAAGGGGTAGAAAAGCCAGTATATTATATTAGTAGGCTTATGAAGGGACCAGAGTTAAGATATCCAACTGCTGAGAAAGTATGTTTGTCTTTAACCTTTGCTGTGTCAAAGTTCAATCATTACTTTTTGAGGCATTGTGTGCAGTTGGTGACCACGAGCAATCCTGTGAAGTATCTTTTAACCCGCCCTCAATTGTCGGGGAGAATGGCGCAATGGGCCATCCTGGCGTCGTGCCTTGATATTGAATGCATAAGACCAACCACCATTAAAGGCCAGGTAGTAGCTGATCTCTTGGCCAACTTCCTTGGGACAAGTTTCACCTCCCCAACAGGAAGTTTTGGTGACAGAGGAGCAAGAGTGGTCATTGTATTTCAATGGCTCATCTACATTTTATGGGGGAGGGATAGAAGTGGTATTAAGGTCACTAGGAGAGAAACATACGTTTTCTTATAAGTTACGTTTCCTAGACTCTTATGACCAAACCCTATTTCTTCATTCTCTAACGCAAACTTCCATGATAGTGTTTATCCGTTCTCGGACTACTAGACGTCCTCGGATTGGGCCCCCGGCCCAACATATATATATAGATATATACTACCGGGCCTATTACCCCTACATATTTTATTTTTGACAAATTGCTACAGTCAACTGGTATTTATACCAGTTTAATGTAGTTGAAAAATATTTAGCTTTAGCTTCTTCAATAACACATGATTTTTTGGTTCTTTGGTGGTAAAATAGTTTTTTTTTTTGGCTAAAATACAATCACCATTGTGAATGTTTTTATTGTTTTTGTTAAGTTTTTGGGTTGGATAGTTGCTATTTAGATGAGGCTGGCTAGGATTATTGAGGACAAAGGGACCCAACTAAAAAATTAAAATATATAATAACTATTAAATATATATATATATATATATATATATATATATATATATATATGTATATATATATATATATATATATATATGTATAAATTGGACTTGGTGGGGGGGAGCCCCCTTGGGCCCCCACCTGGGTCCGTCCCTACCTTTCAAGTTGTTATCCTAAGTGCAAAGTCAACCTAGATGCTATATATGATTATATCTATTCCATTGAAACTTTAAGAGAGTGGATTATTTCCGTTTTGGATGCTACTCTTATATTTTTATATGTAGATGTCATATTTATGCTACAAGTTTTTTATTATTCTTTTTTCTTTCATTTATTTATTTTATCATTTTTTTATTGAGATTCGTAAATATTTAATTTTGTAAATTATTTATAAAAGGGTTATATATATATATATATATATTTGATAGGTAAGAAAGATGTATATTCAAAAAACTGCTAAATGCAAAAAAGCAAAAACATTAAAAAAAAAAAAAAAAAAAAACACTAATTACAAAGAAGAAGAGAGTTAAGGAATAAAGGAAGAGAATCACTAGATGTGAGTCCCCAAACCCTAGCCCAATCAAAAAGGGAACCAGAAAAGAGAGCAAGCAGTTGGTCATCGAATCTATCCAAATCTTCAAACGTCTGCCGATTGCATTCTCTCCAAATACCCCACATCAAACACAACAAAACTAAATTCCAAATGTGAGATGAATGCTTCCCCAACCAAATAGAAAATCTAACACCGTACATGAGGGGACCCATGAAATCCTAAAAGTTCTAAAGACAAAGCACCACAGTCAATAAGCCTTTCCACAATGTAACAACAAATGATTCACTATCTCCCCACAACAACAACACATAATACACTAGTCAACGAAGTCAAAGCCCCTAAGCCGCAAGTTATCTCCCATGAGAATTCTATCCCATGCGGCTGTCCAAACAAAAAAAGAGACATGCCGGGGTGCCTTAACCTTCCAAATACCTTTCCATGGAAATACAATGGAAGAAGAACCATGTAACTTCCATTCTTTGTCAACTTCCATCTCATACGATTACCATCAGTCACTGAAGGTAAATTGGATGCCAAGAATCGAAAGAAATCATCCACCACATTTGCCTCCCAATCATTAGGACCCTGAATGAAATGAACATCCCAAGTTCTCCTATCCCTCGCTCCTTGACATATCCAAGATGATTCTCCTATCCCTCTCTGTTTGCAGCAAAATTGTACAAGACCGGAAAAGCCAAATGGAGAGGAAGATCTCCACACCACCTGTCTGTTCAGAATTTCACTCTATCCCCCACCCCAACCTTAAACTGGACATTTTTGCTAAACACTTTCTAGCCCATCCGAATACTTCTCCACAAACCATAAAGGGTTATATGAAACTAAACGTGCATAAAGGCTAGGTTTGCTTTTTATTTTTATTTATTTTTAAAAAAAAAAATTATTGGGTATGTCATACGATATCACTTTTTTTTTTCCCATTTTTATGGAGTAAAAACTGTTGTTGACAATGACACCCATTCGGCATGAGAATGATTTCTTAGAACTATAAATGTGGGTAGGATTGTTGAGAGTGGAAGGTAGAATTTAAGGTGAAGAATTATGTAGATAACTTCCCTGAACATTAAAAAAAAATTAGATTGGTAAAAAAGAAATTTATACATGGTGAACAACTATTAATTATTATGACTCTAAATGATGTTTTGGTATTAATAATGTTTAATATTTATAGTAATTGTTGTGGAATGCATGAGGATTTTGTTACAAAATTAAAGTAATTGTTGTGGCATGTGAAGATCTCATATTTAATCATCTCAAGCAACTTTACTCCACACATAAGGTTAACACTTATTCCTTCTTTACTTACATGATGTATCAATAATGTTAAATGGTGCTCATAAGTCTCAAATGCTGTGTTTTATCTCCTTGAAATGCACTTTAAAAAAAAAATCAGTTCTGAATTAAAGTGTTTTAGTCATAGAAGTCATTGATATAAGTTCATTATAAGTAATTATTCAATACTTAGTGATTATACTACTAGGTCATACTACTATATACATAAAAATAGTTTACACTCTCATTAATTATTAAAATAGTTTCCATAAATCAAACTCTTTTTGCCAATAATTTACTATAAATAAATAAATATTTTCTAAATTATAAGAAATTTAAAATTTTTCTTCACCTTAAATTAGATTAGCAAGAGTTTCAACTAATTTAAAATGAATACAATATTTAATTTATTTTTTGATTATATATCATTATTTTATGTTTTAATATGTAAAATTTATTAATTACATATTTTGTTTATACAAAGTGACTCAATATATGTATATATGTATCATATGCCATAATATTAATGGGTTTTATCATGTGACTTACTAATTATTAATATAATTTTGATTTTTTACATATATCTTTTTAATTAAATCGTGCATCGCTGGACATAATACTAGTATAGTATATTACATAAAACTCCCTAAAAAAATATTTATATATTACATAAAACATTTATACATGTATTATACTCTTGAAATTGAATGTGCTTATCTATCCAAAAAGAAAAAAAAAAGAATGGATTTATATAGGACTAGCCTTTAACGCGCGTGCTCAGAGACTTTTCTATTTTTTAGGTAAAGGTTAATAATTTGCATCCATTATTAAAAAAAAATAAAAAAATAAAAGCTAAATTTTAGGGAATAAAAAGGTGAACATGAAGGGAAAAAAATCCTAAATTTTCTCTTTTTGAATTCAAAATGAAATTTATTATTTGACATTTGTGATCCTATTTCTAAAAGAAATTATCTTTTATTAATGATGATATTTTTTTAATCATATAAAGGCCCAATTCAAAGATAGGAATCCTACTATGGTTACTCTATAAGTATAAGTGCTTGTGAAAAAATTATATTATGTTTCGGGTGTATGTGTCATCTCTCTCATAACAGCTAGATCCCACACAGTTGTGGGACCCAACTGTTGTGAGAAAGATGACATATACACCTGAAATATGATATACTATCTCGTGCTTGTGAGGGGTGTGGGAGTCAAGGACCGGGGTTCAAGTCTCCAAGAGGAAGTTTTATACAAATATACTCTTAAATTAGGTTAGAGTAAAAATTTTACCTTATATAAAAAAAAAAAAAATAGGGATCCTCTTATGTATCTCTATATATTAAGAAGATTTAAAAAGTTAGATATAATTTCAAAAAATGTCAAAAATACCCATAATTTAATTAAATAATCATTATTATAAAAAAAAGGAGTAAAAATTGTAATTCAACAAAATTCAAAAAAAAAAAAATACCAAAGAAACTTTTTTACTAAAAATTAGAACACTCTATTTAAATATATCTCACACAATTTGATACATTTTTTCTAAAAATTAGTACACACTAATTCAGTTTTTTATTCTATTTCAAATTTTAAATTTTAGTTTATTAAAAATTCATTCTTGTATATAGATTAATCTGTTTTTTCTTTCAGTGTATTTACAGAGATTTTTTTAAATGAATTTAAAAAAAAAAAATGGTCCAAATTGTTTTCCCGTTTTGGCCTTACTCTAGCCATTTAGTTTTACGAAAATACCCTTAAAATACTTTCTTTTCCCGCAGATACCCCTGTCTTCGACCACCTTAGCTTTTCTCCTATGGACTATGGAGTCACAGCGAGCCATACCCACTAGACCTCTCTCTAAGTCCAAACGACTTCAAAGTTAAAACTTCAAATTCATCCAAGGTTTGGTTCTTGTCTTTGCGCATCTCTCTCTCTCTCTCTCTCTCTCTCTACCTTTTGTTTTCTTTTCACAAGCTTAGTATATGGGGTGGTGTGGGTTTAAGCTTTATACGACAAATTTGTAGTCTTTTGAGGCTTCTCTTTTCCCATTTGCTTGTATGAAGAAAGGTTTGGGTTTGTATTTGTATTTGTGCTCAAATTTTAGCGTTGATGGTACTACGTGACTGAGTGCAATTCGGGGGAAAGCTTCCAGCTGGGGCAAGGAGTGGGTTCTCATTTCAAGCATACCACTTGTTTGATGAAATGTTTGTGAAGTCTTGAATGTGATTTTTGGATTTATACTTCTCAGAAATGAACTGGGTTTGCTTAGAATATAGCTCATTCCTAGCTTTTAGGGGTCAAATACCTTTTATTGTGTCGTGTGTATAGAATTAAAGCCTATGGAATTCAGAAATATACAAGTTGACCTTTTATTGGAGATGACATGATCATTTCAGAATTTATGCAAATCGTGAAGTTATTAAATGCCTATTTTTTATTAGTTTTTGTGGGCTGTTGTGGTTATTGTTTGATTTTTAGTTTTCTTTTCTTTTCCTCTTTTTTTTTTCCCCCTTTTTTTTGTATGTAAAATGAAGATAGCTCAATCATTAAGTGGTGATTGCAGGGATAACTACTCGATAGTAATCAAACATGCCGCATAGAACCCGACCTATGACAGCCCTTTTGGTATTTACTGGACTCAATGTCTTTCTAGTTTCAACCATTACTTCTGTCTATGATTTCGTGTGCTTCCTTCCTTACTGGGAAAGAAGGGTATGTACTTTTTATCACTCTCTAGGATTACATATTTGCTCCCTGCAAAAATTAGTTTGAGTGGTAATACGTCTACCATCCATCTTGGCACAGTGTTATTCATGCATTCCCATGTCTCATCATATTACTCATTTTATAATAGAAATGAATATATTCTTTTAATATTGAGAACAGTATTAAATACATGAATACTGACAAAATCTATGACTATATTTTGATGTGAATGACATGAATATTTAAATTTAAAATTTAAAATTTGGTTTACCCACCAATCAATGCAATAATGCGAACCCAGATATTTTTTGTGATTCAACTGCCTAATCTAGTTTTTTATAATGTTGTTTAAAATATCATGTTCATTTTGGCATGCATGTTCTTTTTTATGGTATTGTAGATTCCTGTTTTAATAAAACCCTTGTGCCATTAGGGGGTGGTGGGGGGCATATGGCACTGGCTTGAGGTGTTGGTGCAAAGAATTTGGGAAAACCTTAAAAATTGTGGTTGACTGTTTGTGCAGAAATACGGCTGCCAATAGGTTAGCAATGGCATGATGGGGTTAATGACAGTTGTGTATACTAGAAGAAAGCTTTTAAGACATTTGGAAATGTCTAAGAAGGCGCTTAGAGGTTTGACTGCTCTGTGAATTAGGCTTGGCCCATCCGTTCCAGCTGAAATTATCTTAACAAATTTATAAGAACCAAACAGATTATAGAAGTCAAAGTCTTAGAAATTGCCTTAATATCAATACTTATCATAAAAATCCTTAATATTAATAATAAATTAGAAACGTATAACATAATAAAGAAAGAAAATGCATGAAGTATTTGGAGTGTGTTAGCAAAACTTTATTTGGCCAAATAATGTTGTTTGTTAACATGTACATTTTCTATAGAATCCAATAGTGAGAAATTTAATGGTAACATGGAACCGAAAATTCATACGATTGGAGAGCACTAAAAAGAAAACAAAATATTTTTTGTAAAATGTGTTGTCAGACAGTCAAATTCGAGGAAATTCACTACTGGCCAATCAAGTACCCACCAAATGCTTGTGGAACTTACAAATAAAAAAAAGTTTCGATAGTTGGTTTTGGAATTCTTGAGAGCATAAATGCTCATGATCTGTACAAAACGTGATGCCTTTCAGTAAGAGGCTAAGAGCGATAGATTCCAAGATTTTTTCTTGGTCCAAATATGCCTAAAGATAACCTTTCTAATCTTTTGTAATTAAGGAATTTCAGAGCTGCAAGAAGTGATACAGCCTTTCCTTGTGTTGGAATTTTGATTGAATAGCCAATAATAAGTCTAGATTATGCACTTACAACAATTCTCATTCCCATATCTTTTATTGAAGTTATCTTCAGCGGGTAGGTTAACCTTGGAGACCTCTCTTTTCCTAATAAGATTTGACCCTATCATTAGTCTGCTAAAGGTAAAATGAGTTTCTTTTTTTTCTTCTTTTTTTCGGTTGCTAAAAAAAGGCAAATTGACTTGAGAAAGAAGGGGGGTGGGGGAATTATAAGTGCACTTTCAGTAGGGTGGGGAGTATCAACACAAGGTCATTAATATGGGGATGATTTTGGTAAGTTCCTACTTCAACTTGTGGTTTGATAAACACATGGAGTTGATGATTTTTTACAAACATTATGCTTTTGGTCTTTTACAAATATTAGCAATGCTAAATTTAGGTGGGTTTTGGTTAGCTTGAGATTGAAAAGTTATAAAATTGCCTTAACTGGAAGTCTGTGTACCTGTTTATTTCAAATATAACTTATATATGACAACAGTGTGAATTTTGCTTTGCCCCTAGGCATGAGCATAAAATACTTAACCCGTCAGGGGTGAATGCTCCTAGTTATCCTGCAACAGGTTCTAGCGGGTGGGATTTTATCAAAAAAAAAAAAAAAAAGGTTCTAGCGGATGGGGTCAATTGTTCATAGGTTTTACTGACTAGAGACAACTCCAAAGGGCTCTTTACTAGAAAGGTTGCTCTGTTATCAAAAGTTTTTTTGTTTAGTTGCCTACCTGCTTGTGTTGGGGGCACTTTTGAAACTAATGAAAACTACAAACCAACAGTCTATTTGAAAACTTGTTCAACATGGGATTGTGCATTTCTTTATGCATTTTGGAATATTTAAAGAGCTTTGTCTATACTTGATTCATTGATTTAAGTATGGGATCGGTGATCCATTTTAGTGTCTTTTCACATGATACAGAGAGAACAACGTCGTCAACAACGGGAAGTTGCTTTAGCAAAGGGGTTTGAATCAAAATAAAATGATCTATGTGGTGAAGAGAAGGATAGGAAGACAAGAGAAGCTTTATATGAGTACGGAGTACCTGTTGATTTTCTCAATTATATTCTGTAGCTGTAGATTTTAGCATTGGGATATATACGGATAGAACACCAAAGATTTGGAAGAAATTATGATTGATCTGTCTCAAGTAAATTATTCTCTGTTTCATCTAGGCATTGATATACTAGATAGTCTAGATTTTCACTCAATGTTTTTTGTCTTTAAAAATGGGCTAAATCTTTCTATTTAGCTTTTGTAAAAAAAAAAAAAAAGAAGCCCTATTCTGTAATGCAGCTTTTACTCTAAATTGGCATTGCTAATATTTGCTTTTTTTTTCCTTTTCCCATAAAATTTTTCTTTAAATAGATTATTAACCAATGCTCTAAAGGTATTTGTTAGCATTTTCCTATATATATATATATATATATACACGATAGATTGTTTTGCTAATATATCTAGTTCTTGGGAGACATGGCTGCTAAAAATTTGGGTTTATCTCCGTTATTTTGAAAGGTTCATCATTTTGTAAACTTCGTACTGGAGACATTGTTTCATTCAGCATTATTAGCCAACACCATGTAATAGACTTTGAAAGTTGAAACCCTTTTTTCTTTTTCTTTTTTGAATGGAGAAACATGTGTTTCAATAAGTGCTTTTGAAAGTCTCAAACAAATTAGTTTGAACAGGGGTCTGAAACCCAACTTTCTCATTATACATCCAACAAAACCTTAGAATTAGGCTGAAAGAGTTTGAATAATATTTAGTAACAGATGTCGCTTGACTGCAAATAACAGAAAGCCAATGAATATGATTTTGCTTCAAAAAATTTTTAAAGGGGTGCTTAAAAAAGTGGTCACATCACATGAGTATGAGAATACCAATAAGCTCGTTTGGTACATGTGTTTAGAAACTAAAAATTGTTGTTTAAAAACATTTGTGAAAATACGTATGGGTGAAAAAGTACGTTTAAATGCGTAAAATATTGTTTAAAAACTGAAAATGGTTGTTTAAAAACACTTACCAAACACTTCCATATAACATTTTGGTTTAGCAAAATTACCCTCAACTCCAATCCCTGTTTACAGCGAACACATCACACATATGATATGAGTGACATATCTCGTGCTTTCCCGAAGAAGCTTGATTGATAAAACCCAGCCCATTTACTGTCACCCTTGTTTTAATATTAATTAATTAAAGCCCATAGCAGGAATTTAGTTTTTGCCCTTGGAGGCTGAAAGGAATTTTGATGGGAAAGTTAGGCCCAGTAGTGGTGTTTGCGATATATTGTGGGTCGAAACACAAATCCAAAATTCAAATGTATCAAGTGGTAGAAATACTAGGGATTAAGAACGCAATGTTTGCGTAGGCCTTCGCATGATATGACATCGTTGTTGCTACTGTAGATTTAGGCGTAACTGGGTTTGGAGATTTGTGAGTCAAAGGCCAATTGTGATGACAAATTAACAATTTATACATTTTCAGGAGTAATTGATACGACATGCTGAACTGCTTTATAGAGAAAATTAATCAGTAGTAAGTAATACAGAAGGTAAATGCTATTGTGAAACAAAAAATCACTTGAGAATAATTTACGGTCATCAATTGGGATGAACAAAATCATTCAAGGGAAGCCTTACAGAACTCCGTCGAAGCCACAACTCATACATAACCATGTAAAATGCATCATAATCAACAGGGGAAAGGTGCCACTGGAAATGTTTCCGCACCTTCAGCGCATTCCTTTGTAACATTAGATATTCTTCAAAGCTAAACCTCTTAAGGATTTTTTTAAGCAATGGAATATCTAAAGTGGCAACATTAATTGAGAAACTTTTCCAGTTTAATATGTCTGCAAATGGGAGATCATAGTAGTTGGCAATGATCACAGGAACACAACCATAATATAGTGAATCTGCAATACGAGCTGTGTTTACTTCAAAGTCTTTAACGTGGAGGCAGAATTTGCTCCCAAGCAGCTCATCAGCATAAGGAGTTGTGAGCCGGCCAAAGTGGGCAAAGATCTTGGTGTCATTTCTCCATACTTGAAGAAGTTTTTCTCGAACTGGGGAGTTAATTTTTCCAGCAAAGAATGCGAGCTTCTTCCTGTAATTTCATTTGTAATGAAAGCAAGATGAGTTCCAGTTGATTCAGACATCACAGCAACAATAAAACTATGACGACATAATTTTTATTAACATTAATATATCTCAATGCATGCTAAATTGATATATCATGGATACAGCTCTGAGCTCCCCATCCTCCCCCAATAGCGAAATAAGAAAAACAAAAATGAGTAGACAGAAACTAGCCAGAATAGTTTATAACATAATAATTAACCTACTTTGGTTGTTAGGGTTATCGACTGAAACCTGGTTCAGAAGTTAATCAGAGAACAAATAGATGACTATTCTTTCCATTCTATAATTTCGTGGTGTTGGGTCCCACTTATAAGCTAGTAGACAAGGTGTCCTTATTAGCTTTGGAATCCCACATTGACAAGTAAGGAGGTGGAATAGCTCCTATATAAGAGTAGTAATCCCATATCAGTAAAAAAAAAAGAAATGTAAAATGGTCTATAGAGATGAGTGGTCATATAACTTTGTATAGTGTGATAATTGGAAGACAATTTTTCTAGTGTGATAGTGTAGAAGCATCATTAGTTGTGTAACTTGGGGTCCTAGATTTGAGAGTGTTAAGTATGTGACTTTTAGAGTTGATAGTTTGTAATCCATATTGTTGATAGTTGATTTACCTGTGACATGGATAATTAATCATGTCATACTTTGTGTCTTGTAGAGCTTGCTATTTTATAATTGTGTACTTTTACACAAATTGATATTAAACCTATTAGTTAAGGATCTTATAGATGGCCAGCACAAAGTTCAAGGTAAAATCCTGTGATGGGAAAATAATGTCTTTAGATAAGCATTGTCAAAGATGGTGCAACAAGGATTGATTAGGGCACTACATAGACTTTTCACTACGTCTGATTATGAATGTGTCATTTTTGTGTGAAAATCACTTACAAATTTGTATTTGAACTTTGATTAAAGTGTTGTATTAGCTACATCTGAAGGAAGGTGATGATATTAGGATCATTGAAGTGCTTTTAATAGAGTTGATTACTTAGGGTCAGTTTGGATACAGCTAAAAACTGAAAACTGAAAAATACTGTAGCAAATAATTTTAAAAATGTATAAATACTACCGTGAGACCCATTTTTAATAAAAAAGTTACTGAAAAGTGAAAATTGTGGGTCCATGAACAATGAAATTTGTGAGAAAAGTCAAATATTGCGGCTACTGTTCATGAATAGTAGCTGCAACAGTAAATGAACAGTAAAAAATTGACTGAAACCTGTGAAAAAAAAAGGTGAAACGCAAACGCACGTTTCAGCTATTCAGCCCAACTTTACGCTTCCCAGACGCATGTTTGCGTTTCTGTTTGTTTTTTTTTTTTTTTTTTCCGCCAAAAACTTTGACTTTTTCTGTGAACAGTGCACATTGTGCACTGTTCACGGACCCACAAATTCACTTTTTGGCTACTTTTTCATTAAAAATGAGTCTCACATTACTATTCACATTTTAAAAATTATTTTGCTACATTGTTTTTCAGTTTTCAGCTGTATCCAAACGGATCCTTAATTATCATATGTGAACGGTAAAATTGAGGAGGAGAATCAAGTCGTACTGCTTCTAACTTCACTTCAACCTTCATGTGACACCTAGGTGACTGTACTATTGGTTGGAAAGGAAATGCTTAAAATAGAAGCGGTAAATAATTGCTTGGAGGCAATGAAGTTCAGAAGTCAACAAAAATTCTAAAAGATGACTTTTTAATGAAGTTTGAATCAAATCCAGTAGGAATATGCTGCATCAAAAGAATTTTGACAAGGTGAAGTTAAGATCAGACAATTTGGAGTGCTACTCTTCATGGAAGGATGCAATAACGTAGCAAGTTGGGAGCTGATTTAAAAGAGTTAAAGAAACGTGTGATATTTAGCAGTCCATGAACGAAATGATTATTACAACAGATAGTGAGAATGGAAATGATGGTGGTAGTTCTTTTTTTCTTTTTCGCTAGTTTAAGACTCACACACCTTAAGGGGTTCGAATCTCAAAACTCAACCCTGGCCACCACCCCATACTTATATGGCAAGGAAGTCCCATTCAGCCCAGTATTCTTGTAGTTAGTACAGATTCATGTCTTAAAAAAATTCATGTATTTTTACTCTGCCAGGTCCTTTCATATGGTCAGCATGGAAAGTGGTTTGACAAATACAAGATTTGTGATTGAAGTTTTGTTATGTTAGCTAATAATTTGGAATGTAAAGTTTTAGAGATAAGTACAGTAAAAATTATGATATTTAGTGGGTTTGTGAAGACTTTTGATAATATAAGACGTGCCAGAACTTGGAAGGAATATGATTTCTTTGGGCCAGCTAGATTTTTTGGATTATGAATACTTTATAAGATTAGGATTATGAAAGTGTTAGCAAAGGCTCTTTGCTGGTAATAAAGAGAGAGAAAGCATTCAAGAACTTATACAAGTTGATAGTTGATATAGTTAAAATGTAAATTGCATGGTGGAGCAAAAGGTAGAGAAGAGCATTTGATTACATCATCACAAAGGGAAGATAGATATGGATGGTGCATGGTGAGATTTGCAAAGAATCTAATTGATGATTGCGAAGGAAATTTTGACTAAAATTTTCAAATATCATTTTAACTCAAGTAATCACATCGTTTGTTAAGGACAAAGGACATTTTTTTTTTATAAACAATGATGTTTCACAAAGAGAGTACTATTTAAAACAAGTCTTCATGGGCTAGAGGTGAAGATTTGTTGAGTGTTAGCCATGATATTGATATTTTATTATTTTGCATCTTTTTAGGGGAAAAAAGGGGGGGGGGGGGGGGGGGTGGCGGGGGACTTTCACCCTTTATGTTTGGGCCCTTTGGGGTAGTTCACAATTTCCCCTTCTATGTTGGGAAATGAGCAAATACTCCAAATCTGTTACTTTCTCAGTTAAATGCAATGGAATTTTTTTAATAAGTTTTTTTTTTTTTTTGATAAGTAACATAAAAATATATTGAAAAAACACAGCCCCGTACATGGAATTTTTTTAATAAGTTATTAGTCATATACCACAAGGAAGAGAAAAAGTTGAGGATTGCATAGTTGTTTTTTTTTATAGCATTTGTAATCATTGTGATTCCATTGGATTTAACTGATAAAGTAACATATTGGGGGCATTAGCTCATTTTCCAAACATAAAGGCCAAAATTATTTGGTTTCAAAGATAAGGGAGGGACTTGTGAACTACTCCAAACATATAAGGGGAAAATACTTTTTCCCCTAAAAGGTGCAGAATTATCAATAAAAATGGTTGACAATCGACCCAATCAACAATTTCACAGGTCTTATACTAGGAATGCTAGCTTATGCAGCATGTGCAAATGCTATGCTTAATTGCCTAGAAAAGGAATTAACACTCTGTTCACAATGTTCAGTTGCTTGGAACAAAGAAAGAACATAAAATCGGATTCTTAGATCTACTCCAACTCAAATGGATTTTTTTAATAATAATTTCCTTTCCTTAAACTCCATTACAAACTACATCAAACAATAAAGGTTGATCTCCTTCAGTGGGTGCAGAAAGGAAATTCCAAGACAAAATGAGAGAAAAGAAAGCCAAATATTATTTTTGACCTTTTGCAATGGTAAAGAAAAAGAGAAAAAACTGAGAATGAAAAACATCTTCTAATGAAAAAATGTTGATCCTGGTCAGCAGATGCCGAAAGAAAATTCCAACACAACTAAAAGAAAAGAAACTCAAATATTGTCTTTTGACCCTTATCAATGGTGAATGAAAAAAGGAAGCAGAGAATGGAAAGACATCCCGATAATCTGATACTTACTCAACCTGACCATCTTGACAATTGACATCAAGGGATTAAAAAGATAAGATAAACAATTGGGAGATTAGAGATAAAGGTTGTACCCAATGCACAAGGCTCTAGCTTTTGCATAGTCTGGGAGAATTAGTTTGTAGGTAGCCTTACTTCCCCTCATTGAAAGAGACTAAATCCTAGACTGAATTTGTGCACACCAATTTGCATGGGAAAAAAACCTTTCTTTTTAGTAAGTTTTGGCTCCAAGAGGGGGAAGAGGAGATTTGATCTAATGACCTCTGCTTAATGAGGCATAATATCTAGTCAAATTTGCTCCTCATGGGGTTAATTGTTTAAATTTCAATGTAGGTGGGCTTCTAAATGTGGTGTTTCGTTGGTGATTTTTCAAGGCCATAGCTTTATTTTCTTTTTCTTTTTTTTTGGGGGGGGGGGGGGGGGGTGGGTATCTGAGAAAGTCGTTCCAACTTTAAGATGCTTACTTGATAATGGCAGGGAAAGAAACTTAAATTGCACAATCAGACCTTCAATGAAGTACATATGATTCAAATAATTTGTTTAAAAAGAAATGACTTTAGAGATACACCACTGTAGATACTTTCAACCTACTAACCTAGGAGATTTCTCAAGTGGTTCTACATCCTAGAGGATTGCTTATAGCTTATAGCATTTGATTTCTTATATCTCAAGTGGTACCATGATAGAGGATTGCTTATAGCTAAGCATAAAGAATAGACCAAAAGGAAAAGTAGGGACAGACTTTTCCTACTGATTAGAGTGGTCATGTTTACATGGGCATGTCACTTGAGAATAAAAATAATAATTCACCTAACCACACATGACAGACACGACAAAATGCATTTGATTTTTTGGGTCTAAGAGATGTGCAGTCAGTTAAGATATAACTCCTTTTTCTATTTTCTTTTTTCTTTCCCCCTCTTTTTGAGGGGAGATGGGGAGGGAAAATGTTAAAAAAACTATAAGCTGAATAACATATAATGCCTTAAAAGCTGTCATCTACCCAAATGCCCTTCTTAAAAAACAAATAAATCAATAAATTATAAATCAAAATGACTTTTCATACTGGTTTTCTGAGATTGTAAAATATCCTCAACTTTTGTTAAACTTTGACATAGAGGATTTATAAATTTCTAATTTCATAAAATTTCCAGTATAAATGATAATTAGAAAATAAAAATAAAAACCATACTCACCTGTTTGATGAAGAAAGATTAGGGAGGACTCCTTGTCTTGGCCAAATTTGTGGCAGGCATGCATCTTTATGAGCAATGTACCCAGGTTGGAAATAGGTAGAAGAACACAACTTGAATTGCATTGAATTTCACTTCATTTGCTTTATCCATTGCTGACCGTCCAATGGAATGACAGGCAACATAGAAATGATCAGCCCCACCTGTCCGATTCCAATATGGGTACTTCTGACTAATATTGAGGATGTAATCTTTAATAAAATCTTGGATACCTTCTACACCAATTCTGGGGTCATGCCGCAACCTCGCAATTGAGAAAGGCAGAAAGAAAAGATCTGCCTTGGTTGGATCTTTTGTAATGAAATGGCTTCTCATAAGGACCTTCTTAAAGTAACTTTCACTAGCATAATTACCCCCAGGTTCGGAACCCACTGGCAACAGCACGTTTGCAAAAGGATCATTTCGCCTGTGAGGATAAACATATATCTTAAAGCTCCTATTCATTTCCTTCTAGTCTTCCACAAAGATATCTCTATCATGGTACACCTCGTTGTAATTCACATAGTTTCCTGAACCATAAAAAACATTTTCGAAACTTTTGGATTAAGAAATAAAGTTCATGATCATTAATTGAAGTTCTTCAACCTCCCCACTCACCCAACAATGCCAAAAATTGTTTACAGTGCAAATGGTCAGGTGAACTCATCTGAATGTGACGGATCCCTCTACTGTAAAACAAGGGCAAATATCCATCAAGTTGGATACTATTATACAGTCTCCCAGTTTGACTCACTAAAATATTTCACACCTCTGATTTAATCAGCATATTTAATAACCTTGTATTATGAGGATATTACCCACTGTATTGCATGACTGACTCCATTGAAGCTGGACATTTTCCGGAAATTTGTTCATATGACACAATACACTAACCAATACAAGCTGAGAGTGCAGAATCAGCTAAACTTGCTTGTCCTAGTCCTCAAACAAAATATCCACCATAAGACAACATAAGCAAGTAGCAAAAGATCCATAGCATCATAAACATATCTTAAAAATAGGACTTTTTTTTTTTTCTTTTTTTTTTTCTTTTTTATCATCTTGTTCTTAGTGAAGCTATGTATAGATAAGTTATCTATTAAGCACTCGTAGATTTTAGAGAATGTCACTTTTATCCATTCAGAGCAACGATGGATGTATAAGGTCCTTCTAAGCATACATGATACAAGGTCATTCAGTTGCAAGATATTTATATTCTATATATTAGACCGAACTCTGATCTCATCATGCAGATGGATCAAATTGACCTTCAACTATCAATGCCATAAATAAAGCAAAAAAGAAATTTGCTAATTTCAAGGGAAGTCAAACAATTTTTCTTAAATGTGACCAAAAGACAATTTTAAGTTTTATTAAAATGGAAGTTGCAATTGGACTTTGACTTACAAAACACAACTTTCATCTTTTTATAAGACAAAAGTTGTATTCCTTGCCAAGAAATCTATTAGTAATTTTCTCAGAACCGTAGGAAAAAAAGGAGAACAAAAACCTTTTATTTTTTATGTTGTTTTGGTTTGAAAAAAAGATTGAAGAACTAAGCTCAACAATGCCAGAGGTTGTATTAGGCCAAATTGATGGAGGTTCTAATTTCCCATTTCAAGACAATGAAAATCCTTGCCAAGAAAATCAAATAGTAATTCCATCACCCATTAGCAGAGGTTTATAAACAATAATCCCACCCCAAAGTCCATAGGAAATACCAAATAAATACAAGAAGAACAAGCTCATCAGCACAAATCTCAGAATTTACATGCTAATGAACCCAGCTACAAGCTTTCTATTTTTGCCTTGGTTTACAACAAGGATTCCAACTTTCCAAAAATAGTAAACAATAGTTACAATACACACAAAGAATGAAAATTCACACAAAACCCATTAAAAAAAACACACACAATAGAATTTTGAAAACATTAAAATTATTATATATATTTTTTTTTAATTCAAAATTTTGGGGGACCCCACCCTACATATAGCCTACACTACGCCCAGTTTCAAAAAAAAAAAAAAAAAAAAAAAAGCCTACACTACGCCCCTGTTTGTTGGCCCTTTCATCCCATTGAAATTCACAAGAATTTGAAATATCATAATGAAGAGTGGCGACGAAATTGCCGATGACAATATTGCCGACCGGCTTAGTAACTCGCCAGAAGATGTTCTCCTTAAGATTCTATCCCATCTCTCTCTCAAAGAATGTGTTGCAAGTAATATACTTTCGACTACATGGACTACTCTCTGGACTGAATTACCCAGTCTAGATCTTGATGACAGAAGCATTGAAAGTTACGAGTTTCATGATATTACATGGAAAGTATTAAAAACTAGAAGTGAAGCACACCCTGTTAATCGATTGAGACTTTCTTGGATTCAAGATGACATTCCAACATGGGACGTTGTTGGTTGGATTTCTTGTTTGGTTGGAGAAGAAATTAAAGAACTTGATCTGTGTTTAGAAACAACATTCCAAAGAAGATACCGCTTGCCCAATTGCATCTTTTCTGGCTTCATTGTACTTGAAATGACGATGAATCTTTTTGCGTTTTCGAGTCTCAAGGTTTTGGAATTAATTAACGTTCTCTACACTGAAGAAGATTCTCTCTCTACAATCTTGCACGGTAATTGAAGATTTGAAACTTCAAATTGGAGTTCAACCTTTGGAAAGTCTCAGAGTTACCTTCTCCATAAGTACACTAAAACGCTTTCAGTGCAGACTTCTTTTTGGAGGACCAACTTGCGAATTTAAGATAGACACCCCGGCTCTTAAATTTTGTAATTTCCGAGCCCAAGACTGTCAAATAGAGGAGAATGAGTACAAAGAGTTCGATGAGTTCTACCGATCAAATCCAATCACCGTCGAAGTCTCCTCCTCGATTATATCGAACTCATCGAACTCTTTGTACTCATTCTCCTCTATTTGACAGTCTTGGGCTCGGAAATTACAAAACTTAAGAGCCGGGGTGTCTATCTGAAATTCGCAAGTTGGTCCTCCGGAAAGAAGTCTGCACTGAAAGCGTTTCAATGTACTTATGGAGAAGGTAACTCTGAGACTTTTCAAAGGTTGAACTCCAATTTGAAGTTTCAAATCTTCAATTACCGTGCAAGATGAAAGGATTGTAGAGAGAGAATCTTCTTCAGTGTAGAGAACGTTAATTAATTCCAAAACCTTGAGACTCGAAAACGCAAAAAGATTCGTCGTTGTATCAAGTACAATGAAGCCCTTCAATTTCAGACACACGAGATTTTCAGTTCCATAGGAAAAGAGGCAATTGGGCAAGCGGTATCTTCTTTGGAATGTTGCTTCTAAAAATAGATCAAGTTCTTTAATTTCTTCTCCAACCAAACAAGAAATCCAACCAACATCGTCCCATGTTGGAATGTCATCTTGAATCCAAGAAAGTCTCAATCGATGAACAGGGTGTGCTTCACTTCTAGTTTTTAATACTTTCCATATAATATCACGAAACTCGCAACCTTCAATGCTTCTGTCATCAAGATCTAGACTGGGTAATTTAGTCCATCAAGATCTGGACTGGGTAATTTAGTCCAGAGAGTAGTCCATGTTGTCGAAAGTATACTACTTGCAACACATTCTTTAAGAGAGAGATGGGACAGAATCTCAAGGAAAACATCTTCTGGCAGGTTACTAAGCCGATCGGCAATATCGTTGCCGGCAATTTCATCGCCACTCTTCATTATAATATTTCAAATCCTTGTGAATTTCAATGGGATGAAAGGACCAACAAACTGGGGCGTAGCTAGGCTTTTTCGTTTTTCTTTTTTGAAACTGGGTGTAGCGTAGGCTATATGTAGGGTGGGGCTCCCCAAAATTTTGAATTTTTAAAAAATATTATATATAAATAATAATTTTAATGTTTTCAAAATTCTATTGTGTGTGAGATTTTTTTAATGGGTTTTGTATGAATTTTCATTCTTTGTGTATTGTTTATGAATGGCTTGGGGCGGGTTTTTGGATGGCTGGACCTGGCCCGCAGGTCTTCCCCTATTACCCAGACCCAGCCCGTTTAATAAACGGGTCTTTTTTTAAGACCCAAACCCGGCCGGGTCCCGCGGGCTCCAACAGCCACTTCAGGGCATCCATTGCAAAACAATCTTAAAAAAAAAAAAAAAAAAAAAAAAAATTCCCTTTCAAACACAGATTCACAAACACAGATTCACAGAATCACAAACACAAACTCAGATTTGAAAGAGGACATGAACCCAAAAACAAACCCAAAAAAAAATTTGGAGAACTCGGTCCACCAAGGCTCTATCTCCGATCTCGGACTCCTACTCAGCCTTTCTCTATCTCAGACCACCAAGATCTCCAATGATCGGCGGTGGTTTCGTGGGGGTTATGGAGATTCTGGGCTTGTCGGCGAGGTGATTGAGTGCTGGGCTTGTCGGTGGAAACTGGAGTTGAGCTTGAGTTGCTTGAGTGCTACGGCGCCGGTGAGATTGTGAGTGAGTGTGCAAGAGTGGTGAGCTGAAGAGAGATGAGAGGCTGCTGAACTGCTGAAGAGATTGTGAGTGTGAGGTGAGGTAGGGTTATAACTATATATATATATATATATATTAACCGGGTCGGGCCAGGTCCGGGTACAGGCCGGATTTTTGTAAAAATCCGGACCCGTTTCGGATTTTTGTAAAAATCCGGACCCGTTTCGGATTTTTTTTAAAAAAAAAAAACCAAACCCGACCTAATTTTTAATCGGACCGGATAAAATCCGGCTCATTAGGGTCGGGCCGGGCCGAATATTCGCGGGTTGAGCAAAAATTGTCATCGTTATATTTAATGCCACATTGATTGTGAAGGATCGAGTTCTTCAATCAATTTGTGTTTGTAATCATAGGCTAATCTTGTTCTCAAAAAAAAAAAAAAAAAAAATCATAAACTAATATCTATTGTTCATTATTTGGCAGAATTCTTCTTAATTTGTTTTTTTGTGATTTATGTGAGAAATCATATGAGTCTTAAATAATTTTGTGAACCCTTAATAGGATGTTGTGCGAATAAAATTTTAATTAAAGTCCAAATTTTCTGTCTCACGTATTATGCTTCACTCTATACTCTACTAATAAAACCGTAACATGTTGATTACTTTTATTAAAGAGAGATAACATGCCTTGTAGAATGAATTTTGATGTTAACAATTAATGCTGTTGAGGTAAATCTTACATGGCTCCCTTAGTTCTACCTCACGTGATTAACCTTTTTCTTTTGACTCTCTTTAGCCGCTTTTGTTTTTGGTTTCTTTTCTCTGTGGTCTCAACTCTCGTCTTCTTCCTTAGTCCTTGCTACGCATAGGTCATCAAAAATTTTACTGTTCCGCTGCCACATATTTCCGTTTTGTCTCCTTTTTTTTTTTTTTTTTCCTTTTTCTAAGAGATTATGGCTCCAGGTGAGAGAAACAAGCAAGCAAACAAATTTGATAAAATAATAATAATATAAGCATTCTTAGCAGATAACAATCAACCAAGTCATTATTTATTAGATAAAGTTTGATAAAATAATATAATCTAAAACTAAAATCAAATGTTATCGGTATATTCTAATCGGATTGTAATCTCTGCAATAGTATATATACAAGGGAGCAAGCACCCAAATTAATGTTGTTAAGGGAAGCCAATTATTTTCTATCTGTATCAATTGTTTAATTTCAGATTTTATACATGTGGTACATGACACATTAACTAATCACAAGATATTTCCCTTCTAATTAGTTCACATTTAATCAAAATACTTCTATAGTTCTATGGAGGAGCTTCCCTTCCCTAAACTCATTCAAGAATTTCAACAAACATGTAAAATACAAAATCTAGCAACTCCAAATATAAACTAAATACAACCTTTACTAAACAAAGAAACTTCTTTCTCTCCACACTTCTCCTAATGCAACAAAAATCAAACACCATCATCAGTCATCACCATAGACAAGTCACCTTTTTTCTCTCCACACTTTTCTTCAACAACTTTGAATTTTCCATGGCCTAGAGAACAAGATTTCAAGAAAATGACTAAATTTATCATATCCACATATCTTAAACTTTTGGGACAATATATAATTTAACAAATGTGTATTCATTTTTTTTAGTAAAATGATGATAGGACATGCTCTTATTGAGGTTATAAACCAAGAGTTTTACATCAAGCCTTTATAGAATTTAAACATGATACAAGTAGGCATCTCATGTACATCTCAATATATCACCTGTGAATAATTATTTATCCATAATCAGCAAAACAAAATCCTAAAATTTTGCAAAGATCCCAAGTGCCTCCAAGGAACGCATTTTTCCAAGTTCTCTGCAAATATTCTAAATGAATTATTTTCCAGGTGTTCTAAAGAGATTTCTAGTGTATTATGTATCATGCATGTGATTAAACAGAACACAATTGTCCAAAGGCCAAAGCTTATGTGCAATTGCCTTCAACAATTTGCTATAAAAAGGCCCTCCAAGTGATTTACTGGACAGAAGCCTAGAGAGTTTTAAAACGTTCTAATCCTACATTTGCAATCTTCAACTAATTTCATTAAGTGTATCACTTTTCAAAGTAGTACTTTTTTTTTCTTTTTTTTTTTTATGATGATTTGAAAGTGGTAGTTCAAGTAATATTTAAAGTGTCACTCATTTTAAGAAAAAATTACTCTTTACTATCTACCGTCTGAACTCAATTGCTTTATCACATTTCTTTTTTTGATCATTTATTCTCTTGAGTTGTTGTTTTAAACAATTACATTAATAACTATT
Source organism: Quercus ilex subsp. ballota (assembly GCA_032727855.1). Classification (NCBI taxonomy): domain Eukaryota; kingdom Viridiplantae; phylum Streptophyta; class Magnoliopsida; order Fagales; family Fagaceae; genus Quercus; species Quercus ilex. The sequence goes on along the minus strand of CM064914.1, from coordinate 26,263,695 downwards.
TTAAAATCAATCATAATTTTGCATGATTCCATACATTTTTACCTTTTATTTTCATATCTTGGGTTCCTGAGCTCAGGGCTGTAATCGGTTCGGTTTCTATCCGACCAACCGAAACCGAAATTTTCGGTTTTTAAAAGTCTCAACCGAAACCGACCGAAATTGTTGAAAAACCGTCGGTTTCGGTTTGTTTCGATTTCGGTCAGTTTTTCGGTCGGTTTCAGTTCCTTATCATTTATTTTCTAAGAAAGCAAACAAAGAAAAAAAAAAAAAAAAACAAACAAACCCAGAAATCAGAATATAAAAAAGAGAGAAGAAATTGCAAAACTAAACAACCAAGCACATGGGTTTTTTCAAAACCCTAACTTTATTTCACATAAAAATTGGAAAAATAGCATAGATTCAATATTAAACAAACCCAGAATATTAAAAAAGAGAGAAGAAATTGAAAAGATAAACAACCAACTGACCAAGCACATTTCAAAGCCCTAACTTTATTTGCACATAAAAATTGAAAAAATATCATTGGTTCAATATTAAACAAACCCAGAATCTAAAAAAGAGAGAGGAAACTATGGAGAAATTAAAGAGAGAGGGAGGGTCACCGTGACACCGTGAGAATGAAAAGATTAGTCGACGTAGGGAGCCCGGCGTGTGGAGGCCGGTGTAGGAAGGCCAGCGTGTGGAGGCTGGAGCAAGAAGGCCGATGTGTGGAGGCGGCATATGGAGGCGTGGAGCGGTGAGAGAAGAGGAGGGACTGAGGGCTGAACTCCATAAAAAAAAACTGAGAGAAGAAGTTGGGGAAGGGGGCGGCTGAACTAAAAAAGAGAAAAGGGAAGAATAAATAGGGGAGGGGTATTTCCGTCTTTATGTCATGATTTAGGGTTTTAAAAAATTAAATAGCAAAAAATACATAAGCTCCCACGCGAAGGCTCGAACCTAGGATCAGCGGCCAAACCATAAAGTTGCATACCACTAAGCCACTGATCTATTATGTAACAGAGTTACATAAAAATATATATATATATATATATTCGGTCGGTTCGGTTCGGTTTCCAGTGAAAAAATCCAACACCGAAACCAAAACCAAAAATTTCGATTTTTAAAAAATGAAACCGAAACCGAACTGAAAATTTGGCAACGGTTCAGTTGGTTTCAACCGGTTTGTTCGGTTCATCGGTTTTTTGCACACCCCTACAGCCTGAGCTGGCGTAGTAGGGATTTTTTTTTTTTTTTTTCTTTTCTTTCTTTTTGGGTGTGGGGATAGAAGATAGAAATAACATTGGTGTAGTAGTTAGCATAAACAAAGGTAGTTTGTATTCAAATTGAGGATTTTTGTATTAAATCATATATCATATCGTCATATATACTATATAATAAAAGTTGGGTTTCTCCTCTATATAACTTTATAATTTCTTTGGATAGACACAAAAGCTTAATTGTTGATATCAACTTCTCTTTCTTTTTAATTTTTTTTGTTTACTTTATGAATTATCTACAAAATTTTTAATATAAATTTTTATCAACAATTTTAAGTGTTAATCTACTTTAAAAATATTCAATAGACACACGTGATAAAACTTTAAAAATATTCAATAGACACGTGAAAAGGTTCAAGTTATACAAAATTTGAGTTTTTTCTTCTTTGTTTCTGTATATATTTGCTAAACATTTGCTAACCGTTTCACTTGAAAAATCCTACTTATATTCCTTCGGAAAGTGCATTATTTTCCATCTGTCTTGGTGGTTTCTTTCATGTTTTTTTTTTAGAATATTTGTCACATTAAATTTCTATCGATTATATGTTCTACCTCTTCTTTTGATTAATATATATATATATATATATGTTCTACTTCTAATCATGTTATAGTATTCACTTTAATTAAAATCATTTTTATGTTACAGATTATCCTGAATCTTTGGAGCCCAAGCTATGAAGTTTCAAGATCTTAAAGCTTTTCCCTTCAAGATGTTATCCTAAGTGCAAAGTCTACACAGATGCTATTATATGATTATATCTATTCCATTGAAACTTTAAGAGAGTGGATTATTTCTGTTTTGGATGCTACTCTTATATTTTTATATGTAGATCTCATATTTATGCTACAAGTTTTTTATTATTCTTTTTTCTTTCATTTATTTAGTTTATTTTTTTTATTGAGATTCATAAATGTTTAATTTTGTAAATTATTTATAAAATGGTTATATGAAACTAAACATGCATAAAGGCCAGGTCTGCTTTTAAAAAAAAAAAAAAAAAATTATTGGGTATGTCATACGATATCACATGTTTTTTTTTCCCATTTTTATGAAGTAAAAAATGTTGTTGATAGTGACACCCATTCGGCATGACAATGATATTTTAGAACTATACGTGTTGGTGGGATTGTTGAGAGTGGAAGGTAGAATTTAAGGTGAAGAATTATGTAGATAACTTTCATGAACATTAAAATTTTGTCAGATTGGTAAAAAAGAAATTTATACATGGTGAACAACAATTAATTATTATGACTCTAAATGATGTTTTGGTATTAATAATGTTTAATATTTATAGTAATTGTTGTGGAATGCAGGAGGATTTTGTTACAAAATTAAAGTAATTGTTGTGGCATGTGAAGATCTCATATTTAATCATCTCAAGCAACTTTACTCCGCACATAAGGTTAATATTTATTCCTTCTTTACTTACATGATGTATCAATAATGTTAAATGGTGCTCATAAGCCTCAAATGTTGTGTTTTATCTCCTTGAAATGCTCTTTAAAAAAAATTCTGTTCTAAATTAAAGTGTTTAATTCATAAAAGTCATTGATATAAGTTCATTATAAGTAATTATTCAATATTTAGTGATTATACTACTAGGTCATACTACTATATACATAAAAATTTATACTCTCATTAATTATTAAAATAGTTACCATAAATCAAACTCTTTTTGCCAATAATTTACTATAAATAAATAAATATTTTCTAAATTATAAGAAATTTAAAATTGTTCTTCACCTTAAATTAGATTAGCAAGAGTTTCAACTAATTTAAAATGAATACAATATTTAATTTATTTTTTTGATTATATATCATTATCTTATGTTTTAATATGTAACATTTATATATTACATATTTTGTATATACAAAGTGACTCAATATATGTATATATGTATTATATGTCATAATATTAATGGGTTTTGTCATGTGACTTACTAATTATTAATATAATTTTGATTTTTTACATATATCTTTTTAATTAAGCCGTGCATCACTTGGCATAATACTAGATAGTATATTACATAAAACTCCCTAAAAAAAATATTTTTATATTACATAAAACATTCATACATGTATTATACTCTTAAAATTGAATGCACTTATCTATCCAAAAAAAAAAAAAAGGGATTTATATAGGACTAGCCTCTAACGCTTGTGCTCAAAAGCTCTTCTATTTTTTTAGGAAAAGTTTATATTTTAAATAAATAAATAAATTTTAGGGAATAAAAAGGTGAACGTGAAGGGAAAAAAATTCTAAATTTTAGGAGTTCTCTTTTTGAATTCAAAATGAAATTTATTATTTGACATTTGTGATCCCGTTTCTAAAAGAAGTTGCATTTTATTAATGAGGGTATTTTTTAACCATATAAAAGTCAAATTCAAAGATAGGAATCCTACCACCGCACACCTTTGGTGTGGTGGTCACTCTATAAGTATAAGTACTTGTGGGGTGTGGGGAGTAAGGGCCGGGGTTCAATTCTCAAGAAAGGAGTTTCATACACATATACACTTAGATTAGGCTAGAGTAAAAATTCTATCTTATATATATATAAAAAAAAAAAAATTTTTTAAAAAGATAGGAATCCTCTTATGTATTTCTATATATTAAGAGGGTTTAAAAAGTTTGCTATAGTTTCAAAAAATATCAAAAATACCCCTAATTTAATTAAATAATCATTATTATTAAAAAATTTAAAAAATGGGGTAAAAATTGTAATTCAACAAAATTCAAAAACAAAAACAAAAAAAATACCAAAGAAACCTTATTACTAAAAATTAGAACACTCTATTTAAATATATCTTACACAATTTGATACATTTTTCTAAAAATTAGTACACACTAATTCAGCTTTTTACTCTATTTCAAATTCTAAATTTTAGTTTATTAAAAATTCATTCTTGTATATAGATTAAGAGCATCCACATCAGTGGATGCAAAATCTTGTATAATGGAAAAGACACTGCTTTTACACATTTTGTCTCAAAATTGCTCCTCATCAATGCTTCCAAAATCTTGTATAATCTTGTATATTTATCCACGAGCTACAGTAACCGTGCATATATACAAAATTACTGTAGCATGTGTATATAATATTTTAATAATTTATGATTCGCTCCTTTTTTTTCTCTCTCTTTTACATCTGCAAAACTAACCCTCCCTCATCATGTTCTTTCTTCCTCTGATACACACACTCCCACATACATAAAATCAAAAATCAACTACAATCATCAAAAATCAACCACAAAATCAACCACTAGAACAAAATCGTTGGATCGGTGATCGGTGATCGATGATTGTGGATCGTGGATTGGAGAGGTGATTTGGATCGGTGATGTGGATCGGTGTTGATGGAGATCGGTTTTGATGGAGATCGGTGTTGATGGAGATCGGTGATGGGTTGACGGAGATCGGTGTTGATGGAGATCGGTTTTAATGGAGATCAGTGTTGATGGAGTGCTTATGATGGGTTGACAGAGATTGATGTTGATAGAGATCAGTTTTGTGGGTTGACGGAGATCGATGTTGATGGAGTGCTTGTGATGGTGCTTCTGGGTTGACAGAGATCGGTGGATTGGAGAGGCGTTGTGGTGCTTGTGATGGCTGTGGTGTTGATGGAGTTCTTGCTCTGGTACTTTTGGGTTTTGACCGTGAGAGAAAGAAGAAGAAAGAAGAGGAAGAAAAGAAAAAGTAAACGGCAGAGATAAGGAAAAAGAAAGAAAATGAAGTATTGGAAAAAGAAAGGGTAGGTAAAATAATATTAAAAAAAGAATATAAAAATATTATTTATATAAAATAATGTGTATAATAGATGGACTGATGTGGATGTTTTGTAAAATTGATTGTGCAAAATAGAAAAAATAAGTTTTTTTGTGTAAAATAGACGGAATCTTTTGCAACCACTAATGTAGTTGCTCTAATTTGTTTTTTCTTTCAGTGTATTTACAGAGATTTTTTTTAAATGAATTTTTTTTAAAAATGGTCCAAATTGTTTTCCTGTTTTGGCCTTACTCTAGCCATTTAGTTTTATGAAAATACCCTTATAAAACTTTCTTTTCCTGTAGATACCCCTGTCTTCGACCAGTTTAGCTTTTCTCCGGCCAAAATGGGAAATTAACCCTTATACAGTCACGTGAAGCCCAAGCCCATTTGGGCCTAATGTTTCGACGCAACAGTGCGGCCCATGACCTCACTCTTTTTCTACCTAAGATCCTAGTCTAAGCCCACACGGACCGTAGGCCCAGGTGTCATCACTTGATCCTTGCTCGGGGAACCGTTACTGAACAAGTAAAGGAAGAATGACGTCTAAACATATCATCATTAGCATACCCAGTATTACCCAGAAGTACCACTGCCGGGGCATGCCTTCTGGAGTAGGAATTAAGTTCCAAGGCCACTCCCACCTTATCCCACTCCCACCTAACCATCCACTTATAGCTGATAATATTGGACCTCCCATCGCACTAACCAGGGAGGTAATCATAGCATCTCCACTAATCTAGAGCTATAAATATGAGGGATAGGAGGAGGAAAAGGGTTGTTGAAAGTTTCTAAAAAAACACAAAGAGTAGAGAGAATAGAGTGATTCAGAGAGTGAAGGAAAGGAAGCTACATTGAGCCTTTGGGCCGTGAATCACCCAAAATAGGAAATCCAAGTCCCACTTTACAAGTAAGTTGTGAGCTAGGTGAGGTCAAGCCCAAACAGCCTCATTTAGGCGCGCACAATCCTGATTTTCAAACATTATAATTAATAGTCCACGTTTTCAAACTATATTTTTTACTAGCATATCGAGTCTCAAAGACTCGATTTATAAACCCAAAAAAAAAAAAAATTTAAGTCTCAAGTCTCTCAACCATTCTCAGAAATACAAAAAAAAAAAAAAAAAAAAAAAAAGAAGAAGAAGAAGAAGAAGAAATCCAAGAAACGCAAAAAAGAAGAAGAAGAAGAAATCCAAGAAACGCAACAATCCAGCATAATCAGATCAGGGACACAACAATTTCAACACAATCAGATCAAAGAGAGAAAGATCTAGAGACCCAAATCAGATAGGAGGCAGCGCGACCCTGGGCAGCGTGGCCTGGGTCGGCAGTTAAGCTTACATTTCCATTTCTTCTTCCTCTTCTCTCTCTCTCTTTCTTTCTTCGTTTTTGTTGTTTCTGCGTCTCTTTCTTTCTTTTTTTTTCTTTCTTTCTGCGTTTCTGCTGTTTCTGCATTTTCTAAGTATGAATGACTGTAATTATAAAATGGGTTATAAATCGAGTCTTAGAAACCTAATTTTTATGTAGATGCCACGTGGAAAAAAATATCACATCAAAAGTGATCAACCTATGTAAATCAAGTCTCTTAAACTTGAGATGCTAGTAAAAAATATAGTATGAAGACGTGGCCCACTAACTATATTATTTGGAAAATGAAATTAGATTCCAATTTTGGCATGTTTCTCCTATGGACTATGGAGTCACAGGGAGCCATACCCACTAGACCTCTCTCTAAGTCCAAACGACTTCAAAGTTAAAACTTCAAATCCATCCAAGGTTTGGTTCTTGTCTTTGCGCATCTCTCTCTCTCTCTACCTTTTGTTTTCTTTTCACAAGCTTAGAATATGGGTTGTGGGTTTAAGCTTTATACGACAAATTTGTAGTCTTTTGAGGTTTCTCTTTTCCCATTTGCTTGTATGAAGAAAGGTTTGGGTTTGTATTTGTATTTGAGCTCAAATTTAAGCGTTGATGGTACTACATGACTGAGTGCAATTCGGAGGTAAGCTTCCAGTTGGGGCAAGGAGTGGGTTCTCATTTCAAGCATACCACTTGTTTGATGAAATGTTTGTGAAGTCTTGAATGTGATTTTTGGATTTATGCTCCTCAGAAATGAACTGGGTTTGCTTAGAATATAGCTCATTCCTAGCTTTTAGGGGTCAAATACCTTTTATTGTGTCGTGTTTATAGAATTAAAGCCTATGGAATTCAGAAATATACAAGTTGACCTTTTATTGGAGATGACATGATCATTTCAGAATTTATGCAAATCGTGAAGTTATTAAATGCCTATTTTTTAATAGTTTTTGTGGGCTGTTGTGGTTATTGACTTATTTTTTGATTTTTAGTTTTCAATTTTTTTTTTTTTTTTGTTATGTAAAATGAAGATAGCTCAATCATTAAGTGGTGATTGCAGGGACAACTTCTTGATAGTAATCAAACATGCCGCATAGAACCCGACCTATGACAGCCCTTTTGGTATTTACTGGACTCAATGTCTTTCTAGTTTCAACCATTACTCCTGTCTATGATTTCGTGTGCTTCCTTCCTTACTGGGAAAGAAGGGTATGTACTTTTTATCACTCTCTAGGATTACATATTTGCTCCCTGCAAAAATTAGTTTGAGTGGTAATACGTCTACCATCCATCTTGGCACAGTGTTATTCATGCATTCCCATGTCTCATCATTACTCATTTTATAATAGAAATGAATGTATTCTTTTAATATTGAGAACAGTATTAAATACATGAATACTGACAAAATCTATGACTGTATTTTGATGTGAATGACATGACTATTTAAATTTAAATTTGGTTTACCCACCAATCAATGCAATAATGCGAACCCAGATATTTTTTGTGATTCAACTGCCTAATCTAGTTTTTTATTATGTTGTTTAAAATATCATGTTCATTTTGGCATGCATGTTCTTTTTTATGGTATTGTAGATTCCTGTTTTAATAAAACCCTTGTGCCATTAGGGGGTGGTGGGGGGCATATGGCACAGGCTTGAGTTGTTGGTGCAAAGAATTTGGGAAAACCTTAAAAATTGTGGTTGACTGTTTGTGCAGAAATGCGGCTGCCAATAGGTTAGCAATGGCATGATGGGGTTAATGACAGTTGTGTATTCTAGTAGAAAGCTTTTAAGACATTTGGAAATGTCTAAGAAGGCGCTTAGAGGTTTGACTGCTCTGTGAATTAGGCTTGGCCCATCCTTTCCAGCTGAAATTATCTTAACAAATTTATAAGAACCAAACAGATTATAGAAGTCAAAGTCTTAGAAATTGCCTTAATATCAATACTTATCATAAAAATCCTTAATATTAATAATAAATTAGAAACGCATAACATAATAAAGAAAGAAAATGCATTAAGTATCTGGAGTGTGTTAGCAAAACTTTATTTGGCCAAATAATGTTGTTTGTTAACATGTACATTTTCTATAGAATCCAATAGTGAGAAATTTAATGGTAACATGGAACCGAAAATTCAAACGATTGGAGAGCACTAAAAAGAAAACAAAATATTTTTTGTAAAATGTGTTGTCAGACAGTCAAATTCGAGGAAATTCACCACTGGCCAATCAAGTACCCACCAAATGCTTGTGGAACTTACAAATAAAAAAAAGTTTCATTAGTTGGTTTTGGAACTCTTGAGAGCATAAATGCTCATGATCTGTACAAAACATGACGCCTTTCAGTAAGAGGCTAAAAGCAATAGATTCCAAGATTTTTTCTTGGTCCAATTATGCCTAAAGATAACCTTTCTAATCTTTTGTAATTAAGGAATTTCAGAGCTGCAAGAAGTGATACAGCCTTTCCTTGTGTTGGAATTTTGATTGAATAGCCAATAATAAGTCTAGATTATGCACTTACAACAATTCTCATTCCCATATCTTTTATTGAAGTTATCTTCAGCGGGTAGGTTAATCTTGGAGACCTCTCTTTTCCTAATAAGATTTGATCCTATCATTAGTCTGCTAAAGGTAAAATGAGTTTCTTTTTTTTCTTCTTTTTTTCGGTTGCTAAAAAAGGGCAAATTGACTTGAGAAAGAAGGGGGGTGGGGGAATTATATAAGTGTACTTTCGGTAGGGTGGGGAGTATCAACACAAGGTCATTAATGTGGGGATGATTTTGGTAAGTTCCTGCTTCAACTTGTGGTTTGATAAACACATGGAGTTGAAAGCGTGTAGTGGATGATTTTTTACAAACATTATGCTTTTGGTCTTTGACAAACTACATGTATCTCTGCTGATACATGCCAGAAAATACATATGCTATAACTACCAACAGGCCAAATTTAGGTGGGTTTTGGTTAGCTTGAGATTGAAATGTTATAAAATTGCCCTAACTGGAAGTTTGTGTACCTGTTTATTTCAAATATAACTTATATATGACAACAGTGTGAATTTTGCTTTGCTCCTAGGCATGAGGATAAAATACTTAACCCATCAGGGGCGAATGCTCCTAGTTATCCTGCAATAGATTCTAGCGGGTGGGATTTATCAATAAAAAAAAAAAAAGGTTCTAGCGGGTGGGATCAATTGTTCATAGGTTTTACTGACTAGAGACGACTCCAAAGGGCTCTTCACTAGAAAGGTTGCTCCGTTATCAAAAGTTTTTTTGCTTAGTTGCCTACCTGCTTGTGTTGTGGGCACTTTTGAAACTAATGAAAACTACAAACCAACAGTCTATTTGAAAACTTGTTCAACATGGGATTGTGCATTTCCTTATGCATTTTGGAATATCTAAAGAGCTTTGTCTATACTTGATTCATTGATTTAAGTATAGGATCGGTGATCCATTTTAGTGTCTTTTCACATGATACAGAGAGAACAACGTTGTCAACAACGGGAAGTTGCTTTAGCAAAGGGGTTTGAATCAAAATAAAATGATCTATGTGGTGAAGAGAAGGATAGGAAGACAAGAGAAGCTTTATATGAGTACCTATTGATTTTCTCATTTATATTATGTAGCTGTAGATTTTTGCATTGGGATATGTACGGATAGAACACCAAAGATTTGGAAGAAATAAGTAAATTATTCTCTGTTTCATCTAGGCATTGATATACTAGATAGTCTAGATTTTCACTCAATGTTTTTTGTCTTTAAAAATGGGCTAAATCTTTCTATTTAGCTTTTGTCAAAAAAAAAAAAAAAAAAAAGCCCTATTCTGTAATGCAGCTTTTACTCTAAATTGGCATTGCTAATATTTGCTATATCGATGCTCTTATATATATATATATATATATAGGATAGATTGTTTTGCTAATATATCTAGTTCTTGGGAGACATGGCTGCTAAAAATTTGGGTTTATTTCCTTTATTTTGAAAGGTTCATCATTTTGTAAACTTCGTACTGGAGACATTGTTTCATTCAGCATTATTAGCCAACACTATGTAATAGACTTGGAAAGTTGAAACGTTTGTTTTTTTGTTTTGTTTTGTTTTGTTTTTTCTGAAGGGAGAAACATGTGTTTCAATAAGTGCTTTTTAAAGTCTCAAACAAATTAGTTTGAACAGAGGTCTAAAACCCAACTTTCTCATTATACATCCAACAAAACCTTAGAATTAGGCTTTAAAGAGTTCGAATAATATTTAGTGACATATGTCGCTTGACTGCAAATAACAGAAAGCCAATGAATATGATTTTGCTTCAAATTTTTTTTAAAGGGGTGCTTAAAAAAGTGGTCACATCACATGAGTATGAGAATACCAACGGATTTATAACATTTTGGTTTAGCAAAATTACCCTCAACTCCAATCCCTGTTTACAGCGAACACATCACACATATGATATGAGTGACATATCTCGTGCTTTCCCTGAAGAAGCTTGATTGATAAAACCCAGCCCATTTACTGTCACCCTTGTTTTAATATTAAGGCGAAAAACTACTTTTAGTCCCTACATTTTCAGGCGATTTCTATTTTAGTCCCTACATTTTATTTTTACCGCTTTTGGTCCCTATTCTGAAAAACGCCATCTATTTTAGTCCTTCCCGTCAGTGCCCTAACGGCAAAATCCTAGGTGGCTGACGGAGTGCATTGCTGGCACACTAAATGCTGACGTCAGCATTAAAATAATAATATAATATATTATTTAGCATTTTAAAAATGCCACGTCATTTTTTAAAAACAAAAAATAATTTATGAATTTTAACTAAATGAAAAAAAAGAAAAAACAGAAATAAAAACAAAAAATAATATAAATTGAGATCTAGTTTTATTTTGAGTAAGAACATACAAAAACATAAACTTACTCATTGTTTTGTTTGCAACCAAACACAATATCAACTGAAAACCTTTATTATCAAAAATATTTTTTTTGATACTGGAAAATAAGTAAATAAACCTAGTCAGTGTTTATCAAAAATTTAGTAACCCATTGTTCTTTCCCTGACATCAGAAACCCAGAAATTAAAAAAAAAAAAAAAAAAAACTGAAGTTGTTCTTCCTAGACCCAGAAATTTTCTTCAGAAACAAAAAATTAAACATGAAAACAAAATTAAAACATAAAAGAAAAAACAAAATTAAAATCCAGTTCATCTTCAACAAGAACTCTAAAGAACACAAATTCAGATTTAAACATAAGAACACATGCCCAGATTTTCTAGCATTTTCTTGCCCTTTCTTGTCAACCAAACACAAAAACACAAACACAAACTGATTTCCAGCAAGAATAAAAACACAAACACAAACCCAGCAACAGATTTTCCTTGTCAACCAAACACAAAAGCAGCAAACAAAAACCAAGCAACTGACGACGATGAGGACAAAGACGTGGAGAAGCTTCTAGAGCCGTTCACGAAGGACCATTTCATGGCTCTGATCAAGAAGGGAGTGAAAAAGCACCCGGACTTGATTGAAATTGTGCGTGAGCTCGCCGATGCAGACCCCGCCCATCGTAAGATCTTCATCCACGGCCTCAGCTAGGACACCACTGTCGAAACCCTCACCTCCGTCTTCGGCAAGTACGGCGAGATCAAGGATTGCAAGGCGATCACCGACCGCGTCTCTAGTAAGTTCGAAGCGAATCGGCGTTTCTATTAAGCATAGGGTATGGATTCTCGTCTCCGACTAGGAGGCCTTTGGTGGCGGCGGCGGCGGCGAGCAGCTCCGGTAAGAGCATGGAGGTGTTGAGGAAGATTGGCGGCGGCTGCTTCAAGGGCAAAGACAGCAAGGGCGTCATCAAGGTCGAGGCCAATAGCGGCGGCGAGGACGTCTTCCAAGTCTCCTCTGGGGCGCTCCCGGACCACCTTGTCGTCATGGTTAATGGACTTATGGGTTTTGTGTGTGTGTTTGTTTCTGAAGAACAACTTCAGTTTTTTTTTTTTTTAATTTCTGGGTTTCTAATGTCAGGGAAAGAACAATGGGTGTGTTTGGTTGCAAACAAAATAATGAGTAGGTTTATGTTCTTGTATGTTCTTACTCAAAATAAAGCTAGATCTCAATTTATATTATTTTTGGTTTTTATTTCTGTTTTTTCTTTTTTTTCATTTAGTTAAAATTCATAAATTATTTTTTGTTTTTAAAAAATGACGTGGCATTTTTAAAATGCTAAATAATATATTATATTATTATTTTAATGCTGACGTCAGCATTTAGTGTGCTAGGGATGCACTCCGTCTGCCACCTAAGATTTTGCCGTTAGGACACTGACGGGAAGGACTAAAATAGATGGCGTTTTTCAGAATAGGGACTAAAAGCAGTAAAAATAAAATGTAGGGACTAAAATGAGAATCGCCTGAAAATGTAGGGACTAAAAGTGGCTTTTCGCCTAATATTAATTAATTAAAAAGCCCGTAGCGGGAATTTAGTTTTTGCCCTTGGAGGCTGAAAGGAATTTTGATGGGAAAGTTAGGCCCAAGTCAGTAGTCGATCCTTACAAGGCAAACAACTAGCCGCGTTGCTCGAAAGTGGAAAATTTTAGGAAATACAGAGAAAAAAAGGGAGGCAAAAAGAGGACGTTAGACAAAATCAAGGGTGGTGTGGGGGATAAAGAACTCACTGAGCTAGGAATAGTTACTCCAAAGGAGGAGAGAGGAAAAAAGCCACTGCGGAGAATGTTATGTAAATGTGATAATTATATTGTTGCTTTTTTTATTCAGGAAGCTGCTGCAATTGGGCAAGTCTGTCTGTTTAAACAACCTATAAGAATGTTCTGCAACAACTTCTATATTTATTATTGTTCCCAAAGTAAAATTCATTGAAAACAAGAAACCAAAACTACAGGAAAATAGCCAGAGATCCCTTACAAAGCAACAACATCAGTAACAAGAGATGAGAGAGGGGAGAACCTCAGCAACTAAACAACCAGAAAAAAATAATAAAACCTTCCAACTTACCTTAGATTCAGTGTACCAATTGACCGATGTTTCTAATAGTATCAAGAGAAATTGTGCAACACCTTAGATTAGGTGTTAGGTTTGCTTATTTGGACTTCTTTTTTTTAGCTGAGTAGCTTCAACTTGTTTTGTCACTTTGTGTAAGTAGACAAGTAGTGTTACTGTGTTAGTAACTTAGTAGTGTTAGACTAGTGTATAGTCAAGTCAAATGTCTTGCTTTGTTTACTTGTTTGATAAGTTTTTTTTTTTTTTTTGATAAGTTCTTGCTTTGTTTACTCGTTTTCAATTTTCCTTTCATTTTAATTTTTTTTTTTAATAAATAGGTTGTCAATTTGTCATGCGACTCTTATTGGTTATTGGCTAGGCAGTAAGCTGTCTGCCAGCTATGCTTTATGCTTTATGCTTTATGCACCTGGTATCCAGGGCATAATCTAAATATTTTTTAGTGAATTTTTTTAAAAAAACGAGTTGAGTCACAAGTTAGTCAGGTCGGGTTGGTGTGATTAGGTATTTTTCAAATGGGGTCAGTCAGGTTAGCAAATTTTAACCCGTTTTGCTATGTCTACATTTTTGGATAGAGCAAGACAACGCTATACAAATAATGATTACATTAGATTTTATCTTCTCAAAAAGAAGTTTAAATTTAATTAGGTAAGTTATTTTCTAAAAAACTCTAATTTAATTTTTCATTTGCTAATACTTATTGATTACATTTTTAACATACATATAAATAAATTATGTGTGTGTGTGTGTGTGTGTGTGTGTGTGTGTGTGTGTGTGTTGGGGGGGGGGGGGGGTCAAATTTTCTAGAAATGGCGTGATAGAAGTCCAAGCTTCAAGAAAATACAAGTTTCATTGAGCATCCACATTAGTATGTGGAAAAATATTTCCATTTTGCACCTTTAAAACCTACTTTTTCTATTTTACACTCTCATTTTTACAAAACACCCATATCAATTTGTCTATTATACACGTTTATTCAAATAAAATATTCATTTCTTTAATACTTTCATCTCTCTCACAGACCCAGCACAACCTGCACAGCCACCATCATCAGCCACCATCTCTCTCAAGATCGACGCCTCCAGCCTCCGATCACACCGGAATGCCAAAGAAATCTAGTAAAAAGAAAAAAAAGAAACAAACCCAGTAAAAAAAAACCAAAAAACTCCAAAGGTTGATGAGATGAGAGAAAGAGAGAATTGCTCCTCGACGTCTAAGTCTTCGTCAATGTGGTGGCCTAATTTTTGCTCCTCGATGCTCAGAAAAAGGCCTCAAGTTTCTCCGTTGGAGAACTCCGTTCGTGTTGTAGGCAACGGATTCGTTCGGCGACTCAGCTTGCTCGATCTTGTAGGCAACGGACTCGATTTGCTCCTCGGCAATCGGTGGAAGCTAGAGCAGGCCAGATTGATGAGATGAGAGAAAGAGAGAGCCATGCGCCTGAGTTTCTGATGAAATGAGAAAGAGAGAGAGGTGAGAGTCAGTACAAAGAGGAGAGAGAAAAAACTATTAAGATAATAAATACACATGCTACAGTGCCCATGTAAATTTACACGAGTACTGTAGCAACGTGCATTTATACACGAGTTTACACCCACTGGTGTGGGTGTTTTTTTGCTCAAAATGTGTAAAATTAGTGACTTTTTTCTATTTTGCACATTTATCTATTTTGCACATTTATACACATTTATGCATCCACTGATGTGGATGCTAAGGAATTTTTTCTAAATATTGCTTTAGATATTTTATACTATATTATTGATCTACTATTCGACTCTCAAATTAAAAGTTTTAATAGGTGAATAATTCTCCTCCTAAAATTTGATCCTGTAGCTTCCTAATATCAAGTTACTAAATTATTAAAGATTTTTGTAATAAGCTTGACTCTTTTACAATCTCTGGCTGGCTCAAGATAATGTACATATCATCATGTTGTAATTATTATGTGTCGAATTACACATGAACTACTCTACTGACAATTACGATGCCTACATTAAAAACTAAATCATTCTATACTGTTTTTTAATGTTTAATGGTATAACATACATTGGTGCAATTGGAAAATTTTCCTATAAGCACAATACACACTTTTACAAGACATTAAATGTTTGTTTATTAATTTTTTTTTAATTCCGTTTCAGAATTATATTTATCTTTCAAGCTTTCCTTGTTTTCGGTTGATAATGATAATAATTACAAAAGAATGTATAAGAACAATGTTATTCATCAGCGAAAGGTTCAAAATTTTATTTTCTTCTCACCAAAATTTGTGAGTGTCCAAAATACTATTATGTTTTCTCTTGTAAATTGAATATCTCACTTTGAGTTAGGGGTGACAACAAGGTCAGCTTAATATAGTTTGAATTTAAGGCCATAAATTTAAGTGGATATATTTTTAAAAAATATATCAATTAATAAATCTATTTAACACTTATCAAATCAAGGTTAATTTGATTAATTATACACATAACTTGAGAAATGTATACTAACCAAACCAATGTTAATTTCTTATACATAATCAAATAGCATGGTTCAAGCATAAAATTTAAGATAAAGATATGAAAATTTATTTATTTCTTGTAAAAGAATGTTTACTTTATCTTGGATAAGATGATATATGATTATGTAAAGTTGTAATCTAATAATCAATTTTGATTTTAGTGTTGATAGGAAGATAGAGATTGTTTGGTATGTAGCCAAATTAGAGATTAACTAGCTAATGTTGACAATGTAACATATAGGATGTTGGTTTACAAAAACAAAAAGTCTAAGTTGTTAGAAGAAATTAATCGTCATTAATGATTCAACATATTTATAAAAAAAATTTGTCAAACAATTTAAGATTTCAATTTAGTTGAATTTTTATTGGTCTAATATTTTGTAGGCTTTCTTGGAGAAAGGAAAAATAGCATACAATCTTTTTTCTTTCTTTTTGCCCCTTTTTGTATTATAACATTTGGGTCTTTTTATAATAAGGTTGGGGCCTTTTGTTAATAGGAGCCTTATGGGGCGGTCTCAATATTAATGAGGTAAAGATAAAAGAGAGAGAGAGAGAGGGCAGAGGCATTCTTGAGAGTACTAAAACAAGGAGAAAGTAAGTTTTTTGGATGATGTTAATAAAAAATGTATGTCTAAAACATATTACATTAGAGATATGTTATTTAAATATGTATTATATAAATTCAAACACCCCACAGACATATATATAATATATGTATACTTCAATAACCAAAAAAAAATTACAACTATCGAGGTGGAAAAATATTATTGATAAAAAAAAAAAAAAAAGTGATGTCAATAGTGAGTTCAGATAAAAACCAATAAAAACTAACCAACTTAACTGTTTTTTTTTTTTTTTTTTTTTTTTTTTTTTTGAGAAGGAGTTCAGGGATTTTTATTAAGGGAGGCTCCTTAAATCAGCCTGAAATACAGGTTCAACGTCTGGTGGAACATCCTCCATCCAGACTAAAAATTGAGGCGAAAGAATTGCTCTTCTTGATTTTTGCTAACGAATGAGCAACCGAATTACAATTCCTACGTACTTGCGAGAAACTTACATCTTCAAACATAGAAGCATAAACTTTTATATCTTCTGCAATCTCACAATCACCCTCAAGTATTACTCTATCTAGACCACAGTCAAGAGCTAATTCCAGCGCTTTCCTTGCTGCCAATGCCTCTACTTCAACCATTGTACCTGGGAGGGGAATCTGTTGAGAGGATGAAACCATGATGAGCCCGTGCTCATTTCGAATAACTACATCTATGCCAGCCCACTGCTCCTTCATGAAAAGAGCGCCGTCAAAGTTTATCTTATAAACCGAACTAGGTGGTGGCTGCCACTGCGAAGAACTGCGATTTGTCGATGCGATCCCTGTTTTAAAAATTCATGTTTGTAGCATTGCTCACATCTAGGGTAAGGTGAGGCAAGCAAAATCCGTCCCCTCTTTAGGATAGAAAAAACTTGCAAAAGATAAGACGGGAGAACTTTGGCATCCCTAGTAGTAGCTTTTAAAAAAATTCTCCAAAACGAAAATACCTAATAAAAAATGCAACAAATTTGATTGTAACCTAAAACTACAACTTCACTTAATATTTTTTAAGTGAATGTGAATTTTGACAAATCTACCACAGGATTACATTTTCTTCTAATATCCTCTATGCTCACAAAATCTGTATAAAATCAAATATCAATAGCTATGTCATCAATCAAATGTTTAAATTTCAAAATTTTATAGTTTAGAATTATGCATAAAAATAAATTTTGGATCGAATAGTAAATAATATCCATTTGGTACAAAATTTGATGTGTGTGTTAAGGACATAAAGAACATGCAATTCAATAATTAGATTTTAAAAATATGTAGTCATGTTAAATTTTTTTAGTAAGAGTTGTGGTCTTAAACTACAATCAAGTTTGTAGCCAAACTTTGTCCATAAAAAATAGTGTTGAAGATAATCATATCATCCCATGGGAGCCAAAGAAGTCTCATAATTGAAGCTTTTAACCGATTCTCTCTCTTCTTTTATTTCTCATTCCATGTATCTCAAAGGACACAGTAATATTATTATGTCAACTGAAAAAGTAACAAAGAGTATGACTTTAAATAGAATAGAATAAAATAGAGGGAGAAAAATTACGTGGTCAACAACCTTAACTAATCTTTTGAGAATCCATAGTTAACTCAAATTTTGGGGCTAAGGCTTCATTGTCACCATTGTTGTTGTTGTAAAGCATCTATTTAACATAACCATAATTTTTATTATATTGTATATGATAATTGTCTCATTTAGGCCTCGAATTAAAAAGAACAATAAAAAGAAAAGGCCTATTGAAGCGTATAAGGTAAAGTCATGTAGAATCCGCATAGAATCACAGTTTTACTTTATTTTATTTATAAACATAGAATCACAGTATGTATGATTTTATGATCTATCACACGATTCTGCAAACATTTCCATTTTCGTCAATGATTATTAAGGATGGCAATTTAAGCCCGGCCCGCAGGTATCCGGCCTGGCCCGACCCTAATGGGTCGGATTTTACCCAGTCCAATAAAGAAAAAAAAAAAACCCGAAAAAGGATTCGGGTCGGGCCCGGGTTTTGGCAAAAACCCGGCCCCGACCCGAACCCGACCCGACCCAGTTAGCTTAAATATAAAATTACAAAAAAACCTACCTATATATATATATATATATATATATATATATATATCACAACCCTAACCTAAAACTCATTTCTCTCCTTCCTCTCTCAACTCAGCCACCTCCCTCACTGATTCTCACTCTTTAATTAACTCCACCAAGACTCTCAAAGTCACAAATCAGGTTCAGACACTCACATCTCATCTTCACCCTCAATTCTCCATGGGTTTTCTTCCATCTCACGTGTGACTTGTTGAACATCATCGTTGGTTTTGTCTTTGAAAGGAGAACTTGTAGAATCTCGTGGTGGTTGTCGTTCTTGTCACAGAGGAGGTCGTGATTGTTAGATCGGAGAGAATCTCATGGTGGTTGTCGTTCTTGTCACAGAGGAGGCCGTGATTGTTAGATCGGAGAGAATCTCGTGGTGGTTGCGGTTAGATCGGAGAGATTTAGTGGTCTGAGTTCTTTTTTTTTTTTTTGGTTCATTTTTTTTTTTTTGGGGTTCATTTGAATCATTTCCTCTCTTAGTAGTTTTTGTTTTTGGGTATTTGTTTGAGGATTTAATATGTAAAAATCTGTCCATAAATGAAGTTTTGTTCCTCTCTCAATAGTTTTTGTTTTTGGGTATTTGTTTGAGGATTCAATATGTAAAATTCGGAGTGAATGTTGTGTTGATGTAAAAATCTATCCATAAATGTAAAAATCGGAGTTTTGTTTCTTCCATAAATGATAAATGGAGTTTGAGGATTTAACTGATAACAATGATGATTGATTTGTGATTGTATTTGGGTTTTTTTTTTTTTTTTTTTAATAAAATTGGGTTGGATTGGGCTGCCATGGAATAGGCCCAGAATTAGCTGGACTGGGCCCTCAGGGCCCACGGATACCCGACGGGCCAGGTTTGGGGCTAAAAAAGACCCGTTTATTAAACGGGCCAAGTCCGAGTATCAGGGGAAGACCCGCGGGTCGGGTCCTGGTATCCAAAAACCCTGCCCGAACCCGGCCTGTTGCCATTCCTAATGATTATGAGAGAGAGAGAGAGAGAGAGAGAGAGAGAACACGACCGCAAGAAACTGAGCTACGTTACGTTTCCATTTTTGTTAATGACTATATTTCTGAGGAAGTGTGCCCGCAGACATTTCAATTGAAGCCCCAAAAGACTTGCACAGATTCCCCAATAAGAAATAAACATTTAACTACAAAACTTTTATGTTACATTATGTATTCCCTATCTAAAATCCTCCCTACAGGCTGCTGCTTAGATCCACCTTGCAAAAACATTACTTCCCAGTGTGTAGACAAGGCAAACAAACCAAATCGCTCTTGATAGAAAAGAATAGTGCTACCAGTGTACCCCGACAGCACGGTAATAATGGCCCAGAATTGATGGTCGGTAATTCACCGACAAGGACTTCTTCACCATGAGATCCTTGGTCTCCAAAAGTTTATGAGGTTCAAACCTGAGATTACTTCTTGTTCAGGCTCCTGGAACAATCCTACCCAATGTCAGTGTATTCAGGCAACAATGGACAATCATCGAGGCCAGATATTAAGCCAGGAACATAGCAATGTGGGACTTCTTCATAACTCTCCATTTCCATAGAATGCTCCATATCTGTGCCATGAGTTAAATTACTTCCCACAACATCAATTCCAACATCCGGTATGATAGGTTGAGTCAGGTCAAAGCTTAAATCAGGATCCTTCGGTGCAGCTGCTGGTAATGGTTCCAATACTGGCTCAGCAATAAGGTGGGGCATCTCGGTATGCTCCATTGAACTTCTTTTGAACCTTGATTTAGAAGGCTTCATTGAGTCAGAGATGGAGAGTTTGTGCTTTCCCAACGATGGTAACTTGGATGCTGATCTATTCCTAACATCATTGGTTGGGAATACAGAGGATACCCATCCCACACTATCTTCAACACAAGCTCTTGCAGCAGCCCTGAAGGCAGAAACTCTATTAGCAATCAATTATATACATTCCAATTACATTAACAAAAACTATTTTTATACGTAAGCACATAATAGAAATGAACAATGGGCAATGGTACAGCCAAAAGGAAACAAACAAAACATTACTGTGATGCAAGGAACCCCCTGAAAGAATGAAACCGCAACCTTTTTTTTATAAGTAAAATGTCTAATCAAAAGAAAAGAACGTTTGGAATTGCAAGCTGCTTTAAAGAATCACAATTCGACAAGAATCAAAATGTAAACACAACCTACACAATGAAATGGCCAAGTGGACTATACTACTGTCAAAGGCCAAATCAGCGAAGTGCTGAATTTGAAAATTAACTTCATAAGAATCAAACATTTTTTTTAATCTAACCACCTAATTAATTAGAAATTTTTCGTTTAAAGACAACAAATTTTTCTGCTAAGAGAAATTCTAATTAACTGCATCATATGAAGGAACTATATGGTTGACAAATCTCCAAGTCATAAAATTATATGGTTACATCAGACCATACCTGAAACGGTTCTCAGCCACATTTTGGGAAGCTTTAAAATGATGATCTTCTCCACTAGCCTTGCTTACAGATGGTGGAGGGTCTGCCCCAGATATTGATAAACTTATAAAAGAGGGCAAAGGAACCATGGAGTCTTCCAGTTCTTTCTGGAATTCTAGATTTATCTCCAATTTTTCGGTAACTGATGACGTTTCACACCCTTGGCTGGAGGGGGAGACTGTGTCTTCCGATAGAGAGACATCTAAGAGTGCAAGTTTTAACATCCTGCTACTCTCTCCTAAATTAGTAAATTTCAGCTTTTCTGGAGGTTCTTGCATGGATTTCCAAGTAAGAGACCTATAGAGACCATTTCGGGATGATGAACGACTTGGAGTAAGGTCAACACGTGACTTCACCTTCCAGACAGAAGAAAGGAGGGCAGTAAAGTGCTTCTGAAGGAGTAACTCTCTGTCTGGCTGCTCAGCAGCAACATCTAAAAGCAAGCGAATGTTATCCTGCCATAATATGAGTAAGGTTTCCTCAGTCAATCTTTTACAAAATAAGTGCCTACTTAAGAGTTTTTGAATCATTCATTGGTTTAATTTGCACAACAGTTGACCTGACGTTAACACTGCAGCATGCTGCATGCAGATGTGCAAAACAACGAGTTCACAAGTATGCTCAAAATTACTATGCTTGTTCTGTTTTTTTTTATATCTAAGTTTGTTTTATTCAAATCAGAAATAAAACATCATAAAGTATACAGGGTATATACTGTGGACACATCAAAAAATTACTATGCTTACCTCTGTTACTTTGAGAAGAGCCTTTCCAGAGCCTGCATTGCTGACCTTTTCATTATTAGGATTGTCAGGTGCAGCCAAGACATATCTCTGTACGAGTTCTCTAAATCTCTCACAACAATGGACAGGATGGCGATATCTTCCCCTATAAAATCCACCAGCAGTCATCCCATACAGAGTTTCACTAACCAAGCTCCACTGAGGGCCATATTCATGAACCATAGCACATAATATTGCGTCTTCCTGTGGCAACCAAAAATCAGGAGATGGAACACAATCTCTTGACCAAATGTTTGCCTTCTTTAATTTCTCTGGTTTTATCATTAAAACCCTCTTTACAGGCATGGTAGTAATGGATACCTTCCCTCCCATCCTGCTCCGGCTTGTTGATTTTTGCTCGACATCAACCACACTTTCACATGGTTTTGGATCCATAGGTTCATCATGCTGCATGCCTGACAGGTTGGAATCTAAATCTAATGGACATATTTCAGGGGGAGTCTTCTTGAGTTTCTTAGACTTCTTTTTCGAGGTTTTTCCTTGTTCACAGTCCAGTGTAGTTTCAGCCTTCTTACGTTTTTTCTGCACACTTGAAAAATTTTCAGACGAGGTGACCACCTCATGAGAAATATTCTCATCATCTATTGACATTCGGTCTGTTGCTGGCTCTTCTTTTGCAGGTTTCAATTCAGAAGCTAAAGATCCTTTCTTCAGAGATTTGTACTTGGCTTTCTTTGGCTTCTTTTTAGACTTGGGTTTCGGATCACTTTGCTTTTCATTCCTGCTAAGAGAAATAGATTTGTAACTGAATGTTGAATCCCAATACATGATAGAACCACTCATATATCCATATCTAGGAAACTGCAAAATATAAAAATATCAAACTGTCCTGATTTATTCTGTGGATGATTATCCATATCAGACACAAATACTTCTGTCAAGCTGTACATCATTTATCTAGGAGAACACCAAGTCACTCACCAGTCTCCATGCTGACATCTCCCTCTCCCCCCCCAAAAATAAAAACCCACCCTGCCACCCTCTTTTTAATTGGCAAAGTTACACATGTAACAGGTCTCATACACATGACCCGCAACCTATTTAATGGAGGAACTTACCCACCATCCTATTTAATGGAGGAAGTACCATTTGAGCTGGAGCTCATTGTTGTTGACATCCTCCATACATGCATTAATAAACAAAATTTCTAGACTATGCTCAATGACTAATCTATTTAAGAAAAATACTTCCAATTCAACATTTTTATTGTGTAGAGCCAATGGTGTTTTTTTTCACACCAATGGAATGAGCATTATATTTTAAGGTCACCATGACAGATGACTTATTAGTGTAACATTCACCAAGACCAATGTCAATATCCTTCTTATGAAGACAACCATTCCTTGAAATAATCCAGGAGTGACTTTGAACCACATTGGTCCCAACCTCTAATTAAGGACAATCAATGCTCAGTCAAGTTTCCTATAATATTTTCACTGAGAAAATGATAGTTTAACACCATGTCTTATGATTTATGGTCCCCCCCCCCCCCCCCCCGCTTTCAAATCTATTATTTTAACAAGGTTGTGATAAAAGCAGAAAGCTAACTTCCCACCATGATTATAAAGTTACTCTATAAAGCCAAAAAGATTTTTTTTTTTTTTTTTTGAAAACCAATTTAGCCACTATTGGCCCCAATATTATTCTAGAAAATTTTGGGGAACTTTTTGTTAAAAAAAAAAAAAAAGAACTTTTCAGTCCTATATTCTAGGTGATGACAGAGTGTTGTCTTACTTCATTGAATCACATTTGTCATCTTCTGCATCCTCCTTCTCCTTAGCTTCACATTCCAGCTCCTCCATCAACTACAGAAAATATATTAGCAAATAGGTTAACTTAAACACATTCAGAGAAAAGGCTGCAACATAAGAGGTTTTTTTTTTTAAATCAACATAAGAGTTTATAACATGAACCTGGTGTTGAGCTAAGGCCTCAACTTGCTGACGATATGCCTCAGTTGCAAAATCTGCATCCCATCCTGATACAAAGAGAGAATCCTTGAGTTTAGTCTCAATATGCAATTATGCAAATATGGAAGTGATTACTGAGTCAATAAGTATGGCATGCCATCATAGAGAAACAGATTCTACTTGATTACAAAATTCTTTGGATGTGGTTCATATATTTTTACCATCAAGTAAAAGTTAATAAAGCAACATATATCACATGCAATGTTGCAAGTTCAATACAACAGATGGTCAAATCAATGTCTACTTGTTTTTTCCAAAAATAAAAAAATCAAAGTTTACTCCGTACTTATACATGGTGTCTAGTTGTGTCTTTCTTTTTCTTTTCTCTTTTTGGGCAGGGAGGGGAGAGACACAATGTCTACTTGTTTCTCCCAAAAAAATCAATGTTTACTCTGTACTTACACATGGTATCTGGTTTTTCCTTTCCTTTTTCCTTTTTTTTTTTTTTTGGAGGGGGGGGGGGGGGGGGGGGGGAAGAGAGAGAGAGAAGCAAGATAAGCGCTCTATTTCTTCTTAGAATTCTTCTTGTTGGATGGCATGTCTCATGAAGTGGAGTTATTTGAAAATTAACCCCAAATATGGAGGGCCTGACAAAAGTCACCTTGAGCCAGTGAAAAGGGGGAAATCAATGTTAAAGGAACTTACTCTCATATACAAGGGGTTCCTCATCTTCGTCAATCTCAGCTTCCATTTCCTCCTTATACCTCTCAATGCGGTCCAGTTCCCACTCTGTCTCCTCAAACCTAGCTTGAGATTCCACTGCTGCCTTGTCTATAATGGGATCCCACAATTCCAGAAAACGAATCGCATATCGATCTATTGGACGTAGCTGATTCTCAAAGGATGAGATTTCTTGTCCAGCAGCAGCTGCTGCTGCAGCCATTTGTTTGACATCAGCCAGCATGTCAACATCATCTTCTTTGCTAGCAATAGCTGGAGCTCTCTCTTCATTAGGATTATTCCCAGCCAAAATCACCTGAGTTTCTTTATTTGCAGTTGTGATCCAGCCACCCTGATCTACAGGCTCATCAACCTTCAGATCGTCCTCATTTACATACTCATCCTCTTCCATCCTCCCAATGGCTTCTTCTGTAAACTCTTGGTTCTCCACAGCTTCTTCCTGTTCAAGTTTCTTCAATGCCATGTAGTCTGCTTCATCTTCTGCAAATTTCAAAGCAGCCTCCACATCTGCATTAGACACAGAAACCTCATTTCCATTGTTGTTAATCTTTTCCTTCTGCAAATTCTTGATTGGAAGTGTTCTATGACCTGAGAACAGTTCCATGGGATCAAGCTTTTTGAAGAATTCTGTGTTGTAGCCTCCGCTCTGTATAACTAGATCATCAAGGGCACGCTTCTGATTAGCTTTCTTTAAAATATTCTCTTCAATGGTGCTGTCACTGATTAGCCGATAAATATTAACTTCACGTGTCTGTCCTATCCGGTGGCATCGATCCTGAGCTTGCTGATCCATAGCAGGATTCCAGTCACTATCATAAAAGATAACTGTATCTGCCCCAACTAGGTTGATACCAACACCCCCACTACGAGTTGACAAGATGAAGAGAAAAAACTTAGGATTTGTGTTAAAGCGTTGCATTAAGGTCTGCCTCTCCTCTGGCTGAGTCGATCCATCTAAACGCATGTAAGTATAACCATACAAATTAATGAAAGCCTCCAAGAGATCAAGCATCTTCGTCATCTGGGTGAATATTAACGCTCGATGACCTTCTGATTTTAATTTCCTGAGCAATATTGCAAGCTCCTGCAATTTCCCACAGTCGAACTGTATAAGTCGCCTGTCTGGGAAATATACTTGCCTCCGGACAATTGCAGGTCTGATAGGTGATAGAAGGGGTGACAACATTTCAGAACATTTCTGCTTATAAGTTGGGTGCAGAAACACAGAAGTCACAGATTTACTGCACCAGCAGACAGGTGGTGGGGCCCGTGCAGCAGGTATTGCAAACATGAAACTTTCAACAAGGTCCAACATTCTCTGGAATCGCTCCACTGGTGAGAGGACAATGTCAGCAAGCTTCGAGGAGTACATGTAGGACAAAGGGTTGGCCTTCTGAAGATGAATATCATTAACAGGATGCTTCACTGTCAAAATTTCCCTTAGTGTTGTAGAGAACATGGGTTTTTTCTCACACCTCAAGGAATTCCACCATGCAATAGCTGCCGCCCGTTCCTTTGCTTCTCTTAGTCTCTCCTCTATGATTTCCTTACGGATATCTTCAAAAATATTAGTTCCATGCAACCTTTTTCGATGTCTATATCCAGGTCCGATTTCTTCTAGGTTACACAAGTCAGTGCACTCCTTGATTAAATTTGAGGGGGTAGCAATGGCTTTCACTTCATCACTCTCCCAAGAATTCATGCTAAAGTCAAGATGAGTAAATAAAAATCCCAAACCCTTAAGGTCTACATTATAAAATGGGCATGGAGAAGGCATTGAACAAACAGAGGTACTCAATTGGATGTCAAGACCACTCATATCAAATGAACTAACAATTGGACGACCCTCAAATAAGTCTGGATGATTGCAAACTTTGCGAAGTTGCATGATAACACTAATCATCCCAAAAAAGTTGGCACTTGCAAGAGTAGCTTGTGTTTCCGAGCTCGCAATGAAGTCTTCATACAAGTTACGCTGCCTCTTTGACAGTCTACAGTAAATGACATGTTCGTGTTTCATAGGGAGCTGCTTCTCCACGTCTCGCTTCAAGCGACGGAGTATGAATGGACGGAGAACATTATGAAGACGATCCACAACTTCTTTATTTACTTTCTCTTGTCCCTCAACCATTCCTGATATTGGATTACTGAACCAGTCCTTGAACTCCTGATGAGATTGAAAGATATGGGGCATCAAAAAATGCATTAGAGACCAAAGTTCCATGAGATCATTCTGCAGCGGTGTCCCAGTTAATAAAATACGCCGTTTTGAATTGAAGTTCAAAAGAGTCTGCCATCTTTGTGACTTCCAATTTTTAATCAGATGAGCTTCATCCAAAATCAAGTATTTCCACTTCTTGCGCTTGAAAACTTTTGAATCTTGAATAACCAGTCTGTAAGTTGTTATGCACACATGAAATGAGTTAGGTTTCAACCAGCCCTGCCTCTTATATTTGCGCTCTTTTGCACTTCCAAAATATGTTAAAATTTTAAAAGCAGGACACCATTTCAGAAACTCAGTCTCCCAATTAAGCATGACACTTGTGGGGACAACAATGAGATGAGGACCCCATATTCCCTTTTCACACGCCAGGTGTGCAAGCAGAGCGATTGTCATAATCGTCTTTCCAAGCCCCATTTCGTCAGCTAGAATCCCATTGAGTCTTTTCTCATACATTGTAACAAGCCAATCCAAGCCGATATGTTGATACTCACGAAGAGGATGCTTCACAAGAAATGGGAACTTAGTGCGCACGTTGGTTGTGGAGAAGGTGTTTCCTGTTGGCTGTGCTGATCTTGCAGCCGCTGCTGCATCAGCAATTCTGTTCTCACTTTCCCTCTCCTCCTCTGTTTTTTCATGGGATCCTGCTTGCTGTACTTCTGCTGGAGAATATGCAACCGACTGGCATTCACCAGTTTCAACATCTTTGTCCATAGAAGTAGCTTGCTGTGTAAGTTGAATGCCTTCATGGGCTGGAGAATCCATGAGATTGTCCGATAAAGCAGATGCATAGTCAGATTCATCGTCTGTAACTTCATCGTCATTGAAGCCCTAATAAACAGATGTTGATAAAAAACAAACATCAAAACATGATGCAAACCGCCCATGAGACAAGCTGAAGCAGACATTTTACCTACCTTTTTATACCTTGAAAGCAATTCTTCTACTGGTATTTCACTCTCCTTCTGCAGTAATGCAATCTGTAAAATAAGTAGCTTCATTAAGAAGGTACAAATACGAGAAAAAACCCAAAACAACAACAATCAACTAGTTGGACAAACATATTAAGGATCAAGAAGAAAAGAACCTTGAAAATTTTGACCTAGGATATTCGAAGTACAGAAAAATAATAGCTTCATTTGCTCTTTACCTCATCCATGGGGTGGATTGAATCTTCTTTTGCCAGTTCCTCCTCCTCTGACAAGGTTGCCTCATCATCCTGGACATTTAATCAATTTAGAAGTAGGCATGGCCATTGGAAATCATTAGTGTAAATTAATTATATGTCACCCTCAATCATTCAGTCAATCTGAAACTTATTCTAACTAAAGTAAGCGCAACCCCAAATTACATGACCAGTAACCTTACTTGAAATAAGAAAAAAAAAATCCTTCTCCATGATTTGGCAACAATAAAACTGCTACAACTTACATCACCATCAGGACAGTATTAAGTGGCTAAAAAACTCAAGCTGTGAATGTCTCTTACATGTTTTTGTGGAAGCAAATCATTCATCATATCCACATCTAAATTCTAATAAACCATGCAAAAATCCTGGATAAAAACAACAATGAAAAGATTGGCAACTAGAGACATTCAAAATGTAGGACTGAGAGTTCAAATTCACTGGTTGGGAGGGAAGAAGTTGACTACCTTCAACCAAGCTTTGTTGGGACACTGCTTAACTCGTAGTAAACATGGGGAAGAGTGGGGTGGCTGATCCACTAAAGTCGTAACAAGGCCTAACAGGTGTAGTTTGTGCAAAGGTGTAGCAGATTGAAAAAAACTTTGCTGCCAAAATTTCCTTCATTGTGGGGGTTGGTAGAAAAATTAGGTTTTGGTATGATGTTTAGTGTGCAGGACATGCTCCAAAGGACCTGTATCCTGACCTCTATTTGATTGCAACAAAAGAGATGTCTGTATTGTTTCTATTCAATACAAGAGGGCAGATGGACTGCATTATTGGAATCTAAAGTTCATACAGGCTTTCAATGATTGGGAATTGGAGATGGCTAATTGCCTAATGAATTTATTGTGTTTTAGTATTCATTTTGATGGCTGAGAAGTCCATAAGAAACGGAGACACAGGTAGAAGCAACTTCCTTTCAAAAAGCATTTGTGTGTATGTGCATGTGTGTACTACATTGGGCAAAATTTTGACAGTAAATAATCTTATTAAATAGAATGTGGTCGTGGTTAATTGGTGGGATATGTGTAAGTGTAGTAGTAATTCATCTGTTCAACTTGGTTGGGCCCTTTACTTAAGCAAAGAAAGAATTTATTTATCGAAGAAAAAAACAAGTGAAGTAGTAAATTTATGGATCATTTGTTGCTACATTGTTTGATTTGCCTACAGGTTGTATCCTTTGTTTTCTCTGCATTTGGGGCTCATTGGGTGATGCCAGAGAAGGTGCTAGATGTCTACGCTGGTAAAGGGTTGTATGGCTGGCATACTATTTTTATTATAAAAAAAAAAAAAAGTATGGCTAGCATACTAAAAGTCAGATTTGGAATGTGATGCCTCATTGTGTAATGTGGACCTTTTGGAGAAAGAGGAACAAGCGCACCTTTGAAGGAGGTTTTTTTTTTTTTTTTTGGCTAAAATCTTTGAATGAGTTGAGAAATCAGTTATTCTGTCTAATCTACTTTTCTGCATTTTGAATAATGTACTATGATTGGCAGGGTATCATGTAATTCTTTAATAGATTTCATGGAGACTCATTTTGAGTTCTCCTCCTTGTAATAAAATTCATTATTACCTATCAAAAAAACATGTAGGACTACCCATTATGTTTCTACATTAGTTCAAAGACTGCAAGACTGTAACTAAGAGAAATAATTCACATTAGCCACATGAATCTACTTTCAATGCTTCATCTATTGATATATAAGCCAGGTACCTGAAGCAACAATGTGCTTAGTGAACGTAGTAGTGTGCTAAGATCAATGGCACATAAATAAGAAACATATATATATATATATATATATTAAAATAAGATAAAATTAAATAAAATAAAAATCATGACACCCTTGCTTTATAGACCACTGTATAATGCAAAAAAAACAGAAATCAGTAAGTATAAGAAGTTAAATAAAATTCAGGATCTTTACTGAACCCAGGAAGAGGGCTGAATAGTAGTATAAGAAGTTTTATTGAAATGATTACTCTTGTGCTTATAGCTTGAACTCTCACGAACAGAAGACGTACAAAATGCATCATACAGAAGTAATCATAAAAAAATAAGAACTCAAAAGAGATGCCTAAAATAGGAAATTCTCAGACCAAAAATCCAGTCACTTCACAAAATATAAATTCAATATCTAACCATATTCAATTCAAAATATCACTTGAAAAATAAGTTTCACGAGACTATCCCTTAAAGGTACCAACTGTCCTCCTTGTGATTGTATTTGACTCTTTTTGATTGGTTCCCACATTCAACAGGGTTAAAGAGGGGCAGCAGGGAATGGAGAGTATGAGTTGGGAAGACCAAGCAAGCTGCAGGCTTGCACCTACTCTTTAGCTTATGGTTGCTTTCAGACAATAGACTTGGGACAATCAAAGGTAGTTTGCACCGTGCATACTTATTGAAACCATGGGTCCATGACCATCAAGTATTTTAGAATTTATGAATAATTGGTCACAATCTCTCTCCTACCCTCATCTGTTCCTCACAGCATCAAAAACTTCCCTTACTAAAGGAACAAAATCTGAATTCTACTTATTCAACAATAGTCAAATGAAGCAAAACCCCATAACTTTCTTAATGTCATTTTATCTAAATTTGAACACTTTAGTTTAAAAAAAAATACAAATGGTATACCACAAGAACAAGTTTACAGAGATTCTAATCCTGTCAACAGGGACAAAAAATCACGGGATAGTGAATAAAGCAGACTATTCAATGAAGAGAACTTCCAAATAATAATACTACTGAGCACAGATAATTCTCCAAAGCATTTCTGACATCAAGCATTTGTACCAGCAACTTATTTGCGGTCAAATTCGTGACTCAGATTTCAAAGAAGGAAAGGGGAATTTCCTGATATCAGTAATAAAAGTGCATTCCTCCTGTAAAATATATGACACCAGAAATAGAGACCCAAAAAAAGAAGTTGATCAAATAGAGTTATGCTTTTCTTTATTAAATACCTTCTCTTCGCCAGCAGCAAGAACAAAGTCACCATCTTCCTACATAATTTGAGATAAAGTTCAGTAAAACAGCTAATACTCTGTACCATGTTTCTGAAATACTAATATTAAAAAATAAAACAGAAAGCATGGAACATAAAACAAAGTAACATAGGAGTCAAAAGACAGTTGCACTTGGATTTATATTAATCCAAAATAGCATAAAAGAACAAATCCATGGAACCATTAAATTATTAAAAAAGATAGATGAATAGATTCAGAAAACAAAATATATGGAAGTAACACTCTATTTGTTGTAGTGGAAAATTTTTTCCATTTTTTGGTGTTTGGTTTGGTAAAAGCGCAAGTTAATGAAAAAAAGGTTTATGTGATCAACAGAAAACAAGCCAAATAGAACATAAAATATTTTCCAAAATGTCACATACTCAACAGAAACTTACAAATAAACTCCACATCAAATAAAAGTCTCCCAATGCTAACTTCTCTCTCTTTGCCCCCTCTCCTCCACAAGATTAACTGTTGACTGATCATTGGCTTTTTCCCAAATTACATTTTTTTCCTAAAACCAGTCACCTTCCCACCTAATTTTTTGCATAGATTTCAAATTTGGAATTTCTCTTCACATTTGAGGCTCCAACTGGCCCAAAAAATAAAAAACTTTTCCAATATAGGGTCTATTCACATGAATGGAAGTTTCCTATACATATAATCATTTGAAACTACAAGAAATATTAATGATTTTCCACGCAAGTCAAACAACGTAAAATGTTTTTGGGCTTTTTTTCAATGTCACCACTAAGCACAAGAAAATGAGTCCATTTTCTAGAAAATGAGTCCTTTGACCAAAAAACATTTTCCATCGAAACAAACAGAGAATAAAATTTTTGCAAATTGAGTTTATTCGCATCACAATACGATAAAGCAAGGAAAGCAGATAGAAAGACTAAGAACTAACAATGACTAGCCTTCACAGGCACTAATAGGTCCCAATTTCTCATTATAAAGTAGTCAAGAGTCAATTTTTTTCAGTAGCCCTTCCATTTAATTCAAAAAAATAGTAAGCTGCGTCATGAAACCACTTCTCCATAGTGGTGATGGCCTGTTTAAATAACTCTTCCTGTGATAGCTTGTTTAGATAAATTCTTTGTTTTTCATCAATGAGATTGTTACTAATCAACATTAAAAAGAAATTATAAAAAAAGGATAATTTTTTTTTGGCTAAGCGATAACCTGTTCAGATACCAGGATGCACGGCTACTCCATTTTTGCTCATGTACCCATATCCAATACATATCGTACTGGTATCATACCAGATACCTCTAAGATATGTACCCAATCTCTTTTTCTTTCCTTTTTTTTTTTTACAAAAAGTGCACATATTGGATAAGCCTATGATACGGCTTGGATACCGTTATAACCCAACCCCGATAGTGTAAGATAGCCCAAACTTGTAAGAGTTTTTATTTATATTTTTTAAATATTGGTTTCAATGTTGAACACTTATGTAGTTATCTTTT
The DNA here is from genome assembly GCA_032727855.1 of Quercus ilex subsp. ballota. Classification (NCBI taxonomy): domain Eukaryota; kingdom Viridiplantae; phylum Streptophyta; class Magnoliopsida; order Fagales; family Fagaceae; genus Quercus; species Quercus ilex. The sequence continues at coordinate 26,231,327 of CM064914.1, read as the reverse complement.
GCTTACTCTTTTGGATCTTGGTTTGTGTTCTAAACATTATTTAATGGCCATGGATTCACTTTATTATCCATTATTTCTCTTAAATTGATATATGTTTGACAATATATGAAAAAATAATGCTTAACAATATGTAACAAATATAAATAAAATATTTAATAAGTAATTAAGACACGTATCCCCAACGTATTGTACCCTAGGTTTTTCAAGAAATGATGTATCCGTGTACCTATACCCGTACCCGCACCCATGCATCTTAGTTTAGATAAGTTACTTGTAGCACATCTCTTTGTTTCCTTTTCATCATATGCATGAAAGTTTTAACACACACAAGTTGTATCACAATTAATGTGGTAAAAAAAACATACTTCTGTAAGACTACGTTTACAAAATATGTGTATATGATTTAATGTGAAATACAATTCAATAAAAACATGCACATGAATCAAAATAAATGATTTTCAACTATATGATGTAACAAATCTAAAATTTGCTATAAATGATACATACAACATAAACAATTGCAGTTAGCAAGCTCACAGAGTGTAACTTTGTTACATTAATCAGAGCTAAAAGTTCAAATTCAACTGAATCCAGTATCAACTTCAAAGTCTAAACAAAAATACCCATGAAACCTTTTTGCAAAATATGCCTTCTAATTTAACAAGAAACTAAAAAGAACTTGTAGTCTACCTGTTCATCACTAAAATCATATAGCATATGATCTTTGGCAGACTTCCCAGCATCTTTTGACAGATCACTAGCTTGACACATCTCAATTTCTAATACATGGTTTTTCAAAACAGATACGTCACCATTACTTCCACCCTATATTTAGAAAACAAGTATTAAGTTGAGGCCTTATCTTGCTCCACAATTTACCAATCACAACCACAAACACATACAACTTACACAACGACGACCAGTGGCTACAACTGAAGTTACTGAATAGCTTGTGTCAATCTCATTGACAGTTGAAAGATCATTTACTTTGCCTGCAGAACATGTAATTCCCCTCCACGTTAGAGACAATCACAAATTTCAGAAGATAACACGGTAAATCAAATGCTTATTACCCTTGCCATGATCATCCCCCACAATGGTTGGTTCAACCCCATCTTCATCCGTTTCTGGACTACTTTCTCTGCTAAGTGGTTCAGCCCCATCTTCACCCTTTTCTGGACTACTTTCTCTGCTAACTGAATGTACTCGTATTGATCAAAATCAAAATCCAATCATGCTAAATACAAAATGGAAGGCATCCACTTAGCCAATATGGGAGATTTTAGCAACAATTTTACCACATCACTAGTATTACATATATACATATACATGTGTGAGTGTGTGAGTGTGTGGGTGTGCACGCACATGCGCATGCACAATTTTTATCTCTAATTTTTGGGGTTTTGACAAAACACAAAAGAATAGCCACTAGAGCCCGAGGAAGGACCTCTGAAAACTCTTGCCATCTTATAAGTGCCCACCAGAGGTCTAGCTTTACACATTAAGGCATTATAAAGGGCTTAGGAGGGACAGGAGGGAAGAGGGAGGATGGAGGATGGAGGAAGGCAAGCTAGATACTTCTGATTTGCTTTTGCATGGAAGAAGGTGGGCCTTCTTCAAATTTGTGTTCCCTCTATTACAAAATCCAAACAGACTTTTACAAAAAACAAAACATTTACTTTATGTATGGCTGCACTGGGGAGAAGGGAAGAAAAAGAAAAGTACAAAGGAAGAGAGAGAAGGGGGAAATGGAAAGGAAATTATTTTCCTTTTATGTGTTTGGATATTGGGAGGGAAGGAGAGCAGAAAAGGAGTAAATGTCTCCTTCTCTTGCTTGGTATGTGAAAATCAGAGAAAGGAAAAATATCATTATTATATTCTAATTTCACCTGCCCTTATATAATAAATATAAATATGTTTTAACATTTAAATTCTGTTTGATATTGGATTTTATTAGGGGACTAAAAATTTTTTTTTAAAGAATTGGAGATCCCCTGCATGTGGATTATGGCTAGTTAAGTTTGTATAAGAGAAGTAAAAAGGCCGAAGAAATTTGTGCACTCAAACAATTCAAAAAACAAACAAGTAATTTTGAGGGATCCCGCCAATTAGCTTCCTTGCAGTTTACTGGCCCATTGACTCGCACACGTCAGACTCCTTGGTCCGTGTTTCGAGACGGGCCAAAAATCATTATAAAAAAAATTTTGAGTATTATAAACCAAACTAAGCGTTAATCATGCTGATAACTCACCTTCCCCCATGGTATAACGTCTGAGCAGCTCCTCTAGTGGAAGATCTACTTCATTGTGCAAAGCTGTCAATTCTTCTTGCCTTTCTTCTTCAGTTATAAGGGCCTCATCTTCCTCAATTGTGTGCTCATCATCTTCCTACAAGAGCAGCATTGTGTAGGTAAACAAATATAAGCACACAAAACTGAAGTACCTAAAAAGAAGAAAACATTGGAATCATTGGAAATTATAATACAAATCCAAGAAAACCATGAAAGGTGCATAAGTGCTAATGTATCCAATCATCAAGAATATGATGGAGAAGAAGGCTACAATACCAACTTGTGTGCAACCAAAGTTACATGTTTGGGACTATACAAAATTGAAAATACAGAAAACATGTCAAAATGATAATTTGAAGTATTACGGGCCAATGAAATCTGATGGTGCAACTATAAGTTATAATTTTCAGCAAAAAAAGGTCATATGCCATCTTGTCCCCCTGATTGAGGTCAAAGATCCTATCATTTTCTTTTCTTCGAGGTTTCTTTTTAGCTTTTGCTAAGTAAGGGAATGAAGGTGATGAATGAACAATGCTTATAGGCGTTAGTCCCAAGCCCACCTCAAAGGGGTACTCTAACATCCAAGGAAACATAGGCATTTATCAAGGTTTCATTTATATTGCGCATATATCCCCCCCAAGGTTTCATCATTGAACAGGCAGATACATGGACCATTAGAATGACAACTGAACTACATTGATCCGCAATACCTTTCAAGTTTCAACCCTATATTGTCCACTATCTTCCAAGGCAGGCTGAAGATCATCATACAAATGTATCAATTAGGCAGAAGAGCAACTTACAATTTTGCTTCACTAGGAAGACAAAAGCATGTACACATCAATACCATAGTCTTCTGTAGCCAACTTGCTTTATCCATTCCCACGTATAATTTCAAAATTAAGTAAAAAAAAAATGGATAAGAAAAGGCTTCAGCTACTTCCAACTGAGATTGACCACCAAATATAACTCAATAATCTGCAACACTGCCATAATTTTTTTTTTTTTTTTTTTATAAATGATATAAAGCTGGTCCAGTTATTTTTGGGATTTTAGAAAGCAACAAGTGTAACATGTGACAAAGGAATAAGGTTTTCCAACATTAATTTGAATGCGAGTCATATACTACCATATAAATGGCAACAAACTCAAAAAATTCAAAAATCACTCTACATATGATAATGAAGGGATTATAAAACATACTGACTCATCTTCAGATCGTATATCATAATCATCATCCATATCCGCAATATTCGACTGAGATTCTGTCAGAAATGTGTTAAAACAATTTATATAATAAAATTAGGTCATCCCCTTGAGGTTATCAGGTAAAATACCAAGGAAACATAAATTTCTGCTTACCAAAATTAAATTCTGGTGACTCATCAACATCAATTTCATCCACTTCTTTGCATTTTATAGTCATTCGATCTGGTGTAGCAGGGTTTTGCACTGGTTTATGAGTATCCACAAGATTTTCTGCTAGCATTGTTGAGTACCTGAAAATATACAACACAAGAATATGCCATTTCACTTTAATGTGGATGCATAGTAATAACCTTTCAGAACTGGAATCCAATGCACAACAAAGTCTTTAATACAGATTGATAAACCCTAAGGGAGCGGGGGGAGGAGATTTCTACCTCTCAGTTTGCCCCAAAAGAAACTCAAGTTGCTTATCAAGTGCCTTTTTCTTTTTCTCATCCAGCTCCATCTGATGCTTGTAAAGCACCTGAATTTACAATATTGGTTTTGAAATTATGGACCTAAAAGAGGCTTAGAAGAAATCACAGAGGAATTAAACAAGTTTTGAAGGATAATATCATAGATGAACTTGCCAGCTTTTCTATTTTCATCCAGAATTTCTTCACATCCTTTGAAATATTAAGTGCAACTTTTCTCAACCGCTGCTCCTCTTCCTGTTCATAGTTTTAGTTTATTGTAATATACCCATAAGCAATACATCACTCTGTTTTGTGCAACTTGGAATCATTATGTCTACTACTAGTAACACAAAAAAGATACATTAATTTGAGGAAGCAAAAAAACACAACCCTCATTTTCTTTTCTCCCTTTGTAGCCTGATCTAACATGCCCTTGCTCGCTCTTAAAGCGACCTTCCTTGCTTGTGCCAACTTCCATTTCCTCTCTGATTCGAAGTCCTGCTAACAACTAGTTTAATGAGCAGTGAAAGAAAATGAACCAAATATTTAATCAAATTAACTAAACCTGATCAAAAGAAAATGAATATAGCATGATAATATGAATCAAATGAGTATAGCTAAATTGTTTGCTACATCACATAAGGTCAGATCTACAATTCGCTAGTCTATTACCTTGGACAGCCAAACCATTTCTTCTAAAACATGATCCCAATGGGTTTTAGGGCGTCGAGGTTCTTTGGGAGCTTCAAGTGCCTGAAATAACCATGAAGAATAATTAGTGTCAATAATTGGAAAACAAAAATCAAAGCAGAAAATTGAAATTACTGACAGTTCTCAGTACCAAGAATGTTATCATCACAAAGGAGTATGAATAAGAAGGAAACTCTTGCTATAAAAAACTTGAGAAAAGAAGGGACACAAAATAGCTTTGTAAGCAAGGTGACATTCTGATAGCTACACAGCTATTGCCTATTTGTATAAGCAATAACAAAGCAGAAGACTCTACTAATTTCTTATCCAATTTGGATCCTTTAGGATTTGCCTAAAACTTAGATATAGTTGCCAATCTCAGTAAATGTAGCTTATTTAGCAGAATGTTGCATTTTAATGTCAACTACATTCAAGTGAAGAGAAGTTTTCATGGAAAACCAAGGGAAAAAAGAAAATATATTTTCATGTTCCATATTCTTTATATCCCACACACACTACCCTCTCCTTTCTCTAAATGTTATCCCAAATTTTTTCCACCTTGAAAAATTAATTCAACTATATTTTTCCCCCTATCCCACATTGAATTTGGATGCAAGAATTGCAACTCTAGCTTAAATGTGTTTCCAATTTCAAGAATTGAAATAGTTAGGTAACAGCAGAGATACAAAGTTGACAGGCTTTGAGTTGTGAAGGAGATTTCCACATATTTGGTTTAAGTACAGAGAGGTGACAAGGGGAGAAATTGAGATGTTTACATTGTTTATATCCTTAAAGATTCTATTGTGTATTAATGCTAGTAAAAATGTCTGGTATGTATTTTAGCTCAGGCATCCTTTCCCCTTCGATGTTATCTCATTTTTTCTATCTGGAGTTTCAAAAATGTAACAGACAAGCAAAATATACAAAACTATAATACGTGGGTGAACTTTCAATTTCACCCTTCAAGCCCACATATTTTTATATTTCTTTTCAAGGAAACAAATTTCATCACTTTTTTATTTGCTTTTTAACATGACTACTGATATTTTTTTCAACCAGTGAAATAGTTTTTCCTTCTTTTTTTAAGCATATCCACTTTATTAAACTTTCCTTTTCTGGATCATCTTCTTTTCTTTCTTTTTTTTTTTGGGTTAACTTGAACTGCTTAATTAAGTTTACCTCGGCTCCGGGCTCCACATGCACCTTGAATTCAGAACAAACATGAAGCTTTTGCACCAAGATTGACTTATCGGGATTTTTTTTTTTTTTGGGGGGGGGGGGGGGGGGTGGGGGAGGGAGAGAGAGGAAGCTATGTACACTAAGTCTGATTAATTAAATACAATGTGCTTATACTAGTTATTTAGTTATGGCCATGTGAATACCAGCAGTTTTAGATTTGAAGTGTACATCCATCATTTATTCAAAAAAAGGTACAACTTCCAACAAAAAAACAGTATACAGTTAAAAAAATTTATTAAAAAAAAAAAAATCACTCATAAATTGCACAATGAAGGAATGTGTGATCAAACAATGCATATCTGTCGGTTTCAAGAAGTTGTAAGGGCACCAAAAAAGTCAAAAATGGTAATGCCAAAATCACGTTGCATGACTTATTAAAATTAGAACCACCGATATAGCAAACAAAACCATGGCACTGAATATGAAAAAATAAAAAAATAAAAATGTAACAAATACAGCAATTGATTTATGCCCCCAAAAAAGTACAAGATAATCTACAAACAAAATATCCAACAAACCAACCTTTTGACGCTTAGCTCTTGTCTCATGATCAAGCTTACACCTTGGACCTTTGGAGGCCATGATTTTATTTTGTTACCTATATCATTATAGAAGGGCTGAAGATCCGTGTATGACCTAAAACCAAAACATCCATTGCAAGTATCAGTCCAAGCACTAATGAAATGATAAGTCCCATCAAATATCCAAGCAACAAAAATTGAAACAAAACATCAACATATATTCAAACAGCACTAAATCTGAATATTGAAATGCATGTTAATCAAACCCATAGAATACGGGAAAAAAAAAAAAAAACCAACAAAATATTAAAATAACATTTTGGCACTTGGGGGAGTTATCTCAAACTACAGCTCCAATTTCAAGAGAAATTGGCAAGTTAGCACACACTTTGAATACCTAGCTTGTGTTTATCACACACTTGTGCCGCATTTCTCTCTCTCTCTCTCTCTCTCTGAAACCCACGAAGAAAATGGTAACAAAAACGAACCTTAAAAAAACCCATTACCATAAGTGGCAGAAATGGCTCCAACAAACACAAATCTCTCTCAAACCCATGTTTGGTTACCAAGAAAATTTCAAACTCAGAGAGAAAAGAAAGAGAGATTATTAAACCAAAAAAAAAAAACAGTGAAAATATTTATGAGAGCGTGAAAGTTTGAATTTTTTTTGCTTCTTCCTCCCCAAAGTCCAAACAAAAACAAAAAATAATAAAAGCGAGAGCCCAGAGACTAAGGTAAACTGAACCAAATAGCTGTATTCAGCTCATTCTTATTTCCTACGTCAAAAAGGAAAAACAACATTTCTTCTTATTTTTTTCTTTCTCAGCAACCAAACAGAGAAAGAACAATCGGAAAACTGACCTGGTTAGCTCAACCGAAGAACCACAATTTCACTTTTCACTCCGATCTTCTACGAGAAAAAAAAAATCAAAACTTGTAAAACACTACTTTCTCACCAAATAAAACTTAAACAAAGAAAATAGAAAAACAAACAGAGAGAGAGAGAAAGAAACCTTTGGTTTAGGGCTTTGGGTCGAGGTGAGGTCCGAGAGCAAAAACCCTTCACAGATCCGAAAATCAAAATCAGTAAAATTGTTTTGCTTTTCTTTTTTCTTTTTTTTTTTCTTTTCTTTTTGTTTCTCTTTAGAAATAGAGAGAGAGAATTGTCTCTATCTTTTTCTTTTTACTACTGTTTTTTTTTTTTTTTTTTTTGCTTTTGTTATTTTTTTTTTTTTTTTTTCTGAGCATTCAGGATAATCACGATCTAAAGATTTGTACAATCGTACGGTTGAGATTTCTCTTGTAGAGGACCCTGGAACGCTGATGTATCTGAGATTGCGTTTTGAAATTTACAACAAAGATGTGAACCGTCGTCGTTTTGCCTACCCCCACAATCATTTACCCTTTCCTTTCTCAAATTAACTGCGGTTACTAGAGCCGTAATTGAACCCAATTGTTGACTAACAAGTAACAAACAGAACTAGTAAGGGTAAAAGTTTCATGGTGATAGGAGATCATAAGAAAATGGAATGGAATGTATTTAAATAATGTCTCATTTTGGAGAAAGGAATTGAATAGAATGAAAATGAATGAAAATAATAATTTTATAATATTTTTCCATTCCCTTGTTTTAGAGTTTTAATTGATAGAATTGAAAGTTCATTTACTTGTCTGAGAGTTTAAGTGAAAATAAATGGAATGGATAGAAGGGAACACTCATTGCTCTGTATTCCTTGAAAACCTCAAATTTTCATTTTCTCCAAAATTTGGAGGAATGGGAGGAAATAGAATTAGATTTAATGAATTTTTTACTAAAACTCTCAAAATGCCCCTATATATTCAACCCTTTATTTTAAAATAGGGGTCTAATAGTAATATTGTCATAAAATAATTCTATTTCATTCTCTATATGTTACTCCCAAATAAGATTACTTACATTTCATTCATTTATTTTAAAAGATTTAATCAAGATTACTTAGGACAATTGTTAATAAATCATTTTAGAAAAACTCGTAAGAGTTGCACGTGCAAGGCACATGCTGCCCCTCGAGTGAGAAAATTTAAGATTGATTTTTTTTTTTTTTTGAATTAGTATCAAGTCATATATTTAAATTTAGAATAGTTATTTAATATATGACTATCTATTTAGTATGATAATTTCTTAAGATAAGGTATTTGGTATCAAATGATACCATGTTAGCTGTGTCAAAATCCAATAAGTGTGAGACATGTTAGCAAAAAACAACTAACTAACAATTGAAAAACATGTGTTAGAGGGTAATTATTTTTGCACACATGTTCCTCGCTTATTGGATTTTGATACGAATAATGTAGAATCATTTGATACAAAATATTTTTTGTATTTCTTATAACCTATTTACTAAAGACAATATCTACTCACAAAAAAATTATACTAAGAATGATAACAAATTTCGTCATCTTCCAACAATAAATAATTAAGTTTTAATAAAACATTGTCACAGTATTTAAATTTTCCCAATAAATGATGACATATGCTACAATTGAAACTTTTCATCAAATTAAATACCTACAACAATTTGCAATGAATATTTTGTTATTCATACTTCCTTCTTTATCTATACTATATATAAGAGGATTCTCCTCTTTCAATTGGATTTTTATGTAATTCAAAAATACTCTCATTAATAAATGGTAACTTCATTTAGAAATATGGTCATAAATGTCAAATAACAAATTTCATTTTAAATTCAAAAAGAGAACTCCTAAAATTTATGATTCACGTTCAAAAAATAAATTACAGTTATCGTTTATCTCTAAAGTTTATACTTTTTATTTGTTTGAAAATTTAAAAAAATATATTTATAAATTATAATAGATGCAAATTATCAATCTTTACCTAAAAAAATAAAAGAGTCTTTGAGCACAAGCGTGAGCATGTACTTAGAGAGTAGTCATCTATACTACCTATTTAAAGGGTTTCTCCTGTTTGAGATCCTCATTTTTTTTTAATTAAAAAATGCACCTATATCCCTATGTTTAAGTAGAGACAAAACTAAAAGACAATCCGGTAAAAATACCACTTTAACTCCTACTAAAACATTGCTTAAATAATTTAATTTCTCAAAAAAAAAAATTATTAAACAAGTATTCGACTATATGAATCGACATGAACACGACATATTTATTAAACGAGTTAAGATTCATCAACCCTAACATAACATGTTTATTAAACGTATTAGTCGTGTCAACTAGTTTATCATATTTCATCAAAGCGAAAAAAAATACAAATTTTGGTATTAATCTAATTGATCTGTACTATGAAAAACCAAACAAATAAGGTGAAGTGAGGTGAGATTGAGGTCTGAGTGTAAGAGGCGACCATGGGGCTTGGGAGAATGCAACTATGAAAGAAAATAAGTCTATATGCCTAGAGTTTTGAACGGTATATTGGTAAAATGACATTTAGTTAAACGAGTCACTAAAAAATATTGCATGATTAAGTGCTTTAACCTCGACGAGTTAGCTTGTACTCCCCGAAATGTGTTGACGTTACTGAGTTCCTGGAAACAAGTAAGGAAGATCTCGGACTAGATGAAGGAAAGCGCTATGCCCATCCCTATAATAACTAAGGGGTATTTATGTAGAAACCATCACGAACAATCGTCGTTTAACGTGTCAATGGGTTATGTGGGTTAGACATGAACATGAGTCAATTGTGTCAACCTAAATATGACATGAACCGTTAAGAGTATCAACCCATAACTTGGTAACTTTGTGTCGTAGGTTGTGTTTGATTTTGTCATCCCTAAGGGCAAGTTAAAATGTGAAGATTAAATTATTTTCATATATATTATATGTTATAGTAGTGTAAAAAAATTCACACGGTTTTGGTTTTGTGGTTTCTAAGGCCTTATAAGATCTATTAGATCTTGAGTTCAAAACTCCTAACCAATATTTTAGGATTATTCAAGCTCTCAAATAGCTTTAGACACCCACGATATAATAAAAATAACTGAGTTAATGGTAAGGACTAAATTGATTACAAGTTGAAAATAATAGGGACCAAATTGACTGCTACCAAAATATAAAGACCAAATTGACTTTGACACCAAAATGTAGAGACCAAAAATTTTAAATAGACAACTTGAGATACCCAAATTTCAAAAAAACTAAATATTATCTTTACACATGCCCACATATATACATGTTACTTTTGAAGGAGCATCTAAATTTTAGTATATACATAAATTATTATTATTATTTTTTAGGCGAAAACCACATTTTCGTCTCTATATTTTCACGAAATTCCCACTTTGGTCCCTAACTTTTTTTTTTCCACCGCTCTTAGTCCCTATCCTGGAAAATGCGTCTCATTTTTGTCCCTGCTGTTACATCAAAGACGGAAATTGCACAAGTGACAAATAGAGTGCACTGTTGGCACACTAAAAGCTAACGTGGTCATTAAAATAAGAGAAATGATATGTCCACAACATTTTCACAATATTTTTACAACAAATCATAGGTGCCAGATTATTACTGGTTATTATTGTTGGGGTAAAAAAACAATCTCAGTGATAGGTACAAATTTAAACTAATAACAACTAACCACCTATAATTTGTTATGAAAATGTTGTAAAAATGTTGTGAATATAACATTTCTCTTAAAATAATAATAATAAATGTTATTTGGTATTAAAAAATGCCACGTTAGCATCTAAATTAAAAAAATTAATTTATTAATTTTAACTAAATAAAAAAATCAAAACATAAATAAAAATCAAAATTCACATGAATTAAAATCGAAAAGTATATTGAACAAGAACACCAACCCAAACTTAAGATCTCAAAATTGAAAATCAAAAACCACAGATTGCATAAAAACCACCGCCACTGCCACAAAATCTCGGCCAAACATCCACCAAAACTTCTGCCAAACTCCACAGATTGCACAATTTCTCCAACCCACTCAAATTCTTCACACGAATTGAACCCTCATCAAAATCAAATTCCAGAAATCCATTAAACCCCATTCAATGAAAAACCCATAAATTCATTACCTAACAAAAAAAAAAAAAGAGGAACCCAGATCCGAACAAAACCCATAATCCAAAAACAGCTCAAAAACAATCCCACAAATCCCATTTAAAGCAAAGAGAACTCAAACAATACAACAAAAACATAGAAAATAAAGAAACCCCACAAAAAAAACTATAGAAGAAAGCAAGCAATGAGAGGTGAAAGAATAAAATAAAGCATAGATTTTGTGAAGTAGGTTTGGATTATAAGGGAACATACTCTAGAAATTGCAAGGAGCAACGCCAGGAAGGTAGAAGGAGTGAGATAAAGAGACGAAGAGCAGAAAAAACAAGAGAATTGTGGATTGGAGCTCGGCGGCGGCGACGATTGGCGTCGTGGAGAGTGAGAGATCTTAAGACGTGAGAGTGAGAGAGGTTGAGTGTGTGATCTGATCTGATTTGATCTGAGAGTGAGAAAGGTTGTGTTAGAGGGAGTGATAGAGGTTGTATGTGAATTTGATTGAGCTTCGGCAATGGTGGAGCGGCAGTTTTTGAGCAATTTGTGGTTTCTGGTTTTCAATTTTGAGATCTTAAGTCTGGGTTGGTGTTCTTTGGTGAGGCTCTTGAGACTACTAAGGCTGCTGTTTAATTTTGTGGATCTAATGTTTAATTTTGTGTTCTTATTTTCTGAGTTATTTGTGATTTTTGGTTTTTAGTTTTGAGTTCTTAAATATGGGTTGATGATCTTGTTCAAAATACTTTTACATCTAAATTCATGTGAATTTTGATTTTTAATTCTGTTTTGATTTTTTTATTTAGCTAAAATTATTATTTTTAATTTAGATGCTGACATGGTATTTTTTAGTGTTAAATAACATTTATTATTATTATTTTAACAGCCACGTCAGCTTTTAGTGTGCCAATTGTGCACTCCGTTTGCCACCTGTGCAATTTCTGTCTCTGATGTAGCGACAGGGACAAAAGCGAGATGTGTTTTCCAAGATAGGGACTAAAAGCAGTGGAAAAAAAAGTTAGGGACCAAAGTGGAATCGCGTGAAAATGTAGGGACGAAAATGTGATTTTCGCCTATTTTTTAAATCATTGGCTTTTGGGGGAGGGGATAGATGTCCTTGGCCCCTTAGTGGCCCTGCCACTGCCAAGAAGTGCTAACTAGTTAAGCTAAATGGTTATTGACTTAATGTTGTATATAATCTCAAACCACTACAATTTAACAACTTACGTGGAGAGAAATCTACAATTTGCCTTGTATGCATGATTAGCAGATTAGTTTTAATCATTTTGAGACTAATATTAGTCTCATCATGAGTCTAACTTTAAAAAATGAACAAATTAAGATGAGAGAAAACTATAATATAAGATATTTAAAGATGTAGTACCTACCTTTATGAAGGCGGTGGAGCAATTAGAGAAAGAGAGACAAAGAGAAAGACAAAAGGAAAGAAAAAACAATATAATAAAATTTATTAAAAACAAATGGTACGTTCATATATTCTTAATTGAATTTTGAGTGATTACCTTCTTTTGAAATTAGTGGGAATGTGGGAATAGATGCACATGATTAGATTTGTTTTTTAGTATTTGAAGATTGAAAAGAAAAAAATTGATAAAGATGGAGAGACACGTAGCGTAAAATAACTACTTGTTATTGAGAGTATAATGTTAATGAGAACATGGAAGTAGATACGTTCAAGAGAACAAAGAAAAAAAAAAAACTCATACGTAACTTTTTTAAAAGGAAAAAAACTATTTGTTGGTAAACTACTTTTTTTAATAAAAAAATTATTTAAAATTTAGAAGTTTTAAAATTAGTAATTTTACAAGTCGAAACTCCTTTAAATATTTGTATACATAGTTTTAAAAACCGAACAAAATCGATTGATTCAATCAGTTGAACTGAAAACTGACACCAAGGCGATGATTCGATTCAATAAAAAGCTTCAAAATAGGGTAAAACCAAGAACCAAGACCAAATTGGTTGTTTTGAGGCCAAAATTGGGAATTGAGCCCGTTTCCCAAAGAATATAGTTAGCAGGTTAAATTTCAAAAGTATATATTTTACTAACATCTTAAGTCTCAAAAACTCGATTTTGGGTCTATAAATCGAGTCTTAAAAACTCGATTTTTATGATGTGATCACTTCTGATGTGGCATTTTTCCACGTGGCGTCTACCTGAAAATCGAGTCTCTTAGACTCGATTTATATGTGTTTTTTTTTTTTTTTTTTACTGAAATAGGCAAAATTAGTATATTAAAATGACCAAAAGTACAAGATCCTGCAGCCACTCAGTGCTAACCTCACTAGCTCAGGCCTAGCCACAGGACAAAGGGCACTAATACAATATTAAAAAGCCATAGGACAAAGGACACAACTACAATATTCTCACTTTTCCTCTTTCTTTGTCTCTCGCCAACTCACCTTTTTCTTCTTTCTTTCCCTGTGTTGTTTCACCGGCCTTTCTACATGAAGTTTGATTTTTCCTTGATTTGTTTCAGGATTAGGTAGTTTGTTTTAATGGTAATCACTTGATTTGGCATGGGTTTTTAGTTTTAGATTCAATTTTGAGGGACCATGCTATAGGCTACTTGATTTGGCATGGGTTTTTTGCTGGAGGTGGACGACGAAGGTACGTGCCGCTGTGTGCTGTGGTTGATTTTGGGTCACGGTGGTAGTGGTGGTGCCGTGGTGGTGTTGAAGTTTTATGGGTTTTTTTTTTTTTTTTTTTTTTTTTTTTCGGTGGTGGGGTCTTGGTGGGTTGTTTGGGTTTTTATTTTTTATTTTTTTGGAGGTGGCTTGTGATTGTGATGATGGTTGTTTTGGCCAGTGGTGTTGGTCTATTTTAATGGGTTCTGTGGTGGGCTGTTGATGATGGTAGTTTTTGTGGTGGTGGTTTTGTTTTGGGAATTTTTTGGCGTGAGTTGTGGTTGCCACAATGGTGGTAGTGGTGGCTGATGGTGGTTGTTTTAGGTTTTTTTTTGTGGTGGGTTGTGGCTGCCATGGTGGTGCTAGTGGTGGTGAATATGGTTGACTGCTGGTTGCCATGAATTTATGTGTGGGTTTGTGGTGGTTTGAGTGGTGAGAATAAAAAAATAAAAAATGAGAAATAAATAATATTTTAATGAAGTGGTAAAAAAAATAGAAATTTAGGAGTATTGTAAAGTGACATATTAAATGTTATAAAATTGATTTTTTAAATGTTAAATGCTAAAATTTTTACAATAAGAATGCACTAATAACGTGTTTGTTGATTAGCAACTAGAGTTTACTCATGCAGAAGAGTTGTGGCCCCACGAATTTGAATTAAAATAATAAAAAGGTAGAATTAGAATTAAAATAATAAAATAAAAGTACATTGGTATAAGTAAGGGTCAGCTCTCCTAGGGCTATACATACTAGCCTCACTGGACAAAAAAAATAAAATAAAATAAGAAAATCATCATTACACCCAGACTGACACTCAGGACAAAAAAAATAAAATAAAAAAAGAAAATCATCATTACCTAGCTTGACATCCAGGACAAAAAAAAAAAAAAAAAAAATCATTACACCCATCTCTTCAAACAGGTTACGTGTTCGGCTTATAAATCGAGTCTCTAAGACTCGATTTTCAGGTAGACGCCATATGACAAAAATGCCGCCACATCAGACATGATCACACCATAAAAATCGAGTCTTGGAGAGTCGATTTATAGGCCCAAAATCGAGTTTTTGAGACTCAAAATGTTAGTAAAAAATATAGTTTCAAAACCTTAACTACTAACTAAATAGTTAGAAAAAAAAATTAGTTACCTACTTTCCCCGTTGTTTTGAACATACCGATTTTTAAGACACGGAATCAGCAGAGGGGAATCCACTTTACACTGATGCAACTGTGCAAACTTGGATGACCAGCAAACAGAGACAAATCAGTAAACCGTGCCACTATCATCCTAAAAATGTTAACGGCTGGCTTCCAACTTTTTTTTTGAGAAACCGTAATGTGATGCATTTGATTAAGAAATACCAGCTAAATCAGCTTGGTAAGAAGACATTACATCCGATGGAACATCTTCCATCCATATTACACAATTTGAAATATTAATAGCTAACTGAGCCAAACTGTGTGCAACTAAGTTGCCCTTTCTCTTAGTATGAGAGTAGGACAATTTGGAAAAAACTGAAGAGAGTGAAACAGAGTCTTGTAACAGCAAACCAAAGGGGCCTAAACCAGTATTCTTGGTGTTCAAAGCCTTCATCACAAGTAAAGAATCACCCTCCAAGACAGCTTCAGATATTCCCACCTCTTTAGCAAACTCAAGAGCTTTGTTGGTTGCTAAGGCTTTAATCTCAATTGGCTGAAGTTGTTGAGGAACCTGAGTAGACATGGCAGCAATGACAAGTCCTTCCTGATTCCGAATGATGACACCCACACCGGAGCACTTCTCTTCAGCAAAAATGGCACCGTCGAAGTTGATTTTGAAAGGGACCAGATCAGGCGGTTTCCATCGGACTCTCCTCATCGGCCTACTCGTAAGTTGTGAAGGTTGCATGGCTTTAAATTCTACAAATCTGTCACGAGCCACTTGATCGAGTTGGTTGAGAGAACAGTGAGGTTGCTGGGTTCTCACCTGGTTTCTTTGATACCAAACCGACCACACAGTGAAAGCAAATAAAGCCAGGTTCCTTTAGTGTTGAAATACCCAAGCCATGAGCTCGCTGAAGCTGGAAAAATGCTGTTGGTTTCGAAAATTCCATAAATCGTTCATCCCCCATACACCATCCATCTCCTTGCAGCTCCAAAATGCATGCAAAACATCTTCATTACCTTCCTTGCAGCGATCACAAAGCTGATCTGTGATGATTGTACGACGTAGTAGATTGCATTTCGAAGGTAGAGAATTGCGGCAAGCACGCCAAATCAGATTCCTTACTTTGTTTGGACATTCAAGAGCCCAAATCTTCTTCCAAAACCCTTTCTCATGATCTGGTTGCTCAGCCACCTAGAAACCACCTTCGTCCTCCTTTAAAAATCGATATCCCGATTTACAACTAAAGCACCCATTGTGCTCCCAAGGCCAGAACAGAGAGTCATCCGTTGCTTTTCTAGCCAAAGGAATATTTTTTATTTCTTTAGCTTCTTGTGGTGCAAAAATCCCATCCACTATCGTTGCATTCCACATTCTAGTTCCCTCATCAATTAAACAGTTCACAGTAGCTTCTTCCATTGATTCCACCACTGGGGAGAGTACCTTAGGCTGGCTTCCAACTTGACACCTGTTAAAAATTCAATTTGATCCATAAACAAAATTGTAGCCCTGAAATTCAACTAAATTACACTACAACCGGAACAAGTAACTTCACAGTCGTAACAGAAACCCCAATCAATTAAGCAGAAGCACTGCATTTATTTTTATTTTTATTTTGGCGGAATCAAAGGCCCAAAAAACACAAACACAATCCTCAAATCAAAATTCAAATTCCAAAAACCTCAAATCAAACAAAACGAATCATATAAATACATAACATGCACAGCCCACTTTATCACTTTTCCTACACTTCCCAACTCTCAACGTATTGGAGCCAGCCAATCGGGGTTTAGGGTTAGGGTTTATATTTTTTTTGACAAAGATGAAAGCTTCACTGAAATTCCGTGAAGACCAAAAGCCACTGCTCAGAGCCAAAGTTCCTCTCAGCATCTTAGGCTTGCCGTTTCAGTCCGGAGTTATTGCCGGTGAGTCCAAGGAGCTCACTCTCAACCTCGGTACCTTCTTCGAATCTGGACCGTCGATTAAGATCGCTTACCGTCCCAATGACACGTGGAACCCTTTCTCTCTCGTGGTTAAGACTGGTACGGGTCCGTTTGGCTCGCCGATTTCTAGCTCCATGCTTATGAGTGCTGAGTTCAATTTGATTGGGCGTGGAAACCCTAACTTTATGCTTCACTTCAAGCCTCAGTTTGGGGATTTTTCTATCAAGAAGTCGCAGTCTTCGGTTTTTGATGGAAAGCTGGTTAAGTCGCTGAACGGCGCCGTTCCGGAGGACGATTCGTCGATTGAGGTCGTGGAGAAGCCGTTTGTGAACGGTGCGTTTTCCAGGGCGGCATTGACGGTGGATTCGACGGCGGGAACGATTGCCGGATTGTTCTCCGGTATTGAGGTGGCAGCGAGGACGACGTTGCCGGTGCGGGGACGCGCTGTTGTGAACTTCCGGTGGGGAGTCAGGGTTCCGGCGGAGGCGAAGAGCGTCGGTGAGAATCCGAATCCGAATCCGAATCCAACGGCTGGGATTTCTTTCCAAAAGATTCCCTTTTTGGTGATGAACAAGATCGGGATCGAACACGTGGACGGCGGGGATTCAAAGAAGAAGGCGAGTCCGGATGTGAATTTTCCAGCGAGTGGTGACGTGGCAGAAGCTTGTTTTACGGTTAAACGGCAGTTGGAGGTATTGCACGCCGAGAACGGGTTGTTGAAGAAGGCCGTGGAGGATCTCCGGCGGGAATTCAAATCGGTCGGAGATTCAAGCTCCGGTGAAAGAAATGGAAATAAATCATCTGGCGGGAAATTCGATAGGCGAAACAATGACAAGAAATCGAATGAGGGTGATGTGAATGAAGAACTGAAGAAAGCTTTGATGGGAGCTACTGGTTCTTGAATTTGTCGATATTTCTACATGTTGGTCAGCTAATTAAGTTTTATTTTTTATTGGTATTATTAAATTGCAGTATCAAATTTATGAGTTTTCATACTACTAGCTTGTTGGTTTGGTTTGGTTTGGTTTGGTTTGGTTAATGGTTAGTCATGTCATAAATGAGAAAGCTGCGTCCGTTCTGTATATTGTGTTTTGTTTTGGGGGCTATGCACTTTTAACAAATTTAAGTTGAGTAAAAATTAGAACTTCAACTCCTGTGGAGTTGTGGTTTTGTTCATGACTTTTGAATTTTTAGCACAATCTTATGAAAATATATTCCTTGTCCCATCCATACAGATACACAATGCAGCAAAAAGTTTTCAATAATATCTGATGCCATTTTCCAGATTTGCTCCATTTTATAAGTTGTCTCTTCTCTTGTTGAGCCGCTTGATTTTCACGTCGTGTAAAAAGCATTAACAAATACGGGTAATGACAATAGAAATACTGAGTAATTCTTAGCTACTCTTGGAGTATAGAGAATGACGTTTTCTCCTTTCATATTCATGCTAAGGTCCACTTATTAAATTCATGTTAGACTTCACCATAAATATGAGAGAAGGAAGTACTATTTTGCCGTACTCCGGAGTACTTAATAATTTTTCTAGAAATACAGAACTACTAAGAGCATCGACATTATATTATCTAAAAAAAATTCTATTTTCACACACAAAAAAAAATTGTTTTATCCATTTTATAATGTTTTATACATTACATTTCTTATTTGACCACATCACCCATTAAAATAAGTTAAAAAACTCTTTACCATTTAAAAAAAAAAAAAAACACAAAACAAAAAACACAACCCCAACGCTATTGAACCCACCCACCCGTCATCGAACCCATCTATCAGAACCCACTCATCATTAAATTTGCCCATCTGAACCCACTGATAGCCTAACCCACCCATCACCGATCCGCCTATCACCATTTGAACGCCTGTATTACCATTTGAACCCATCCACTGCCTGAACCCACTCATTATCAATTGAACCCATTCATTGCCAAACTCACCCATCAAATCACAGCTAAAAAAAAAAAAAACTCACTGCAAGAGAGAGATTGGTGGTGCGTGAGGTGGTAGTTTGGTAAGGCTGAGAGTGAAAATGAGAGACGAAGAGAGAAGTAGAGTGAGAGTGAGAGAAGAAAATAGGAGAGGTTGAGAGAGTATGAGAGAGGAAGACAATTAAGAGATCTAGCTGTGAGTGACGAGAGAGGAGATAGAAAGAGATTTTTTTTTTTTTAATTTACAATTTCTATCAGTACGGTTCCAAACTGTTCGTCAATGCAAAATTTTTTAGCATTTAGAACATGTGATATAAGAGTTTTTGGGTGTTAGGTGTGCCAAATGCTAAAATTTAGTATTTGGCACACCTGATACTAATGTTCTAAAAATTAATAAATAAAAAGAGAGAGGCGATCTTTATTTTTGGCATCGGAAGAGGAAAGTTTTGAAATTTTAGTTCAAAATTTTGTGGAGGGATTTGTGATATATATATATATATATATATATATATATATTGTGGAAGTAATATAAAAAAAATTTATATTTTCATTTAAAGATCGTTGTACCACACAAATATGGATTCTAAATTGAACAAAATTGCGTTCCTTTCTCAGCAACCCAAGTGTGTTACCTCCCAAGGTATTCATGTCTCTTTCTCTATTTCTTTTTGGGTTTTCAGAAGCTTGCAATATCACTCAATAGTTCTGATAGTCAACTCATGATATGATATTTTAAAATCTTATTTTTATTTAAGACTTCTAAAACCTAAGAGAGAGATTGGAAGGATCCTAATCTTCAGCTGTAGGATTAATCAATAACTTTTTGAATGTTATTGACTTATCTTGAAACTCTTTCAAAATTATTCCTTAATTTTCTCAACTATATCAAGAACATATTTGAACTTCTATAGATGGCAATAATATCCATCAACACATTGCAATTGACCCCCTGAAGATTAGAGAATTACAAATGAGGTCCTATTACTTACAATTTTATATTTATGTCCTTCCACCACACTATATTCCCACAAGCCACTAGGATTGGATTAATATCACTGTCATGTCCCTAACTTATGTAACCTTTAATTTCTTGATTTCATAATTTCTATTGGACTCCAAAATATCTTTGAAAAATTCTTTAAATATATATATATATATATATATATATGTATGTATGTATGTATATGCACAATATTATATATATGAAAAACATTTTTGAAAAATGTCATCGACTGGTTTTGTTTTGAGTCCAACTTCAATATGAAAATCAACTGAATATACTATCTTCTTTAGAGATTGGTGGATTCATTGTTGAGCATTTACATATTTTACTCATTACACACATAACCCAACGTGTCTGTATATAGCCTTTAAAATTAGCATCATCAGTTGACATTGTCAAAGTTATGTGCATAATAAATAAATATACACAGACCTCTCATGTTTGAAGACAATAGAAAAATTGTGATAGAACAACATTTTAATTAACAGTGATCACTCCATAAGGTGTTCTTGATCAAATTTGATTCAATGTATGTACTTGTTACATTACATCCACTTGTCTGCATAAAGTCACTACCTTAATGATCAAGTAAATCATCCTATCATATAGCAGCACAACAAGTATAGCCTTCAATGGTGATATTCAATTAATATTCATAGCCTAGAACAATTTGATAATTTATGAAAAATCATTACTCTCTGTTTTTAGTTCCTTAACTATTGACATGATTTTTCTACAAAGGCGACATCACATGCCACATTTAAACAATGAAATATACCTATAAAAATTATGTATGTGAAAATAAAATAATACTATCAAATGAAAAATGCATAGTATTGTTTTTGAGGGCACATAATTCTAACAATTTGAGTTGTTGAATGGGACAAATTTATGTTGTCATATGACTCATATCCTCTCTCTTTTCTTGCCCAACTTTGCTTGTTACATTCATTCAAATATCACGAAATGTATATTGGATTAATTTTGTAGGCTTTTAATGGAAAACGATAAACC
This sequence comes from Quercus ilex subsp. ballota, assembly GCA_032727855.1. Lineage (NCBI taxonomy): Eukaryota > Viridiplantae > Streptophyta > Magnoliopsida > Fagales > Fagaceae > Quercus > Quercus ilex. The sequence continues at coordinate 26,210,219 of CM064914.1, read as the reverse complement.
AAAATATCTATAGGGGTTAATAATTCAAATAAAAAATCTATTATATTGAGTTTTACATTGAATTATAAAGAATACTGTAGGGACAAAGGCCCAAAATTGTATATTGGGCCTTGGGCCTCATTGAAGACGTGAGTATGTCCGACGAGAGACAAATAATTGTAAGAAGTTTCAAGTTTAAAGTCTCGAAAGGAAAGAATAGATGGAGAGTAGTCCGAGGAGTAACTCCTCCTCGGACGTGATGAATACAGTTCAAATCTGTATTCCAACAACCTGGGTGACTCTCCAAAAGGTTTCCATGATAAAGATGTGCGTCATGCACGTATAAAAGCGATAAGAACTTAGAAATATCTAAGGAAAAGTTATTACCACCGCATTAAATGCACTGCATCTACTTTTCTGACCGCATTTATGTGGAGAAGACACCTGAGCAGTGATACATTGGCTACCACAACTCACAGAGAGCCAAAAGGGATGTCTGATGGGACAGACACTCAAGTGAAAGCTTAGATGATTAACAAGTGTAGGGTCAAGATGGTCCAAAGGGGAGCTATATAATGTGATAAAACCTCTATAAGGAAGGGAGGGGAAAAACAAAAGAAGAGACAATGTAGCAATCAAAGTTGCACTTGTAATAAATTCTGTTGATTTATATTTAGATTTGCCTCCTCGGACAATGAATTCATTTAGTCCTATATGTTCTGATTTTTGTTTGATCAATTTTTAAATCCATATTAGCCGTTGTTAAAATTGATAGAGGGTCTAGTTCTTTAACCCACTCTTTACAAATTTATTGTATTGCGCTCATTGGGCCAATATCCCATATCATTTGGGCTTAAGCTGCAAAACGAGACCTTATAATTGGCACCGTCTGTGGGAAGAACTTGGTTGATAGTAATGGCAACGGTCAACTATGGCAGAACCAGGTCCACAACAAGCAGAGTCGAGGGGATCCTAACATGGTGACCCTTTTGTTAACCTTGAGCAGAGAGGTGATCGTGAAGGGAGTGTGCATACCACACATACTGACAGGAGTTAACCTCGAGGGGGAAGCCATATCTCCCATGCGAAGAGTAACAAGGGCATGCAGCTGGAGATCGATCAGCTAAAGAGGGAATTGTGCCATGCAAGAAGGAGGCTAGCTTCCCCGAACTCTAATGTTTCATTTAATGACGAAAGGGACGTTGATTACAGGTGGAGGTCTCAAACCCCACCCAATTAGTCTTTCTCCTACGAAGAGGAGCACCATCATGAGCGGCGGTTTCGAAGCCCTTCACGTAGAGGCATGGGAAATGACGCTATGAGTAGGGCACTGAACCAAATTTCTAAGTTACCTTTCATGCTCAGGATTGAAGAGGCAAGACTTTCTCAGCGCTTTCATCAACTAACGTTTACCATCTATAACGGTTGAACAGATCATGTGGAGCATGTGAGCCATTTCAACCAGAGAATGGCCGTCCATTCCAAGGACGAGGCCTTGATGTGCAAGGTTTTCCCATCTAGTATGGGACTCGTCACGATGAGATGGTTCGACGGCCTAAGGGCAGAATCCATAAGCTCTTTTAATGAGCTCACCCAGGCATTTGGCTCTCGATTTGTTACTTGCAAGAGAGTTCCTCGGTCATTGGCTTCCCTCCTATCTTTGAGCATGCAAGAAGGAGAGAATCTGAAAATATACTCGAATAGATATTGGGAGATGTTTAACTAGATTGAAGGTGATTTTGACGATGTGGCCATCAATACTTTTAAGCTCGGTCTCCCAGCCGAGCACGGTTTAAGGAAATCTTTAACTGGCAAGCTCGTTAGTAGCGAGCGCCAGCTCATGGATCGGATTAATAAGTACAAAAGGGTAGAAGAAGACCAGCAGCAAGGAAGAGGAAAAGAGAAGGTCATCCTTCAGGAGAGGAGGGATTTTAGGTCTGACCGATATAACAATCGGCCACGAAGAGATTTTTCGAGACAGTCAGGATCCACTAGTATTCAGGCAGTCAATGCTGTATTCAGAGAACCGGTACAATAGGTTCTAGAGAAGATTAAGCATGAACCATTCTTCAAATGGCCGAATAAAATGGCGGGAAACCCCGCAAGACGTAATCAAAATCTTTACTACCAGTACCACCAAAACCAAGGACACACCATAGAGGATTGTAGAAATCTATAGGATCATCTGGATTAGCTCATCCGTGAGGAAAAATTAAAACATCTCTTGCATCACTCTAGTAGCCAAGGGGGCTAGACTAATTCAGAGCCTAGGAGAAATGATTCCTCAAGATCCCCCTTGGGAACGATCAATGTCATCTTCGCGGCTCTAAGAAGAACCGGCTCTTGTCCCTCCAGAGTGATGTTTGTGGCTCGGCAACCTACCGAGTACTCTAATTCGGAACCCAAGAGAGCTAGAACAGAAATTCAGCTAGTTTTGGGATTCTCAGATCAAGATAAGGCTGGAACCATACAGCCTTACGATGATGCTCTGGTGGTTATGCTTAGGATTAGGGGTTATGATGTGAGAAGGGTAATGGTGGATCAAGGAAATGGCGCCGAGATCACGTACCCCAACTTATACAAGGGGCTGAACCTAAGTCTCAAGGACCTAACGACCTACACCTCTCCTTTGGTAAGCTTTGATGGGAAAGTTGTCATTCTGAGGGGTCAAATTAGGCTACCCATATAGACTGGCTCAGAAACAGTGGAGGTAGACTTTATAGTGGTGGATGCTAATTCCCCCTACACGGCCATAATGGGTAGACCCTAGCTTCATGCCTTAGGGGCTATCTCTTCTACCCTGCACCAGAAGGTAAAATTTCCATCAGGAGGCCGGATTAAAGAAATTGTTGGGAGTCAGTCCATGGCTAGACAATGCCTAGTGGCTGCCATCCAGCATCAGCCTGAAGTCGAGTCCTTGACCCATGTTGAAGGAAGCTCATAACAATTAAAGGTTTCGGCGTTGCCCGCTGGTGAGCCAGTCGAGGAGGCGAAATGTTAGGATTTAGTAAAGGTTGTTATTGGTGATGACTTTGAGAAGTTTTTTCAGGTTGGGTTTCAATTGCCCACTCAAGAGAAAGAAGAGCTGTTAGAGTTTCTTAGAAGAAATGTGAATGTGTTTGCCTAGAATGCTTATGAGGCCCCAGGGGTGGACCCAAATTTCATTTGTCACCATCTAAATGTCAACCCATCTGTCACCCCCAAGAAGCAACCCCCTCGGTGCCCATCTAAGGAACATGCTGATACTGTTAAACACGAGGTGACCAAACTCAAACAAGTAGGGGCTATCAAAGAGGTCTTCTACCCTGAATAGCTGGCCAATACTATGGCGGTAAGGAAGAAAAATGGGAAGTGGTGAGTGTGTGTGGACTTCACGGATCTGAACAAAGCTTGCTTAAAGGATCCTTTCCCAGTGCCTTAGATCGATCAATTGGTAGATGCAACCGTAGGTCATCATCGGATGAGTTTCTTGGATGCGTTTCAAGGATATCATCAGATACCGTTAGCCTTGGATGACTAGGAGATAACGGCTTTTGTCACCCCCCTTGGAAATTACCATTACAAGGTTATGCCATTTGGTCTAAAAAATGTCGGGTCTACCTATCAAAGAATGATGACCATAATGTTTGAACCCCAGCTGGGCAGGACTATTGAAATTTATATAGACGATATGGTGATGAAGAGCAAAGTAGTGTCTGATCATATGGGGGAACTTGGATGTATTTTTGAAATTTTGAGGAAACATAAATTGCGCCTTAATGCTTCCAAGTGTTCATTTGGTGTGAGATCAGGCAAATTCCTAAGTTATATGGTAACTCACTGGGGAATAGAAGTTAACCCTGACCAGATCAAAGCCATTAACAGTTTACAACCACCTCAGAACCCCAAAGAGGTCTAAAACCTTACTGAAATGATTGCTGTCTTGAACCGGTTTATTTTTCGATCAGCTGATAGATGCAAACTTTTCTTCCTTTTAATGAATAAATGGAGGGGATTCGAGTGGTTCGAGGAATGCGCTCTAGCCTTTCAAGAACTTAAAGAATATCTGTCACGGCCACCTATTATGTCTAGTCCAAAGGTGGATGAAGTTCTATTTGCTTACATCGTTGTGGCTTCTCATGCAGTAAGCCTAGTGTTAGTACAAGTTGACAGTGGCATTCAACAACCAGTGTATTATGTGAGTAAATCCTTACAAGAAACCGAAGTTCGTTATCTACCACTGGAGAAGGCCATCTTAGCAGTGGTACATGCTACACGAAAACTCCCCCATTATTTCCAGGCACATACGATTATTGTCCTCACCCAGCTTTCGCTCAGATCCATATTGCGAAGTGTCGATTACACAGGAAGGATTGCTAAGTGGGATACCATTCTGGGAGCCTTTGAAGTCAAGTACATGCCTCGTACTTCTATCAAAGGCTAGGTCCTTGCAGATCTAGTGGCCGAATTCACTGAACCTTCATTAGAAGAAGTAGCAAAGACACAACACATGGATGGAAAATCAGTTGGCACCATCTCTCTACAAGCACCTTTATGTTGGAAAGTGTATGTTGACGGGGCAGCCAACTAAAGGGGATCCGGAGTGGGGTTAGTTCTGATCTTACCCGAGAAACTCACCATTAAAAAATCATTAAGATTGGACTTCTCGGCCACTAATAATGAGGCTGAATATGAAGCCTTGTTGAAGGGAATGTCCATGGTTCAGAAAATGGGAGGAAAGGCAGTAATGATGTTCTTTGACTCAAGACTGGTCGTCGGCTAGGTGAATGGTGAACTAGAAGCAAGAGATGAGAGAATGCAAGGGTATTTAAGTCAAGCCAAACATTTGCAATCAAGGTTTGAATCCTTCAGCCTGCTGCATGTCCCTAGAAGCGGAAACTCACGTGCGGATTCTCTAGCCACGCTTGCAACATCTTCAGCGCAGGGCTTACCTTGGGTTATCCTTATAGAAGACTTGCACAAACCCACGGAGATAAAGAGAGAGATGACTCATGTTCACCAGGTCAGACTAGGGCTTAGTTGGATGGACCCTATAGTACTATTCTTAAGAGATGACGTCTTGCCCGAGGATAAATCAGAAGCTGACAAAGTGAGGAGAAAAGCAACTTCGTTCTGGTTGTCCGAGGACCAAAAATTGTATAAGCTCTCTTTTTCAGGGCCCTATCTACTCTGCATCTATCCTTAAGCATCAAAGCTACTCCTTGAGGAGTTACATGAAGGGATTTGTGGAAGGCATACGGGAAGCAGATCTTTATCCCATAGAATTATTACTCAGAGCTATTGGTGGCCAAGTATGCAAAAAAAAGCGGAGGAATATGTGAAGAAGTGAGATCAATGCCAGAGATTCGCACCAAACATACACCAGCCAGGAGGAACTCTTAATCCCCTCTCCAGCTCTTGGCTATTTGCTCAGTGGGGTTTGGATATCGTTGGTCTTTTCCCTAAAGCAGTAGGGAACAAAAGATATTTGTTGGTTGCCACAGACTATTTCACCAAATGGATTGAAGCCGAGCCTTTGGCGAATATCAAGGATGTGGACGCCAAAAATTTTGTCTGGAAAAACATTGTTACCCGGTTTGGGGTCCTTTGCACTCTCATCTCAGACAATTGACTTTAGTTTGACAGCGAATCTTTTAGAAAATATTGTTGCGATTTGGGAATTACGAATAGATATTCTACCCTAGCGTACTCCCAAGGGAATGGACAGACTGAGGCTATTAACAAGGTCATAGTGAACGGGCTCAAGAAGAGGTTAGATGATGCCAAAAGGAAATGGGTGCAAGAGCTACCACATGTCCTTTGGACATATCGAACCACACCTCGTAGGTCTATAGGGAAGACTTCCTTTTCAGTGACATATGGAGCAGAGGCTGTCATTCCTTTAGAAACTAGCTTCCCAACACTAAGGTCCAGCTCATTCAATCCGAGCAATAACAGTGAGCTGCTAGAAAAAAGCCTAGACTTGATTTAGGAAAGAAGAGAAAGTGCAATGGTTCAATTGGCATACTATCAACATAAGCTCAAATAAGGTTATGATGCCAGTGTGAAGTCAAGGCCATTAGTGCCTGCTGACTTAGTACTGAGAAAGGTTTTAGGCATTGCAAAAAATCCATCATGGGGAAAGCTAGGACCTAACTGGGAAGGACCATACCGCATTACTTCGGTGGCTGGTATAGGAGCATACTTTTTGGAAGATTTAGACGAGAATGTAATACCGCGTCCTTGGAATGTAAACAACCTGAAAATGTATTATTATTAATGAAAATTTCCTTTGTTAATATATTCTTTTGTTATTTAAAAGCATTAGACTCCTCACTATGACATCATTCTAAGTGTTAAACAGATCCTTAGTAATGTCAGGTCTCTTGGACCACATACTTGGGTGAAATTAACACTCAATGACATCTTTCTAAGTGTTAAACAGATCCTAAGTAATGTCAGATCTCTTGAACCACATACTTGGGTGAAATTAACACTCAATTACATATTTCTAAGTGTTAAATAGATCTTAAATAATGTTAGATCTTTCGGACCACATACTTGGGTGAAATTAACACTCTATGGTATCATTATAAGTGTTAAACAGATCCTAAACTATGTCAGGTCTCTCGGACCACATACTTGGGTGAAATTACCACTCAATGGCGTCTTTCTAAGTGTTAAACAGATCCTAAGTAATGTCAGGTCTCTCGGACTATATACTTGGGTGAAATTAACACTCAATGGCATCTTTCTAAGTGTTAAACAGATCTTAAGTAATGTCAGGTCTCGTGGATCACATACTTGGGTGAAATTAACACTCTATGACATCCTTATAAGTGTTAAACAGATCCTAAGCTATGTCAAGTCTTCGGACCACATACTTGGGTGAAATTAACACTCAATGACATCTTTCTAAGTGTTAAACAGATCCTAAGTAATGTCAGGTCTCTCGAACCACATACTTCGGTGAAATTAACACTCAATGGCATCTTTTAAGTGTTAAACAGATCCTAAGTAATGTCAGGTCTCTCCGACCACATACTTGGGTGAAGTTAACACTTTATGGCATCCTTATAATTGTTAAACAGATCCTAAGCTATGTCAGGTCTCTCGGACCACATACTTAGGTGAAATTAACACTCAATGGCATCTTTAACACAATTAACACCCCATAATATCTAATTGTTTCCTACTAAATGTCAAAACAGGTCTAAAACTATGACTCAATCCTTAGATTGATTAATCTGAGTAAGGTAAAGTCCTTAATCTTTTATTCAAGTATTTAGAAGTGTGAAGGATATCTCCCCCTTTTATTCTTTACAAAGTTCACTACTTATCTTTATTAAATTCAGTCTTCATTGGTACTTAGTTAAAATTACTTGAACAGGTAGCAGGGTATTGTTGTTGGTTTTTATTAAAACTAAAGTGGCAACAGTTCAAAATCATTTGCAATAACAGTAAGCTTAAAAGCATATGAAGTGAAGACAGAAGAGTTAGAAGGAAAAATACATTCATTAATTAAAAGATAGAGAATATATTACATTCCATGACAACAGTGCAAAAAAAAAAAAAAAAAAAAAAAAAACCTACTACATAAAGGTCCTAATAGCTAGGTCTTGGCCTTAGGGGCAGGAGGGTCAGCAGCCTTGCTCGGCTGGGAGATGGCTGCATCCTTGGCCTTAGGATCAGATTTGTTACCCTCAGCCTCTATTTCCTTTGCACTGGATGCAGCTTCTTTGTCCTTGGATTCAGAGGGGGGGTTTCTTCTTTTCCTGACCCTGATCATCAGCTTGGTTGGATCCCTTTGGAGCCTCAGGGAGAGAAAAAGAGTAGCTTGGCTGGTAAGGGGCTACTCGGATGCCTCTAGAGCATGTTCAGGGAGAGAAGAGTCGGAACCTGGGAGTTCACGAATTTCTGGGTGGTAATATATACTCCTAGGTTGCCTCAAAACAGAGTCTGTAGGAACTCCTGCAATGTTAAGGGCCTTACCCCATGACACATCACAGTAGTCCCTACAGACTCTGGAAAGCTCCTCAGCAAGTCTTACTTGAGTTTCTTCAACTCCGAGCTGGTAAGACGTTTGTTTTTCAGCTTCAGCTACCTCCTTAGCCAATTGAACTGCCTTCCTGGTCTTTTGTAGCTCTACATTAAGGTCTTTGACCATCTGCCTTTCTGTGGCCAAGTTTATCTCTGTCAAATATAGTTTCTGGCGTTGGTCCTTGGCTTGTCTTTTTGCAGTCTTTAAACCCGCTTTGGCACTCATATGAGCCTGGACCGCCTCCTTTAGCTTCTCAGATAATCCTGTTTGCTCCTCTTTGAGAGCACCCAAAGTTTTCTCGGTCTCGACACTGGAGTGGGCCTCTGCTCGGGCCTGGTTGCGAGCATCCTTGACCTACTCCTTGGCCACGAAGACCTGTTGTGTAATCTGCATAAAAGTAACAAAAGGATCTCATGTGAGAAAAGGGAAATATAAAAAAATAGCAACTAAATTTGAAATTTAAAAGATGTATTAAATCACTTACCATAGCAAGATCCCTCTTCAGGGACAGAAAGAGGTCTGATTGCTTAAAGCGCCTATAAGCATCCATATCTCTTGGCAGAAGTAATGGTTGCTTAAGGGCTTTAACAACATGACCCGCGTGCCCCTCTTGGAAGTTTCAGACTGAGGCGTCCCAAGGGATGGGGGCTCCATCCACCTCTAATCTAGGGGACCACGCTCGCAACGGTCAGCACACTTCAGCTCATTGGGAATCCTCCCTATTTTCCACGGAGGAAGCCTGTTTATCTTTTGCGCGCTAGGGCTGCTTTGTCCCCTTCGGAGGAATCATATCACCCTCCTCTACATCGTGCACCTCTGGCACTTTCCTTTTCTTTTTTGGATTGGAACAAGGAAGCTGTTCGGCCATAACCACGGGGAGAGAAGAGGAAGGCTGAAGGTTAGCTGGAATTTGAGGCTTGGAGGTCTCTTTTGGAGTTGGCGCTTTGTTCCTTGCAGCCATAAGTTCCCTAAGGCTTTTACCCCCCTTGTTCGAAGCCATTTCGTCCCCCTCTTCCTCGGTAGTAGTTTCTTGACGAGAAGTCAAAAGGATAGGGACTTGGGCACTAGAATGCCTATCGGGCTCGTCCTCGGTGTCCGAGTCAGTAATCAACTGCACTCCCTGGGTCTCCACCTCTTCGAAATGAAATTTATCAATTTCTTATTTGAGCAAGGAACTCGAGGAGGCAATCCCTTCTTTGGCTGTTGTTGCTTCAAGAGGAACTTGTTGAACTGGTTGGACGATCAGAGGAACATTCTGTTGGTATAGGTGTGCTACTGGTAGAAGGTCGTTTCGAGCTAAAAAGTTGGGCTTAGATACGTTGATCCGAGCTATCCATGAATCACCCGCTCTTATGGTGTGGCTGACCTCTTGGAATATCTCCGAAATGGGTTGAAAATCCAAAATCAGATGAACGGCCTGCAGCTGACTGTTTTCACTTGCGAAAATCTCGGATCTCAGCAAGTAATTGAGGGCTTCGACGTTAGTTAAGCTAAGTCGGGGAGCTACCTATCTCCTAACTGTTAACACAAATGAAGAACAAAACATAATTAAAAAGTTGAAATCCATTATTAAGAAAGAGCAAGATAAAAAGGAACAAAACAGGGTCAAGGTTAAAGAGTCTAAATCTATTGTTAGGAGACCTAATTCTAAGGCATCCCACCTGGCTCTCCCTCTTGGACTGGGCAATGAAGACCATCATGCCACGCCCCCGAAGCAATCAGGTAGTCATCTTTCATCCCCTTGTTAGATTTGGGGAGATACGAGATGAGCCTGACAACATCAGATCGGGATTTTAGATAAAATCCCGCCTCTTTTTGTTTGTGACACTCGTACATGTGGATCACGTCATGCTAAGTGAGCCTCAAGCTCAAATACTCGTTTAAAGTATCAACATTTCCTAGGATCCTAAAAAGGTTAGGTGCACATTGGTGAGGGCATATCCTATGATTTAAGAGGTAGTCCCTTGTTATCCTACCCATGGGGAGGGTCATTCCCCCTCCTATAAAGGCTATCATGGGAGATTATGACTTCTCCCTCTTCTTGGTCTATTACTATTCGTTTTGGGGGACAGTATCGCAGGGCGATTTCTTGTGGTATGTGATATTTTTCCTTAAAGGCGTTTATTTTGGCAGGGGGGTCCACTAAATGCTTAAACCTACCCATCTCAACAAACTAAAGGGGAACCATCGAAATTGACAAGTGGAGAAATAAGAACTAGGAGGTTAAGGAGATTGGCCGAGGAGAAAAAGAAAGGTTTAAAGAAATTAAAACTTACGTGAACTAAGATGTATGATAGTCCCTAAAATTTTTAAAGAAACTCTCAAAGATTTTTTGGAAAAAAGGTATGGAAAGCTTAATGGCTTAGCAGGCTTTGTGAGTTTGAATGCTTGAGATTGCTGGAGAGCTTGAGAGTTCTAAAAATGAGGGGAAAATGATTTCCCTCAAGGCTTTATATAGAAGGCAAAAATGAGTGGGAGTTATCCCGTTTGAAATTCTAAAGAGAAAGGTCAACCGTTCGATTTGTGTCTCATCGTCAGATGTGAGGGACATAGCGCTACTTGGAGCAATTAATGACGACTCGCAGGCTCTGAAGCGTCAGTAGCAATTATGAGGCACATAAAACCATACCCCCACACATGTAAACTCAGGGATTTAATATTACTAACTCTTAGCAAATCAAAACCCCACTTTGTCTCCTAGGATGCGAGGGAAAAACCAGAGTTTTAAGGGGCTATTGTAGGGACAAAGGCCCAAAATTGTATATTGGGCCTTCGGCTTCATTCGAAGACGTGAGTATGTCCGAAGAGAGACAAATAACTGTGAGAAGTTCCAAGATTAAAGTCTTGAAAGGAAAGAATGGATGGAGAGTAGTTCAAGGAGTAACTCCTCCTCGGACATGATGAATATAGTTCAAATCTGTATTCCAACAACCTGGGTGACCCTCCAGAAGGTTCCCATGATAAAGACGTGCATCATGCACGAATAAAAGCGATAAGAACTTACAAATATCTAAGGAAAAGCTACTACCACGGCATTAAATGCACTGCATCTACTTTTCTGGCCACATTTATGTGGAGAAGACACCTGAACAGTGATATATTGGCTACCACAACTCACAGAGAGCCAAAAGGGATGTCTGATGGGACAGACACTCAAGTGAAGGCTTATATGATCAACAAGTGTAGGGTTAAGATGGTTCAAAGGGGAGCTATATAATGTGAGAAACCCTCCATAAGGAAGGGAGGGGAAAAACAAAAGAAGAGACACTATAACAATCAAAGTTGCATTTGTAATCAATTCTGTTGATTTATATCTAGATTTGCCTCCTCGGACAATGAATTCATTCAGTCCTATATGTTCTGATTTTTGCTTGATCACCTTTTAAATTCATACAAGCCGTTGTTAAAATTGATAGAAGGCCTAGTTCTTTGACCTACTTTTTATAAATTTATTGTACTAGGCTCATTGGGCCAATATCCCATATCATTTGGGCTTAAGCTGCAAAACGAGAGACCCTACAAATACTTTTGTAAATTTGGGATAAAAAGAGAGAATTTTTTTTGTAGGTTTCTCCTTAATAAATATATATATATATATACACACACACACACTCACATATAATTCTTGATCTGAATTCTGTATTGCAATCTTTTATCTATTACATTAACGTAAAATAAATTGGGCTTGGTGCAAAATTTGCTTTCCCGCGTGTTTAGTATTTTGTATAATGACTTCAATCCAATGTGTTAAATGTTTTTGGGCCTAGTCCGATGCGCTACTTACCCATTTGCATGGGGAAAGCAGTGAGACCTATGGTGGGCCTCAAAATGGGCTTAATACACGTATATAGAATTGCAAAGGTGTATTTATTTTGATCTGGTTGGGCAATAATTGGATTGAGAGCCCATGGAATAAGGGCCTAACTCCAACACAGCGCTACGTTGTAAAAGTCATCTAGAATCCCTTTCCAACAAAATACGAGTCATAAATTTACACCATAGTCACGACGCCAACAAGGTTAGGCTTTGAGTTCCAAGTTCTAGCAGTAACATACCTAACCAAAAGAAAATGACACATCGGATGAAAGAGAGTACTCTTCTGGCGTACGGCGGTGGATCTTGTTATAAATTTAATCAGGGGGATATTTTATTTTAAATGTGAGATGACAAAGTATCATATCACTATACTCTTGATATATTTAATAATTACTTCCTTCATTTGATAATAGAAAATTTGTAATAATAAAAAAAAAAGGTCAAATGTGTTGTAGTTGTTATTTCTGTTCCACTTATTCTGATCATATTGTTGATTCTATCTTTTAGTGATTTGATGATGCAATGTCTATTGAACTAGGCTCATTGTTGAGAGATCAATCATTAATGCAATTTGTTATGTTACATTTATTATTATATCAAGACATCAATCGATTTTTAGTGTAGGTTGAGATTGAATCCCAAATCTCTTATTTAAGATTCAGAGACTTTACCAGTTGAATTAACTGGAATCCATATACTCTTATAATTAGTACCCTACGGAAGCTATAAATTATAAGAGAAAATGAACACTCTAACTATAAAAAGGGCCGTGTTGGTACTTATATTAACGTGAAGCCTTTAACTTTTGGCTTTAGAGTGATTTATTGACATTGATTAGTATGACTAGTTTAGCTGGTTCAACATTTAATCATGGTAAACATGACTACTACTACGCGTTCAACAATTAATCTTAAAAGATCCATTCTCTCCCCCATTCTCTCTTAATGTTTTCTAGAAAAAAAATGAGGGATTTGATTTTTGGGACTTAAAAAAATGCCACATTGCTACTCTGCAGCCATGTAGGCATTGACAATAATAATAGTTAACAGAAAAAATAGTTGCGTTTATTTTTAAATTTGAGGAACCAAAATTGCTCACTTAAAATTTAAAGAACTAATTGCATTCACTTAACAAACTTCAAGAACCAGTGATATATTTTGGCCTAAAAAAATTCATAAATAACTACAAATAAAATTGTTTACATGTATTTTAAGTTAATAAACTTGATAATTTTATAAGTCACCAAGAGGTTGAATGAGATTTTCCAAAATAGTTTAGTGGAGATCGAACAATTTTTTTTTTTTTTTTGAAGAATACTCATTTAGAAAATATTTTTAGAAAATATTTATAGGAAAAGAAAAAAGTAATTGATTTTTTTAACAAATTTTTATATTTTTCATAAAAATATTATAAAAAAATTTCTAAATTTTTTTTTTATAAAAATAAAAAAATCTAAAATAATCAATTAATAAATATTCTAAAGTCTAATAGTGTTAATTCAAGTCTTTTGGTTGAATATTACAAAAAATGAAATTTATTTGTGATATAGGTACTGTTCAAACTTATTTGGGAAAATGAGGAGAGAAGTGAATTTCGGCAACACCAATGCCGAAATTCTGAGAAAAAGTAGAAGAGAGGAGAGAGAAATGATGTGACAGATGGGGAGAGAGAAAAAGAAATTTCGGCAATGATATTGCCGAAATTGGAAGATAAAAAAAAAAAGAAAAAGAAAATTGAATTGTGGCAAGAGTAATGCTACGGCCACACGCTATTTTATCATATTTTTTACAAACTGTTGTTATGACCAATTTTTTACTGGTTCTCATTAGTGCTTACCAACAACATTACTTTTTTATTTATCAATAATCACTCATCATATCAACAGTTTATGAAAGTTTTTGTAAAAAAATTTGTAACTCTAGCATTTTGCCAAAAGTGAATGATTTATATATAAAAAAAAAACTCAATTGTGGCAATTGAATTTCCCAAATTGGAGTAAAAAAAAAAAACCTTGATTGTGGTAAGATACAGCCACACTTTTGGAGGACTGAAGTGTGGACATTCTGGGCTTTTACCCTTAAATTTTTTTTTTTATTTAGCAATTTGCCCCTATTTCGAAACTATATAGGGATATGCCCCTATTTCGATACTCGATTACCTTAAAATCGAGTTTCAATGAAATACTTGATTCGTAAAAAATCGAGTTATGTCCCATCAAACTTTAAAAAAAAAAAAAAAAAAAAAAAAATTTGCATGGAACTCGAGTTTAGGGAAATCGAGTTCCATGCAAAAAAAATTTTATAAGTGTAATCGCTCCATATTCAGGGAGGCCTATAGTGGCGTTTTTAAGCCATATAGTGACGTTTTTAAGTCTTATAGCGGCGTTTTACTGCAAATTTTTTTTATAAGTCTGATTGCCCCATATACCAGGTTTAGAGAACCCTATAGTAGCGTTTTTGAGCCATATAGTGATGTTTTTAAGCCATATAGCGGCGTTTTTCTGCAAATTTTTTTTTATAAGTCTAATTGCCCTATATACCAGGTTTAGGGAGCCCTATAGTGGCCTTTTTGAGCCCTATAGTGACATTTTTAAGCCCTATAACGGCGTTTTCCTGCAAATATTTTTTTTTGTAAGTTTGATTGCTCCATACCAAGTTTGGGAGCCCTATAGTGGCGTTTTTAAGCATTATAGTGACGTTTTTAAGGCCTATAGTGGCGTTTTAAAACTCGATTTCTATAAAATCGAGTTTCATGCATTTTTTTTTTTTTTTAAAGTTTGATCGGGCATACTTGATTTTGTACGAATCGAGTATTTCATTGAAACTCGATTTTAAGATAATCAAGTATCGAAACATGGGCATATCCCTATATATTTTTGAAATAAGGCCAAATTGCTAAAAAAAAAAAAAATTAAAGGCAAAAGCCCAGAATGTCCACTGAAGTGTGTATCTCTGTCATTTTACTCCAAAAAGTCTGGCTGCTTTAATCTTACCACAATCAAGGTTTTTTTTACACTCCTTCAATTTCGGCAATTCAATTGACACAATTGAGTTTTTTTTTTTTTTTAAATCATTCACTTTTGGCAAAATGCTAGAGTTACAAATTTTTTTACAAAAACTTTCATAAATTGGTGATGTGATGAGTGATTATTGGTAAATAAAAAAGTGATTTGTTGGTAAACACTAATGAGAACCAATAAAAAAATTGGCCATAACAACAGTTTGTAAAAAATATGATAAAATAGCGTGTGGCTGTAGCATTACTCTTGCCACAATTCAGTTTTTTTTAATCTTCCAATTTCGGCAATATCATTGCCAAAATTTCTTTTTCTCTCTCCCCATTCGTCACATTATTTCTCTCTCCTCTCTCTTACTTTTTCTCAGAATGTCGGTATTGGTGTTGCCGAAATTCACTTCTCTCCTCATTTTCTCAAATAAATTTAAACAGTACCCATATCACAAATAAACTTTATTTTTTGCAATATTAAACCAAAAGACTCGTGTTAATTCTATCAAATCAAAGTAAATACTAAATATTAAATAAGGCATGTTTGGCCGACAAAGTAAGTCATCGATCAATCGTATCGCGTGGTAGATATCAGTGCCTCTTAATATAGGCCGTAAGGCGTAAGGCGAAGTCGAGGAATAAATTAAAAACAAACAGGAGAAGAGAGAGAAACAAACAAAGTATAAAAAGAAAAAGAAAAAGAAAAGAAAAATAAAGCCCTAGCAACATCATATAGGAAAGCGGAAAGCCCAATAAAATTCATGAAACGCGGAGAAGTTAAAAGGAGGGAAAAAGTTTTCATGGAAAAACAAAGCTTTCCCGAGAAACAAACATGGGGTACGTGGGAAGAGCTTCTGCTAGCTTGCGCCGTCCACCGTTACGGCACGGAGAGTTGGGACTCCGTCTCGGCGGAGCTCCGAAAGCGGAGCACCACCACGCTCCACCACGTCCTCACACCTCACAGCTGTAAACAAAAGTACCTCGACCTCCAACGTCGTTTCAACCAAAACGACCATCTCGACGAGCTGCGAAAGCTACGCGTCGCCGAACTCAAACGCGAAGTCCAACGTTATGATCTTTCTATCGTGTAAATTTTTTTTTTTGAAAAAAAATTATAAAAAAAGAAAAAGAAATTCAAGTTTAACGAGTAGTGAAATTATTTAACAAGTTTAAAAGTTTTTGTGTTATTGATTAGGTCTCTGCAATTAAAAGTGAAGGAATTGACAGAAGAGCACGTACAGGAAGATGAGAAAGCAACAGAAAAATCGGATCTGAAAATTATTGTAGAGGACGAAAACGAAGCCACGGATGCCGAACCGGTAAATACGTCGCCGGAAAACGATGCCGGTGAAGTCGCTCCGTGTGGAGATTCCGATAAAGAATCGAATTCTACAGATCCGAAAAGTGAGGCACCCGAAACCGGAGGAGAGGAGACCGTAAAGGAAGTGGAACAAGGTGAACCGGTGGGCGGAGGATCCGGACCGGTTGAGGAGGCTGCTAGACCGGTTGTGGAGGACTCGTATAACGGTAGCTCGGATACGGTGGTGAAGGGATCGGCGGCGGAGGAGAAGGGGAAACTCGGTGGAGAATCGGGCGAGTTGTGGGAATCGGTTTCGGAATCGAAAGGAGGAGGAGGAGGAGAAGAAGCAACGAAAGAGAGTAACAGTGACGTGCAGAGCTCCGCGTGTAATGAGGATCAATCTCCAGCTACTACAAAGCCAAGCTCCGTTCAATCTCATCCGTTGATTTATTTCCTCGATACACTTCGCTCTCACTGCTCTGACTCATTTTTCGAGTGCCGCCTCCAAACCCAGGTATTATCATTATTTTTTTAATTTTCTCTAATTTTTTTTTTCATCTTCTTAATTTTACCGATTTAAGATTAAAGAAAAAAAGAAGGTTTTTAATTTTTAATTTGGCCACCGACCGTACACGACGTTTTAATTCAATCCTTTGGTGATTTGGACACACCGTTTCTTTAAAAAAATAAAAACACGTACTATGGTTTTATACAAAAAAAATATCATCTTCTTTGTAAGTATAAAGGTTAGATATATACTCCCATTAAAAAAGAAAAAAAGAAAAAGAAGGTTAGATATATACAAAATATCCTTCAATTTTATAGAGAAATATCACTTCACCCAACATGGCGGTAGAGATGGGTTATCATTTGATGGACATGGGGCATGGGACAATATAAAGACGCGTTACTGATGGGTTATCATTTTAACCCTACTAAAAAAAAAAAAACAAAAAACCGAATTTCAATAATTTTATTGAAGGTGCTAGTGTTTTTTGTTTTTAAATTTTTTATTATTGAAGATTAATGAATAACATGGTTTATACGAAATTTTTGTCACGTCATTAATAGCTTTGAATGCTATTATTATTTTTAATTTATTATCATGTATGTATTATATTATTTATTTAAATTTGTTAATTTTTAACAAAATATACTGATAAAATGTTGGATTTGTTATAAACTTAAGTTGGATGGAAAGTCCTAGGACTAACTTGACCTCAAAGTTGAAACTATCTGTGATTTTTTCGCAATAAATCAATGTAATATAGATATATAGTTATATATAGATAATAAAAATATATATTGCCTAATTTAAAATTTAATTTTAGTATTAGCAAAAAATTGATACTAATACTGATATTAAAAGATGTAATATTAGTATACTAACTGTATTTTACATTTTTAAAATCTAAAAATATAATTATAAAATTGCTTATGTTAATTTTACAAATGATTATTTATAAACGGAAGGATTGAAGTTTCAAATTTTGGAGTAATACATATGAGTTTTTAGTTTTTACTTGTACTTGTATATGTTGCTGATATAAATGGCATACGTTTCATTAGTCATATGAGTTTTTTACTATATAATATATTAGTACTCAAATTACCAAAAGACCACCTACAAAAACCCTTTTAATAATAAGCTGGTGAGGATAGTTTGGTGGTTTCGGCTCATTCTAAAATCTAAATAAATAAATGATAGATCCACATGAACATGATGCGGTGCCAAGTGGCCACTTTCCCCAGGCCCCAGAGCAGATATATGCGTTTGTGGTCCTTTCCCCGATTAGGTTCTTGGTCATTTGAATTTGAAGTAGATGTACCAAATATTCACTTTGTGCATTAACGATGTATTTAACAAGAGACTTTAATTGGTTGTATCAATCCATTTTTTATTAAAACAAAGTTTTACTTCTTGTAAAAGTAGATGTAAATTAATGTAATTGATTTTACAAGCTTTCACGTAATGAATTTATTGGCGGAGGAATTTTTTTCTTTCGTGTAAGATTTTTTCCTGGTCAATGGCACTAAACTAATGGAGTTGGTGGTCCAAGTTTATAACCGTTATTTCTCTGAGCCACTTAGAAACGAAAGTGGGGGGATGACTTGACTAGGAAGAAAGGATGTCCCTCAATTTGGCCAATTTTGTCTCAACTTTAATTGGATCATAATCATTTATATGTATGAATATATCCTCTACAACTTTTATATATATACCTGAAGTATTTTGGTCTGGAAAATTGGAAAAGTCTATTTCATTGACTTGGGTCGCGCCAGGTATATGATATGACCTTTTTGACTTGTACAGTTATACCGCAAATTTTTTTTTTCAAAAACTAATGCTAAATAATTTATTTTACAATATTTTTATAAATTATTTATGTGATAAATTATTTCTAGTTATCATCCGGTGAGCTAAGATCATATTCTTACTTATTAATAACAATATACTGCTAGGTTGTAAAATAGTTTGTACGATTAACATTTTATTTTATGCTTTCACTGCGTGAATCGGTGAATGCTCCTTTATTCCTCTGTCCCCATTTAGTTCCCAAGTCCCGTCAATAGAATTGACTGACAAACCTTTTTTATCCACTGCATTTTTTACTTTTCTTTGTTTGGAGTACGGGAGAATAGTCCTTAATCTAATAATTTTCTATTGATAATTCTAAAAAAACACCCATACTGGACTAACCCCATATGTTTCAAATCCAATGACTAAAGGCTTTTGATGGTCCTGTGCTGTTGGAGCCTAAAATTAGGTTAACCATCTCTGTGTTTGTGTTTTTGGCAGTTGCACTCCCTCATTGTTATTTGTTATTTGTCTACTTTGTGCATTAACAATTAACATTATATTTTCTTTGTTATTTGTCTACATTTAACCTGACTTTTGTCTCTCTCTATTATGCCTTCATTGGGTATCTAAATTCATTTTCACGTGAAAGACTAACGTACTTTAATCATGTGCGATGATTTGAGCATGGGTTTTGAATACTGCAGGAAACATCCAATTACATGAGCTTGATTCGGCAACATGTAGACCTCAAAACAATTCAAACAAGGCTTGAAGAAGGTTGCTATTCAGGTAATGACAGCAAGTTCTTTCGTGATTTGTTGCTTCTCTTCAACAATGCCATTTTCTTCTTTGACAAGAAGTCCTCAGAATTCATGTCTGCCATCAAGCTTCGACAAATTGTTTTAAACGAAATGTCTTCCAAGATTAACCTTAAGCCAGATCCCGAGCGAAAAGAAGAAGAAAAGACGGTGCCATCTTTGCCCCAGTGTATAAAATCCGATCCAGAACCATCGGATTCTTTGCTACTTAAAACGAAGATATCCATCCCTCTTACTGCCTGTCGCAAACGCAGCTCAATCACTGCAAAAGCATTGGCATCATCATCTTCAGGACCAGAAAAGAAAAAAGAGCAGATGGCCACATTGAAGGATGAAAAACCCGTTGTAGAATTGAATCAACATGATAAATCCTCTGAGAAAACTGGGGAAAATCGTGTCACGAAAAAGAGAACAAGAGAAAGATCTAAAACCAATTCAAGAAGCTCAAGCAAAAACAGAAACAGGGGCCGTACTAATCCAAACACGAACAAGAATTCGGATGCCAATTCAAACTCTGGCTTTTCAACCAAGGGAGTGTCTCACAATGAGAATTCTGAGTCTAGGCATGAGAAGGAGAAAAAGAACACCACCACCACCTTTAAGAAGAAAAGCGCAGCAAATTTCTTGAATAGAATGAAGCGAAACTCATCGTCCCCTAATGGCTCGTCATTGCTAGAGACATTGAAGAGTTGTGATAATAGCAAAGGGGGAGCTGAGCAGAAGAAAAATGGTAATGGCAAGGGTGATTTGCGTAAAGAGCAAACCTCCTTGCGAAAAGGTTCTAGAGGTAAACAAGAAAAGATGCAAGAGAGCCCCGGAAAAAGGAATGTTGGACGGCCGCCAAAGAGGGCGGCGGCACCATCTCCGGCTCTTCCAGCTAAAAGGGGTAGGGACGCTGGTGAAACGGAGGCAGGTTCTTCAAGGCATTCAAAGAAACGTTCAAGGAAGTGATTGTAGTTTTCATAATGTTGTTGTCGTTTTAAGGTTATCTTATAACAACACGTTTGTTATTTATTTTATTTTTTTCACGCCTCTATTTATTTCCTTTTAACTTATGTAGGGGTTGTAGAGTACAAATCATGTCCAATTTCTAATTGTATCTAATGTTGTTGATTACGTATGTAGCTCTATTTTGCCGTCCAATCTTAGATTCTTAGCAACAGCCAACGGTTCCAAGTATTTCTGACAAATCAATTTAGGCGCATTCCTAGAGTACAAGCATGTCATTGTTATCGTACTGATACAAATGTTGCATTATTTTACGAATGACGTGCAGGATAAAGAATCGAGAACCCAATCTTAAGAGTGAGACACTCAAAAACTCAAAAGCAAGATATTCTGCAATGGCTCTCGATCCGTGACCGTGATCCTCACTTGGAACTTACCTTTGTAATAAAGTAACTAATAATGAATATGATTTTAACTTGAATCTACATTATTGATTGGCGGCTTTTTTTTTTAAAGAGTTTATCCTCCGAGTTAAAGGAAAAATCAAATGCACAATCCCATCATTTAAAATTCCAACAATTATATATGGTTTTTCATCCCTGGTATTATTTAATTGCTGGAAAATCAGCGGAGACTACAGTAGAAACTACATTATCAATTATATATGTTAATTGTTAGGAATGGAGATGGAATTTGTGAACTTTATTGATTTATTCATCCATAGCCTTATTAGGACATAGGTCTTTTTGTACCAGTAAATTATGTCAATATTAATTAATTAAATTTTTTTTGATGAAATATTAATTAATTATTTTTGTAGTATCTTTATGAGAATTAAACCATCTTATGAGATGGTTTAACAATGTGATATAGTCTTCTTTTCTTTTGCTAATTATAGATGGAACTTGTAGCAATAAATTAACTCTACAAATTGATTCAAACAATCTTTAAGGGAAAATTTGTTTTTCTTCTTCTAGTTTGATTAAATTTGAAAATTACAAATTGAAAGATTGAAAAAGGCCAACTTGACGCCAAAAATTTTGATTACAAATACTACATCCAAATACACGGATTGATTAGTTATATATATATATATATATATATATTTTTTTTTTTGAGAGAGAGGGAGAGAGAGAGAGAGAGAGAGGAGGAGGTGTCATTGTCATGTAATGAACTTGTTGCATATGCTTTCTAATTTAGAGAGAAAAAGGAAGAAGCTTTTTTATAGATGCAAAATCATAACAAAAATTCTAGTATCACAATTTTTACCCTTTACTAGCCTCGTTACACACACTACGCATGTGCAATGAGGCTTTTTTTTAGCCAAAAAAAAAACCTTTTTATTTTATTTTTTATATATAAATTTTATTTTGAGAATCTAATTTATAAGGTTTTTTTTTTTTTTTTGAGAATGAATCTAATTTATAAGTGGATAAAACAATTTGAAAATTTACAGAAGAGTAATCCTATTTTTTAGGTAATGTTTTAGTCGGAGTTAGAGTTGCATTTTTACCAGATTATCCTTTAGTTTTGTTTTTACTTAAACATAGAGGTGTAGAGGTATTTTTGAACTTAAAAATGAGGAATCCAAACAAAGGAAACCCCTTAAATAGTAGTATAGATATAATTAATTGTGAGTGGTAAATAAAAAATGATAGGATAATATAAAAATAATAAACAACTAATCACAATATAACATATAATATTCCTTAAAAAAAAAAAAAAAACCTTACCACGTAATATAGCTGTGGGCTTGTGGCAAAGTGTGTCAAATATATTAAGCACTATAATTACTCAAACTATATTGTCAAAAACTTCCAACGGCATCTAAATTTGGGCCATGGCACTATCATTGATGTGGATAGATTGTCCCTTAGCTCTTTTCAATGGAAATGGGTTACATTAATGAAAACAAATATATATATATATATATAAAATAAAAAAAGACAACGATAATGTCAATGTCAATTTGATCTACAATGAAGCCTTCCTAATTAGGTCTGTCCATGGGTCAGTTTGGGTTGAGTTTATGCCTAACCTGGAATCGACCCGCCAGATTCAGGTGGTAGAGAAGTTGATCCATTGTCGACTGCCGGAAACCATGAGTTGAGTTGGTTTTGGTTCAGGTTAGGTGATTTTTCTCAGATTGAAACCAATGGAGATCAACAATGACTGGATTTCGACGGATCTCGCTGGATTTGGCTAGATCTCAACGGATTTCGTCGAGATTTCACTTGATTTGGTCGGATTTTCGTCCGGAGAAAGGAGGAGTCTAGTTGGGTCGGTTGGACTTGGTTTTTCATGCGAAAACCTGCCAACTGACCAGCCGGTTTCGGTTTCTGGATATGTAGACCTGTAGCCGACCATCACCAAAGTCGGGTTGAATGATTCCCAGTTCAGGTGTTTGGTCGGGTTGGTCGGGTGAGGTTTAGACTTGGACACCCCTATTCCTAACATAGGAACATGTTTTGGATGGAGAGGTTCATGTAAGGAATTAGAGAAAGCCACCAAATTAAAAACTTCCATGCTCCCACTTCTAACCAAATCATCCAATGTATACGAATCTGCTTTGACAAGAGTTAAACCCACAGTTTTGACCAATTTAAGGAACTATTAAAAGGTTAAAAAAAAGGTTAATGATGGTTCAAAAGTATAAGTCAAGTAGTCTCAATTATCATTGAAATATACATGTCTAAAAGAAAAATACCAACAAAATTTATGGGTTGTTGTTTTGTATCGTTGCACAAATTTAAATTGCCTAAATTCATTTTTCTAGATATTTATGAATTGATAGATTAAAAAATAAAAAAAAATTAAAGAACCTAAAATTATAAAATATCAAGTATGTCTTAACTTGTATTGTTGCCCCAAAAAAGGAAAAAAAGAAACACCTTGTATCATTGAATATTCCTTAATAATGTTCAATGGTAAAATAACTAAAATTTTGTAGTTTTGTGGATTGCTTGTTTTCTTTATGATGAGAATTAATATTGAAATTCCCTTTACTCACTTGTTTTTACAATTGAATTATATATATAAAAAAAATAGTGAATTTTGGTGAAAAAAAAGTGTTAATAAAACCATAATCTATCAATCTAGAGTATTGAAATTCTCATTTAAAATAATTATAAAAAAACCTAATTAAAGTTTTGTATGCATTGACAAAGAGAAATCTTTGAGGATAAAGGATGAGGATGTTTGTCAGTGAGATGACTCATTTTGTAACTTTACACAACAATATGTCAAACAAGAAAACTTAAATTATATTTTTAAAATAATTTTGTCAAAAAGCTATGATTTGTCAACATGCTTGAAAAACCCAACCCAATGACTGACACACAACTCTGAATGCCCATGTGGTCGAGTAACGAGTAATAGGTTTTTGGACCTGAATTCGGGTTTAGATTGAGTAGCGAGTCCATTGATCTTGACATGTCGAAACCAACTTAACCAAATATACAATAATTTTTTATTATAAAATATTTTCCTGATTAGGCGTCACACACTCATTGGTTGGAAATCCAATCTCATCACATCCTGATATATTTTTTCCTCAACTCTCTCTCTCTCTCTCTCTCTCTCTCTCTATCTCTCTCTCATGTGAATGGTATGTTATGGCCCTTATGGATTACAATATGTGAGTTTGGATTTGAGGATTTGGGACAAACCAAATACTCAAATCCAAACTCATAGATTTAATTTCTCAAACATTCAAACTTGAAACCCTAACCCATTTTATTTTGTTTATCTTCCTTAAGAAATCTAAACTTGACTACTCGACGATTTTGATTGCTAGGTGAATTAACAATTTAACATTACTCCTAAAAGTTTCTCTTGCTGTTAGGGTTTTTTCTCCCCAAAAACCCTAGCCGCTTGTAGAATTTTGTACCTAACGTGTTTAGGTTTTTTTTCCCTTCAGCCCCTAAAGGATCTGATAGGACGGTGTGTTCGCTTCCTTAGTAGTCGTTTTTGTTTGGGGAGTCTGAGTTTGACTCTTTCTTATGGTTGGTTTAGATGAGTTGTGGTCTCGTTTTTCCCTAATCGAAGAAGAGGAAAGAGGTGCTGAGGTTCCTCGTCAGAAGGCTGTGACGATTCACCGTCTCGTTGGCCGTTTCTTCACTAAGAGAGTTTTGAGCGTTGATGCGGTGGCTCAAACCTTCCAACCATTATGAAACCAATCGAGGAGCTTAAGATTTGAGATATTGGTGAGAATATCCTGCTGTTTGAATTTGAAGCTAACCTAGACCTCAAACGTGTACTGGAGTTTGAACCATGGTCCTATGAGAAAACTTGGTGGTTTTTCAGTGGGCTCATGATGTTGAATCCACCCCTTTTCTAGAATTCTCTCGTGCAACTTTCTAGGTTCAGTTACACAACGTGCCAAAAAAATCTTTTACTTAGGAAACTGGGGAAGCGATTGGCCAATTGCTAAGGACTATGGTACAAGTGGTAGACCCTGAAGATGATGGTTTTGGCTGTAAATTTCTTCAAGTTCGGGTTACCATGGATATTACTAAACCCCTAACTTGGTGTAGTAAACTTTGGGCTAATAGTAAGCAGATTGGTTGGGTGGGCATCAAGTATGAGCGGCTATCGAATTTCTGTTACTGGTGTGGATGTGTGTCTCATGGGGAGAGGGATTGTGCAGTGTGGCTTCAAGGTAAGGGAAAACTAAGGAAAGAAGATCAACAATATGGGGAATGGCTATGAGCAGATCCGGTTAGACACACCCGAAAATTAGTAGCTGTGATTTCGGGTGCATCTTGGAGTTAAGCACCATGGTGGAGGAAGCAAAATGGTCCGATGAAGAAGCCTAGTAACCAACTTGGAAATATAGCCCCTGAACAACCTCAAGACGAGAATGGGTCGAGGTCTGCAACAACTATGGAATCAAATGAGAACTTGGTTGATGTTGACAGCTCGAATGTGAGACAGCCTCTTATGCACTCTGCTAGCCAATTTGATCTGAATCGTGACAACAGTGGGCAGCAGATTGCAAATCCTTGGGAAGTGCTAGAACATGAACGTGGATTGGAAGCAGATGTGGTAAACTTAAGGATAGCAGATGGTGTGGTTAATTCTCCACGTAAGGATGCATTCGGGCCCTACTCTGTTCCCCTGACTGATATCACCAATAGAGGTAATCTTGATTCTGCCCTTTATCCTATTACAAAAAATGGAAAAGAGTGGATTGTGATGTTGAGCCAACTACCACAGCTCCCTCAGATGTTTTGGGTGATCGCTGCCTTACTTTAGACTTGACTGACCTGAATGGTAACAAAAAACAGCATTTGGTAATCTGTAGTTTAGATGACAAAAAAAACTTTGAGGTGGTAGTTGGTTTCCAGCACTACCGGTCCTCATGAGTTGCCTTAGCTGGAACTGTTGTATGCTTAGGAATCCACAGACAGAAGATGAGCTCGTTGCCCTAGTTAGCAACAAAACCAAGGTTGAAAAATATGTTTTGGAACGTATTGGCAGAAAGATTCAATATACTAATTTATTTGTTGTCCCACGTCATAATACAAGTGGTGGTTTAGCTTTGTTTTGGAAAAATGATTTTAATGTGGATGTGCAGTCTTATTCTGATCGTCATATTGATGCTATTATTGACCATGGAGTTGATGACACCTGGCAGTTCACAGGTTTCTATGGTTACCCTGATACTGCTAGCCGAGAAAACTCCTGGTCCATGCTCAGAACTCTTCATAATCGGTTTAATCTGCCTTGGTTATGTATGGGTGATTTTAATGAAATTTTACCAGTTGATGAGAAACAGGGTTGACTTGACCGTCTGGAAAGACAAATGCAAGGTTTTAGGGATGCCTTGGACTTCTATAGGTTGAGGGACATTGGCTTCAATGGGTATCCATTTACTTGGTGTAATAGATGGCCAAGGGATCAGAATGTATGGATTCGTCTTGATAGGGGAATGGCATCAGTGGAGTGGATTTTTAAATTCCCTTCATCTCGGATTCATCATCTGGAAGCTTTCCATTCAGACCATAAGCCCATATTGTTGTGCCTTGATTCCGAGTTCAACCGTTTCTATAATAAAGGGCGTCCGTTTCAGTTCGAAGCTATGTGGCTTAAGGATGATTCATGTGAGGGGATTATTAAAGAATTTTGGGGGATGGGTCCGGCTTCATCTTCAATTTAAGATTTTTCTAGCAAATTCTCCACTTGTCAGGAAAATTTAAAGATTTGGAACCATACCACTTTTGGGCATGTTCGCAATACTCTTACCAAGAAGCTCAGGGAGTTGCACAATACAGAAGAATCAGAATGCTATAGAAACAACCCAAGCCGAATCTATGTGTTAAGGGATGAGATTTAGAAACTTAAGTCGAAAGAGGAAGCAATGTGGAAGCAAAGATCTCGCAATGTCGGTTGAAGGAGGGTGATAGTAACACTAGATATTTCCATTGTAGAGCTAATCAAAGAAATCGCCGCAATCTTATATTTGGTTTGGAGGATGAGTCTGGTACCTAGGTGGAAGATGAAGGTCAAATGGGTAGAGTGGTGGAAGGTTATTTCGAAAGTATCTTTACTAGTTCAAATCATTCAGGGTTTGATGATATCCTGGACAGATTGCAATCTGCCACTGTGGATACTTCTCTGTTGAGGTTCGACCGAGACTTTCAGGCTGAGGAAGTTCACACTGCCTTCAAGCAAATGGCTCCTCTCACAGCTCCAGGCTCAGATGGTATGTCGCCTATTTTTTATAAAAATTTCTGGAATATTGTGGGTGAGGATGTGACTATTGTGGTTCTTAATGCTTTAAACACAGGTATTATTCCTGAATCTATCAATACCACTTTCATATGCCTTATACCTAAGATTAAAAATCAGAAGAAAGTTTCAGATTTTAGGCCAATTAGCCTTTGCAATGTGATTTACAAATTTATTGCTAAGGTTGTGGTTAATCGATTGAAGAAGTTTTTAGCTCATACTATCCCCGATTCCCAGAATGCCTTCCTATTTGGTAGGCCCAATACTGAAAATGTATTGGTGGTCTTTGAAACCCTCCACTATCTTAAGAGAAAGACACAAGGGAAGTTGGGCCTTATGACATTGAAGTTGGATATGAGTAAAGCCTATGACCGGGTGGAATGGGATTTCTTAGAGAAAGTTATGCAGCAGTTAGGTTTAGAGGAGAGGATGGTTAAAATTATTATGTCTTGTATTCAATCTGTCTCTTATTCTGTACTTCTTAATGGACAACCGGTAGGGAACATCAAACCAAGCTGAGGGCTTCATCAGGGTGATCCATTATCTCCCTATTTATTTTTATTATTTGCCATGGGTTTGAAATTTTTGTTACAAAAAGCTGAGGGAATGGTTCTATAAAAGGTGTAGCTATATGTCGAAATGGGCTTAGGATTTCTCATCTTTTTTTTTTTTGCAGATGACAGTGTATTGTTTTGCTAGGTTACAGAAGTGGAGTGTTAGAAGATTCTTGATATTTTAGCTATCTATGAGTGTGGTTCGAGGCAAAGAATAAATAGGGACAAGACAAATATATTTTTTAGTTCTAATACTTCTCCTCAGGTTCAGACTAGTATCCAGCAGCTGTTAGGAGTTTCGGCTATCCGTCAGTATGAGAAATATTTGGGGTTGCCAACTCTAGTGGGTCGAGCCAAAAAACAATCCTTTATTTACCTCAAAGAAAGGGTGTGGTGGAAGCTACAAGGTTGGAAAGAAAAATTACTTTATCAAGCTGGGAGGGAGGTGTTAATCAAGTATGTCATTCAAACTATTCCGACTTATACCATGAGCTGCTTTAAACTTCCAAAAGGGTTGATCAAGGAATTGGAGATTCTTATACGTAAGTTTTGGTGGGGGTACAGTGGAGATAGTAGAAAGGTGCATTGGGTTAAATTGGATAAACTTTGTGAGGCTAAGCAGGTGGGGGGTTTGGGTTTCAAGGAAATTGAAAAATTCAATGACGCTTTGCTTGCCAAACAAGTGTGGCATATGATCAATAATCCAAATTCCCTATGCCATAGGGTGTTCAAAGCTAAATTTTTTCTGGAAAGTTCCATCCTTGAGGTAAGGGACTCTAACTGTGGTTCCTAAGCTTGGAAGAGCATACTCAATGCTCGTGATGTAATTCGGAAGGGTATGGTTTGGCGTATTGGCAATGGGCATTCGGTGAGGATTAAACAGGATAAGTGGCTACCAAATCAATCCAGCAGAACCCTTATTTCAGCTCTCCCAGACTTGCCCCAAGTTACTAAGGTTAGTACTCTCATCAACTCTAAAAGTGGGGAATGGAAAAAGGAGGTTGCTTAGTCAAGCTTTCTGCCACATGAAGTTGCAGCTATTCTAGGCATCCCTATCAGCAGTAGAACCCCCCCTGACTGAATCATTTGGGCACTCACTCCATCAGGTCTGTTCTCTATAAGCAGTGCTTACAAAATGCTTGCTTCGTGTGCGTCGAATGAGCTTGTAGGTAGCTCCAACCTAGCCCCAACCAGGAAGTTTTGGAGAGGTATTTGGTAGCTACGAGTGCCAAAAAAAATTTAGTACTTCATCTGGAGAGCATGTCACAATGCGTTACCTACCATGACCAATCTTCGTCGCCACCAAATTACCGATTCGCAGTGTGTGAACTATGCAAGAGTCATGAGGAGGACACGATGCATGCTACCTGGTCTTGCAGGGAGATTTCCTGCTTATGGAACTCGTTCACATGGTTCCACCTAGCGGTCACCTCCCCTCTATCAGATTTCATTGACTTGTTTTCCAGATTTTTGAAGGTACAAGATGACTTCAGTTTTGAAATTTTTTCTATCACAGCTTGGTTGATTTGGAATTGGAGAAATGCTCAGCATTTTGGCCGTCCAGTTCACCCTCTCGAAAATCTCTGCTCCATGGCGGGAAGCTTATTGTAGGAATTCCTAGTTGCCTAGGAGTTTGAACTAGCCCCTCCCCTTCCTCCTGTGTTGCAGCAATGGCGTCCTCCAAAAGCCGATCATTTCAAGTTGAACTTCGATGCAGCAGTATTCAACTCGATGAATTTGGCAGGCATTGGCGTCATTGCTTGTGATTGGCGTGGTGCCGTGATTGGAGCTCTGTCCATGCCCATTCCTCTTACTCAATCAGTGAATGAAGTGGAGGCAATAGCTTGTCACAAAGCAGTTCAATTTGCCAAAGAACTTGGACTTCAGAAAGTTACTTTTGAAGGCGATTCGTCGGTGGTGATCAACTCTCTTTCACAAGGGCCTGGCTGTTTTTCTTCATATGGGAATGTCATTGATGACATCCTTGTTCTAGCTATTGATTTCCAGTTTTGTGAATTTAGTCATGTTAAAAGACTTTGTAATGTGGTGGCTAATGTTCTTGCCAAAAAGGCAAAAGATTTGTTAGGGGTTCGGGTTTGGTTGGAAGACCTTTGTGAAGACGTTTATCTCCTAGTCTTGGTAGACGTTCATTGATTTGGTTTTTGTTTCAATAAAGCCCTAGGCATATTGTTTGGTTTCTCAAAAAAAGAAAAAGAAAAAAAAGACAATTTTGATTGCCCAACTTACGACCTGAGAGACATATTTTGTTTATCTTCATTAAAAAATCTAAACTCGATTACTCAACGATTTTGATTGCCCAACTTACGACCTGAGAGACATAGAGCCCGTTTGGTACATGTATTTAAAAACTGAAAATTGTTGTTTGAAAACATTTGTGAAAATACGTGTGGGTGAAAAAGTACATTGAAATGCGTAAAATGTTGTTTAAAAACTGAAAATTGTTGTTTGAAAACTATAACCAAACACCCCATAGTTTCAACTTTCAACCGACCATTTGGTCAACAACGGGTCTATGACCCCTATTCATCTAATCTAATTAGCTCAAGTGACAAGTCGACCCCATTCCCAACTTGTGGACAATCTAGCCGTGGGATTAACCCCCCCACGCACAAAAAAAAACACACACACACACACACAAAAAAAAGGAAAAAAAAAAAGGTTTGGGCTGATAAGATTTCTTAAAAAGAAAGTCATTCTCATCATCAACATCATCATTATATGCCTTGACCCTTTTCTAGCGCAACCTGATCCTCACCCTCTACTGCACCTCAACGCCAATTCCATCTCTCTCTCTCTCAAATTGTCAGAATTGCTAGGAATTCGATAATCCTTTGCCTTTACACTTACAAACCACAAGATGGGCTCAAACTCCACGCACGGATCTTCAAGCAAAAAAGCGACATTGTGATAGTGCTACTGCTAGTCCACCCGTACTCGGTGATGGCCTAATAAGAGGTTCTCTCACAATGTTGTTGCTATCTGCAACTGGGTCTCGCATTTTGTTGGTAAGTTCTCTCTGAAGCTCCTTTTTTCCTTTATTATTATTTTTTGTTCATGATGTCTTTCTGGGTGTGTTATATATATATATATATTTGATTGCTTTTGATTTGTTGTTTTTGAGTTGGTTGATATTTTTTAATATTTGATATTGGTATATGATCGTCTCGTTGATTTGCTGGCTTGATTCCAATTACTGGATCCATATATTTATCTAATTTGACTGCTATTTATTCTTTTGAGGTGTTCTTTTCATTGATAATCATTGATTTGTGTGCTTAATTGGAGGAAATGTTCATTGAGACCAAAGTTTGTTGCGTTTGAAATAATCATATTGTTCTTTTTTATTTGATTCAAAAATGGGTGCAACTGCAGATCAATTCAATTGTGAGTCAATTTGGCAGTTTTAGCAGCTTTTTTTTTTTTCTTTTCAATTTGATCATCATTATTCTGGCCGAGGGCCCTGAAGAAACAGATCTAAATCTTTATTAGTCCATAGATAATATTTAACTCTATGGCCAAATCTCTATTAATCCCTAGCATTATCGGGTGGAATTTGGCTTGGGTCTAGTTTTCCCGTGCAGTAGACCCATCAGGATCATGACACGCGGCCATAAGTGGACATGTGTCATAATTCTTACAGATTCAATGCATAAGAGCAGTAGACCCAATCTTTTTCCTTCTTAGAAATATTAGAGAATTTTGAGTTGGCCTAAAGGTCATTAACGAGAACCATTTTCCTTTTCAGCATATGCCAGAGCATGTTTTATTAATTTTTCTATATGGAAATTCATAGTTGAAAACATAAAATCACCATGTGTAGTCTAGTTAAGTTTTATTTTATATGAGTTACTTATCAAGAAAGTTTTATTTTATATGAGTTGAACTTCAATTGAGAAAAAGGGTGAGCTCCTTGGACTAGGTTGGTGTAGGTGGGAAAATTTGGAAGACATGATGGAATTGCAACAAAGACTTCTATTTTGACTAAATTGTAAAGGACCATCTGGCCGAACCAATATCCTGCTAAAGAAGAAGACCTTAGACCAACTGAAACCACTTGGAGGGGGTGGCCAAGGAGGTTTTGATGATTAAGTTAGAAAACCAATGGAGAAAGTGAAAAAATGGAAGAGCTACAATGCCTAGAGCTTGTTAATTAGGCATACATTGTTCTAGTGAGTGAGGGGGCATTTATACAGCATTCGGAAAATTTTTGGGCGAGAAATTTAACCTAAGACCTAGCAATATACCTACCAGCTAGCTGTTCCCTTAGATCGACTGAGGGAGAGTGTCAAGATTGCAAGTGGATGTGACAAGTTTAATAGCATTAAATATGATAATCAGATTTCTGTCATCAAGTTCAGCCACTAATTTTGGCTATAGGCTTCTGCTAGTTCGGCCATATAGTTCAGCCAGTTAGACCACTTAATTTGGCCATAGAGTTCGTGTACATTTTTGGGTTGCAGGATTCAACCCATATTAGGATATTTTATCTAGTGTTGGGAAGTAAAGGTTGGTAGTTTCTGGTAATTATATCGGATCTTTCTTCTAGGTGTATCTCTTAGGAAAACTTAATGGATGAACACTGCTAAAGGCAAAGGGTATATCAAAAGTGCTTGTCTATGTTTCTAAAGTAGGACATTCAGAAGGTTTTGCTCAGGTAGAACTAGAAATCTAAATTCTTTGAAATGCTTTGTTGCTTGTGAGAACGTACCAACGTCACATAGGTACTCTCATTCTAGTCATACCTGTCAACACGGTTGAACTTTGAAGTAACTACTAACTAATGCATGTAGCTATAATTTAGTAGTTCATAAACACACTTCCAAGATTGATATTTGATAATTGTTCATTTGACCTGTTTTATGTACATAGACATGACTTAGATTGGGGTTCCAACAACATTTATTCAGAAAAAGTTACCAAATTAGTGACTTTATAAAACATAACTTGCAAAATTTCAAAAGGTTTTTGTGAACTGGAAAACTCGTTAGTGGGAATATTTTTACCATGTTCCCCAATTTCATCTTTGTCATTTAATTCGGCAGCAGGGTTATTTGACATTCCTGTGTTTTCTGTTTTAATATTTCTTTTTGTTTTTGGGTGGGGGGGGGGGGGGGGGGGGGGTGGTGAATCTCTCTCTCTCTCTCTCAGGCGAATTTTTTTTTTGAGATACTTTATCGAATTCTTGCCTGTTTTGGTTAAAAAATGGCACGTTATGGACTAATTTCATGTATTTCAAGGAAAATTTGCTCGATACTTTATACATTTCATTTTCAGGACTCTGGTGGATAGTTTGCTCAATACTTTGTACATTCCATGTGTAATTTCAGACGGTGGATCTGATCATGCAGGACTTCTGCAGCCTGACTGGTTAAACACGTGCTTAATGCTTGGATACCATTGCAAAAATCAACATAAGGACCTCAATGAGGTAAGTTATTTATCTGTAACAATGATTTCTTCAGCTATTCATACCAGCCATCAATTGGATTTTTGAGTTAAAATGAAAATTGAATGCACTCATTGAGTTGTTTATCTGTTTTTGTTCGCAGGGTTTAAAATTTTAAATTTGCAGCTATCAGCACAGAAGGCCAAATATTTTGCATGTCCTGGATATTTGAAATAGAGATTTCTGAGGAGTCAATTTCAGTACAACCTTTAACATCAAAGACAGCCATTATTACCAACAAAATCTCTAGATCTTATACTTACATGTTGTTCACTGCCCCTAATACTATTTTACAACCAAGTCCACGCCGGTGCAAATTTTACTTGATGAATGAAAAAATCAATGCTTTCTTTCAAGTTTCTGACATCCAAAATACCAAAGCAGGTACCATTTTTCCAAGCGGGTCTTGCATGAAGTGGAGATATGATCTTGGAGGCAAAAACCCAAAAAATTATACAGAATGAGATGCTGTCAACATCACCAACTTGCTGGTCATCTAATTCCTAAACTCAACCATCATTTCATATTTGGTCATTACCTTGAAAACAACCAATCCTCAAACAGCCCAGCCTTGTGGTTGGTACCCAATAGGTTCCACCGTAATGCTGGTTTCTCCATTATCATCCTACAGATTGCCCATTCAAGAGTGGCTGCTCTCCATCTGCTTTGAAGCAAAAACAAAATAGATTCACATATTCATATTCACAAGAACAAGGAAAGAAATAACAAAGAAAGATGGGGCTCTGAAGCCCTTCAAATGTATGCCATTGGAATATAATATATATGCATCTGTTCTTGACAGCCACAAATATAAGGTTGCTCTTGAACTAAATGATAACACGTTCATACCTCAATTGCTAAAACCTTAATGGCTTGATCATTACTTTATCTGGGTAATCTATCTACAAATTATCAGCCCTTAGATGGGGTTTGGT
Source organism: Quercus ilex subsp. ballota (assembly GCA_032727855.1). NCBI lineage: Eukaryota > Viridiplantae > Streptophyta > Magnoliopsida > Fagales > Fagaceae > Quercus > Quercus ilex. The sequence continues at coordinate 26,176,342 of CM064914.1, read as the reverse complement.
GCCCCTTCCTCTATATCTGCAGTCTCCCTTCATTGGCCTAATGTCTAAAGTTTTTAACCATTCTCAAAAAAATGCTTCAAGTTTGTTTCTGTTCATTTATGATCCAATAAGCACAAAAGTTTGAAGGCAAAGCATATAACTAGTACAGAAATTGGCTACATTCTTTATGATCCAATAAGTACAGCCCTCATCCAAAACCAAGAAGACCCTAAGATTTTCAAGTACACTAATTAAATAATCCACACAAAAAAATTGAACACGTACAACAAGTGGCAATATTCAGCTCAAAAGAAATAAATGATGCAATCTGTAATATTATGTACACATGTATTTATTACCACTTTCACCATCAGATGCATAAGCAAGCCTGGCAATTGCATCAATGAGTGCCTGTTCATGATCCTGCATTGATGATGTATACAAGAATCAAAATTTGAGAGAGAGAGAGAGAGAGAGAGGGAGAGGGAGAGAGAGAGAGAGAGAGTGCATCACATATCTTACTTTAAGCATTTTCTTTGCCTTTTCAAGCTCAGAAGGATCTGGCTGACTAGCACTGAAAACCCTCTCCACCTGTTGGGATTAAAATGAGAAGGATATCAATAAATAACATAATTTTACAAGAATTGGCTTAGTTTTGTTTTGTCATACATACCTCCTTTACCAACGTATCAGTGTTAAGCAATTCTATATCATCATAAACTTTCTTTCCAATACCATTTTGTGATGGTAAAAATTCTTTTCTAGATTGAACCCTCATGGGTCCTCTCCCTCTTCCAGCACCTGGAACAACACCACCACGGCTCAAGGATTTCTTAAACCCACGGGCTTGCCCACTGTGACCCCCTTGATGCAATATGCCTGGATCCTCACCATCCCATTGAATATCCTTGGGAGAGATCTGTAATAAGTAGGCTATCAATATAGATCTGTTTGAGATTGAGAGAACCTTCACAATCTAGGAGAGAGAGTTGTCCAATCCATGAAAAGTCAACAAAACAGAAAGGGTTGGAGATATCAAATGGATGACCTATCCTAGAACAAAAATACTTGGAGCTAAAAAAGGAAAAGAAGAAAAGTCAATGCCAACAGCTTAAAGCAAGTTTTCACCAAATGAGCTTAAAAAATCAAACTACAGGCTTAACCTAAAGTTTCTTTGCATAGCATTTGAAACTGAAGATTATACCATCGGTGCTTCAAATCATCCCTAATAAGTACAATGTACATGATCCTAAGCCAAAGGGTATAGCCCATTTAACGGGTCCTTTGCATAATATCCTACACCTATTTAGTCTTCCATACAAAGGCCTTGGGCCAAAAGCTTTGCAGATGAAATCAGTTTTACATTATGTAAGAGCACACAGTGCCCAAGACGAGTGGGTAGTTTTTGAAATTTAATGGTGCATATTTAGATAAGGCAAAAGAAATATATCTAATACAAAACTGGCTGCTGTTTCTGTAACTTCTTCAATTTAGACAACCCCAAATGCACCAAACACCATCACAGAGATATGAAGTGTTTTGAGAACTTATCGTCACCAGAAAGATTAATAAAATTGATACGTGGACTACATTTAAAGAATTAATATCAGTAGAAAACCAAATCTGGAAAAAAAAAATTTAAGTAGTTCAAGGTTTGAGAATTTATGTCCAAGCCCAAAAGAATCTGAATAGGCTAGGATCAAAACTGTTCAATTGATTCTGAATTACGACATTACAGACTACATAGGGTCAATTCAACCTAAGTTTTGCCAAACTAGCCTAGCCTGCTTACACCTGTACCAATACATCAGCATTCACATGATCACACACAAGACATGCACACAAATGAAGATAACCTCAAGTGCCTGGTTTGCTACTACACTGTCAATACATATCTAAATTCAAAACTGGTTCATATCCACAAGTAGTTCGTATGAAGTTACTGAATTAAACAGTGTTCTGATCGTAATCCCATAGCAGCCAACTTGTGCCAGTCCCAGTCCATCACTACCACTCAACCTCCATCGTAAACCTAACCGAAAGACAACCCCAATCCTCAACACCACCCCTCAACAAAGCTCAAACCAAGTCCAGCCATAACAAGTTACAACCCCACTGCCATCACTAAAAACTAAACAAAAAACAAACAAAAAAAATCACCACCAACCAAGACTCAAACCACCAACACCTAGCTGCCATGAAGCAAACACCACGAGCTTGAAGTTCAATCCACATATCTAGAAACCATCAGGTGGCATTGCCCAAGCACCAAGGGACCCTTCTAGCTGTTGTTCCAGCATGTCATGAGGCCCACCACTCAACAACACCCATTGGTGACTCCAATCACTGATCATGAATTTCCCAGTGGTGTCCCCCACTCTACCAAGTGCCAACGTCACACTCTTGTAGGGAACCGCCTTCTTTTTTGCCATCAAGTTGTTCTACTATGTCATCATTCCACTCGAGATTGATTGAGAATAATTCCACCTTATCAATGGAAGCTAAGAGCTATGTTTTGTTTAAATGTGGGTTAGTTGAAGAATAGTGTGAAGCAGGATTTTTTTTTCAAGGTACAAGGAACGATTTGATAGTGAAGCATAGGTCAGTCCAGACACATGGTGCTTCATCAACCCAAACCATTAAAAACAGAATCAGGTCGCTTGTCTGGATTATTCAGGCTACATGAGAGTTGGCCAATAAACCAAGTTTCAACCCATCAAGGCTCACATCCTAGCAGCCCATCGCCTCTAGAAAGGCCCTGAGCTTGAAATAGTCAGGTCAGCCCAGATTCTAGTCATAATTTAAGTTTATTATACTACCCCAATACCTATCAACAGAAATACGTACCCTAATCTATTTAGGATGATTTTCTAGATTGAAGAAAGAATCTAAGACAAGAAAGCAGAAAATCAGTGGCAGAATTTGAAGAAGACAAGATGAATGCTCATATAATTTCTAGTTCAAAGTCCCAATCTATCATAGAACAAACTCTAGAAAGTCTATTGAAGGCCATTCTAGAATTATCTGCAAAGATCAAGTCAATGACTCTTCCTTCCAAAGGATGACATGTGCCAATGAAATTACTGCTTCCAGCTTCCCACATATGACAGTTTGTAATAAGGTTTTGGAGCTGAAGGAACATCAAGTAAAGAACCTAATGTTGAAGTGGAGGTCAAGTGGCAACAGATATTACTATGACACTAGAGCAGGAAGAAGAGCATACTGCATTGTAGACAGTGGGATGGAATACCTGAACCATGTGTAGTAGATTTAACATAGCCTATTGAAGCATCAGTATTTCTTACCCCTAATACAAAGGAAGATTTCCCATTTCTTGATGAAATTTCAGCAAGAAAGCAAAGAATTAGAGGGTATACAAGTTGAGAAAAGTGATTTTGATGCATTTGCTACAATTACTAATCAGTCATATATGGTGCATGGAGTGGGGAAACTTGATAAAGGGAAAAGATTTAATACAATGGTGATTTCAGTTGATCGAGATAAGGCTATATCATTTGCAGCACTGATTCCATCAATTGATTTTATCATTCCAGACAAATTTAATGATATAGTACATGAAATTTAATCATACAATGAAACAAAAAGTTTCTTTGTTCTTAGAGTTGCCAAAGATGCTTCAAGGGTTGGTACAAGTATCAAGTGCAAGAGTTCTCATCCTTCACACTTTAAAACGAAAGAACAAGTTGTCTCCAACCAAGGGATAATGATGTGGGGAGCACGGAGACAAAATATTTTAATTTAGTTTTGGAATTCAATTGTATTTTATTTAGATTTATTACATATTAATTTTTTTTTAAAGATATCTTAAGATTTGGAACTTTAGGAAAAAAGAAAACAGATAGAAAACAAACAAGTGAATGTTTTAACAACCCCACCCCCACCCCCAAAAAGAAAAAGAAAAAGATTAAGGCCATGAGACTTACCTCTTTGAGATCAACCCATTCCCAGGTCTCACTAGCTGTATTAATATCATATACCAAAGCATGCCGGCCCTGTTATTAACAAGAATCTAGTGAGCATGGATGAAGAATATGATAGATAAGGAAATATTTAAAATAAAATTAATTTCAATATGCTAGCCATTTTATTCCCATGAAGTGAGAGGGGCAGTGCTGGTGAAAGTGTGAGGTGCACTTAAGTGCAAAGACCTCAAAGCATGTGCTTAATTGAAGCAAATCACACATTTTTAAAGAATAATCTAGTAAATTTGAAAGTAATTATTAATCTATAATATGATAATCAAATGATCAACTAATCATACAAAATTTAAATGCATAATTTTATTACATTCTATTGTGCTTTACATAATCAACACAACCATCATATTTAATATAAGTGATCAAAATGAAGCACATGGTTGAATCAAATATACTTAAAAGGCAAAGACCAAAAAGCACTAGAATGGTAAGTACTAAGTAGTGATCATATGCCTAAGCAATGCAATGCCAACCTAAATTATATAATCATCCTCCTCACTAAGCATAGGACCATCATCATTTTCATAACAAAATTTGTAACTTTCATCATCTTTCTCTTCTAAATTAACAACCTCTTCCTCATTAGGAGTATGCTATGAACTAGAAGTCTAGAACTAAACCCTTCTGAACTCACTCATGTTAGATCTTTCTTCTTCAACTCCAGTAGCTCTACCAACATTACCCCATTTCAAGTAATCATCATTAAACATAAGACCATCTTCAGCACATTCATCTGGACTCCTGCTAGTGTTGTGTGGTCCCTTTGATATTTTTACTCTTCTAAAATTTATAACGAGGGGTTGACTTATGCATAGTGTATCACAACACAATATTGGTATGTGTAAAAAATGGCCCATATCAATAGTATTAAAATCTAACTATTAACTATAATATGTAATTTATATTATTTTTAAATAAAAGCACGCTTTAGGAACATTTTCTAAAACATGCTTCACTTTAGGTACAAAAAGTGCTTCACCTTTGGCACTTTGGTCTTTAACTGTGCTTTTACCACCACTAGAGACGGGGACAGCAAAGGATTATAGTGAAATAAGCCAATGAGCTTTAGCTCAAATCACTCCTCCTAACTCCTATCTTCTTTATAAGAGTAAGGAGGAGGATGAGGTTGTGGATTAAAAACCCACCATGTGTAACTTACCAATATATAAAGGATTGTAGTTAAATAATCTTAGCATTAATTAAATAATTGTAGACTATTTACCAGCAGGAAAGCATGACAAAAGATGACATTGTTCATATTTGACAACAAATTACCATAAAAAAAATAATGCAGATAGTAAAGGCAAAAATTGATAAAACATGCAATTGGGAAACCAAAACATAAACATATTGCCCCTTAACTGTTTAAGAACAATGAATTATATCTATATCCTAATAATCAGATTACTCTAACATACAATGCAACTTCTCCCTGATGCTGGCCAGATAAAACATGGTCTTCATTCATCCTTAGGAAAGGAGGGACCTCATTGAGAGCACCAAACCCATGCGTTGACTTTGGTGCGAGGTCAAGGAGTCTCTAGCATACCAACAAATTGAGGATGATTTACAAGTCTTCATCCCTTAGTGCACAAGCTCCCATCAATCTAAAGTGAGTGCACCTGCTCTCTAAGCTCCCCAAGGGGGTCAACTGTTTTTACCATATAATGACATGGTAAGGCTGACACTCTTTTTAAGTTGCTCACAGAAGCATAAACATGAAGGCAACGATTTCTCTATCAAAATTGCTCTTCATCTCGTTCATTCTCTAAAAATAAAACACCCTTGAGGAAAAGATGGTTTCATGACATCATGAGAGATCCAATTGTTGGTACCAAGTCACTACTCTTAGCCTGCTTTCACCTAGAGGTTGTCTCAGACTCACTCTTCTCTCATGGTCTGACCCTCAATCGATCCATCCAACTTCTGGTGCACCTCCTCCTTCAAGAACCTTAACCCCAAAATAACCACGGAATATACTTAGTTTTAAAAAAAAATTTTGTTTTGTTTTTTTTAATGTTACACATGCACCCAGCGGCTTTGACCTAGTTTTTTAAACAAGTTATGGTTGCAAAGGCAGGTGCATAAAAGATCAAATAATAACCAATAAACTGAAATAGCCTTTCAAGCATCGAAACAAGTTTTCTCATATTATATCCTCACTTACTACATAGCCTTTCAAAATCTTATAATTACATCACCATTCAGACGGGTTTAAAAACTTTGAACATACCTCAGTAGAGTTGTAATCTGTAATGACAGCCTCATAGAAATTGTTGTCATCAGGCCATCTTGTCCACACTTTCCTTCCAATTAATGGTTCAAATGTTATAGCGTCAGCGGGTTCATTTGCCACAATGGCACCAGAAGAGCTACGATTTGCGAAATGTCTACTTCCGGCAGGACCTGAGGAAGGGTATTGCATAGGCTTCATTGAGGGTAACACAGACAACGGCTGACCCTGAAAAGGGAATTGGAATGCAAGATAAGCAACAAAATCCAGGTCAAAGGTAAAAGATATTGTATCACTTCTATTGTGAGTGATAAATGCCTATAATTAGGCTTTTGGCACTAGATCCAAAAGTGGCTCCTTTTTTTGCAGCTAGCAATAATGACTGCATGAATGGAGCTACTGGCAGAGCAGTTAAAGGCAGTGATGCAAAAAAGATACCAATTGGGATGTCTTTTGTTTCTTGCGAGATGCTGAGACAGTAGGACTGGGTACAAGATCATGACCAAGATGAGATGTGTTAAGTCTGGCAGGTTGCTGCCCACCTGACTGTCTCCACTCCCTGAAAGCATCGTTCAACAGAAAACATTAAATATCAAAAGCATTAACTACTAGAAGTTTTATCACTTATTTTTAATTGTAATGGTTTCATCAAACAGTCAAACCTTATCTTACGAATAATATCATCAGCATTAACCTTGGTCAGAAGTTCCCTGTGCTCGTCATCCGATACTCTCAACTCTTTCCTAAGTTCAGTTATCATTTCTTCTTTCTCCTGATGGATAAACATAAAATGGCGCAACCAAATTATCCAGCTAGAAAATAAAAAGATAAAAGGATAATAAAAACATGCGAAACAAAGAAAAGTAAATACCCAAGTAATGGCATTGGACTGAGCTTTAAAAGCACGCAGGACTGAATAGTATGCTTCTTGTTCAAGGTGATGAATTTCAGCCTCCATGTCACTATGCATCCTAAGGAATGGGACAGAACCTACAGCTGACCTTCCATTTCCTGTAACATGGCTACCTCTTGGAACTCTATTTTGGTGAGATGGGGGAGGAAGATCATCATCGGTATCTGCAAAATTTTCATTGGGAACATACATAATCTTAAGATAGAATAAAAATTTTGTTCCTTGATAATTTATTTCAAACAGATACACGTGTGTGCAAGCACATGTGCAGGTACACACACTTATGTGCATGTGCGACACCCACACTTGTTGGCATGGCATAGAGAACCAAAAACACTTATCGCTAATGCTACATACATATATGGGTGGTGAACTTTAGGCTTATTGTTTGTAGGTTTGTTCCAAATGTCCTCATTGAATGTACAAACATCTTAAAATTTCTTCCTTTTTACTAGGTTTCTTCTTTGGTTTTGGGGGGTTGGGAGGGTTTAAGTGGTTTTTACTAGTTTTATAACAACAATAAATGGTAGATGTAGATGGTATTTGTAGTAAAATGGAGCAGACCCAGAAGCATTTTTTGTGGGATAATCCCATATTTATACAATCCCCAGTATCTAGTGATGTGTTCAGCCCCATGCAGCTATCAAAGTTCATTCTTTTCTAACCTAAAACCCTTAAACATCAATCAATCTTTATTCAAGAAATATATTGTAGTGCTGAATTCTTAAAGATCCTACATATCATCTAGTTCCATGCCATGCCCACTATCTCAGCTCTAGAATTCAAAAGCACGAAAATACAATAAATCCCTAATCAATTATCAATCCGCCACAGAAAATTATAAATACCCAAATGAAAGCCGTAACCCTAATTGCTTAAACAAAAAATGAAAATTTTGGCAATGCCCTGACCAAAGCTCATTGCTTATAATGCGAAACAAAACCCTAACCCACAAAGCGAATCAGCGAAATTTCCATTGAAAAATGAAAAAGACAACGCATTTCCATATTTAACATAACAAAAAAAAGAAAAAGAAAAAGAAATGGAATAAAAGGCTCACCGCTGCTATCGGAAAATTCATAGTCCATAAGAAGAATATCCGAGCGGAATTTTCTATTGGGGGGCCAAAGGAAAAACCAAGAAAACCAAAGCAGGGTTTCACAGCGACTATGTCGAAGATGAAGAAGCTGAAGCTGAAGCTGAAGCTGAGAGCAAAGTGAAGAACGTACAAGAGGGTTGGGTTGGAGAGAGAAGTCTATATATATATATATATATATATATTTAGAGGGCACGAATGAAGAGGGAAGAGAGTTGAAAGGTTTAGGCATATATAGTTGTGTTCGATTTGGAGTTATATAGGATTTGGATTTTATTAAGGAACCACCAGTTGTTTCACACAGACCACCTCAGCAGTTTCTTTTGTGACCCGACCACCTTGTTTTTTTAGAATTGTTCCTTCAAAATGTGTATATGTACGTACTTTTGGTTCATGACTTTGTTTAAGGTTGCTCTAAGTGTGTAAATCCGGTGCTTAGGCCCGGAATATACGCATGTCAATTTTAACGATTTGGGATTTTGAGAAAATGATGGAGGATATTGGCTAATTAGATGTAATTTTGTTTTAAGCTTCGATTGAGAGTTTATAGGGAAATGAAATTGAATGATTATACAGGAATAAAGGACAAAATTGCTAAATGTCATTTTCTCCCAAGCTAAGCAGCGTTTTGCCCCATTTTTCAAACTAATTAGGGAAATGTCCCTATCTTAAAAATTGATTTTCTCAAAATCGAGTTAGGCCCTATAGCGACGTTTTTAAGGAGTCTGTAGTGACTTTTTAGGACCTATAGTGACGTTTTGTAACTCGACTTCCATTCAATCGAGTTATAGGCAATTTTTTTAATTTTTTTTACCTATAACTCGATTTCATATAAATCGAGTTAAAAAACGCTACTATAGGTCCTGAAAACGTCACTATAGACTCCTTAAAAACGCCGCTATAGGGCCTAACTCGATTTTGAGAAAATCGATTTTCAAAAGAGGGGCATTTCCCTAATTAGTTTGAAAAATAGGGCAAAACGCTGCTTAGTTTGCCCAAAAAGGGCATTTAGCAATTTTGTCCCAGGAATAAAAATGGATGAAATGGAATGTAATGAATTTAAACAAGGGAAATGAATGGAATTAAATAACCTTAATTGGATGTTTTAAAATAAAGAAAGAGCTTTCACATTACCCAAAAAAAAAAAAATTTCTTTGAATTTCTCCTTAAGAAGTCATTTTATTTACTTTAACTAGGGCTGTCCATGGGTTGGGCGGGTCGGGTTTGTGCCCAACCCGCAACCGACCCGTAAGAGATCAGGTCTGCAAGAATCCAACCCGCAACCGACCCATTAAGAGGGTCGGGTTTCGCGGGTCGGATGTCCGTCGGGTGGGATCGGTTTCGGGTGAAGCTGAAACCCGCCGGAAACCATCGAAAATTGACGAGATCTCGCCCAATCTGGCCAAGATCCACTTTTAAAATATACCCTACATTCTACTCTTTATTTTGTTAAACATTAAAATATTCTCTTTTTTCTCTAGGAAAAATTTCAAATTAATTAAATTAACAACTAGGTACATCCCTTACTAAATTGTTTAAGAGGAAAGGTGGAGCATCCTCCGATCAAACCTGGGGTGTATTGAATTCTATTGAATGATTTGCTAAAAAATGAGCTACTTTAATACCCTTGTAAAGAACATGTCTATATTGTACAAATCAAGTCGAATTAGGTTTGTGGATGACTCGCCACTTGACCTAATTGGATTGCATGAATGGACAATGGACTCGCTATTGACCAAATAGTCGGGTCGAATCCAAATGGCTAGGGTCGTTCGTTGGGTGGGTTTGATTCGGCTATTGAGCGGGTTTAGGCTACAAATTGGGCTTAACTTTAGGTTTGCTAGGATTTTTTGGTTCTTTTTAGTGCAAAATAATGGGCTTGCTAGATTAGTTTTATTTCAATGTTTTTAAACTTGTAAATATGTCTCTTGGGCTTGTTGGATTGGGCCATTTTTGGGTTAACTTATTTTAACTTAGGCCTTCAAACCAAACACTTACACTATTTTTATATATCTATTGGGCATTTTGGCCAGACAAGTCTAGTTTTATTCTTTCCCATATATTTAAAACAAAAAATAAACACACATAAGGCTGGGCTAGAAAAGAAAAATGCTTACCACTAGTACATTTATAAAAACAAACACCCATACAACAACAAGCTATAGTCTAGGCAATAAGCCAGTAGCCCAAAAACACATTTGAAAAAAAAAAAAAATTTATAGCTTTGGCAGTAAGCCAGTAACCCTGAAACACAAAAAAAAAAATTTCTTACTACTTCTTAAACCTGCCAAATTAATATCTCAAAAACAAAATCAATCTTTCACCGCAACCACATAACAAGCAACAAATCATAGCTTGACAACAAATAATACTACAATATTTCTACGAGTATATATAATTAGTAAGGCAATAATTAGTAAGGCAATGAAGGCAACATATCAGTAAGGTAATAACCAACACAGTAAACCACCAAATTAGCATGGGCGCTAGGTAGTAAGCTAGCTAAAATATTCCCAGAAGTATTTATAATTAGAAACAACTATCAAATACCTAAAGTATTTCCAAAATAGCTTTCCAAAGGATTGAATGACAACTATTCTATAAAAGCATTCACATCAACGGATGTATAATAGAAAAAATTGTCAAATTTACATATTTTTCTTCAAAATACCCCACATCAGTCTTTTTAAAACATTGTAGCTTTATATCCTAAGATTTTTTATATTGATTTATCATTATTTCATCTCTCTCTCTCTCTCTCTCAAATAAACCCAGCCACCACCACCACCACCACCACAAGTCACAACCCAGATCATCCTATCACAAAACCCAAATCAAATCGACCAGTAGCTCAAACCCAAAATCAAATCCAATCGACAACACAAAAGAAGAAGCAGTGACGAAGAACAACCCAAAGCAAACCCAACGAAGATCCTAAATCAAAAACATCACCTCCCGCCCAACACCGTAACCCGAAGAAGAAGAGAGAGAGAGAGAGAGAGAGAGAGAGAGAGAGTTTTGATATGGATAGGAGAAGAAGAAGTGGCAGAGAATGATAGAGAGCTAAAAGGAGAAGTTTTTATTTGAGAAGAGAGAGAGAGTGCTTTGATTAGGGTAGGAGATATACTAATAATAATAAAAAAAGAATAAAAAATAATTATTTAAAGAAAATAGAGTGTATAATAGATAATCTGACGTGAGTGGTTTTGCAAAGTAGTTGTGTAAAATAGAAAAAAAAATGAGTTTTATGCTAAAATAGATGCAAAATCTTAGACGTATTAAAAGTTATCTCTAAGCATTAAAAGTTAATGCATTTTTCAGATTAGCTATATATATCCAAAAGAGATTCCAAAAGGTTGTTTCTTACAACATGAGTGAGTTTCTTCCTACATTACAAGGGGGAAAAGCATTTTTAATTAATAATATATTAGTACAAGACCAAGACTCCAAATGTAACAGTAAGGGTAGTACTAGCTAAAACAAGGCAAAGAATAACTTACTAAGTAAAGGGTCAATCATAAATATTAATTGTGGTACTTTTGCTTGAGCTAGAACTTACTAGTGGTGGTTGAGACGGAGCTTAAAAAAAAAGGAATTAAGACAATAGATTAAATTTTGTTTGAATATATGAAACATTTAATAAAGCTTAATGCACGAGAAGATTTTAGAAGTTAAACATATTATTTGAGACATAAAATTCCTCATTTAATGTGTCTATCTCATCCATTGATTTGCAAAGAGAAATAAGGACCGAGGCTTGAAGCCAATTCTATGCATCCATAAGGGTTTGAACCATGAGAGTAGAGAATGGACTCCAAATGGGTCAAGTATGCGCCATTCTCTACTAAATGTTGATTTAGAAGCAACAATGGAAACAAGTACTAGCAATACATTCTGAGCCATTTTGGACAATACTCGATACCTATTTGAAATGTTCTTCCACTATTCCAATATGTCAAAATTCACAACTTTTTTACCTTCACATTTTTCAGCCATATATTTTTCAATCTCGTCTTGAGAGTCAACCATCGTATATGGATCCACTTGTGTCCCCTCACTCCTAATTGGTACTTGCACATTTGGTGAAGGAACAGAAGAATAATAATCATACAGTCGATTCAAATTGCTCTTTACCTTAGCAATCAACTCTTGAGCCACTTTATCGCTATAAATTTATGAAACAAAAAACTTGGAAAACCTCATTTTCTTTTGCTAATCAAGCACCACAACAACATAGAAAAAATGTTGATTTTTATCCCCTTTCCCCCAATACTTATCAATTATAGTTTGCATGTTTTTGGCTATGTTTTTCAAAAGTTGGTTTGGGGATTTAATTAAGTTTGCAATATTCTATTGAATAGCAAAGATCCCATTAAGTTAACAATATTCTCACAAATGTCCTAAAATTTTGGAAATCACTCTCACTTCAAGATTTCAAACCATCACTTTCTTCCGTGTTCTAAAAGTATGCCAAATAACTTGCATTCTTAAAGTCCATTCGTGGGAACACTTTTTCAAAATTTTCAATAATTTCTGACTTGGAGTCAATACTTAATTTATTCATAAAACTCTTAAAAGTTTTATTTCTGTTTGGTGAGGACTTCACATACCACACAGCTTCACGCTCCTTAGTAATAGATGTATCAAGTTCTTTCAAACAACACCACACCCCCCCCCCCCCCCCCCCCACAAAATGAGATTTAGGATATGAGCACAACACCTCAATGTGTCAGAACTCATATTCTAAAACAGTCACATTATAATCTTTAGTTACTGTTTGTAAAAATCTAATGTTGCCACTATTTGAGCTAGTATTATCCACTGTCAAAGTGAGCATGCTATCAATAAGCCACTCACTCAAAGACATTTCAACCTTTCTAACTATAGTCTCCATCTTAAGGTCTTCAACTTGACAAAATTCATAAATTCTCTTATGTAAATTTCCAAGCATCATCAATAAAATGAAATGTAAGACACATAATTTAAGTTTTGAATTGAAGTCCATTTGTCCATAGTAAGGCACACTCTATAACCCCTCAAGGCTTCCTTTAACTTCTCTCTCTCAACATTGTAAATGTCAATCATATCTCTAGCCACAGTTTGATGAAATGGGATATATGCCTATGGAACTTAGGTTGTAAGGCAACCACAAGTCTCTTAAACCCTTAAGCTTCAACAAGTCACAAGTCATAAGTCTCTTAAACTCTTAACCTTCAACAAACCTAAAAGGCAAATTATCTATTATAATCATCTCTGCAAGCGCCTTTCTACAAGCCTTAATAGTAAAGGTTGTTAACATAAGTTGAAACCCTTCTTTCTCCATAATTTTGGGTTCAAAAGCCAAGGCTTTCTGCCCTTTAGTGTCTCTATAAGAGTACTTGGGACAGTTCGGCTCATGAGCCAACAAATTACTGTACCAGGCTCCTTACTATCGGCTCCTTACTATCAGAAATATAGGAGTTCTCGCAATACTTACAAATAGTCGTTGTATGATCCTTTTCATCCTTTACTTTATCAAAATGATCCTAAGCTACAACTTTTTTCCTATCACTACTTATGCCGACAGCTTTTTTACTCACCTTTGTATCATAGTAAGGCTATGCTCCTACCTTGACATGAAGAGGAGCAAGTGGGGAAGACGTTGTCATAGATGATATGTATGAACTTGATGAGGTTATACACAATGCAAAACTACATGTGTTCTTTAATGTGAATGGAGGAGCAATTTGATGTACTGTCAAAGTAACTTGAACCTTAGATATTGGAAATTGACCTTAAAACCACCATCCAATTTTGAGTTATGTGGAGGAGTGGAAGGGTTTTGATATTGACGAGAAGAATTGTGATGTCAAAGAGGTGGATGAATACAATTAAAGATTTAGTGTCGTAGATTAGGATTCTCTAAAATTTATGATGAGCTCTATGAAAATAAAGTTATATGCATACAAGGTGAGCCCATAACCCACACCGTTGATGAAGCTTCCTCTATTCAAGCATTAGAGATTGTTGATTTTAAAAAGGCAATCATTTAGTGGTACAATTAATTTGTTCAACAAAAGAAATGTTCTCTTTTAATGAATAAATTTTCAATCTCCCAAAGCTTGAACTTCAACACATTCAAACCTATAATTTCATAGAGTTGATAGATTTCTCTCAAATTTTCCTGCTTTTCCTGCTGATAATGTTAATCTTACTTTGAAGAAATTAATGGAAACTAAATTTAATACTTTTTGAGAAGATTTTGTTGGGCAAGAATCAGTAGAGGTGAACAAGAGGCTTGCAAGAGTGTTGTTGTGTAAACTTTGTGGAGGAGGCAATCTGGCGTTTATAGATGGATGCATGGATTCCTCTTTAGGATTTGCTTCAAGTATCCCATCAAGGCAAAATAAGTCCAGAATTAAAATTCATTCAGCAAGATTTATTATGAGTTAGAAAAGATTGATAAGTAGCATATTGATTCGTCTAGTCTTGTAGAGAAGAATAAGATGGATATGATAATTTGGGGTTCCAATAGATCAAGCAAGACTAAAACCAGATCTCAAGGATGAGTTTTCCCTAACCCAGGGATAATGATGTAGATTAATGAAGCGAAATATACTATACTCTCTATTACACTTTGTATCATAAATTTTGGGTTTCCATCCAAGTAAATAGCAAAATGACGTCAAGGTGCAAAGTGTAACAAGGGTTATAGTTTATGGTGCAAAATGTGCATTCGAAAAATTTAGGGTGCGAAGTTTAGTATGAGGTATAGTTTAAGATAATAAAGTGTAATTTCTCCTTCTCTTCTAAAATAAGAGAAATTCTCTTTCTATAAATACTCTTTAGAAGAAGGTGATGATTAGTGATCATCAATAAAAATTCTTTTGAGAGTTTTTAAAAAAAAAAAAAAAAAATCTTTTGACTACTAGTCGAGAGTTTTTGTTGAACTTAGATTTTGTGAAAAATTGTAGTTGAAAAATTGTAGTTATTGTGTGTGATAGATTATGCTCTTACATGCCTATATTGCATAAGACAGCCATTTAGGCAACATATAATCTCCCCAAATTTGCCACAAATATTAAGGGATCCAACATTTATAGCATACTACTGCACATAGCTCAATTCACTTTGTCCCCAAACTTTTTTTTTTCCTGGAATAAATATAATGCCAATGCATTCATATTCCAAGCCACTAATTATTAGAGAGATAACACTTTGTGGAGACTTCAATTGAGAGTTTGATATAAGACATACAGATGTCATTTAACCAAAAAGTTTAAGCCAATAGGCATAAGTCCAACT
Organism: Quercus ilex subsp. ballota; assembly: GCA_032727855.1. Lineage (NCBI taxonomy): Eukaryota > Viridiplantae > Streptophyta > Magnoliopsida > Fagales > Fagaceae > Quercus > Quercus ilex. The sequence goes on along the minus strand of CM064914.1, from coordinate 26,160,839 downwards.
ATGCTATATTAATAACTTTTCTTACTAGTATCCAATGTGAAAGTTCATTACTTTACTAACCACATCATTCACACAGTCACATGTGAATTTTCTAACAAATCTCTCCTTTCTCCTGTGAGTATTTTACCAAGTAACTTGTGGTACTATGGTTGGTCTCTTCTTTGAATAGAAGCATTCTTCTTAAGAATCCAGTGTCATGTATTATCATCACCTGTATTGTATCGATGTCTGGTCATTTTGCCTGTTAGGGCGTTTTTTGTATTGGGTCCAGTTATCATCAATGTTCATATAACAAGATTAATAAAAAAATAAAAAAATTAGTGATTTCCATAGTGACGCAATGGTACATACTTTAGTATAGGAAACTAACTCTAGTCAAAGTATGCTCATAATATATTCCACATCTAAGATGGCTGTGAGCGTTTTGTCACGTAAGATGACAATATAATTTTTCCTAGTTGCTGAATTCCATGTTCATACTGAGCCCCCATTGTTTAATTCTGTTATTACAAATAGATCCTTCGAGGAGCACGGCACTAAAGTATTGACAAGGGACCCATCGGATTTAAAAATTAAGCTGACAAGCCAGCTAAGTGTAGGTGGGTCAAAAAATTCACATGCTATGGTGGATCTTCTTTAACCATCTCTAAACGTCCGAGCTGACTCACACCACAGTGGATGAGTTAACAACCTATCAAGATTGAAATTTGGGGGAATTGAGCTAGATTAATAGAAGGAGAAATGGAGTATTGGAACAAGAACCTTTTTGTGCCATATATAACAGAGAAGATATTAGGAAATGGTATTATCCATGTAAAAGTACACCAAATTCTGCACTAAGGTTGATCTATATATGACCTCAGTAATTTAAGTATTTAACTTTTTGGTGAAGTTTTGATAGGAGTGGCAGACTTAAATCATGCCTACATAGGCAAAAGAGAATCTTATTCTTTATTTTCAAAAATGGGTGTACGATTAAAATCATTAGATTACTCTCAGTAGTGATTTGGCAAGAATTTGAATTTAAATTAAGAATTTTTATGGTGATCTAAATAATAAAACAAGCCCTTTGTCTTGCTGGAACATAAAAATTAAGAGGGAATCAAAAAGAGAGGAAATAGTCACTTAGGCCCCGTTCGGTTGGAGGAGTGGAAAAGTGGGAGGATGGAAAATTGTGAGAGGATGGAAAATATTTAGTTTTCTCTCTTGTGTGTTCGGTTGAAGGGGTGGAAAAGTGGGAGGGTGAAAAACTCTTTTGTTTGGTTGGAGAGAAAAAAGGAATGATGGAAAATGTAATTTATATAAATTGACTATTATACTCTTGTTACATATTGTGTAAGAAATAGATTTATTTGTACCCATTAAATAATATAAAATTTACAACATCATATATATAAATTTATATTATTATAATGTAAAAATTAAGGTCATACGAAAAAAAAACCAATAAAAAAAAACCAAAAAATCAACAAGTAAAAAAAAAAAAAAAAAGAAGATTAATGAGGAGTATAATAGGGACAATAGATCGGGTGATGTTGAAAAAAAAAAAAAAAAAACGTCACATTAAAAAAAACAAAAAAAGAAGAAGAGCATGTCACGTTAAACAAAAAAGGAAAAAAAAAAATAAGAGCACGTCACATTGGAAAAAAAAAGAAAAAAAAAAACACACAGAACGTCACATTGAAGGAAAAAAAAAAAAACCCTGGGAAGGGCATTTGTGGAATAGTGCTACACTAGCACTTTTCTCTCCAAGTTTTCCTCCCAATTTGGGAGGAAAAAAAATGTGGGCTCGGAGAGAAAACTTTTTCTCCAGTTTTCCATCCTTCCTATTTTCCTTCCCCAAATGAACAGTGGAAAACAGCATTTTCTACCCTATTTTCCTCTCTCTATTTTCCATCCTCCCTATTTTCACCCCAAACGAACAGATAATGATTTCATCATGAAATGGCTACTCAAATCAATCATCAATTAATCAAAGTTCTATATATATAAATATAAATATATATATATATATATATATATATATATATAACCAAAAACTCTGAAACTCTTATAATTTTCTATGTCAGCACAATATTTAAATAAAATTATTATTTTTAGTTCAAATTTAACAAGGAGTAAAACTCTATTTCTTTAACAAGTTCAACTTAAACTTAAACTTATTATTATCATTTTTTTAAAACAAAATTATTTTTGTTTAATCCAAACTTAACAAAGAACTTAACAAGCAGTGAAACTCTATCTTTCTAACAATTTTATTGACCTGGCTAATAAAATAATATTAAAATATTTATTTGGCATTTAATGAAAAAAAATTATCTTACAATTGATTTACAAATGTGAAAATGAACTAAACTATGACTACATGTACTCCAACCTCTCTACTTAATCTAACCAAGAAAAACAAGAATCCTTATTCTACTAGAATAAGGTATAATAATGGCAGTATATAATATGGGCTATAGTTTCCGACTGTGTCAATATAGTGTTTTGAAAGAAACCCTAATATATATTCTATAGGACAAGACTTAGGCTCTGCTTGGAAGTTTATAAGGGAATGGAATGGAATGGAATGAGATGATCACAAAGGAATGGAAATGAATGGAATGTATTTAAGTAAGGGAAAGGAATGGAAAAGAATGGAATGGAATGGAATTAAGTAACCTTGATTCGATGTTTTAAAATAAAGGAATGGAAAGGAATGAAAATGAATGGAATGTAAGTAATCTTGTTTGGGAGCAACATGGAGGGAATAGAATGGAATCATTTTACGACAATATTACTATTAGACCCCTATTTTAAAATAAAGGGTTGAATATATAGGGGTATTTTGGGAGTTTTAGTAAGAAAATCATTAAATCTAATTCTATTCCCTCCCATTCCTCCCAATTTCGGGGGGAATGAAAATTTGAGGTTTTAAGGGAATAGAAAGGAATGAGTGTTCCCTCCTACCCATTCCATTCCCTCCCACTTAAACTCCCAAACAAGGGAATGAACTTTCTATTTCCTCCTTTAAAACTCCCAAATAAGAGAAGGGAAGAATATTCTAAAATTATTCTTTTTATTCATTTCCATTCCATTCCATTCCCTCCTACCAAGCGGAGCCTTAGGTACAATACCTTATGTATAGTTGCTTAGGTTCTCCCTTTAAATTTAAGCCACGTGTCCACTAAAGTTAACTCAACAAACAGGCGTTAAAAGATAACGCGTCGTCTCCTTGCCTTGGTTTTTGTGTTTTTCTTCACTGGCCCGCAATAGATGATTTTAGTTTCAGATATCAGATCTTTCCCTAGCTGACTTCTTCCACCAAGTCTCCTCCTTCAGATTTCTTGTACTAAAGTCTCTTCCTCCAGAGACATCAGGTTTCTTTTCTGTTCTCTTTAATATATATATATATATATATATTTTTTTTTTTTCAAATCCTCTCCTCTTTTTATGGCTTACCCAGCAACAAATCGAAAGAAATAAGGAGCAAAGCTATGGACCAAAAATTCTAACTAGATTCAAGGAAATCAAGGTCCACCGTGAATCCCTACGCAACCGCCATGCCCCGCTGTCTTCTTCATCTCTCTCTTAGGCTAGTTCTCTCTTAAAGCAACCAATCTACCTCCTCACATGGTAGCCAGAATAAATGCAAGGTGTGGTAGCGAAGGGATCTTGCCGATAATTTGTTGAGTTTCAGCCAAAATTTTTGTTTGGAACTTGTTTGTTTCTTGGGAAAATGAAGGTGAAAGCATTTGAAGCATTTGGTTTTTATTGCAGGTTGGGTTACCTTAGAGACTAAGCTCATGATCATGGCTCACGTGAATGATATTGATGGGTGATGGGTCTATTTAATTTCTTGATCTCTCATTCTGAATGAGTTTACTGCACTTTCTCTTCTTTTGAGGTGTGGTAGTAAAAGCTTGACCACTTGAGAGCAGAATGTTGGTTGAATTATTACTTAACGTCGTTTGTTGAGTTAACTTTAGTGGACACGTTGCTTAAATTTAAAGAGAGAACCTAAGGAACTGTACTTAAAGAAATGTACTTAAGTTTTGCCATATTCGATATATGTAACCAAAACTTTTGACTTTTTATTGATCTCTTCAGAGCTTGCTACATTATTATTATTTTTTTAAAACAATATCAATAGCCAAGTCCAAACTTAACAAGGAGTGAAACTCAATCTCTCTAACAAGTCCAACTTAAACTCAAACATTGATAATTTATCTCCAAAAATTGCGAGGTTAATCATGAACACTATAAAAGTAAAGCAAACCCCAATATTTTTTTTTAAAACTGAGTAGAGGTATGAGTTTTTCTTTTGTTATTTTCTTCTTCTCTACTTTGTTAAAAAAAAAAAAAATTATTTTATAGTTTTTCATGTGATGGGGGCTCAAGTTTACAAGATTCGTTCATAGTTGTCGTCCAGACAATCAAACCACATCAATAGCATAATTGCATCCAGAAAACCTTAAGAGAGAAGCCCAACAATGGCATCATGTATATGATCGGTACTAGTCCATTAATAACAAGATCATTCAATCTCATGATAGTCGTCCAGGACTGACACAAGGGCATGGACGACCAGAAGATACTTAGTGAATTCTACAAGAAAACTTCTCATAAAGCTCCATGTAATCAAAACATGATGCACTACTCCTAAAACGTGGAGAGAATTCTCCATAATTTGCTCCACGTTTCCCATTTCCTCTATTAACCACCCATATCACCCATGATTGTGGTGGATCTGAACAAATAGACCCATTTCTAACTCTATAAAAGGAACAAGTCCTATTCACCCAAGGTAAGTTTTACTATTCACAATTTTCCATCCTTGTGTTTTTGAGAGAAAATTGATTTAACTGTCGAAAGGTCCTTGGTTGGGTTACACTAGTCACTCTTGACAGTTTTTTCTTTTCTTTGAAGCTGCTCTGTTTGTACACCATAGGATTTTGTGACCAAGTAACTTCATAATTTTCATCGTGAACAGAAGGACTTTGCAGCCAACATCCTTCTCAAGTTGGTGATCAAGTCGCGTACTAAGATCCGCGCAATTGGTTAGTCACGTACTGAGGACTTATAGCCATTACCATGGCCTAAAGTATTTCAGCATACTGATTTTCGTGCATCATCATCATGTATTTTTTTAAAAGTAATCTTCCTACATGAACCACCAAACTCTCTTTAACCCTTTTTTACATGATAAAAGCTTGCAATAATTGAAATTATTCTTTCAAATGTAACCCATCTTTCTCTTATATTTCTCTATTGTTTAGTCATATATATTTTGTTTTGTTTTAATAATTTCTAAGCAGTGAATAATCTGATTCTTTAATATTTTTTGGTCTTTCAGAAGTTTTAATATCTGGATTTTTGAGTTATTTTTTTGAAGTTTCTGAAACTATCTGACAAATTTTTTGTAAGCCATTGCACGTTCAAGTAATGACTTCTTCATCAAATTGTAACACAAATTAAAGTCATACAACAGCAAATCATGTAATGGTGTAGTTTTTTAAATTTTTTATAAAATTATTTTAGTCTACCTCATAAATAGGTAGGTTCTCATGCATAGCACGAGTTATCGACTAGTTATATATAAAAGCAAAGACCTCATGCGGGAGTGCATGACGTTATGCCACGTGGCGCATTCCTTGAAGTTCTCTTTATTTAATTTTTTACTTCAACAAATTTTGCATTTATATTAAAGTATTAATTTATTGAATTTGCCAATAGAGTAAATGGATATATTAATTATCTATTATTGTGCATTAATTATTTATATTAAATGAATTTATATGGTTATTTTTATGAACTCTATATAGAAAATAATTTTTAGTTGAAATAATAACAATAAATTTAGAATATGATATTCTTACTCATGTTTAGTTGCTTTGACAACCATTAAAAAAAAAAACTTAAATATTTGTGAATTCACTAAAATTAATCTTAATCCTTTAAATTTTGTAGCTCCTTTGCGTGTGTGTGCGCGGTGTATGTGTGTCTAGAACTAACACTGTAGTATGTATTCTATGTAATTAGAAAGATTATTAATATAATAATTATGTTTATTCTGTTATATTAATTATTTTAAGCATAATGAAATTTTAATATCATTTTTCTAAGTTTTTATATGAGAAAAATTGGCTTTTTTATGTGAGAAACAACTGATTTAAAATATGGCATTTTTACTGAAATTTAGTTATTTTTACAATAATTGAAACAATGTCCAACAAAAATGGGAATTTTTTTTTAATAACACACAATCAAGAATGTAAAAAAATAATAATTGTAAAATATATGCATTTTTTAGTAGGCATGAAACATCCTTACTTATATTAGCTACTTTATCATGCAATTTTCAATTTGTAAAAACACACACACACACACACACACACAAATATATATATATATATATATATATATATATAAAATATGATCAAATCAGTTAGGGGTGGAGATATGAATCCTGAGTGTTTATATTGAAAATTGAGGTGCCAATCAGTTAAGTTACAAGATTTTTTGTACAACTTATTGAAATATTAGAAAAAAAACTAATAATAAGTTGCACCGCACATCGTGCGATAACTTAACTCATTCTAAATAATATTTATCTTAGAATTTAAATCATTAGAAAATCATCATCAATGCCGGTCAGTGTTTTAAATATGGTCACTGATAGCTCATATTCCATTTTGCCATAATTTGGCTTCTTTTTACATTAGATGATGATAAATCCAATTGCAATGAATTTTTTTTTGTTTTTTCGCTTACATCAATTGCAATGACCTGTTTAACTGTTCAGAATGGACTTTTTTTTAAGGTTTGTATCCAGTATTTATGTCTAGCAACTGATTATCTATTTTTCAAAATAAGTTCTCATTCCAATACTCCATTTATTTTTCCATTATGGTGTGATTGAAATAGTAGTGTCACTCGGCTATGTTTAGCTGAGTTAACTACAGTTAGGTCACTAAACAAAGGAGTTAACCAAGAAAGCCATGAAGAATAAGTAATTATTGTGCTTGATTGAATTTCACGTGCTTAGGCACATGAGTCTGAAATAGTTTAATCCCCATCTGTGGATTAATTGCAATGAAGTCAGGAACAGTAATAGTCAATTCAGCATCACATGATCAGCGGCTTCCAAGTCCCAACCTTAGTAAAGAATTAAGAATATGGTATTCAAAAAAACCGTTCATGATTAATATGTAAGTGCTAAGGAATCTAATCTTGGGAGATTTTTCTAAACCTGCTACCCTATTTTTCTCGAGTCTCACCCCAAAAGTTGATATGTAAATCCAGATTCGCATTTACATATGAATTCCTTTTTGTCATTCAAGTCTATCAATCATTAAATCTTTGGCTTTAAGTGAACGGTTTTTAGTAGAACTTTGTTTTGATCTCCCTAATTTAAGTGACCGAGTTATTCCAAAATTATTGGTTCACTCACTCAATCGTAAATCAAACGAATGAATAAATAACTCAAGCCGCGTAATAATATAATTGTTTAAGTTTTAGAAAACCCAACTAACATGCTCTACTCTACGGGAAGAAAGAATTTTATTATTACAAGTTTACAACAAATTTCACAATTTTTTAAAATGATAAATTGTGATTAATACAACATGACATTCACATAAAATTATCATTTACGTCACTTTTATTGTATTTCAATTACAACTTGTTATAACCTCAATAATTGTAAAAAAAAACTAATTAACAACTTGTTAAGATTGAATTTTATAATAAAATTAGGGTGAAAACCACATTTTTGTCCCTATATTTTCAGGCGATTTCCACTTTGATCCATAAACTTTATTTTCACCGCTTTTAGTCTCTAAAATAAAAAAAAGCGATCTCATTTTTGTCCCTACCGTCATTTCATGAACGGAAATAGTCTACGTGGCAAATGGAGTGCATTGCTGGCACACTAAATGCTAACGTCAGCATTAAAATAATAATATAATATTTTATTTAACATTTAAAAAATGCCACGTTAGCATCTAAATTTAAAAAAAATTAATTTATTAATTTTAACTAAATAAAAAAAAAACAGAATTAAAAACTAAAAATCACATGAATTGAGATCTAAGTATGTCTTGAACAAAACACACAGATTCAAACACACTTCAAGACCCAGATCTAACCCAGAAAATTATTTGTTAATCAATTATTTTTTCCTAGTGCGGTCCTCGCTGGACAACCCGTTAATGATCCACATCGCGATGATGCTAGACGAGACCTACCTACGTGGCTCTGTCGTCGGAGTATTCTTCGTCCTCCAACATGCCTCCTGTCCAGAAAACATCGTCTTCCACTTCATCGCCTCTTGCCTATACAGCCACATCAACAACCTCTGCCATGTCATCACTTCAACGTTTCCGTACCTGAGTTTCCACCTCTACCTCTTCGACTCCAACTTAGTCAAAGGCAAGATCTCCTACTCCATTCGACGCGCTCTCGATCAACCTCTCAACTACTCCCGGATCTACCTAGCGAATCTGGTTCCCTCCGCCGTTCGCCGTATCATCTACTTCGATTGCCATGTCATCGTCGTAGATGACATGGCTAAGCTCTAGAACATCAATTTAGGTAATGATGAGAGAGAGAGAGAGATAAATACAAATTTTTGGGTTTGTGTTAATTTTCTGGGTTTGTATTCTTTGGGTTTTGAAAATTTTGGGTGCTCAGAGTTTAGCTAGAGGGATGGAGAGTAGGAAGAACAATGTTGTTTCGGTTGCAAAGTTTGTTGTTTAGAAGTGGGTTTGTTCAAAATACTGATTTGGTTTTTATTTTTCTGCTCAATCTGGGTTTTTTCTCTCATCTCACATTAGATTTTTTTAAAATCTTTTTTTTAAACCAATCTATGGTATTTCTGGGTTTTGGCTAATTGTGTGTGTTTGTGTTTGATATTGCAAGTTGTCTCTTATGTGTGTTTGAATTTGTGTGTTTTAGAATTTAGCTACCGTTTTTTTTTCTTCTTCTTTTCTTACTTTTGTGTTCTTCAATCAGATTAACAAATAATTGATTAAGATCAAACGATTCTAAAGTCCACCAGATGTTTTTGGGTTTTGAATTTTCTGGGTTTCTGTTCTTATCTGTTCTTCTTTAGGATAAAGCTAGATCTCAATTTATATGATTTTTGGTTTTTATTTCTGTTTTTTCCTTTTTTTCATTTAGTTAAAATTCATAAATTAATTTTTTTTTTTGTTTTTAAAAGATGATGTGGCATTTTAAAAATGTTAAATAAAATATTATATTATTATTTTAATGCTGACGTCAGCATTTAGTGTCAGCGATGCACTTCGTTTGCCATGTAGACTATTTCCATTTGTGAGATAACAGTAGGGACAAAAATGAGATCACTTTTTTGATTTTAGGGACTAAAAGCGGTGAAAATAAAGTTTAGGAATCAAAGTGGGAATCACCTGAAAATGTAGAGACGAAAATGTGGTTTTCACCTAAAATTAATTAACTTTATTATAGGAATCGAGTTGAGTCACTTTCAATTTAAAAAGGAGTTGAGGCCAATTTGAAGCCTCCTTAACGAGTGCACAAAAACACCAGTTAATAAAAAAAAAAAAATTGTGGAATTTATTATATGCTTATTAAAAAAACAAAAATTCAACATTTGATGAATTTGTGGTTAGCATATTCAAAGCTAGAGGTTTTCACAGACCACGTGAAGGAGAAGTGTTTTTCCACTCCATATAAAGTACTTCCCCTCTTTTAGTCTCTTCCACTTTTGACCATCAGTGTTACAAGTTCTTACTTTCACTTCAGCCAACCTCATGAAGATCAGTCGCAGAACTTTGGCTGCCTTTTTAGCTTTGATTCTAATTGAAATCCTCATGTGCCCTTCGTTATGTCAAACCCATGAAAGCCTTCCAAAAGATAGAAGCCAATCAAGGAAGTTGCTAGTTTCTACGGCTTCTGTATCAACAAGTGTAGACAAGTTAAATGGAGCCATGAAAGAGCCCAAGAAAGCTGTGGAGCCAAGCTTAAAGAAAGCACCGCCAAGTGTCCCCAATCCTACCCAGAATAAGTAGCTATAAACGGATAAAAGCAATTTTCTTCGGTTCAAATTCTCAGTTTTGAATATCCTTTTTAGTCCTGAAAACCTTTATCTATTACCAGTTCTTATTTTGAGCTTCTTATGTATCTATAGGTTTCATTCTATTGCCGTAGGGGGCCTTATAAGATGTTTGTAGGTAAAGTGTACATAATGAATAGAACTAGAAGTTTTGGAAATTGCTTGTGTATGGATCAACGAAATTAAGAGCTGAAATTTGATCAAGAAAATGCCTAATATTTTATTTTATTTAATTTTTGGCAATTCAGTGAATGTTTTTCCATCTTTATTTCTTTTATTTAATTTCACCGTTTTGTTGCTGACAATCACTTCAAATGTTTTGGGACTAAGGTTTTATTTTTTCTTACTGAGGTAACCAAACTTGGAAGCTTGCAACTATTCCTTTCAGAAGATGAATAATTAATATTGCAATTTCAAGAACCATTTTCTTTCCCTCCTTTCCTGGCAATGTCTTAATCTGGAAAGAGTTGCTCACTTCAAATTTGGCTGAGGCACCTGAAGTATAAACTCCACAGTTCATTGAAACTTAGGTTTAACCATGAAACAAAAGAAAAACAAAGTGATTTTTTTTTTTATATCTTTTTTTCTCTTAGGGGTGTAAAATGTTGGGTTAAGATAGCTTAACTCGGTTAATTAATTCAATTACCCAAATTGATTAATTAAGTTTAATTGCATGCAAGTCGTGGAGGTATTAACAAATCACCAAATAAACTAATATGCAGCAGAAAATAAATTAACACGGTGATTTGTTGACAAATGGGGAAAACCTCGCAAGGCAAAAACTCCACTGGGTGATTTTAAGGTAACCACTCTCAAAAATTCATTAATCAACAATCAATCGTTTACAAGTATAAGGAATCTTACCAACTACCTTTGGCATATCCCGAAATATCAACCTACAGTTGAATCTTTGCTCCAATACCCAATTGGACTTAATCTTGTAATAACCTTCTTTCCTTTGATGCAGAAACCTCCAATTTGTGATTAACCTTTTTGCATGGATCCCAAGTACGTGACTAATTCCACTAACTTGAACAGATTTTATTGGTTGCAAAGTTTTTCACTTCATTAACAATGAAGATCTGGAAGCATTCGGTTACAAAACCTTATGGCGTACAAACATAATAGCTTCACATAGAGAAAATAAGTCTCTTGGTCTCTGTATCCTTTTGTGATGACATTTAAAATAAGTCTTATATATGTCTAGGGTTATGAGAAAAGAAACCCCAAACAAATATGCAAGACTGGGTCGAATTTCAGATCTGGAAATTCTGAAATTGTAATTCTCGATAGATCGAGCTGTTATCAAGCTATTTATCGAGCTTTACATTAAGTCTCAATAGCAAGCATTTGTCGACTATCTGTTGAGACTTAATGAATAGTTTTGCTTCACTTGTTTCTTGAACTAATCTTCATGTTTTTAATACTTGATTTGAACAATATGTTTCTTGAAGTACTAAACCCATCTTAGATTTACCCAATTACAAGTAAAATGCATTTTGTCAAAGGATTAGTTAATTACAACAAAATATGATCCTAACATAAAACACTCTCCATTTGAAATAGATCCACTTAATTTATGGTAGATATTAAACACCATAAATCTATAGATATATCATAGCATTTAAAATTGTAGAATGATGCAGTAGTTTGTACATTGTTAAATCCAAAAAACGCGAAGATGGTAAAATAAAGAGGATCAAAGTGTAAATGGCTTTCGGTGAAATAATGAAATAAAGAGGATTAGAGGGTAAATGGTCCTTTCAAATTTAGCCTTGAATTAAACCGATCAACATATGCCCAAAATTCCGTACATCTTAAGACTGTGGGCAGGCTAGCAATCACATGATCCGTTTGGGTAAGGTTATGTTAATGCAATCTTGGCTTACATATCTTGTCTCATGCTTGAATCAGTGAGACATATGCTTCTGCAGCTCCTGATGCAATCACCAGGAGCTGTAAGTAAGACAGATGGAAAGTGAGGAATGCACGTTGGGTTGTCAACTTGTATGTTGTTGGATGGTTGTTAGTAATGCACCTTTTAGGTAAAAGGTAGCCTTTCCAGCCCAAAAGTTTATTTCTTCCAACCCTTCAAGTGCTATACAGGGAAAATATGATAGGGAGAGGCAACTATTTGCTACACCTTGTTTAAAAGTACAAGATTTTCTAGGTTCTTTGCAGAAAATGCATTCAGGACCATTGCCAGATCCAGTAGGATACCCCCATGGTTGTAAAAGCAATCAATTTTTTTTTAGCAATGTCATGAACTTTTTGATGGGATAAATGACATGAACTTGATTATGATTATCATTATTGCGGATTGAGAGTAGTATAATTTACCATTGTTAGAGGATAGCGCTCAATCATAGTCTAGGCCTAAGCCCAATCTTTAATGTACAAGTCAAGAATATTACTTGTACTACAAGTCAATTAACCTTGTATGGTTAGTTTAGGGTTTAACTTCTCATAAATACCCCATATTGGTTTCATTGTAACTGTATCATTGAGATTATAGTGAACATAGAGTCAACAAGGCTTTCTTTACTGGATGTAGGTCGTTAGGTTGAACCATGTAAATTTCATATTCTTTCTCTTCTCTCTATACTTTCCTTCTCCACACTTTCATAAAATCCAACAGTTATGAAGGCCCAACTATATAATGATGAGATATGTGGAAAGTTTTCATGACTAGAAATAAACATGAATGTTTATCATAAAATATGCTTAACTTTTTTTTTTTTGAGAGTGAAAATATGCTTAAATTAGGTGAAGTAAAGGGGATTGAATAAAGACAAACTTGTGTTAAAATTATGAGTGATGCTAGAATTTCTATAAATTTTACTACATGAGGCATACAAATTGATGTGTAATAAAAAAAAAAAGTACTATAAACATTCATTCATTAGGTTGTTGAAGTCTACTAATCACATTTATTGTTAAATCAATTTGTAAATATTTTGCAACAAAATATGCACTATTTTTCAGCATTTTCCTAAAATTATATGGACCAAATTAGTATTTGATGATGCCTCTATTTCAAATAAATAATCATTTGTGGGCTTTGGTTTGTTCAATTGATAAAGTTCATTAATTGTCCTCGAATAAAGGATTGTGTTTGTATCTCTTTTATACCAAAAATCGATTGATATCTTGACTTGATAATAAAGAGTAAATCATAGAATGGATCTCATAAGTTCAAATATAACACCCCCCCCCCCCCCCCCCCCAACACACACGCACATAATAAAGAATTAATAGTTATTCTCTTATTCAATTATTAACAATATTTTTGTTGTATAAAATATTGGCATATTGAATCAAGTCTACTTGATGTAGCCTATCATAATAGGTCTAATATTGAACCATGATGGAAGTGAGATGCAAGTTAACACAGCTCTGATTATGGAAGAAAGTAGGACTAGTCTTTTTGATGGTTTAAAGATAGAATGATAACCAAGATGAAGATGTTGATAGACAAGGAATTACATAGTTTTTTTTTTAGAATGAAGGAATTACATAGTTCATTTTATTAAAAGGGTGTTTGAAAATTTTTAAATATTGAACTATAAGATCACTTTTTATTTTTATTTTATATTATATAAGTGTTTTTTCTTCTAGAGGTTTTTCTCTGCCCTAGCTGCTGCCGCTTAGTGCAGAGCCTGGATAGTGGAATTTTCTTATCTTCCTTTGGAATGATATTTCCCTCCCTTTGGTAACACGTTTACAAGTAGGGCTAGTGGGTTTTCTTTTTCTGGGGTGTGGAAACAATTTTTCTTTTCTTTTTCACTTCATGCACTGTCTTTTTTTTTCTCTTCGTGTGTTTCATAACACATTACCATGGAATGTATACTAGATGGTTGGAGCAGATTCTCCCTATCAAACAAGGAAGGGGACCGGGTTAGGCTGAACAAGAAACAATAACCTGCTGGCAGTATCGAGGTGGTGTTGGCGGCGAAGTTCCTAAACCACAAGGTACTGAATGTGGATGCGATTAGTCGAACTTTTAGAGCAATGTGGAAGACTCGCAAAAGCTTCGATATCCGACAAGTTGGAGACCACTTGTTCCTTTTTATTTTTGAATTGGCGAATGATGCAGAGAGGGTGCTTTCCAATGAACTGTGGAGCTTTGACAAACACTTGGTGTTATTTCATCGTTTGGAAGGGTCATACTTTGTGCGGAGCATGAATTTCACCACGATCAAATTTTGGGTGCAGTTGCATGGTTTGCCAGTGAACAGACTAGACTTTCCCACAGCCATCCAAATTGGTAAGACTATTAGGGCAGTCTCATGCCATGGTCATGAGGTAGAGATGATAGCAGGGGATTTTTTAAGGGTTAGGGTGGAGGTCGATGTCTCAAAGCCGCTCTGTAGAGGAAGAAGAGTGGTTTTGGATGATGATGAGCAAGTTTGGGCGTTGTTTAGCTATGAGAAGTTGCTGAATTTCTGTTATTGGTGTGGTATGGTTTGCCATGACGACAAGGATTGTGATATTTGGTTATCTAGCAAAGGGATGCTCTTGATTGAGTCACAGGAGTTTGGGGCTTGGATGCGAGCAAGTCCATTTAATTTAGGCCAGAAAACTTTCTGTTCTGTCCCAGGATTAGAAGTCTTTCCAGCAAAAGGTCCAATCCAGGAGCACCGTGAAAAGGAGCCTAGTGCCAAACCACCTCTGCCACCACCCTCCTCCACCACTCACGAGGAACCCTCTACAATGGACACAGTTCAAAATTTGGAAGTTACGGATTTGGTGGAAACTCCTCTGCCTAGCTGCCCTTCCTCAAATCTCGGCCCTATACTAGGAAAAAATAATAAGGCCGTAACTCCCTCTCCCTATACGGAAAACACATATTTTGAATTTCAAATTCATGAGATTGATATGGAGATAAATAAGTTTGATGGAGTGATAGCTGCAAATCAGGATACTATTAATCAGGAGGTTGATTCCCATCCCAAAACAGCCTTTAAAAATCTGACAGTTGGCGAAAATTGTGGAGAGATTGATCAGGAAATTTCAGGACTCTTGGCTGTGGCTGACCTAACATTATTTTCTTCCACGACTACCCAAAATAACCCTACTCCGAGGAAGTGGAAACAGCTTGCACGTCAGGTCCATTTGGGAGACTCTTCCATGCAAAACACACCAGCTATGAAATGGTCTGGTGATGAGTGTGGTTGGGGGAAACTCAAAGAGCCATGCAAGAAAATACACCTTCTGAGAGAGACGTACACCTTTAATTCAATGGCAGAGGCTACAAGAGAGCCCCGCCAAAACCAATGAGTTGCTTAGTGTGAAACTATCATGGGCTTGGGAACCTACATATAGAAAAGGAGCTTGGTGTTTTAGTCCGGGCAAAAGATCCCTTTGTCATGTTTTTAGCCGAGACATGGACAGATGAAGCAAGGCTAAAAGATATTAAGCTGAAATTGGAATTTGATCACATGTTTGTTGTGCCCCGTCTAAATTGGGGAGGAGGATTAGCGTTGTTTTGGAAAAATTCTATTGATGTCACTGTGGAGACTTCCTCTAAAAATCACATTGACTCAATTATAAACAAAGGAAAGGAGGATGCATGGAGATTCATAGGATTTTATGGGGAATTGGGAACACATTTGAGGCATGAATCTTGGTCGAAGCTAAGACAATTAAATTCTCGTTTTAACCTACCTTGGCTTTGTGCAGAAGACTTTAATGAGATTTTGAGGAGAAATGAAAAGCATGGGGGAAATATGTAATCACAATCCTAAATGCAACTTTTTAGAGATGTTATTGATGAATGTGGATTTCTTGATCAGGGTTTTATAGGACCTCAATATACATGGAGCAAGCATTATGTAGTGGGAAATTCGGTGTGGGAAAGACATGATCGAGGGCTAGCCAACTATGAGAGGCTCGCAAGATTTGCAGGGGCACGAGTTCATCACCTCCACTCGGATTCCTCTGATCATCGTCCAATCTTGTTCATTCCCACAGGTTTGGAGGTGGTTCGAAAGAAGAAAATTTTTAGATTTGAGGAGATGTGGCTCTCCGACAAAGGCTGCTCTCATACAGTAGAAGCTGTGTGGCTGTCTAGTGATTTTGATCACACAAACCACTGGGTCCTTAAAAAACTTGAGAAGTGTGGAGTTGAACTCACTAAGTGGAGTCGTGAGAATTTCGCTAATGTGAGGAATGAGTTGGAGAAAAAGAGAAGACAACTAGCTGAGGCCAAAATGGTTGCAATGAATTCTGGGTTGACCATTCAAGTGAGGGAGTTGAAGGATGAGATTGATATTCTTTTGGATAAGGAAAACCGGATGTGATTGCAACATTCTAAAACTATATTGGCAGTACAAGGAGACCATAATACACGATTTTTTCATAGTAAAGCAACCAACAGGTATCGAAAAAATTTCATCCATAAGCTTAGAAATACAGACGGGCAATGGAGTGCAAATAATGAGGAAGTGACAAACATCCTTATCCAATATTATAAAGAACTCTTTACCTCAGCCAATCCCACATTTCCTAAAGAAGTTTTGTTAACCATTAATACTCAGGTTAGTGCACAAATGAACAATAGACTCTCAGCAGACTTTAAGGCATGGGAAGTCCATGAAGCAGTGAAACAAATGGCCCCTCTCAAGGCACCTGGTCTGGATGGAATGCCACCAATCTTTTTCCAAAACTTTTGGCCGCTGGTTGGTGATGAGGTAACAACTTTTGTCTTACAATTCCTTAATACAACCACTTTCCTGTGTCATTTGAACCACACATTCATCTCCCTAATTCCCAAAGTAAAAAACTCGGAGTTAGTTTCTGAATTTAGACCTATAAGCCTTTGTAACGTCTTGTATAAGATTTTTTCTAAAGTATTGGCTAATAGGTTGAAGAAAGTCTTACCCACTCTAATTACGGAACACCAAAGTGCCTTTACAAAGAGTCGCCTTATTTTTGATAACATTTTGATTGCTTTTGAGAGTCTTCATAGTATGCAGAATCACAAATCTAATAAGGAGGACTATATGGCAGTGAAGTTAGATATGAGCAAAGCGTATGATAGGGTGAAATGGTCTTTCTTGGAAGTAGTTATGAGACGGATGGGTTTTACAGAAAGGTGGATCCAACTGATGATGGTGGGTGTAAAAACGGTATCCTATTCCATATTGGTGAATGGTGAGCCTAAAGGCATGATCAAGCCAACCCGAGGAATTAGACAAGGAGATCCTCTCTCTCATTTCCTATTTTTGTTGTGCACTGAAGGTCTGCATAGCCTCATCTCACAAGCAACCAAACAAGGAGAGCTACATGGCTATTCACTTTGCAAAAATGGTCCTAAACTAACCCATCTTTTCTTTGCAGATGATAGCTTGTTATTTTGCAGGTCTACTCCACAGGAATGTGAGAAAGTTTTGGAACTTTTGTATTCTAATAGCAAGTACTTGGGGCAGCACATCAATAAAAATAAAACCACCATTTTCTTTAGCAAGTACTCCGAAGAGAAAGCAATACATCAGGAATGCATTAGGAGTTCTTGAAATTCGAAGCTATGAAAAGTATTTGGGGCTACCCTCTTTGATTGGTAGAAGGAAAAAAGCTAGTTTCGAATATATCAAGGAAAGAGTATGGAGGAAGCTTCAAGGGTGGGGGGGAAAAGTTTCTCTCACAGGCTGGGAGGGAAGTCCTCATTAAAGCCGTTGTCCAAGCCATACCCACCTACACTATGAGTTGCTTTAAACTTCTTGTGGGATTATGCAATGAGCTTGAGGGCCTTATTCGAAAATTTTGGTGGGGAAAAAGAGGAGATAGATAGAAGATCCATTGGGTAAAGTGGAGTACTATGTGTAAACTAAAAGGAGAAGGAGGTATGGGATTCAAAGACTTGGCCATGTTTAATGATGCTCTCCTAGCTAAACAGGCTTGGCGGCTTCTTTACAATGAAAACTCACTTTTCTATCGGGTTTTCAAAGCGAAGTTCTTGCCGGATTGTTCTATTTTGGAGGCCCCAGATTTTGCCAAAGGGTCATATGCTTGGCGTAGCATATTGAAGGGTAGGGAGGTCTTGAAAAAGGAGTACGATGGAGGGTGGGTAATGGGAAGGATATCAGCATTTGGAGTGATGCTTGGCTGCCCTCTATTTCTACCCCTAAGGTCAGTAACCCGATGGGGATTGAATTTCCAGAAGTGAAGGTTAATTCTCTAATCAATGTCCACACACGAAACTGGGATGTGGACTTGCTGCAAGCTTTGTTCAAGCCTGAAGAGGTGCAGTTGATTCGGGGCATTTCATTAGGTGATGCTTCAGCCCGTGATAAAGTGGTCTGGCCCTACACATAATCAGGTTCCTATACAGTGAAATCAAGATATTATTTTCTATCAAATGAGAAGGAGCAATCAGGCCGTGATATCAATACTCTTGCCCCATCATAGAATCTTTCAGTCCCCCCAAAAGTCGAAACTTTATGTGGAGGGTTGCCAAGAATGCCATTCTAGTTAAAACCAATTTAGTCAAACGGCAAGTGCTTCATGAAGCAACTTGTGATCATTGTTAGTCACATTCAAAAGACGTGTTGCATGCGTTGTGGCTGTGTTCTTGTTTGACCGAGGTATGGGAATTTGATATTGTTTGGAGGTTTAGAAACACAAAATGTTTGATTGATTTTCAAAAGCTAATATTACACGTCGAAGAAGTGGGGCTCGATTTAGAATTGTTCTCCATGATTGTCTGGCTCTTTTGGCAGTGGAGAAACTAGATCAGAGTAAGCACTTCAACCATTCCACTTGGTCAGATTATTACCAGAACTCAACAATAGTTGCAAGACTTCTACCGGGTGCAACCAGTGAAGCCAACACCTGTAAACTCCAATCTCCACTCATCAGTAACTTGGACTCCTCCACACGCTCCCTCCCTGAAGATTAATTACGACTGGGCTGTTTTTTGGGATTCAAATAATGCAGGCATAGGGGTTGTGGTTCGAGATAGTGAGGGTAGAGTGCTCGCATCCCTAGCAGAGAAGATTCCTCTTCCTCAGACTGTGGTAGACGTGGAGGCAGCAGCTGCGAGACAAGCTATTCTGTTTGCTAAAGATCTTAACCTCAGCTCTATTGTATTGGAGGGAGATTCGGAGATCAATCCCTAGCTTCTTATGGTAATATCATTGAGGAGATCAGATTCCATGCAGACTCTTTTCTTAATTTTAGAGTTTCTCATGTTAAAAGAAAATGGAATTCTGTAGCTTATAACCTCGCTATACATGCTAGACGTATTAGCAGGTTTAGTGGTTTGGATGGAAGAGGTTCCTTCCCACATTTTACCTGTACTTTTAGCTGATGTTGGCTAATTTTTTCGTTCAATAATAGCTGATTCAGTTTGATTCTCAAAAAATATAAGAAGTGTTTTTTCTTCTGTATCCTTTTATAAATGCTTTAATTAGAGAAATGGGAGAAATGCATATTTTAATGGGCTAGATGAGATATATCTGATAAGGTCCAAATCAATTGTGGGCTTAGCATGTCTCTTAGTACCGAAACAAGTTTATTTCACTAATCAAACAAAGAGAAAATAAAGTAGAAAGAAAATGGTGAATCATGACTGAAATAGATTGGGCTCAAAATTGTAGTGACAAAGCCCAGATAATAGTGAATGACACCTTTTAATGAATTTGGGGATATCAATTAACAAATTCCCAGTTGATCCACAAGATTATTTTGGTCTGAACTTTAATCCATAGTAAGATGCTATTTCTTTTCTTGATCCGAACTCCTAAGCTAGCGTGGGCCCTATAATCCCTGCATTTTGAAATTCTGCGTGGTGAAACTGTGGCGGATCTTCTACTGTGTGTATAATCAGAAGCTTTTGGTTAAATCTAGACATGTGTTAAAGTTAGGGCTGAATACTGACAAATGATAATGTACAAAAAAGGTTTGAACCAGCAATTGCTGCAATAGTGTTCTTGTGTTTCTTTTCTATATAATTCTACTTTTACTATGCTAGTAATTCTAATAATTAATCTATGAAAGACTAGTGCTTCAACTCCTATCCTTGCAGAGTTCCAGTTAACTCAGGAATTTGTCCTAAAAAATTCTACTACCATGTAGAATATCACAATTTTTATTATAATTTTTCATGTGATAAATTGTGAGTGGAGAGTTTATATAAAAGTGACAAACAATTAGTTACAGTCTACTATATAAGAAAGTTGTGGCGTTTTATGTTATACTAAAATTTTACTCTTTTGCCATTAGGAGGCCAAAAAAAAAAAAAAAGGATTATTGAGTATTTTTATTTATTTATATATTCTACATCCTTAATATGTATTGTATAAATAAGTACTATAAAACAATTAAAATGTATTTTAAACACTTTATAATCTAATATGTGCACTACGTATATTTATTAAATCGAACAAATGTGCTAATATTGATAATTTGTTTTTTGATATTTTTAACTTATGTTTGGTTAACAATCATTTAGGCAGTAGACTTGTACAAAAAATAAATAATAATAGCATCTTTATATATTTTTTCCTTTATTAATTAATTATTTGAGATAATTGTTGGCTCCCCCATTTGTTGTAGCTGCCATTACGAGAGAAGTACATTGATGAGTATCCCTTGTGGCCCAAGCTTTCCCTAAAATATTCGAGGCAATTGTAACTATGTGTTCATTATCTATATTATTTATAAGAGGATTTTCCTCTTTAGATTGGACTTTTATATGGTTTAAAAATATCCCTAAACCTTATGCTTAATAGGAAAAAAACTTAAGGATAACCCGGTAAAAATATATTTCTAACTCCACTTAAAATGTTTACAAAATAAGACATTTTCCTATTAATCCATGTCTTCAAAAAAAACTTATCCAATTTTTTTTTTTTAAAGGGAAATTATGACACTAGACACAAAAAAAAAAAAAAACCCTAATCGCATGTGCAAAGCGCATGTGATGAGGCTAGTAATTTTATAAATGTATTATTAATTTAAGTAATTGGTATATAAAACTTATCACTAGTTGCAACCATCCCCAAATGTGGTCCTGCCACTGTTTGCAACCGCCATTATGAGGGAAGTGTTTTTTTTTTTGAGATAGTCGAAATATCTACATATTAAATATGTATAGTCGAATTACCTACATATTAAATATGTTGCTCTCGCAGCTCAAGCAACCCACGCCCTCACTTTGCTTCCCCAAGCACTTTCTTTTTTCTTTTTTTTTTGGGTAAGAAAGGAACTTCATTAAAAACTAAACAAGAGGAGAAACAAAAGGCCCAGGACATAACCTGGGATGATAAAGGCTATAGAGGTCTGATACATAAACATTAAACAGATTCTGCACAGGAGTTTGCTTCACAATAACAGTGTTTCACTTTCACTTGAGGAATTTGTGAGATGAGGTGTTTGCAATCAGCCACAAGAGAGGCATTTGCAAGATTGGAAGTTTCTGCATTATTCATCAAGTCAGCCACAACTTTAGCATCCAAATCTATTTCTAAAGCAATGATTTGGAGGTCTAGACACATAATGAGACCATCTCTAAGAGCCCAAAACTCAGCTAAGAAGATTGTAGTTGTCTTGATATTTCTGGCGAATCCTTTTACCCAAATACCCGAGTCATCCCTCAGAATGCCTCCTCCACCTGTTGTGCCAGAATTTCCTATAGCAGATCCATCGGTGTTAAGCTTGAACCAACTCCTATAAGGTCTCTCCCACTGCTCTGTGAGTAATTTCAGAATGGATAGGAGTAATTTCAGAATGGATAGGAGTGGCAGGGGCATAGTTTTGAAACACCACTTTGTTTCTATAGAGCCAAACAGTCCAAATACCAAATGCAAAGATCGTATTCCACGGCACAGATAAGACACTTGAGAAAGACCTTTTTCTACAGTTATCTTCTAACCAGGATTGAAGGTCTTGAGTGAAAAAATGAGGCCCAAGAAATTGTGAACCAAGATTCTGCCAGCAAGCAGAAGAGAAAGGGCAGTCCCGCAACAAATGTATGATAGATTCATCAGCTTGGAAACAACGTGGGCAAATGGGATTAACCTGAATTCCCCTCTTAGCAAGGCAGTCACGTGTTGCTATGCTATTATGATAACACATCTAAACAAAGGATTGGATTTTAGGTAACACCTTCATCTTCCAAATCCACTTACCATTGAAAGTGTTGGAGGGGTCAGGAAGTTTGTTGGCAAAGTTATAAGCACTAGAAAGATCAAATTCACCGTTTGAAGAGGCAGCCCATATTAACCTGTCCTTCTCGTTGGAGATACAAGAGCAAGGCATAGCTTTAATCTCCAATAAAACCTCGGCAGGTAGCTCCATGGAAAGTTTACTCCAATTCCAGCCTCTATCCGTCACAACTTCACTAATTTTGAGGTATTCCTCACCTCTTTGCAAAGGACCACAAACCAGGCTTCTTAAGGGACACTTGGAGATCCAGTTGTCACGCCAAAAAAGAATATTACTATCTTGGCCAAGACTCCAACGAGTACCTTCCTTAAAAATATTAAGCCCTTTATTCATGGCTTTCCAAGTACGAGTGCTAGGGAGAGTTTTGGCATTGTCGGAACCTAATTTTCTTTGGGTGAGGTATTTTTTCCTTAGTACTTGAGCCCAAAGGGACTCTTTCTACACATGGAACCTCCAATTGAGCTTGGTAAGATACGCCTTGTTTCTCCCTTTTGCCAATTGAATCCCAAGTCCACCTTCTACTTTTGGTCTTGTGACATTTTCCCAACTAACCTAATGCATTTTCCTTTTAGTATCATCGGAGCCCTAAAGAAAGTTCCTACTGGTCCGATCCAACTTATCTAGAATTCTTGTTGGTAGGAGAGTAGATTGCATCACATAAGAAGGGATAGAACTAAGCAAGGCTTGGATTAGAACATTCCTACCAGCAAAGGACAGTAAGTTGGCTTTCCAAGCAGCTAGTTTTTGCTCAACCCGGCTCACAACAAAATTAAGGTCTTGATTAGAAGACCCGGCATGACGGAAGGGGAAGCCCAAATAAGTTCCTAGGTTGGAAGTTGAGTGAAAACCAAGAATTTCACAAAACTCCTCTCTTTGGTCACTAGCTATATTCGGAGAGAAGAAAACTTTGGATTTGGTGAAGTTAATTTTCTGCCCAGACTGAGAACAAAACTCCTCAATAGCCTCTCGAATGCTATTGCAGTTCATAGTGTTGGCTTTGGCAAATAGAAGGAGGTCGTCAGCAAAGAATAAATGGGAGAAGGCGGGTCCACTATTTGAAGCTTTAACCGGATTCCAAACTTTACTAGCACATTTCTCCTCAATAATCCTGCCTAACACTTCCACACAGAGTATAAATAAATAGGGTGAGAGGGTGTCACCCTGTCGAATACCTCTAGAAGGAAGGAAAGGATCAAGAGCTCCACCATTAAACAAAATAGAAGCTGATGCCGATGATACACAGCTCATGATGAGTTGAATCATGTCTGGAGGAAAGTTTGCCAAGCATAGGACTTCCCTAATGAAAGACCACTCAAGTCTATCATAGGCCTTCTCTAGATCGATTTTTATAACCATATAACCTACATTCCTCCTATTCCTGCTGATTGAGTGGATAATTTCCTAAGCAATGATGGCATTGTCCAAGCCTTTCCTACCTGGAACAAAGGTTGACTGAAATGGGGACACAAGCTTCTCTAAAAATGGTCTTATCCTGGTAACAATTATCTTAGTAATAACCTTGTAGACAGAATTGCACAAGGAGATTGGTCGATAATTTCCAATTGTTTCTAGACCCTTAATTTTCAGAATAAGAGCAATGAGGGTCTGATTTAGATTGGGTGGCACCTTTCCTGTTCTAAAGGCTTTTTTAACCTCAAAAATGACTGAGCTACTAACAATAGGCCAGAATCTTTGGTAGAAGCCAGCATGAATTCCATCGAGCCTACGAGATTTGCAAGGCTTTAGCGACCAAAAAGTGTGTCTAATTTCTTCATCTAGCACAGGGAGAGAAAGGGTATGAGCTTCTGAATTTAAGAGGCAAGGACAAAGACCTTCAGGAGGGGAGACTTGCTGGTGAGAGAAGCTTAATTCGGATGCGAACAAATTTCGAAAATGATCCTAAATAAATATCATAATAGCTTCTTAATCATTAATCCATTCCCCTTGATAATCCTTAATGCTTAGAATTTTGTTACGCTTCCTTCTCATTAGAGTGGTCACATGATAGAAAGAGGTGTTTCGGTCACCTTGGATCATCCAATTTAAGTGAGATTTCATGGCCGACAATTCTTCTTCTTGGTTCAGCACAAAGTTCAAGTCCTCCTGTAATTGCTTTTCCAAGTTCACCAAAAAGGCATTGGGGCTGGAGGCCATTGCTTCCATTAAGTCTTGCCCAAAGTCTTTTCTTCCTAGCAAATATATTACCAAATTTCTCACGGTTCCATACTTGAACTTCTCTTGTGAACCTTGAAGTGGCTTGGGTGAGATTCAGCTGATTAGCCCAGGCATTCTGAACTACATCCGGAAAGGAAGCAGCTGTAAGCCAGAAACTTTGGAACCTAAAAGGCCAAGATAGTCTATTATTGCTGTGAGGTTGAAGTTCAAGAAGGATTGGGCAGTAGTCTGACTAGCATCTGGTAAGATTGGAGGCTTGGGCCTCAATGTACAACATACACCAATCAGGATTAGCAAAATATCTATCCAGCCTTTCCTGAATGAGAAAACCTACATCCTGTTTGTTAGTCCACGTAAATCTTGGGCCTTGAAACCTGAGATCAGTCATATTACAAACATCTAAACATTCTTTAAAAGCAAGAGCCCTAGAAATAATTATGGGTCTACCACCCAACTTATCATCTGGAGACAACAATTCGTTAAAATCTCCAGCCATTACCTAGGGCAGATTGTGGGCATTAGTTACAAGGGATAAATTATTCCAAAGAAGACATCTTTCTCTAAATCTAGGACTAGCATATATCGTAGAAAACATCCAATTATAGTTAGAGGATCTCACCTTAACCAGGACATGGATCTCCTGCTCAGTGTTGGCCAAATTGGAAATTTCCACCCTATCAGGATCCTAGAGAAGCCAAAGACCTCCAACAAAGCCTATGGTGTTTGTGTGGATCGCTCCTTGGAAGGGGGGTCGATCAGAAATTTCTTTGGCTCTATCACCTCCAATTTGGGTTTCCATGACCATAAAAATAGCCGGATCATGCATATCTACCAAATCATGAACATGACTTTGAAAGGAAGGCTCCAGCGCTCCCCTACAGTTCCAAATGATGATGTTCATGATGATAGATTGGTGAAAGGGCAGACACTCTTCAGAGCATAGGGAGAGTCTCTCCTCCTCCCTCAAGATCCATCCGGTTCGACGAATCAGCTCTTTGGACAGCCTTCTCCCTGGCATGAGGATCACACTGTGCTGAAGTACCCCATCATCATCTCTCGGGAGTGGGTGAAGAAGTTGAATTCGGTGGTTGGTTAGAGGACTTGAAATAGTTCCGTGGTATTCCTGTTCCCCATCGCTGATGCCGAGATCGCTTGGAACTCCAGAATCCTCCTCACTGAGAGTGCCGGCCTTGGGACGAATTTGCACAAGAGCGGTCTTAGTGACTGATGTGGCACATTCTTCCACGCTACGACCTTGCTCTCTCTTATTTCTAGAAAGTTTGACTTGAGCATCCACCACAAATTTCCCTTCACCATGATTGTCCATCTCCCTTGAAGAATCCTAGTGAACTTGAAATCTCCATCAGCTTGTGTAGGAAGGTGAGCAAAGCAGGACAGCTCAGAGACACTCTTTGGAAGAAATATCTGATCTTTGGAGGTTGAAACTTTTGTTAAAGATAGAGCCTTACCTTGCAAGTTACTCGTTTTGCCCTTAAAATTTTTAGTTGGCTTTAAGGCAAACAGATTCG